>OX463227.1:66000157-67300157 GCA_949820135.1 Sylvilagus floridanus | reverse complement strand
AGATCTTGAGTCTCCTGTCACTATATTTTTTATACAAGTATCTGAAGAGATTGTTATTTGAAATTAACTGATGCTCTCCCAATGGTTGTGGCTTGCTTTCTAGGGTAACATGTAAATCTATGGGTTAAGCTGTTATGGCAAAGTGATTCCAGCCTGCCACCATGACCAAAAGTATCTGATTGCTGATCAAATTCTCTATATTCGTTTCACCTTTCCCCCAATCTCTGTTAGGTTCTGAGCTCATGCCCAAAGCGCTGTCCACCAGGATAGTGGGAGGCATTTGGTGGTTTTTCACACTTATCATCATTTCTTCGTATACTGCTAACTTAGCCGCCTTTCTGACAGTGGAACGCATGGAATCCCCTATTGATTCTGCTGATGATTTAGCTAAACAAACAAAGATAGAGTATGGGGCCGTAGAGGATGGAGCCACCATGACCTTTTTCAAGGTAAGCCCTAATGGTTGCCTAAAATTTAAATATCAAAATGTTAGAGTTCACACACATCTTTCTTTACTGATGCGTGTCAGCACTTAGCAATACCGTCGCTTGTACAGTAACGTTAACAGCATAAACATCAAGATGTGGAAAGGTGTACAACTAAATATATGGCCATGAAGACAAATTGGAGAAACTGCCCAAAGGTAATGTACTTTTTGTTTTTTCTGTAAGGTTTTTCTCTTTGAATGGAAAAAAAATAAATGTATACTGAAACTGCATAGCCTTAGATTCAGACTCCACCAGGCGCAGTTATTTCAGAAAAATAGAATAATCATTTTTAAGAATGCTTCCTAAACATCCACTTCTTTCTGTTAAAATGAGGCAGAGTGTAACAGCTAAAGAAACTGCCTTTATCCCTGCACTCTGTCTAATATTCTGTGAGGCACAGAGTCTGAAATGGGCTGTTCATTTGAACTCACAGTGGTTTCCAGAGATGTTCCCCATTGAACATTTACATGGGAGGCATGCTTCTGGTACATGCTGCCTTTTCCTCTTTTTTCTTACTTCTCTCTTCTAGTCTGGTTTATCTCCCTGGGCTAAAGCAGACCAGGAGGGGAGATTCTACTTTAAAAAGGAGTCAGCATCTTTTGATAATTTCTATTATATTTTGTCAAATATTTTTACATTCTTTGTAGGCTGATCACATTTGTAAGCATTGGTATTTCCTGTCACAGTTCATACAAATGCAATTGACAGTTCAAATATACAGTAGACATGGTAATCTTTTTTATCTTTTTTATCTTTTTTATAAAATTATTGCCTCAAGTTATAAAAGAGACTCTTCTATCGAGCATGGTTCAATCGAACCGATTGAACACCAGAAACTGCACAGTTTACTGGGTATCCTATAGCCAAAGAGTTCTAGTTCTCATTTTCAAGAAGATTATGATTTAGTTGGAATCAGAAGAATTAATCATCAATTATAGAACTGAGATTTCTGTGACTTAAAGCAGCAACTTTGCCAAATCTTATAATTTTCTTCTATAACATTCTTATGAAAATATTTTTTTTTACAAATACAGTTTTGGAGGACATCAAATCATGAAGAATGATTTAGAATTGAGTAGTAAAATCCATATTTAAAAAATTTAATTGTCTAAAAAGTGAATAGCTGGAATGAACAGTAGATTCATACTTTAGACTTACTTAGAAAATTATTATTATTCAATCAAATTTGTTGACAGCCAGACACAAAACAATTTAGTCAGTATAGTTCTGTTAGACTATATTCATTTTCCTAATTGGATATTTAGAATTATTAGAGTCTGCCTTTCTTATAAAATTATTCCTTGAGTATTTTCATTTTTTTTTTTTTAGAAATCAAGAGCTGAAATTGCTAAATGAACTTTGTTAGTGTCAAGAACTTTGTAGGGAGTAAATTTGTGAAAAAACTTAAATACAGTATCCGAGAGACTTTCAGTTTACAAAATCAGTAAAGAAAGAACTAAGTATAGTAATTTGTCACCAGAAGTGTTCATTTGTACTTCACAAGTGTTTCCAGTTTCTAATTTCATTTTTTTTCCAGAGAACTCAAATATCTTCTTTCAAAGAACTAATGTATATTGAGCAAACTTTATCTCCAGAAAATCAATTCCAAACTTCTATTTATACTGTGTTTTACTTTTTTGTCTTACCAATCTTTTGTTCTTTCTTATCTTTTATCTCAGTTGCTCTCTGTTGTGTGATTTTCACCTACCTTCACTTTTCCTCGCTATTGACTTTTCTTATTCTTTCATTTCTTATTTGGTCTCTTGCACACAAGGGTGCCTATAGCTTTGGAGAAATTTGACATGAAGTAACTTTGTGTTTCCAACAGTACAGACGTTTTTAGAAGTGAAGCCTTCTGAAAAGTACACTAGTCACACTAAAAACTGCACAGTGATAACTACTCAAAAGATGGTGACCTCATGCTACTAATTTAATCACATGCTGAATTTCTATTGTTGAAATTCAGAAAAAATTATTAAAACTTGAGAGGATATATTAAATGTTGACTTTTAAGTATTTCAATGTATCCTTCAAAGATATAACTCATTAAACTATGTAGTTATAGGAACCATAATATGAAAAATTTTAAAAGTCTTTAGCAATCTAGAATGCAAAACAATGCATGTTCATTTTTAAACTCCACAGTGAGTTGTGGGTAGGCTATTTATATTTGATAGCATTCTTTTATTTTTAATTAATAGGCGCACATACAAAAGCTCTAGGAAGCACCCTTAGGCATTGACTTCTAAAGGAATTTCCATCTTGTTTTACTAATTTAACAAGATCCTGCTGTTAAGCAATTGTTTTTGGAATGCTCAGTTCCAGAAAATTATTTTAAAGAATGATATAATTCTTTTTACTACAAACAAGAGTAGCTGGCTCAAAAATCTGGCCTTGAAGAGGGTGAAACATCAGTCTTGCAGATATAGGCAGAGTTCCATAGCTGTTTTACAACACTAGATACTTCCATTTCCAATGACAATGCTTGATTTTGTTCATTGAGTGTGAAAGTGTGAGCATATTGTCTAAAAGAAGAGATATTCAATCTTTTCTTCAATATCTCTTATACTCCACACACACATTCTTCTAGGGAGGGGGGAATGTGAAGCTACAACTGGCAAAATTATTTAAAATCAGGGAGATACTGGTTTTCAAGGGTTATGCTTGTAAACCACAGAAAACTATTGGACTCACCAAAATGTTTTTAGTCAAATCTGGATAATGAAATAGATAAGAATTCAGAGATTTTATTGAAAACTATTAAGGGAGGATTCAAAACATTTCTTTGGGTTCTGAGAATTTGGTGTCCTAGAGCTGCCCAATCATATCCCAGGGCTAAACATTATGCAAAATGTTACCAAGCGACAATCACATTCTTTTCTCCCTGAAGTGTGAAGAGTAGGAGAATGAATGAATATATACAGATTACAGCATCAAAAATAACTATGCTGTAGGTTGGAGCTGTCATGTCCTTTTTTCGGAATCTCTGTATTTTTTAAGTGATTTCATATGGTTTACAACAAGATGTTACACAACCCTGTGTCTATAAATTATGATTCAGGTTTTTCAGTTTCCACAAATCCCCTCCTTAGAATTTCTGACTTGGCCACATATCTTAATGTAGTGCATCTTAAGGAGGACAGCTATTAGGTAAAATATTGGAATATATTTAAAATAAGTACAGACAATAGCAAATTTTGAGTGGAAATAACCTTAATTCTTTAAAAATCATAGAGTCTGCATTCAGAATAGTTGTTAGAAGTGAAAAAATCTGTAGAATCAGAGAAACGTGAACGTAATTCTGTTCCTACCAGCAACTACCTATAACACTACCCTTCCCCCTAAATGACTCCCCTCACCCTCTAAACTTCTGACTCCTTATCTCTAAATTGAATGACTATCCCTACAAAGCACAGTGCCTTGTAAATACTAAATGGAGGCTTTGCAGGCATGGCAAATGACTAGTAAAAATCCTGGTAGATGTTCTATATCAGCATGACTATAGTGTGAGGCTAATTTTTCAAATTCATGATTGAGAGTGATTTTAAATCTGGTCAAGTAGATCATATTTTCTTGACCCACCCACAACCAGGAAATTTTAAAATATATTTAGAAAGAGATCACATTCTATTTATCTAAATTAAGTTGCTTCATTCTTTGTATTATTATGGTCATAGAGGACAACTAATTTGATAACTTTTAAAAATTGTGTGAATCAATTTTTAGAAACTATTTTGTTGACCATGTATTTTGAAATTATGGCATACCGAGGTACAATTAGCAATTCATTTGGAAGTGTATAATAAATCTTTGAAAAGAGAGCTTTGAAAAGTATTTAATATAAAAAGTTCACACTTAATTTTAACCATTTTTTAATCTAATGATTATTATGTCCTGTTTTAGCCAATGTCACCAGGAATCTTATACTCTCAATCATATGATGTGTATATTCAGTAATAAGAAATTATGTTTTCATTTAATGAATACTTTTGGGAGACCTTTTATGTGGCAGAAATTATGGTCAATCTTAGAAATGTAGCCTACATCTAAAAGCACATCCCAACTCCTGTCCATCCAGTCTCCTGTGTATCTACTCTATTCTCTTCACAACTATCCTAGTTTGGACTGGTGTTTTTATTGTCCTTGGTTTTTCAGTAAAAATTTAACTGTTTATTTTCCTAATTTTGCCCCTATTATTCTCCATATTATTGCTAGAATGACTTAAAGTCTTCTAAAATTATCCCTTCCTATTTACCTTTAGAACTTACCTCCTTTCACACCACAAAGCCCAATGTATTCAGCCTTTTTCTCATCTTCTGTTCACTTTCCTCACTCTGAGCTCTAGTCAAACTTGTTTGTGTTTAGTCCTATGTCATTTGCTGTATTCATGTACCTCCCTCCACAATGCATGCTCTTTTTTCATCCCCATCCTTATGTAATCACCTAATTGCTTACATTCTTTATTGCTTAGATCATAATTAATACTTTGCTTATTCCAGAGAAACTTTTCTGAATTTTTTTCATACCCAAATCTAACCAGTCTAGTTGAGGTGCTCTACTTCTGTATTCTTTTTAAAATCATTTGTGTTATTATTTATTTATGTATTTGAGAATGAGAGAGAGAAAGAAATTGATTTTCCATCCACTAGTTTACTCCCTAAATGCAACAGCTAGGGCTAGCCAGGCCAAAACCAGGGGCCACAAACTCCAGTCAAGCCTCCTACATGGGTGTCAGGGCCTCAACTACATAAGTCATCACTTGCTTCCTTCTCAGGTATATTTTAGCAGGAATCTGGAATGGAGGGTGGAGCCAGGAGTTGAACACTGGCACTGCAGCATGGGGAGATTTAACCACTATGCCAAACATGTGCTTCCATTTTTGTGTTCCTTAAGCATCCTTTTTGTTTTTTTACTTCAGTTATCATTAAATTATTGCTGAAAGATATATTTTCTTGGTTCTTCTATGTATTTATACTACATTGCAAAGCATGAGGACAGGATTTAGTAAGTCTATATCATTTACTTTTTTAATTTAATTTCTAGCACTGAATTTGCAATGTCTTGGGCTTATGTCGGTTATCAGTTGCAACAATAATATTGCTCAACAATTAGTCAAATCATTATTTACTTTACAAGTCAACTGTCTTCCTAGAAACTTAGGAACCCAGAGCCCATACATTTCAAGTAGATTTAGCTGCTTTTATAACAGGTGACAATATTTTGGCCAATACAATTTCTGCTAAATCTCTGTGACCTTTAAATGTTTTGAGCCAAGTTTGTTTATATCCTAAAGCCACTCCTGTTACCTGCTATTTGACTTTATTACCTATTTGACTTTATTTCTGTTACCTATTCTGTTACCTATTATTTGACTTTATTTTGACTTAAGCTTTGCTACTTTTGGCTAGAAGTATTTAGTTAAGAATAGAAAGTCTACAACACATTGCCTTACTTTTTTTGGAGTTTTTTTTAAGATATCCTCTCATAGCATTTTGACCAAGGGATTAAGTGCAGCTTGGAATGCCTGCGTTCCATATTGGAGTGCCTGGAATCACGTTGAACCTCTGCTTCTGATCCAGCTTCCTGTGGATGCACTTGGAAGGTAGCAGACAATGGCCTAAATACCCAACCCCCTTACTACTCAGGAGACCAGGGTGTTGTTCTTGGGTTCTGGTCTTGGCCTGGTCCACTCTCCAACTCTTGTATATTTGGAGAGTAAAACAGTGGATCAAAGAATTCTCTCCCTTCCTCTCTCTGTTTTGTCACTGCCTTTAAAATAAATAAATCTTTTTTTTTTAAGAAAATATTTCAAGGTAACATGATTAGTAGTGGCTGAGGCTGTGTTCAGACACTTTTAAGAAATTGCAGTGATTTAAGACATTGAGGATTAGAAATACTTATTACTCAATCATAAAAGTTTTAGCACTCCATATCACTTGGAAATCTGTTTGTTAATTCTTTAGATTTTTTTCCTTCTCCTGCATCCCTTCTTCCCCCTCCTCCTTGTCCTCTCTTTTTCCTTCTGCCTTTTATCATTGTTGTTTTTGTTATTAATAATATTGTCTTTATTACTGTTTTTTCATACATACCTGAAACTAACCAGCTGCTACTTTAGCCATTTTATCATTTGTTTGAATATCTCTTTGGCTTAAGCCTAAAACTTAATAATGATATTGTATTATAGTAATATTCTATTAGTAGTATTCTATCATAAAGCACACTTAAAATGTTATTTTTACTTACATTCACAGATTCCCATTTTCTCAGCTGTCTCCATTGTTTCCATTGTCAGCTATTTGTTCACCAAATCAACACAATGCATATTTAGTTTTTCTTTATGCCATCATTTCACTGAATTTACTGAGTCCTGTATGGTTATCCATTGACTAAAAGAATGCTTCATTCATTGACCGAAATCCTATGACAGAGGTTTTAAGGTTTTGGTAGAAAAATTTCTTTTGTTCTCTAGAGGGGTAAAAAGATTTCTTCAAAATAGAAGAGTCCTGTACAGTATTCCCAGAAGTCAATTCATTCAGAAATTTGGTGATGAAGTTAGGAATGAAAACATGTGGATTTCTCCATGTGGAGCAAAAACTTTTATTATTAATACCTAGAAACAAAAGGGCCTCCCTTCCTCCCTCCCTCCCTCCCTTCTTTCCTTCCTTCCTTCTTTCTATCTTTTCTCCCTCCTGTTCCACTGCCTCTTTTCTTTCTTTTCCTTTCTCCCCCCCCATTTTCTGCCTTTTTGTCTTTTCTTTCCTGTGTAAATTTATCCACCTTAAGAGAACTCAATGTACACTCTAAATATCAGCTGCCTAATCTTCACAGCAACATGTAAAGAAAGTAGGAAGCAATTATCATTATGCACTTTTAGCAGATGTGGAAACTGAGCCACAGAGAGTTTAAGTGACGTATGAGTTATGACATAACCTAGGAACTCACAATATCACAATAGAAGTAGTAACCAAAAATATTGTAACATAACCGTCTTTACTCAGAACTAAGGACGTTAGTCATTTTGACTCACCCACATGGATCCAAATATTTGATCATATTGACTTTCTGAAACATTTGCCATAAACAATTGGGTAGATACAGCTATAACATATTCTTTATAACCTGCCACTTGTTCTGATCTTACTAGCTCAATGGATCTTCTCAAATTAAATTATGCTTGGGTAATAGTATAGATCTTGAAGCCTGAATTGCTAGTGTGGTTTGCTTGTGGTGACTTTTTGTTTTGAGAACTAAAGTGATTTGGCTTGCTAAACGCTTGAAGAACATCAGTCATTTTTCAACTCAGGGCTAGAATGTAAACAGCTGATGGTTTACTATACATACTTAATAGATAGATTGAAAAACATATAACATTCTTTAGGCATTGCACATATGTTTTAATATTTGCAGAAGTAGTTTTGGTCTACTGTTTTTATTTCATGCAGTGGTGGTAGTACAATCATAACATATTCTGAAGACATTTACACATTAGAAGAGTAAATTTGTACGGAAAATGTTTTCTTAAATAAATGACTTTTTGTCTTGCCATAATAGTTATAAAACATTTTGAAAGTTTCATTTTGCATTTGTGAAAAACTAACTTAAAGTGATTTTGAAAGCTGAGTAAGATCATCTGAGTTATTTTGGTGGGCAGGCATTTGTTGTAGTGATTACAACAAATCTGTGATGATAACATTATGCAGACAGAGCTAATTTAATTTTAAATTTAAGCATTATACTCATTTATTGCTAGCTATACATAACTGTACCTACTTCTGCTTCTTTCATATTAGGTGTGTGAATTTTTTTGTTTGTTTTTAGAAACCCACAAATGATCAAAATGAGTGTGAAATACTTATAATTCTTCTGACCACACTTCTACTTCTCATAGTTATTTACCAAAATTGTGTTTATACTTTTTTGACATACTTTCTAAAAATAAATAATTTGATCCATCATTTCAGACAGTATTCCTAAAGGCCTCCAATAGACAAGACAAAAATAAACAAAGCAGAATTGCCACATACCAGGATGAAAAAGAGTTTTCTGTTTCTCAAGGAGTGAATTCTGACTTTTATTTGTGTTCTTGAGTAAAAGTTAAGAAAACTTATGTTCTGAGGGACATGGGGAATGACATCTTTGTAAACCTTTGTTGTCAGGTCTAATAACCTAGGAAGGGAAAATTAGAAACATGATCCATAGGAGGCATATTGGAATCAGAAAATATGATTTTTGTGTTTACCTAAAGGAGTGTAGAGTAAGAACTGACCTTTAATTGACATTAAGAAGGGTAGTTGACATTACAGAGATGCCATTAATTGGCTACACTATAAATCTGTAATAAATAGGATTTTAAACAAGATCTTTGAGATTTTGGCTTACATACTTTTCTTAGCAGAGCTTATTGTATACTTTGTAATGCTTGATGAACTACTACTGCTTTCCCTGCCATGGGAAAATAGCCCCAATTTTATGTGATGAGGGTATATCATTATACAATTCTAATTTACATCTTTCTTTATGTTTCTTGAGAATTCCTCCATATCCCTTTGCAAATCTAAACTGAAACAAAAACATACCCCAAACATGACATTCTGTTCTTGGGTAATTAAAACTGTGATATGCTTCAACATCTAGCCAAAAACTGTTCATATCAATCTGCTTGCAAATTATTAACTTTAAAAGATAACTATAATTATTTAAAATGTTTTTAAATTTAATTTTTAGCTTTTTGTTTGTTTTACCTATTGAAATTTGTGAATAATTTGCTGCTTCATTCTTCTACGTAAGTGAAACAAAATTCACAAATGCTTCATGTAGTTGAATATTATGTGTCTGAGCAGTCAGCGTGAATTAGTGATTAATATCATTATTCAAATTTTCATCTGTTGATTTTGATGCGTTCTTCATTTTCCATCAGACATCTTTTCTGGAAATCTCAAACATTTCAATGAAGGTCTTTATAGTCACATATTTTCTCTAACTCTCCTAGATTCTCTCTCTTTTATTCATGGTGTTGAAATACTATTTGTGGGTAATGTATGCTTGTGAACATTAAGTGGTAATATTTTGTTTAATAAAATAATATTGGTATTTAAAAAGTGTTGTTATATTTTTATTTGTGCCTAATATGTCTTTGATATAAGTAAGTCATGTTTAAAATAAGCAGTTAAACCAATTCTTTACTGCATTTGTTTTATTTGCATAGTAAGCGAGTTATTTTTACCCAAGGAGATTGTCTCCCTCCCCCTTTCCTCATCTAACACACAATTTATTGTATGTGAGGCCTGATCCTATGTTTATTACAGGGATTTGCATAAGGCCTACAGGAAACCAACACCATTTTACTATGTTCCCATTGCAGAAAATAAAATAGTGCCTTTGAGTAAAGCTGCTTCATCAGACACTAGTTCAGCATGCCAAGTTACAGCCATCAATGGTGAAACAGCAGATGTGAAGGCTAGTTGGCATCAAAGCATATGAGTCAAAGACTTTCCTATGGGAAAGAAAGTGCTTCATTACACTTTATCTATAGTGAGAACATTGGTTCTATCAAGCTGTCTGAAAATTAGAATATGATGGGTTTTATTACTCAAGCTCTGCCAGAGTGAATTCAATAGTTAAAAAGAAAGTGATAACACCATTTTGGGAATTGTAAGAAGTGATTAGAGTTGTAGTGTATTTAAACTTGGAAGGAGCAGCAACTTTTATCTCAGAAAGTGCCTTCTCTAAAACATCTGAGGGACAGAAGTTTAATCCCTTTCTAATTGTTACATTTGCAATATGTACTAATGCAGCTTTGGGGCACTTTAATTGAAGAAAGAAGTTATATGTTTGACTGAAGTCTAAAATCTGAAAAACACTGTTTTAATTGCCTTGGAAAGCGAGTGCACAAGGCTGCTGTCATTCCAGGATGCACCCTGGTCTCTTCCTCCCTTGTTCTCCTTTCTCCTCTCTGCAAGGACTGATCCTGCTGTTTTTCAGGAGGGGATAGCAGCTACAATACTGTTGCAACTCATTAATCTTAGGAGAGTGGGCCCCACAGGGAGTGAGAAAACTCCAAAGTCAGTTAATATAGTGATGTTGAGCTGGAATGTCAAGTGCTGGATAATGGATAATAGTTGTCACTGTTAGAGTTTGTAGCTACTGGTTAGGCAACATTTTAAAGGAAATTCAAAACAGGCACATTTTTTGAACATAAAAGATAGGCCGAGATAAATATCCAAAAAGACCTTGACAAATTGCAATCTTTTATATCTTAGACATAAAGAACTAAAATGGAAATATCATTTATTCTATCTACATTGTAGAGTAAAAACAGTTTTTGGTATATTTGAAAACAGGCAAAGATACTAGACTCTCTGGTTTGTTAATGCTTTGAGAAAATTATACCTATTGACATTATAGCTATGAAAGATGAAAGATCTATTAGTCATGCTGACTGATTTTTTTTCTTGGAGGGGAAGAGTATCTTAATTTTAAAGCATTAGTAAAGACATATTGTCCTTATTTCTTTAGAGAATTCATTAATTACAAGGTGAATACCCTGACACATATATTGATAATATCTTTGGCAGTATAATGTTCTTGATTTTTCATGCATTCTTTTTTTTTAATTCTTTTATTGCAAATGAATTTTAAGCCAGCTTGCATCTTTGGTCACCTCCATTTCCTTTTGCTCATTTGTTTTCCCATCTCTTTCCTAAAGCAAAAATAGTAGTAATATAATGCTATATTTGTTATTCAGATCTGAAGATACCACATAGTAGCTGATTTTTTTCTTAATATATTGTAAAGCAAAGGGAGTTTTACTGTTTTTGTTGTTAGTATTTTCCATGCTTCAGTGCTTATATTTTCAAGTAAAAACAAAACAGCACTGTTTTTCCTCTCGGGGGCAAGCAAGATGTAAAGTCTTGCATCCATCTGATACTCAATGTTCTTACCATTTCTTTATGAACAGTGCGTTGGAATAAACTTTAAAAATCATCTCGTATTTTGAAATTCCTTCCCCTCTACCCAGACAAATGGGAAAAAGAACAAAACAAAGTTTTAAGCTTATTAAGAGCTGTAGAAAACTATAAACTGAATAGAATACATTCCTCAAAATATTGCCTTAAAAATAAAACTAGGTTAAACCTTTATGGCAAATGTTTCACCCTTATTGAGATCAGATCCTGAACCAACTTGACTCTCTGTGTTTATTCAGTAGTACTGGTGGCTATGGCAGTGCCTAGAGTTGTTTAGTTGTCTGATACATAATGGGAAGCACTTTCTCTGACCCTCTGTATTCACAAAAATTCTGTAATAATTTTTGTACATAAAAAGGTTTCAGATGACTGAATATAACGGTGTGTGTGTACATGAGTGTGCTCAGTAAGAACAAGGCATGCTATGGTGATTGGAGTTAAATTATTGATAACTTTATAATTCATTTTTCTTATAACCAGTTTCCATATTAAATCTATTTCAGAGGCAGAGTTGCTCAGGGTTGGTTGACAGTAGATTATACTTTAACATTTCCTGACTGCATTTGAATAATGTTCCTGATTATTACTAGCCTATTGTGTACATCATGCCACTAGTGGAGTTCAGTGAAAAGATTTGATTATCTCGAAAAGTAGGTGTTTCATTTATTAAATATTGTAGTTACAGCTAATTAGAAGCTACACAATAAATTAGTTGGCTTTGTATTTCCCTTGACTATTTTCATAACACTATGAGCTTATCCTTCATTTTAATTTATTACAAAAACAATTGAAGACCAAAGGCTTGGAAAGCAGGATTAATAATAGATATAACTGAATGTGGAGTCAATACAATAGTTTAACATACTGATTAAATGCATAGTCTAGGTTGTGGCATGAAGTCCTAAAGCTGTCACTCACTTGAGATTTATTTAATTTCTCCAGGTTTCTGTTCTCTTGTATGTAAGTTGAAGGCATAAATATATATCTTACAGATAGTTCATATTAGTACTAAACATGAAATAAACCTCTTTATTTATAAATGTGTACTTGTTGCTATTTTTGTTATAAGGAGCTAGTACTTCAATTATTAAACTTGTACAGCAGATGAAATTGTTTATCCAAATATAAATATTTTTAAAATTTATTTGAAGACAGAAATACAGAGAGTGAAGGGGGGAGAGAGAGAGAGAGAGAGAGAGAGAGAGAGAGAGAGAGAGAGAATCTTCCATCTGCTGGTTTACCCCTTAAATAACTGCAATGTCAGAGCTGGGCCAGTCTAAAGTCAGGAGACAGGAGCTAGGAGCATCATCAGGACATCTTCATGTTGGTGAAAGGGCCAAAGTACTTAGGCCAACTTCTGCTTCTTTCCAAGATGTGTTAGCAGGAGCTTCATCAGAAGTAGAGCAACTGGAACACGGACTGGTGCTCATATGAGATGCTTGAACTTCAGGCAGAGGCTTATCTTCTATGCCATAGTGCCAGCCCCCCAAATATAAATACTGTACACTTGGAAATACAAGCACAAGCATTCTTACTATGGTTAATGTCAAGATTTGACACTCAACTGTATTGTTAAGTATTTAACACTCACTGTAGATTTTTAATAAATAAATAATCTGGATTACTCTGTTATACTACTAAAAGTTAAAAACATTAGAGATCTCCTTACTTCTGTAAATTATATATTATTTTAGAGTAGTATCAAATTTGTAGCAGAATTGACCGCTAGATAGAAAGGTTTCCCATATGGTCTCTCCCTGCACACATACATAGCCTCTTTCATTAACAACATGCCTCACCAGAGGGAAACACTTGTTAAATTTACATGGGCACACTGTTATCATCCAGAGTCCATAGTTTACATCTGGGTTCCCTTCTGGTGTTACATATTCTCTGAGCTTAGCTGAATATATAACTACTTCCTATAACCATGCTATTCTATTCTATAATGTGTTATATATGATATTATTCTATAAAACTACAATAATAGTAACATTATTAGTAGTAGATATATCACTATATACATATTTATGTTCATTTTTTAGTGTGTAATTTTTGCTCTGACAGATAATCCGTATTCAGAATTAATGTTTACGAAGAAAAACTTCCATTTTTGAATTTTGTTAATATTAACCATTATAATTTTAAAGAACATTCAATAAAATTTAGAAGGCTGTAGGATTTCATTATAAAAAAGGAAAATACAAGCAAAGTTCTTCCTACAGAGACAATTTTTTTTTGGACAGGCAGAGTTATACACAGAGAGAGAGGGACAAAGAGAAAGGTCTTCCTTCCATTGATTCACCCCCCAAATGGCAGCTATGGCCGGCGCTCTGCGCCGATCAGAAGCCAGGAGCCATGTGCTTCCTTCTGGTCTCCCATGCGGGTGCAGGGCCCAAAGACTTGGGCCATCCTCCACTGCCTTCCTGGGCCACAACAGAGAGCTGGACTGGAAGAGGAGCAACCAGGACAGAATCCGGCACCCCAACCAGGACTAGAACCTGGGGTGCCGGCGCCGTAGGGGGAGGATTAACCTAGTGAGCTGCAGTGTTGGCCCCACAGACAATTTTTAATTCCTAGTAGCATTAACCTCCCGTATTTTTTCTGTAGATATATTTTGATCTAATTGGCTTTTTTTCTGGTTTCAGTGTTAAACGTCTTTTTAAATTAACACAGTATACAAATTATTCTGTTTTCACTGGCCATAGATATTGATGTTTTTCTCAGGAATTTCTCATGAAGATTCATGGGCACTAAACTAGTGTTTCAAACAGCCTTTATCTCTATTGTTGAGCGACAGTGTTTTTTTCTTACTATTTGTTGAACTCTCCACTCATTGTAGGGTTAACCATTAGCACAAAGTAACCTGAAAGTAGATCATTGCAAAAATTAAGAGCGGGAATAAGAAAGGAAGGAGGAGGAAAGATGGAAGAGCAGACAGGAGGGAAGTTAGGGTGGGATGTATCTGTGTGTATACAATATATGAAATTTGTTCACCTTATTTTTTTTTAAAAGTAAATAAAAGAAAAATAAAAACATATACAAAATTCTGTTATGATACTTTCAAAAATAATGTTTTCTTGAAACAGAATCAAAAAACAGTTTTTTTTCCTTATTTCCAAAGCCATTTCAACCTAGTCATTTCAAAATCTTTATTTATTTATTTATTTATTTGAAAGTAGAACTACAGAGAGAGAGGGAGAGACAGAGAAAGAAAAACATTCCAACCATTGGTTTACCCCCTAAAGGGCTGCAAATGGCTGAAGCCAAAGGCCTGAAACTCCATCCAGGTCTCCCATGTTGTGTACAGGCAAAAGAACTTGGCTCATCTTCTTCTGCTTTCCCAGGCACATTACCAGGGAACTGAATTGGAAGTGGGACATGAACCAGCAACTACAAGGACGCTGGTATAACAGGGGGCAGTGCAACACTGCTATGCCACAACACTGGTCTCATAAATAACTTCATCTAGCTGTCAGCTTCAGTTTCCCCAGTCACTCCATTTCATCTAACCCAGCTTTATTGAAGGATAATTGACAAAGTAGTGTATATCCAACATGTACAAAATATTTTTTAATCTATACATTGAAGAAAGATTGACACTATCAAACTAACATATCCATCACTTGAACATAGTTACCTCTTTTCTTTTGAGATGAGAAAATTGAAGATCCACTCTTTTAGTAAATTTCAAGTACACTTAAATTACTGTTAACCATAGTGATACATACTATATTTCACTAATATATACTATGCATTAAGTGTCCAAATCTGTCACATTATAAATAAAAATTTATACCCTTTAAACAGTATCTTCTCATTTTCCACACCTCTGCCCCTTGATCCCTGGTTACCATTTTTCTGTTCTGTTTCTAGGCATTTGAATTTTTCAGAATTCATTTATAAGTGAGATCAGGTGGTACTTTCTGTGTCTGGCTTATTTCACTTAGCATATTATCCTCTAGGATTTTCCATTTTGCTGCAAACATCAAGACTTTCTTTGTATTTTTAAAATCAGATAATATTAATTTCTTTATGTATACACATTTTATTTATTCACTCATCCATCAACAAGCACTCAGTTTGCTTCTGTGTCTGGAGATTGTGAATAGCTGCAGTGGACGTGTCAGTCTTCCCATGTCTGTGTGAGAAACACCACCTGCATGCTTGTATTCTTCTCAGAGGGAGTTGACATTTAATTCACGTGGGTTAGACACCAGTTTCTCATCCCACCACAGTGCACATCTCTTGAGCAGGAATTTCAAATATGTTAGTACAAATTATTAAATCTTCTCCAGACATTTTTATTCTATAGTGTTCTCTTTCAAAACTAGAAAATACAAACCCACCCTGTCACCAACAAATAAATACAACTAAACTTGGTGAATTAGGAGTCCATGTTGTCAGAACGGAAAAAGTGACAATGAAAGTGACAATGAATGGTTGGGGATGGCATTATGGTTAGATGATCATTTTTAGCGATTTCCTGGCAGACTCTAATACTTACGCATGTATTTCACATAGGATCTTCTAAATATTATGATGCAATTTTGTTAAAGAAGAGAGTGGATGACTGTGACGTATGTCCTCTTGAAATTTAGAGAAGCTTTGGAACTATTTATATTTATAAGGAAATAAAATAGAAGTAACTTTAACATAGCCAGTAAAAATTACTCTAAAGAATCAAAGTAATCTAGCATGAGTAAAAGTATAACTCATCCGTTTTCAGAAAGATATCTAAGAACTAATTTTTGTGAAGTCTTAAGAACCCCGAATCATGGAAATGCAGCTTTTGTCTTAGTGAAGCAGCTCTGACAAGCAGAGCCGTTCAGTTTAGGGGCTGTTCTTTCTCTGAGGGTGCAATCACTGCAAGTAGCTGCTTCCATTTAGATTTACAATGAAGTCACATTGTAAGTGATGAACAAACAAGTAAAAGCCGTAAAGCTGGAAGTTGAAATTAATTGTATTTGGAGAGTAAAAATGGTGACTACTCTTTCCATAGCATTTTTCTTTTTTTTATTGTTAGTAGCCACACAGTAGTTATGCATCTTTCTTGGTCCTTCTCGTTCTCAGTTCTTTCTAATATCAGGCCTAATGTACTGTCCTGCAATGTTGTAGACCCTAGGGTCCAGCGATTTACTTTATATGAGCCATTCAAGAAACACGTGAGCATTTTGTTTCTGCTCTTTTTTCTTATGTTTGGGAACACTTCCAACAGTATCAGAAGTGGTAGTTTGCTCTGGTATAGCCACTATGAAAGACAGTTTGGAAATTCCTTAGAAAGGTGACTATAACCCTACCATACAACCCAACCATCCCACTCCTTGGAATTTACACAAAGGAAATTAAATTGGCAAACAATTGCAAAAAATTGGCAAAAAATTGCAAACAAACTGTCTGCACCTCAATGTTTATTGCAGCTCAGTTCACAAATATTTAAGCATAAGTCATGTGTGGTATTATGCTTAAACACTATGATCTAGTCAATGGTGATGGAATGATTCAGTTCAAATGATTTCTTCTATGTACTGGTATAATAGTGTGCTAATTCAAATAACACACAATAACAATATGTAAAGCATTCCTGGTAATCACATTGAAATACGTTCTACTAAAAATGAAAATATGATTTAATTATTTTCTAGTATGTGTCGGTAAAACAGTGCTGAAGCAAAATTAAGTAGAAATGTTTAAAATTGATTTTAAACATGGACCAAATTTAGAACTTTGGATTACTAGACAATGACATGAATTACTGAATATAAAAAAAAAATGGTTTTAGATGGGAAAATGATAAAATATCTCATTTGAATTGTGGTAATTTTGTTACCAACTTATGAAATAAAGAGAATATTTTACAATAATAAAATATTTCCACTAGCACAACAGATACTTGCTCATAGTATGATTTCTAACAAAAATAAACATTAATCAATACAACATTTAAAAAATTGAAATTAGTTTTCATAGTTAATGTTTTGCATTATGAGAAATTGATTAGCAAGAATTATTAATTTTTGAACTTAAAAAAATCATGGAATAGACTTGTATATCTTGTACAGCTGTCAATGAAGAATTTCAGATAGAAATAGAAAATTTAAATTCACAATGATTATGATGATACATGTTCCAGTTTAGTTAGGTAACACAACAACTCAGATTTGTTAGAATTTTAAATAAAAAAACTCATGTTTCCTTTGTTTTACTTGTGTCAGGATTCTGAAAACACTTATGCTCAGTTTTAGGAAGCAGACTCTGATAAGTTAGGCACAGTTGTTAATATTGTGTTAGCAGTATCATGTTAATACATATGCATGTCTTCTTTTTTAACACAGCTCTGAATTTGTCAAATAGGTAACAAAAGATAAAACTTACTAGTTTATTGATCTAAACCAGAGCATCCGTTAATCATTAGTGCTATTTTAACATGTGGTCAGTTTCTTTTTTTAAGCTTATTATTGTGGAATTATGCTTATTCTAATGAATCTACTTTAAGATAAAGTTATAAGAATTAAACCAGATACATGTGAAATACTTAGAATATAGTTTGATAGCAAACATGGTGTCTGAGGTAGGTAACTATTGTTTCTCATTTTACAAAGTGGGAAATCTAAGGTTTGAAGATGAAAAATAATTTGCTTAGTGTTACATAGGTAAGAGGGAGCAATACAAGACTTTGAAGTGTATCTGATCACAATGCTATACAGTTTGTCTTGCAGAGTATTACTGTCAATCATACTTTAATTCTGCAGTAGACACAAAATGTCAAGGATTTTATTTTTTAATCTCTCCCTCATAGGCATCTACCATCTTTTCTGAATTTGGTTCTGATGTCATCAACAATGAAAAACATGCACACACAGACAAGTTGGCTTTCTATTTGACTTAAACAAAGGCAGTACAAAATTTAATTAACTTAATCACTGATACATAACATAAACACAAAATGTTTACTTTATTTCTTTAACAGCCAAATTGTAGTAACAACACAATAATTTGTGACAAAGACCATGGAAAGCAAAATAAAATAAAGTTAATTAAAGAAGCTTTGCTCCATCTCAAATTAGTTTTCCCCTTTAAAAAGGAAAAACTACCATTAGTCTAGTGGTTTTCAACCGTGTCTACACATTAGAGAAAGGAAGAGAAGGAAGATGGTGCTTTAAAAAAGCAGCTATGTCCAAGTTCAGCCTCAAAACAATTAAATAATAATCTCTCAAGAATGGGGCCCAGGCCAAGATTCTTATTTTTTTCTAAGATATTTATTTATTTATTTGAAAGGCAGAGTTACAGAGACAAAGATCTTTTTTATGTTTTTTTAAACTTTTATTTAATGAATATAATTTCCAAAGTACAGCTTATGGATTACAATGGCTTCCCCCCCATAACTTCCCTCCCACCCCCCCACTCTCTCTACCCTTCCATTCACATCAAGATTCATTTTCAATTCTCTTTATATACAGAAGATCAGTTTAGTATATAATAAGTAAAGATTTCATCAGTTTGCACCCACACAGAAACACAAAGTGTAAAATACTGTTTAAGTACTAGTTATAGCATTAATCACAATGTACAGCACATTAAGGACAGAGATCCTACATGAAGAATAGTGCACAGTGACTCCTGTTGTTGACTTAACAAATTGACACTCTTGTTTATGGCATCAGTAATCTCCCTAGGCTCTTGTCATGAGTTGCCAAGGCTATGGAAGCCTTTTGAGTTTGCCAACTCTGATCATATTTGGACAAGGTCATAGTCAAAGTGGAAGTTCTCTCCTCCTTTCAGAGAGAGGTACCTCCTTCTTTGATGACCTGTTCTTTCCACTGGGATCTCACTCGTGGAGATCTTTCACTTAGGTGTGTGGTTTTTTTTTTTTTTGCCAGAGTGTCTTGACTTTGCATGCCTGAAATACTGAGAGAAAGATCTTAAATCCATTGGTTCATTCTCCAAATGCCACATCAGCTAGGGCTAAGCCAGGCCAAAGCCAGGAGCCTGGAACACTTTCTGGGTCTCATATACGGGTTGTAGAGGCCCAAATACTTGGGTTACCCTCTACCGCCTTCCCAGGTCTGTTAACAGGGAGCTGATCAAAGTGGGGCAGCTGGAACTTGACCCAGTGGCCACATGGGATGCTGGTCACAGGTTTTGGCTTAACCAGCTATGCTACAATGCTGGCCCCTAGGTCAATATTTGTAAAGTGCTGTTAGTTCAAAACTACAGGTCTAATTAATAAGCATTAAAAATCATGTCCTCACAACAATTCAAAGCCAAGAAACAGATCACATGATAAATTTCTTTCCTATTATCTTGATAAACAGGGAAGGGGCAGATACCCACTCATTTCTCATCATTCTTTATCCATTTTTGATTGCTCTCAGTAGAGCTTAACAAACATCAAATATTGAAAGATATGCAAACATGCTACCAAAAGCAAAATCCTACTTTACATTAGAAAGTTCTTGAAACAATACTAGCTTTCAGAATCACCAACATTTTAAGTTTGCATAGAGTCAGCTATTTTGTTTAACTAAGAAAAGTCAATAAAATGTATTAGAAAGCATTTTATTAATAACAGCTATAAAACAATATTTGGGCATTTCCCATATATTGCCAGAACTTTCAGAACTCTTTTTATAAGATGAATAGCTTCAAGTTTAGAATTAAGACAAGATTTTTCTTTAACAACACACATGTAAGATCTTCGCCTATAACTGCATTGTATCTTTGAAAAATCCCTATTGCTAAGTTCAGTAGTAACTGCAGGCCTTTATGTTCAAAATAACTCTTCTTCATTTTTCAAGTTTGGAAATATCATATCAAGTATGGAAAATAATTTTCCTTAAGAATGCATGAATTCACTAAGGCAGGTCTCTTCAAATTCAGCAAAGCCCATTTCTTCAGCTTCTTAAGTCAGGACTCCATGTGGATCTGAGCCACTTCCTTCTTGCCTGAACTGCTGCTTCTCTCAGGCTTTCTGCATTTACAGCTTCAGCACCTGTCAGATCAATAGGCGGTAAAGGATTCCTGCAGTATGGAAGGTATTGTACTGCCAGAATTCTTCGTTGTGAAAGGTGCTCTGCTGCAGTAGTTTTAAAGAGTTTGGTGATTTTTGAGCCCTACACTTGGTTTCTCCATTCCCAAAGTCCTCTTGTTAAGATCTGGGGGAATAGCAGAAAAGGAGGCTGATGCTGTGGCACTAGGGTAAGTCTCATACTGCAGCCAATTTAGCCTGGCTGTTCCTCTTCCCATCAGCTCTCTGCTATGGCCTGGAGCGGTGCAGCCCCCTAGGCTCCCTGAGAGGACCTGCACATCCTGCCCCATTGTCGCCATGCCCCATTGTCACCACCGCCCCTTGTCTCTTTATTTATGTAGATGGCAATGTATGCACACAGAAGGTCTTCAGATGCAGAATAAAATACCAGGAAGGACTTCAAAGCAAAGCATAAATAAATGACACAGCTTCATAGCACAAAATAAGCAGATATAAATAAAATTGCCAATCTGAGACAAACTCAGGGTGAATTTGATTTGCACCTGGGCACATTTATAGAGCATGGCTTGGCAATTACTCGAATATTCATCAAATGTGCAATTTCCTCCTGTTACAGCACACCTACTATTCAAAGTGGCTTCAGTAAAATATAATTCCAACATTTAAAATTGTTTATTTTATTAGGTTAAAATAAACACACTTATTGATTAATACACTCTTGATAAATTAATGTATTCAAAAAATGTATATTTTATTCTGTTATGAATATTCTTATGTTTCTTCATTTGAAAGAAAGCCAGAACAACTTTTTCGACTCTGTAGATAACAATTTTTTTTCTTTTATAAATGCAGGCTTGTAACTGTATTAAATTCTTGGACGTACTTATGATAGAAGTGTATTAAATCTTTTTGATAAACACACCCCACTTTTTTAAGTTCTGGAAACTTCAGTTATCATTTTGATAATATTATGTGTCCCAATCATAAATATTTCATCTTTGGGGGCAAAACAGAATTGACAATAGCAGTGAGAACTGACCTCAGGATTATGAATGACTTCTACCTATCAAATAACTTTCTCATTTTTACTTCTTTTTTTTTTTTCCAAACACTCTGGAAAAATCATTAAAAACTGGTTTTCCATAGATCAATTTCTTTTTTTCTTTTTATTTTTTTAAAGAAAGATTTTACTTTAACTTATGTGAGAGGTACAATTACAGTGAGAGGAAGAGAAAGACAGAAAGGTCTTCCTTCCACTGGTTCACTCTGAAGCCAGGAGCTTCTTCCTGGTCTCCCACATGGGTGTAGAGGGCCATCTTCTACTGTGTTCCCATGTCATAGCAGAGAGCTGGATTGGAAGAGGGGCAGCCGGGACTACTACTGGCACCCATAAGGGAGGCCGGTGCTGCAGGCGAGGATTAACCTACTGCACCACAGTGCAGGCCCCAGATCAATTTCATTTTAAAATGTTATTCTCTATTTCATTTTGTTTTTTTTTTAACTTTATTTATTCATTTGAAATGCTGTTATGGAGACAGAAGAGAGAGAGAGAGAGAGAGAGAGAGAAAGAGAAAGAAATCTTCCTTCCACCAATTCACTCCCCAAATGTATGCAATGGCTGGGACTGGGCCAAGTGGAATTCAAGAGCCAGAAGCTTCCTCCGGGTCTCCTATGTGGGTGGCACAGGCCCAAGGACCTGAGCCATGCTCTGCTACTTTTCCAGGCAAATCAACTGTTTGCTGGACTGGAAGTGGAGCAGCCGGAACGTGAGCCACTGTCCATATGTGATATCGTGGCTGCAGGTGGCAGCTTAACACTGTACCGTAGTGTCAGCCCTGTCATTCTCGTTTTCTCTGGCTGCATTTATTATTATTATTATTATTATTATTATTATTATTATTATTTTATTATACTTCCTTTTCAGTCTGTTTAATCTCCATTTCTCTTTTCCTTTCCTGAAATTTTTTTTTAAATTCCCAACCTGTTTTCACTTCATGAATTTCCTTACGTATCTTAAAAGTCCTATAATTTTTCATCACATTGGGTCTAAAAACTGGGATTGTAGATGTTTCTTCTCTTGCTAGTTGTAATTTTCAGAAATCTGGTTTTTATTTAAGTTATGAAGATAATATTCCATTCGAGCTTATTTGGCCTATATGATGGTCTTATTTTCTCAATCTTCAATGACAAGAATTTGATTGAGACTTGATGTTGACCAGGGACTGATTCAATAAATTTCCTTATCCCTTAAACTTGAGAGCAGGCTTTCGAAGTTTGTAGCTCAATTCTCAAAATTTAGTTTCTTTTTAAGCATGACTTGTCTGGCCTGAAAGAGAATAAACTCTTACTTTCAGGGCTGATTTCTCTGTTCCCCCCACTTCCCTACCTGCTTTCTCCTTCTGCCTTCACACCTCCTTTCCTTCTTTTCTTTTTTAAATTAAATTCTAGATTACTTTTATTGTGGCAAAATATATACTACATAAAATTTTCCAATTTATATGTTTTAAGTGCACATATGGGAATGATTACATTCATAATGTTTTTGCAATATCGCTTCTATCAATTTCCAGAATTTTTCATTATCCTAAACTGAAATTTTGCACTAAGTGACAACACCTCCCCGTCCTGCCCTCCTTCCTGTTCCTGGTAACCTCTGATTTACTTTCTCTATTATGAATCTGCCTGTCCTAGAAATCAGATATAAATGGAATTATACATTATGAAACTCTGTGTCTGCTTTATTTCACTTAGTATAATCTTTTCAGCATTCATCTGTGTCAGGTGTCTGCTCATTCTTTTCGATACTTAAATAATATTCCACTGAATGAGTAGACCACCTTTTTTTTTTCCATTTAAACATTGCGACTTGAATCACTTCCAACTTTTGGCTGCTGTGAAACAGATTCTTGATACCAGTACTCAAAAGAACTGGCAGACTTGACAGCGAGGAAGCACACTCTACCTATCTCAAAATCAGATTCTTTAGTAGTGAAGGGTCGCTGGGCTGAAGAGAATTTGGAAGCAGTAAGTGTGTGTCTATCAGTTCTCAACACAGCAATAACATTTTATTTCCAGTAAGGGTAGACCTCAGATTATTTTTCATACAATTTAAGTACCATAAAGTAAATAATGACTTTTATTTCAGATTCCAAGTATAAATTACATATCAGCACTAATTTATGGGATATTGATAGTCATATTTTGGTTTATCTAATCATAATAATATACACACTTATACTAGCAGAGAAATTATTGGATGTAGTTATCCAGGCACCGTTCAAAGTATAAATCCATAATATTTATTTACCTTTAAATGTTTCATCTGTATATACATGAAACTATCAACAGAACTGATATCATTATAACCAATTAATTGTAAAGGAAACATCCTATATGTTTTTGCAGTTTTCTTGAAGGTAATAAATGTTTCTTTTAAGATGATAGATAGCATTTAAGACAGTTGAGGAACAACATTTAAGTTAATCATTTTGAAATAATTATTGATATATGTACACTTTAGGAAATAATGTAGTTATCCAGTTTAGCCTTTACCAACTTCCCCAACATAAACATCTTATAGAGTTACAGTACATTATCACCCTGAGAATATTGGTATTGATACAGGCAAGATACATGACATTTCTATTAACAAAACTCTCTCTCATGTTTTCCTTCTTTGCCACACACATTTCCCCCTACTTTCCTTTCCTTTGTCCTTGACATTTAATAATTTAAAAGGCCATTTAATAATTTTGTCTTTTCAAGAATCTAACATAAATGGAATAATCTACTATATAACTCTTTTTGAATTAGCTATTTCAACTTAGCTTAAATCTCTGGAGATTCATTCATGTTACTATGTGTATCAATAGTCTGTTTGCTTTTATTACTGAGAATGATCTATCAGGTAGTTTTACTACAATTGTTTAACCGTTCACTGGTTGAGTACATCTGAACTGTTTTCTGGGTTTAGGCTACTATGAACACAGCTGCCATAGTATCAAAGTCCCAGAATGCATTTATGGTGTTATTTTATAGTTGTAGCTTATGTTTAGCTTTTTTTTTCCCAGTAAAAACTTTATTAACATACAATTTCTATACCATATAATTTGCCTGTTAAAAGTACACAATTGAAGGGTTTTTAGTATTTTCTGAGCTGCACAATCATTACCAATCATTTTAAGAACATTTTTAGTATCCTAAAAACAATCCCTGTATATATTCCCCGCTCACTCCAAAATGCCATACCTGCACCCTACCAGATTGAATCAACCGGCAATCCTCTTTCTGCTTCTACAACATTGACTAGTGTGGACATTTTATACATTAAAAAAATAATAAAATAAGTAGACTTTGGCTCCTTTATTGAATATAATATTTAGTATAATGAGTATTCCTATCTCTTTTACCACTTGGAAATCTATGATAAATCAGTTTTTTAGGCTTTAAATATTTGATAGATTTCACCAGTGAAGACGTCTGGTTCTAGAAATATTCTATCTAGGAAATATTATAAATTATAAATGTTCTGTTTCTTCTGAGATCAGTTTTTGTAGTTTGTGACTTCTGTTGGAAATTTGCTCATTACATCTAAGTGGCCTAATGTGTTCACATTTTGTTGAACATAGCATTCCCTTTTATGCCTTTTTATTTCTCTTAGATTACAAATAACGCTCTCATATTCATTTCTGATTTTGCTCATTCACATCTACCCTTTATTTCTTGGTCATTCTTTGTGAAGGCATGTCAAATTTTCTGATCTTTTCATGAAATTAGCATTTGAATTTCTTCATTTTCTTTATTTTTAAAGTCTGTGTTTCATTAATTTACCTTCTAGTATTTGTTATTGCCTTCTTTCAGCTTTACTTATGTGTGTTTTACTCTTGTTTTACTACTGTCTTAGACTGAAGGTTCATAGAAGTTCATTCTTTTATAATAAAAGCACTTTCAGTAATATATTTTCTCTAAACCTCACTTTAGCATCATCCGATAAGTTTATTAAGTACTGCCTTTATTTTTATATGTCTCCTAAAAAATCCTCATTTGCTTGTTTTCTTCTTTGACTTTTTGATTATTTAGAAATATGCTTACAGATTTTCACTTGTTTTTCATGTTTCATTCTGTTACTCATTTCCCATTCATCCTGATGTAGTCATGAACAATCTTTGTATGCTTTCAATTCCTCAGATTTATTAAGGCTTTTTTTATTTCCTAGCGTATAGACACTCTAGGTGTACCATGTATAACTGAGAGAGTTGTATATTTTCTTTTTGTTGGTTGAACTGTTCTTTAATTGTTTCTTAGGTCTAGTTGCTTTAAATTTCTGTTCATCTTCTATTTTCTAGTTATCTATTGCTTAATTATTGTTAATTATTTATATATGTTGTATTTTAATTTATCTGTATCCTTAATTATAGTGATAATATGCATTAATTCTAGAAAACTTTACCCCTTTCTTTTTTTATGCTGTAATTTCATACATGCTATATTTATATATTCTCAAAAGTAATATACATCATCATATATTCTAAAAACTCAGAGCTGTCAGCCTCCCCTTAGATTTGTCATCAAAATTTCCATTGTTTCCCCTAGGCAAAATATGAATCAAGACCAAGATGTGAAAAGGGGAAGGAGGAAACTAGTTGAGGAACAAGTACCACAAACAACCTTATTTCCAAATTTTAGCAGGATTTTTTTTTTAAAGGAATGCTCTTCTTTTTGCTGTATAAATTAGAAAAACTTCCAGAACCTTGAAATATTAATTTAGAAATTTCATACATTCATAAAATGACCAACACATGTATAAGGGAACTTCAAAAACTTCATAAAAATAGAATTAAAGGTAAAAATTAAATATATAAATTTTATTCTTATCATAAACTTCAAAATTTTGGGATACTTTTGTTAAGAAATGTTAACAGCCACATAGACCATACAAGATGGATTGAAGTTCCTAGGAATATAACCACATAAATGTGATATTTCTTATGTTGTTAACTAAAGAAAAAATGGTACCTTTTAGAGACTTTTTAAGAGTAGGAAACTAAAAGACTCAGAAGGCACCAGATCAAGATAGTGACCTCAAGTGATTGTCCCTGAAAATCTTACAAAATACTGTTGTTTGCTGAGAAATGAGCAGGAACATTGTGGTGGTGGATAAGTACTTCACTCTGGGAAGGCTCCCTTGGTGTTTTTCTGTTAAAACTCTGGCTCACTGTCTGAAATACTGTACTAATTTGAAGATGCTCTAGTTTTTTGGCCCTCCAGAAAGTCAAAGAGAAAAATTCCTTGAGTTTCCCAAGCCCAAAAATTGTCTTGACAAGACCTTTCCTCTTGATTGCTCTGCTTTGGCTGTGATTAGCACGTCAACTCTTGGTAGCATTTGCTTTCATTGTACTTTGCTTTCTTGATTGTATTGGTAAAACCATGTTTGTTTGTTTATTTGTTTCCTTGTTACATTTCTTGGAAGAAATTATTCAAGATCTTGACCCTATTTGTTGAAAATTTCCTTTGAAATTTCTGCTTCTAACTATAGCTGATTTGGGTGCAAGAGTTTTGATATCCATTGAGTGGAAAGTTTGCTGCATTTTAATTTTGTCAGAATTGTGTAAGCTCAGCTAATTGAAGTGCTGCTGGTGTTGGTATTGTTTCTTCTGTTTTCAGTCATCTTGCATTATGGCATGAACAAAATTAATATTTTCCTCACAAATTACTGAGAAAGATCTGCCACTGTAAGCTTCATTCTCAGTATCATTTTCTTCCATCTAAATATGAGCTACATGAGGGCCAACAGCAAGTCAAGCATCTCATATGAGAGTGCTGGCTGAACTCCGAGCAACTCCCCTGCTAATCCAGCTTCCTGCTGTTGTGACCAGCAAGGCGTGGAAGATGGTCCGAATAGTTGAGCCCCTGATACACATATGGGAGATGGAGATGCAGCTTCTTGCTTCGAGCTTCTGCCAGACCCAGAGTTGGCTGTTATGGCCATTCGGGAATGAATGAGCAGATGGAAGATTTCTCTCATTGTGTGTGTGTATCTCCCTCTCTGACCCCCACCATTCATTGCTCTACATTTCACAAGAATACATAAATAAATATTTAGTAAAACCACGTATTTATTTGCATGCTGCTGATTTCTTTGGGACATTGTCCCTAGAAGCCCTTTGTAAATCATCAGCGATTTCACATTTCCTCTATCAAAGCTTCACCATTAATTGAATGTTTGTTTTTGTTTCAATTTTGCAGAATTCATACTGCTCTCAACTTCTTAGCATCTCAAACAAGATCCTGATCAAACATGTTGTAATAATTTAGGACAGTTTTATTTTGGTGAAAATTTTTTGAAATTCATGCACAATTTTGACATATAATATGTGTTTCCATTAACTTTTTGGTGTGAGCTCTCCTACTGACTTTGTAATGTAGATAATTTGATTGAGGGAATGTGCAGTTGTAGACTTTAGGATGTCCTAATTAGAACATTATTATCGTGTGTGTGTGTACATATATATATAAAGATCAACATATCTATGAGATATATTCAGTTAAAATCAGAAAAACTAAATAATTCACTTTTTTTGTACTGAAAGTATATGTAATCTTCATGAGGAACACTTTATATTCCAACTGAGTCCTGAAAAAATGCACAATTGAAAATTTAGAGGTGAAGGGGATGTTGCTCCCAGAGTAGGGTAAGAAGTGGAAAAAGAATATATACAGTATTCAGTTAACAGTTTAGTTTGGATTTAATGTTGAGTTTGGGAAAAATAATGGGGGTCAAAGAGAGATAGCTAGCTTTGGAAAAAAAGAATGGTATGTGGTATGTAAAACCATTAAAAACAGTGCAGTTCTTTTTGAAAGAGAGGACCTAGTACTTGACAGACATATTTTCTCTCTCTTCAGTTGTGGGTAAATACACATTGGAGAGTACACAAACACTTTCCAAAATACTTGTGGAGCTAAATAATAGATTTTTAAAAAGATTTATTTATTATTTATTTTGAAAGGCAGAGTTACAGAGAGGCAGAGGCAGAGAGAGAGAGGTCTTCCATCTGCTGGTTCACTCCCCAGATGGCCCAATGGCCAGGGCTGAGCTGATCCGATGCTAGGAGCCCAGAGCTTCCTCTGGGCCTCCCACATGGGTGCAGGGACCCCAGGACTTGGCCATCCTATACTGCTTTCCCAAGCCATAGGGAGAGCTGGATCAGAAGTGGAGTAACTGCGACTTGATCTGGCACACATTTGGGATGGCTGGAGCTTTAACTACTGCGCCATAGCAACTGGCCCCAACTAGTCATTATTAACTCTTAGAACTTGAAGTTTTTTACATTGTATTATACTGGAATTTTAAAAGCTGCTATTACTTGACCAAGATTAGGAAACTTTTTCCACCTGATTTCAGTGTCTGATTTAAGGTGTTTCCTGTGCAAGTAGAAAGTATCTTTCTTTAACACTGGTGAGGCAAAGACTTCTAAGTCAAATATAAGCCGATATTTGATTGTTTTGCAGTTACTGGATGCATGTATATTGTCTACTCCTACTTTTAAAATAATAATCGCACCATTTCAGGTAAATTAGAATTATTGTAAAAGGTAACATTCCAGGTAAGATTTGTTTCCAAAGGTGTTTTGTTCAGTGGTATCTGGTTAATAAGAATGCATGATCTTACAGAATTTCTGCAAATCATTTATTTCCTTGAAGAGTAAGAGGACTTAATAAGAAATTCTGAATTTTAAGGGATGGATCAGAATTAAACAGTATCTGGATACGTGTACTTCCATCTATAAAAAAAAAACCATAATGTACAAAATTGAATGATGGAAATTTGTGTAGTTGAAGAGAAAGTTTCCTCATATTTACGTGAAAACAGAATCTAAAAGACAATACTGAAAATACTCTGAGCAAATAACCACATATTTTGCCACCAATTTATTAATATCTCCATAATCAATTTTTGTCTCTTTGATCCTGGAATAACAGTCTTCTTTCATGAAGTATGTCTGCTTTTAGATGGTAGGGACCTGGATGGCATGACTTCTTTCATTGCCACAGTCTCAGATTTTTCTAAGAAATGTCACTGTGAAGTCTAACCAGAAGTCTGCTGCTTAAAGAATGAAGATTCTTTGAAATACTGAGAGTACAATAATTTCCATGAATATTTGACAATGCCCTCTGTTGACAAGGCCCTCTGATGAAAACTTCAGAGTCTGTGAATATTTGCTTAATTAACAAATGATATAAAGACATGGAGAGGCATGAAACGCTCTGTCAAGGCCAGCATTGTGGCATAGCAGTTTAAGTCTCCACGTGGCTTACACATTGTGAAAACTCACTAAACTAGGAGTCCACATTATGGTGTATTGGCTTAAACCACCTGTGACTCCAGTATCACAGATGGGCACAGGCTCAAGTGCCGGCTACTCATTTCTGATCCAGTTCCATGCTAATGTGCCTGTGAAAGCAGCAAAGGATGGCCCAAACGTTTGAACCTCTACACCCACATGAGAAACCTAGAAGAAGCTCTGGACTCAGCTTCAGCCTAGTCCAGCCCCAGCCATTATGGCCATTTGGGGAATGAATCAGTGGATGGAAGATCTCTTTCTCTCTCTCTATGGCTCTCCTCCTGTCTCTATAACTCTGCCAAAATAACAAAAAAAAAAGTCTTTAAAAAAGAAAAAAAGAGAAAAAAATAAAATCACTGTTGTAAACTAAAAACATAAACTCTGTTAAAGAGAAAATACATAGCTATTTTAGAAAAACTTTATCAATACTTCTCCTAAAGATAATAACAATATGTAGATAATAGAGCCACTGTAGAAACCAATAAAATAAAACTATGAAATAATTAGGTTTTACCAACTTACTCTTATTTTTTTAACATTTAACCTGCAGTATTTAATCTCAGGAAAATGTATGTGTTTGATTATTTGATTCCTTTGCATTGGTTTGTATTACTTTGATTCCTTTTTCCACTGACCCTCCCCAATTAGCAGAGTACTTAGCTAATTAAGAAATGTTAATCAAGCCCAAAAAACCTCATTACTTCTTTTCTAAAAATAATGTAAAAGAGTGTTTCTATAAAGTTTGATGATTCCAAGGACAGTTTTCTCATAGAAGAATATTCTGATAATTTATATATTCATCTTTAGGGTTTATAATTTTTCTTATGATGAAGTCAATATCAATGGAGTGTCAGAATAGATATCATTTGATAAATATATAATCATGGGTAGATAAAAATAATCACTATTTATTTAATACAACTGACCATACATATTTTAAATGAGCATGAAAAGGTAGCATATTATCATATTATCTTTTAAAAATATTTAGTATTTATTTATTTGAGAAGTAGAGCTATGACAGAAAGAGGGAGAAGCAAAGAGAAAAGTCTTTCCTCTGCTGGTTCACTTCCCAAACAGCCGGAACCCGGCCAATCAGAAGCCGGGACCTACAGAATCTTCCTGTAGGTCTCCCATGCTGGTGCAGGCGCCCAAGCACTTGGGCCACCTTCCTCTGCTTTTCCAGGTCATAGACAGGGAGCTGGTTTGGAAGAGGAGCAGCTAGGACACGAACTAGTGCCTATATGAGACGCTGGTACATCAGGCAGAGGCTTAGTCTACTATGCCAGAGTGCTGACCCCAACGTATTATCTTAAGTCTTTTGTAAGTAGGGACTCTTTCTTTTTATAATAAGGGTATGAAAAATCACTATTAGCTTAGAAAGTTGTTCTGAAAGATACATAATCTCTACTATTCAGGCAGAAGATATTGTTGAAGAATATTTTTTGAACTGTAAAGCAATTCATTGTGCAGAGTTCAATTCTGTTTTTTTTTTTATTTAAGGTAAACAAATTTTATGAAATTCATATATACATATTTAGGAACATAGTGATACTTTCCACCCTACCCTCCCTCCTGCTCATACTTCTACCCTTCCTTCCTCCTTTGTCTTGTATTCTCTCTATTAATTTTTTATATTTATTTACTTTCAGTTTACTTTATATTCAAAAGATTTACCTTACAATAATTGCTATCAACAAATAGTAAGAAGAAAAGAACAGTAGAATTTCTACAGTCTCAACAGTAGAGACAAGGGCAGTAAACAATCATGAATCTCAAAATGTGAACTAGACTCCTATACATTAAATTTTTGGTACCAGAGATCAGAGAAAACATATGGTATTTATATTTGGGGGACTGGTTTTTTTCACTAAGTATAGTGATTTACAATAACATCTATTTTTATTGCAAAAGATTTCATTCTTTTGTATGGTTAAGTAGTAGTCAATAATGTGTATATATATATAGTATATTATTTCTTTTTTTCTTTATTAATTTTATTTAAGTTTTACAAGTTCCATGTATTTCATATCCACAGATTTTTTAACATACTGATACTTCCCTCCCTATCCCTCTCTCCCCCCATGCTCCAACCTTTCTTCCATCCCCCTCCCATTTCCATTCAATTTTTACAAAGATCTATTATCCATTTACTTAATGAACATAAATTTAACTCTACACTAAGTAAAAGAGTTCAACATAGTATGAAAAAAAAAAGAAACATGGTTCCTCAGTGTTTGGCAGAAGAGACATGGACTATTAACAATCATCCAATTCAAAATGTCCATTTAAATCCAATATATTGCATTTTGGGTACTGTATTAGTTACCTTGGAGCAGGGAAAACATGTGTTATCTGTCTTTTTTGGGACTAGTTTATTTCACTGAGTATAATGGTTTCCAGTTGCATCCATCTTGCTGCAAAAGACAGAATTTAACTTTTTCTTTACCCAGTCAGTCATCATTTGATGGACATCTGGGTTGATTCCATATTTTAACTATTGTGAATTGAGCTACAATGAAGATAGGGGTATAGAAAACTGTTTCAGATGCTGATTTCATTTAATTTGAGTAAATTACCAGGAGTGGGAATCTAGGTCATATGGTATATCCATTTTGAATTTTCGGAGGTATCTCCATACTATCTTCTATAATGGCTGCACAAGTTTACATTCCTACCAACAGTGGATGAGAGTACCTTATCCCCCACATCCTCACCACCATTTACTGCTTGTTGATTTCTTTATGAGAGCCATTCTAACTGGGGTGAGGTGAAACCTCACTGTAGTTTTGATTTGCATTTCCTTAAAGCTAGTGATCCTGAGCATTTTTTCATGTGTCTGCTGACCATCTGAATTTTCTCTTTTGAAAAATGTCTGTTGTTTTTGCTTTTCCCATTTCTTAAGTGGATTGTTTACTTGGTTGCTGTTGAGTTTCTTGAGCTATTTATAGATTCTGGATGTTGACCCTTTATCAGTTGAGTAGTTTGCAAATATTTTCTCCCATTCTTTTTGTTGCCTCTTTAAGTTGCTTAGTGTTTTCTTTGTAGTGCAGAAGCTTCTAAGCTTGATGTAATCCCATTTGTCTATTTGAGCTTTGACTGCCTATGCTTCTGAGGTCCTTTCCAAGAAGTCTTTGCCTATGTCAATGTCTTGCAGAGTTTTTCCAGCGTTCTCCTCTAGCAATTTGGTGGCATCAGGTTGCAAACTTAGATCACTGATCCATTTTGAGTTTATTTTTGTATAAGGTGTAGGGTAGGAGTCTTCTTTCCTACATCTTACAAACAAAGATCCACTTTTCTCAGCACCATTTGTTGAATAGACTGTCCTTTCTCCAGGCATGGTTTTAGCTTCTTTTTCAAAGATAAGTTGGTTTTAGAAGAGTGGATTTATTTCTAGAGTTTCAATTCTGTTCCATTGTTCTACATGTCAATTTTTGTGCCAATACCTGACTGTGTAGATTGTAAAAACCCTGGAGTAGATCTTGAAATCTGGTATTATGATGGGTCCAGCTTTGTTTCACTTGTATAAGATTTCCTTAGCTATTTGGGATCAACTGCATTTCTATATTAATTTTATTATCATTTTAATAGATCTGAGAATAATGTTGTTGGTATTTTGATTGGATTGCATTTAATCTCTAAATTGGTATTGATAGTATGGACATTGTGATGATATTAATTCTTCCAATCCATGAACATGAAAGGTTTTCCTGTTTTTTTATGTCTTCTATTTATTTCTTTAATGCTTTGTAACTATGTTTTGAAAATATTTATTTATTTTGGAAGCAGAGTTACAAAGAGGGAAAGACAGAGAGAGAGAAGTCTTCCATCTACTGGTTCAGTCCCCAGATGTTCACAATGGCCTGAGCTGGGCCAATCTGAATCCAGGAACCAGGAAGTTCTTCTGGGTCTCCCATTGGGGTGCAGGGGCCCAAGAAATTGAGTTATATTCCACTGCTTTTCCAGACTACTAGCAGAGAGCTGGATTGAAGAGCAACAGCTGGGACACAAACATGTGTCCATATGGGATGCTGGTTCTGCAGGCAGAGACTTAACTGCTTAAGCCACAGTGTGGGCCACAATGTTTTGTAATTTTAATTGTAGAGATCATTCACCTCTCCTTCTTGTTAAAATGCATTTCAGGGTATTTCTTTTTTTCTGTAGCTACTGTGAATTGGATTGTTCTTAGAAATTTTTTTTCTCAGCCATGTCATTGTCTGTGTATACAAAAGCTCTTGATTTTTGTGGGTTAATTTTATATCCTGCAACTTTATAGAATTCTTTATGATTTCTAGTAGTCTCTATGTGGAGTCTTTTGGTTCTCCTATATATAGAATTCCCCCTTCCCAATTTGTTCCCATATGATTTCTTTTTCTTGCCTACTGGCTTAGGCCAAAACTTCCAGAACGAAATTGAATAGCAACAGTAGAAGAGGGCATCCTTTTCTGGTTCTGGATGTTAGAGAGAATTCTTGCTTTTTCCCATTCAATAAGATACTGTCTGTGGTTTTATGATAAATTGCTTTGAATGTTTTGAGGAATGTTCCTTCTATACCAAATTTGATTAATGTTTGCATCATGAAGTGATGTTGTATTTTATGAAATGCTTTCTCTACATCTGTTGATACAATTGTGCTATTTGTTCTTCAGTTTGCTAATGTGATGTATCATATTTATAGATTTGAGTATGTTGAACCATCCCTGCATTCCAGGGATAAATCCCAGTTGGTCCTGGTGTGAATGACCTTTGTGATGTGTTGGGAAGATTCCCTCCCTTTCAGTTGTTTTGAGTTGCTTGAGAAGAATAGGAATTAGTTTTTTCTTTTAATTTCTTTTTTTTATATAAAGCTTTTATTTAAAGAATATAAATTTCCAAAGTACAGCTTATGGATTACAATGGCTCCCCCCCACACAACTTCCCTACCTCCCGCTACCCTCCCCTTTCCCGCTCCCTCTCCCCTTGCATTCACATCAAGATTCATTTTCAATTCTCTTTATACACAGAAGATCAGTTTAGTACCTATTACGTAAAAATTTCAACAGTTTGCCCTCACATAGAGACACAAAGTGAAAATACTGTTGGAGTACTAGTTATAGTATTAATTCACAATGTACAGCACATTAAGGACAGAGATCCTACATGATTTTTTTTTAAAGAATTGATTAATTATCTATGCAATTTCCAATTTAACACCAAGATTTTTGTTAGAATTCAGCAATGAAGTTATTTGGTCCTGTTTTTTCTTTGTTTTTTCTTTGTATGACTCAATCTCCTTCATGATGATTGTTCTGTTTAGGTTTCCATGTCTTCATGAATCAATTTTAGTAGATTGTATGTGCCCAGGAATCTATCCATTTATTCTAGATTTTCCAATTTGTTATCATATAGCTGTTTGGAGTAATTATTGATGATTCTTTTTATTTCTGGGTGTCTGTTGTTACATCTCCTTTTTCAATTCTTATTTTATTAATTTTGGTGTCCTCCATATTTTTTTATTAATTGGACCAATACTGTATCAATTTTGTTTGTTTTTTCAAAATACCTCCTCATCTCACTGATGTTTTATATTGTTTTTCTTTCAATTTTACTTATTTGCTTTCTAACTTTAAGTATTTATTTCTTCCTCCTAAATTGAGTTAAGTTTGTTGTTTTCTAGCTCCTTGAGAAGCATTAATAGTTCATTTATTTGGTGTCTTTCCAGTTTCCTGTTTTAGTACCAATTGCTCTAAACTTCCCACTGGAGACTGCTTTTTCTGTATCCCATTAGTTTTGATGTGCTATACTGTCATGTTAGTTCATTTTCAGAAACTTTTTGATTTCTCTCTCTCTCTCTTTTTTTAAGATTCACTTATTTTTTACTTGAAAGTCAGAGTTACACGGGAATAAATGAGGGTATATAAAACAGCTAACCCATCAAACTGAGAGCCTCAGAGTAGAGTTTTTTGAGTAGCTAATATATGCTTTTTTTAAAGAATATATTATTTTTGTGAAAGTAATTAATTTGAAAAGCAGAGTAAGGATTGGGGCCATCTTTCACTGCTTTCCCAGGCCACAGCAGACAGCTGGATCAGATGTGGAACAGCCGGGACTTGAACTGGCACTCATATGGGATGCTAGCACTGGAGGTGGTAGCCTTACCCTCCAGGCCACAGCGCCAGGCTCCTGATTTCTCTTTTGATTTCTTCTATGACCCACTGTTCATTTAGGAGTATGTTTGTTCTGTGTGCATGTGTTTGCATATGTTCTCAAGATTCTTCAGCTGTTAACTTCTAGCTTTGTTCCATTGATGTCAGGAAAGATGCATGGTATAATTTCATTTTTTTTTAATTTGCTGAAACTTGCTTTATGGCTTAGCATACAGTCTATCATAGAGAAAGTTTCATGAGGTGATGAAATAATGTGTATTCTGTAACTCTGGGATGAAAGGGTCTGTTGATATCAGTTAAGTCCATTTGTTCTGTGGTATAGTTTAACTCTGATGCTTCCTTGTTCATTTTCTGTTTCATTGATCTGTCCTTTGATGAAAGTGGAATATTGAAGTCACCCATTACTTTTGTATTAAAGCCTATGTCTCCCTTTAGATCCATTAACATTTGCTTAAAATAGACTGGTGCCCTGGCATTGGATGCATATACTTTTATTATAATCAAATCTTTTCATTTAATCAATCCCATAATAAGGGACTGATAGGGCCAGTCTTTGTTTCTTGTAGCAGGTTTTGTTTAAAGTCTATTTTATTTGATATTAGGATGGCTACAATTCTTCTTTTTTGCTTTCTGTCAGCATGGAGTATCTTTTTCCATATTTTCTCTTTCAGTCTGTGAGTATGTTTGTTGGTGAGGTATGTTTCTTGTAGGCAGCAAACAGATGGATCTTGTTTTTTAATCCATTCAGTCAGTCTGTATCTTTTAATTGGAGAATTTAGGTCATTTACATTCAAATTTATTATTGTTACAAATGTTATTGTAGCATTACAAATATTATTGTAACAAATTGGCCCTGCCATTTTTCCATAAATATTCCTATTGTTTGCTTTGGATTTTCTTTGTACTTTTACTAGGAGATTTTTTGCCTTCATGTTCTTATATAATGGTGGCTTATCTTTTTAGTTTTTTTTTTAAATATTCATTTATTTATTTGAAAAGCAGAGTTATAGACAGAAAGAGGGAGAGACAGGGAAAAAGGTCTTTTGTCTGCTGACTCACTCCCTATAAGGACACAATCCGATATCTTCGGGAGCTTCTTTTGGATCTCCTACATTGGTGCAGGGGCCCAAGCACTTGGGTCATCTTCCACAGCTTTCCCAGGCCATTAGCAGTGAGCTGGATCAGAAGTGGAGCAGCCATGACTCAAACTTATGCTCATTTGGGATGCCAGTGCCACAGGCAGAGATTTACCCTAATTGTATTAGAGAGCCAGTCCCTATCTGTTTCTATTTAAAGCACATCCTTAACCATCATTTGTAAGGCTGAACAAGTGGTGACAAATTCATTCCATTTCTGTTTGTTATGGAAGGTTTTTTTTCTCACCATCAGTTGTAAATAAAAGCTTGTTGGAGTACAGTATTCAGGGTTGAGTTTTTTCTTTTATTGTTTAGAATATGTCTCTCCATTCTCTCCTAGATTGTAGGGTTTCTGATAAGAAATCAACTGTGAGTCTAATTGGAGATCCTCTGAAAATAATCTGACATTTCCCTTGTGTACATTTTAGAATCTTTTCTTTATGTTTTATCCTTAAAAGTTTGACTACAATGTGTAATGGTGAAGATTTTTTTCTGGTGATGCATATTAGAAGTTCTACATGTCTCGTTAACTTGGAAATCCCTCTCCAAACTAGGAAATTTTTATTTTTGTAATTATATCACTGAATAGGCCTCTTAATCCATTCTCTTTCACACATTCAAGAACACCTAAGACTCGTATGTTGGGTCATTTAATAATATCTCATAAATCTCAAACATTGTTTTCAATTTTTCTAATTCATGCTTTTTCCAAAGATTTGTCTTCCAGCTCATATATTCTTCCTTCTGCCTCACCTAGTTTGTTGGTAAGGCTTTCCACTGTATTTTTATTTGATGCATTGAATTTTTCACTTCTAATAATTTCAATTTGACTTCTCTTAAAGATGCTAATTTCATGGAAAAAAATTTTCCTCCATGTCATGTATGTATTTCTTTCTCTCATGAATTTGCTTTTGATTTCTTCTGAGTAATTCTATGATCACTCATTTGAATTTTTTTTTTTCAGGCATTTCATCAATCTCTTTGTCTTTGCATTCTAATATTGCAGTTATTTTGTGCTCCTATAGGAGAGTCACATTGTCTTCCTTATTCTTGTTCTTGAATTCTGCACTGATTTTTATGCATTTGTGGAAGTACTTCTTATTTTCTTGGCTTTTATCTTTAAACTATGCCTCTGTGGCTTAGTGGAGTAACTGTTCTTTCAGTGAAAAGCAGGTGTGTGCTGGGAGTAGCCAGGTAGCTCTGGTCAGTGCTCCAGGGTGGGGCGAGAATCCAGGATGACACCCTGAATCTGTCAGATCTCTATTGTCAGCAGCGAGGAGGGTATGATCACTTCTGTGTGTAATCACTTCCTCATTCTTTCTCTTCCAAAGTCACCAGTGCCCATGGTTAGCCAACAGTGGGTGGAAAACTCACCTGCAAAGCTGCATGAACAGCACGAAGGATCTGTACAATCCTCAGCATGAGCATGGATTCCATCGTAGTGACCCATATTTGGCAACTAGTGTGCTCTAAGCCTTTGCCACCAGGCACAATGATTACCCAGAGACTCAGCTATACCCTGCACCCTATCATGCACAGAGTTCCCACAGTCACAGTGCCCAATGCTCCCACAGTCATGGGATGCAGACGATCCACTCTGCCTCGCTAGCCTATCCCATCGAAGGAGAGAACAAAGATGTTCCCAGAACCAGCTGCCTGTGGGTGCTCTGCCTTAGCAGTTTGAGCTCCAGGGCTTGTGATAGTTTGAGAGGCTGGGGACACCACAAGTTCTACGTGGGTGCCCAACCCCTTCTCCATCCTCCCAGACAAACTCAAATTCAGTGGAGGATGCAAACTTTTCCCTCTGAAAATCTCCAGATCACATGGCCACACAAGAGCCACCACAGCTGCTACTGATTTCAAAATGCCACTGCCTCCCTCCCAGTTGCCAGGCATGGGTGCAAGAGCCACTACAACTGCCACTTGTGTCAACATGGCGCCCTTCCTCTGCTGATTGCTGGTCACTCCTGTTGGGTGATGGGGAGAAAGAAACATTTTTTTTTTTTCTGCTGGATTAGGCAGGTATCCTGCCCACATTAGGGCCCCAGGCCAAACTCAACGACGGTGTGCTCCTCCAGTGGCACGGGCTGCAGCAGTCCGCTGTCACCTAGCTCTCCAAAGCTGGCACTTCCTCCAGCTCTTGGCTGCGGGGACTGTGTGTTGTGTCCGTGCTCGCTGCTGCATTTCCATATCTTTTGCGCTGATCCACACATGCCTCTTCCTTCAGTACAATTTCCTTAGCATATTGCTCTCCAACTCTCCCCAGGGAATACCCTTACTCTACTTTTTTTTTGCTCTTTTCCCCCTCACCTATAGCAGTATGTCTTTTCCCTATTCAGCCAATTTGGAATCCCCTGAGAGTTCAATTCTAATTTTGTATTTTCAATAATTATTTTATAAGCAAACATATCAAAACTGAGGAAACAAAATTTTTTTAACATTTATTTTCACTTTCTTTCAAATATATATTGCAATACAAGAGTTAATTATTTTCTTCATACCCTCTGCAGCTTACCATATGTATTCAAGTTTTGTTCTTCACTGGGTTTTTTTATGTTATGGAACAAAGTCACATTGTATTTTAGGACAAAACTATTCCTCAAAGTACAAGCATATATTATTTAATTTGTCATTTTGCATTCTCAATTACCATTATTTATAATAAATTTAAAAAACAAATTACTATTTACAGATTTAACAAGGAGGAAGGTAAGCAGAACTTCCATTAGACAGCATTTTAGAAACTCAGCAAAACTCATGCATGAATATAATACAACTTCAAAGACACACACAGAACCATGTTACAGTTCCTTATATGACAAAAATGAGCATATTCAGTTACAAGACCAATTGATGTATCCATCACTTAGAGTTTAAAAGTAGACTTCTAAGAATATAAACTTAATAATATGCCCAGTTATTAACATTCAATTTTTTATTTTAGATATTGTTCATATATTTAGTGGTTGTTCAGTAACTACTTAATTAATAGTGTAAAATTTTGTTACCTAAAGCTATTAGAAATTTTGTTTAATCTATACATCCAAAGACAAAATTATTATTGATATAACAAGATTTGAAGAATCATGATCCAATTTATTTTTCAAATATATTTTATTAAATTAAACATTTAAATAGGGACATTGGGTCTGGCGCTGTGGCACAGTAGGTTAATCCTCTGCCTGTAGCACAGACTTTGCATATGGGCACCAGTTCTAGTCCTGGCTACTCTACTTCCAACCCAGCTCTCTGCTATGGCCTGGGAAAGCAGTAGAAGATGACCCGAGTCCTTGGGCCCCTGTGCCCACATGGGAGACTGGAAAGAAGCACCTGTCTCCTGGCTTCCGATCGGTGCAGCTCCAGCCGTTGCAGCCATTTGGGGAGTTAACCAATGGAAGGAAGACCTTTCTCTCTGATTCTCCCTCTCATTGTCTGTAACTCTACCTTTAAAAAATAAAATAAATAGGGACATATTTAGCTTGCTTTATTTTTAACCAACTATAAGAATTATCAGAAATTCCTATTAAACATTTTAAAAGAGAAGGGAGAGCTAAATATTATAAAAATGAAATGTACACATATATTTTCTAGGCATTTGGAAATATTTAATTTATAAAAATACTTATTTATTATTTCTGTAAGCTAATCTGGACAGTGACCATTTAATTTAAGAGATGCTATAATTTAAGGTATTAATATCCTCTCATGACAGAAGACAAGACCTTTCTCAAATGCAGAGACAGAGATGCATAGTCACAGAGGTGAAATAAAGCTGTAGTTCTACCACTCAGCAAGTGTCCAAAGTAAACAGAATATCATAAACATCTTGGTCCAGTTATCAAACAAAGGTTTTTCTTCTCAGTGGGCATGGAACACTTTCTCAATTGATTTGAGCCCTTAGCAACCAGACAAATAAACGAAAAGCCTAACAAACTAGATTTCCATCATTTTCACCCAGTAGAGAGTAGATATTCATCATTCATCTGACCGAGGGCACCTAATGGGCACAGCAGAAAACATATTCTCAATCACTGTTGTCACTGACATAGAACTGTTTATTGGTCAGGCAAGACCCAGGAACAAAAACAAGACATAAAACCAGGAAAGGAAAAGGAAGGGGAAAGAAGTACAAAGACAAAAAGTTCAAATTCTATTGATATTTGAGATTCTTTTCTGGCAAATAAAGAAAGAATGTACCTTAGCTTAAATAGCACTGGATGTACAGTTCTCAAGCAATACAATTTGTTTGGCTCTGCTATGTGAAATCACTTGGGCATTTTGGTGAATGAACTAGAGACCAGTGAGAAAATACAGTTTTCAAAAAATATTGTGAATTTCACACAAATATAAAGTGGACATATGATGAAAATTTTATTCATTTATTAAATATGATGCCAAGGAGACTTAGAAGAACATATGCAAGCAGATACACACACTCACAAGTGCTGAAATGCATTTAATAAGAGAGGCAAAACTAGTAAAAATCCTTTAAAACAATAAAATAAAATGTTTAGGAATTATCGTTTCTATAGGGTGGAAGTATTTTTTCTCTATTGAATAAAGTAAATTTACATTGCTATAGATTGAAATAGCTTGCATTTCATGAGGTAACTTCTACTCCTGCATTACTGCTGTTAGTCTGGTCAATAGAAAATCATTCAAAGGAGCATACCAGTACAGGATTAGATAATCACTAGAGAGTCTTCCAGCAATATCCCGCAATCCACAAGATGAAACAATCATTTTGACGTTTCCCTATCCTCAAGCTTGATGTGTTTGTTTCCTAACATTGAGCTGCCTGACAGAACCCTACAGGTGCGTGCTTTCTGTCTGTTCTCTCTTTCCTTTTTCATCTTGAACTTGGTAAAATGGTAAAATAAAAGGATACTCATTTCCAGCCATCACAAACTTGTTTCTGAGGTAAAAGCAATACAAATTCTCTATGTTACAGTCACAAAAATCAACTAGAAACCCAGTGTTTAAATATTCTCCTTTACGAAGACTTTAAAAAACTACAGTTTATCCCCATGAGAGATGCATTACCAGTGGAAATGAACTTATTAGTTATAAAAATTCTGGAATATTTGTTTACTTCTAAGCTAAAGATAGTTTTAATGATAAATCAATATAGAAGAATATGTTAAGCTTAAAAATTCATGATACAAATATAATAAATGATATTTAATTTTAATATAAAAATTATGGTTTAATATATCAGTGTGATTTAATAGAATATTTTCAAGAATAAAATATATTTTCTTAAGAAAGACTCTTGGAAAACCAGAATGACAGTGTGGAAAGAAATTATGTTTAATTTCTAACTGTAAAAGAGTTTAATTATGCATTTTTAAAAATGTTTATTTTCGGCCGGCGCCGTGGCTCAACAGGCTAATCCTCCGCCTTGCGGCGCCGGCACACCGGGTTCTAGTCCTGGTGGGGGCGCCGGATTCTGTCCTGGTTGCCCCTCTTCCAGGCCAGCCCTCTGCTGTGGCCCGGGAGTGCAGTGGAGGATGGCCCAGGTGCTTGGGCCCTGCACCCCATGGGAGACCAGGAGAAGCACCTGGCTCCTGGCTCCTGCCATCAGATGAGCGCGGTGCGCCGGCCGCAGCGCGCCATCCGCGGCGGCCATTGGAGGGTGAACCAACGGCAAAGGAAGACCTTTCTCTCTGTCTCTCTCTCTCACTGTCCACTCTGCCTGTCAAAAAAATAAAAAATAAAAAAAATAAAATAAATGTTTATTTTCTTCTAGTTGAAAGGCATAGTGACAGAGATCCTGTGTCCAATGGTCCATTCCCCAAAAGCTTACAAAGCCAGGGCTGGGTCAGTTTAAAATCAGGATCTCTATTTGGGTCTCAAACATGATGACAGAGGCCCAAGCACTTGAGCCATCATTTGCAACTTCGAAGGATGCGTTAACAGGCAGTTGCATCAGAGGCAAAAGTGCCAGAACTCCAAACCGATATAGGAAGTAGGCCTCCCAAGTGCTAGACGAACTTGATGCTCTAAAATGCCTGGCCCTGATTGTGTATTTTTAGTTATGTATGCATGTTTGTATTTGATGGGCAGAAAGTTAGAGTTAGACAGAAACAGTCAGAGAAATCTTCCTTCTGCTGGTATACCCCTCAGATGTCTGCAACAACCAGCAATGAGCCAGGCTGAAACCTGGGCTCTGGAACGTAATTCCTTTCTCCCACCTGAGTGGCAGGAACTTAAGCACTCAGATCAGCATTCTCTGCCTTGTAGGGGTACATTAGTAAGAAGCTGGAATCAGAATTGTAGCCAAAATTGAGCCTACGAACTCCAGTATGGAATGTGGGAATCCTAGACAGCATCCCAATGGCTGGACCAAATGTCTACTCCATGACTGTGTTTTTTAAAAATACATATGTGGATTATTAGTCAACATTTTAAAAATATTCTCCAGGATACATTTAAAGAATAATTTAAAACTTTTAAAATATGAATAATTGCCATATACTAGCATTTATATTTATTCAATGTTTAGTCAAATGATAAAATTTATACTCATATCTTTAAAATATTTACTTTCTGGTATATTTCACATTATATTTTATCTCTCTAAGACAAATTTTTAATTTCATGAGCATTTTATCTAAATTATTTCTTGTTATTTTTTAAAAGGAAAACCTGAAAGAATTTGAACAATTATTTGAAATAATTCATTTTTATCCATAAAAATTCTAAAAGAAAAAGCAAGGCATAACATGGTGATAACTGTCAGTTTTGAAAACTATGAGAGAGCGTATATAGTTCCTTAGGTGACATAAAGAACAATGTCTAAAAAGATAATTTGAGTTTTGTTCACTAATGGAATTATGGCTTTTCTTTGTCCATACAGTATATATTTATTTTACTGCACAATATTAAATATAGCACATTATTCTTTACAGGTGAAATTTTAATGCATATACATATATGAGTGTTTGTCTCAGATAGGTGCAAGTAAAGTATAACTTAGAATAATGGTAAATAACAACAAAATCTAGCCAGCAACTGCTTTGTTTCAGAATGGGCTGAGAGAGATTAGGAGTTATAATAATGCCTCTCTGCTTAGGAACACTTTCTTTTAATGCTCTGGTTTTTACTATCTTCAGTTTATTAACTTACTTGGAGACTGATTTCTAAATATTTGATTGTGTAGCTGTCAGTTTCTTCCTATAACATTATCATACAACTCACTTGTCTAATTCAGCTTGAGTAATTTCTCTGAAAAACCTTGGTACACCAATTCTCATTGGGATTCTTTGCCTAGTTTGGTGTCTGTAACGTTTTATTCCTCCCCACCTTCTGTTTGCCTTTGAAAACTTGTGCCTAAAGCATATTCTCGAGAAATACTTGGTTAACAAATTAATAAATGAATAAACAATACAGTCTGCTGTAAAGCCAATAACAATACTATAGTTATGATTTTTACCCATTATATTGGAGAGAGGGCATCTCAGTAGTTTCAACATGTGAATTTAAGTTGAAAGAAATAATGTTGCAGAAAGGAAGACAAACCCACATACTACAAATAGCAATCATTGTCAGTTATTCTTATACTTTTATGTAAGCTTGGCCTCCAGTTCATCACTGAAGAACAAAAATGATTGCGTAAGTTCAGCATTATTTTGCATGATGACAGGGGTAAGGAAGACAGCAAGACAAGAAATCTTCCTATCACCATTCCATTTTGAAACAACAGTCTAACAACTACAAACGGTGATGATCATGTTTCCCTATTCTGTAGAATAGGCACAGCTAATGGGGAGGGGATGGTGTGAATTCAGAATATATGCTCCACTGAAGCAATAGTTAGCTATGCTTATCCAAGTCTTCAAATATTTGTATCATATCCTCCCAAGATACTAATATACTATTTTATATGTTGTAGGGATTAACCTTTGCTCACAGTTTAATCAGGAACCTGGTGAGTTCATAATATGTCATATATCTTAGGCTTGTTAGACCATAAAAAATCCTTCAACAATCACAAAATTGGCTGGAAAACTTATTAAAAATGTAATAATCTGAGGTATTTTTCTGATATCTCAGTCAGAAACTCCATAATTGAGTCTAGAAACTGATTCTTATCAAGTACTTCAAGTGATGCAAATGAATGCTAACACTAAATTCAGAAATGTTTAAGAGATATCACTACGAAATCATACAAGCCTACAACTGCAAATGTGCATAATAAGCATTTGATCTCAGTAATAATCTGAACAATGAAAGAACATAAATATCTTTTCATTTTTTCAAAAATTTTATGTAAATTATACAAATTTCATATATACAGATAGGAACATAGTGTCACTTCCCACTCTGCGCTCCCTCTCGTCCATACACCAACCATTCTTCCTCCTCCCTATTCCCTTCCCACTCTTAATTTTTTGAAAGATCTATTTCAGTTTACTTAATGATCTTAAAGTTAACACTACACTGAGTAAAATAGTTTATCAAATAGTATGCAGAAAAACAAAACAAAACACTGTTCCTCAATAGAAGATCAAGGGTTATAAACTATCATCAAATCTCAAAATTTTCATTTCACTGCAATACATAACATTTCAGATACTCTACCTGTTACCTTGGATGAGGGAAAATATATGATATCTGTCTCTTTGGGACAGGCTCATTTAACTAAGTATAATGGATTCTAGTTGCATCCATCTTATTGTAAAAGACAAGATTTCATTTTTTTACAGCTGAGCAGCTAAGTAGTACTCCATAGTATGTGTGTTTATATATGTGTATGTGTATATATATGTGTATGTATTATATATATAAGTGTGTTATTTATGTGTGTATATATATATATATATATATATATATATATAAATTCTATATCCAGTCAACTGTTGATGGATATCTGGGTTGATTCCATATCTTAGCTGTTGTGAATTGAGCTCCCATGAACTTGGGGGTATAGAAAACTGTTTGAGATGCTGATATCTTTTGTTTTGGGTAAATTCTCAGGAGTGGGATTGCTGGATCATATGGTAGGTCTATATTCAGATTTCTGAGGTATATCCATACTGTCTTCGACAGTGGCTACACCAATTTACATTCCCACCAGCAGTGGATTAGGGTACCATTTTCCCCACATCCTTACCAGCATTTGTTGTTTGTTGATTTATATATGAGAGCCATTCTAACTGAAGTGATGGGAAACCTCCTTGTGGTTTTGATTTGCATTTCCCTGATGGCTGGTGATCCCAAGCATTTTTGAAATGTCTGTCATTTAAATAACCTCTCTTGAAAAATGCTTGTTCAAGTCCTTTGCCCTTTTCTTAACTGAATTGTTTTCTTGTTGTTGAATTTCTTAAGCTCTTCATAGATTCTGAATATTAACCCTTTATTAGTTGTGCAGTTTACAAATATTTTCTCCCATTCTATTGGTTGCCTCTTTGCTGAGTGTTTCTTTGGCAGTGTGGAAGCTTCTCAGCTTGAAATAATCCCATTTGTCAATTTTTGTTTTGATTGCCTATGCTCGTGGGGGTCTTTTCCAAAAGTCTTTGCCTATATTAATGTCTTATAGAGTTTCCATAATGTTCTTGAATACATTGATAGTATTGGGCCATAGGATCTTTTATAATAAAAGATAAATATTTCAGGAAGATTCTTATTACCATCCACATTCAAGAACATGAATTTTGATGTGTTTCCTCACATATTTGAGACTTCTATGACTGTTTCAAAATCTTTCTCAACATCAAAATATATTTCAGATTTTGTTTTGTTATAAAATTATTTCTATTAAAGACTAATTTTAAAGGTAAAATGTGATAACATTGACAAATGTGAAATTGTCCAAACTTGACACAATCATAAATGTGAACTATTTAGAATCAATATTCCCTTAGGATACAGTAGGAGCACAAAGCTTTATTGTGATTATAATCAGTGTGAGAAATTCTGCATTGTATAACATATCCCAGTGCGTGAGTCCCTGTACTCAGTAACATATCCAGTGCTCTGAATAGATTTTACAGTGCCCAGACTATTCCAATCTGATAAGCCTACCTTATGCATTTGGTTGCTAGTAGTATATCATGATGAAATGCACTTTCAGATATAATAAATTATATGAATCATAGAATTGATGTTTTAAATTGAGAATCAACATATGGTGTATTAAATAAAATTACATTAATTATTCCAGGTTCAAAAAATTATCTTTCCATAGGTTCTCTAATAGTAGAGACATATAACATACAGATGTTACAGCCAATTGGACTAGGGAAAATTGGCAAATTTGCATTTTTAAATAATTGAATGTATTAAATGCATCTTTGAAAGTTATAGTAACTAATAGTACTATTAGGAATGAAATGAACAGCAACAAATAGACATACAAAATCTCTTCTACTCTATTTACTTTTTCATAAGTGCATTTAAGTATGTGCTACATGTGCTAGAAAATGTTGTAGATTCTATTGATATAATCAATAACAATCCTATATCTTGCCCACCTGGGTATTATAATATTGTTGAGAAAACATTGAAGATATAATTATATGTGTTGAATACTAAATAAAAAGTTGGAGGTGCTCTAGTGTTCTACAGAACACTGTTATTAAGTGTTCTACAGAGAAACAGAACCAACATAAATAATGGAGCTTATTTTAAGGAAGTGGCTCACATGATTACAGAGGCTTTGCACGTCTTAAATCTATTGTTGAGGCAGCGGACTGGAAACTCAGGAAGAGAGTTGATGCTTAGCCTTGCAGAAGAATTTCTTCTCTGGAATCTTAATTTTTTCCATTACTTTTTTTCAAGTGATTCAATGAGACTCAACACATTATGAGGTGCAATCTCTTGCTTAATGTCAAAAATACTTTCATAGAAACACTAGATTAATGCTTGAATAAATAACTAGATACTTACAACCCAAGTAGGTTCACACATAAAACTAATCACAGGAATAAATGAGGGTATATAAAACAGTTAACCCTTCAAACTGACTTTTTGAGTAGCTCATCTATTCTTTTTTTAAAAATTTAAAAAATTATTTTTGAAAAGAATATATTCTTTTTGTTAAAGTAATTGATTTGAAAAGCAGAGTTACAGAGAGAGAGAGAGAGAGAGAGAGAGATAGAGAGAGAGATCTTCCACCCACTGGTTCACTGCACAAATGGCTGCAATGGTCAGGGCTGGGCCAACCAATGCCAGGAGCCAGGAGCTTCTTCCAGGTCTCCCACATGGGCGCAGGGCTCCAATCACTTGGGCCATCTTCTGATGCTTTCTCCAGCACTTTAGCAAGGGGCTGGATCAGAAGTGGAACAACCATGATTGAACCAGCACCCATATGGGATGCTGGTGTTGCAAGTAGCAGTTTTACCCACTGTCACAAAGCTGACCCTGTTGATATATTTTTGATATTAGTCCTTTGTCAGGTAGGAAGATTGCAAATATTTTTTTCCCATTCTGTTGGATGTCTCTTCATTATATTGGTTATTTCCTTTGCTGTGCAGAGGCTTCCTAGTTTGATAAAAAACTATTTGTTTAGTTTGTCTCAAAATCTAAAAAGAAAGAGACAGAAATAAAGAAGTGAGATGGAGGAGAGGAGGATGGGAATATCAATATATTCTTAGAATTGTAAAAATAAAATATATGGATGATAAAAAATAATTATTTTATTGTGTGTCTTCAGCTTATACAGGAAATAGGAAAAATTAAACAGTCAAGGAGTACTATGTGCTTCTACACTGAGTTATGGAACCACAATGGACAAAGAACACAGATAAATCGTAGTTCCAGTTATGGGTCTGTTAACTTTGAGGTGCTCATGAAATGCCCACACAAAGACATCTTGTAAGAAGATAAGAATATGGGTCTGCAGAACTCAGTATGATAATTATCTAAATCTTAGAGAAGTATAGATTAAAGAACAAGCATTTAGGTCTTCACTGTGAAACTTAATAAACCAAGATTTCAGAAGAAAATGACCCAAAAATGATAGTGTGTGTATATGTGTGTATGAGAGAGAGAATGAGAGACAGACAGACAGACAGAAATCAGGGATATAAGACAATAACATAGAGGGTATGACTTCATAGAAGCTATGAAAAGGGTGTGTTCTGAGAAAAATGTTGGGGTCCACAATGTTCAATGCTGCTCTTTAGTTAAGGAAAGCATGAATAAGTAGGAACTCATTTAAGTGGGTGATGTGAAACCCAATACAGAAGCCCAATTGAAAGTAAGTTAGGAAAAACTGGAACTAAGGAAGTAAAAACAGCATGTATGGAGAAAAATTTAAATAAATGCCAAAAAGTATAGAAACAAGAGAGTTTCAAAACTAAGGGCAGCTGGGGTCGGCCCTGTGGTATAGTGGGTAAAGCCAATGCATGCAGTGCCAGCATCCCATATGGGTGCCAGTTGGAGACCTGGCTGCTCCACTTCCAATCTAGCCCTCTGCTATGGCCTGGAAAAGCAGCAGAAATGACCCAAGTCCTTGGGCCCCTGCACCCACATGGGAGACCTGGAAGAAGCTCCTGGATCCTGGCTTTGGATCAGCTCAGCTCTGGATATTGTGATCATTTGGGGAGTGAACCAGCAGATGGAAGACCTCTCTCTTTCTCTCTCCCTCTCCTTCTCTCTCTGTGTAACTCTGACTTTCAAATAAATAAATAAACTTTAAAAAAAAACTAAGGGCAGGGAATATAGGAGGAGTCAAGTAGTTATTTAGTTATTTGTTTGTAAATAATTATTTCGCTTATGTATCTTTCTATCACACACCTAATCTACTTTTTTCTTTTGGTTTAAATTATTTAGCAGCAGCTAGAAAGAGAAACTGCAAACTGTGGACACAGAATAATTGGTAGTATAATGTGCTCAAAAAAGTGAAATAGGTAATATGCAGAGAAAAAGGGAATAATTTACCCTGGGATAGAAACTGGAGGTAGATGGAACTCTTGGTGTATTTGAGCATGAAGGGGAAGATAGCAATGTCTGAGATGTCAAGAAAATGGAAATTGTTTAAAGATCCACTGTGAAAAAATGGATAAGTGATTGTGTAGTGGTGAAATTTTAGGGCAATTTTGAACACTCATTGGAGGTAGGTGACCACTGGCAACATCTATCTTCTTCTGTTCTGCAATATTTTTCTTAGACTTGTGTAACTGAATATTTTAATGAAACATTTCCCTAGAAACTCAGCTCATAGCCACTAGAAGCCCAGACAGAAGAACACAAGCCAGGGGTCCATTTGCTTGGTCCCTCCAGGGCAGCCTCATTTCTAGTGGTCAGATGTAGCGCATAGCTTCAAGACATGGACATAATGTGAAAATTTTAAGAGCTTTCAGTAGTTTCAGACCGTGGGATGTACATAGGAAGTGTGGAGGTTGCACACATAAGGAATGCAGACTGGGAGAGAAGGAAGGAGCAATTAGCTAATTGGGGTGTGGGTCACTTTAAGAAAGCAGGCATATGCCATAATGGTCCATTTCAAGTACATGACAGTAAAACATGGAGCCCAGTCTGTTATGTAGGAGAGATGACTCTAAGGCTTTTAAAAAAAAAATTTTTTTATTTATTTGAAAGGCAGAGTTACAGAGAAAGAAAAGGAGAGACAGAGAAAGAGATTTTCCAACCACTGGTTCACTCCCCAAATGGCCTCAACGGCAGGGGCTGGGCCAGGCTGAAGCCAGGATCCAGGAGCTTCATCAAGGTTTTCCACGAGAGTGCAGGGCCCAAGGGCTGCTGCTTTCCCAGGAGCATTAGCAGGGATCTGGATTGGAAGTAGGCTAGCAGGGACTTGAACCAGAGCCCATATGGGAGGCTGGTGCTGCAGAAAGTATGTTTAATCTGCTGCACCACAGTGCTGGTCCTGTCTCTAGGATTTTTATCTCTGACCAAATGACTTGGGCCATTTAGGGGAGACATGGAACTTGAAACTGTGTCAAGGGTGACTGAGTCCCACCTCTGAGATGAAAAATCGAAATATATTTTGTAAATGGATGTTGAGGTTCAAATTTCTTATGGCTCTTGAATATTCTGTTGTATATATAAACCATGTATATATATATATGTATATATATATAAATCTTATGTTTTTTCATTCATTAATAAATATATAGATTGGTTAAAATTTCTTAGCTATTGTGAAAATAACTGCAATGAACGTGGAAATGCAGATGTCTCTTTGACATGCTGACTTCAATTCTTTTGGATATTTACTTAATAGTAGGGTTGCTGGATTATATAGCAGTTTTATTTTTGATTTTTAGGAAGCATTTTGCTCTTTTTTGTAATGACTGTGCTAGTTTGTATTCCCAAGGACAGCATATAAGTGTTCTGATAAGTGAAATATGCCAGGCACAGACAGGCAGATACTACACAGTCTTACTCACTTGTGAACTCAAAGAGTTGAATTTGAGATAGGACAGAAATTACCAGAAATTGGAGTGAGGAAGGAGGAAGGCAAATGTGGTTGACTCATCGGGTAATGTGTTACATTTACAAAAGAAAAGTAAGTCCTAGTATCCTATTGCACGGTAGACTATAATTGATAATATTGTATATTTTGAAATGGCTAGAATAGAGGATTTTGAATGTTTTACTATAGAAAAATCCTGAATGTTTAGGGTGACGGATATGCCCATTAAATGGACTTGATCGCTGCAGATGTATACATATGTCAAAACATTACGTTGTACCCTATATAAATGTGCAGTTATCATGTGCAGATAATCTGAAGTAAATAAAACAGAAGTGGGTGTGGAAGCAACCTAAAATTACGAGCACTGACTAAACCTAAATATAGTCATGGAACAGAAGGCTGGAATTTAGTATGGTTTTCTGATCAGTGATGAAATGATAATAAAGCAAAGGAATTTAGGCTATGGAAGGAAGCAGAGGTTCAAAACCGGCTTGTGGACTTTTACTTTGGAGTAGAGATAAGTGACATTAGAAAACTAAAGAGACATGAGGTGTAGAAAGAAAAACCAACAGAAGGAAATTTTGGGCTGTCACCGCGGCTCAATAGGCTAATCCTCCACCTTGCGGCGCCGGCACACCGGGTTCTAGTCCCGGTTGGGGCGCCGGATTCTGTCCAGGTTGCTCCTCTTGTAGTCCAGCTCTCTGCTGTGGCCCAGGAGTGCAGTGGAGGATGGCCCAAGTGCTTGGGCCCTGCACCTGCATGGGAGACCAGGAGGAAGCACCTGGCTCCTGGCTTCAGATCAGCTCAGTACACCATCTGCAGTGCTCTGGCCGCAGCGGCCATTGGGGGGGTGAACCAACAGCAAATGGAAGACCTTTCTCTCTTTCTCTCTCTCTCACTGTCCACTCTGCTTGTCAAAAAAAAAAAAAAGGAATTTTGTCTGCTTCAGTCTTTCCTTCCAAAAAGGTTCAGTGGGATAAACTGAACAAATATGCAGAAAGAGGAAAGTGTTGTTATGCAGTGTAATGACTGACTTAAGGTGTGGGAGTTTCCTGTAGGAGAGTGGAGATTTTTTCATAACACAAGAGGGTAGGGCTTTTTCCAACAACAAGTGCATATAATTATCCTAGTATCATATCAAGCACTAGAGTGGAGAACACAATGGCACAGGTACCAGTGACTTCAGTGATAGAAGGAGCAAATAGGCAGAAGGCAGTGACAGTAGTGAAGTGACAGAACAGTTAAGATGGGGTGGTGTGAATTAAATAGAAGAGCTTTTCACAAGGGAGTGTATTATAGGGAGTAAGTGGAATGTGTTTTATTTTATATATATATAAAGCTTTTATTTAAAGAATATAAATTTCCAAAGTACAGCTTATGGATTACAATGGCTCCCCCCCCACAACTTCCCTACCTCCCGCTACCCTCCCGTTTCCCGCTCCCTCTCCCCTTGCATTCACATCAAGATTCATTTTCAATTCTCTTTATACACAGAAGATCATTTTAGTACATATTACGTAAAGATTTCAACAATTTGCCCTCACATAGCAACACAAAGTGAAAATACTGTTGGAGTACTAGTTATAGTATTAATTCACAATGTACAGCACATTAAGGACAGAGATCCTACATGATTTTTTAAAGAATTGATTAATTATCTATGCAATTTCCAATTTAACACCAAGATTTTTTAATCATTTGCAATTATCTTTATATAAAGAAGATCGATTCAGTATATACTATGTAAAGATTTCATCAGTTTGCACCCACACAGAAACACAAAGTGTAAAAATACTGTTTCAGTACTAGTAATAGCATTATTTCACATTGGATAACACATTAAGGACAGATCCCTCATGAGACGTAAGTACACAGTGACTCCTGATGTTGATTTAACAATTTGACACTCTTGTTTATGGCGTCAGTAATCTCCCTAGGGTCTAGTCATGAGTTGCCGAGGCTATGGAAGCCTTTAGGGTTCGCTGACTTCGATCTTAGGAGATCTAAGTGGAATGTGGTTTATACCAATTTGTATATAAGCTAGGTGACTGAATTTTAGTCCTCTGTGATGCATATGTCAAGATGGAATTACAGCTGCCAAAACTGGTGAGCAGAAATAGGCAAAGTGTGCCTTCAGACAGCAATCTAGGATTGACCTGTGGAAGACAACAGAAGAAGGGGATTGCTTAGGTCTGAAATGCAAAAGCCTTATCTGGGCCAATGGGTAGTCCCCAGGTACATGTTTCTTGTTGGCAGAGTCCTTCATCAGGGAGGAGTAACCCATGCACGGTCACTGACTATGCACAAAGCTCAGAATGTGTTGCTTTGGAGTGAAACTGCAGTGAACACAAAGGTTCAGTAGCTAGAGACGGTCAGCCAACTCTGCTTCTCTAGAGGATTTTATTGAAGAGTCATCTCAAAAGATAACTGTCACAGCCCACACACTTTGTCCCTCCCATAAAGCCCTTTAAACATTTTCATACCAATTGTTTTCTTTCTTTCCTAGAAATACTGTAGTTAGCAAAATCACACCTATTAATAGAGATACTTGAGCAATTTTCTTGAGGGTAGATTACTGGAAAAAAACATACATAAATGTGTCCAAACAAAATTATGCTTGTCAGTTGAATGCAATAATCCATTTGGTTGCTTATAAAAAAGTGTATTAACTCCATTATGTATATTAAACATTACTCTTAAAATCATGATATTTTCACTCATGTTTCAAAGTTAAGGACAGGGGAGGGGTTTCTTCATCAGGGAACTGTTAGTTGTTGTAGGCACTTTATTATCCATTTATATCTCTAATCCTGAGGAGCTTAATCATAGTATATCATCCTTTCTGCCTGTATGATCTGGTAAAGCTGCTGCACGTGACACCAGAATGCTGCTTCTACAGGTTTCTCTGGATATGAGCCTCTCCGAACAGAAGTAAACTTCACCTTGTTCTGTGAGTCCTGGCAGGGAAGGGACCATATTTTATTTATCACTCACTGTATGCCAGGGTTGCAAGCTCAAAACATATACAGGTGACTTGAAAACATAAGCTAGTAAAGTTGTCCAGGGGAAAAACCAATAGCAGCCAGTGGCTGAAGCAGTAAGCGGTGTTTGGGACTGATATGCTGCGATTTTTCTAGTAAAGCCAGATATCTAGAATTTTAATAGGAAACCCCCAACTTTGTGTCATTTGCCTGCAATCAGTTTTCACTCTTTTAATTTTTTTATTTATTTATATTTTATTTTTTTTTTGACAGGCAGAGTGGATAGTGAGAGAGAGAGAGAGACAGAGAAAGGTCTTCCTTTGCCGTTGGTTCACCCTCCAATGGCCGCCGCGGCCAGCGCACTGCGGCCAGCGCACCGCGCTGATCTGAAGCCAGGAGCCAGGTGCTTCTCCTGGTCTCCCATGGGGTGCAGGGCCCAAGCACTTGGGCCATCCTCCACTGAACTCCCGGGCCACAGCAGAGAGCTGGCCTAGAAGAGGGGCAACTGGGACAGAATCCAGCGCCCCGACCAGGACTAGAACCCGGTGTGCCGGCGCCGCAAGGCGGAGGATTAGCCTGTTGAGCTCTGGTGCTGGCCACCCTGCAATCAGTTTTGCTCTTACTGTCCTAGAACCAACTCACAGGTCACCTCTGCTCATTTCCAGCGATTGGTACAAGGTCAGTTGTAGTGATACAACCAAAAGCCACCCTGTCTGCCAAACAGTGCTGTAGACATTTGACATGTGTTTACTCAGTGAATACAGCAGCCGTGGGGGAAGTGAAATCCTGAGGTGTGAAATATTTGAGTACCAGTTGTTCCACTTTTGATGCAACTTTTTGCTAATGGCCTGGGGAAAGCTGTAGAAGGCAGCACAAGTGTTTGGATCCTGCACCCTTGAGGGAGACATGTTGAAGTTCCTGGCTCCTGGCCTAGGTCATCTGGGATGACCAGTGCTCTCTGCTGTGACCCAGGAAGGCAGTGGAGGATGGCCCAAGTCCTTGGCCCTGTACCCGCATGGGAGACCAGGAGAAGCACCTGGCTCCTGGCTTCAGATCAGCTCAGTGCCCTTGCCCTAGCGGCCATTTGGCGGGTGAATCAACAGAAGGAAGACCTTTCTCTCTGTGTCTCTCTGTCTCTCACTATGTAAATCTGCCTGTCAGAAAAAAAAAAAAAAAAAAGAAGAAAGCTATACTTTCTCTGACTCCCTTTCTGTAAATATGACTTTCAAATAAATGTCTTTTTTAAAAAGTTGAAAAATACTTTGCTTTTCTTCTAGATAAACTGTACAGAGCAGGAAAAAAGTAGCATTAAATAAAAGTATTTTGAGGTAGAAAGGTGAAAATAAAATTCACTTGGATGGTCTTGGTTTTCCTAGTTGAGTATATGGAAAACAATAAATGCATGATAAGTGAGAATAAGGTCACCAATCAAAGGCAGCAGAGAAGTTGAATGTATGCATAGATGGGATGAAAGGGAAGACATAGAAAATATGGAAATAAACTATCATGAAATGTTTAGTTTGTCAAAACTATATTATTACACCAATGATTTTAAGCAAAATAGAAGTATAAGTGATTACAAGATACTGAAATGTCAGAATTTGTGGTGGGGCTAGAGGAAATTAATTTTATATCAGTAATCATAATATTTCAGCAAAGAGAATTTGTGGTTGATATTTTATCATTTTAACATTATCATCTAATTTCAGTAGGTTGCTGCAAATGGCATGATTTCATACTTTTTAATGGATGAATACCATTTCATTGTGTATATATAATTCATTTTTTATCAGTTCATCCAGCAATGGACACCTAGGTAGATTCCATATTTTGCCTCTTGTGGGTGGTCTTTTTGATCCATAGCCTTGATTTTTGATTACTGGAGCCTGCTCTTTTCCTATTAGTAGGAAAATAACTGAATCTTTCTCTAGTTGCTCCATTTCTTGAGTTGTCTCTTCAGAAATGTCATTTCCTGGTAAAAATGGGTTGTACAAAGTAAAGCTACAACTCTATGCTGCTTACATGTCTGATCACTCTACCACACAAATGAATATATGGTAGTTAAATTATTCAATTTTAATTTGGAATGCCACAATGAATGATTAGTCACTTAAGCAGCTGCCAAGTAGCTTCTTTTGTGAAGTTGTGAAAGAAATGTGGATATAATTTAAGGCAGAAAGAACTAAAGCCTTTCTGGCTCAGGACAGTAAAGCTTAATAGAATGACAAGAGTACAAACAAATAACCCCACACAATCCTTTCTTTGAATTGACTGCTACCATCACTCCTTGCAATATGTAGGACATTTTTTTGCCACTGCTGAGACTAAAGGTATCTGGATTATATTAAATTGCAGACTACAGAAAAATGCTCCAAAATATCCAAATGGGACAGTTTGAATATGCTCTGAGGTACCACTTACCTTATGGGATTAATGACATACCGGAGATAGCATGCTCAGTCTCTGACACAGCATGGGAGCCAAATACCTTACACTGTATTCCCGCAAAGGTACACCTGCCTCTTCTGGTTTCAGATTCTGTAAATTCAGGACAGGACATTACCTTAGATGGGAGAAGCACACCTAATAGTTGGGATGCATGTATCCAGTTTTTCTGAATTTCAACCGCTGTAAATCAATGTTCTAATGCTTTAGCACCACATCTTTATTCTCAAAACTTTCCCTATATGGGAAATAAGTGACAACATTCTTAAAAACAAAAAAGGAGCTTTAACTTTTGATTGATTTAATAGATACATTAAACCAAGAGTTTTAACCTGAATGCTGATAAACTTGGGCAAGTCTAGGCAGCATCTGGCCTCTGGTTGGTTTTCTGTCTTGTCTTCCAAATGCTCTATATACCTTATTACTTGGAAATGAAAATTTCAGAGAAAAACGATACTACATTAGTTTAAGTGTTTACATTTCAACCCTACTACTTTAGTTTAAGTGTTCACATTTTAATCTTGGGTAAACAAGTCTGCATGTGACATAAGGAGGGTGTATCCTGTATGTCAATCCCCATTGTTTTCTTATATGGTGAAAGACCCCATTTTTAGAGAAACCATGAAAAATCTTTAGTGTAACTGTAAGCTTACAGTTTCCCTCTATTGCTTAGTTTCAGTAAGTGTCCTTGCAAAGTTTTATTGAATTGTCAGTATTACATGATGTCTTACATTATTATTATCTGGGATATTAAACTTAAAGTTTAATGGTCAAAATATTTTGCTTGAGGGAATTTTATTTGCCATCTATTTTTCATATAATGTAAGTTATGTCTTCTGAAAGAACCTACAATTTCCAATCAATTCAAAATCAAATATTATATTTAATAATAGCTTAAATGTGATTGGTTGATCTGCATGATTTTTTTGTGACCCTAGGTTCCCCATTTTTTAAAAATCATATTCTGTTTTTTTTTACGACAGAACTGTGAGAATAATCATTTTTTTGAAAAAATTGGGAAATATGTAATATGTTTGTGAACTTTACAACATTGTCAATTATTATGAATAAAATAAAAGCAAATTTAGTAATTTCACAGGCAGAACAAAGCCAGGTTTATAAAATATTGTATGTTCTACATGTAATAAATCAATGTGAAAATAACATTTCATAAATGAGATTTAATTTACGTATCAAATGGGTAAAATTTCTCAAATATTTGGTTTATTAAGTGTATTAAGTTATTAGCTAATTCAGAGAATTATGTAATGGAGAAAGAATACGATTATGAGTCCAGAGGTTTGCCTTATATTTAAGTTTTAGTAATAAATTGTGGTTTCAAACTGGAGAGTTTATCATCCCTAATGGAGGGGTCAGTTGGACATGAGGGGAAGAAAATTTCTTTTCTTGTCTCCCACTATATCAGATACAGCCAGGAAATCTTAACTTATTTACTCTTGTATGGGGGGTACCTGATCATAAGAAGTCTGAAAAAAAAATCTTATCTTTAATAGCATCCTGTTGTCTAGAACACTGGAACCTGTATTTGTTTATTTTCTTTGGGCCTCAGTTAATATCTAAAATAACTTTCAGCTATTAGATACTCTTCAGTAGTTACTTAGAAAGAATTAAATTTTAACAAGCAATCACTCTTGTAGAATTAAATATATTTGTAGTATATGCACATAGGAACAAACATTTAACATCCAACATCTTTAACAGCATCTTCCCTGTAATGGAAGTTGGTACAAGGCTACTCCATTTTAAAATCAGTCCAATTTGTAGTTATATAAGCATGAAAATATTTTCCTAATATTATTTTTTTAAAAAGGGGATCAATAAATGAGACCATAATAATGAAGTAAAAACATTTCATAGCAGTGATTTTAAAACATCTTTCTGTTTAAAGAGGCAACACACTCTTCTAGTAAAACAATACATATATTGCCAATATGTACCATGTATAGTAGTTAAATTTTTCAGTGTCCCAAGAAGACAATGCAATACCCATTTTTTTCCACATCCTGTCTTCCAAAGGCATTCATAGAGCATAGTGGAGAATTTGTTGTTGTGGATTAGAGATCACCAAACTCAGTGATGGTCAATCCAGCGAAGCAGAAGTTGTCAGTGTTGCACACTCAGCAGTCGTGGAATTGAAATACATTTAAGTTGAAATATGTTGAAATCCTCTTAATAGAGAGGTTTTACAAAAAATATATATATTTTTTGGACTCCTAGTATTCCCTAAAGCATTCAAATTCATAGAAAACAAATTGTAGATTAAAAAAAAAAAAACATTACTGGCCGGCACCGCAGCTCAATGGGCTAATCCTCTGCCTTGCGGTGCCGGCACACTGGGTTCTAGTCCCATTCGGGGCGCCGGATTCTGTCCTGGTTGCTGCTATTCCAGTCCAGCTCTCTGCTGTGGCCCAGGAGTGCAGTGGAGGATGGCCAAAGTGCTTGGGCCCTGCACCCCATGGGAGACCAGGAGAAGCACCTGGCTCCTGGCTTCGGATCAGCGCGATGCGCAGGCCATAGCGCGCTGGCCATGGCGGCCATTGGAGGGTGAACCAGCAGCAATGGAAGACCTTTCTCTTTGTCTCTCTCTCTCTCTCTCTCTCTCTCTCTCTCTCACTGTTCACTCTGCCTTAAAAAAAATTTACTATAAGCTGTATGTTCTCCTTGAGGATTATTTTTGTGACAAGTTCTGGGGTTTGTCATTTTGTTTATTCACTGCAATTAGAACATTTATCTCCAAAACCATCATGCTCTTTAATATTCAGTTCCAGTAATATGAATTCTCGATTTTTCTAGTAGGTGTAGAGAAGTAGTTCCCTACCTTCTTTAGTGAAATTCTGCCCTTTAAATCCTTTCTCAATATAGGATATGAAGTTTCCACTGTATTTGGAGATCTTTGACTTTCGGATACTACACATTTAGACCTTATTCTGAAAATATTCTGTGTTAGCTTTTCTTGGTGGATCAGAGATCATCAGTAAATGTAGCTCATCTCTACCAGGGCTGTAAATGTGTCTAATACTATATAAGTCAAAACGTAATCATAAGATAGCATAAAATGGGAAGAAATAGCTCATAATGATTCTGAAAGAGGTTCCTAGAACAGATGCACAGAGTGTGTGTTATAATGGAAGTATCTGGAAGATAAGGAAAGTGGCAGTGAGACAAAGAAAACGACAAATGAAAGGAAAGTCAGTGATAAGGTGCATGTTGGATTTTAATTTATTTCTAATTGTGTGTATACATAATATTTTTGCCACATTATTTAATTGTCATACAGAGAAGACATTATATTATATAAATGCTATTGAATATTTTATCTTCATGCTGCTTAAAAATGTTTCTCATAAAGTTCATGTCATATGCATTTTATACTATGAGGAATTGCATTTGAATTTGAATTTGAATTTATGCACTTTTATCTCAATGCCTGGATTTCAATCTCATGCAAATTAGCAATTAAATTGAACTAAATGCACTTTTGATATGATTTAAATGCGTTGGGTTCTTTTTCATAACACTCATAAATATGATGATTTTATTTTAGTGACTTACAATTTTAAGTCCACAAAATGAAGTCTTATTTTTTATTTCTTCAAGTGACATAATAATACAGAATTAAGAATTCTGAATAATGGAGATTTATTCCTGGATTATACTTTTAATTTTACATTCATTATATTTAATCTGTATGTGAAAGGTATATCTCATATTCAAAAAGAGAAGAGTGATTTAGCCATTAGTGAATGTGAAAGTAAAGTATAACTGGATACTTTACCCGAATTATCCACACACTACTCCATTTTCATCTGTTCTTCACAGTTTAACCTTGATAACTCTGTTGTCATTGAACTAGCACTGAGAGTCTTAAGGAGGTAAAAGCGTTTTAAATGATGTCACTGAATATGTCATTTAAAGATAGATTTATTTGCTTTTTTTCTATTCCACATACTTAAGCATGGAAACCCATAATTTCAAAGTTGCTTTGCTGTATTAGTACTTTCGTTAGTGTTACATTCGTTGAATGAATTAGTGAGGCTGAGAAAGGATATTATATCTAGGAATAATTCTGATATCCCACCACCAGGTTGTTGGTAAGGAATGCTTCTATACACGTCATAACTGAAACAGTGCCTCACATTTGCTGGCTGAGTAAAAGATTCTACCAAAAAGAAAAGGCTGTTTCTCATAGATGAAGGAAAGTTAAAAGCTGGTCTTAGCTTAAGAATCGTAGTCTACATATCACTGCATGAGATGTATAGTATTATGTGCTTTATACTGATTTTTTTGAGCACTCTTACATGTATAGATGTAAGGTATTAGTGTAGAGCCAGTTATGGCTACAGTTTTGGATGACTCTTTTGAATCATAGCAATTGAACTCCTAAAAAATGAAAACAAACAAAAAGCTAGTAATGTTTTATTAATCCATAAGCAATTATGTGGTTTTGTTTAGCAATTTCTATCAAGTCTATATTTTAAGCAAAATGCAGATGGATCTCTGATCATTCTTTTTATAACAGCGTTTGCTTTGTGTAAAATAGTAATAAAATTTAACTGCCTGTTAAGTTTCTATTAGGAGTATGATAATCTAAAAATATAGAATTAATTAAATGTATACTTAGCCTATTAATAAATTCTTTTTCAATATAATTAGCTTGTTATAATTAATTAGATATGTATTCATTATTAACATAATGAATAAAATATTCAAGTAACTAGTTGTAGTTAAATGTATGATGCATTTATATTCCATTTATACTTACAGATTTACATTATACATATTCATTTTCTACTTTGCAATAATTAAAGATTTATAAAATACATAATATCCATATATCATCAACATCACCATGTTTCTGTAACTTCCTTTTTGTGCTTTCTAGAGGCTTAAGCTCTTATTTCCCTTGGCTCATATTCATGTTTCTGAAATTGTAGCATTAATTTTTTCTTGTCCTCAAGCTTAAACCTCTCAGTATACCCCTATTTATAGATTCCAACTCCACAACTAGTTACCTTGGAAACCATTTAAAGGGCATCTTCTTTTTACTATTTGTTATTTTATCAGATCATAAACCTGCTTTCTTTCTCTTTTATCAATTGCTTTAAATAACTCAGTGCTGTGAAAGCTGATAATCTTAGGGTTTATATGTATGTGTGTATATCTTTGTGTATGTATGCATGTTTTTGTGCCCATGAGCATGCATTTGTATATGTATAGGTGAGTGGGTTTAAATTTTTTGAATCACTCATAAAACAATTATAAGAATTTTTTTACAGTGTTTCACATCATATTGTTTTTGGAGCAGTTATTCATGTACTGAAAAAGTGAATTTTGAAATGATTTCTGAGTATTCTTTATTTTTTAAATATTGATTTTATATATTTGAAACAGTTACTGAGAAAGGGAGCAAGGGAGAGAGGGAGAGAGTGAGAGAGAGAAAATTTTTCATCAGTTGGTTCCTTCCCTAAATGACAGCAACAGCCAGAGCTGGGATGGGGTGAACCCATAGCCTGCAACTTTATCTGGGTCCCTGACAGTGGGTAGTAGCCAACCAAATACTTGAGACATTCTCCACTGTGTTCCAAGGCATATTAGCAGGGGGATGAATCAGAAGTGGAGCAGTTGGAACTAGAACTGGCACTCATGGAATGCTGGCATTGCAGGTAGTGGCTTAAAGTACCATGCCATGATGAAAGCCCACTCTTTGAATGTTCTAAGATCTGAATCTGTAGTAAGTAGTAATGTACCAGTGTATGTATACTATTTGGAAATAGTTTATATCAGACAATTTTTATTCTTTTAAAAAATTATCAATTTGTTATTTGGAGAGGGACAGAGAGAGGGAGTGAGAGAGAAAGAGAGAGAGAAATCTTCCATTCATTGGTTCACTCCTCAAATGGCCACAATAGCCTGGCCTGGCCCATGGTGAAAACAGGAGACAGGAACTCCATCCATTTACACGTGGTGGCGGGGACTCACATATTTGAGCTTTCTGCTGCTTTCTAGACAAACTAACATGGAGTTGGATCAGAAGCAGAGTAGCCAGGACTTCAGCCAGAACTCTGATATAGGGTGTGGACTTTGCCAGTAGAAGCTTACAGCACTGGACTGCTACCTCTATCCCATTTTTGGGAATATTTTAAACTCTAATCTAAAACTGCAATTCAGTGACAAATAATATATGTTCTGGGGATGTACTGCCTAAATTTGAATTTTGGTTTTACCAGGTAATAGTTGTTTGATTTCAAACAAGCTACTTACCTATGACTTATCTTTAGGATGTATGTAAATAAAATAACTACTTCAAAAGTTCATTATCAGTAATCTTGTGTAAGTCTTTAAAGCACATTGCTAATGCATCTTAAACTTTTGTAATATATTGCTGATGATTTGAAGACAAATTTATTTCACAACCATAAATTTACCATCTGGGTATTAAACGTCAATAAAAGCAATAATGAATTACATAAATTTTTTAAGCATTTTTTTGCTCAGGTTTGAAGGCATGTACATAACGTTATATATTTTTATAACAGATAATTGGGAACTTGCTCATAATTCTGGATGTCCCTGCAAACAATCCATGTCTGTAGTATATCTTAAAGCTTTTTGCATGGGATATTTTTAGATCATTACTGTATAACAGACATTTATTCACTTCGGTCTTTGAGTATGTCATCTACATTATACATTGAAACATGCACCAATTTAAAAACATATTTTTTACTCTTCATGCCGCTTAGGGCAGCTTTATTTAATATCCCATCTTCTGATCCATTCATTGACAAATAAATTGTCAAGGCTGAAACACTACGCAATCTTTTGGTATTAGCCCTGGGTTTGTCTATGTAAGAAAATTCAATCATTTTTTACAAGAAATTGTTTAGTATTTTTATAAGCACTAGCAAACTTTTTTATCACTTATGTTACATTGAATAATTTATTCCCTTGAGTCTCAATTTCTTCAATAAAAAATATGGAGTAAAAAATTCCACATTGTAGGATCCTTTATACCTATATACTTAACAGTGGTTTGAGATCTTCATTGTTATGCCAATAAATGTTTTTTTTTCTTTATTTCCTTATTGGAATTCATGGGGTTAAAACTGTTTTTTTTTTGACATTTTCTTATTAATTTCCATAAGCAATCCTTATTGAATATGATTACAGTGGAAAAAGAGTTTAAGATAATTTTAGTTTATGCTGTATGAACTATACAATATGGAATCAAAAATCAAGATATTTTCCAAGAATATCCTTCTAAATATTTATTGTTTTGAAATTGTCTTTTATTTCAGCATGGATGGTATATTGAGGAATTGCAATATTTTTAGTTATATGTGGTCCCAAACATGTGCATTAGATCTTGTTTGGAGAAAAGATTTATTGCTTCTACTTGAGTAGTATGGTGAGTCTTTATACCATGATTGTTCACCATATACCAGAGACTGTTAGCTATTTACATGCATTTCTTTATGTAGTCCTCGGCAACCAACCTATGATCTGAGTGCTGCTACTATCCACAAAAAAGTCAGGAAATTAAGATTTATAGGATTTAAAGATGTTCCTAAAAGCATACAGGTATAACATTCCAAAGAGAGGATTTGAACTCAGGCTTTGCTTGATAGCCATTAATTCAAACAATGCTTTATATTTCTGTTCATTTTCTAACTGCAATTTCCACTATTTCCTATTCTCTGAAAAATGATGAATTTCCTATAAATAATTGATGAATTTGATCATTTGTCACTATATAATTTGAATCCGAATATCTCTGATGCAGGAAATAGAAAATTAGCACACGGAGAAACAGAACATACTCTGAAAATGTAAGTGTATAATGTCAGACAACTTAATGAGCAGAAACTTTGTCAAAAGTCTAATTCTAATTTGATTCAAGAGCAGTTAAGGAGAGGCTTTTTAAGGCTGCTCCAAGTTTTCAGATATTGTCCGAATGCCCTGTTTGTAAATAATTTGTTTTTCAGGCATTAGTTAATAAAATGAAAATTGAATGATCCAATGCAAAATTCTTTCAAAATAAGCCCAAAAAATTATGACAAATTTTCCCTAACTAACCATATATTCAATTTAATGCCAGGTCTCTTTGATATGAAATAAAAAGCCTAAACTATTTTGTATTTGTTATTATCCAAGGAAGATCAAAATGAAATACTGTATATGTGACCTGTCACTGAAGATGACAGTTTACAAAGTTCTGCAGATCTGCCTTATAGTTTATTTTAAAAGCTCTATGTTCTCTTATTTCTTCAGTAATCAGATCAATATGTTTCAGGACTAGTAAGTGGAAAATTATGTCATGTTTGGGAAAGATTCACTAGTAAATTCTGTAAGCCTCTTTTCTAAAAATACTTGCCTGTATGATTCACAGCATATATGCATGGAGAAAACCAGTATATATGAGTTTGTATATATATATGAATTATATATATATAAAACTTTTGTGTATATATGTAGATGTATATATAATTTATATTGATTATTATAAATTATGGTAATATTGAATTTGTAGAACTCATAGGCCTTTTCCCAGTCTGCTATTTAGAGATGGACTATTGTATAGTACACACTACTTGCAATTACCGGAAATTTTCTATTTTCCTTGTGCAGATGTCCTTGTATTCAATAGTGTTAATATTTATGTTAATTAAGGGAAAATATAGAGGAGCAAATCAGTCTGCTACAAAAATCAGCTGTAAACAGCTTTTCTACACAGGTTCAGGATGTTGTATCCAAAGAAAGACACAGTTACATGACCTCCAATTAATCTCTTCCCATTATTTGATTTTTTGAATAAATAGATTGCTCTGTGTTCTCAAAGTAAAAAGGGTGATATATTCTAATGTTGCTGTAGCATTTGCAACAGCACAGATAAAAGCCTATTTAGGGGGGGGCATAAGATCACCATAAGCCTCTTGTCAGTTTCCAATGAATTCATACATATCAAAAAGGACTCAAAGAAAAATAACGAAGAGGAAAGATAATGAGCCTGTCAAAGCAAGTGTTTAATGCAGCTCCACTTTGGTGTTAATCAGACTGTATGTGGGTGAGGGTCAAACCAACTGAGGTCAAAAAAGAGGTTTTTGGCAAAGGAGAATAAAAAAAAGCTAGTGATTTCAGACAGATTGAAATTTGAAAGTGAAACTTGAAGGTCACAAAGTTGGATTAGGTTTGCAGAAGCACAGTGGGCAAGCTTTAATGGCTTCTCAGCAGAACTTTTTAAGAGAAGCACTGGAATTTGAACTATCAAGGCAAGCTAAACTTTTTTCTAATCAACAGGAAGAGAGGAAATACACTTAAGATGAAATAAATCATCAAATTTGCTTTTATTGTGGATTTTTTCTTACTTCAGATAATTAAAACAGCTTCTTTAAAAATTAATTGAAAATATGTGCTGGCTTTATCCAACACACATAATTTAAATTTAATTTAATTATAGTAAGAAACTCGTCTTTCTCTTACTCCAGAATTACTCAGTTATGATACAGTGAACTAATGTTTGAAACAAATTTTTGGACTTTTTCAGGACCTAAAAATAACTCAATATGCATTAAATACTGCGATTGTCAGTTCACGGTATTCTTTTTTTCTTTTTTAAAGATTTATTTACTTCTTTGAAAGGCAGAGTTACACACACACAGAGAGAGAGAGAGAGAGAGAGAGAGAGAGAGGTTTTGCATCTGCTGATTCACTCCCAAGATGACTGCAACGGTTGGAGCTGCTCCCATCCGAAGCCATGAGCCAAGAACTTCTTCCGGGTCTCCCACATGGATTCAGGGACCCAAGGACTTGGGCCATCTTCCACTGCATTCACAGACCATAGCAGAGAGCTGGATCTGAATTGGAGCAGCCGGGACTCGAACCGGTGCCGTAAGAGATGCCAGCACTGCAGGCTGCGGCTTTATCTGCTACACCAAAGTGCAGCTTCCACAATATTCTTAAAAATTAAACACAATAGAAATTAATAGTCTCATTTATATAGGGAAAATTTTGTCTTTGATTGATATAAAGACTTAGCTAACATTTTTTTTTCCTAATAAATCATGAACTGATCTTAGAAACCCAAACTCCTGACAATGAATGCATGGAAGAACACATGTCCAGATTTTTCCATGGTAGTTTCACTTAGTACCTGGTGTCTTGAATTAATCATTGCTTATGACCTCTTTCACTCTCAATAGTGTCCTGGTTTGAACAGTGAATAGTAAAACTATCATAATCATAGCCCATAGTGACTATTTCATTTGACTACTATTTATAGTCCTTGCCTATATTGCTCTAAATTTGGATCCTTTTTCTTTTTTACCTGTCTAAGTCTTTATTTACTAGAGAATTAAGCCTTTGAATGTAATGTAAATTAAAAATATGGTATCTCAAAAAATGAAAGAAAGAGGGAAAGAAAAGGGAGGAAGGAAGGAACAAAGGAAGGAAGGGCAGGCAGGGTCATAAGGAGGAAGCAAAAAACATTAACTTTAGAATTGTAACTAAGATCTACTTGAATCTGTTAAAAACTAAAAACCTAAACATTAAAAAATATTTTTAAAATCAGAAATAAACCATAGCAATGATGAGTCATTTTGATGCAGATGTTGAGTAGGTCATATTAGCTTGTTATACTTAATATATAATAATCTTGTCTTTTAAGTGATTCATGATATAAAAGAATCAAAATATTAATTATTACTTTGAAATACATTTTTATTATTTTGTGTTACTACTTAAAAACCACTGAAGCATCTCTGAGTATCTCTAAATGTGGTCTTAACAAATTTCATAAATTGCATTGTGTGAAAAAGTTGTAACTAGTTGAGTTTGACGTGCCAGCCTGTAGATAGGACAGTCGTATAGAATCACTTGCTTTGTGATAGCTGGGTCAGGTTGAGTGTAATAGTCATTGTCTTTAATCAGAATATAAGTCAGGGTAAAAAAATACTAATCAAAATGGTGTAAGTCTCTGTTCCCTATATAAAGTAATAACTAATAAACACACTAAGTAACATCTTGTAAGTTTCTTTTGCTCCAATGGTTTCAAAACAGGTGGTGTGAAAATGCGTATTTTGACAGATGCTTATTATTTTTGTCATTGTGCAATTTTGTTCAGAAAGGAACACTCAACACAAAAGATTTTGCTTCTTTTGTTCAGTCTCAAAAATCCATTTTGTTTAGAAGATGATAATTATTGAAACTATTCTGTAGCAAATAGAATGCTGCTTGAATACTCCCCAAAATGATTGCAAAATAGGTCTTTATAATTTTAATCTATCTCCTAATAAGAAAAAATCTGTAAGATTGAGATTTGTTCAAATTCATCAAACCCAGACTGTATATAGTAGATAGAAGGGATATGGGAGGTGTGTTTTGTGTGTGTGTGTGTGTGTGTGTGTGTGTGTGTGAAGGGCACATAACACTTCCATATAACCTAGAGAAAATTGCTTCTGACAATCCTATTATGGAAAGCACAGGAGAGGAATGAGGAATCTATGGTTATATCAATTCACAAACTGTTTAAATAAGTCAAGTTTCAAAGGAGACGATGACAAAACTTTTACATTTTAAATGACCCCAGATAACATTTTTGTTTGAAAATTTTTGCAAGTCTATTTAGCTAAGTTCACAGTATGTCACATCTAAAGATATTGTAAGGAGAATATAAGAACTGCAACGTTCTTATAGCATCACTGAATGTGAACGATTGAAAACTCTACAGTAACGTATCCAAATGACTATTTTAAGCTTTGATTCCTCTGACTTGTAAAATACTAATTGGCTAATTGTATTCTTGAAGTTTTTCTTAAATTTTGTCACTGTGCTGAAATTCATTTTTAAATTTAAGTGTCATAAGGCAGTGAAAAACTTGATAAATATTATATTATTCAATTTTAAATGTTTTTGCCATAGAGAAATGGTAAATATTTGAGGAGAGAGATATGCTTACTTTGGACTCTACATAAACATTGTATATATGTATTGAAATATTGCATAGTGGCCTCTAAATTTATGTAATTTTTGTATGTCAGTTAAAAATTTAAACAACCATTAAAAAGGTTTTCTATCAAAATGTCATCACATTTCAGGAATAAATCTTGACAAAAGAGTATATATGTGTACATATAAGGTTTCATCTATTTAGTTGTGTTTAATCTTTTCTAGTGAACATACTTGAGTTTTATAATTTATTTTTGCTACTGTGGGTTCCTTTAAAAGTTTATTTGTCTTAAATTCATATATGTTATAGATAGTTATGCAGATTTATTATTATTATTATTTTTTTAAATATTTATCTATTTGAGAGGTAGAGTTATAGACAGTGAGAAGGAGAGAAACAGAGATGATGATTTGCTCACCAAATGGCCACAAATGGCTGGAGATGGGTGGATCTGAAGGCAAGACCAGGGACTTTTTCATGGGCTCTCATATTAGTGCAGAGGCCTGAACAATTTAGCCATATTCTACTGCTTTCTCAGGCCAGTAGAAGAGAGCTGTATCAGAAGAGGAGCAGCTGAGACACAAACCAGTGCCTATATGGGATGCTAGCAATGAAGGTGGAGGCTTAACTTTCTACACCACAGTGCAGACCCCAGTTATGTAGATTTATTCTTGTTATATCCTCTTGATCTATTTTTTCTTTTACTAGTATGTAGAACATGAATTTATCTTTTAAGATTGCTAAACTTATGTTCTATTTTTTCAGAGATATATAATTATCTAATATTTAAATTACCAAGCTATTATTTTAATCTTGTTTTTTTCTTAAAATTTGTCTCTTACAGATATCATAAACACAAAATTTATCTCCTTATTAAATTTGAAGTTGTTACATTGAATATAAGCTTAATTTAATTGTGCTAATTTTACCATTATTTTAAAATTTAGAAATATTTTTTAAATTTTGCATGAATATATTAATCATTGCTTTTATTTTTGCAAAGAAGGTTAAACATTTATTTCATTGGCTTAAATTCTATGCATTCATATGTGTTCATTTGTATACACACATGTGTGTGTATGTGTATATAACTATTTGTAGTGTCTACTCTCGTAGTCATGTTTCTGCTTTTCAATTCTTCCTTTGACATCATCTTAAAATCGTCTGATTCCTATACATCCTGTCATCATATCACATTGATACTTACAAAATGTCTTGATTGTAATGAATGTTCTACATTTATTTTAAGATTGTTTCTTATATCTTGGTCATTTAGACAACATTTATCTTTAATAAAATTTTATTGTTAATGTCCCATGACTATGATATACTGAAATTACTTACTTTCTTCTCTTTTTTGGGATTTTTTTTATTCATTTGGAAAGTCAGAGTTACATAGCAAGAGAGCGACACAGGGAGAGAGAGCTCTGGATGTTAACCTTTTTAAATTGGGTAGTTTGCAAATAATTCTCCAATTCTGTTGGTTGCCTCTTTACTTTTCTGAGTGTTTCTTTTGCTGTGAAGAAGCTTCTCAGCTTGGTGTAATCACATTTGACAATAGTGCCCTGCTTGCCTGTGCTTCTGGGGTCTTTTCCAAGAAGTCTTTGCCTATGCCAACATATTATAGAGTTCCCCCAATGTTCTCTAGTAAGTTGAGGGTATTGGGTCATAGTGCATTTTGAGTGGATTTTTGTGTAAGGTGTATGGTTGGGGTCTAGTTTCATGTTCTGAATGTGAAGGTCTACTTTAACCAGCACCATTTGTTGAAGACTTGCTCCAGTGATTGATTTTAGCTCCTTTGTCAAAGATAAGTTGGTTGTAGATGCGTACATTGATTTATGGAGTTTCTATTTTGTTCCGTTGGTCTGCACTTCTGTTATTTTGCCAGTACCAGGTTGCTTTGCTTTGATTATAACTTCCCTGTAGTATGTCTTAAAATCAGATATTGCAATGCCAACAGCTTTGTTTTTGTTGTATAAGATTTTTCCAGCTATTTGGGGTCTCTTGAGTTGCCATATGAATTTTAGCAAGATTTTTTCTAGATCTACAAAGAATGTCATTGGTATTTTGATTGAGATTGCATTGAATCTGTAAATTGCTTTTGGTAGTATGGACATTTTGATGATGTTGATTCTTCCAATCCATGAACATGGAAGACCTTTTCATTTTTAGTATCTTGTATTTTTTTCTTTAGTGTTTTGTAATTTTCATTGTAGAGATCTTTGACATCTTTGGTTATTTAGCCCAGAATAGTTTTAAATTTATAAAACAGAAGCTGTTAAGTAATAGAGTTTCCAAATAACACACAATCAATTTCTATAATTTTTAAGATTATATCATTTATTGAGTTATGAGTTAAAATTAATTTGAGAAAAAGAAAGTGGGGAAAGAATATTGTATCTGCTGGTTCATTTCTCAAATAGCAACAGCTGAGGCTTTTCTAGGCCAAAACCAAGAACCAGGAGCCTCCTACAGTCTCCCACATGGGTGCAGAGGTCTAAGTACTTGGGCTGTCCTCTGTTGCTTTCGCAGGTGCATTAACATGGAGCTGGATCAGAAGTGGAGCAGCTGGGTTTCACACCAGAGGCTTAGCCTACTACACCATAGTACCAGTTATGGCCTATAAAGGTTTGTAGCAAGTTGTGATTATAGCTGTTACAAGTAGAGTAGAAAGAAAAAAAATATATTTTAAGAAGGTAATTGAAAGGGGTAGAGACTGGAGGAAATTAAATCAATTTAAGAATTGATAGTGGCCAGCGCCACAGCTCAATAGGCTAATCCTCTGCCTTGCGGTGCTGGCACACTGGGTTCTAGTCCCGGTCGGGGCGCTGGATTCTGTCCCGGTTGCCCCTCTTCCAGCCCAGCTCTCTGCTGAGGTCAGGGAGTGCAGAGGAGGATGGCCCAAGTGCTTGGGCCCTGCACCCCATGAGGGACCAGGAGAAGCACCTGGGTCCTGCCATCGGATCAGCGTGGTGCGCCGGCCACAGCGTGCTGGCCGTGGCGGCCATTGGAGGGTGAACCAATGGCAATAGGAAGACTTTCTATCTTTCTCTCTCACTGTCCACTCTGCCTGTCAAAAAAAAAAAAAAGAATTGATAGTATAAGTTTGGGAAGTAATAAGACCCTCTGAAATAAAGTAACATTTGAAGGGAAAGATGAATAACAGAATGATTATTTATTTGTCTTTAGACAGTGTATAATTTATTTACTTCACGTGGGGAGACAGGGAGAGAGAGAAGAGAGAAAGAAGATGAAAGATTCCTTCCTTTGCCTTAAATTATGGCAGACATTACTCTTTTCACTGTATTTAAGTTGCCACTTACAGAAGATCATAAATATAATTGGAATCATTTGTAGCCTTTTAAAAAATATTTATTCTCACAATGTGTATGTTTCACATTTTGTATTGTTCCACACTCCTTGAATATTCTGTTCATTGAATATCTATTCACTTTTACTTTTCAGTCTTTTTTATTTAACTTTGTTTTTCAGCTTTGGAAGTTTCCATTCTCATATCCTTACACTCAGAGATTATTTCCTCACCTATATGCAGTCTACTGTTGAGACCATCATAAGCTTTCTCATCTCTGTAGTTAGGTTTTTGATCTCCATTCCTTTTTCAGATTTTCTTAGAATGACCCTATCATTGTTTATATTATTAATCTTTTCTTGAATATCATCTACTTTTTAAGTTAAAACTCTTAGTATTATTATTATAACTTTTAAGTCTTGGCTGATGATTTCAAGATTACTACAATATCTGACTCTAGTTATAAAGCTTATTCAGCCTTTTCAAACTGATTTTTTCTTCTTTATACACCTAGTAACTTTTTCATTGAAAAGAAGACATGAGCTTCCCTGGGTTTCTCTCTGAAAGTACTAGGGAGGTATAGTAGGAGCATTTCTAGTACCGTGATTAGGTATCAGTTCTTTTATGAGATGTATCACTTAACCATAAATTTTACCAGTGGCTTGTAGATCACTCCCACCCAAGAAATGAAACTAAGAAGTCTTGAGGTAACTAGAATTATATATCCTCCCCCTTAAAGCACATACACACAAACACAAAGACTAGACAGGGCTTAAGTCAGGATTTCTCTGACATGTTCTGATATAATCCTAGCAAAATGGGCTCCAAAAAACAGCTTCTCCTGAGAGGAGGTCTTATTAAAAAGAACAGACCACTCCAGACTATTTTAAAAATGATTTGCTCTCTCATTATAGGGTCCTCCTGGAATTTTGTTGTTTTTGTTGCTATAAAAAACATAGGTTGGCGCCATGGCTCAATAGACTAATTCTCTGCCTGCGACACCGGCACACCGAGTTCTAGTCCTGGTTGGGGCGCCAGATTCTGTCACGGTTGCTCCTCTTCCAGTCCAGCTCTCTGCTGTGGCCCAGGAGTGTAGTGGAGGATGGCCCAAGTGCTTGGGCCCTGCACCCCATGAGAGACCAAGAGAAGCACCTGGCTCCTGCCTTCGGATCAGCGCAGTGCACTGACCGCAGTGGCCACTGGGAGGTGAACCAACGGTAAAAGGAAGACCTTTCTCTCTGTCTCTCTCTCTCACTGTCCACTCTGCCTGTCAAAACAAAAACAAAACAAAACAAAACAAAACAACCACAAATTCATTTCTCACAGTTTTGCAGTCTAGGAAAACCAAGGTCAAGTTTCTGGCAGATTATGTGTCTAGTGAGGGCTTGTGTCCTGGTTTATAGATGACAATCATTTGCTGTGTCCTCCCTGAGGGTTGCTATCTCCCAACCCTGTGTTTTGCACTGGCTTGTACACATTGAGTCCCAACAATTCATCAATTACAATTCAGCTTTCCCATCTTGGTCCTTGTTCCCACAGAAGTGTCTGCTGGTGGGTTTCTGCCTTGGAAAATTGTGATTCTCGTTGTCTACCTGTCTGTTCCTCTAATTTGGGGTAGGGGCAGTGGTTTCCCCTGTTACATCTCTTATGAATCTAAGAATCCTTGTTAACTTTTCAATTTGTTCAACTCTTTACTTGTTAAGATGGAATAAAGACTAACAAGTTCCTTACAGGCTAGATGGAACTAATGTTTTTAAAAATATTAATATTGTTAGGAAAGACTGAATAAATCTTAACTCCTAATTAATAATTTTATTCAAAATACAGCTTATTATCTAAAATAATTAAGCCACACTTAAAATATTTTAAGAATCACTCTATTGACATTTTCTTTTGTTTGAAATATATTTTTAAAGATTGTGAATTTCTTCTTCCTGTGAGAGGATTTGAAGGAACAGTTTTGTAGTATATTTTCAGTTGGCTTTATTAAAAAAAAAAAAAACTTCTGAAAACTAGTAAAATTTGTCTTGGCTTCATTTACATAGACATGTTGTTAGTTGAATTTGCTTTGGCACATTAGATGGTTATGCCTGCAGTTCTGCTTACTTTTATCAAACCAAAAAGATGTCTCAGCTGAAATTTAGGGCTGGAGTCAGTCGAACTGCCATCTCAAAACTTGTCTTTACCATCTGTTTTGATGCCTTCCTGACATGATATCTTTTTGATGGATGGAGTCTCAGGACACTCCCCATCGCAAAGGCAGCATTCCTGGACATCTGCAGCATCTTGAGATTGAACAAAAGGTTTTGCTGAACTAGCTGTGACACTTACCTCAGCAAATGCTAAATTTGTCTAAGCAGAACATACACTTACTATTCCTGTTGCAACTGTTTTTTTGGGGAAAATTTACTATTACAATGGTCTTGAATTAACATTCTTGCTCAGATGCTCATATTGTACCCTGGATGTTCAAGCACCTCCATGCTGCCAGTGAAGGTGGTGTGGTAGTTACTTCTCAAACACAAACATTTATTCTTTAACGTTCTTAACTGTGTGAAGAACATCAGGTCTTTGCGTCAACCAAGGTAGGGAATTTGTCTTAGCCTCTTCAACTTGCTGTTACTCAACCAATTTGGAATTGTGAAATAGATAACACACACACACATACACACACACACACACACACACACACACACACGTCAAAGTAAAGGAGTATTGAGAGAAACAGCCCAAGAATAGCTCTCTTCTAATATATTATCCCCAAATATCCACTCTTAATGTCTTCCATTATCGTTTTATATCCTATAGAACATCAGTCATCTAATTGCTTCTAGATATCTCACTGTTAAATATCTTCATAGTTGTGTATTTCACCTTTTACTTAGTGTTTTATATCAATTATTTCATGAGGCTTCAACCACTTTATCCACTTACCATCACGTTAACCAAACAGATGTTAAAGAAACCTCAGATTTATTTATTTTTTCATTTTATGAAAGGCAGAAAAACAAAGAGAAAAAAAAAGGAGTAAGACTGAAAGAGGGAGAGGGAGGGGGAGAGGGAGGGGGAGGGGAAGAGGGAGACGGATCCTGCATCCAAATGCTTGCAAAAAATGGAGCTGGGCAAGGTGGAAACCAGGAGCCAGGAACTCCACACAGGTCCCAGTTGGGTGGCAGGAATCCAAGCACATAGTTAATCATCTACTGCCTCCCAAGAGCAGTAGCAGGAAGCTGGATTGAAGCAGGAGTGGGATAAAAATCCCAAGTACTCGAATGTGGGATTAAGATACAACAAGCAATGGCTTAGCTCACTGCCAAAGCACCCACCCCAGGTATATTAATTTAAAAAAATTTTCTATTACATAAACAAAACATTTACATGAAGAAAAAATTTTTGTTAAAATACTGCATTTTGTATGAACACTGTAGAATGCTTATATAAAATTGATACCTTTTCACAAAAATAATGCCCTAGGTGTCTGCCTTTGGTGTTGTTGGTTGCTAAGAAAAAATTTAAAGTTTTCATTTTATAATTGCTTATAGAACACATTTCAATACATTTACTTCATAATGTTAACAGAAAAAGCTTAGCAGTGATGGTAAGGCCTGCTTTTTTCAGGACCTTTGCATTAGGTAGAGGGATCATTGCAATAGGAATTTTCAGTGGAGGAGAGAGATTATGTTAACTTCTGAATATATCATGGACAAATGAGAACTGATAGCCAAACAGAAGGGGGCCAGTTGATGGACAACTACTACGAGGAATCATTAGCCATAAGAGGAATCTGGATAAATTGATCTAATAGGATTCTTGCTGAAGACAAGGTAGAATGATCAGACATCATGTGGGAGATGGTGGAGGATCAAGAATAAATCAATATTGGAGATCATCAGATATTAGCAGTAGGGAGTTCTTGCTAAACTGATAGACCAGGGTCCTATGCTAAACTGGGTTTCATGTGAAATTGCACAAATGTGACTGGAGAACACTGAGAAGCTGAGCAAACTTTGGTCAACCAGAGAACATTGTCACTAGTGAGCCCTACGTTTAGAACAGCAACAATAAAAGCAGTCTATAGTTTAAACATGCATTTGTTTACTCTAAATGCATAGACTTATTTCTAACCTAAAAATCCATCCTTATAGGATTGTTAATAATTAATAATACTTGTTAATAATTATTAATAACATTGCTGTTGACACTATTTAAAAGGAAATCTGAAGGCAGTTCCAAAATAACTCAAAAGATTCAAGTAAATTTAAAGTGAAGTGTTTGAAAAGTATAACAGTGATTTGTAAATTTAATTGAAAGTACCCATACAAAAAGATGTTCTTTTTCATTTTCTTTTTATATAGAGTTTTGTGATTTCTGGACATGATCTCACCATGCTATATGGGAAGTTAAGAAAATATTAACACATTCTAATGAAGAGAATAATATTTATGAAAGAAACTCATGTTTGTCAGGCAAGATACCAAATCTGAAGAATTTTATTTTTACCTTACATAGGAATAATTATATGGTAAAATAATTTTCTATACAGGATGGGTAATTCTGTAAATATATTACAAGAATTCATCTATATTATGTTTTCCGGACTATAGCTTCATATAAGATATGTTATATTTAATGCAATTTTCATTAATATTAATATTTTAGCTTTCAGTTATGAACTTATTAATTTATATATTCAATGTAATTTTAGTGCCTATTAATAGTAGTGGAGGTGATATCCCAGAATTTTACTATTTTATATCTTTAGAGCTTTTTCTATTTTTATTCACACTGCTACGTTAGGTTTAATTTTCATTTTGCACCAAACTTCAGTTTATGTTTCCTTTATTTAACTAAACTCATCCATATCTAATTCTCATGCATTTTTAGTCACAGCTGAGCTCCTGTGGCTATGCATTAAGAAAGTTGAATTGTGGCTATAATTTCTTTCCAGTGTCCTTGAAACTTCAACCCAATCTGAAATGGATTTTGAATTTTAAAAAGCTAATTTAGTCTATGGGAGTCAGTGGGTTTAAAGTAGTAGCATATAGCTTTTTTGCATTTCTTTCAGGAAGAGTGTAGTCAGGGTAAAAGGCAATGCATTTGAAGAATAGCTATGGAATAAATATGTCAATTTTTTAAAATTTTCAGATGTATAGATATTAATTATTAACCCAAATTATTTATCTTATTTTCAAAGTTAATTGGAAAAGTTGTTCTCTCTAGTTCTCAAAATTAGTGTTTTTTTCTTTTTAAATAATATTTTTATTTTAATTTGACACATGCTCATAACTAAATAACTAGCTATTTATTTCCACATGATGTCCATAAAGCATGATTAAAAGTTTTAGGTGAACTTGTTAAATGGATAGGAGGGAAAATAAATTTTGGTAAGTAGCTTTGGTAAGTATTTTACATTCTAAAGTTTGATAAAATTAGCTAATTTAATGCAAACATATACACACAGATAGACATGTATATACCTGAAAGTATACTTAAGAGGCTGCTTTATTAGTTACTTTTTTTAAGGTTTATTTATTTATTTGAAAGTCAGAGTTACACAGAGAGAGAAGGAGAGGCAGATAGAGATAGATAGAGAGAGAGAGAGGAGAGAGAGAGAGAGGTCTTCCATCTGCTGGTTCACTCCCCAGTTGGCCACAACTGCTGGAGCTGTGCTGATCTGAAACCACGTACCAGAAGCTTCTTCTGGTCTTCCACATAGGTGCAGGGGTCTAAGGAGTTGTACCATCTTCTACTGCTTTCCCAGATCGTAACAGAGAGATGGATTGGAAGTGGAGCAGCTGGGCCTCAATCTGGCACCCATATGGGATGCCAGCACCAAGAGGCAATGGCTTTACCCGCTATGCCACAGCACTGTCCCGAGTTATTTTTAATATATGATGGTTGCCTTGTATTTTGACAAGCCACTCTAAAATATGGTTGCAGTGCCTGGAAGAGAATTTTAATTTCCATACGAATTTGTAGATTACATAGCAGGTTACCTTTGAATTAACAAAGTTCAAAATTGAACTCATTTAGAGAACAACACATGTCCCGAATATGAAAAATCTTGATTTGGTCCACTCTTTTGAAGTAACTATGCCTATGGAGAAAGAGAAGTCTGGCCTAAAATTTCCTGTTATAGAACCTACTGGACAAAAATAAAAACAGAACCTTAGCTTTAGCAAGCAGGAATAAATGGAAGAGCAGCATCACTCAGTATGGAACTCTAACTCTTGGATGGGGAATTATTTACAAAAGAGCAGAAACTGAAATGGTAGGTACTGACTTGAATAGTGAGAAAATAAGATCCTAAAGTAATTTCCAATAAGATTGGTAGAGTACATAAAAGACAATCTAATAAGTCTGTGTTTTAATCAACTGTATTGTAACTGAGTGATATGTCCTACAGATCAAATGAATATGAATCTTTGGCATGGTCACATTAAATCTAGCTGTCTCTACTTTTAGGATACAGACAGGAAAAGATTCTGGCAAAAGTTTCTGTTTGAAAAAAAGAGTCATACTTACAGTAGTTCAATTAAAATATAAAAGTGTTCAGAGTAGAATGCATGCAGGTTGTTTGTCTTACCACTTTTGGTGGAAGACAGTGTAAGGCAATAAATCACTTTGCCTCTCCTGTTGTTTCTGGCATTGCTGACTGAAACAATCCCCATGCTTGCAAATGTTGCATACTCATTCATTGATATTCCATGCAAATTGGCTTGAGTTTGACGGGTTTTAGCCTCTACTTAGTTCAACTATTTTTTCTGAACTAAACAATGAATTTAATCATAAGCAAAGGATGTGGGAGACTGAGTGGTTTGTAAATATTTCACATAAACTAAAAAAAATCCTAAAAATTTTTGTCACCTTTTAAAATTAGATTTATTTTTTAGAAATCAGTTAATACATCCCTGTAGTTAACAAATAATAGGCAAATAATTTTAAAAGATTATTATTAACAACTACTCAATTCTATTATGAGAAAAAAAATCATGGAAAAGGCATATTATAAAAAACCATTTTGCAGCAGAATAATCATCTTTAAAGGTCATTTTTTTTTTTGAGCCTTGGTGATTAACAAAAAACTAACTACTTATTTTTATTTTATTATAAATGCTGAGAGATGGGGGGGGGGGTGTCATCCATTCTTAGCCTCACACTGGGGCTGGGCCCAGCTGAAACCAAAAGCCAGGAACTCAGTCTGGGTCTCACACATGGGTGGCAGGGACCCAAGTACTTGAGCCATCCTCTGCTGGCTCCTAGGAGTCATTAGTAGGAGACTGGAACAAAAGCACAGATGGGCCTTTAACAGAGGCAATCACATAAGCAGTGTGAGTGTGCAAGCAGTGTTCTAAACACCGTTCCAAATGCCTGTGCTTTCCACAAACTCTTTGAAGTACCTACATGTATGTAATTCTGTTTCCTTATTTTCTTTTGATATTGCTTATGGATTTTTTCTGTGTAACAGGTTTGAATATTTAAATTCTACATAAATATTTCATTCTTCTGCATAGAAATTTAGGTGTTTATCTTTAAACTTGCTTTATTTAATTTGTTAGCCAAAATTAAAAGTCCTATTATTACTGCATCAATTCCCCTTCATCTTCTAGTAGTTATTTTATAAGGCATATTTTAACTTATCTTTAAATCATGACCCTAACCAATAGTAGGATTAATTATAGAGAAGCAAACTATAATTTCAGAAAATCATATCTACTGTTATCATTTACAGTAGACCTGTACTACAATATAATTACCTTAAACTCACTTTTTTTCCTGTTTGTGATGAGTATCACAAAAACCTCACAGGGATATGAGGATTTAAATATTATTGTGTTCCTGCTATGCTTAGTTTAATATTTTGCACATAGTAAGTTCTCAGCTCATAATAGTATTCAGAAAAGTAGATAAGAATGTGTTATTTTTATGAGTAATAGTATTGACACAGGTCTTACTATAATTCATTCTAAAGTTAGCTGTAATTAGCCTATCATTTAAATTTATCGCAATGAAGATTATGTTTAATAAATTTTCATTAGTAATTTCCTATATACAGAGATAATACAGGATTAAGAGAAATATCTTTCTTGCATAGGATACATTTTCAATAATATTACATTTTTTATGACTTGGTGTTTCATTGCTAATTGCCTTCATTAAGTAGCTTCATTAGTTTGCTCCATCCATTACTTCAAATATTTTTTGAGTGCCTGTCAGTAATCATACATGTGTGGATACAACAGTGGTCATCAAGAGTCATGAGTACTATGAAAGTTAAGCAAATAATCGTTGAATATGGTATATGATTAAGAATTGCAAAGATGGCTGTAATACACTATGAGAACATAAAATTCATCTAGTAAAGCACAAGCAGTTGCTGAGTCTGTCCTAACATAAAACTCCATTAATATTTGAGATTGCATCACTGGGAATAACTGGGTCACATAGGCAACCCCCTATGAAATGGAGGATATGAAATTTGTGTTTTATTGAGAGAAATACAGAGCAAATGATTGGGCATCTAGCTATTCCTGCTAGAACTTTGAAGCCAGTTATTATCTTTTCAAATCTAAAGGACAGTAGGGTAGAGTGCCAACTTTTTTTTGTTTTTTTTGTTTTTTGTTTATTTTTCAAATTTTAGGAGTAACATAGAAAAAGTAAAATGACAACCATCTGTGAGCTAATAATGTTTGAATTGACATAATCAATTTTTTATTATTTTTTTTTTATTTAGAATATAAATTTCCAAGGTACAACTTGTGGATTGCAATGGCTTCCCCACCTCTACCTCCCCTCCCCCCCGCTACTCTTCCCCCTTACCCACTCCCTCTCCCCTTTCATTCACATTCAGATTCATTTTCAATTCTCTTTGTATACGGGAGCTCAGTTTAGTATGTGTTAAGAAGATTTTAAGCCATTTGCCCTCACATAGCATCATAGAGTGAAATATACTCTTTGAGTACTAGTTGTAGCTTTAAATCACATTGTACAGCACATTAAGGACAGAGATCCTACATGATATTATTTTTTTTAATTGATTGATTTTTATGTAACTTCCAATTTTTTTAATCATTTCCAATTATCTTTCTATACGGAAGATCGATTCAGTATATACTAAGCAAAGATTTTGTCAGTTTGCACCCGCGCAGAGACACAAGATGCAAAAATACTGTCTCAGTCCTAGTTATTGCATTACTTCACCTTGGACAACACATTAAGGACAGATCATACATGGGCCGTAAGTACACAGTGACTACTGTTGTTGATTTAACAATTTGCCACTCTTGTTTATGGCGTCAGCAATCTCCCTAGGCTCTAGTCATGAGTTGCTGAGGCTATGGATGCCTTTAGCGTTCGCCGACTTGGATTTTGTTCTGACAGGGTCATAGTCAAAGTGGAGGTTCTCTCCTCCCTTCGGAGAAAGGCACCTCCTTCTCTGGTGGCCCTGTTCCTTCCGTTGGGATCTTACTCGCAGATATCTTTCATTTATGTCTTCTTCTTCTTCTTCTTCTTCTTCTTCTTCTTCTTCTTCTTTTTTTCCCAGAGTGTCTTGGCTTTCCATGCCAAAGACATAATCAATTTTTAAATTTAGAAAGTAATGGCAACACAGAGAGCAGTTTAAAGGAGGCCATGGTACATGTGAGGAGATCTGTTAGGAGAGCATCTTAAGAATACAGAAGTGGATCTGAGCATTATATGCTGGAGAGCTTTCAAGTAACCCAAGTTCAGGAGAAAAGTCTAAGTGAAAAAATATGGAGTCTATTGATATATTTACTCAGATTTATTTCCATAAAGGACATGTTAGAAGATGGATTGGTGTGATTAGAAGACTAGGTAAAAAATAAGGACATGGAGTAATAGGAAATACTGTCTGATTAGTTCTGTTGTAAAGAGGAGGGAAGAGAAAATATAATGGAGGGAAAATTTTGTCCAGGAGAATAAGGGGAATTAAGATCGGAAAAAACATAACATGTTTAGCTGTTGTCAGTTGAAGCCTAATGACGAGAGAAATAATTCCTAGAAAGGTTGCAAAGATGTGATGAAATTCAAAGTCTCACATTGGGGCTGGGCCCAGCTGAAACCAAAAGCCAGGAACTCAGTCTGGGTCTCACACATGGGTGGCAGGGACCCAAGTACTTGAGCCATCCTCTGCTGGCTCCCAGGAGTCATTAGTAGGAGACTGGGACAAAAGCACAGATGGGCCTTTAACAGAGGCAATCACATAAGCAGTGTGAGTGTGCAAGCAGTGTTCTAAACACCGTTCCAAATGCCTGTGCTTTCCACAAACTCTTTGAAGTACCTACATGTATGTAATTCTGTTTCCTTATTTTCTTTTGATATTGCTTATGGATTCATGGTAGGAGAAAAAGCAATAAAAATTATGCAGAGGGGCAAGAAATCCAGTGAAAATCTGACTGATCTTAAAAGAATGGTTATTGCCTCCCCTGACTTCTGTCATACTTTCCCTTATCAATTTAACTTAACATCTCATGTCACTGGGCATGGGATTTATCACACTATAACCTACTCACAAATATGAAAGTTTAAGTTTTTCTAGAACAGGGAGCAAGCTTTGTTTTTAGTTAATTTTTACAGACGCAGCGCCTAGCAAGATCTTTTACACTAACCTTTCGTTCTTAGAATGAAAGTACAAATGAGTGAATGAATTAGCAGATGGGTTGTTGGAAGGAATAAGCTGCAATGTACAGTAAAACTCGTGTGACTCTGAAGCTTTTCACCTGGAAAACTTTGGTGTTACCGGCCACATTGTTTGAAGACCTTCCTCATGAAAGTCTCAATGAGCTTTTGCTAATCTTGCCTTTGAGAATGATTATATCACCTTTTTGAGACAAAAAGACAGGTAGCCTGTTTCTGTATTCTTAAAAGAATTGTATTTTTTCTTAAGGGAATAATATAGGTACTATTTGAATGCACTTGCACATATTACAGTCACAGCCCACACAGAGTTACTATATCTCAGTATGAATTAGTTCTACAAACGTACAAGATTAACACAGTATTTTATCTTTAGAGAACTTTTTTGACAAAAATAATCTTATGTGAATTTACTAATTTACTGATATCAATAAGGAAGCTTGCTGTTAGATAGGACTGATAAATTGTGGCTCATTCAAGGTCCTGCATTGATCCAGTTCAGTTAAGTTTCCCAATTTTATTTCAATTTGGCCAAATGGCAGTAAAATATATTTCTGCTGATGATTATTTTCAAGAAAAGAAAAACATTTGATCAGAGTAAGATGAAATAATCAGAAGACTCATCACCAGACATTCTGAATGCTGCAGAATGAGCTATCAAATACAGTCTTGACTCCCTGAAAAGAATAACTGCCTTTAACTGCACCAAATGGCTTCAGCTTGCTGCCTATCATATTATGCTCAGTCATTCTGTTCTTTTTATTCCTCTATTAACTCACAGTAACACGGAGAAGAGCAGTTCTGTCTGTTTCATTGTCCTTCGCTTCAAATATCCTGTTTTAAGAGATTGCAGATGCATTGAGATAAAACTGCCAGCATTATTCCAAGGACTGACAGGTTTGCTAACAACCAAATGCTTTCAGATCACTGCACTAGACTCAGATCCACCTTTGATATGAACCACATATGGCTTCAGTCCTGTTTTCCTGAATTAACTCTAATTTCCCAGTGACCAAGGTCAGATGAGTCCAGATAGGGCTCAGCTGTTCCTACCTCGCTCATATGTTCCAGTATTGTTGGTAATTTATTTACTGTAATAAAAAATTAAAATGCAAATCTCAGCCAAATTCTCCTTTGTCAAGGGAGACCTTGGTATGAGATTTTCTCAAGCCACATACCAGACTATTATTCATGATTTTTTATAATTAAATAAAAACATTATCATAGCATTTATTACCAATATTTAAACAAATGTTGGAAACAAAATTTATGTAATTTTACTGAAAAGGAAAAATTTGAATAACTGCCCAGGGATGCCAAATTTTACTTTGATAATTATGAAAATTGTCAGATTGCTGACTTCTCCTTTGATAATTTAAACATATTCATTTATACACCAAACTTAATTAATTCTAAAAGAATTATGAATTAGGACATAAAAATATTTATTATGAATTATTTATTTAGTTAAAAAGTATGATGGAATTTTCCTTAATAAAAACAATTTTAAGGTTACTTCAGGATATTTAGAATATTCTTTCATCAGGTAAATTTTTAAAGAATCTGAGTTGAACTTAACATTCAAATATGCATAAAATATAGTAAAATAATGCTCATCTTTTTTTACATTATTGATCTTTTATGATTATGACATTTAAATTAAAATTATTAAAGGTTTTCCATTTTATTCATGGAGACAAATTTGCCTCTAAAACATATCATAACATTAATTCTAAATTCTTGATTCTAAAGGTTACACAAATTTTGATAATATTATTTTCTTATCATTTTTAGACAGCCTGACAGACTTACAAAAGCAGGTCCTATGGGAATAAATCTTTCAAAATTTTAATTTTATCTGTCAGCAAGCAAAATGAACACAGTTGAAAAACTCATTTGTGTATCAACAGCAATTTGAATCAAAGATTTTTTTAAAAAACAAGATGGCTTTGTTATTCTATGAGGAATGCCCTATGCAAATGGTGTAGCAGCAATACATATTAGGTGTTCATTATATTTTAGAAGGGATAGAAGCAGAATGACAAAATACTATTCTAAAATCTTACCTATTCTAAAGTTCTCTAAAATACTGCCTAAACTTTCTTAGTAGTTTGAGACTTGCAAAGAGTCAAAAATTTTGCTGCTACTAGCTATATTCCAGAGTTCTAGTGGAAACTAAGCTAATATATCTTTAAGATTTAAAGTATTAGTCATTGTGAAAAGATAAAATGTTAGCCATATTTTAGCTACATATAAATATTTTAAAAATTTACATTGCACGCTCATTTTAAAGCATATTTTTAATAACTGCATTCTAAAATCTTTTATATTTCTCATTCTTTTAAAGTTTATTCTTGACAAGATCTTTTATCCATTTGTTGATGTTTCATAGCCTATAAAAACTGCTACTATAAGCAGACAGTGTCTTAAAAACTGGTTTTATTGGTTTTGTGCTGAAGTAGCAAAAAACAAATCAGCTTACAAGCTTCAGTATTTTGATGAAATAAATACTGCTAAACACTGACACACCAAATCCATGCACTGTAGCATAGAAGGAAAAGTGTCTTTAATGTGTGGCAGAATTAAACAAAGAAATAAAATAGAAAGGAATCTTTTCTACTATCCACACTGGCAGATAGTATACAATGAGTAAGAAAATAAGATTATTTTATTTACAAAAATTTAAAAATGCTTTTCATTTCAATGTTATATCTTTTATATGCAGTTCATGTGGTACTCTAAGACAGAATTTAATGTACTTGCCTGGTGTTGTCTGTTTCAATTAAAATATACAACATACCTGTAAAAATATACTTTGAATTTTTTTTCATTTTTGCCAAAGAAATTATTTTACATGATTAAAATTCCTCTAGAAAATTATAATGCCTTTGATTTTATCTATCTTACTTTCTATTTATTTTTTTCTTATCTATGAAAGAAAGGAGTAGATAAACATGTATTATATGCTTTCCTCCTCTCCTACCTCCACAAATAATTTAATATTTCCTGTATTTGGCTATACTTGATTTGATCAGTTCTCTCTTATGCTCTAACTGGTTATTACTTCATCTTTCCTCAGAGAATTATTTTATGATAAGTTAAGCTTACTAGCTGATTTTCATTTATCTTATTTCTTTTCAGAAACACATTGTTCTGGAAGATCTTTAGTAGTAAATTTGGCAGCAATAGTGGGCCAGGCTTGTCTCTATTCCTGAAGCTTTCCTGGGTTCTCTGTTCTCACTTCTCAAATCACTGCGGCCAGCAGATTTCAGTGGACATTTTGGCTTAGGTACTTAGTCTCTAGGTATGATTTTATTAGATACTTTGGCAATGATCAGTAGCAACTTCACTAAATGAAATTAACCATTGTTACAGGAGATTGAGCAAGACGTCAGACAGGTTGTTCTTACAATACGTCCTTAGTCTTTATTTTTACTGCTACTAGATATGTCCTTTTTATTAAGTCAGTTTGTATGCCAATTTCAAATGTTTTAATTACTTCTCACTTAAGTTAATTTTATTTTTTTTAAATATTTATTTTATTTGCTTGAATGGCAGAGTTACTAGACAGAGGGAGAGACAGAGAGAAAGATCATCTATCCACTAGTTCACTCCCTAAACAGACGCAATGGCCACAGCTGGGCAAGACCAATGTTAGGAGCCAGGAGCTTCTTTTAGTCTCTCAAGTGATTACAGATGTCGAAGCACGTAGGCCATCTTCTGCTGCTTTCTCAGGTTCATCAGCAGTGAGTTGGATTGGAAGTGGAGCGATGAAGATTTGCTCTGTGCCCATATTGGATGCCTGTGCTGCAAGCAGTGCCCTTAACAGATCTGCCACATCACTGCTCCCCATTGTTGTTCTTGATCTTTAACTTGTATAGATTCCCTATACTAAGTTTACTCTTCAAGATCTTACTTGTTTTAATTTAAGAGTATTCAAATTCTGATTTTATTAAAAATAAACTTAGTTCATTCTTCTTTTCTTCTGACGTAGCAGATATTAGAGTGTACCATTACCTATATGTTAAATATAAATAATTTTTAAATCAGATGTCAAATGAATTGAGTTTGATGCTCTCTTCCACTCCACATGAAACCCATATTATTAGGAAATTTGCATTATTTCCCATGCTTTATTGATATATATATATATAATATTATTATTAAGATATTGCCAAATAAAATTGTGTATAGTTACATGTCAAACTTGGTGTTTGACATATAAATACATTGCAAAATGATGTTCACAATCAAGCTAAATCATAGACTAATTTTTTAAAAAATACATTTATTTGAAAGGCAGAATTAGAGGTAGAGAGAGAAAGATCTTTTGCTTGTTGACTCCCCAAATGCCTGCAAGTAAGTGCCCACTGGGCTTGGTCGAAGTTAGGAGTTCAGGACTTCTTCTGGGTCTCCTACGTGGGTGCAGGGGCTCAAGGACTTGAGCTATCTTCTGCTGCTTTCCCAGGTGCATTAGGAGGGAGCTAGATTGGAAGTGGAGCAGCTGAGACTTCAACCGGCTCCCATATGGGATGTCTGCACCGCAGGCAGTGGCTTTACCCGATACACTGCAGTGCCAATCCCCAGGGATCTATCATTTTATTTTTTTCCTTACAAGAACATTTAGGATCCACACTCAGCACATTGAAAGCATAACTTTAGAGTAACTAACTGTAGTCACTATGCTAAAGTGAAATAAACTGAGGCCAGAAAGACAAACACTACACCATCACTTATATATGGAATCAAAAGTCAAATTCATGAAAACAAAGTAGAATGGTGGTCAGGGGCTAGGGAGAAAGGACGACATATGTTAGCCAAAAGGATTCTGCATTATTCCTCGTCCTTTCTCTGACATTTTAAATCACTCATTTCTTTTGATATATCTCTTCATTTGCATTTAAAATGCTCAAATTGTCTTAGCTTTTGAAAATGATACTTAAGCCAAAATAGTCCTCTGTTTATTACCCTGGATCTGGCTTCTTCTGAGACTAGTTTTTAATTTCTTTTTCCATTACTAGCTTAAATTTACTTTCCCCAAATCTTTCCTTAATTCACTTTGATGCAACGTTTATTCCATTTTTTTAAGATTCAGCTCTTCATTTCACTAATATCTTGTGCTTTTTTTGGTTTCAATTTTGTTTATTTTGCCTCTAATTTTAATTATGTCTTTCTTCCTTCTAATTTTAGGTTTGGTTTGTTGTTTTTCTAGTTCCTTGAAATTCACTGATAACTGATTTATTTGGTACCTTTCCAGTTTCTTCATATAGGCATCAAATGCTATAAACTTCCCTCTTAACATGCTTTTGCTGTATCCATTAATTTTGGCATAATATATTGTCCTATTCATTTGCTTCCAAAATTTTTTGATTACTTCTATCACCCACTGTTCATTCAGGAGCATGTTCTTCAGTATCCATATGTTTGCATGTATCTAGAGATTGTTGAATTGTTGGTTTCCAGGTTTATTCCATTGTTGTCAGAAAAGATGCATAGTATGATTTCAGTTTTTTTGAACTTGCTGACTTGCTTTACAGCCTAGCATATGATCTATCCTAGAGAGAGTTCCATGCACTGATGAGAAGAAAGTATATTCTGTGACTGTGGGGTAAAAAGTTCTGAAGATATCAGTTAGGCTCATTTGGCCCACAGTGTTGATTAGCTCTGTTGTTTCTTTATTGATTTTATGTCTAGTTGATCTGTTCATGGATTAAAGTGGGGTGTTAAGTCCCCCATTACTAATGTATTGGAATCTATGTCTCCCTTTAGATCCATTACACTTCTTTTAAATTGCCAGCCACCCTGTAATTTGATGCATATACAATTATGATAGTCATATCTTACTGTTGAATTGATCCCTTTATATTACATAGTACCCTCCTTTATCTTTTTTTTTTTTTAACAGTTTTTGTGTTAAAGTCTATTTTGTCTGACATTAGGATGGCTATAGCTGCCCGTTTTTACTTTCTGTTAGCATTGATATCTTTTTCCATCATTTTCACTTTCAGTCTGCATTTATCTTTGTTGGTGAGATGTTTCTTGTAAGCAGAAAATAGATGGGTCTTGCTTTTTAATCCATTCAGTCAGTCTGTATATTTTAACTGGAGAGTTGAGGCCATTTACATTCAAGGTGACTATTGATAAGTAACTACTTGGCCCTGCTATTTTCCATAAAAGTGCCAATTTTTTACTTTGGATTTCCTTTGTACTATTATTGGGATATTTTCCACCTTTATATTCTTTCATAATGATGACTACGTTTCTGTGTGTAGAACATCCATAAGCATCTTTTGCAAGCCTGAAGGGTTTTTAAGATTGATGTAAGAGCCTTTAAGGGTGGGAAATTTTTAAGAGCTAGTGGAGTTAGTAGGTAAAGTTGTTGCCTGCAATTTTGGAATCCCATTTGGGAGCCGGTTCATGTCCTGGGTGCTCCACTTGTCATCCAGCTTCCTGTTAATGGCCAGAGAAAAGTAGCAGATGACAGCCCAAGTGCTTGGACTTCTGCCACTCAAGTGGGAGACTGGGATGAAGTTGATTTTAGCCTGGCCTAACCCTGACCTTTGTGGCTATCTGGGGAATGAATAAGCAGATGAAAGAACTCTGTCTCTCTCTGTCTTTCCCTGTCTCACCCTCTCTCTGTGTAACTCTTTCAAAAATACATAATCTGTCTATCTTTTTTTTAAGTAAGATCTAGGTGGATCACACCAGTTTATTGGCCTGCTGCAAAGGAAAAATACACTTTCTCTTGTCTTCATGACAGGACTTAGTTTCGTAACTTGGACAAGGTACTTAGTGAAGTTAGTGTCCTATATTTCCCCACTAAGAGGTAGAGGTAGTTTCTTCCTAAATAATTATATTATAGAGGGATGGCTCCTTCATTATATGCTTAACATAGAATCATCCTTTACTCACTTGTTCACTGTAGTTTCTTGAGGTACTGTTTCCTACCTTCTGTTCTTTGGGTTTTTTTTTTTTTAATGTTATTATTCTATTTGGAATATTTTATTAACGATGTCTTCCAGTGCTTCACTTAAGGTTTTTTTTTTTTATTTTTGAAGATTTATTTGTTTATTTGAAAGGCAGAGTTACAGAGAGGCAGAAGCAGAGAGAGAAAGAGAGAAAGAGAAAGAGGGAGAGAGAGATAGAGAGAGTCTTCCATTCCACAATGGCTGGAGCTGCACTAATCTGAAGCCAGGAGCCAGGGACTTCTTCCACGTCTTCCACACGGATACAGGGGCCTAAGGATTTGGGCCATCTTCCACTGCATTCCCCATGGAATCCATAGCAGAGAGCTGGATCAGAAATGGAGCAGCTGGGACTTGAGCCAGCACCCATTGGGGATGCCTGCATTGCAAGCAGTGGCATTACCTGTGATTGCCACAATGTTGGCCTCAAGGTTTTCATTTTTTATGTCAGATTATTAATATGCATTTTTTCTTTGAATATACAATCTTTCAAGAGAATGCAGCTAGGTCATTTTGTACTTTGTGCTTTATCTCTGAGGACACTTCTGTCATTTTTTTGTTAGTCTTTATGTTTCGTGTAAAAGACTATCCTGAAATATCTGCTTATCCTTGACTGTTTGATCATATTTACTACATTATAAAGGACCCTCTCCAAGCTCTGGATGCTTTCTCTATCATAACTCTAATGATATCTTTTTTTTATAATATAGTTAATATACTTAATTTTTTTCCTGCTAAAGTATAAGGTTTTTAATATAATTTTATAATTGAAGTAGTGACAGAATTTTTAAAGATCTGTTTTATTTATTTGAACGGCAGAGTGACAAAGGGTGAGGGAGAGATACAGAAAAATGGCTGATCTACTTGTTCACGTGACAGATTGCCACAATAGCCAGGACTGGACAAGGACGTACCTAGGTGTCTGGAATTTTTTAGTATCTCCTACTTGGGTGACAGCTGCCAAACATTTGGACCATCTTCCCCTGCTTTTCCAGGTGCATTAATAGGGACCTGCGTATGAAGCAGAGCTACTGGGAGTTGAACCAGCACTCCTATATGGGATGCTGTCATTGCAGGCTATACCTAAACTCACTGCACCACAACACAAGCCACATAGTGGTAAAGTTTTTCTCAGTAGTGTTGTGTGAAACTAGTGACAATAGTGGTAACATTATATTTTATTATCTTGCACACATAGAAATGAAAACATAGTTTAGTTGAAAAAATGATTGCATATCTGTTTGCTTGAAAATAATTTTGACTTTTGATGACAGAGCGAGCAAGAAGATGAATATCTTCCTTGTTCTTATAGCATCAGGTTATTTTTGCATTTTTATAAGAATTAAATGAAGATAAGTTTCCCACTTGAGCTTTCAATAAACAGATTCTACCTTGCATCCTGGTATATAAATGAATTTTTATTTTACCAGAGCCTTTTGAGCAACTAATTTATTTTCCTTAGCAGTGAAATTCTAGTAAAAATGCTACTGAGAATTTCCAGTTGGATAAAAATCAAATACTGCATTTTCTCCCTTATATGTTGGAGTTAATTTTTTTTAAAAAATCAAAAAACAAAGCAAAAAATGAAAGAAATGCCTGGGTACATCAGTTTTGCTGCAAATACACTGAGTGTTTTGCCAAATTTTGTTTTAAATATTTGTCAAAACATTTCTAAGAATTATGTACCTCTATAGTTTTAATGATCTGCGACTATTTTAGAATTTGCTATATGTGAGTGATTAATGTTTCTAGCCCTTGCCCATATTCCTTCTGAACTATGGGCTATTATACTTTTTATTTGTTGAGCTTTCATTTAGTGGAGCATTAAGCCTTTGTCTGTAATGCAGATTAAAAATATTATCTCAAAAATAAAATAAAATAAATAAAACATTTATTGGTCCAAGGTTAGTAGGCCTGAATTAAAGGTGTCTGGTTGTCTTGTGGTGGTATAGATGAGGGTCTGTGATGACCAGAGGAAACGTAGACATCTTTACTTTTAATCATGTCTCAGTGGGAAGTAGTCATGCTTATTTATAACAAATTCTCCTTATCTCTTCAATCTATACCTCTTGTGAATCCTTGGAAATTAATGTGACATCTGTGTTACAGTGAAACAAATTAAGGAAAGCACACTGTATTGCAGTGTCTCTTTGTGTTCATTGTCTGTCTTTTTCAAATTATTCCTGAAAATATGATGAGGAATTTCCATGAGAAATATTTTATGCAGATTTTGGCTTTTTAAATATATTTCCCTACTACTGGTAATATAATTATAAGATGGAATAAGTAAATTAAATCGAATCAATTTTGTCTAAATAGTTGATGGTCCCATGGAAACTCAGTATTATCTATGTTTTCATCAAAGTGTTTTTTTTTTCCCCAGAAATCAAAAATCTCTACCTATGACAAAATGTGGGCCTTTATGAGTAGCAGGAGGCAGTCTGTACTCGTCAAAAGTAATGAAGAAGGAATCCAGCGAGTTCTCACCTCTGATTATGCCTTCTTAATGGAATCAACAACCATTGAGTTTGTCACCCAGCGGAACTGTAACCTGACACAGATTGGCGGCCTTATAGACTCCAAAGGTTATGGCGTTGGCACTCCTATGGGTAGGTTATACGTCAACCACTTGCTCCTTATTTATTAATCTTAGTTGCAGTGAAAATAAGGATAAACAATGCTTCCACATATGAATGAGCCATTTGAAATTTTGTTTTTATGGAATGTATTTTGCTACCTTCTGTTGTTGTATAAAACAGATTAACAACTTAGACTACTATTTATAAATATATAAATAAAAAGTAAAATTAATTTAAATTAAATTAATCCATAGATGTTTTACCATATCAATATTGAAAAACTCACAACACACCCAAAGAACCTTCCCTTCTCAATTGTGAATTTCAAATATTTTATGAACAGAATCATTTATTTTATACTTATAATTTATCTTTTATAATTTATAAAATTATAATTTTATATCTTTTATAATTTTCATATATATGACTGATGAATTTGTATTTGATTTACCATTTAACTAAGAGAATGAGAGACAATTCATTTGCATGATATTTGTCTTGTTTCATTTAAAAGAAGATAAAATTAGCCAAATTTTAATAGTAGACATATTTAGACTATTTACTTCCCAGCATTAGTTATCTTGAATAGCACCTTTTGTTCATATGACAAAAATTTATTTTCTATCATAAAAATGAAATGAATCACGGATAACCTCCAAAAAAGGCCAATAATCAGAAATTTTGATTTTATGTACATAAATGTATAATTATACATATTTTTATGCCATGAGTAAAGAAATAAATTTATAGTTTTAGTATATATGTATATGTACTGGATGGTTTAGTGTTTCCACAAAGTTGTGCTTATCCTAATCCCCAAAACCTCTGGATATCTACCTTATATAGTTAAAGAAATGATGACAAGAGGGGAGAGATTTGAAAATGATGCCTGTTGGTGTAGAAGATAGAGGAAAGAAGTAAAAAGATATAGGTGGCTGGCGCCACGGCGCAATAGGCTAATCCTCCACCTGTGGCGCCTGCACACCGGTTTCTAGTCCCGGTCGGGGTGCCAGATTCTGTCCTGGTTGCTCCTCTTCCAGTCCAGCTCTCTGCTGGGGCCCGGGAGTGCAGTGGAGGGTAGCCCAAGTACTTCGGCCCTGTACCTACATGGGAGACAAGGAGGAAGCATCTGGCTCCTGGCTTCAGATCAGCGCGGTACACAGGCCGCAGCAGCCATTGTGGGGTAAACCAACAGTAAAAGGAAGACTTTTCTCTCTCTCTCTCTCTCACTGTCCACTCTGCCTGTTCAATAAATAAATAAGTAAATAAATATAGGTTATCATTGTAAGTTCAGAGAGGTAAGGAATTAGGTTTGTTCCTAGAGAACATAGAAGGCAATGCAGCACTTTAGAGACATCAATATTAGGAATTCTGATATCTGGAACTGTCAGATAATAAACTGTTGCTTCATATCACTAAGTTTAAGTTATTACACTAGCAATATGAAACGTTACAAAGGAAAACATCAGCGGTCAGAATTTATTTTGAAATAAATGAGAAAACAATTCTTGGTTTGTTGTAGTAGTTAAGAAAACAACACTATACAGGCTATACGTCTGCAAATTTGTCCATGGCTGAAGAGTAGATATTCATGGCAGTTTTGTCATTCATCTTTTTAATAATTGTATTTACTTCAATTTTGAAAATTTATTTTAGAAAATCAACAGATATGCAATATTAGGAAATAATAAACAAATTCATAACAATTTATTCCATATAATGAACTCCAGAATTTTTCAATACTATTGATATTTTTGTTACTTTGGGATCATTTCTAGCAACTTTCAAATGTTGACATCCAAGAAAATTCTGCCATAATGATAATATTCAGCATTAAATTTTATTGTATTTGGTAAAGTCATCTGGACTTCATTATTGCTCAAAATAGTTTGAGATAGTTTTCAGAGAAGTCAAAATCATAACTCTTATATTAATACATGTTCCTGCATTTATATATAGATTCAAAATAACTAATGATTTCATAGTCATTTTAGAAATAAAAAAAAAACAGAAATTTGACCTTTCTTTAAAAAAAAGATTTATTTTTATTTGAATGGCAGGGTTACAGAGAGGGAACAACAAAGAGATGGAGCCACTATCCACTAATTCACTCCCCCAATGGCCATATTGGATTAGGGCGGGGCCAGGTTAAAGCGATGAGCTTCATTTAGGTTTCCCATATTTGGCAAGGGCCCAAATACTTTGGCCATCTTCCCAGGCACATTAGCAAGAAGCTGGGTGGGAAATGGAGCAACCTGGACACGAACAGGCACCCATATGGGATGCCAACCTTGCTGGCAACAGAGTAATCTGCTGTACCGCAATGCTGGTCCCACTAAGACCTCTTACATCCAAAATATGCCAACGTAGCTAAGTCCACATGTATAGGGGAGGAGATCAACTATATAATGGAAATCTGCTAATTTAGTTCCCAAATAGACCATAATGTTTATTGAAAAATAAAAAAAAAAATATGTTCTAGATTGAATCTCATAAGAGGTGGTGGTTAAAATTCAACAATACTTGTTTAGAACTTAGATCAATAAAAGATATATTGGAAGAAGAATAATCTGTCTTGACCAAGTTTTAGACTTGCCACTGCATAGTGATAATTGATGCTATTACTGTTTTCAAATTCTCCACAGAAAATGAATTATTTTCATTTCCCACACCCAGGAAAATGCTCTCAAAATTTTGTCCTTGTTATGCCAATGTTATATATAAATTTAAAAATCTTATGCTTGATTTAATATGTAATATACATAAAATTACTGCATTTAAAAAATTATAGTTTAAGGAACAAGTTTTTCCAAAATAGATTAAACTATATGTACATTACCATTAAGGTAGGGCTTTATTGCCCTAGATTCATGTTGACAGAGTGCTCAAACCATGACATTCTAAATAGTTAGGTCTTCCTCTTGATAAGAAATAGAAAATGATCCCAGAGAACTGATGAATTACTCTACCTTATATACAGGATGTATAATGCATGAAATATCTTGTCTTTTTAGTATATTCTTTTGTGAAAAAATCATTTATACTTGAGAATGATAATGTGATACAAGTATCATTGTGTTGCATTCTACACACAGATATTCTGGAGTTAACCTTGTAAATTATTGTCTGTCCTCTTACATAAGTTCTTTGAACTTTATGACCTCTAAGATTCTTTCTAACTAGAAACAATAAGTGATTGTATTATCTAAATGTTAAATCTTTAATAATTTGCTTAATATTTTCTTTGACAGATTGCTAGAATTTGGCATAATATGGTTAGCTGATGTCTTAGAACACAGTTTAAAAATCAGGCACACTTTTGATGTAGGCGTGAGGGGTGGAAACATTCCAGGACAGAATAAGTGCATCTTTTATTTTTTATATACCTCCTATATACCTGCGTCTCAGTAAAGAACCAATTGCCCAGTTTTTTCAACATTTATTTAATAAATATAAATTTCCAAAGTACAGCTTTTGGATTCCAGTGGCTTTTCCCCCCCATAATTTCCCTCCCACCCACAACCCTCCCATCTCCCGCTCCCTCTCCCTCTCCCATTCCATTCACATCAAGATTCATTTTCAATTATCTTTATATAGAGAAGATCAATTTAGTATATATTAAGTAAAGATTTCAACAGTTTGCACCAACACAGAAACACAAAGTATAGAGTACTGTTTGAGTAATAGTTTTACTGTTAATTCTCGTAGTACAACACAATAAGGACAGAGATCCTAAATGAGGAGTAAGTACACAGTGACTCCTGTTGTTGATTTAACAATTGATACTCTTGTTTATGGTGTCAGTAATCACCCTAGCCTCTTGTCATGAGTTGCCAAGGCTAAGGAAGCCTCTTGAGTTCAGAAACTCCAACCTTATTTAGACAAGGCCATAGTCAAAGTAGAAATTCTCTCCTTCCTTCAGAGAAAGGTGCCTCCTTCTTTGATGGCCATTCTTTCTGCTGGGATCTCACTCACATTCATTTAGGTGTTTTTTTTTTTTTTTTTTTTTTTTTGCCACAGTGTCTTGGCTTTTTATGCCTGAGAAACTCTCATAGGCTTTTTAGCCAGATCTAAATATGCCTGACGGGCTGATTCGGAGGCCAGAGTGCTGTTTTATCTGTTGAATTACTGGCTGATCTGATCAACTATTTCCCTTATAGGAAAGCTGAATGACTGAGGGAAATATTCACTGAAGGCAAAGTCACTTGAAGACGAAATTTATAGAAGTGGAGTTGGACTATTTTTGAGCTCTAACTTCTTTGTAGTGTGTGGATTAATGTGGTATAATATACAGTGTATTAGTGTTTTCATTAAGATGAATTTTTAAAAATTAGACAATAGCTCATGATCAATTTTTTACTTTCTTAAGTTTTTTCCTGGAATTTCATTGTAAAGCCCATATTAATAAAAATTCAAAAGATCAAAATAATATTTTGATATGGCAAATATTATGATGAAGGAGCATATTTTATCTCATTCTTTAATTTCATTGCCAAATAATACTGAATTTAAATTTTTAAAAATACCTTATTGCTAAAAAAGTTTTATACATTTAATATTTTGTTTTAGCTCAGTTCTTAATAAAATGAATATTAACACAGTAACTTAAGTGCAAAGGAATATTCAAATTATTCACTTACTGCCATTGCAATCTATTTTGTTCTTTTGTTCAAAGAAGTTATTTTCTGCTTTTTAATTTCATAATATTAAATATTACCTTTAGTGAATCATATTTTGCACATTCAAAACAGCATAAAATCCAAATGGTTCTGAGACCATAAAACATGAATGATAACCCTCATATTACATAATCAAAGAAATAGGGTAAAGAAACAAACATTTCACATTTCACACTGTCAAATAATTTATATCAGAGAAAAACACTTTAGGCAGCAATTTATGATTTGTTAGAAATATGGCTTTATGAATTATTTATATTTATTTAGGTATTAATAAACACAATGACATGACAAACAACTCTGATGCTTGGGTGGGATTCTAACTTAACATGGAATCAACCAGCAACACAATCTGTTTTTCTCAATAAGTTAATTATCATTAGTCTTTGATATCATGATCTAGCTTATTGAAGCTCTTTAGCAAAATATGGCATTTATTTTGTTGTTTGTTTTTAAAATCATAAAACTCTCCCACCAACAACAACACCCCCAGAAAAAGAAAAAGGAAAAGAAGAATGAAAGCATTTAGATAGAAAAAAATATTTGAGGCCCTTGGTTTTTATTTGGCAAAAAGAATTAATGAGATAAGTATATTGAAAGCAAAACAATTTGGGCTCAGGTTCTGGAAATTTTAAATCAGTTCCTAAAATTGCCTAGGATATTGAATCCTCACAACTATAATCCATAATGAAAGCTTCATCTTCCTTAATACTTCCAAGTGTGATCAAAACAGAGTGTTTCTTTTTCCTTGCTCTTATCATTGCTTACATTTTGAGATATTGTCATGGAAGAACATGTGGTTTGGTGAAGATAATGAAAACAGAAAATACCATAACTCTTTTGGAGTGGAACATCAGAAGCAGCTTTTAAAATTATACACACACACACACACACACACACACACACTGCCCTTCCTTTTTTTTTTTTTTTCTAAAAAATCAGTACATCCTCTTGGGCCGCCGTGCCCCATTTTGTGTGATTCTTTTGAGGGTTCTCCATCACTTTCACTCATCACTTTGAATGTGATGATTACTGCCTGAAATGTATTGTGAGATCCCTGAATGACTCAGATATAAACTATTTAATTAAGGAAGCTCTGTTTACACAAAAGTGCTTTAGTGGAGCAATCCACAATGATGTGCAAGTAAATGCTAAGTAGAGTAAGCTGATTTAATTAAGTTTGGGATGACATGAAATTCCTTTCATAATTTTCCTGACTGCAGCAATGTTATTTTAAAGTGGCATTACTGAATGGTGGATTGTTTTAAGTTGTAGGTGCATTTACTCATAATGATTCAAGTAATTTCCTATTTCATTCAAAATATTTTTTTTCCAAAAAGATTTGGAGAAGATAAAAGCAAAAAGCAAATCACAGCAGTTTTATGAAGGTACTTTTAAAATGTATGAGCCATTGTAGTCTTGCCTCTTAATTCAACATAGATAATAATCTATTTATCCAAACAGGGACCATTTCTACTTAATGGCATTTTTCCACTGCAATTCCTTGCTTGACTGCCTATACTAAAAGCCTTCTTTTCACATGCTGAGTACCTATTGCACTTTGAGGAGCAGCTAGACTCAGCAGTCCATGAGCTGGGAGGCAGCAGTTTAGAAAACAATCTGTTAAGACCAGTTGATGTTATTTTGCTTTGCTTTGTTCATTTTAGTAGAAATATTATAAACCACCTGAAAAGTCTCATTAACACTATTTCTATTCTTAACAGTAGCCTAATGGCATCTTTTCTTTACTTGTTTGTTTCTTCATATGTTTGGTAATATATTTAGTATATGTGGACACTGAGAAGGGAATGTAGGAAATTTTGCTCATGTCTGCACATACTGTTAGTGATACTAGAATTTTCTGTCATCTTGGTGTTTCCATTTTGGTTGTGAGATTAAATCAACACTAAATTTTAAAGTCATTGCAAATTATTATACATTGAATAATTAATTATCTATATGAAGAAAATCTAAAGTTAGCTATATCATAGCTATAGAATTACTAAAATATAATTCTCCATGTTATATATGTAAAGATGAAATAAGTATAGTTATAATGCTCTTTATTTTTTTATTTTTTTATATATAAAGCTTTTATTTAAAGAATATAAATTTCCAAAGAACAGCTTATGGATTACAATGGCTCCCCCCCCCACAACTTCTCTCCCTCCCCCTACCCTCCCCTTTCCCGCTCCCTCTCCCCTTCTGTTCACATCAAGATTCATTTTCAATTCTCTTTATACACAGAAGATCAGTTTAGTACATATTACGTAAAGATTTCAACAATTTGCCCTCACATAGAGACACAAAATGATAATACTGTTGAAGTACTAGTTATAGTATTAATTCACAATGTACAGCACATTAAGGACAGAGATCCTACATGATTTTTTTTAAAAAAAAATTGATTAATTGTCTATGCAATTTCCAGTTTAACACCAAGATTTTTTAATCATTTGCAATTATCTTTATATAAAGAAGATCGATTCAATATATACTATGTAAAGATTTCATCAGTTTGCACCCACTCAGAAACACAAAGTGTAAAAATACTGTTTCAGTACTAGTAATAGCATTATTTCACATTGGATAACACATTAAGGACAGATCCCTCATGAGACGTAAGTACACAGTGACTCCTGATGTTGATTTAACAATTTGACACTCTTGTTTATGGCGTCAGTAATCTCCCTAGGCTCTGGTCATGAGTTGCCGAGGCTATGGAAGCCTTTAGGGTTCGTGGACTTCGATCTTATTCCGACAGGGTCACAGTCAAAGTGGAATTTCTCTCCTCCCTTCAGAGAAAGGTACCTCCTTCTTTGATGGCCCCGTTCTTTCCACTGGGATCTCACTCGCAGAGATCTTTCATTTAGGTCTTCTTCTTTTTTTTTTTTTTGTTTTGTTTTTCAGAGTGTCTTAGCTTTCCATGCCTAAACTATTCTCATGGGTTCTTCAGCCAGATCCGAATGCCTTAAGGGCTGATTCTGAGGCCAGAGTGCTATTTAGGACATCTGCCATTCTATGAGTCTGCTGTGTATCCTGCTTCCCATGTTGGATCATTCTCTCCCTTTTTCATTCTATCAGTTAGTATTAGCAGACACTAGTCTTGCTTGTGCGATCCCTTTGACTCTTAGACCTATCAGTGTGATCAATTGTGAGATGAAATTGATCACTTGGACTAATGAGATGGCCTTGGTACATGCCACCTTGATGGTTTCACCTCACCCCGGTGAGAATGGCTCACATTCAGAAATCCACCAACAATAGATGCTGGAGAGGATGTGGGGAAAAAGGGACACTAATCCACTGCTGGTGGGAATGCAAACTGGTAAAGCCTCTATGGAAGTCAGTCTGGAGATTCCTCAGAAACCTGAATATAACCCTACCATTCAACCCAGCCATCCCACTCCTTGGAATTTACCCAAAGGAAATTAAATGGGCAAACAAAAAAGCCGTCTGCACAGTAATGTTTATTGCGGCTCAATTCACAATAGCTAAGACTTGGAACCAACCCAAATGCCCATCAACAGTAGACTGGATTAGGAAATTATGGGACATGTACTCTACAGAATACTATACAGCAGTCAAAAACAATGAAATCCGGTCACTTGCAACAAAATGGAGGAATCTGGAAAACATCATGCTGAGTGAATTAAGTCAATCCCAAAGAGACAAATATCATTTGTTTCCCTTGATTGGCGATGACTAACTGAGCACCAAAGGGGAAACCTGTAGAAGTGAAATGGACACTATGAGAAACAGTGACTCGATCAGCTCTTGTGCTGACTGTTGTTGTACAATGTAATACTTTATCCATGGTAGTATTTTTTTTTTATCCTAGTACTAGTGGTTGAACTCTGTAATTAACACACAATTTTTCTTAGGTGTTTAAATTTTAACTGAAAAGTGATCTCTGTGAAATATAAGAGTGGGAATAAGAGAGGGAGGAGATGTACAATTTGGGACATGCTCAATCGGAACGGCCCCAAATGATGGAGTTAGAATTGTGCCAGGGGATTCCAATAATGCTCTTTAATATTGAGACTTGAGACAATTTTACCACACATAGCTATTTTATACATTATTATATATATTGTATCTCTAGCATATTCACTAAATTGTAAATATTGGGGTAAATACCCAGTAATTGAAGTAAATGGCAATTATACAAGGTAATATTCTAAAATAATTTATGTTAATAATTAAAAATGGCAAGAGTCCTACTACTGTTTTCTCATGCAATTTTTTATCTCATTATAATACCCTTACTGATGATTAGCCTAAAGTAAAATTGTAAAAATAAGTTGTATTTTTGACTTTTTATGGTGAAAGTACACTACTTTGTCATGAAAACAACATGCGATTTTATTGTTTAACTTCTATTCTCTAATGTTAAGTGCCTGAGATACACTTTTTTGTTTCTCAATGCTTGATAAAGTCAGATATGTAGAATTGGTATGAGAGAAGGCATATTGTTTGTTTTAGTCAGATATCAGTATTTATAAAATAGAAATCAGTATAAGAAGCATGTTTTTCCTGTTTTGTTCACCATCCATTTCTAGAATTCCCAATTCATCATATAATAAGTACTGTAATATTCATCATTATGCATGCATAAAATTCCTAGCCTTCAGTATTTCAGCTTTACTTAAATGAATGAATACATTTATCTTCATTAGTTCAACATAATGCATAAAAATTGATGCAAATTATTCATCTTTCTGCAGGTCAACCCTTCCATTAAAATGCATTCTAGTTTTTCTTTGCATAAGTAGCTTAATTTTATTGCTAGTGAAGTGAATTTTGCAAAGCTAAATTGAGATTTAATAATTTTTAGACACTGAATAAAACAAAAAAGTCAAATTATACCTGTGGAAGCTGTACATTTCTGGCACATTTGTAGAACTCTAGATTACATGTCATTGAAAACAGATGAGTATTTTAGTAAGGTATGCCTGCTCCACAGACATCATCAACAGACTATGCTGCATTCTAAGAAGGCTTCAGAGGGACTTTGATGAATTGTAAGGATCAGTGAGAACAACAGTCATCAGTATTGTAAATGTTGACCAAATGTTACCCAAACATATGGGTGATTGTCATGACAGTTATTTTTGATAGATTTTGTACACAAAGCATCATTCATTTAGTGTTTGTCTTGATTAGGTCAAGACTACAGATTCAAATTCCACTCAAGATTCAGAGTCATAGACTAACTATGCCAGGCAGTCATCCTTGGATTATCAGGGCAGAGTAAGATCAGTGATTCACTCTTACTGAACAAACAAAACTTCATCAAACAGAGGGGTAAATGTATGAATACTAAATGACATAGATGAATGTTTTGCATTTGCTGGCCATTCACGTGATAGGTATAATCTTAACAGTGTATGTTGTCTTTGTTTGCAAATCCTGGTTTCTTCTGGGTGTCCATAGTTTACCAAGTGAGATTACTGGGCCACTCTGAGACTCAGTTTTCTCATCTGTAAATGGATACAATCATGTTTACATAAGTGAATTATGACAGAGATTAATATTATACAGTATTGGATCACATAACATGTTTTATAAAGAAAATTATAATCATTCAGCTATATATATATATATCTACACATCCTTCAAAACATCATGCTAAACAATACAATGAAGACATATAATTTTATCTTCTCAATTAAAATATTAATGTACGGAAGGTAAGTAATTTATTCTCTCAAAGATAGTCTCTAAATTTTTGAGCTCTTGATGACTGATTGTATGATTTCACTTAAAGTGGCCTGACTTTTACAATTCATTCATTATGATGTTTGAATGTATTGGAATTTGAACAAAACATATAATAAGGAAACTATGGCTGATATAGACATTCCTACCACTGTTTAAATGATTACTATGCTGATGCCAAAATCATAAGGAAAGCAGAGTTTGTAATTATTTCTGCTTTTATACTTACTGTCAAAGTTTCACCAAATTTACTTCGCTCATCACTTTTAACTCCTGTATATGAAATATGTTAAAACCAGTGGAAATGGTTTGCTGTTTTATTACCATCAGATAACATGTGTCCTCTGTTTTCTTTTTCACTGTTTGAGAATATTCAGAATGTAAGTGAAAGGTACATGTCTAAGTCATATATAGTATAATTTGAATTCTTTATTTACACCTTTATGTGCCTCATGTAAGTATCGTGTAAATATCTCCCTTTATGAATTTAGGTATCTAAATATTTGTACAAGTATTATACAATTATTTTTTTCAAGCAAAATGCTTTAGACTAAATATTTTTAAAGAAAGAGAATGATTAAGGCATTATTGAATTTCTTTGAGGCCGGCGCCTTGGCTTAACAGGCTAATCCTCCGCCTTGCGGCGCTGGCACACCGGGTTCTAGTCCCGTTTGGGGCGCCGGATTCTGTCCCGGTTGCCCCTCTTCCAGGCCAGCTCTCTGCTGTGGCCAGGGAGTGCAGTGGAGGATGGCCCAAGTGCTTGGGCCCTGCACCCCATGGGAGACCAGGAGAAGCACCTGGCTCCTGGCTTCGGATCAGCGCGGTGTGCCGGCTGCAGTGCACTGGCCACAATGGCCATTGGAGGGTGAACCAACGGCAAAAGGAAGACCTTTCTCTGTCTCTCTCTCTCTCTCACTATCCACTCTGCCTGTCAAAAAAAAAAAAAAAAAGAATTTCTTTGAGAAAAGTTCCTGGAATGCTATATGCTTAAGGATTATAGTGTAATAACTTACCCGCATGAAGTGTAAATGAGTATATTTCAGGGAAAGTACAATATCTTGGAGTAATGACAAACTAAAATATTAGAATATTATAATATTAGTAGTCTGCTTCCCAAAATTATATTCCCAGACCAAGAGAGAAACTAGTATCAGGCTGTCACTAAATTCTGGGTCATGTACAGCATATTGTATAATAGGAAAATCTAAATAATTAAGAAACATAAAATAAAGATCACTAAACTCCTTTGAGAAATGACTAGAAAGGATTTGTCATTATGTAAATCCTCAATACTCTGTAGACTTAGAGTTTCAACAGGATGTCTTTAAAAATAGGCATATAAATATGTTTAAATATTTCCTATAACTGTAGTTCTCCAACAGCAGCTTGCAAGGAGACTTGAAAGCCAGATACGCCAGATGTGGAGAATATTTTAGGAAAAGTAGTATGATGTCAATTCCCAAGAGATACTTCATGCAGCATATGGAGCAATAGATAAAAACATTGCTTATAAAAAATGTGACTTGCTGAGTTGTAGTGTCCTCATGTGTCAATTCAAAGACAAAAAGAAAAAAAAAATACATATACAGGACAAGCACAGAGATCTAATAAATCTGAGAAGAGGGGTGTTTGGCACAATGGTTAAGCAGTCATCACTTGGGATGCCCAAATCCTACACTGAGGTAGCTGGGTTTGAGCCCTTCTCCACTCTGATTTTGAGGCTTCTATTAATGAGTACTCTGGGAAGCAGCAGGTGCTGGGTCAAGAAGTTGGATCCTTGCAGTCATCCATGTGGGAGACCCTGATCCAGTTCCTGGCTCTTGACTCTGGTTGTACACCCTGTAAGGCAGCAGGTTAGGACTCAGTAATTTGGAGTCCTGCCACCCAAATAGGAGACCTGAATTGAATTCCTGGTTCTTAGCTCTGGTCTTGGCTGTTGTGGTCATTTGAGAAGTGAACCAGTAGATGGGAGATCTCTCTGTTTCTCTGCCTCTCAAATAAATAATTAGATTAATAAATAAATAAATAAAACTACATATTTTTTAAGAATAATAATAATTATTCTTATCTAACAATGCATCAAAAAGTATTTATTATAGTTTCTAAGGCAGAACAAGTTGAGATTAAAGAGGAACATTGTTCAGAACGTTAATAAATATAAGGAAAATATTCTTTCTTGAATAAATTTTTATATCATAAATAAGTTTTACGTTTGCTTATTTTTTCTTTTAGTAGATAAATGGAAATCTTTATTTTGTTAATATATAATGCCAATTTTCTAAATCTGTTATGGAGTATTCAAGATTATTTGACCAAGAAACCTGTTAAAAATGAAACAGCAAGTACATTTCTCCAAAAAAGAGATATATGTGGAAAAATTCAGTTTTGGAAATATTTTTGAAATGACTTTTAGAAGTATATCGTTGGGGCCAGTGTTGTGGCATAGAGGATTAAGCTGCTGCCTGTAATGTTGGCATCCTATGTAAGTGCTAGTTAGAGTCCTGGCTACTCCACTTCTGATCCAGCTCTCTGCTAATGTGCCTGGGAACGGAAGAGGAATGGGGAGTGAGAGGGAAAATGGGATAGAGGAGTGGAGGAAAGAGAGGGGGAAGAGAATGGAGAGGAAAATAAGAAACAGAAGAAAAAGAAATAAAAAGAGGGTTTAGAAGGGACAGATAACAGAAAGAAGGAAAATGAAAGCAGTGTAAGAGGATGCAGAGAGAGAAAGGGATAGAGGGAGGGAAGAAGGTTCTGAAATATTTGGTGGGACCTTTATTCATTGTTTATAATAATTAAATTTTATCCTTCTAAAATTTTTGATTCTCCAGAAATCATAATTTTACAGAAAATTATTTGATCTCAATATGACATTTAAAGACGTGTAGAAATAACGCTTCTTTTATTCAGGAGGTTGTGAGTAGTTGCTTTGTCCATTCATGTACCATCACTTTGTCTCACTTAAAACTGCCTCTGTACCTTCTCTGAGTTTATTTTCAGCTTCAGATCTTATATTTCTGATGTTTCAAGAGATCCACTAAGGAGTAAACATGTTTATCCCTTTCCTCTCTCCCTTCATTCCTTCCCTTCTTCCAGAAGCTAGAGCCCTTGTAATTTGGTACATCAGGTTTTGGTTTAATTTGTAAGAAGATAATGTTTTTAAAGATTCATTTATTTATTTGAAAGGTAGAGTTACAGAGTGGCAGCAGCAAAGATTGAAAGAGAGAAAGAGAGAGAGAGAGAGAGAGAAAGAGAGAGAGAAAGAGACAGAGTCTTTCCATCTGCTGGTTTACTCTACAAATGGCTACAATGGCTGGAGTTGAGTCAATCCAAAGCCAGGAGCCAGGAGCTTCTTCCAGGTCTCTCAAGCGGGTGCAGGGGCCCAAGGAGTTGGACCATCTTCTACTGCTTTCCCAGACCATAGCAGAGAGCTGGATTGGAAATGCAGCAGCTGGGACTTGAACGCATGCCATATGGGATGGCAGCACTGCAGGCGGTGGCTTTACCCACTATGCCACAGCGCCAGCCCCGAAGAATATTTTTAAAATTATAATATTTTTGTGCCAATATGAATAATATATTTAAATAATAAAAAAAATCCCAACTGAGTGCAGCAATATAAAAAGAACCAAACATATGAGATTTCATAATAAAAATCTGAAGACTAAAATGAGGTTTTGGAAATAATTGACTTATTTTGATAGTTGCTTTTTAAAAATATTTATTTTATTTCATCTTAAATGTGGGGAAATTTAAACAAAATATTTCGTGTTATCTTAAAAATAAAAAAAGGAAAGAACACAGTCACCCTGACTGGAACTGAAGAGGATTATCCATTTGGATTTGTAGTAACTCAGAAATTTTTGTGTACCTTGCTTCACTCATTTATTTTCATTTGTCTGGCCCCTTAGGTATTGAGGATGGACTTTTACTTGCAATGGTATGTGGTATAACATATTTATAATTTCTTCCATTGTTTTCTACTCAACCTTAGAGATCTCTTGAAAAACTAATGCACATCTTATTCAGAGCAACATTACAGTGTGAAACCTTATCTTTTCTAAATTGATTCAAAATTCTGTCATTTATTTTCTTGCTAGCACATGGATTGAAACTGGAGTTGGGAGTTGGGAAAAACTTTAAGCTTGATATACCCAGTTAATGACTGCTCACTTCATTAGCACTAAGTGAGAAACTGTTATAACAAGGATGACAGATCCTTTTGTTCTTTGATCTCAACGTGTCCTTGAGATCTTTCCACTAAGTGAAAATTCAGTTCACATTCGACTTCAAATAGCATTTATGTAAAAATGCTTCCAAGGATCATCAAATTGTGTTGAAAAGAAGTATGCATTCATTGTGGAATTATTGTTTAGTTTTAAAAATACTTACATTAAATCAGTGTGAGGAGAAGGAAAACATGTCAATGATATACTGTCATGATTATATTTCCTGCATTATTTAATCCCGATAAAAGCCTTAGCATGAAATATACTTTGTAGATTTGATTAAGCCCGAATTATCAATGACACATTGCTCAGGAAAATAAGTGTGATGAGGTTTGCTAACACTGAAACATACTTATGTTTCCAATCAATTCCAGAAACAGGAAGCTAAGCTGGCAAAAAATCAAATGGTATCCATGATTTTCTGAGAAGTAGGTAGTTTGTAGTTTTTATTTACTGCTTCTTGGGAATGGAATGCAGAATATTACATATGAAGACACTAGCATAAACTTCTCATTTCTGCTCAGTGAGTATAGTGAATTGAAAATAAAATAATATTTTTAATGGTGCTCAAGATGAAAAATAAGAGAGTACAAGCTATTTCACTAAATTAAGATTTTTCTATATTCAAATACTGACTCCCCCAGTCACCACCTACCCACACTTGGTTATTAATTGTGCTTCTACAAAATAAACTAGATCTCTGTGTTAATCAGGTATAGTATTTTTCTAAGGACTATCGGTACACTATTTGTTTCAGTTACTATGCTTCTAGCTGGCATATTTTAAAACTATAATTCTACTTAAAATGGAGACTCCCCCATAAATCAAAATTTATTTTGTAGGGAAAGTAATGGTTGATCAGAATTTTCTTTTCAGAGTAAAAGCGATCTTATAGCTGGAGCTAGGCTAGATATGGCAAAGTAATAAAAACTGAATAGCTAAATAAGGTGACCTTAATTTATGATAATTTATTGCATGTCAGAGTAAAAGCACAAGGTTGTCATTCTTACATTATGTTAAGATTTCCCTCAGTGAGACATTATGCCCCTTGGAATATGTAAGGTTTTGTTTTTAGAGAACGATAGAGAATTTGGAGAGCTGTATGAATGGATGGATAGAGGGTTTTTTTAAAATCTTATTTAAAGTATATGAATTTCATATATGAAGATTCAGCAATATAGTGATACTTTCAACTTAACTATCTCTTCTTATCCATGCTCTCACCCTTCATCCTCCTTCCTCTCCTGCTTCAATTCTTACATTTTACAAAGATCTATTTTTAGTTAACTATATACTCATAAGATTAATCCTACAGATAGTCAACAAATAGTATGAAAAAAATGTTTCTCAGCAGTCAAGACAAGGGCTGTTAAAAATCATTGCATCTCACCGGGTTCTAGTCCCGTTCGGGGTGCCAGATTCTGTTCCGGTTGCCCCTCTTCCAGGCCAGCTCTCTGCTGAGGCCAGTGAGTGCAGTGGAGGATGGCCCAGGTGCTTGGGCCCTGCCACCCCATGGGAGACCAGGAGAAGCATGTGGCTCCTGCCATCAGATCAGCGCGGTGCGCCGGCCGAAGCAGGCTGGCAGTGGTGGCCATTGGAGGGTGAACCAACAGCAAAAGAAGACCTTTCTCTCTGTCTCTCTCTCTCACTGTCCACTCTGCCTGTGAAAAAAAAAAAAATCATTGCATCTCAAAGCGTCAATTTCACTTCTATAGATTACCTTTTATGTACTCTATTAGTTACCACAGACCAGGAAGAACATGTGGTATTTATCTTTCTGAGACTGGTTTATTTCACTAAGCAGATGGAGGTTTGACAGTTTAAAAGACAAGTAGATAGTTGGAGAAAACTGTCCTATCTAAACAGGTAAATAATAATACTACATGACCACCGCTGATCATCCAATAACTCTGTGTTAATCATATATTCATGGCCGTAACTAAATACGTAAGACAAGGTATTTATGAAGAAAAGTTCATTTTGGCTCATGTTTTCGAGGCTCACAGTCCAAGATCAGGTAGGCCTTTTGGTGTGGTATCTGATGATGGTGGTGAATGGAGATGTTGGGGTATGGCAAAGGAAGGATCCCATGAAAGCCAATAAATAGAGACATTTTTTATAACTAACCCTCTCTCAAAAATTACCTACAGTGACCTAAGGTACTTCTGTTAGGCCCACAAACTAGAAACTATAATTGGATTAAGTTTCTTTGCTCTTAATACCATCTATTTATGACTTCGAGATTTAAGGCCCGTATAGTATAAGGAGCCTAATCTCTTGAAACCATAGGGTGATCAAGGTAGAAAAGAGTATGGGCTCAGCTAATGCACTGTGACATGAAGTGGTTGTTGTGGAGGGGACCAGAATTTACACTGAGCATTGGCATTAGAGTAGTAATTAAATGAAAGCATAAGTAAGAAAGTATGAAGCAAACATTTCTCTAGTAAAAGGATACTTTAAAAAGTGCAGAAAAATAAAACTAACAGATAAGTTTATAGGTTTATTTTGAATGCAAAAACTTTTTGAAAGCCATGCATAGTTTTCCCATACTATGCAATTTTAATGAACTTTTAAAAGATCTCTTATAGGAATTAACTTCATTTTTTATATCCAAATAAACTTTTTTTAATTCTATTTTCTTCCCCCCCATAACTTCCCTCCCACCCGCAACCCTCCCATCTCCTGCTCCCTCTCCCATTCCATTCACATCAAGCTTCATTTTCAATTATCTTTATATACAAAGATTGATCTATATATAATTCTATTTTCTGTGAACTTCTTGAAATTAGTTCACATCTTTAGGAATTATTACATAGTGAAAATCGCATAATAATTTCTAATTATAGGAGGGATAGTGCACATTTTGGAAAAAACTATGAAAATATTTTATAGAAACCATGTAATTCTACATATTCTGAGTAGATAAAGGATTATATTAAAGAATACCATTCCAGTTGAGTTTGGCAAAACTCCTCCATTTTTGAAAATATGTTAATTCCTGTGATTTTTCACTCCTTTTACTTTTACCTTACTTACTCTTGACTTATATATATATATATATATGTGTGTGTGTGTGTGTGTGTGTGTGTGTGTGTGTATATATATATATATATATATATAGTTACTCTTCCTCCTCACCACCAGAGAAGTAGGCAGGCTGCCCGCAGCTTGCCTTGGCTGTGGAGGGAAAGTGCGCCACCCACCACTCAGCCTCCCTGAACCCCAGGGGACAATCAGACGCCGTGGGGAGTCCAGTTGAAGCAGGATCTCACTTTATTGTAAGAAGGAAGCGTTTATATAGCTGCGGTACAGAGCTGTGCAGGCAAGGGGTAGGGTGATGTGATGCAAAAGGGTTTTAGCCAATCCTATTATACCACCTCAGTGATTGCTAGGATTTTGAAACTTAGAGACAGGTCTTTAAACTCTAGGCAGGCTTCAGGAAGTTACTCTAGGCCTCTCCGGATCCAGCCTTCCCCACATTTATAAATAAAAATTTCTAAAGTACAACTTTTGGATTATAGCGGCTTTTCCCCCCATAACCTCCTTCCCACCCGCAAACCATCCCCTTTCCCACTCCCTCTCCCCTCCCATTCTTCATCAAGATTTATTATCTTTTTTTAACGTTTATTTAATAAATATAAATTTCTAAAGTACAGCTTTTGGATTACAGTGGCTTCCCCACCCCCAAAACTTCCCTCCCACCCGCAACCCTCCCATCTCTGGCTCCCTCTCCCATTCCATTCACATCAAGATTCATTTTCTATTATCTTTATATACAGAAGATCAATTTAGTATATATTAAGTATATATTAAGTAAAGATACTCTTGACTTTTTAACAAGAGAGACTCACAAGATAGGTTTAAGCTGAAACGAAATCATGGCATTAGTGATTAAAAAACATTGAAATGTTAAACTTTTTTTTCGTAAGAATGGAAACATGATGGGTGAATTTTTGCAGAATAGTAAAATGTGTACAATATTGTTTTAGAGAAAAAGTTTACACTTTAGATGCAAACTATCTCTGGGCCTGAAAAAGCAATAATACCAATCCCTTGGGACAGATCTTGAAAGATGCATGTCGTTCAATATTTTTCTATGCTTCTGGGCAACCTATTGGCAAAGATAATACTTATCATGTATAAGGTAATGCAGATGGATGTCTTTCCTCATCAGTATAAATACTAAATTCCATTTTATAATTCTATTTATATCATTGTCTTATCTGATAGGAACATTTTTCCCTCAAAGCAAAAAATGATAAATAAACAACCTCTCACAAAAAATCTTACGATGTCAGCCTACAAATTTCTAGATGTATGAGTTAAATTGCTGTAATGATTTTTGAATGGTCAATGTCTTCTGTTATTCATATAATAACAAATATGAATGACTGTCTGTTACTGACAAAGCATTAGGTAACATTAAATACAGCTTGTAAAGTATGATTACCTTACATTATTTTTGTTTACTCTTGGAAAACTTCATTTTTCCCCTACTTCCCTAAAAATAGACGCTACAGTTTTATCAATGCTTTGCTTTCAGTGTCAAACAATTCCTAGACATGGACTAAACAAACATCCTTGAATCCTGTGCATTTCTTTTGCTGAGTTATCCTTATGGCTTCACTTACTTTCCAATGATCTGAACTCAGTTTTCCTTTGGGAAATATGGCTATATTTTAAAAACTACCTATAAAATATATGCAATCTATTATTTCTATATTAATAAAGATTAAATTAAAAAAGGGGACGTGCTCTTCCTTAAAAACAAAATTCATGATTTCCTTCATAATCTACAGAGACTTAGGGCAGTGCTGTGGCATAAGCAGTAAAACGGCCTCGTGCAGAGCCAGCAACACATCTGGGTTGCGTCAGTTCCCATTCAGCTCGCCTGCTAAAGCAGAGGAAGATGGCCCAAGTCCTTGGACCGCTGAACCCATGTGGGAGACCTGGGTTAATCTCTGTGATCCCAGCTTCAGATTGACCCAGCCCTGGCCATTGCAGCTATTTGGGGAGTGACTCACTGGATGGAAGACCTCTCTCTCTCTCTCTCTCTCTCTCTCTAACTCTGCTTTTCCAATAAATAAATAAATCTTGAGAAAGATTATCCACTTAGCTAGTTCATCTTCTGTTCTCTTTTTTCAATTGTTTTTCCAAACTGAAAATTACTGTAGCACACCATGGAGCCCTCGTCTGATCACCCTAATTTTGAATCATGAAATTTTGGATCCTTGAAATACTTAACATATTCTTTTCTTGCCTAGGTTCTCCGTATCGTGACAAAATCACCATAGCAATTCTTCAGCTGCAAGAAGAAGGCAAACTGCACATGATGAAGGAGAAGTGGTGGAGGGGCAATGGTTGCCCAGAGGAGGAGAGCAAAGAAGCCAGTGCCCTGGGGGTTCAAAACATCGGTGGCATCTTCATTGTTCTGGCAGCCGGCTTGGTGCTCTCAGTTTTTGTGGCAGTGGGAGAGTTTTTATACAAATCCAAAAAAAATGCTCAATTGGAAAAGGTAAATGACACTTTTTTGAAACTTAAAACAATCATTATTATTGTTACAGTGAAACAGAAATCAAAAGATTTTTTATCTTTCCAACCAGAGTAGTGCTTTGAATTACGGCTATTAACTGTCTTATGCCATCCATTTTATAACACAAATCCTCTTTTGTGAAATATAAATTATATTTTGCAAAAAGACTCATGCTCACTCTTATGCTTTTCAATTTAATTATTATTTCTTTAGTTATATAGCTCCATTTAGGTCAAATAGCTATTTCAAATTTTATTGATGCTTGAAAGGAGAAAAATTTTTGTTGGTTGAAGTTCTTTCAGTTAATTTAATTAAGGGAAATAGTTCATGAAGGAAACAAAATTGGAAACTGTAATACTCATATGAATACTTCTGTAAAATTAAGAGAAGGATTTTAGAACACTATAGTAGTTAACAGCTTTGAGAAAGTATTAAGTGAAAATTCTACTTAAATATCTTTATTTCAGTGCATTTAGTTTAAAAAAACCTTTAATTTTCACTTTCTACATTAATAAATGTAGGAAATATTGTGGTTTCTTTTTCATCTTTAGTGTGATTCTTAATGATTCTTTTATTTCCTTGAGTCAAAGTCACTATAAGAATATGTAAAAGTGTGAAGAATATTGTGACTATTTTTTATTTTAGTACATTTTATCATTCTGTAGAAATGTTTTATAATCTATTCTTGAAAAGTTTGTGATAATTTACATTATACATTTCTAGTGCTATAACTTCCTCATTTTTATAAATATGAGGAAGAATCACTCTTTTAGATGGTACATGACCTTTTAAATATGTAAATGTATATATCTGGACATGATATAACATTTTTTCAGTCTTCCAGAAATCTATTTTATATTTTTGTTTATAAAAATATTTAATGAAATATTTAATGAAATGGGATCCTAACATCCCATTCTGTGGTAGAATGAAATTATATTACCATTACAGTTTGAAAGATTTATGCATTTTATTAGTAATTAGAGTAAGAAAGTGATATTGTAAAAACAATAATAAGCAAATGAACAAGATATTATTCCACTAACATTTTTTGAAGTCTTTGTACCTTTTAAATTGTTTTATGAAAGTATGGTTGGAAAACATATTCCTTTGTAGTTAATAATTTCTATTATGAAATTTTGTCTTTTCTGGAATAATAAACTTTGAATATATATGTATATGCACATGTACTTCACTATAGTGTTTGACACTTGGGAACACTTTTAAAGTTGACCATTTTGATAGCCCTCTTTTACCTATGACTAAAATAAACAACTGATTATGTATCTATCTGCCTGTCTTAAATCAGTAGTGAAGTTGGCTCCAGTAACATATTTTTAAAAGATTATCATAAGAAAAAATACATTTCTATATTATTCAAAATGATAAATTAAATGATTTTGGATTTATTGAAAGTGACCATTTTCTTTTTGTGATAAATCAGCCTCTGGAGCTTCATTCTTCTTCATTTTCTCCTTAGAGAAACATCTGTTATGTTATACTATACAACTATTTGACACCTTACTAAATTTATTAAAATTAGCCATAAGATATTCTCAAAAGGTATAAAATATGCATGATTACATACAGAAATTCACAGTTTATGTACACTTATCATGATTGTGTTTTTAACTTAGATTTCTTAAATTTAGAAAGGTAACTGCTGTGAAATTGCTTATTTAGTCAATAAATATTTATTGAGAACCAAATCTGCAAAGAATTGTATTTTGCACATTGAAGGTAAGCAAGAATGTATTAGAATTCCAACCCCAAAATGCTTTGTTATTATCTCTTTTGTCTTTTCCTTATTCTTCTCTTTCTTTTTGTAGTTTACAATATTCCAGTATCTTTTAAAAAAAAAGAAATGAACTTTCCTATCTTTGTCTAAATAACAGTTAGATAATCAATATACACATAGTTTAATTGAATATAAAATATGTGAAGGAAAATGATGAACAATGAAAGTCTTCCCATATCAAATCTTACTTCTTAGGATGATGCTGTTATAACAATAAATATTATTGATGAAAGAGGAAAATAAAATGTTTTTTATACTACATGTGTTATAAAAGTTATTAGGAAAACATTGCTTCACTGTAGCTTTAATTACATGTCTAAGATTTTTGATAATCAAAAGTAGTGTAGGGATGTATCATTTTCAGGAGAACTCAGGCAAAAAAGGAAAAAAAGAAAGGTAAAATGGAAATATACGGGCATTGAATGTTTCAAAGTGTAAACTTTACTCCCTTCAAATAATAAGAGAGCATATTGTAACTTCTGTAATGGTGGTTTTTATTATGATAGAACTCAAGGCATCAAGGATACACTGTTTTTCACTTTTCTGATTTTTCCAACATAATTTGACCATTTTTAAAAATACTCTGATTTTTTTCTTATTTACCATGTCTGAAAAAATAATCAAAATGTAGTTTCTGTAATTAATTGTCATTTTAACTTCCTTTTCTTTGGGTTTAAATACATTGCTACTTACAGTTCACTGAATAAACAGTCTAAGAAGGTTCTGCATAGCTGAGACAATCATCCATGGCCTTTAGGTTTATAGATTTTTTTTAGAAACATATTGTTATACTATTTGGATGTTTACAGCTGAAACGAATTGCTTCATATGTAGAATTTTGTTTTCTCTGATAATATTTATGAACATATACTGGATTTGTAAGCATGAAGTATAGTTGATTATAACAATTTTACAAAACTATTTTATAAAAACTATGGCTTATTTATGTTTAAATTTACTCATTCTTAAATATTTGAGTATGTTTTCTAATAGAAAATATACATGATTTTGACTTCTTTTGACTTTTAGCAATAACAGTAATACATCTGATATAGTTTAATCTTTTCCCAACTTGTCTATAGAAATATTTCTTTCTCATGTGATTAAAAATGAATTTGCCTGTACAAAAGCTGTTTGGTGGAACTGCTTGAACATGAATTATTGAGGCCCCCTCAATGAAAATAATGTTAACAGTGCCAAAAGTATTCCCTCTTATTACTTAAATGTAAACTAATTATGGAAAATGTGTCAGAAATAAAAACATAATTAGTGTTTAGATATTGAATTTGTAAGGTAGGTATACTCTCTTGAACACACCTTTTGTTCCAATTTCCCTCTAAGTTATTTGAACTATATGGTATTTTAAAAAACATATAATAATTTTTTTAGGAAATAGTCCTTTTCAGTTGATGTAGTTGTTTCAATTATACAACACTAGTAAATCTTATTTATGATAATCTCTAAATAATGATTTACATTTTAAAGCTTTACTTAGTTGAAAGGCAGAATTACAGACAGAGAGAACAGGAGAGAGAATTACTTGGACCATCTTCCGCTGCTTTCCCCATTTGCATTAACTGTGAACTGGTTCAGAATTGTAGCAGCCAGAACTTGAACAGTTGTATATATGGTATGCCAGCATTGTAAGCAGGGGCTTAAGCTGCTCTGCCCCAATGCCAGCCCCAATAATTATATTTTTCATGTCACTGATATTCCAAAAAGAATTTTAAATGTATCTAGTTGAGAGGCAAAGAGAGATAATATATAGAGAGGGACTGACAGAAAAGCTGTCAAATATTGATTAACTCCTCAAATATCTTCAGTGGCCAGGACCAGGCCAGACAAAACCTGGGAACCAGGAATGCAATCAAGATTTTGCATATGGAAAGCAAGGACACAGCTACTTGAACCATCACCTGAGGATCTGCATTGGTAGTAAGATGAAATCATGAAATAGAGCTGGAAATCCAATTTAGGCACTCCCACTGGAATGTAGGCCTTCCCACCCATGTCTTAAATGCTACCCCAAATGCCTGCCACCACACCCACCACCACCCCAACTCCGGGGAGTGGGGAAGAAACTGAGGGCACACATAATGTTCTTCAATCTACAGGCAAATAAACTTAGACAATGACAGTAAATCAGAGTAGGAAGAAGCACAATTAAAGATGAAACACTGAATTTGGGATATAATGAGAAAATACTTATTGTCTAATTTAAGCCTCAAAATTTGGGATCCTGGGTGAAAAATCATTCACAGGGAGAACACACATCAAAGCTGGATAGATCTGTAATTCACAGAAACAGAAGAGTGAAAACAGGTTGTTTACGGATTCTTGTTTACAATCTGCTTTGAGAATGTTGAAGAACTAGCTTTATCAGGAGCTTTTAAAAATTTCATTTATTGAATAAGCCAGTATTATAAATTTTTAGCAAATATTTTATTTCAATATTTACCATTCTTTATAATGCCTTTTTACAGTACATGGAATATTTGTGTTTATTTTCATTTATTATAAATGCTATAATTTTTAACCTCTTAAGTTATAATAAAATAAAAGTTCTACATAAATTTTATAAGTTTCTACATTAAATTTCAATGTTAGAAAATTTCAGTGGAGAAAATTTTGTTGCAAAGCATGTTGCTTAACAAAAGATAAAACTTAAAAATAACTTTGTAAAATAGTCCGCCGGCGCCACGGCTCAATAGGCTAATCCTCTGCCTTGCGGTGCCGGCACACCGGGTTCTAGTCCCGGTCAGGGGGAGAAGCACCTGGCTCCTGCCTTCGGATCAGCGCAGTGCCCCAGCCTCAGCGCGCCGGCCACGGTGGCCATTGGAGGGTGAACCAACGGCAAAAGGAAGACCTTTCTCTCTGTCTTTCTCTCTCACTGTCCACTCTGCCTGTCAAAAAATAAAATAAAAAAAAGTCTATCATATATTATTTAATGTGACTCCTTTCCTTTGAGAGCAAAGTGTTTTTCAATTTCCGATGGAGATATGTATAACGACTAACTGGGTGGATTTTTTTTAATGTCCTTTAATAGAAAGAGAAAATACTTCAAAATGAAGTTCCAATCTTCAAATCAACTAAAGGATTTATGCATCACTAATTTATGATAACTCATACTCTTTTTCTCCCTCACAAATGATAGTATAAAGTTGTAACTTGCTAGATAATTTCATTAATTTATTTTTATGAATGACTAGCATTTTAAAAGTACAATTTGTTTGACTAAAAAACTACTCTATATATTATTCCTTTTTTGTGCAGATAAGGGTCAAGTATGTTTCTAAAGTCAATGTTGTGTAGAATACCACTATTTAAAATATGTTGTACTGTATAAATGAAGGCCAAATACTTATTTATTTTCTTGGATAGTGTTTCTCCCTGAAGTTTCACCAAGAAAATATGTTTATTAGGAGTTTCAATCAGGTAAACAGATTACGGTCATACATTATGAGCTGTATGTAATTCTTCTTTCTTTATCTAAATATTACGCATGACTTGGAATTAAGAAGACTTTGTTTAAGTTTGTAAAAATTACTTGGCAATTATAAAATTTTTAACATATATAGATAAAATGAATAAAAGTTTAATGAGCCCATAACAATGGTGTTTTAAAAAGTGAGAAATTTAATATATAGAGTTTTGAAAATGTAACTGGCATTTAATAAATAGCTCCCATTAGAACAGTGTCATTATTATTCATAAAGCTGACAGATTTTAAGTGGTAAATCTTAGGAAAAGAGAGTTAGCCAAGATTTAAGTATTAGTTATTAGATTTTTTTTGAAAAATTATATCATTATGAATGGTAGCAAGAGTATGGTTAACATTGCTTTTTTTTGTAAAACGTGTTTTGAAGCTCATAGACTAAGGTGGTGTTGAAACTAGTCAGACCTTATTTATTGTTTTAAGAAAAGTTTAAATAGAAGTGTAAAAACATATAATAATGCTCCATTTTTTCTGTCTTACTGTATTTACAAAATGCAATTTCAAAATATGTGGGTAATTCTTTTGGAAGAGAAAAAGTTTCTCAGAATGTTTTAATATTCTGTTGTGTTTACGAGTATAAAATGAATCTGACTAAAGCATGACATCTATTATATTTAACCCACTGAGACAGATACGTATTTCATGTTACCAATGTTTTTTCTGCTTATAATTTAGTGTACAAGAAATTAAAATTTAGTAAGAGCAGAGTTCAAATGAATAGCTCAGCTGAGAATGAAATTATTATTAATGAGGGAAGCTAACATAATACAAAAACTGTCTTAGTTTAGATACTAGTTATATGTATGATCCCAGGTATATAACTTGACATCTTAAGCTTTAGTTTCTCTATCTGTAAAATTATAATGATTAACAAATAGACCCTACACCTAGAGTCCCTTCTGATTGCTGCATAGCTTACATAAGTTATATACTTTTTTTTTTGAAGGAAATAGTTGCTTTAAAACAGAATATAAAGATCAAAGTTGTTATTTATTTTTTAACATGAGTGTTTTAACCGGTGATTTTTCATACCTCATTGCTTGACTGTTATATTTGTATAAGTAAAGGTATATTTGAGTTTCTTATGTATAATATTTGATATTTTTAATGTCTTCCACTTAAGATAGTATAAATTAAAAGGAAAAATTTAATGGGTCACATTAAATGACTTTTCTCTTATTTAGTACTTTATATTAAATATTATATATTACATCATAAGTACGTTTTACACTTTAGCTATTATGCTACTTTAGGTATTATCTAATGTTATATAATTTTATGCAACTAAGATCAGCAACTGTTTTGATCAGCCCTATTACATCTGATTCATCATTATTGAGTAAATTCCCTACATAGTCATAAATTAATTTGCAAGTGTGTAAGGATGGACTATATTCACAATTAGTTAACAAGTAATTTGAATGGAAAACAAAACAGTTTGGTTAATATGTGCTAGTATAGGTTAGAATATTAAGCTACACTATCAGACAGACAGCTCAAGGGTATTTTGGTAGGAATTCAAGTATGTAAAAATGGTTTGAAATTACTCTGAATGAATAATGAAATACCATGCAATCACTTTTATATTACCAAAGAATAGAGCAGCAAGATACATAAAGTAGGTTTCCTCCTTAAACGTGAATATTAAAATAGACTTTATAGTAACAAATTATATTGTATGAGCATTTCTTGTCCAGTTGATAAATAAGTAGAAATATCCAATATGAGTAATGAGCTTAAGCTTTTTTTAAATGCATTATTGTTTTTAAAACATGACATGCTACATACAATGGTTCTAACTTAAAAATGAAGTTTAAATATGGCAAATTTCTAATGTTAAAAAAAATTTTGTCCTCCAAAAGTTAACACATTATATACAGAAATCTATAAATTAGAAAGTTAGGTTATTGAGAATAAATTACTCTCTGAAACCTAATGATAATCTTGAGAAGATTTATTTATAAACTATAAAGCTTTTCTAATTATACTTAAAATATAAAATGGAGCTTTATGTAAATATAGCCACGTTCATACTTTTAAGGTTTTGAGACCTTCATTTTTTTCAAGAATTATAGATGTGTAAATATAGCTTGCTTCATTCAATATAGTGAATTTTATAAAGATTACTACTAATTTAATGTAATTATACATGCTAACAGCTCAAAGATTTAAATTTTCATTTTCAGGAATCTTCTATTTGGTTAGTGCCACCATACCATCCAGACACTGTTTAGTAAACTTTTGAAACTTACTAAAAGAGGTTTTTAATGATGGTTAGTATCATTGTGCCTTTCTTTTTTCTTTTTGTAGTCTGTCATATTAATGTGGAGAGACATTTTTATTGTTGTTTTCAACCTATGGAACTTTGCTTATTTAATGACACAAGGAGAAGTGATTTAATAGGCAAGATAGTCTCCTTTTGCTTTCTCCTTTCCTCCCTGGATCTCTTCTTCACTCTCTTCCCTTCCTTTCTTGCTTTTATTCTTTCTCCCCTCCTTTGTTTTATTGCTTCTTCTACCTCTTCCTCTTCTTCCTCTACGTCTTTTCTTCTTCCTCCCCCATCTCCAATCCTTTCTTCCTTGTCATTATTATTATGTTTATAACTTGGAAAATTCCTGTTATGTGCATTCAGGATTTGCAAAAAAATTTATTTAACTCTAATCATTATACGAGGCAGAAAAAATTGTCTATTAAATTGTAAGAAATTCAAACATTATTTAAAACTGTTAGTGGCTTTTTGGGATCATATAGCACAGAGAAACAACTATATATCATGAAACTCTGTATGGTTTTAATTTTTGATACAGAGATCATAATATGGAATGTATATTCCAGAACTGTAAAAGAAACCTAAGTATGTTTGTCCTAGTATCAGAAGTGAATGGCATTTTATGGTATGCATACATTTCTTCAATTATTCATTTTGATTCCAATATCTTGCTCAAATATAAGGATTTTCAGTTTTATTATGGATTAGAAATATGCTCTAATTGAGAAGAGAATCTGTTGTCTCTTAGTGACTTTACTAATAAAATAAATGCTATTTTTTCAGGAGAACTTACCGTGATAAATTAAAAATTAATTTAAAAATTCAACTAATTTAGAAATAAATTAGTATAATTGGTATTTTGAAATTATATCATTAAAACAATTGAGTGGTTAATGATTGTTTGACCATAATTTTCACTTTCTATTGTTTTTGTAAAATAGATAAAGCCTACAATAGTAATGGTGTGTAACAGATTGAAAAAACTTCTATATTTTTGAATATAATTTACTTAAAATGATTTGAAATTATAAAAGATGAAACTATTCTGCTCTTTGATTAGAAAGTGTTTTGATATGCATATTTTATTACTCAGAATTATAAATTATTATTTGAAACTTTTAAAATAGTTTTTATATTTTCATTAAAAGGAAAAAGTAAATTTATAATCTAAAGCAGTTTACTCAACTTTTCATAAATAAATAATCATTTTACAGTTGAACATGTTTGTACATTTGTAAGAGTTTTGTTATTTAGATTATTATTTTAGTACAAAGATTAATATTTCTATTACATTCTGTTTGAAAATTACTACAATAAAAATGTCTGAAATGTAGTTAACATTTGAGGGATTATTGGTTTTAAATAAAGTCTTGTTTCACAAACATCAATACTATTCACATAACATTTTTAAGTGTCAACCGAAATCATTTTGAGCTGAATATGTTTTCTAATCAATTCTTCTGTTAAATGTTTCAACAGAGAATCAAGACTAAGTTACCTCAAGACTATGTATTCCTTCCCCTTTTGGAGTCAAATTTTCCCATTTCTACAGTGTTGTCATCATCATCTTCTTCATCATCATTATCATCATGTTCTTAATAAGTACATCTCATAGTAGGTATTAAGCAATGAGGAGTGCTGTATCCATAAATTAAATTGGCTGTCAGATGCCATCTAAATCCTTTAATAGAAATATAATTCATGAGCTATGGACGTGTATACTCTAAGACATATTAAATAACTCATGACAGTGACACACAATTCACGAAAAACATTTAGTCATCACACATTACAAACGCTTATAAATCAATATTTTTCTAATTCAATGTTATTTAAAAATGCTAAAACTTTACTTGATTTAATTAGATAAGTTGGGTAGATTGCATTTTTCTCAGCTTCTAAACCCTGACTTTTTTTTTTTAAATAAGAATTGAGAACAGTTATTAAACGACAATTAAAACATTAGGGTTGTGGTAGCCATTGTTAATTTTCTCAACACCCAAAGAACACCTGTGTATACTACCAGTACTGTGAGAACTTGATTGCTCTCCACATTTCAAGGAGTGTGATTCACAGAAGACCTGGAAGCCCCCTAGAAAACATGATAATGAGTGACAAATGCCGGGGTGGGGTGACGTGGGGTGGAGTGGAGTGGAGTGGAGTGAGTGGGAGTGTAAAACTAACATCCAATGAAAATAATAAGCCTCCTCACCTGGAAAAATCTTTGTAAAGAAGCTAAAATCTGACCACATCCCTAGGTGAAGGATAAAGCTGGAGTGATGTGATGGATGAAATAACTCAGCAGGCTACCAGAAAAAGGAGATTCAAAGCAGACAAATTGCAGAAGTCCAAGCAGAGAAAGCTGCATAGAGGGTTTGGAAAAGGACAGGGTCAGGGGACAGAGACGAATCAGAGAGGGTGAAGGCATGATAAGAAAAAGTATCTGGATTTGACGAATCTTAGAGAAGAAAATGCTATTAATATTGGGGTTTGAAAAAATAGATTGTCCTGGTAATTGTGAGCACTTAGAGAAGGAATAGAGTAGACAAGATTTAGAAGGATCACTAAGCAAACATGTTTAAGAAACCCATTAAAAAAAAAAACTGAGCATATGTCCATGTCAAAAATCACAAAAGTAAGTGATAAAATATTTTGTTGGATTCTCAAATGTGAGCTGCAGAAAATCCCTCCCTTCTCTGAATTAGTTTTTTGATACATAGATGTTTTGCTCTTTCAAATACTGTTTTGAATATCATAAAAAATTATAAGTGCAAAATAGATTTCAGAAACATCAGACATATGTATGAGGCGGCTTCAAAAAGTTTGGAAAAAAAAAACACTTGAACTAATAGATAATGCACTTGTCCATAAACATTTTGAGGTTTCTCATGAGGTATTAAATATTTTCATCCTATATTCTCTTGGAACTGATCTAAGATGGTAATCAATATTACATAAAGCAAAAAGAATAAAAAGTCTCCACATGCATATCTGATCAGGTTTATTACATTATGTTTTCATGCCACTTTTTAGAGTTGTGTAAATTTTTCATACTGTCCACATTTTTCTTTGTCATCTATATTTTTGGTTCTTGCATAGAATGAGCCTAAGACTAGCCCATGTGTGTTTTGATGACCATATGCACTCGATTTATGAATCTGATTTATGTGTAACTAACATTCATGTATCTCAACCAGGTGGGAAGAAAGCCTAACAAAATTTTGTTTCATGAATATAATTCAGTAATATAAATTTTGAAGAGCATAATAATTAGTCACAGATTTACAGAATTTCTTCCAATGAGAGAAAAATTAAGAAGAAAAACATTTATAGGGTCATTTTTTCCCTCATAGGATAAATTAGTTACCCACCCTCAGTTATTAAGATGATGAAAACAAAAATTTTAATATCCATTCACAGGTGTTTAACATGCTACAATTGGTCATTTCATGATTAAATCTTATTTGTTTTTAATCATCATAAATGTTTTTGTAGACATAATAAAAATATATAATTGAGTATGAGAAATTATTTTTCATAATTTTGTCTGTGTGAGTGTTATTTTTGTTGTTAAGAGATACACAATGAAGATTTGATGTTTAAAGAAAAATCTGTATATCTAATGTTGTGATCTGAAAACTACCTCATTTCTTCTATTTTTTTTTAAACTAGCAAGAACAGATTTCTGGTCTAGATGTGTTTGTGTTTGTACTTAAATTTTAAAGTAGATGTCTATCTTATGTTCATAAATTTTACATCTGTCATCTGAAATTTATTATTATACATTGTTAGTAGGCAGTTCATTTCAATATCCGATGGAGATTTCTTTAAATTAGTCTTGCTTGCAGAATATTTAATATACCCATTTGTTATAACCTTTATGATGAAACTTTCCAAATCTCCAAGACTACTATGTTGTGTTTGTTAAGAATGATTTTAATATTGTTTCTGAGTATTTCGCGTTTACCTGAGTTGTAATATCCATTTTTCTGTATTCTATAGCGGTCCTTCTGTAGTGCCATGGTAGAAGAATTGAGGATGTCCCTGAAATGCCAGCGTCGGCTAAAACATAAGCCACAGGCCCCCGTGATTGTGAAAACAGAAGAAGTGATCAACATGCACACATTTAACGACAGAAGGTTGCCAGGTAAAGAAACCATGGCATAAAGCTGGGAGGCCAATCACCCAAGCACAAACTGTCGTCTTTTTTCCAAACAATTTAGCGAGAATGTTTCCTGTGGAAATATGCAACCTGTGCAAAATAAAATGAGTTACCTCATGCCGCTGTGTCTATGAACTAGAGACTCTGTGATCTAAGCAGTTGCAATGATCAGACTTGATTTACAAGCGTCATGGATCAACCAAGTTACACGGGGTTACACTGTTTATCATGGGTTCCTCCCTCCTTCTGAGTGAATGTTACACGCGCATTTTGTGGCTGGTTCCAAATGCAGTCCAGTGAGAAATTACAGGTTCCTTTTGAAGCCCAACTGTTGCCAGGAGACGGAATATCAATGCCCAACATGGTAACCAGTAAAAAAAAGAAAAAAAGTCTTTATGAATAAAAATACATGGAATCGGCAAAAACTGTAGTATTACAAGAAACAGTACAGTCTTCTGAGCACCCAGATAATAGAGGTGATGGTGTTACTAGCCCCTAACTACTCAGTATAATTGTCATCTGAATAAACAATATGTGTTTATAGGATGTGAAAAAAATGTAATGCAAAACAAATCTGAAGTCCACTGCAAGTGGAATATAAAGCAGATCTTCATCATTTATTTTTCTTCCTTTTCTTCTTTTTTTGACAGTCTGTGTTATGGATTGAGATATAAATGTCAATTACCAAGGCAATAATATATTTTTCTTAAATTCACTAAGGCAGGGGATTTTACATACAATTCTACCAGATCCCAACCTGTGCCCCTGACATCCTTTCCCTAATCCCAAACAGGAAATTAAAAAAGCAACAGTTGGTTCAGCGATTCTGAGTTGAAAGATTGATGTTTCACGATCTTTGTCTGAAGTTGTAAAAGAGGGCTGAATTTTAGAGTAATGTGGAAGACTGGAGCTTTCATTCTAACATTCCAATATGTTAACTAAAACCCTCATTCCTCTGTAAATGAACTTGGTGGCACCTGGGCAGATCTTAGTGATAGGAGAAAGGGGACTGGTCATCAATAGGAAAGTATGTGCAGAGAACTTTGAAGTGGACTGCATTTATCAATACAGTCACAATGTTAAATGAACAAAATTCTTGAGCAGTTTTTTTTCAAAAAAAATGTTCAGGTTTATTTGTGGAAATGCAAGATTTCTATGAAAATAGTTTTTGTATGGAAATTTTTGTAATACTTTTTATCAACAAAATAAGAACATGTGTTCCTGTCAGGGGTGTGATGTCAAGCATGAATGGTAGTGCGTGTGCACCACCAACGTTTGGTGAAAACTATTTTTATCAAGAAAAAAAAGGAATCATAGAAAAGAAATATTTTCAAGTTAGATAATATAAAAGCTAGGTGCACTACCACCACTGCTTACCATGCCACACCCCTGGTTTCCACGAGGCTGAGAACATGCTGTAATGAACAATTGTGTGTAAAATGGTAAAAGACACAGACCTCTTGACAACATTGTGATAACAGTTGAGTGCACACAGTTTGCTGTTTGAATCCAATGCACAAAATTTAAAAAAATCATTAAAATTATGTCCATTTTACTTTCATCTTGGACTTTCATTTTTCTTTTGTACGTGTAAGTGAATGCAGCATATTTTCTTTGCAGTACAATGTCCTTGCTTGAGTTCTCCTAGGTAATCGAGGATGGCCATTTCCCAAGGTTGGAGGAGGAGCTACTCCTCAGATCTAGGAAAAACTGGACTGGGCTATTTAAAGTGATCTTAGGGTTAGGTCCATTAAATTGAGGATAGTAGATCTCGAGGTGGCAGTCATGATCTTATCCCCTCTCTGAGATATCTATTCAATTGGTTATGTAAGACTATATAGTGATCATTGATAGTTTTAGGTGAAGTTCAACTCATAGCTAATGTAAAAATTACTGTGCAATGACAATCACATGTAATTCAGTAGAAGGAGATGAAATGAACTCAAATAGTATATTAACAATATATATTTTTCTTTTGGACAGGCAGAGTTATACAGTGAGAGCGAGAGTGAGAGCGAGAGCGAGAGCGAGAGAGAGAGAGAGAGAGAGAGAGAGAATGGTCTTCCTTTTTCCATTGGTTCACCCACTAAGTGGCCACTACGGCCAGCATGCTGTGCCAATTCAAAGCCAGGAGCCAGGTGCCTCCTCCTGGTCTCCCATGTGGGTGCAGGGCCCAAGGACCTGTGCCATCCTCCACTGCACTCCCTGGCCACAGCAGAGAGCTGGACTGGAAGAGGAGCAACTAGGACAGAATCTGGCGCCCCAACCAGGACTAGAACCCCAGGGTGTTGGCGCCGCAGGCAGAGTATTAACCAAGAGAGCCGCAGAGCCGGCCTATTAACAATATTTTATCACAGATTTGTATATTGGTTTTTGTTTTTTTGTTTTTTTGTTTTTTTTTTTTTGACAGGCAGAGTGGACAGTGAGAGAGAGAGACAGAGAGAAAGGTCTTCCTTTGCTGTTGGTTCACCCTCCAATGGCTGCCGCAGACGGCGTGCTGCGGCCAGGGCACCACGCTGATCCGATGGCAGGAGCCAGGTGCTAGGTGCCTTTTCCTGGTCTCCCATGGGATGCAGGGCCCAAGCACTTGGGCTACCCTCCACTGCACTCCCGGGCCACAGCAGAGAGCTGGCCTGGAAGAGGGGCAACCGGGACAGAATCCGGCGCCCCAACCGGGACTAGAACCCGGTGTGCCGGCGCCGCAAGGCAGAGGATTAGCCTGTTGAGCCTCGGCGCCGGCAGATTTGTATATTTATATACGTAACTAAAAATATGACTAGAATAACTAACAGAAAGTAGATACAAAGAAAAAAGCTCTGTAAGCTATTTCTTTAAACTCATAAAAGTTGCATAATCATATTGCTTAATATAAAAATTCAATTAAAAAATTAAATGCCTGAGTACTTTCTAAATTTCTAGTGTCATGGTTATGTTAACATTTATATTTCAATTATAATTTTTTCTTAAAGTGTAATTTTAGAGAAATGGGCATGCTGAAAATATCAACATTGCTTTATTGAGTGGTTAATAGGAGCAAATACTTCATAAAAAATCCAGATTTTGGATAGAATTTTGTTTTGTATCATCAGAAAGTAAATTTTACAGCACTTTTAAATTTCAGTTACTCCTTAGAGTAAACAATCGTAAATAACAGGCAGGAAATTATAAATTTAATTACTTTCAAGCAGTCAGAAAATAATTATTTAGATTTTTAGTAAAATTTGACATTATTTTTGATAAATTTTGAATAGTATATAGAACTCTTTATTTTAATTCTGTAAGTAATATGGAATATACACATAATATATATAAGATCTACTATTCATTTTCTTAAACATATCTATATTATTTCAAAAGCAGACATTTCTCTATTCATTGGTGCTTATACCTATATGATGTATTAATCATAATTGTAATAAAATATTAATTAAAATGAATTGCAAACAATTAAATAAACACACCTCTCTGGAAGGCAGTATATTGGAGTCAGCATTTTCCTCTAGAATAACACTCAAATAGTAAGAAGCAGAAAACCTTTGTGCTGGTCAGCAACATAATCTTTGACTTCAGGTAATCAATAGAGGCATGAACGAACTTTAACCAGGTTGAAAACACTAAGAGTTTTTATTAATATATATAACAACTAAATCTGAGCCATTATGGGAGAACCAAAAATATATTCACATATTTATATCTGAGTGATGCTAGCAACTAGAATATTATGAAGATATATTCTTTTTTACCATTTTTAAATAAGTAATGATTAGAATGTTCCAAATATTGTGAAAATGTATATATGTACACGTACACATTATTATTATTATTGAACTACGCATACTAACACTAATGATTCCAAAGTATTTTAGCTCCACAATACTTTTAGTTTATGTTAATTATAAAATATACATGCAGGTATGTGCATACAATGAAATGTACAACAATGTAGAACAAAACTGTTCCAAGGTATGTTGATGTTCAATGTATTCTGAGTCTAGACTTGGTGAAGCTCATCTCCAGCTCTTAGGTATAAGTTTCAGCAGAAAAAGAGGAGTACCCAGCTTTTGCAGAGACAGAGCATCAAAGATTCAAGAACTTCAAAGTGTGTGACTGCCACAAAGAGTGAATGAGAATGTGGACCAGGCTTACCTGGGAAATTTGAAGAATTAAAAAATAGTTCAATGGCTATGAGGATTTTGGTCATGATAGTTCTGAGTGTGTCTGTGAATTGTGTCACTCTGCTCTAATGTTTACTGATGGGTGGTTCTCTGTTTCAGTGGTACAATTATTAACTTTCATGTTTTCTTTTATTCATTTATCTTATTTGAGAGAGAGAGAGAAAGAGACTGACTTATATCTGCTGGTTTGCTTCCCAAATGCCAGCAACATCTAGGGCTAGCCCTGGCTGAAGTTAAGACCCAGGAATTCAAATCAGATCTCCCACATGGGTGACAGGGATTCAGCTACTTGAACCATAACCACTGTCCCTTAACAATAAACTGGAATCAACAATGGAGCCATGACTCAAACCCAGCACCCTAGTATGGGATGTGAGTATTCCAAGTGACATGTTAGCCGCTATGTCTGATGCTCACCCTGAACCACTGTATTACTTTTCTTGATTTCTCTGGAACTCCTTTAACTCTATAGTGTGGTGAATTTCCTATTGTTTCTTTTTTCTTTTTTTTTTTTTAAATTTTTTGACAGGCAGAGTGGACAGTAAGAGAGAGAAAAAGAGAGAGAGGTCTTCTTTTTGCCATTGGTTCACCCTCCAATGGCCGCCGTGGCCAGCGCTCTGTGGCCGGCGTACCGTGCTGATCCGATGGCAGGAGCCAGGTGCTTCTCCTGGTCTCCCATGGGGTTCAGGGCCCAAGCACTTGAGCCATCCTCCACTGCACTCCCTGGCCACAGCAGAGAGCTGGCCTGGAAGAGGGGCAACCGGGACAGAATCCGGTGCCCCGACCGGGACTAGAATCCGGGGTGATGGCGCTGCAAGGAGGAGGATTAGCCTAGGGAGCCGCGGCGCCATCCCTCCTATTGTTTCTAATGTACATCCTTCCTTTTCCTTAAAACTCTATAATATAGGCAACTTCTAGTGAAGTATTGTCTGAGAGTTCCATCTTTGAGATATTTAATATTAAAATGTTTTTATTCTACTTTTATAAATTAATGTGACCTTTGCTAGGTATAGAATTCCAAGTTAGAAACTGTTTTTCTACATGAATTTGAAGGCATTATGCTAGAGCACTTTTTTTTTACTTCCCATCTATTGTAAAAATCTCAAGTAATTCAAATTCCTGATATTTGTCCCTATATGCAATTTTGTATTGACTGTCGCAAAGTATATATCATCTTCTCTTTGTCTTTAAAATCATGAACTATCTCAAGGGTAGAGATGAATCTATTCATCCAGTGTGCTTGATTTTTGAAGAATTTTTCAAAGTAACTAGCTGTCCTTAAGTTTCAGAACATTTTGAACTAGCTCTTTCATGATCTTTTCCCCTTACTTGTTCCTCTCACACTAAATATTTCAACATTAGTGTTTTGAACTTTTAAGTCTTAATTTATCTTTGCTCTTCTATTTCTTCTTTGTGTCATCTCCATCTTTAAATATTATAATGAGGTTATATTTTTGCAAAATTTTTCATTTTCATTCATTTTCATTTATAATTGTGGCATATTTTATTTAGGAAGACATTCATAGCAATCTTCCGACAGTCACTTCTTTCCAAGGATCTGTTTACTCTCTGTTTGCATTTTTCCATTTGTTTTAGAATATCCTTCATATTAGAAGTATTCTTCATATATTTGTTAATTGTGAGCAACCTGTTTCTGATGAAGAAAAGGGAAATACAATCTAATTAGGAAGCTGTGTGTGTTTACATTAGGATTAGGGAGAATACCTATCTAATTGAGAATTTCCATAGATGTATCAAGGTCAACTATGTTTTGAAGAATCCTTCATGATTTCCCCATCTTTGGATTCTTCCCCTTTGGCCTTTTAGAATCCTCTAAGTATCTTATTTCCTACCAAGATATTAAGGCTGTCATTACCTACATACCAGTAACCATCAATTAATAGAGTTTGGAATCTCCACATTTTGCATTCACAATGAATAAGATCACTTAATCATTTTGTTAAGTTTAAAAGTCAGTATTTTACCTGGACCTGGGATTCTCGAACATGCACTCCCTCTGAATTTCTGTTTCGAGAATCATTCTCCAGAGCTCTGCTGAGTTAGGGAAGCTTAGGCTCCCAGGAATTCAGACAAAATGGAACGAATATAGGCACCCAATCCTGGTGGGACCACTCTTCAAACTACATCCAGGATGTCATCCTATCGTATGCTCTCTAGTATATTACTAGTTATTCACATACTTTTTATAACTTGAACTTTTTTTTTTCTTAGGCAGAGTTAGACAGTGAGAGAAACAGAGAGAAAGGTATGCCTTCCATTGGTTCACCCCCAAATGGCCACTACAGCTGGCGCTGCACTATTCCAAAGCCAGGAGACAGGTGCTCCCTCCTGGTCTCCCATGGGGGTGCAGGGGCCCAAGCACTTGGGCTATCCTCCACTGCCCTCCCAGGCCATAGCAGAGAGCTGGACTGGAAGAGGAACAACCAGGACTAGAACCGGCACCCACATAGGATGCCAGAGCCTCAGGTGGAGGATTAACCAAGTGAGTTGTGGAGCTGGCCCATAACTTGATCTTATGCCTTTTGAGGATTCTGTGATTTAGCTGTTTGATTCTTGGTTATTCATATGACTGCTTGGGCTTCCATTTTTTTTTTTTTCAAATCTGCTTAGTTAACTGTCATTTGTTCATGTGCGTTTCAACTTCCAAAATTTTGTTGAACATTTCTCCTCTTCTCCTAATGTTCAAAGTTTTATGCATTAAAAAAAAAAAAAACTCTACTGTAATTGTTATGGTTGAATAGGGAGAATAGGATATGCATATATTCATCCTTTCTCACTTAACTGGAGCAAGAATACTTTATCTAAACATATTATTATGTAGAAATCCAGTATAGGAAACAAGTTGAACATAGAACTATTTTGATTCAAACAAAGTAGAAATAAAATAGATCTTATTCTTATGATTGAAATAAAATAATATTCCCAGTTGGGGCGCCAGATTCTGTCCCGGTTGCCCCTCTTCCAGGCCAGCTCTCTGCTGTGGCCCGGGAGTGCAGTGGAGGATGGCCCAAGTGCTTGGGCCCTGCACCCCATGGGAGACCAGGAAAAGCACCATGCACCTGGCTCCTGCCATCAGATCAGCGCCATGCGCCGACTGCAGCCTGCCAGCCACGGCGGCCATTGGAGGGTGAACCAAAGGCAAAGGAAGACCTTTCTCTCTGTTTCTCTCTCACTGTTCACTCTGCCTGTCAAAAAAAAAAAGAAAGAAATAAAATAATATTGCCAATTTTCTAATCTTACTAAATATTTTCCTACTTCTTCATATAAAGGGAGTGCATTCATAAAAAATAAATATTATATTTCCCAAATTGGAGCCAAATCATATTTTAAAACATTGAGATCTCTATTTTAGTTTCTGTAAAATAGTGCTAAATTTTGATGCCAGAATAATTTATACCCTAAAGACTTTTGTCTAATTTAAAACACTCCAGTTTTTATTTTATAAGGTTCAGGAAACGTGTTATAATGTTTATAAGAAACACTTTATTAGTGAACCAAACTGAACGGTAAGATTTTAAGAATCATCTTTAGTGGCCGGCGCCATGGCTCACTTGGTTAATCCTCCACCTGTGGCACCAGCATCCCATATGGGTGCTGGATTCTGTCCCGGTTGCCCCTTTTCCAGTCCAGCTCTCTGCTGTGGCCCAGGAGGGCAGTGGAGGATGGCCCAAGTGCTTGGGCCCCTGCATCCCCGTGGGAGACCAGGAAGAAGCACTTGGCTCCTGGCTTTGGATCAGCGTAGTTCCGGCCATAGTGGCCATTTGGGGTGTGAACCCATAGAAGGCAGACCTTTCTCTCTGTCTCTCTCTCTCACTGTTTAACTCTGTTAAATAAAAAAAAAAAAAAATAGAATCATCTTTAGTGTCACATTTAATGTGACTCGAATTTAAAAGAGATTTTAAACATACAGATCTGTATCTCTTCACAAAGAAAGGCTATTCTTCTATATTTCAACTAGAGATTTCTTATTATATTTGAAAAACCATAACACTTTTAATGACTGATATAGTTAACCTTAAGGTTAATTTGTAGAGTTTGATGTGTAATCCAACATCATTAACACACTGAAAATTTATCCTCAATTCAGGTCACCTTGATCAAACTTCATAAGTTAAAAAGCAAGATAAAAGTCACAATATACTTATGCTCTTTCACTTTGAATTCTAAAATTTACCTTGCATTTCAGCTTCTAATTTAAGACCTGCATATCATTTGCTTACCAGCCAAAGTGCCACAGTTATATATCCAAATTTCTCTTAGAAGGAAGGACAAAACTTCCCACCGATTGCAAATTCCTTTGGTCTGGATTTAGCTATGTAGTCACAGCTGGCTGAAAGGTGGGATATGAAATGTGGACTTCAGTTCAGCAACATGTTAACTAAAAGTAGCAAATTCTATTAGTAAGGAAAATATATACATAGAAATGGGGAAACAATTTATAATCTCTGCAATCCCTGTGATTTTCTAGTCTCTCATTTTCATCCAGCAAACCCTACCTTATTATTTGAAGATTTTTTATTTATTTGAAAGTAAGAGTTACACAGAAAGAGAGGGAGAGAGAGGTCTTCTACCTGATGATTCACTCCCCAATTGGATGCAACAGCCAGAGCTGTGCTGATCTGAAGTCAGGAGCCAGGAGCTTCTTCTGGGTCTCCCATGTGGGTGCAGGGGTCCAAGGATTTGGGCCATCTTTTACTGCTTTTCCAGGTTATAGCAGAGAGCTGGATTGGAAGTGGAGCAGTCCGGTCTGGAACAGGTGCCCATATGGGATGCCGGCGCTTCCGGCCAGGATATTAACCCACTGTGTCACAGTGCTGGCCCCCTACCTTATTGTTTTGACCTGTCTTTGCTCATTTACTTTGCCATCTAATATAATCTTTCTCAGATTATCTCAGATCATTATGCTTTTCTTTACTTCTTTCCTGAATGGAAACCAATATTTATCATTATAACACTGTTTTGAAAGTTGACAGAAGAGGAAGCAGTTGGCAATTTCTTTGCTGAGTATGTTTTAATTAGTTATAAAGATTTATCTTTTATTAATTATTACTTTGATTCTCAGGATACTCTTCTTCATCCTTTAAAAATCTGGAAAATGTGATTAGAGTTGGCCTTGCCCTTCCTCTAAGTATGCACCTATTGGTTTATATTAAAAAATATATATGAATGAAAATCCATTATAAATCAGATTTTGTTATGGAGAGTGGGTTTGAAATGACGATCAAAAGGAGACATGCTGTCATTTTTTAGTCTTGGAGAAGAGACTGACTTACATATACTATTAAATAGGTGAATCCTAATTGAAAAGTGATTTTACAACAACTGCTCATTTTAGTCTGATTCTACTGAATCACTAAATCTCAAATATTATAGTTAATAGTAGAAATATGAAAAAGTAGTTTATATTTGTAAACAGTGCATAGAGAATTAATTTGGTCACACTGCAAAATACGATAGTTTTCATATTCCTTCCAGGAGTGTATAAAATCTGTTGGCTTTAATCCTTGATATGGTGTAGGATTCATCCAAGTATGGAGATATTAGTGATGCTTGTAGAACATGACTGCATCATTTAAGTCTGGGTGATTTCCCATTATATCCAATATATATAAATTTACATTTTTTCTCTGATCTCTATTATTTTATCTTTTAAAAATTTTTATTTATATAGAATTGTCCCTTACTCTCACAGGGGTGCAAGAACATATTTTCACTATTGTTCCTTTTTGAAAAGTTTCTTAGGGTTTTTTCTAAGTAGAGGGAAACAACATCCTAACTTTGGAACACTGCAAATATTTCTTATTAAAATATGGTGGGACAAAATCAAATGTGAAATAATTAAGCCCTTATCCAAAAGTTTACAAGACAAGTCATGTCTCTTTTGTGAGATACGTTAAGTGAAGGTGGAGTGTCTCAGGTAGATTTGTAATGAAGGAATCTTAGTTCAACTAGATAAATGGAGCAGACTTCTCTGAAGAAATAACGTTTTCATGGAGATATGAATGATGAGAAGCTGATGCTCAGTGAAAAAGAAAGTTCCCCAAGCCTCTGACGACTTCCATGTGAAAGTCATGTGATAGGAGGAAGCATGCCATATATTGAGGAAATGAAAGACCAAGTATATAGAACACAAAAGAATGGGATGAATAATAGAAGACACATTTGAAATGCAGCTACAGCCCCGAACTTAAGGAGGTTATACAGGTTTTTTTGTGATTTGACTTTTATCCAAACACTTATTAGAAACTAGTAAGGTTTCTTAAGCAGAAGTAACATTTTTGGAGATCTGCATTTTGTAAAGACCACACATGCTATGCTTTAGGCTTAAACACGTATGCGAATGGATATGGAAATGTAAGTTAGGAGGCCATATCTGTAAATCATCCAGGTGAGACATGTTAGCTTAGATTAGATTCAAATGAAAGCACTGAAGGTAAATTGAAATGTAACAAATATTTTGTGGCCAAAAATGGGCATAACTTCATGGTTAATTAAACAATAAAGATTGCTAGGAACTATTGTGCATAACATTTGAAGAATGTTTTATGTTAATTACATTCTCAGATTTCTGAATAATCCTGAAAGACAAGAGTTAAGATTATCACTATTATGTAGATAGGGAAATTACTGACAAGAGAGTTGAAATAATGCTATCAAATCTTAGAAGTGGCAAACCCAGGGATAATGAATCTACTATTTTTTGGAAGATTTATTTTACTTATTTGAAGGCTGAGTTAGAGAGGCAGAGAGAGAAATGGAGATATATCTATATCTATATCTATATCTATATCTATATCTGTATATCTATCTATCTTCCATCTGCTGGTTCACTCCACAAACGGCTGCAACAGCCAGGGCTGGGCCAGATCAAAGCTAGGAACCAGGATATTCTTCTGGGTTTCCTACATGGGTGCAATGGCCCAAGCACTCAGAACATCTTTCACTGCTTTTCCTGACTCATTAGCAGGAAGCTCAATGGGAAGTGGAGCACTGGAACCAGCACCAATATGTGATATTGGCATTGCAGGAGATGCCTTTACAAGTTACACCACAAAGCCGGCCAGGATTCAACTATTCTTATTTACTACACTCATGTTTTATCCACCAACAACTGACAGTGATATCTTAATGGCTTATCAATGTTAAAGTTTATATCTCATTCATGAAAATTCACTATATTTTCAAAAGATGTCTTCTATAGTTTGTTCTGTCTGTGGTAATTCATAATTCAGGCTGCTTCATCTTTCTGTATCTCCTCTCAACATAAGACCTCCTCCTTGATCATCTTCAGAGTCATTGGACAAGGCCTAGTCACATGGTCTTGACCTACTTCAAGAGGCTCATAGTTGCTGTAAGGGATTGTGGTCTGGAAAGAGATTAGTACTGATTTCAAGAGAACAAGTAATGTCAAGCATGCTATGAAAATATGTACCCTGTTTATATATTTACGTATCATATATCGCTTTTCTGTACTGTGCAAATAAGGAAGCTCACTCAGAGGGTCTAATGTGTCTGATACTGGCCTTGGAAGTCTTAGCCATGTGTGCCTTCATTGTCTGTGAATGTTTGTTAAAACACATTTGATTACTCTTCATATGGAGATTATATCTCTCTACTTACATAGAGACCTACAAGAGATGGAGAAGGAAATGTGACTTCAGGTTAGAGGAACCACTCTAATTCCTGCATCTTCTACCCAGCCGAGAGTGTACACTGGTGTGAAGGGGTGCAGACAACCTTGTGTGCCTTTTTGGCAGTTACCTACTGAAAACTGAAGGTCTTAGCTTGTGATAGGATATGCGTGTACAGCTTCCATTGCTTAGGCCATTTAGAAGGTAGACACAGCCGTTGAATGTTCTGTGGAGTATTCAGAGAAATATAAAATTATGTAGAAAACAAGTTCTTTTTTTTAAAGGAAGACAACAAACTTTTTGACCCACGATGTTAGCCACCAAAAACTATCCTGACCCCCCTCCCCTTTGCTGCAAAGGCATTTAGTAACATGTGTATATCCTATAGCTTGCTTTTCCTTCACAAGGAATAAATCCTCTCTTCCAGCTATCAGATTCTGAATTTACTTTCTCTGGACAGTAGCACTATTTTCTTTTCGTTTTGATCCCTTTCTCTTCTCTTTTCTTTTCTCTCTTTCTCTCTCTCTCTCTCTCCCTTTCTTACTCTCACTCTCTCTTTTTCTTGTCTTTTTTTTTTCTTTTCTATATCCTCATTTCCATGGAAACATCTTTTACTTCCATTTTCACCTCACATGGTCACCATTACCAAGTCTCTTGGTTGTTTCATTCTAATCTCTCCTTAATCAACTGACCTCCAAGTAATACATAGTGGAAACAAGAATATGAAGAAAGATAGAAAACAAATATGACACTCTAAGATATCTTCTGAAATAGCCTCTTGTAATTTTAAAATTGCATTACCAGTAGTTGTTCATATTTTTTTTCTGATTCCTCTTGTCTCATTTTTCACATGTATGTACCACCTATTGGATGAATCTCCTATAATAAAGCTATTTCAGTCAGTGTGTATTAGGACTGTTTCAAAACTTATAAATTATTCTAGTGTGAGTCTATTCTTATATTTTGACGTTAATTACTTCTTGCTTATAAGTAATCTTAGCCTTGCAATATCTCACTGTTCTCTTCTACAATACTGCCAAAGACAAGGTACTAATCAGATCTTTAAATATCAAATATAATATTCTAATACATTCCTTAGATAAGTCTTAGTCTTATCTAGATTTTTTTTTAAATTATTATCAAATGTGTGGAAATTTTGTTGTGGTCTTTATTTGCCTTTTGGTATTGACTAAATCTATCAATATTTTCCTATGTGTGTTAACTGCATGTGTTTTATATACTGTGAAATGTCTATTCAAGGCTTTTATCCAGCTTCCCATTGACACACATTTATTAATGCTTTCTAGGGACACACTTATTATTGATATTATCAGATTCTAATTTTATTTAATTTGCTACAAATATCTTCTGACCTTGTATTGCCTATGTGTTTTCACTTTTTAAGACTCTACTTTAATGAATAAGGTTTGCTAATTTTAATGTTGCCATATTTATATATTATTATTTTCTTTAACAATATAACATTTTAAAAGAAATCCTTCCTTGAGTGAATATAATGATATTATTTTATATATTTTTTCTAAAAAATTAAAATTTTGTCATTTAAGCTTCAATTCTAGTTCAATGTGTGCATTAAATATTTTCCCCGTATGTATAATCAGTTACCCATAATTAATTTGTTCAATAACATCTTCTCTTAGTGATCTGTAATGCTCCATCTAGAACATACCAAGTTTTCATGGGTCTATTTCTGGGACTTAAGTCTATTACCTTTTGTTAGCTCATGTTTCACTATACCAATGCTGAACCATCTGTTTATTATAAAATTATAATATGTCCTTTTTACCCTGGCAGAGAAAGTCTCCCGATTCTACATTTTGGTTCCAGAAATATCTTGTTAAACTATCTGAATATCAGACTTCACCATTCAAATTATACACATAAATGTTTGAATCCCAATTTTCTGTGACATCAAATCTTTGTGTCATTATTGAGAGAAATTGTGCACATTTAATATTGTTTTGTTATCTGTAAGATCTTATGTGTCTTTTAAAATGTTCTTTATAAATTACTTGCATAAAGTTTTCACATAGTTATTTTACTTATTCTTTAATAGTTTATAGCTTTTATAACTGTCACAAATGGTCTTGCTTAGATATAGGAATGTAATATATATATGCATATATTTTATATACTGATTTACCTTGCTAAACTCTTCTTTATTTCTATGTATTTCCTCTAGACAATTTTTGGTTTTCTATGTAAAGATGTGTTTTTTTCATTCTTCAGTGTTTTATTGTTGTTTTCTCTGAATTGTCTTTGATCTCTGAAATAGTGTAGAATATAATGTAGGCAGTGGTAGACATTCTTGTCTTCCTGACTGTATTCTGATGTAGCTGCATTACTCATTTTGCCTCAGTCAGTTAAGATGCTTATTGCAGCATTATTTCTGACTCATTTTTTTCCCTTTGCCTGGAGCACTTGTCTAGATTTCCAGCCCCTACGTGTTCTTCACCATTCCTATGCATCCCTTTTCACATTTATTTATGCCATTCTCTGTTTTTCTCATCTATTGCTATCAATGTTTTTGTTGTTGTTAAGATTGTATTCAGTCATCTGAAAGGTAGAGAGCTACACACAGAGAGAGGGAGAGACAGAGAAAGGTCTTCCATCTGCTGGTTTGCTTTCCTAATGGCTTCAGTGGCTGGAGCCGGGTGAACACCAAGACAGGAGCCATGAGCTTTTTCCGGGTCTCCCGCATGGGTGCAGGGGCCCAAGCACTTGGGCCATCTGCCACTGCTTCCGAGGCTGTAGGCAGAGTGCATACTATGGGAAATGGAACACCAGGGATACAAACTGGTTCCCATATAGATGCTGGTGCCGCAGTTAGAGGCTTAGCCTACTGCCACAGCGCGACCCCTGCTATCAATTTCTTAAGCAACCCTTACCATTTATAAAAAAATATCATGTATTTTGTGGCCTTGCTTCTAGTTGGATTTATTTATTTCCTTCTATTAACTGCCATAGTGAGTTGTAGACATTCCTAGGATATTCTTTATCATTTATTTATTCATTCAACAAATGTTAAGTGAACTCATCTGTTTTAGAGACTGTGAGACTGTGCAAATCCTCAAGATATATATAATTATTAGTCTCCAAGTAGAGACTTTGTAAAGGAGTCACAAAACCAAACAAGTAAACGTACTCAAATATTTGGGGTATTCATTATCTTGCTGTGCAAGATGTCCTATTAGATTTTTCTGTTTCCAAACCTTTATTTTATTTATTATTTTATTTATTTATTAAAAATATATGCTAGAGAGAGAGAGCGCAAGCTGAGGTGAGCTCCCATCTACTGGCTCACTCCTCAAATTCCTTTAATAATTGGTTCTAAATGAGCTGAAGCAGGTATCCAGGAAAGATAACTAACTGCTTAAGCCATCATTGCTACCGAGGGTGTGCATTTATAAGAAGCTGGAGTCAGGAGCCAGAATGAGGAATCAAACCCAGACACTCAGAAGTGGAGTGCAGGCATCTTATTCACTCCATCCAGTGCCCATGGCCTTCTCATTTTTCCTTTGAATATATTCCTCAAGCTCCTAATAGAGTTGTTTACAAGTAGAACCTGATATGTCATTGTGTTGTTGCTATTGTTGCAAAGAGCTAATTGTCTGCTTTTTTTTTTTTTACTTAAAATATACATGCTAGGTTTTCTTTGACATGTCATTTATGGACATTTTTGTCATTACAAAGTGTTGCCAGTAGTCCAGACTATCTTTCAGCTCCAGTTTCCTTGGCTTCACTCTTACACTTTATGTTCTGAACATACCAAATATCTGACTAATAATTTTCCCTGACATTTTCTAATTTCTTATTCTTGCTGTTCCTGTAGCTTTATTATCTCTCTTTCTCTCTCTCTCTCTCTCTCTCTCTGTGAAATGAGTGCTACTCATTGTTCATAGTTTAGCTTATAAAATAGGCATCAAAGATCTCTCTGAAATCTTCCAGCATGTAGTATCCTTCATGTAGTATGAGTTCAATTATTACTGATATATTAATTTTTCTATTGGAAATAATTCAATTTATATTTCCAGCATGAAAAATTAAGGAAAATAGTTTATTTATTTATTATTTTATGTTATTAATTTAATAGAACAGATTTAATGTAGTTCATAGATACAATTCTAAGAATATAATGGCTGGCACCGCGGCTCACTAAGCTAATCCTCCGCCTGCGGCGCCGGCACACCGGGTTCTAGTCCCCGTCGGGGCACCGGATTCTGTCCCGGTTTCCCCTCTTCAAGACCATCTCTCTGCTGTGTCCCGGGAATGCAGTGGAGGATGGCTCAAGTGCTTGGGCTCTGCACTCACATGGGAGACCAGGAGAAGCACCTGGCTCCTGGTTTCGGATCAGCACAGTGCACCAGCCGCAGCGGCCATTGTGGGGGGTGAACCAACGGAAAAGGAATACTTTTCTCTCTGTCTCTCTCTCACTGTCCACTCTACCTGTCAAAAATAATAATAAGAAGAATATAATGATAGTTCTCTTCCTTTCCGTTTTCTTTTTCTTTCTCCTTTTTCTTTTTAATTTTTGAGATAACATTTTAAATTTACGTTATAGTAAAAGGAATAAGGCTCCAAAAAATAGAGTTCAACAAGTAAAAAGCAAAATCACCATAGTTCAGCAGGAATCTTTTAAGGGTTATTAACAATCATCAAATGAAAAGATCTATAATTCAATTAAATACAGTACATTAAAAATAATTACAAATAATTAAAACTGTAATTTATATAGTATATATATATATATATATAGTATCTGCAAAATTACAAAATTGCTTAATCAGTTTTAACAGATTTTGGTGGAGTGTTTATGTTTTTCCACGTACAACATTATGTCATCTACAAACATGAATAGTTTGACTTCCTCTATTCTAACTTTGATGACATTTCTCATACTTAATTGTTCTTGCTGACACTTCCATTAGTATATTGAATATGAGTTGTGAAAGTGGACATTCTTGCCTTTTTCCAGACCAAAGGGAAATTCTTTCAACTTTTCACCATTAAGCAGTGTGCTTGTCATATTTATCCTTTCCAATTTTGAGGTACATTCATTCTATACCAAATTTGTGGAGGATTTTCATCATGAAGGAATGTTGAATTTTATGAAATGCTTTCTCCATATCTTTTTTAGATGACCATATGGTTTTCACTCTTCATTCTATTGATATGATTTATGGTATTTTTGATTTACAAATGTTGAATCATTTTTGCATCTCTGGGATAAATCCTATTTGATCAAGTTACGTGAACCTTTTTTAAAAACTCTTCCAAGATACTGATTTTTAAAATTGATATAAAGAGAACAGATTTCACGTATTTCATAGATACAATTCTAAGAGATAACCATACTCACATCTCTTCCTTAATCTCATCCTTTTTTTTTTTTTGACTTTTTGCTATAACATACTTTCAATTTACTTTATAATTATTGGCTTAAGTCACCATAAATCATATGTTCAACAAAAATGTAGGAAGATCACCATTCCACAGGGATATTGACAAGAGTTATAAGCAATATTCAAATCACAAGATGTCAGTTTCATCCTTTTTTTAGAAGATGTAGTTATTTATTTGAAAATCAGAGTTACACAGAGAGTGCAGAGGCAGAGAGAAAGAAAGAGTCTTCCATGCGCTACTTCACGTCCCAATTGGCTGCAATGGCCAGAGCTGCACAGATCCGAAACCAAGAGCCAGGAGCTTTCTCTGGGTCTCCCACGTGGGTGCAGGGGCCCAAGGGTTTGAGCCGTTTTCCACTGCTTTCCCAGGCCATAGCAGAGAGTTGGATCGAAAGTGGAGCAGCTGGGACTTGAAACGGCGCCCATATTGGATGTGGGCACTGCAGGCGGCTGCTTTATCCACTATGCCACAGCACCAGTCCCTAGTTTCATTCTTATAGTTTTTTCTATTCTATATTAACTACCACATATCAGAGTAAAGACAATAGAATAGTTCTTATGGGACTGTTCTATTTCAGCATTTTTTTTTCTCTCCCCAAAAAATCTTTTATTAATGAGTACAAATTTCATAAGTACAACTTTAGCTGCCCTCCCACCACCACTCCCACCCCACCTCTTCCTCTTTCTCTCATTCCCAGTCTGATTCTCCATTATGATTCATATCAATTAACTTTATACACAGAAGACCAACTCTATACTAAGTAATGATTTCAACAATTTGAACACACACACACAAAACTGTTTGAAACCAAGTTTTACAGTTAATTTCTTTTTTTTTCTTTTTTCTTTTTTCTTTTTCTTTTTTTTTTTTTTTTTTTTTTTACAGGCAGAGTGGACAGTGAGAGAGAGAGACAGAGAGAAAGGTCTTCCTTTGCCGTTGGTTCACCCTCCAATGGCCGCCGCGGTCGGCGCGCTGCGGCCGGTGCACTGCGCTCGTCCGATGGCAGGAGCCAGGAGCCAAGTGCTTTTCCTGGTCTCCCCATGGGGTGCAGGGCCCAAGCACCTGGGCCATCCTCCACTGCACTCCTGGGCCACAGCAGAGGGCTGGCCTGGAAGAGGGGCAACCGGGACAGAATCCGGTGCCCCAACCGGGATTAGAACCCGGTGTGCCGGCGCCGCAAGGCGGAGGATTAGCCTGTTGAGCCACGGCGCCGGCCTACAGTTAATTTCTATAACACAACTCATTGAGGACAGAAGCCCTGCATGGGAAGTAAGCATAAAGTGAACCTATTTTTTTTTTTTGACAGGCAGAGTGGACAGTGAGAGAGAGACAGAATGAAAGGTCTTCCTTTGCCGTTGGTTCACCCTCCAAAGGCCGTCATGGCTGGCACGCTGCGGCTGGCGCACCGCGCTGATCTGATGGCAGGAGCCAGGTGCATGGTGCTTTTCTTGGTCTCCCATCGGGTGCAGGGCCCAAGGACTTGGGTCATCCTCCACTGCACTCCTGGGCCATAGCAGAGAGCTGAACTGGAAGAGGGGTAACCGGGACAGAATCCGGCACCCTGACTGGGACAAGAATCCCATGTACTGGTGCCACAGGTGGAGGATTAGTTTATTGAGGTTGGTGCCGGCCAACCATATTGTTAATTTAACAATTAGCACTCTTATGTATGATGTCTTTAATCAACTGAGGCTCGTGACATGAGCTGCTAAGGCTATGGAAGCCTTTTGAATCCCAAATATCTGTCAGTATTTAGACAAGGCCATAAGCAAAGTAAGAGTTCTATCCTCCTTTCATAGAAAAACACATCCTCCTTTTAAGGACATTATTTCCAATGAGGTCCCTGTCACAATGATCCTTCATGTAGGATTACTTTTTGCCACAGTGTCTTGGCTTTTCATGCCTGAAACTCTGTCATGTGCTTTTCAGCCAGACCAGAATGCCTTAAACTCTGATTCTGAGGTTAGAGTGCTATTTAAATAGTTTGTCATTCTGTGAGTCTGCTGTGTGGACTGCTTTCCACGTTGAAACATTCTCTCCTTTTTAAATCTACCTATTATTATTAGCAGACACTTGATCCTATTTATATGATCCATTTAACACTTAATCCTACCTATGTGATTACTTTAACCTTCAATATGGTCAAGTTATCACTTAAGATGGGATTTTTACCACCTGGCTTAATGGGTTTGGGGTCACAAGCACGTTTTAAAACTATACCCTCAAAAGTAAGTCCATAGGAATGTATGCAGAACTATACAGCTGTACAGTTACAAACTTTCTCCTCCTTCTGTTATTCCCACTCTTATTTTTGAAAGAGACCTATTTTCAAATAGCTCTATACACATATGATTAACTCTATATTAAGTAAAGAGTTCAACAAATAGTATGGAGAAAAAAAAAAAAACTGTTCCTCAACAGCCAAGACAAGGACTGTTCAGGGTTATTCCTTCTCAATGTGTCAATTTCACTTCAACAGATTTCTTTTTAGGCACTCTATTAGTTCTCACAGATCAAGGAGAACATATGGTATTTTTCCTTTTTGGAATGGCTTATTTCACTAAGGATGATGTTTTCCAGATTCATCCATTTTGTTGCAAATGACAATAATTCATTTTTTACAAATGTGTAGTATTCCATAGTGTACATATCTCATAATTTCTTTATCCAGTCTTTGGTTGATGGGCATTTAGATTGATTCCATGTCTTAGCTGTTGTGAATTGAGCTGCAATAAACATGGGGGTGCAGATAACACTTTTATTTGCTGATTTCATTTCCCTTGGGTAAATTCCCAGCAGAGGGATGGCTGGGTCATATGTAGATATACATGCAGATTTCTAAAGTATCTTTATACTGTCATCCAAATTGGCAATACCAGTTTACATTCCCACCAACAGTGGATTAGGATACCTTTTCCCCCATATCCTTGCCAGCATTTGTTGTTTTCTGATTTCTGTATGAAGAACTTTCTAACAGGGTTGAGGTGAAACTTTATTGTGGTTTTAATTTGCATTTCCCTCAGGGTTAGTGATTCTGAATACTTTTTCATGTTTGCCGATTGGATTTCCTCTTTTGAAAAGTGTCAGTTTAAGTCCTTTGCCCATTTCTTAACTGGTTTGTTTGTTTTATTGTTGTGGAATTTCTTTATCTTTTTATATATTATGGTAATTAATCCTTTACCAGCTGCATATTTTACAAATAATTTCTCCCTTTCTGTTGGTTGCCTCTTCACTTTCCTAAGTGTTTCTTTTACTGTAAAGAAGCTTCTCAATTTGATATAATCCCATTTGTTAATTTTGGCGTTGATTGCTTTGCTTCTTGTCTTTTCCAAGAACTCTTTGCCTGTGCCATTATCTTTCAGGGTTTTCCTAATATTATCTAATAATTTGATGGTGTCAGTTTGTAGAATTAGGTCTTTATTCTATTTTGAATGGACTTTTGTATAATGTGTAAGGTAGGGGTCCGGCTTCATACTTCTGCATATGGAAATCCAATTTTCCCAGTACCATTTGTTAAAGAGACTGTCCTTGCTCCAGGGATTGGTTTTAACTCCTTGGTCAAATATAAATTGGTTGTAGACACTTGGATTTATTTCTGGCATTTCTATTCTGTTCCATGGGTCTATCCATCTGTTTTTGTAGCAGTACTATGCTGTTTTGATTATAACTGCATTGTAGTATGTCTTGAAATTGTAATGCTTCTGGCTTTGTTTTCATTGCACAAGATTGTTTTAGCTCTTGGAGGTCTCCTGAGTTTCCATATGAATTTCAACATCATTTTTCTAGATCTGAGAAGAATGTCTTCGGTATTTTGATTGGTATCACATTGAATCTCTAAATTGCTTTGAGTAGTATGGACATTTTCATGATCTTGTTTCTTCCAATCCATAAACATGGAAGATTTTTAGATTTGTTTGTATCTTCTTTTGTTTCTTTCTTTAATGTTTTATAATTCTCATCATAGAGATCTTTGAAATCCTTGATTAAATTTATGCCAAGTATTTGACTTATTTTTTTTTTTGAGGCTATTGTGAATGGGATTGATCTTAGGAGTTCATTCTCAGCCTTGGCATTGTCTGTGTATACAAAGGCTGTTGAATTTTTTTGTTTTTTTTATTTAGTAAATATAAGTTTCCAAATTACAGCTTATGGATTACAATGGCTTCCCCCCCATAATTTCCCTCCCACTCTTACCCCTCCCATCTCCCGCTCCCTCTCCCATTCCATTCACATCAAGATTCATTTTCAATTACCTTTATATACAGAAGATCAATTTAGTATATATTAAGTAAAGATTTCATCAGTTTGCACCCACACAGAAACACAAAGTGTAAAATACTGTTTCAGTACTAGTTATAGCATTACTTCACATTGGACAACACATTAAGGACAGATCCCACATGAGAAGTAAGTACACAGTGACTCCTGATGTTGACTTAACAATTTGACACTCTTGTTTATGGCATCAGAAATCTCCCTAGGCTCTAGTCAGAGTTGCCAAGGCTATGGAAGCCTTTTAAGTTCACCAACTTCGATCTTATTCTGACAGGGTCATAGTCAAAGTGGAAGTTCTCTCCTCCCTTCAGAGAAGGTACCTCCTTCTTTGATGGCCCTGTTCTTTCCACTGGAATCTCACTCATAGAGATCTTTCATTTAGGAATTCTTTTTTTTTTCCAGAGTGTCTTGGCTTTCCATGCCTAAAATACTCTCATGGACTCTTCAGCCATATCCAAATAAGGCTTTTGATTTTTTGTGTATTGATTTTATATCCTGATACTTTACCAAACTCTTCTATGAGTTCCAAAAATTTCTTGGTGGAATTTTTTGGATCCTCTATATAGAGTCATGTCATCTGCAAATAGGGATTGTGTGACCTCTCTTTCCCAATTTTTTCCCCCCGATTTCCTTTTTTTTTTTTTTTTTTTTTTTTTTGCCTAATGGCTCTGGCTAAAACTTCCAATACTAAATTGAATAGCAATAGTAAAAGTGGGCATACTTGTTTGGTTCCAGATCTCAATGGGAATGCTTCCTAGTTTTCCCCATTCAATAGGATGCTGGCTGTGGTTTGTCATAAATTACCTTGATTGTGTTGTAGATTGTTCCTTCTAAACCCAATATGCTTAGAATTTTAATCATAAAATAGTTTTGCATTTTATCAAATACTTTCTCTGCATCTATTGGATAATCATTTTTGTTCAGCAGTTTATAAGTGTGATGTATCACACTGATTGATTCTCAAATGTTGAACCATCCTTGCATCTGTGGATAAATGCCACTTGCTCATGGTGTCTCATGGAATTCATCTGTGAAGCGATATGGTCCTGGGCTTCTCTTTGTTGGGAAGTTCTTTATTATTGATTCATTTTCCATCTTGGTAATGGGTCTGTTTAAGTTTTCTTTGTCTTCATGACTCAGTTTAAGTAGGTTGTATGTGTCCAGGAATCTATCCATTTCTTCTAGTTTCCCCAGTTTGTAGGCATACAGATTTTTTAGTAATTTCTGATGATTATATTTATTTGTTTCTTTTTTTGTTTGTTTTGTTTTTTGTTTTTGTTTTTGTTTTGACAGGCAGAGTGGACAGTGAGAGAGAGACAGAGAGAAAAGTATTCCTTTTCCGTTGGTTCACCCCCCAAGGCCCCTGGGGCCGGCGTGCTGCAGCCAGCACACTGCACTGATCCGAAGCCAGGAGCCAGGTGCTTCTCTTGGTCTCCCATGTGGGTGCAGGGCCCAAGGACTTGGGCCATCCTCCACTGCACTCCCAGGCCACAGCAGAGAGCTGGCCTGGAAGAGGGGCAACCGGGACAGAACCGATGCCCTGATGGGGACTAGAACCCGGGGTGCTGGCGCTGCAGGCAGAGGATTAGCCTAGTGAGCCATGGCACTGGCCGATTCTATTTATTTCTATGGTGTCTGTTGTTACCTTTCCTTTTTGATCTCTAATTTTATTGATTTGGGTCTTCTCTTCCCTTTATTTTGATTAAATGGGCTAATGGTGTGTCAGTTTTGTTTATTTTTTCAAAAAATCAGCTCTTCATTTTGTTGATCTTCTGTATTTTTGTTTCAATTTTGTTGATTTCTTCTCTGAGTTTAATTATTTCTTTATTTTTACTAGTTTTGGATTTGGTTTGCTGTTGATTTTCTAGGTCCTTGAGATGCATTGATAGCTCATTTATTTGGTTATTTTCAAATTTCTTAATGTTGGCACCAATTGCTATGCAATTTCTTCTTAACACTGCTTTTGCTGTATCACCAAACTCTGGGGGCAGAAGATACCCACTTTAGAAATCCCACACTGACCTCAAAGTTACACTTCTTCCCCTATTAAGAGCTGTATATTAGAATATTGTGTCACTTATAGACAGAGCTTACACTGAATAAAGCAAAGGAAATCACTCACAGGTTACACTTTTGAAATTTAGATCCAAAGCCAAAGCAATAAGTCAAATGATACCTTCATTTGTTCTAAATCATAAATTCCATTCCAAGAAAACCTACTCTATAAGGGAGAAGGGATTACTACACGGGGCACACAGATGTCAATATTGGGACACAGAAAACATAAAGAATCAGGGTAGCATGACTGGACTGATAGCCAGGCATTGTGCTGATGGACACAAAAGGGTTATCCTGTTGTCCCACAGTCAAGTCTGAGTGATACTGGGCTTGTGGCACTAACAGCTATGGATTTAGTACTATGTAATATGAATAGGCCCTTCCCCAATTCCTGCTTGGGATTGTAACCAGTGCTTGGGTTTTGTAATACCAAAAGTCTCAGTTACAGCACTGGCAGTTGAAAACTGAACCTTACTCTCATCCTACAGGGTCACTTCAAGGTGTACAAGAGATTTTGCCCTGGAAGGTATGGATCTGGTGGGATGGAATGCAGGTTGGTTACTTCCTAGGTCCACCTGGTAGGTGTCAGTTGGTTTGAAGAAATTAGTATTGATTGTTACAGTCATGGTGTTGCAGGGAACAGTTGCAGGGAACTCCCAAGGTGGGAGTGTGAAACAGTGTTGCAGATACAGCATTCCAGACACCACAATTGAGTGCAAATTACTCCAAAGATTGTATTGCTAACATTTACAGACACAGTTCAGCAAGACACAGAAGAAACTGCCCCCATTCCTCAGGCAGCATGCAAATGTGTTACTTGGGTTTGTGCCTGGCACCTCAGAACTGTGAGGTTGAACATGAGGAAGAAACTTCTTGTAAGGCCCAGATGTTTTAAGGGATGCTGCTTGTGCAAGCACCAAGAACTTGAAGGGCACTCCCCTGGATCATGTAGAGTGAGTGAGTCTAGCTGCAGGACAGATGTATGACTAAAATTTCCACAGTTGCGGTATGCAGGGGTTCTGCATTCTGTCCCATAAGTTGACTTGACCCTGTCTATGGTTACTTCTGGTAACAGAACACAGATCAACTCCCTCAGTTAGGGAATGCAACAACATCTTCCTACCTAGACTTGGTAAGATGGAGTTGGAAGCCAGCAGCTGGCTGTGTTGCATACAGTGGAAGCATCTGTCCTCTTTCCTTGCTATCCCACAGTCTCTTCTGTTCTATCCATTCTCCACTGAAAAGTTCTGTCAATCGGTCCCCTGCAATCGTGGTCCTTCCTTTGTTTTTCTGGTATTTTTCAGCAGCTGAGGTCAGTGCAACTTCTCAAAATTCACCCAACCTTGAATCGCTAATTTGTTTTTAAGTTAGTTAAATTTTAGTAAGGGAAACATGAATATATTCTTGGGATCACAGTAGCAACAGATACAAAACTGATATGCATCATGCATTTTGGATTTTTTTATATTTTATAGATTTGTCTGTATATTTCCAGACTTGTGACTGTGTTAATTATTCAATTCTTTTTTCCATAAACCTTTTATGTATGATATAAAAACTTCATGCCTATCATAAATACAAACTTAGGAACAGAGTTATTCTAAATTCTGTTTGTCATATGTCATAAAAGCAGCTTTATGAAAGCTAGTTGACAGTCTCTATATTATGATTGATTTCTTGCTAAAGAAAGTAACCTGAAACATATCAATTCCATAAATATTTTTAAGCATCTCTTATGGGCAATATATTATACCATCTCCTAGAGATTTAATGATTAGCAAGCAGACTGGGTCTTCATGTTAGAATTTACAGTGTATTGTGTAGTCCAACTTGTGCATGTAAGCACATGGATCAATACATTGCTACTTATTAAACCCATTATGGAGTACTGAGAACGTGGGACATAACAGGGGATTCTATTCACATTCATGAGTAAAAAGTATCTGTGCAGAAAAAAAAATTTAGCTTTAATGTAAACTGAAAATTGAAATTGGACAAGAAAGGAGAGAGAGAGAGAGAGAGAGAGAGAGAGAGAGAGAGGGGAAACTTTAGGTAAGAATTACTCTGGGCCGGTGCTGTGGCTCAATAGGCTAATCCTCTGCCTGTAGCACCAGCACAGGTTCTAGTTCCGGTCGGGGTGTCAGATTCTGTCCTGGTTGCTCCTCTTCCAGGCCAGCTCTTTGCTGTGGCCTGGGAGTGCAGTGGAGGATGGCCCAAGTGCTTGGGCCCTGCACCCGCATGGGAGACCAGGAGAAGCACCTGGCTCCTGGCTTCGGATCAGCACAGTGCGCTGGCCCCAGCAGCCATTGGGTGGTGAACCAATGGAAAAGGAAGAACTTTCTTTGTGTGTCTCTCTCTCACTGTCCACTCTGCCTGTCTGGATATGAGTGCATGTGAGAATACATATTTGAGGTTCTGAATATGCATAGAGGAAAGAAGGAGGAAATGTCTAAAGGAATGCTTTTCTGAGGAATTTCATGTTGCCAATTATGGAATGGACAGTTACTGAAATATTAAATGGAAAGGATATGGTCAGAATGAAATCACTTCAGCATCAGAGTGAAAAGCATTTGCGGAACATTGAATGAAGTCTAAAGCTGGAAACATATATCTATTGTTTAATCTCTCGAAGTGAAAACAAAAGAAAAAGACTGCACTAAACAATGGAAATGAAGGTTATGAAATTTTGGTGACTTTGATAGAAATTAGGGAATCAGAGGTGGGGAGACTTAATTGCTTGATGTGAATATGAAAGAAAGATTCCGCTCAGGTTTCTGAGTGGGTAATGGGTATGGAGGATGATGTTTTACAACAGGATGAGAGGACTCAGGGAAGCAACAGATATCTGAGAATTACCTTATTGTCCATCAACTCTACAATTTAATAATCATTGTATTAGTTTTTAAAAATTATTTTAAACTATTTTATTTTTATTATCTCTACCACTGCCTCATTTCAGAAGTGGTACATTAGCTTATTTTCCTATCCCATAAAAACTGCTAGAGATTCTAGCATAATTACACTTTCAAAATCAGCCAGAACAGCTTTCATTGTAACAGTATTAATAGAATGCACTGAAATGAGTTTCTTGCATGCATGTCTCCACTTTTATGCTATGGGGTTTTGTAGGAAAAATCTCTATTTCAGTTATCTTTGTTGGGTATCTCAGGAAAAAGCCTTTAATATTCTAATGCTGCACTCTATAAAAAAGTAACCACTACTCACATGTCTCTATTTATATATAAAATTGACTCTATTAAAATAAAATAAAGATTTTGTTCAGTAGTCGCATCAGCCATTTCTCAATGCTTAATAGGTGCATGAGGCTAATGGCTACCTCATTGCACAGTGAAGGCCTCAATCATTTTCACTGTAGGTAGTTCTATTGGATAGTACAACTCCAAAATGATGGCCTCAACATTTGTGAACAGTAACTTAGATGTTAATAAATCTGTCACCCTGCTTTAAAGATACAGCTGCCAAAAAGACAATTTTACTGAAGCCAACCACTTAATACAGATGGAGTGAAATTTCTGAATCTGAAAGCTTGCGACTCTATCTTGCACTATGATGATAACATCAAGGTCTTGATGAAACAGACATTGTTATTTATTGATGTATATTTCTGCGAGTTATTCCTGTATTCATTTGCTCATTCAAAATACATTGGGTATAATAAACAGTTGGGGGGCACTATAGGAGGAGATTATTTGTGTATTGAATCTCTATTGACTACAGGAAATAATGGCATGTATTTATTTTAGGTTTTGCAATTCCATCTGGTTTAACTGGTTTTGTCAATATGCTTTCCTTCATTAGACTTCATGAATCTCTCATGGATCTCTTTCCTTGGCTTTCCCAATCTCAGTTTCAGAAAACATTTGACATTAAATGTTGGCTAGTTAAACTCTGTACCTGGCTCTCAGTTGCAGCTTCTTACCTTTAATAATCATGTCATTTATACATGCAGATTAAGAACGTGCCTATCTGCATTATCTAAAGAATTCACAATATATTTATATTTTAACAGGAATGAAAGATTATAAATGTAGATGGAATAATATAAGTGCATGTTGTCTTGTCAAATATTCTTCACCTTTTGAGAAAACATACACGAAGGCCAATTATTGTTTTCAGTACTGATGAAAAGTGGTGATAACTGGCTCAGATAATAGTGAATTCAAGTAGCTTGAAATATCAAATTATCTTTTTCCTGAAAATGCATCAGGAAACTCTGTACCTGCCTGAAAATGCAACAAGCTCATAGCATGTCCTGCGAGAGTTCTGGAGGCACAGGAAATATAACTTACGTTGGGAATTTTCTTTTTCTAAAATCATATTGACTAGGCTCTCTTCTCACGTTTCCTTTTCCTTCAAAGAGTGACAATGGTCACTGATTTCTAGTTAGAGTCCTGTTCTTCGTCATTTCTCAAAGTGTCTTTATTCACAAGTTGCAAGTTCCTAGTCTTCTCAAGGACTTTTATTGTGCTATGTGTACACAATTCCTCAATTATTTTAAGTGACTAATTAAATCAGAGGGGAGTCATTATTTTTAGGCCAGTTAACATGTGGAGCATTCTAGAATGATTTAACAAGTAATGTAAAAGATGTGTTGGCATTAAACTAACCTCTGCTTAGCTCTGTTCATATCTGACACTCTCCTTTTTAAATGTGTAATCACCACTTTGAGTGATTGAACTCTGAGAGACTGTCAAAGTTCTCCAGAAATCTGAATCTGTGGTTACGTGTAATTAACAATGATCTTCTCAGTAAGTGGTGCTAAATATTATTACAAATGTCAAAAATAAGTGAACCTGTAGGAAAGTATTAGTAAGAAAAAATGAGGTTTTGTTCTTCATAAAAATAGTAATAGTAATGTTCTATTCCTAGAAACATATTTCAATGAATTTCTAAAATTTAAATTTCTGAGTAAAAAGAGTAATGAAGATAAAATAAATAAATGAAGACAATGGATTAGAATTGAATTTTGGTAGATCATCATTTTCCACAATCATGCATGGGTAAATCATGAGCCACATATGAATGAACATGGTATCTTCAGAAACCATTTTGAATTCTACATTTATAAACAATACAGTAATTGAAACGCATCTTTTATGAATCTATATATGTAGAGAGCATAAGAAAAATTCTTACGTATGATTAGAGAAGAAATAGAAAAAAAGGGGGCCGGCACCACGGCTCAATAGGCTAATCCTCCGCCCAGTGGTGCCGGCACATCGGGTTCTAGTCCCGGTCAGGGCACTGGATTCTGTCTCTGTTGCTCCTCTTCCAGGCCAGCTCTCTGCTGTGGCCTGGGAGTGCAGTGGAGGATGGCTTGGGCCCTGCACCCCATGGGAAACCAGGAGAAGCACCTGGCTCCTGGCTTTGGATCAGCGTGGTGCGCCGGCTGCAGCACGCTGGCTGCGGCGGCCATTGGAAGGTCAACCAATGGCAAAGGAAGACCTTTCTCTCTGTCTCTCTCTCACTGTCCACTCTGCCTGTCAAAAAAAAAGGGGGGGGATTTAGTTGGGGCTCTGCTATGCTAACTAATTATGGATGTTATTGAGGATCATTTTGATGCATGGTCCTAGGGAGAAATATTGTTTAAATAAAATGAAATATGTTATTTTTAAAACTAGTACACAAAATCATTCCAGTATAGGTAGGTGGTCCAAGAACCATATTTTGAGATACAACAAATTTTAGATTATTTAAAAAAATATTTGTTATTCTTTGAGAATCAGTGTAGAGCAATATGAGAATGGACTTCAGTTTCTAGTAATCATGAGTTTCAATACATGTATTAGTTGTATGAATGAGTAAGACATTTCAGTTTTCTCATCTGCAGTTTATAAAGTTAGGTGGATTACAGCTGATTGCATTTTACTTAGCACAATGATCTCAGATCCTTTTCTGATAGTGGAGAGAGGCATTGATTAAGTTTTTGTCTATTTTTTTATTAAAAAAGTCAAAATCAAAGTGTATTATATCAGTTCAGACTAATAAAATCATTAGCTTCATCTGTCAAAGTATCTCTAAAACTGTTAACTGTTTAATCCATGACATAACTAAGGTGGAGGGACAAAGAGTTGACAATGATCAGAAAAATATTCACATAAATAATGTTGTATAACATTTTTATGAACTACACGGCGATATTCTCAGCTGTCTATCAGTGAAAAAATTTGAGAGACATTGTTCTGAAATGAACCCTACATCAATATTGATTTTGTTTTTCTCAGGCGTCTATTGAGTATTGCAGTAATTTGCCTTCTTCATGGGAGAATGCAATAAAAATGTTTTGCATTCATTATACAATATAAGATTAATCTCAAAACTTCTTAACATATTTAAAAACAAAAATTTTAAGGATTTGTATATTTGCTGTAGGGCTATATTCAGAAAACAGTTTATAGTCTGTTTTGACCCATCTCATTCATATGTAATTTCAAATGTTTTAAATGCATACATTATTGTGACTATTTTGTTGTGATTTAGTCACTTTTACAAAATTGGAAAAAGAACTCTAAAGCAACTTAATGAAATATAATCATTATGATAAATATAGTCATAAAACATTATGATGTAGTTCAGTACCATAATTGTAAATAAACTTAACTTAAAAATATAGATGAAAATCTAGGGACCGGCACCATGGCTCAGTTGGTTAATCCTCCGCCTGCGGCTCCAGCATCCCATATGGGTACTAGGTTCTAGTCCTGGTTGCTCGTCTTCCAGGCCAGCTCTCTGCTGTGGCCTGGGAGGGCAGTGGAGGATGGCCCAAGAGTTTGGGCCCCTGCACCCGCATGGGAGACCAGGAGGGAGCACCTGGCTTCTGGCTTCGGATCGGCACAGCGCTGACCATAGTGGCCATTTGGGGAGTGAACCAACGGAAGGAAGACCTTTCTCTCTGTCTCTCTCACTGTCTATAACTCTATCTGTCAAATAAATAAAAAAGAAAAAGAAAATCTATTTGTGCTGGTAAAAGTCTACCTCTAAGTGTGATAATTTTGTTCAGATAGTCACAATGTAAGCTACAAATAGTAACTACACTGATGAATATTTGAGAATTGAATTTTACAGGATTTTTTTAATCTCATTGCTTTGATCATTGCAAAATAGTTGTTATCCAGTAAGATGAAGACAACAAGATTTTATTTTATTCGCTATATATGACAAAGCAGTATAGGAGTGAAACTAAACTATTTCATTCATTAAAAAACAAAATAATCCCTTTATACTATGGAAAGTGATTAATCTTTAGACAGATCAGATCAAAATTTAAATATACACTATTAATACTCATACGACATGAAGAAGAAAAATTAAATGTTCATAAACATAAACAAGTTGCACTATTCCTAAGACAGTAATGAAAGTACGTCAATTAATCACAAAATTATCAGAAAGTAAATTAAAATAATATATTGATAAATATTTATATTATTAATTTGGCTATCATGATATGAGCAATCTAATATGTAAAAAGCATTTGCTCTCATTAACATGTCACAAAATATTTTACTTTAAAGTTGCTTTAAATCACTTGTGTACATGCAAATAATTAACTATTTGTGCATTTACAATTCCTAAACAATGGAGAATCTTTATGCCTTGTTTATTTAAAATAGCAAATGAACAAGACAGGACAGGATACTAAATATTCTTGAAAAATAAAAGTGATTTTGTAAGTCATATTGTACTCATGGAAAAATGCCAAGATATAAATTTTGATGGTATATTAATAAACAAGTGAATGCATTCTTATTCTGAATCTGAAAGATAAACTTCAGATTTCATTTGAAGGGAAATATTCTTCTGTTACTTAGTAATTTGAGCTATTCTTATAATGCAACCATGACCTGAAATTATACACAACTACTGCCCAGGAATTCTCATGGTATTAGTATAGTAAAGCCAACATACAGACTTCTTCCATTTTTTTTTTTAATTTGAAATACACTGATTATCACAGGGCAGCAAAGTAAATACCAGCCATGTGCTTTCCTTTCTTGAGTAAAATCTTTTAAAAATTTGAGAGAAAACACACACATATACCACACATGACAGAGATGCACACAATAGTTCTTTCAGCAAATGCTCAAGCCACAACAGACAGTGCTGGGCCAGGTTAAAGGAAGGGATCAATAATTCAAATCAAGCTTCCCAAGTGGGTGGGAGGGGCCCAACTACTTGAGCCATCACCTGCTGCCTTTTAGTGTCTCCACTAGAAGAATGAAGCTGAAATTGGAAGTGAAACCAAGACTTAAACCCAAACATTGAATTGTAGGTATTGAATTCAGGCATCCCAAGTTGTGTCTTAACCACTATGCCAAGAATATGGTTTTCATATGTGATTCACCATAAATATAAAGGATGGTTGAAAGTAAAAGATAAAAATAGAGTATATATTCACATACTATATACACTATATAGTGTACATCAATATGCATTTCTAAAAGAACTGGTAAGTTTATGTTATTATTAGATAGCAGAATTTAAAACATAGCACCAAAAGAATAATAAATTAAAACAATAAAATAATTTTAAGTATGTTTATAATGACATCAAAATATTCTCAGAACACAGAGGAGAAATAGGTCAAACACACAATCACAGATAAAAAGAATTATAGTTAAAATGATTATAAAAATCATAGATAAAATCTTTACATTTAGTGGTGAACATTTTGTTCAGATGTTAAGACACCTCCTGGGATGCCTACATCCCACATCCATGTGCCAAGGTTTGAAGTTCCAACTTGGTCTTTATTCCAACTTCCTGCTAATATGCATGCTGGGAGGCATTGGATAATAGCACAGGAAGTTGGTTCCCTGTCACCTACTTGAAAAACCTGGACTGAATACCTGGCCAGTGTGCCTTAGTTCTGGCTGTTTTGTGCATTTGGGGAGAGGCTGAGCAGATAGGAGATCTTTGTCTGAATATCTCTTTATCTCTCTGCCTTTCAAAAAAATGAAATTTAAAAGAAATTATATTTAAAAATCCTATCCTGGAACTGATGGGACAAATAGATAAGTCAATAAGGGGGTATAAAATTTAATGCTATTAATCCATTTGACCTGATTTTTAGCAATCATGGAATGCAGTGGTTGCAGAATTACCATTTTTTTTCAATTTCCAATTTAACACCAAGTTTTTTTTAATCATTTTCAATTATCTTTATATACAGAAGATCAAATCAGTATATACCAAGTAAAGATTTCATCAGTTTGCACCCACACAGAAACACAAAGTGTAAAATACTGTTTCAGTACTAGTTATAGCATTACTTCACATTGGACAACACATTAAGGGCAGATCCCCCATGAGACGTAAGTACACAGTGACTCCAGATGTTGATTTAACAATTTGACACTCTTGTTTATGGTGTCAGTAATCTCCCTAGGCTCCTGTCATGAGTTGCTGAGGCCATGGAAGCCTTTTGAGTTCACCTACTTCGATCTTATTCCCACAGGGTCATAGTCAAAGTGGAAGGTCTCTCCTCCCTTCAGAAACAGGTGACTCCTTCTTTGATGGCCCCGTTCTTTTCACTGGGATCTCACTCATAGAGATCTTTCATTTAGGTCTTCTTTTTATCCAGAGTGTCTTGGCTTTCCATGCCTAAAATATTCTCATGGGCTCTTGAGCCAGATCCGAATGTCTTAAGGGCTGATTCTGAGGCCAGAGTGCTATTTAGGACATCTGCCATTCTATGAGTCTGCTGTGTATCTCGCTTCCCATGTTGGATCATTCTCTCCCTTTTTCATTCTATCAGTTAGTATTAGCAGACACTAGTCTTGTTTGTGTGATCCCTTTGACTCTTAGACCTATCAGTGTGATCAATTGTGAACTGAAATTGATCACTTGGACTAGTGAGATGGCATTGGTACATGCCACCTTGATGGGATTGTATTGGAATTCCCTGGCACGATTCTAACTCCATCATTTGGGGCACGACTGATTGAGCATGTCCCAAATTGTACATCTCCTCCCTCTCTTATTCCCACTCTTATATTTCACAGGGATCACTTTTCAGTTAAAATTTAAACACCTAAGAATAATTGTGTGTTAATTACAGAGTTCATCCACTAGTACTAGAATAAAAAAGTATTAAAATGGATAAAGTATTACATTGTACAACAACAGTCAGGACAAGAGCTGATCAAGTCACTGTTTCTCAAAGTGTCCATTTCACTTCAACAGGTTTCCCCTTTGGTGCTCAGTTAGTTGTAGCCGATCAGGGAGAACATGTGATATTTGTCCCTTTGGGACTGGCTTAATTAACTCAGCATGATGTTTTCCAGATTCCTCCATCTTGTTGCAAATGACTGGATTTCATTGTTTTTGACTGCTGTATAGAATTCTGTAAGTTACCTATGGAATACTTACCAAACTAGAACATTCACTGAGTTGTAAAGAATCATAAGGGGGTATGTATTTAAGATAGTTAAGATGTCCCCGTATCAGCGGGCCTGGTTTCATTTCTTGGGTATATTCCACTCCTACTTGCAGCTTCTAGCTGTTGCATGTCCTGGAATTCAGTAAGAAAGGCTGATGTCATTAAGTCTCTGCCATCCATGTAAGAAATATTTATTGAATTCTCACTTCCTGGCTTTGGCTTAGCCCAGGCCCTGATGTGGCCACCATTTGGTTAGTGAATTATCGGACAGGAGATCTCTGACTCTCAAATAAGTTAATAAAATTATTTTAAAAACAGTGAAATTAATACATTTATAATCTTAATTAAAATTATTAAATTAGAAATCAAGAAGTTCACTTGGAAATAAAAAAAATTGAGAAAATATTAAAAGGATATAAAAGTAACACAATTATATAACTCATAATCAAAGAGCAAACCACAAGATAAAAGATATTTGATTTTTTTTCTAAGATTTGTTTATTTACATATTTATTTGATCTATGTATTTATTTATTTGAAGAGCAGAGTGCCAGAGAGAGAGATGGAAAAACACACACACACACACACACACACAGAGAGAGAGAGAGAGAGAGAGAGAGAGAGAGATCTCATCCTCTGGTTAATTCCCTAAACTCCTACAACAGTCAGGGCTAAGCCAGATTGAAGTCAGAAGCTAGGAACCGCAATCCAGTTCTCGCAGGTAGGTGGCAGGTACTCAAGAACTTGGGCTGTCATCTGTTATCTTATGGTGCATTAGATGAAAACTGAATTGGAAGCAGAGTAACTGAGGGTTGAATAAGCACTCCAGTGTGGGATGCGGGCATTTCAAGCAGAAGCTTAATTATCTATCTACCACAACACTCACCTCATACGTTGTGCTAATGAAAAGTTTTCTACCATTAAATATACTATTAAGAACTGGGAAATTGGGGCTGCTGCTATGGTGTGGGCAAAGCCACCACCTGCAGTGCCAGCATCGTATGTGGGTGCCAGTTCCAATCCAGGGTGCTCTACTTCCGATCCAACTCTCTGCTAAGGCCTTGGAAAGCAGTAGAAGATGGACCAAGTCCTTGGGCCTCTGCACCACGTGAGAGACCTGGAAGAAGCTCCTGGCTTCTGGCTTCAGATCAACCCATTGCAGCCATTTGGGGAGTGAACCAGCAGATGGAAGACGCACACTCTCTTTCTCTCTCTCTCTCTCTCTCTCTCTCTCTCTCTCTCTCTCTCTGTGTTTCTGCCTCTCTGTAGCTCTGCCTTTCAAATAAATAAATCTTTAAAAAAAGAACTGAGAAGGCAAAACATAGATTATGAGAAAATGTGCACAATACTAGTTTCTAGTTTAAGTATTTCTGTGCAGAATATAAAGGGGAATTCAGCAAATCAATAAAATCAATGGCTCACTTGGTTAATCCTACGCCTGCAACGCTGGCATTCCACATGGGCACCGGATTCTAGTCTTGTTTGCTCCTCTTCCCGTCCAGCTCTCTGCTGTGGCCCGGAAGTGCAGTGGAGGATGGCCCAAGTGCTTGGGCCCTGCACTCACATGGGAGACTAGGAGAAGCACCTGGCTCCTGCCTTCGGGTCAGCACGGTGCGCTGGCCACAGCGTGCTGGCTGCAGCAGCCACTGGGGGGTGAACCAACGGAAAAGGAATACTTTTCTCTCTGTCTCTCTCTCACTCTCCACTCTGCCTGTAAAAAAAAAAAAAAAAGATTTTCTATGTATGAAATCAATATGGTAGAATGTTAAAAATTCTTAAATTTTTGAAATAAATTTTAAAATGCAAAAAATTAGACCAAAAAGGACCTGAACCATACATTTGATATTACAAAAATATACAAATGGTTAATAAAATAATGAAAAGATATACAACAGCTTTTAGAAACTGAATCATATTCACCATGGCAATGAGTAAAAGGATAAAAATTCTAACAACACCAAATATTAGCGAGAGGCTGGGGCAGTTGACAAACAATGTTAGTAGAAATGTAACAGGATGCTACTTAAGTAGAGTATGTGGTAATTTATAAGTACCTAGACATATATCTAACCTATGCATCCGTAATTCCACATATTAATAGAAGAGAAATAAAATTAGGACAATATATATTCAAAGAAATACTTTATTAAGGGGCTGGTGCCGTGGCTCACTTGGTTAATCCTGCACCTGTGGTGCCAGCATCTCATATAGGTGCCGGTTCCAGTCCTGGTTGCTCCTCTTCCAGTCCAGCTCTCTGCTGTGGCCCAGCAGGGCAGTGGAGGATGGCCCAAGAGTTTGGGCCCCTGCACCCTCATGGGAGACCAGGAAGAAACACTTGGCTCCTGGCTTCGGATTGGTGCAGCGCCGGCCATAGAGGCCATTTGGGGAGTGAACCAACGGAAGGAAAACCTTTCTCTCTGTCTCTCTCACTCACTGTCTGTAACTCTACCTGTCAAATAAGTTTAAAAAAAGAAATACTTCATTAATAACATCTGTAGTAGCTATATTGCAATAATACACAACTAGAGAGAACCCCAACATCACATATAGGAGAATGGACATATAAAATGATGTAAATAAATGCAATGTAATGAAACAAAACAGTAAAAAAAAGTAAAGCTACTCATATAAAAAAAGAGCTAAATCTGAAAAGCATGATGAGCAAAAGAAACAGGACACAAAAGAATATATACTATATGTTCTATTTTTTAAAAAAATATTGTAGTAATCAAAAGTAATTTATAGTTGGTAGAGATGAAGAACAACAGACACTCTCATTTGTTGTTGATGGTAATGCAAAATGGTAGAGCCACTTTGGAGGAGGGCAGCAGTTTCTTACAAATATATCAAGTCTTGTCACATGATCTCTCCATCACACTGCTAAGACTTTAATGATTTCAAAAGTGATACACACACAAAAATGCACAGGTGGAAATTTCAATTGTCAAAACTCAAAGCAGTGAAGACGTTCTTCAATAAGTGAATGTACATATAAACAATGTTGTGATACATTCATACAGAGGAATGATATCCAGTTAAAAAAAAAAGTACCTAGGCAGATAGAAATGCAAATGTCAAAGAAGCTAGTTTGAAAAGATACATACCATAGGACATGTATTTTTCCATGGCATTCTGCAAAAGTTAAAACTCTAGATATGGTAAACAGATCAGTGGTTGCCAGGGCCTTGGGGATGGAGGATTGAGGAAGTTAAAATGTAGCAGAATCTTTAGGGTGATGAAACTAATCTGTATGGTACATGGTGCATGCATTATGACACTACACATTTGCCCAAATCTATAGAAATTTATAGCACAAAGTGTGAATCTAAATGTATTCAAATATAAAAATAAATCATTTAAGGCATCACAGATCTCAGGATACAGTGGAGACTATGACAAGGGAATCTAACTCCGTTGCAAGTGTATGAAATAATCTCACTGGGGTTAAAGATAAATGTTCTCACGTAAATAACTCTACAGAGAATCCCATAGAAAAAAAGCAAAATTAATTGTCTAGAAGAATTAAAATATAGTTGGTAAAATTGTCAATTTTTTCTTCGCTTAGCACTACCATCATGGTTCTAGTTAATTCTTATCCACTACACATGTGTAATGATATTGAGCAATTAAGAAGATGTTTAATATGGGAACCTTGTTGCTGGTATATATGTTAAAGAAAAGCAGAAGCCTAGAATCATATATGTGATAATTAAATAGAATTAGAGATGTCAGTATCATTTTAAATTTATCTTAAATATGTAAAGATTCATACAGAAATATGTATGAATATGTATATTTATATTAAGAAGCATGTGTGTGTGTGTGTGTGAGAGAGAGTATCTCCTTGATTTGTCAGCTGGCATGCTTAGAATCAATGGCACCTCAGTGACAATGAGAATACTCAGACACCGGCTCTTGGCTTTAATGTCATGATCAAACAAAATGAATCACCACTACTATGGGATATTTTTTAAAGGTAATGGATGCATTCACTATTTGCCATGTTGTTTTACAAACTCACGCATATGCATCTAAATTATATCACAATAAGACATTATTAGAAAGATGCAGTAGCTACTTAGAAAATTTTGATATTTTCACTGTTTTATAAAAAGTCAATAAATAGCGTATGTTCTGGAGAAGAGAAATATGTCAATCCAGATTCTAGGTTCAAAAATTTTCAACTATTCAACCAATGCAGTTTTCCTAAAATGCCAATTTCAACATTTTGGATTCTCATTTTAAAACTTTTCACTTATTCTGCATAACAAAAAAGTTAAAAATGACTTGTACATCTACTCATTGGTTCAGTTTCATTCTTTCTCTTTCAGTAGCATCTAATTCTATCTCCAAAACTACTTCACATTTCTTTCCATCTATGGTAAAGATAGGCCCCTACTATAAGACCATGTTTCAGAATATGTTGTAGAATCTCTTGCTTCAGTTTCTTTAAAATAATTTTTCTTTTCCTGGAAGATTCTTTCCTGATTTTCATGTTTAGTTTTTTACATCACTTCCTCCAGAAATCCTTCCTTCACCCTTTAGACTAAAATGGATAATTTGCTGTGTTTACTATGTGCAATCACTAATCATACATACACTCAAGAAAGATAATTTTGTTTCTGATTTCATTAAATAGATTGAGTAAATAACATAAAATATGACAATAAATAAATAAGAAATAAAAGACAAAAGGAAGAGATATTTTAATTTCTATCTTCCATCACATTTACGGGCAAGATATGATTTAAACAATGGATCTCAAAGACCTAGAAAAACAAGAGCAAACCATCCCAAAGTTAGAAGGCAAAAATAAATAATTAATATTAGAGGAGAAATAAACAAAATTGAAACAAAAACTCAAAAAAGTTCAATGAAATTGAGCTGATTTAAAAAAAAAAAAACAGAATTGATACACCACTGACCCAACTAGCCAAGAGAAAAAGAGAGAAGACCCAAATTAATGAAATCAGAGATAAAGAAGGAGATATAACAATGGATACCTCTGTGCTTAATGAGGTGTAACTATTAGAATTAATGGTAAAACCTGTCTTCAAACAATACATTATGCTTTGTCTGTGTGGGTGCTAGCAGTTGATCTCTACTTAATATAGAGTTGGTCTTCTGATATATAAAGTGAATTAAAATTAATCTTAATGAAAAAAAAAACAATGTGTACCACATAAACAAAAAGTATCATCAGGAATCACTACAAACAGTTATATGACAACAAATTGGAAAAATTAAAAGAAATGGATAGATTTCTGTACACATTACACTCTGCAAAAACTGGGTGATGAAGACATAGAAAACCTACATATACTAAAATCCAGACAGAGACTGAATCAGAGATAAAGACTTTCCGGAAAAGAAAAGCCCAGGACCAGATAATTTCACTGCCGATTTTTACCACAGTTTTAAAGAATTCATTCCAATTATCAAACTATTCAAACAAATGAAAGGGAGGACAGCATTATGTTAACTATAAAACCAGATAAAAGGTACAACATAAAAAGAGAACTATAGACCAATGTGTCTGATGAAAAAAGATGCAAAAATCCTCAACAAAATACTAATTTAATCCAACAACACATCAGAAAGATCAATCACCTCTACTAGCTGTGATATATCCCTGCTATGCATATATGGCTCAACACACAAAAATTAATAAATGTGACATATCACATTAACATATTGAAGAATAAATGCGATGCCATTATTTTAATACATGAAGAAGGAGCATTTGATAAAATACATCATTCCATGTTAAAAACCTTTGTCAAATTTGGTACAGACAGGATATTCCTGAACACATCAAGGCAATATGTGACAAATTCATGGCCAGCATCATATTTAATGGAGAAATGTTGGAAGCATTTAAACTAAGATATGGAACGAGAAAAGGAGGCCAATTTCACCATTGCTATTCAATATCGTCCTGGAAGTTTTAGCCATAGCCATTAGGCATGAAAAAGAAATCAAAGGGATACAAATTAGAAAGGAGGAACTCAAATCACTGCTGTTTGCATATGACATGAATATATATATTGGAGAATGAAAAAAAATTATTGGAACTTATAAGACACTGTGTTAAGGAAAAAAATTAAATAACTTAGAATAAATTTAACCAAAGATGGGAAAAATCTCTAGCATGAAAATTACAAATCATTTAAGACAGAAACAGAAAGAGACACACAGAATTGGAAAAATCTTCTATGCTTGTAAATTGGAAAAATCAATATCATCAAAATGCTCATACTACCCAAATATAAATATTCAGTGCAATCTCAATCAAAGTACCAAGGACATTCTTCTGATTTAGAAAAAAATAATGCTAAAATTCATTTGGAAATAAAAGAGATCCAGAATAGCTAAAGCTATCTTAAACAACAAAAACTTAGTTAGAGACATCACATTACTAGACTTCAATACATACTACTGGGCAGTTATAATTAAAGCAGACTGGTACTGGCACAAGAATAGACATGTAGACCAATGGAACAGAATAGAAACCCCAGAAATCAATCTGTGCATTTACAACCAACTAATCTTTGACAAATGAGCTAAAATCAATCCTTGGAGAATAGCTCAATTCGCAATAGACAAGACATGGAATCAACCCAGATGTTGATGACTGGATAAAGCAAATATGTATATCTACACATTGGAATACTACTCAGTCATAAAAAGAATGAAACCCTGTCTTTTGCAACAAAATGGATGCGACTCAAAATCATTACGCTTATTGAAATAAGTCAGTCCCAAAAAGCAAATATCATATGTTTTCTCTAATATGGTTATATTATAGTTAATATAGAGTATGAAAAATAGAAATGAAATGAGCATATTCTGATTTGATTGTAATTTTTAGTTCTTGCTTAAATTCCTATGGAACTGTTATCTTTATGCTTTTTGCTTATTGAATATTATGGTTCACGGTCCATTAAGCCTGTGATTATAGAGTGGATTGAAAGTATGTTTCAGCTGCTGCCACGGCTCACTAGGCTAATTCTCTGCCTTGCGGTGCCAGCACACTGGGTTTTAGTCCCGGTTGGGGAGCTGGATTCTGTCCTGGTTGCCCCTCTTCCAGGCCAGCTCTCTGTTGTTGCCAGGGAGTGCAGTGGAGGATGGCCCAAGTCCTTGGTCCCTGCACCCCATGGGAGACCAGGAGAAGCACCTGGCTCCTGGCTTCAGATCAGTGTGGTGCACTGGCTGCAGCGTGCCGGCTGTGGCAGCCATTGGAGGGTGAACCAATGGCAATGGAAGACCTTTCTCTCTGTCTCCTTCTCTCACTGTCCACTCTGCCTGTCAAAAAAATAAAAAAATAGAAAGTATGTATTCACAAAAATAAAACAAAAGAAGAAATGCTATGAATTGACAAAGGGAGAGAAGGAAGAAGGGAAATAGGGCTATTTTCTAAGAATTATAAATATGAAATAAGTGAAATCTATTCTCTTTATATCAATAAAAGTTAAGTTGAGTATTCAACTTAAATGATTGCATCCTTCTGTCTTAGCTGTTTGAGAATAACTCTGAATACCACAATTTGTGATTGCTAGTTGTCCATTTCACTTCTATAAGAAAAGACAATCTCTATACAACTGTATTTTAAATATAAGCTCATTCAGCACTCTTTTACAGCCTATCAAATCGTCAGATCCATAGTCATCTAAAAAGAACTGAAGAAGAGAAGAGCAAATAACTAGGAGAGCTGTAAGAAAAATGGAAATTATAGCTTTCACTTTCATTTTCAAACAAGTAAAAGTGAAGTTGAAGGACATAATTTGACGTGGGTGGCAATGTTAAGACGCTGCCTATGATGCCAGCATCCCTTATGGGCACCGGCTCAAGCCCCAGCTGCTTTACTTCAGATCCAGCTCTTGTTAATGCACCTCGGAAAGCAGAAGAAAATCGGAGAAGTGCTTGGGATCCTGCAACCATGTGAGAGCCCTGCATGAAACTCCTCACTCCTGCCTGACCCGCTTCTGCCATTCTTGCCATTTGGGGAGTGAACCAGCATACGGAAGCTCTCTCTCTCTCCCCCTCTCTCTCTCTTTCTCACTCTTTTTCTCTCTCTTCTCCCTCTCTCTGCCTTTCAAACAAATAAATAACTATCTTTTATTTTAAAAAAGGACAAAACTTTGAAAAAGAGTTTTTAACTCATGGATTTAACTTAGAGGTTAGAATTGTAGAAATAGATGTGGCCTGAAGTGAAATAACATCTTGGTGTAAGTACAGTTTATCAACCAAAAATGTTTCTTTCAGAGGCTGTGTTCATCCTTTTTTTTTCCTTTTAAAATCTCCTTTTTTTTTCTTTTTAAAATCTCTTTTTTTCATTTTGTTTTATCTGACCTGGATATTTAAAAAATACAATCTTCAATTTTATTTATTCTTTCTTCAACTTTATTAAACCTGTTATCATGGCTTTTAATTGTGTTTCATCTGAATTATTTATTTTTTCATTTTCAAAATTTATGTTTTAAGATCTCTATTTGCTGAATCTATCACTCACATTAGAGGTTATTTTCCTGATTTTATTCAAGCATCTCTCTTTATTTTCCTCTATTACTTTGGACATCATCACAGTCTTTATTTGGCATTTTTCTCAGACATTTCATCAATCTCCTTTTCTTTGGTGTGTGTTACTAAAGCAATGTTGTGTTTCTTTGGGGGCATTATATCACCTTGTGTTCTCTTTTTTCATATTTTCTGTGTCCCTGCTTTGATATTTTGCATCTGACAGATGAATTATTTCTATCTTTCTTAGCAAGTGATTTTTGTAGTAAAGCCTTTTTTCTGAGTTGTGTTTTCAGGTGGCACTTTGGTGGGATATCTTGGCTTTATTAGTAAAATTTCCATTTATCTTCTTCCACAGCAACTGATGACAGCAGTAGCTGGGGTGTGGGATGCACTTCTCAGACTCAATAGGTGTATGGGGCTCTTGGTGGTAGCTGGTGGGGCAGAGACTAGAATTTCAGGAGCACCAGCTCTTGGTTCACGGAAACTGATGTTGTGAGTGTGAGTTGGTACTCTTGTACCTGTGTTGGTAGGGTTGGTGTAGCATTGACCCTAAGTCCACCAGGGATCCATTGTTGTCCGCAGTGCCAGTCCTGGTGGCTTTTCAGCTCATCAAGCAGATGATTATTACCTATGTTTTCTGATGTTTGGAGTTAGAGGAGGAGTGGAGTGAGCAGTCCTGTGGACACCTATGCCACAATGCTAAATCCAATGTAGAATCTATAGCCCACAAAAACTAGTGCAACAAAGGATAGGGCTGAGGTCTACTCCACTACAAGCTGCTTGTTGAGGAGAGGAAACTTGTAGACTAAGACTGCTGTAACCAACCTCAGATGATGTTGCATGGAATAGAAGTCCTATTTTCTGAGGCCATGCATCTCCATTTGGGATTAGTGCAGGTTCAGGGCCTCCATTCACAGGCATTGTTTGTTGCACAGGCGCTGATTGTTGCAATCTGAATGCAGATGATATTACTAGAATCAAACACAGTTCTGTGCTCACTTTGGTGCCCTACTCACCAGTTGCTGGAGTCTTTGTCTTTTATCTCTGCCTACGCTAGTGGGAGGAATGATGAAAGCCCTGGCCCCCAAGGCTGACACTAAGCTGGATTGCACCAGAGATTCACAGCAACAGGGCTCTGTGCTGTCTTGAAGTGGAGTTAGACTGTGACAAGCTTGAGAGATGCAGGCTGTTACACTCATCTGTTCTACTGGTATAGTTTTCTACCTGACCCTAGCGCAGAACTTGAGGTTGTTGTTATGAGCACTGACATGGGGGTAGAGACCTTAGGTGTTTATGTGGTGCTAAGTTTCACTGCCTTAGACCTGTCTCTGAATTTCAAGGCAAAGTCCTAATCTACTCCCCAGCAGTTGGAGTCTTGTTCCGCTGTCTGCTAGAGGTTGGGGGAAGGGGTGATTGAGGCAGCCCTTTGACCACCCAGTTTGATGTTAAGTTGGGTTAAACTTAGTCTCACAGTCATGAGGCCCTGTGTAGTCTCAGAGTATAACCCAGTCCTGGGTGATGTTGTCTACTCAATTCATTCCATGAGGGTGCAGATCTCTGTCTGATGCTAGCACTCACCCTCTGGGCAAATCCATGTTAATTTCCTCACCTTAAGCCTTAACAACTGGAATCTTACTATCTGACCGTGTTTGGGGCAGAGGTGAGGAAGGTGGACCCTTCTCCAAAAGATTAGTCTGCAAGTATTGGCATGGGGGCAGAGGCCACAGGACTCTGATTCTAGTTTTAATTGTAATAGGCTTGCTTCCACATTTGAAGTCAAAGATCTAATTTTATTTCTTATTCCTCCCTTGAGAAGAAGGCATTTGTCTTTATAATGTTTTCTGAGTTATAGAGGTGAGATGTAACAACTGTTTCCTTATACGAAAACCAGGCACTGAGTTATCTCCCCAGCTTCCTTGTCTCTTGTGAAGGTAACTGAATGCATGAATGAACAGCTGTTTAAATTGATGTCTCTTTGGGGAGATTGTTGGAACATTTTATTCAGCTACTATGCTGCTCCAAGATTTCTTTATATAAGAAAAAATATTCTTCAAGTGACAGATTTTAAATTACTTAATTAAAACAAAACTCAAACAACAAATTAACCACCAGTTAGTACTACTCTTGAAATATAAGGCACTGCTTGCAGTTTATATACAACTTCTAGTTGCTTGAAAATGTGAGACTTTATTTTTTTAGTAAGCACTTTCTTTGGAATCATCATCAAAGTGTATAACGCACAGGCTGTAAGCACTTAAGTAAAACATTGTAATATATAAACCTTTAAAGCCATTAACAAAAATATATTCCTTCACAAAACATAAAAATTACCAAGAAAATATATAATACGTATTTTAAAATTTTATTGACTTACTTGAGAGGAGGAGGAAGAGGAAGAGAGAGAGATAGATGGAGGTGAAGAGAGAGAAAGAGAGGTGTCACATCTGTTGGTCCATTATCTGGGAACTAAATCCATTTCTCCCATCTGGGTGACAGGAATCTAACAAAACTACCCTTTATCACTTCCTCCCAGGGTCTGTATTATTAGGAAGCTGGAACAAGTTCTGATATCAGGAATTGAACCAAATTACTCTGATGGGGAATGAGGGCATCCTCACCAGAGGCATTAAATGCTAGACCAAAGGCCCACACCCAACAATTTCTCAACGTAACAATACTTGTTCTCTGATAAATATTACTAATTAATGTTGGTCCACTGAATGTGATTATAAATAAAATTTTCTGACAAAATATTCCCATCTCAGAATTCACTGGTGAATACTACACTAAACACTACACTAAATATTATGTTGATAGAATCTAAACATAAATAATATTTTAAAAAATCATTTTAGGGATGATAGTCCCAATGTTTGGGAATCTGCTTCCAACGAAAGTCAACTAAGTTGTCATTACAAATATAAGAATTAGTCAATCTAAGAATGAGTATCCAGTTAGAACTATGAGTTCGTATTCCTACATGCACTTAAAAATGGATATTTCTCTTAACAAACATAAATGAAAATATATACTAAACAAATGGTTTCACAGTATCTTCTAAATAGAAAACTTTATGATGTAAAGAAGAAAATTGTTCTAGAGAAATCAATGAGTAGTGTATATGCATGGGGGGTGTATGTGGCTGTTACATGGAGCAGCAGAATGGCTGCTTGGAAGAGTGAACTGTATTTTTTTTTAAAGATTTATTTATATATTTGAGAGGCAGAGGCAGAGAGAAGGAGAGAGAGAGAGAGCGAGAGAGAGGGGTGTCCCACCAGCTGATTCAATCCCCAGATGGCCCCAATGGGCTGGAGCTGGGCTCATCCAAAGCTAGGAGCCAGGAGTTTCTTCCGGATCTCCCACTTGGGTGCAGGGACCTAAGCACTTGGGCCATCCTCTACTGCTTTTTCAGGCTGTAGCAGAGGGCTGGATCAGAAGTGGAGTAGCCAGGTCTTGTGCTGGCACCCAGATGTGATATTGGCAGTGCAGGCAGCAGCTTTACATGCTACGCCACAGAACAGACCCCTCTGTATTTTATCAGGTACTGTGTTCATTTTTAGAAGACTAACTCATACATAAGGGAAAAAAAAGAATTTCATAAGCTGTGCTCTTGAATAAATATATGTTTTTCCAGGTTAATTCCTTTTGTAGTGGAGGTCCATTCTATAATCTGAGGAGTTACTATGACCACAAAGCTGATCTCTCTGGTGTGAAATGAAAACAGTTTTCAATTACTGAATAATCAGTAATAAGAAAAAACATTATGCTTATTTCAAGTTAGAGAAAATAGAAATGGTTCATGAATTTCTGAATTGTTCTTTCCTGCTATGGATATCTAAAGACTATAAACACAAAATATTACGTTGATATCAATACCAAGTGTGAGAAAAATTAACATAGAGTGTTTGAGATAAGAGAAAACATTAAAGTAACTGAATTTGATGGAAATATAAAAATACGAAATTTCAGAGGACATATTCTATATATGTGTAAAATTTATTAGATATTTTTGTCGTTGTTAGTTCTTTTTGTTTTATTGCTGCCTTTCCTCTCTGTCTTCTGTTGGTTACTTAAGTTTAGTTATCTATTTCTTTCATTAAGCAATAATTGACCAATATCAAGTTTTGAGAAATACTTTCAATATTATAACAATCCTGAAACAGATGAGTACCAAATCATGGGAAATCAGCTGGTTTGAAAATTAGAATAAGGCTTTAAATAGGTAGGCTCCTCCCATATATCAGTATAGACAACAGTAATGTGCATTACTAGATAGAAGGTTCACTTATGGTGCATTTTATGTTATGCACCCTTTTTATGAAAATTGCTTCTATAAATATAATCCTTCATTGATCCTAGGTCTAACAATACCTAAAGGAAGGCACCTTAATAAATCAACTTTTGATTTCAGCAGCTTACACATACCTAAAGAAATAAGGCAATCTAGAGAAGAAAAGCGAGATCTTGGGGCCAATGAGGAAGAGTGGGCAAGACACACACAAACAGGAACAGCCTCCTTTCAATCTTCCTCTAGCCCTCCGCCCTTCTCGGTTGCTTTATGTAAAAGGGGCTCTTTCAGATTTCAAATACCTTTGATAGTGTGGTGAAAGATGCTGAAAAAAGTATGTACTGTAGACAAATGGGCAAAGCTGCACAAAATTGTGAATCATAATTGTAGGGAGTAAATGGACTGTATAAAAACCATTCAGCCTCTGACTTAATATTATAGTTTCATGTCATATCAGATTCTGTGCCCAGAATGAGTTTTGAATGCCAGAACTTCACTATCCTCTGTAGCTAGTTCACTAGAGAAATAATTACATAATTCAAAGCCAACAGTTATTGTACTTGGAAACAGTGTAGCTGTTAGATGAAAATTCTGGTATTAAACATAATCATTATTGCTTCTGGAGACTGCCTTTACCTGTATTGCATAAAAATGATAGTTTATTTTGCTTTAAATTTTGAATAGGTTTATTTTATATCAATTGAGTTAGCCTATGTATTCTACTTGAAGAAATGCAAAAGTATGCCTATAAATAAAAGTATTTTTAATGGGGGCCGGCGCTATGGCGCAGTGGGTTAAATCCCTGGCCTGAAGCGCCGGCATCCTATATGGGCTCCAGTTCTGGTCCAGGCTGCTCTTCCAGTCCCGCTCTTTTCTATCTCATGGGAAAGCACTAGAAGATGGCCCAAGTCCTTGGGGTCCTGCTCCCATGTGGGAGACCTGGAAGAAGCTCCCGGATCCTGGCTTCGGATTGGCACAGCTCTGACCATTGTGGCCATCTGGGGAGTGAATCAGTGGATGAAAGATCTCTCTCTCTGTCTCTACCTCTCTCTGTAACGCTGTCTTTAAAATAAATAAAATAATAATGTTAATAAAGTATTTGTAGTGAATACTACTACCAAAAAGGTCTATTATCTAAAACCTTTATTATAAAAATTTGTATTTTTTGAATGTAGCCATCTCCTTTTAAACCATCATTGTCAAAACAAGTTCATTTATACCCAACATAAGCAAATAATTGATAAAGTTATTTAATGGTTTTATTAAAATTATTTAAAAGAAATTTATTATAATAATAGTTTAAAATTAACATATAATGTATATTTACATGAAAATTATTTAGATAACAAAACCAAATTTAATTAAGTTCAACAACAAAAGTGGCAGGCTTTCAATATCAGAATGAAAGACACATATCATAAGAGGTCTCCTCCATGTCCCAATGTTATCATCTTGGATTTCTTTTCTGCTTATTCTTTTTTCTTTGTTTTTTTTTTTTTTAAAGATTTATTTATTTACTTGAGAGGCAGAGTTACAGATAGAGGAAGAAAAAGAGGGAGAGAGATCTTCCATCCGCTGCAATGGCCAGAGCTGGGCTGATCTGAAGCCAGGAGCCAGGAGCTTTCTCTGGGTCTTTGTCAAGAGTGCAGTGGCTCAAGCACTTGGGCCATCCTCTACTGCATTCTCAGGCCATCAACAGGGTGCTGGATCAGAAGTAGAGCAGCTGGGACTCAAACCGGCACCCATGTGGGATACGAACACCTCAGGCAGATGTTTAATTTATTATACGACGGCGCCGTCCGCTCTGTCTATTCTTCTAATGCCTATTAAATATCATCTAATGGTATTAATAATTCAAATTGTACCTTTCGCTAATCAATTAATATTACTAATATATCCATGTAACTTAATGTTTATGCTTCTAGCATGACTTATATCTCTTTCATAATGTTTGTTGTACAAGTGGGAAAACAAAAATTAGGAAAACATATATAAGCAAATTTTCAATTTCTCCACATATATGTATACAATAATTTAGTTAATTACTCATTTACTTTAAAAAAACAGCCGGCACCATGGCTCACTAGGCTAATCCTCCACCTACGGCATTGGCACCCCAGGTTCTAGTCCCAGTTGGGGCACCGGATTCTGTCCTGGTTGCTCCTCTTCCAGTTCAGGAGTGGAAGATGGCCCAAGTGCTTGGGCCTTGCACCCACATGGGAAACCAGCAGGAAGTACCTGGCTCCTGGCTTCGGATTGGCGCAGCACTGGCCATAGTGGCCATTTGGGGGGTGTACAAACAGAAGGAAGACCTTTCTCTCTGTCTCTCTCTCTCACTGTCTAACTCTGCTTGTCAAAAAATAAATAAATTAGTTAAAACAAACAAACAAACAAAACATTACTTTCTTTCCTTATTCTTATCCTTCTAGTAGAGGATTATGAGAATTTATTTTAAGTGGGTGAATAGGGTTTTTTTTTTTTTTTTTTGACAGGTAGAGTTATAGACAGTGAGAGAGAGAGAGAAAGGTCTTCCTTCTGTAGGTTCACCCCCCAAATGGCTGCCACGGCTGGCGCTGTGCTGATCCGAACCCAGGAGCCAGATGCTTCTTTCTGGTCTCCCATGCGGGTGCAGGGCCCAAGGACTTGGGCCATTCTCCACTGCATTCCCGGGCTACAGCAGAGAGCTGGCCTGGAAGAAGGGCAACCGGGGCAGAATCCGGTACCCTGACCGGGTCTAGAACCTGGTGTGCTGGTGCTGCAGGTGGAGGATTAGCCTATTGAGCTGTGGCGCCGGCCTGCTTTGTCTTCTTCAATCCCTAAAACATTCTTTTATTTTATCTGACCAACTTCTATGACATACTTCTAGTTTGTTTTACAATCATAAGCTTAACCCTCCTCAAAATAAAGAATTCAGCATCTAATAGGAAGAGAAAATACTGTTCTTCAACAGTAGAGACAGGGGCTGTAAATAATCAAATCTCAAAATGTCAATTTCACCCATACACATTAATTCCACTTATATGTAACCTCTTTTTTGAAGCCTCCTTTGATATTTTAGATTCCTCATTCCCAGAGTACATGATTAGATGCTACTATAATGCTTATTACATGTAACTACCATTACATTTATTCAATCAGGATGTATTATATTTTATCTAATATTCTGATACTTTCTGTGTCTGTCTTCTCTCTCCGTCTGTCTCCCTTTATCCCTCTTGTCCTCTAACCAAAATTGAGTAGGAGTTTATGTTGAACAGGAACCATTTTAATGTCCCCAATGTCCATCATAATTCTTGATGTGAAATTATGAGTATACACAGTTCAAATGGCCATCAGAATGCTGCTTAGTGGATTCTTTATTAGAGCAAAGCAAAATGCTTCACAGTAAATATTTAATGTCACTGTGTTGTGAATGTCAAATACTTTTTTTTTCATAATAAGGTGTAGCCTTCTTCCATGAATCAAAATTCTACAGAAATTTCCTGATCCAGGGCATCATGACTACACTAAAACCATGTTTGCACAGTTAGTCAATGACATTGATTTTTGTTGGCTTCTATTAGTCACTAATCTTTTTTTTTTCCTGATTGAAGTACTTCTATATGTACTACTTATATTTTTTTTTGTGATAAGAGCACTTAGCATGAGATAAAATTTTAAGTGTAAAATAGAGTGTTATCTACCATAGGCATGCTGCTGTACAGCAGATGTCTAGAACATATTCTGTTTAACTTGAACTTTATTCCACTCATTAGTACCTCTCATGTCCCTTTCCTACAAGCATGTGGCAACCATCTGTCTGCTGTTTGATTATATGAATCTTGACTGTATTAGGTACCTCTTATAAATGAAATAGTTCTGTGTTTGTCTTTTTGTATGACTAGTTTATTTCACTTAGCAGAATGTCCTAAAGGTTCAACCATTTAGTCATGTACTGCAAAATGTTTTTCCTTTTAAAGGCTGAATAGTATTCCATTGTATGTATATCACACACCTTTTCTGTCATTCATCTGTGAATGGATATTTAAATATTTCCACATGGTGGCTATCGTGAATATTGTGGAATGAGTATTTGGAGGGCTAATATTTTGAAATTTCTGATCTTAATTATTTTAGAAAGTACTCAAAAGTGGAGTTTTCTGATAGTATGGAAATGGAGATTATACTTTTAAGTTTTTGAGTAAGATACACATAGTTTTTCAAAGTGATTATGCTGTTATGCATTCCCACCAAGAGCGTGCAAGAATTCTAATTTTTTTCACATGCTCATCAACAGATTTTTTTTTTCTTGACAATCAAGGAGTTTATTCTAGCTCACAGCTCTGGGGAGCCAAAGTCCAAAGTACACAATGCACACTGTCACAGGGGCCGCCTTTGTTTTTTTTTTTTTTTAATAACGCTTTTATTTAAAGAATATAAATTTCCAAAATACAGCTTATGGATTACAATGGCTTCCCTCCCCCATAACTTCCCTCCCACAAGCAACCCTCCCCTTTCCCACTCCCTCTCCCCTTGCATTCACATCAAGATTCATTTTCAATTCTCTTCTATACAGAAGATCAGTTTAGTATATATTATGTAAAGATTTCAACAGTTTGCCCTCACATAGCAACACAAAGTGAAAAATACTGTTGGAGTACTAGCTATAGTATTAATTCACAATGTACAGCATATTAAGGACAGAGATCTTACATGATATATATTTTTTAAAAATTGATTAATTTTCTATGCAATTTCCAATTTAACACCAATTTTTTTAATCATTTTCAATTATCTTTATATACAGAAGATCGATTCAGTATATACAAAGTAAAGATTTCATCAGTTTGCACCCACACAGAAACAGAAAGTATAAAATACTGTTTCAGTACTAGTTATAGCATTACTTCACATTGGACAACACATTTTCGCTTTGGAATTTTTGGATTTTTAGTGCTTCTGCCTGATATTTTTAATCAGTTTTGAGTTGATTTTTGTGAATATGTAAATAAGAGCTCAATTTCATTCTTTTGCAGGTGGCTATTTGGTTATTTTGCAGCATTTTTTTAATAACGCTTTTATTTAAAGAATATAAATTTCCAAAATACAGCTTATAGATTACAATGGCTTTCCCTCCCCCATAACTTCCCTCCCACATGCAACCCTCACCTTTCCCACTCCCTCTCCCCTTGCATTCACATCAAGATTCATTTTCAATTCTCTTTATATACAGAAGATCAGTTTAGTATATATTACATAAAGATTTCAACAGTTTGCCCTGACATAGCAACACAAAGTGGAAAATACTGTTGCAGTATTAGTTATAGTATTCATTCACAATGTACAGCGTATTAAGGACAAAGATCTTACATGATATATATATTTTTAAATTGATTAATTTTCTATGCAATTTCCAATTTAACACCAAGATTTTTTTTTCATTTTTAATTATCTTTATATACAGAAGATCGATTCAGTATATACCAAGTAAAGAGTTCATCAGTTTGCACCCACACAGAAACAGAAAGTATAAAATACTGTTTCAGTACTAGTTATAGCATTACTTCACATTGGACAACACATTAAGGGCAGATCCCTCGTGAGACATAAGTACACAGTGACTCCTGATGTTGATTTAACAATTTGACACACTTGTTTATGGTGTCAGTAATCTCCCTAGGCTCTAGTCATGAGTTGCTGAGGCTATGGAAGCCTTTAGGGTTCACTGACTTCGATCTTATTCCCAAAGGGTCATAGTCAAAGTGGAAGGTCTCTCCTCCCTTCAGAAACAGGTGACTCCTTCTTTGATGGCTTCGTTCTTTCCCCTGGGATCTCACTTGCTGAGATCTTTCATTTAGGTCTTCTTTTTTTCCAGAGTGTCTTGGCTTTCCATGCCTAAAATACTCTCATGGGCTCTTGAGCCAGATCCGAATGTCTTAAGGGCTGATTCTGAGGCCAGAGTGATATTTAGGACATCTGCCATTCTATGAGCCTGTTGTGTATCTCGCTTCCCAAGTTGGATCATTCTCTCCCTTTTTGATTCTGTCAGTTAGTATTAGCAGACACTAGTCTTGTTTGTGTGATCCCTTTGACTCTTAGACCTATCAGTGTGATCAATTGTGAACTCAAATTGATCACTTGGACTAGTGAGATGGCCTTGGAACATGCCACTTTGATGGGATTGTATTGGAATTCCCTGGTACGTTTCTATTTTGCACCGTTTTTGAATAGACCATCCATTCCCTCTTGTATATTCTTACCACACATTAATAGATTTTTTCCGGGTTTTATATTCTGTTATAATTTGGTCTGTGACTGTGTTTTTTTTTTTTTTTTTGGTCAGTTCCATATTGTTATTATTAATGTGACTTTGTTACATATTTGAAATCATGAAGTATGGTGCATTAATTAGATCTTTATCAAGATTTTCTTGATTACTCAAGTTTTTTGTGCTTCTGTATGAATTGCAGAATTATATCTTTTGTTAAAAAACTCATTGGGACTTTTATAATAATGAGCTGTAGCTGTAGAATACTCTTTGTTTTATGGACATTTACACAATTTCAAGTTTTCAAACTCATGAACACATTTCTTTCCCTTTGTTGGAGTTTTGTTTCACTTCTTTCATCAATGTTTTGTAGGCTTTATCATAGAAGTCTTTCACTTCCTTAGTTGATTTAATTCCAAAGTATTTTGAGTTTTTGCTATTAAAATGTAAGTATTTTCCTAGTTTACTTCAGAAAGTTTATCAGTAATGTATACAAACAAAAATGAATTGTATGCAGACTTTGTAACCTGTAACTTTATTTTTAATTTCCATCAGATTTATTTTATTTTATTTTAAAATTTTTTTATTTAATAAATGTGAATTTACAAAGTGTAACTTTTATATTGTTGTGGCTCCCCCCCCCAGATTTTTTTTATTTTTGACAGGCAGTGTTAGACAGTGAGAGAGACAGAGAGAAAGGTCTTCCTTCCGTTGGTTGACCCCCAAAATGGCCGCTATGGCCAGTGCACTGTGCCGATCTAAAGCCAGGAGCCAGGTGCTTCCTCCGGGTCTCCCATGTGGGTGCAGGGAACAAGGACTTGGGCCCTCCTCCACTGCCTTCCCGGGCCGCAGAAGAGAGTTGGACTGGAAGAGGAGCAACAGGGACAGAATCCAGCTCCCCGACTGGGACTAGAACCTGGGGTGCTGGCACTGCAGGTGGAGGATTAGTCTAGTGAGCCGCGGCGCTGGCCTCCATCAGATTTTTATGGAATCTTCGTTGCTTTCTTTATAAGATCATATAATCGGGATATAGGTATAATTTTGGTTCTTCAAAGTAAAAAGCTTATCTTTTCAATACTTCTTATCTCAGTTTTAAGGTGTTCTTACCTGTCTCTTATTTGATCTGTTCTATTCATATTGTACTTTAAATTCCAGATGGGAACTATATTGCCCCCACTTTTTAGTTCTTTTATTTATTATTCAAACTAACACATATTTGAGAGTGGAAGGTGCACTATTGATAATTATGACAGAACAACAGTCATAAACGTATTTAAGTTTACAGACTGCCTGAGAAAAATGAAACGTCATTTTATTTCTAGCACTTGGAGAACACCGACAGTGGTACACATTGAACTCCTGCCAACATACTTGCCTGAAGGCAGGGTTAGGTATTCATTTCTTACTATAAAAAACAAGACATTCACAAGTTGGAGGTGACACAGTTATAAAATCAGACTGTGCTTAAACATTTTAGAAGGCAGAGAGAATGTGAGTAGACAAATAGGTGAACAAAGATATATACTTAAACATAGTATTAAATTCTAAGTCCTATGTGTCTCTGAGACAATTGCTATATCAAAACCAAGCTGACAAAATATGATATCTGTTTTGAACCTATTTAGGTTTACATGAAGCTGCAAATTCTCAAGATTATAGTGCTTGTAATTATGACCATCCAAAGTCAATGCTGAAGTCTAGTTTGTTTGCCTTAGGTCTTTGTTACTTTCATCAATTCAAAAATCATTTTTCTTGTAAGATTATCTTCTCTCTCCACAAGCCCAACCTTGTGTAGTTTCTAACTACCTTCTAATTCATTTCTGCTTCCATCATTACCATTATACCATGGAACTTATAAAATAAAACAAAACTCCCCTCCATACACAAACATACAGCTGAAAATGCATATTGTTTCATAGATTTCCTAATCCCTTTACATTATGTGGCTACATAAAAAGATACTTTAGGAAGATCATGGAAAATTAAAATTAAATATCAGCTTATTTGGTGCAAAAGTTTTGAAATCCATGTGTAGTTCTTTTTTATATAATACTCATTTATCATGATCTATTGGAAGATTCCTCCAATGCATGTATTTCAACATTATTATATAAAAATATACTTATCTTTACTTCTATTTTTATGACCTTTTAGAATTATGCTTACATTTATCTTTCTTCAGTTCTGGAGATTAAAATTCTGAAAAAAAAAAAACTTTCCAAATAATTATTTCTGAGTAAAAAGCCCAAATCAAGATGGTGAAGCATTATGTGGAATATCCACAGCTCATGAATTATGACAATAAAAATAAGAATCAAGTCATAGGGAAAGAAAAGTATTTAAATAGATATGGTAGGGGCTGGCGCCCTCGCTCAGTAGATTAATCCTCCGCCTGTGGTGCCGGCATCCCATATGGGTGCCGGTTCTAGTCCCAGCTGCCCCTCTTCCAGTCCAGTTCTCTGCTATTTCCTGGAAAAGCAATAGAAGATGGTCCAAGTCCCTGGGCCGCTGCACCCATGTCGGAGACCAGGAAGAAGCACCTGGCTCCTGGCTTCAGATTGGCGCAGTGCCGGCAGTGGCGGCCATTTGGGGAGTGAACCAATGGAAGGAAGACCTTTCTCTCTGTCTCTCCCTCTCACTGTCTATAACTCTAACTCTCAAATAAAATATATAAAAATATCCTTAAAAATAGATATGGGGTTATTTAAGAGAGATTATACCCATACGTTTCATTTAGCTGACTAACATCCAGTTTGATAGTGATGCTTGATACAGTTTCCTCAAATTCCTACTAGGAACCTGTGAAAAGGAAAGAAGGAACAATGGAAGGAAGGACAAAGGACAGATTATTGGAAAGAAGCGATGGAAGGAGGGAGGGAGGAAGTAAACAGAGAAGGATGAAGGAGGAAAATATGAACAGAAGGATTTAGTCTTCCCAAATTTGTATGTTATGATCCTAGGAGGTAGGACTTTGGGGAGTCATTAAGTCATTGGGGAGATCCCTTATAGAAAAAACTTCAGACTCTCTCTCTTTCTCCACTGCTCCCACCCTATGTGAGTGTACAAGTTTGAAATCTGCAACCCAAACGACAGCCCTCAACAAGAGCCTAACCACACTGGCACCCTGACCACAGACTTACAGCTTCTAGAATTGGGAGAAGCAGGTATTGTTTCTGATTGGGGTCCAATTCAGTGTATGGTAATTTGTTATAGGAGCCCAACTGACTAAGTTAAGGAGGAAAGGTGGAAGGAAAGAAAAGAATGGAGGCTGAAATGGAGGAGATAAGAGAGAGGAGAAGAGAGGAGAGAAGGATGGGGAGAAAAAGTAATTAAACTTCAAATCAGAACCACTTATAAAAATTCTAGATCTTTTTTTTTTTTTTTTGACAGAGTTAGACAGTGAGAGAGAGAGAGACAGAGAGAAAGGTCTTCCTTCTGTTGGTTCATCCCCCAAATGGCCGCTACACCCCAACTACGCTGATCTGAAGCCAGGAGCCAGGTATTTCTTCCTGGTCTCCCATGCGGGTACAGGGGCCCAAGTATTTGGGCTATCCTCCATTGCCTTCCCAGGCCACGGCAGAGAGCTGGACTGGAAGAGGAGCAAACGGGACTAGAACCCAGTGTCCATATGGAATACCAGTGCTACAAGCGGAGGATTAACCAAGTGAGCCATGGTGCTGGCCCTTCTAAATCTTTTGTTTGTAATTATAGTCAGACGGTTTTAAGGAAATTGTAGCTGATCATCGTATGGAGGGATGGAACTTTCTCCTTGTATATTCTACAGCTGGTGATAAGAGCTATTTGGAGTCTAGGTGGTCCTGCTGCTTTATTACCTGCTGCTGCCACCCAGGCTTGAGCCTTCCCCGTGAACTTGCCACACCTCCTACTCCTAGGATTTCTCTTAGAGGACCATCACACCTGCTATTATGGAAGCCTAAGGAGCTCCAGCGCCTGTCTTTCCTGGTAGGGCTCAGGGAAACTAACTTCCTCGTGATTTCTGGACTCACATAAAGTACCTCACCTCTGCACGTAGAATCTGAAGTCTTCAGCACCTGACTGAAGAATCTATGTAACATGTCTTGGAAGATTGTGACAAGGAAATATAATGATTTATGGGGAAAGCTTTAAGCAGTAAGAAGTAGAAGATGGGAAAGGGTAGGTAATTGCTTTTTGCTTCCTCACACATTCAGGGTGTACTGAGGTGAAGTGTTTCTGCACATTACATGTAACCAAGCAACCAGCAGTATTTCCAAACACTTTCCTTTATCATCTTCCTTATCTAGGATTCCGCTTCTAGAAATAAAAAAAAAAAAACCTTGCCTAAGTCTGTTGTGTGTTTAAATCATCTTAAAACTGAACATTGGTTTTTCCATATTGCTAGACATAAAGGTTTAAATGCTATATAGTTTTTTTTTTTTTAAATTTTTGTTTGTGAAGTGGAGATAGCGAGAGAAAGAATTAGAGAGATGTTTCACACCACTGGTCACTGGTTCATTCTCAAATGTTGACAAACACTAAAACTGGATCAGACCAGAAATAGGAAGCTGGAACTCATTCCAGGTCTCCAAAGGGTATGATTAGGACCCAAATACTGTCGTTTTCACCTATTGTCTCCCAGGATGTACGTGAGCAGAAAGTTGCAATCAGAAGTGAAGCTGGGATTTGAAGCCGGCACTCCAATATGGGATGAGTACATCCTAAGCAGTTTCCAAACCGATCATCCAGCAAATGCCTGATCCCATGTAGATTTTTGAAGATTCAAATCAATTTATTTTATTTAATATATCAATTTTAATTACTTTTATTCTAAATGTCTCTGAAATCCATCTGCTCCTCTCCTTTTTTTACTTATACTACCTTATATGTGCCATCATCACCTCCATTTTGCCATATTGTATTAGGCTTCTATTTGAGGTACCAATCCCCAGGTAGCTCTTTGTCTTTTGCTTTTAAATTGTTTTATTTATATAAGGTGAGCAAATTCTATGTAATTCACATTTACAGATTTAAGAACATAAGGAATATGCCACCCTATCATCCCTTCCTCCCTCCATCATTTTACTCTCCCTCCTTTATTTCCTTTTTTTAAAGTTCTTACAGTGACTTACTTTTAGTTTCCTTTATAACCACAAATGTAACACTAGACTAAGTAAAGAATTCAACAAATAGTAAGAAGAAAAATCACTGATCCTCAAGAATATAGATCAGGGTTATATACTTTTCTGATTCATCTTCCAACCACTTTCGTAGTAATCTTTCTAAAAAGTAAACCTAAACATGCTTTTCTTCTGTCTTAAAAGCTTGCAATAGATCCCTTTTGATGGCAAATTGAAGCTTTATGTTTATGATAAGTACACTGTGCTTTGGATTCTATTTTTATTACTCTGCATCTTTTTCCTCTGGTTCATGCTGCCCTGTGCGCCTAGAACATCTCACCTGTCATCTCTTTACTCTGCTCAGTTCCTACTGTTCCTTTAAGGCAGTAGTTCTTGCCAGGTCAGGAGTCATTGCCTCTTTTTTATTAGGTGAAAAATTTGAATTCATTTTTTCAATAGAAATGTACACACATATATTTTGTGCAAAACTGAAAAGAGAGTTAGACTTTTGTACTTTCTCCAAATCTACTCAGATGCACCGGAGCTCATTTCCTCTATTTCACTACTTCAAATTGAGGTGCCACTCTGCTGTGCCACTTTTCTGGTCTCCTGAGGTTACTCTCTCCACCACAAAGAATATCTCATGGGTTATGGTTGCGCTTACCTTATTTCTGACTAATCAATGCCTGTCATGAGCAGACATATAATATTTACTTTGATGGATGAATTGGATAAATGGATTTATTTGATCCTCCTCTTGGATCTTTGAGACCTATAGAATATAATTAATGCAACATATAAGACAAGTAAAATTATTTTAGAAATGGGAAAAAGACTCAGAATGGTTTAATAACTTGATTCAATGACAGAACTGGAAGCAGAGCCTCTCTTCCTTATCATAAGTTCTTCAATACACATTTATGTTTTCTATTTAAAACAAAAGAAAGCCAGAACAGAGTTTATAGCTTTTGCCCTGGCACATGTAAGTCACTGAGAAAGAATATTCTATCCTGAATATACATCAAGAATATTTTCTAATGAGCCTTCAAAAAGAATACATCCTTTACTATAAAGTTAATTCTACTATAAAGACTTCTAAATGAAATCTAACCTAGCTGCAGTCTACTCACGAGACTATTCACTCTGGATAAGCATTTTAAGTGGTCAGACAGAGTTATCATATTCCAAGTAGGAGGACAGGTAAACAGTTTATTGTTGCTTTTGCAATTGACACCACTGTTTACATTAGACTTAGAATCTTTCCTACTGGCTGGCTCTTTTGAATATGCTTTCCCCAAACTCATGAATTGCTAATGAACTCTTCTCTGAGAAAAATCTGATGTCCTTCACTGAGGATTTCTAATAAGAATTTAATTACTGTTTTGATATGAAATACAGAAATTGCTTTTGCTTTATAACATGAAAGTGACAAAAGTGTACTTGCTTTCCTTTTTCTTTGGTTTTCTGGGTGTCTACAAACAACAACATTATCATAGCTCAGAAATTCCAATAAATACTGTCCAGGGAAAAAGATGCCCAGAAGCTTGCCCTCTTTAGTCAAATATACAGGAAAGGTTTAATCTACTAAGCAATAAACTTTCAGGCAATTACTCCTTTATGACAAAGAAAAGAAAAACAGAAACAAACTGTGACCCATTGTGCATGCAAATCCTGAGTGGAGAGCTTAGACTTACTCCAAGGTTTCCTGACTCAGCTGAAATAAGGTTTCCCAATACAATTGACAGTCTCAGAGGAGGTCAACCAGGGAGCCAGTATTGTTCTCATCAGCTGACAATGCACCTTCCCTCTCCTCATGTCAGTGGAGACTATGTGGGAGCTTATACTTGCATTCTTATCAGGCAGTAACTGGGTGTCACCCTCTTCCCCATTGGAGTGGTGCTAGAAAGGCCTAGCAGAGGGTCAGGACCTTCACCATCGCCCAGTTGTGATGAGAACACCTCACCACGGTGCAGTAGAGATCATACATTTTGAGCAGTGATCAAGAGTACTGCCCACTCCACACCTTCCCACAAGCTACAAGGTGTAAAAGTCAATGCAAGCCGATTGGGGACCATGGACTTTTGCCTTCTCTCGGTACTTTGATTTAATTCTCTGAATAATCTTAATACTTAGCTCACTTCCCACTACACGTGTAATGTGAAGTGGCTGCCTTGAGTGCATTCATATGGAAGACAAATTGTCTCTGCCTCTAGGAGACTTTAGAATAGGCAGACCAATTTCCATGCTGGAGAAATGCAGTTAAAACAAAGGTTTTAAATAAAATCAAGAATCGCATAACATAATAGAAAGCCATACATGTCTCAATTTTCATGTTAACAAATGAGAAAATCTCAAACAATGAAAAATGACAATTAGTACACATCAGTACTTAAATGACAAATCTTAACATTATCTAATAAAAAATGAAAGCAACCATAATGAAAATGCTTCAGTAGTAACCAAGAAAAATCCTAAAACGAATGAAAGTATAGGAAGTCTCAGCAAAGAAATAAAAGAAAATTTATATATAAAAAAACAGAAATCAAGTGCTAGGTTACTGCAGTCAAACTCAGAGTGAAGCAGGGTACCATAGCCCCTGCCCCAAGCCTACACCTGCATGCTGAATATTTAGAGCTCCCTAGACAGTGGCCTCCACTGCTTTTCCCCCAGTGGCTGTCAGGAGGTAGAGACAGAAAGATTATGTTATCTGGTTGTTTGGTCAAAGCTTGTCTAAATGTTGCTGGGAAGGTTATTTTTCTAAAAAGTGTGGTTACATATGCAACTGGTAGCTTATGCGACTGGTGGTGTAGCGCAGTGTGTTAAAGTCTTGGCCTGAAGCACTGGCATCATAGTTCTAATCCTGGTTGCTCCTCTTTCAATTGAGCTCTCTGCTATGGCCTGGTAAAGCAGTAGAAGATGGCCCATGTGCTTTGGCCCCTGCACCCACGTGGGAAACCCAAAAGAAGCTCCTGCCTCCTGGCTTTGGATAGGCACAGCTCCAGCTCTTACAGTCATCTGGGGAATGAACCAGCGGATGGAAGACCTCTCTCTCTGTCTCTACCTCTCTCTGTAAATCTTTCAAATAAATAAATATTAAAAAAAAAAAAAACTATTGGTAGCTTACATAAAGCAGATGATCCTGAACAATGTAGGTGGACCCCATCCTATTTTTCTGAAGAACAAAGACTTGGGTTTCCAGAATAAGGAACTCTACCTCAAGAACTGACTTTCCAGCCTGCCTGGAAGATTTCAGATTTTCCAGCTCTCATTAGGTACAGATAAGCTCTCACAATTCTGTGAGCCAATTCCTTGAAATCTCACTTTTTCTCCATTCCTGATCCTGTTTTTTTGATGTAAATCTTGCTCACTTGATCATCTTTCAAATGACTACATTCTCTCTCTCTCTCTCTCACTCTCTACATGTATATATATATGCATATAAATACACATATATACTATATCTATTATATATAGTGTGTGTATATACTCACACACACACACACATATACTCTTCATTTTGTTTCTCTGGAGAGACCTGATTAATACTCTGAATCATTATTGTTTCTTCTATTACTATTGTGATTATACAGTTTGATTTTTCAGTGCAGTTCCTATACTTTGTCTTCAAATGATTTTGTTTGTCATATTATCAGAAATTTAAAACACAGTCATAGCCTAAACCAAATCTTAATTATCCCACTCTCCAACCACTTTCTCCTTTCTTTGCTCCTTAATGCCTTTAGTAGTTCTGTACTAAAAATTCTTCAACCCTCACAAAGACCAATAAACTTCTCTCTACTCTAATTGTTCACATCCTCTGTTCTCACCTTAAGAGTTGAAGATTCTATTTTCGTATGGTTGCTGTTAAATTACATTCATTCTGTGACATATCTTCTTTTGGCCCTGTCTTATTGCTATAACTTGCAGTCCCAATGAAGTCCAACTATTTAACTACTCTTTGGCTGAATATAAAAATGGCCAGAGTGAGTAAGTGTATTGATTCTCCTAGCTTTAAAATCTTTATTAATAACCTCGGTATGTCTTTAAATATGCCTTTACCCCTCAGTCCACTCTCTTCAACTTTCTAAATCCACAGTCATGAGACAAATGCTCATGAATCATATGAGCAGGATCCCTTGAACCTTTGAATTTATTTTCATTTGGCTAATGAGAACCCCTGGCAGGCAAGAGGGAAATCTGGGAGAGTGAAGGTTGTTTATTCTTTTGGTTTTCTCCCTCAAGTTTATTTTGAGGTTTCTGTCTAAATTTTTTTTGCCAAATTTCACTGGCACTTTTAATGTCACCCACTCTACATCTGCTGGTTCATTCCCCACATACCTGCAACAGCCATAACTTAGCCAGTCTGAAGTCAGTATTCAATTCAAGTCTCTTCTCAAGGTGGCAGGGACCCATGTACTTGTGTAATCACTGTTATCTCCCAAAGGTGCACAATAGCAGAAAGCTGGAATGGAAAGGAGAGCCAAGCCTCAAACCTAGACACTCTGATACGGGATGCGGGTGTCTGAAGAAACATTTTAACCACTGAGCCTGTTCTATTCCCAGGTTTATTAAGTCTTTCCCATTACAGGAAACTTCTCTCAGTTTTAGCAAATTCTCATTTTCTTCATCTTCTTCAGACTAGTAGTGAATATCTGACAGCTATGCGTCCTGACTTAAAAGACCCCTGTCTTTTCCCTATGGTCAGTCATCTGTGTGTATATTTTTAAATATTTATTAATTTACTTGAAAGTTAGAGTTACACCAAGAGAGAAGGAGAAGGAGAGGGAGAGGGAGAGGGAGAGGGAGAGGGAGAGGGAGAGGGAGAGGGAGAGGGAGAGAGAGGGTGGGAGAGGGAGGATGAGGGAGAGAGAGGGAGAGAGAAGGAGAGAGAGACGGAGGGAGAGGGAAGGTGAGGGAGAGAGAGAGAGAGAATTTTCTATCCGTTGGTTCACTCCCCAGATGGCCACAATGGCTGGAGTTCGGTCAAGCAGAAGCCAGGAATCAGGAGATTTTAGATCTCCCTGGTGTGTGCATGGACCCAAGAAGTTGGACATTTTCTGCCACTTTTCCAAGCACATTAGCAGGGAGCTAGATCAGAAGCAGAGCAGCCAGGACTCAAACCGCAGCCCATATGGGATGCTAGTGTCACAGGGGGTTCTTTACCACAACACCAGCCCCATCTGTGTGTATTAATTCTCCTACAGTTTTCCCATTTCAAGTTTGCATCTGTAACAGAAAACAATTCACAATATTGTTTAACAATAATAATTTTCTCTCATTCTCCTAGATGATTATGCCCTACCTTTTCTAATCCTCTCAAATGATCAGCAATGGCCCATGCTTACTGTTAGTTCATGAACCCTGAGAAAATAATACACACCAAAAAAACCTGAATAAAAATCTGGATGATCTGAACATCGCTTGTACTCAATGTACTCAAAACTGTATGAAATGTGCACTTTTGTGTCTACACTTTCATCATCTTGATTTAAAGTCATAAAGGTGATGCTTCTGAGGTTCAGACAAGGTGAAAATAGTCAGCTCTATGTGTCATGATAGGTGGCTCCAGCAGAATACGGTGTAGGTGGCTGGTGCTGCGGCTCAATAGGCTAATCCTCCGCCTTGTGGCGTTGGCACACCAGGGTTCTTGTTCCGGTCAGGGAGCCAGATTCTGTCCCAGTTGCCCCTCTTTCTAGGCCAGCTCTCTGCTATGGCCCGGGAGTGCAGTCGAGGATGGCCCAAGTGCTTGGGCCTTGCACCCGCATGGGAGACCAGGAGAAGCACCTGGCTCCTGGCTTCGGATCAGTGTGATGTGCCGGCCATAGCACGCCGGCTGTGGCAGCCACTGGAGGGTGAACCAATGGCAAAAAGGAAGACCTTGATCTCTGTCTCTTTCTCTCTCACTATCCACTCTGCCTGTCAAAATAAATAAATAAATAAATAAATAGAATACTGTGTTGGTGAGGATTTTAAGAGTCGGTTCACTGCTCTATGTCCAGTTGCCACGACTACTCAGCAAGTAGTACCAGATTAATTGACATTTTCTGAATGTGCTGAAAGTCATAGACCCTGTAATTCTTTAGTTAATAAATACTTTCTAATTGTGGTTAATTGAACAAGTACCCTTGCACAAACATGTATATGTGTAATTTAATAACATTTATATGATTAGCTATTGTTTTAAAATGTGTGATTTAAAAGTCTTGGGGCCAGCACTGTGGCATAGAGGGTAAAGCTGCCACCTGCAGTGTCAGCATTCCATATGGGCACTGGTTCGAGTCCCAGCTGCACCACTTCCAATCAAGCTCTCCTGTATGGCTTGGGAAAACAGTAGAAGATGGCCTAAGTCCTTGAGGCCCTGCACTCATGTGGGAGACCCTGAAGAAGTTCCTGGCTCCTGGCTTTGTATTGGCGCTGCTCAGGCTGGTGTGGCCAATTGTGGAGTGAACCAGTGGATGGAAGACCTCTTTCTCTCTCTCTCTCCCTCTCTGTGCATCTCTTCTCCTTGTGTAACTCTGACTCTCAAGTAAATAAATAAATCTTAAAAAACGTTTTATCTTTGGGGCTGGTGTTGTGATGCAGTGGGTGGTTAAGTTACTGATTTTGACCCTGGCATCTTGTTATTAGTTCAAGTTCCTTTCTGCTAATGTGACAGGGAAAGCAGTTGATGATGGCCCAAGTCTGTGGGTCCCTGCCAACCATGTGTGACCCAGATAGAGTTCCTTGCTCCTGGTTCCATGCTGGTCCATTTTTAGTTGGTGTGGACACTGTTGGATTAAACAGATGGTTGGCAAATCTCTCTCTCTCTCTTTTTATGTTACTCTACCTTTTAAATAAATAAATTTTTAAATTTCTCACCTTTTAGGAAGGAAGGAATTTTCAGTTTCTAAGACACTTTTATTTGTGCTGTCAACTTGAGTACATCTATCAAATCCCATTTTTCTCTGCGTTAGTATGTTAATTTCCATACCTGTAGAATAGAGATAGACAAAATCTAAAAAATGACTTATATTAAAAATACACATGAATGTTAGTATCCAGATAGTGTTTTGGGAAGTATTATTAATCATATTTACTTTCCAGGTTCTAAGCAGAAGCTACTGCAGAGTAGGTTAATGCAAAGTGGAATATTTTAAATAGTGGGATAGGAAAATGCCCAATTGGCCTGAGAAATTTTTATATAACTATATCTTTACTTAAAATATTGACAGTTCCATAAGTACCCAACTGATAATTTTCGTTGAAATCCAAATGATGTGATAAGCACAGGCAGAGGAAATCCAGGATCATCGAAAATCCCTGCATTTGAGATGAAGGTATTTCCTCACATTTTATGAATTCTATAGACTGTAAGCTCCCTTTTGAAAGTACACTTTATAGTCCTTCTGGTAGCAAAGATATGCTTCAAGCTGAAAATCAATGTATATTATGAGCTGAGAATGAATTTCCTTCATTTGCTTAATGAAACTTCTTACACCCATTTATAAATATCTGTATATATGGAACAGAATAATACATATTTAGTAAAAATGTACAGGCAAAATATATCCATTATAAAGATACCAAAATGTCTGAGGATATTGATGGAGCTTGACACCTATATTTTTGAGTAAGAGAAAGAATAGATATTTTTTACCTTGTTCTGCCTTGTGCAATATATAGTTCATATGGAGTTATTATAGAAAATAGATGGCTTTTCTACAGTAGTTAAATTTTTAATAATTTCTACATACAACTTTATATATTTTCACAAAAGTTATGATGATACTTCTTATTGTAGTGGTCTTCAAAAATGTTCTTGTCTGGGCTAGCACTGTGGCATAGTGGGCTGAGCCTCCGCCTGAGGTGCCAGCATCCCATGTGGGTGCTGTTTTGTGCCCCAGATGCGCTTTTTCTGATCCAGCTCTCTACCTGTGGCCTGGGAAAGCAATGGAAGACATTCTAAGTTATTGGGCTCCCGCATCCACGTGGGAGACTTGGAAGAAGCTACAGGCTCCTGGCTCCTGGCTTTCGATCAACCCAGCTCCAGCCATTACAACCACTTGGGGAATGAACCAGCGGATAGAAGACATTTCTCTCTGTCTCTCCCTCTCTCTGTCTGTAATTCTAACTCTCAAATAAATAAATAACATTTCTAAAAATCTTTGTAAAAGTTCTTGTCTTAAATCCTGGAAACTGTGAAAATGCTACTTTACATAGTAAAGGAAATTTGCAGGTATGATTAGATTAAATACATGGCGTTATGGAGCTTACCCTGGATCAGCCAGGTGGTTCAGTGCGATTTCAAAGGTCCTTAAAAATGGAAGCAATAGATCAGGGAGAGACAACAGTAAGGTGACCCAGTCAGCAGAGAGTGGAGTGATTCACATACAAGCTGAGGAAAGCTGCCAGCCCAGAAGGTAGAACACACAGGAACAAAGCCTTCCATGAGGCCTCCATAAGACATTCTAGTCCTTGAGTTTAGCTCTGGAGGACTCATTTCAGACTTTTGATCTCCAGAATTTAGGAATATAAAATGGTGTTCTTTTAATCCTCTAACTATAGGAATTTATTAGAATTGCAATAGGAAACCAATATACTTTCTTTAAAAGAAGTAATAAGAATGTTTAGGTATATACATTTGAAAGCAATTTGATGTGATATAAACCTAAAGAAAACATGTGAGTACATTCATTCCATCTCTACATGGTGTGTATGTGTTTATATATATACAACACATATGATAATAACAGATCTAAGAGATGGGGTGTAATCTCTTCTGGCAAGTTATGAGTGGAAAATTTAGAACTCTTTTGATAATTTTATTTCCTGGAATTACAGGAGTTTTTCACAAATTGCAGGAATTATTTTCTTTGAGGTGGAGTATATGTATTTTTACTTAAAATCCACTGTATAATTTTCAAGTTTTAAAGATAATAGTGATATTCATTGAAGTGTACAATTATTTTGATTTATTACCTCATATTGTGGCATTACCCACATATAAAATCTTAGTAAATTAAACACATATTCTGTTAAATATATGAATAATTTCAATCAAAATTTCTTTTTAAAATTTTTTAATATAAAGAAAACAGATTTCATATATTCCATAAATACAATTCTAAGAAGATAACCATACTTTTTCATTGTAATACTTTTTTCATTTTTTTAAAACTTTTATTTAGTAGATATAATTTTCTAAAGTACAGTTCATGGATAACAATGGCTCCCCCCCCATAACTTCCCTCCCACCCACACACCTCCCATCTCCTGCTCCCTCTCCCATTCCATTCACATCAAGATTCATTTTCAATTATCTTTATATACAGAAGATTGATTTAGTATATATTAAGTAAAGATTTCATCAGTTTGCACCCACACAGAACATAAAGTGTAAAATACTGTTTCAGAACTAGTTATAGCATTACTTCACATCGGACAACACATTAAGGACAGCGATCCCACATGAGGAGTAAGTATACAGTGACTCCTGTTGTTGACTTAACAAACTGACCCTCTTGTTTATGGTATCAGTAATCTCCCCAGGCTCTAGTCATGAGTTGCCAAGGCTATGGAAGCCTTTTGAGTTCACTCACTTTGATCTTATTTAGACAAGGTCATAGTCAAAGTGGAGGTTTTCTCCTCCCTTCAGAGAAAGTTACCTCCTTCTTTGATGGCCCGTTCTTTCCACTGGGATCTCACTTGCAGAGATCTTTCATTTAGGTTTTTTTTTTTTTTTCCAGAGTGTTTTGGCTTTTCATGCCTAAAATACTCACATGGGCTCTTCAGCCAGATCCAAATGCCTTAAGGGCTGATTCTGAGGCCAGAGTGCTGTTTAGGACATCTGCCATTCTATGAGTCTGCTGTGTATTCCCACTTCCCATGTTGGATCGTTCTCTCCATTTTTGATTCTTCAGTTAGTATTAGCAGACGTTACTTTCGTTTGTGTGATCCCTTTGACTCTTAGACCTATCAGTGTGATCAATTGTGAACTGAAATTGATCACTTGGACTAGTGAAATGGCATTGGTACATGCCACATTGACTGAATTGGAATCCCCTGGTATGTTTCTAACTCTACCATTTGGGGCAAGTCCGATTGAGCATGTCCCAAATTGTAGTACTTTTTAATTTGGGTGAAGAAGAGACACTTAAAAAGATTGGAATAGAAATACTTAAATAAAATATAATGAGTTTTAAAAATATAGCTATTGTTGCCATGTATTATGCTAGCAAGCATATGAAAGATGGAGGAAACATTAAAAAGTACATTTTTTATTTATTAAAATATTGGACTACAAAACTCTAAATGTCATGATACAGAGTGTCAAGATACAGAGTATTAGAAAGACAGCATCCATTTCAGTAGCCTTTCTTTTATTGGAAAATTATGATCGTCTTCTTTTCTTTTCGTTATTTATTTGATGGGTAGAGTTACAGAGAGGAAGGACTTCCATCCTCCGGTCCACTCCCCAAATGCCCACAAGAGCCAGTGCTGAGCAGATCTGGAGCCAGGTTCCGAGAGCCAGGAGCTTCTTTTGGATCTCCCATGCATAATCAGAGACCCAAGTGCTTGGGCCATCTTCCACTGCAGCTGGAACATGAACTGGCTCCCATATGGGATGCTGGCACCACAGGTGGAGGCCCAGCCTATTCCACCACAACACTGGCCTCATTTTCTTTTCAGTTTAAGAATTTTGTGTGTTCTTTAACTTTATGTAGGATTTGTCTGTGTTGGTAAAACTTAGTTCCAGGCAATACATAAACATGAACAAAATAAAGCCAAAGACATTTTAAGGGAAATTATAACCTTTTTTGTGTTTGTAAATTATAGACTTCTACTTTGCTCTTCAGATCACTAGCCTAAATCATTTTTCTTCTGTAGATTTATATCATTATATTAGCATATTACTTATGAGAGAGAGAGGAGGGGGATTATATTTTCACCTGCTGGATTGAAGCACAAAGTTATTATCTCAGAGTTTCTAAGAATCTTACCTGTATGCATGGTAAACTGGATCTCCTGCTTAAGATCTCTAAATCAAGTTGTGGATTGAGCCATTTCCCTTTTAGAAGCTTCGATCCACTTTCAAACTCAGAACTCTGTTGGCAGAAATAATTTCAAGTAATATGTGGACATATGTCCCTGGTTTTAACCTGCTGTCAGCCAATGACCCTTTTTCAGAATTCTGGCTCTTACTCCTTCTCCCAAGTCCTTGAGGCACAGTTCCCTCTAAACTTCTGACTGGAAGTAGAGTTCACTTGATTGGGTTAGACCAGCCAGATAATGTCTCTTTTGATTAAATGTAAGTCACCAATTAATCATGAGAGTGATATCCATAACTGGCATAAGTTTTTGGTGGCACGCAAGATCACAGGTAAGTTCTGTCTATCACAAATATGAAAAGGCTTGCTTCTTTTTTAGGGTTAGCATAATTATTACTTAAATGTAGAATTGAAACATATCTCTTTTTTAGAACAACAATTTTGCCAATAAAAGGTAGAATGATTATAAAATTGCTCCCTCAAACTTTCGGTGGTAACCTAGAATTTCATATATCACTTAGAATTCCTATATGAAGATATTCTAATTTCCTTTATAAGATTTTCATTGTGAAATGAAATTCTCCAAAAGACCTACTGGTGTGAACAAGGAAAAAAATGGAGTTTTGTATCTTCTTTTGTTAATGATAACTTGATTAAAAGCCTGCTCTGTGATATATTCTGTCCAAGATGCCAAAATTTCTTTTAAATACTCTTCATAACAGTCTTTTGAAGAACATGTAATTATTTTACGTTACAGATGTAGATGTAGCAAGAGAAGCTCAGAGAATATCACACCAGTAATAAGTGTCTCTGCCAGGTTTTATATCCTTTCCTGGCTGCACAGTACCCCTACTGATAACTGAAATTCATTCAGACAAAACCACTATTCTATAGTAGAAGTTGTCCATGGAATTGTATAATCTTAGATCTCTGCATGACATACTAAATCACTTCTGAAATAATTATTTTGCAAAATGTATTTTCTTTGAATTCTGAAAGTCTTAAAATGTGTTTCATGGGCTACCTAAAGTTAAAGTGAAGGCCAAGGAGCATTCCCTTTTCAGTTACGTTATGAGATCAGGGACCAGGCGATATCATTCTGTAGAATTTGTATTAGAGACTGTCATTCTCTCTGTCTTTGAATTCTTAAAAATAGATAGATAGATAGATAGATAGATAGATAGATAGTATACCATCTGAGTAACTTAAATTTTAATATAAATTCACACAGAAAAATTATAAGAATAGTTAGTTCACTCACATAGAGACTTTACGAATGTTTATATTTTGCCTAATTTTTCTTTAATTCTCTCTCTCAGTTTCCATACATATGAGTATACACATACATAGATATGTATGCATAATTTTTTCTAAACTATTTAGGTACAGCATAGAGATACATTGCTTTACCTCTAAAAAGCACCATTTTTAAGGCTGACAAAACATTTAAACAATATTCTCTGCTAATTAGGTAAAATTTTCATTTTTGAACATCTGTTTACTGGCTTCGTTTTTGCTACTATGGCCACAAGAAATAAGTATTTTTTTCTTCACAACAATCTGCTTAATTAAGAAAAGCTCCCATGATTTTAGATATTTCATTAGGTTCTATTACTATTCCTTAGATGACATGGGCTGACACTGCTACTACTTTTTTTTTTTTTTTGCATATGACATGGCTTGTTATTATGCCTAAATTTGTCATTTTCCTTTACTTCTTGCTACCAGGTGCTAAAAACCATGTTCTGTTTCTGTATAATGAAATTTTCATATTCCTCCTTTAAGGCATTGTGCTGTATCTTTCCTGCTGCCAGTCTAGTGCAAACACACAATTAATTTTAAGAGCTATTAAATAAATTTTTTTTTTTTTGACAGGCAGAGTGGACAGTGAGAGAGAGACAGAGAGAAAGGTCTTCCTTTGCCGTTGGTTCACCCTCCAATGGCTGCCGCGGACGGCGCACTGCGGCCGGCGCACGGCGCTCATCCGATGGCAGGAGCCAGGAGCCAGGTGCTTTTTCCTGGTCTCCCATGGGGTGCAGGGCCCAAGCACTTGGGCCATCCTCCACTGCACTCCCGGGCCACAGCAGAGGGCTGGCCTGGAAGAGGGGCAACCGGGACAGAATCCGGCGCCCCGACCGGGACTAGAACCCGGTGTGCCGGCGCCGCAAGGCAGAGGATTAGCCTGTTGAGCCACGGCGCCGGCCATAAATTATTTTCTAAGATGATTTTCCTGGTACACACTTAGATACAAGCAAATTTATTCTCCCTGCTCTACAGAATCAGCAATGTATTTTATTGTTGATATTAATTCAATTTTTGCTTATTTGAGAGGCAGAGACAGATGAGAGAGGGATGGAGGGAGAGAGTAACTTTTCCATCTGCTGATTTACTCTCCAAACGCCTGCAACTGCTGGGGTTGGGCCATGAAAAACCCAGGAATGTGGAAGTTCATTTTGGTCTCCCTTGAGAAATAAGAAACCGAAGTATTTGGGCTATCATCCACTGTCTCTCAACTGTAATAGTGAGGAGCTGGATTGAAGGTGGAGGTAGGACTTGATTTCAGGAACTGGGGGATGATAAGCATTTCAAATGGCAGATTAACTTGTGGCAACCCAATGCTCACCCCAGCTGCATCTTTTAAATTTTGAAAATTTCTTAGATGTGTTTTATTATTGTGCTTCAATACTCATTTTCTGACATTGAACATCATATCTTAGTGTTTATTTGCAGTTTCTTTCAAGTAAATTGTCTGTCCATATGGTTTGTTTAGCTTTCTATTAGATTGATTTTATCTTACTGATATGTAAAATATTATATATTCTCTGCAGCACTGATATGTTTCTTTTACACCTGATGAAATAGGGCACTTGGTTGTGGAGGCCGCCGGTCTTTTCACTTTCCTTGTAGTGTCTTAATATCAGAGAATTTTATACTTTATTGAGATTTATCAATTTTCCATTATAGTGTGCTTACATTGTTCAGAAAAACAAAACATCTTGTTTTGAAATATTTTAAGTGTTTGTATCTAATATTTAAGTTCAAAATCCATTTAGAATTACAAATACCTGTAAGATAACATATTCTTTTCCTATTTTCTTTTAGTAGGGAAAAATCATCTTTATAGGAGTTTATTCTAATAGGTATTTAGTAATTTTCACTGGCCATGAATACCGCTTTTTTACATATCAAATTTACAGACACATACACACACAAGCTGCACATTTCTCTTCAGAAGTTTAAAGGTTGCTTTGCCTGTTGCAAACAAAGTGACATGAATGTTGCCTGCTGCTATCACTCAAAGTAGAAGAAATTATGGTTAATAGGGTTTGACACAGAATACAGAAAATAATTTTGGCTCAGTATCGGGGAATAAATATCCTTGGAACATTCATTTAGAAATTTTAAAAGCAAAATTTGATATCAAATGATTTTCAAGTAGCTTAACTGCATTGCAAGAAAAAAGATAATATTTATATAAATGCAGAAATACATGATAACTAATTTTTAATACCTAAAAATTAATGTCTGGCTTTAAATCAAAGTTTACATGCCATGCAAAATCAGGAAAGCACAACATATAATGAAGAGAAAATCAATCACTCAAATAGTCCACTCTAATATCTCTGTATTTTAATTAATTTTTCTTATGTATATGTCATATTTTCCAGTAGCTGATATATCTAACATGTATATGATAAAAATCTGAAAGTTAAAAAAAATAAACAAGCAATTCAGTAAAAATGAGTCAAGGATTTGACTTGACATTTCACCAAGAACCCCACTATGGACACTTCATCAGAGAACACATGCAGATGGAATATATGCAAATGAGGAGATGCTCAACAGTATTAGTTATTACAAAAATGCAAATTATACCACAATGAGATACCACTATAGAAATATTAAAATGGATAAAATTAAAACTACTGCTTATAAATTTTTGACAAGGTTGTGGAGAAACTAGAGCATGTATGACTGCACTTAAGAATGTGAACTGTTCCAACCACATTCAAAAAGAAGTCAACGGTTTCCTAAAAAGTTAAATATACTCCTAGGCATTCAATTCTTAAGCATTTGCTTAAGAGACATAGAAGTGTATATCAACACAAATATTTGTACATGAACATCCATTACAGCTTTATTAGTAACATTCACAAACAGGACTTAACCTTGTCATTCATCACCAGCTAATGAAGTTGGAAATTAGCAACTCAGGAATCCCTAGAGCATATGCGAACACATGGAGGATACTAACCCACTGTTGGTGGGAATGCAAACTGGTGAAGCCACTATGGAAGTCAGTCTGGAGATTCCTCAGAAACTTGAGGATAACCCTACCATTCAACCCAGCCATCCCACTCCTTGGAATTTACCCAAAGAAAATTAAATTGGCAAACAAAAAGCCGTCTGCACATTAATGTTTATTGCAGCTCAATTCACAATAGCTAAGACCTGGAACCAACCCGAATGCCCATCAACAGTAGATTGGATAAAGAAATTATGGGACATGTACTCTGTAGAATACTATACAGCAGTCAAAAACAATGAAATCAGGTCATTTGCAACAAAGTGGAGGAATCTGGAAAACATCATGCTGAGTTAATTAAGCCAGTCCCAAAGGGACAAATATCATATGTTCTCCCTGATCGGTGACAACTAACTGAGCACCAAAGGGGAAACCTGTTGAAGTGACATGGACACTATGAGAAACAGTGACTTGATCAGCTCTTGTCCTGACTGTTGTTGTACAATGTAATACTATATCCATTTTAATACTTTTTTATTCTAGTACTAGTGGATGAACTCTGTAATTAACAAACAATTATTGTTAGGTGTTTAAATTTTAACTGAAAAGTGATCCCTGTGAAATATAAGAGTGGGAATAAGAGAGGGAGGAGATGTAAAATTTGGGACATGCTCAATCGGACTTGCCCCAAATGATGGAGTTAGAAATGTGCCAGGGGATCCCAATACAATCCCATCAAGGTGGCATGTACCAAGGCCATCTCACTAGTCCAAGTGATCAATTTCAGTTCACAATTGATCACACTGATAGGTCTAAGAGTCAAAGGGATTACACAAACAAGACTAGTGTCTGCTAATACTAACTGATAGAATGAAAAAGGGAGAGAATGATCCAACTTGGGAAGTGAGATACACAGCAGACTCATAGAATGGCAGATGTCCTAAATAGCACTCTGACCTCAGAATCAGCCCTTATGGCATTCAGATCTGGCTCAAGAGCCCATGAGAATATTTTAGGCATGGAAAGCAAAGACACTCTGGAAAAAAAAGAATACCTAAATGAAAGATCTCTATGAGTGAGATCCCAGTGGAAAGAACGAAGCCAGAAAAGAAGGAGGTACCTTTCTTTGAAGGGAGGAGAGACCTTCCACTTTGACTATGACCCTGTGGGAATAAGATTGAAGTCGGTGAACCCTAAAGGCTTCCATGGCCTCAGCAACTCATGACTAGAACCTAGGGAGATTACTGATGCCATAAACAAGAGTGTCAAATTGTTAAATCAACATCAGGAGTCACTGTGTACTTACATCTCATGGGGGATCTGCCCTTAATGTGTTGTCCAATGTGAAGTAATGCTATAACTAGTACTGAAACAGTATTTTTACACTTTGTGTTTCTGTGTGGGTGCAAACTGATGAAATCTTTACTTGTATATACTGATTCGATCTTCTGTATATAAAGATAATTGCAAATGAAAAAAAAACTTGGTGTTAAATTGGAAATTGCATAGAAAATTAATCAATTTTTAAAAAAAAATATCATGTAGGATCTCTGTCCTTAACGTGCTGTACATTGTGATTTAATACTATAACTAGTACTCCAACAGTATTTTTCACTTTGTGTTGCTATGTGAGGGCAAACTGTTGAAATCTTTACATAATATATACTAAACTGATCTTCTGTATATAAAGAGAATTGAAAATGAATCTTGATGTGAATGCAAGGGGAGAGGGAGCAGGAAAGGTGAGGGTTTTTTTGCATGTGGGAGGGAAGTTATGGGGTGGGGGAAGCCATTGTAATCCATAAACTGTACTTTGGAAATTTATATTCTTTAAATAAAAGCTTTTTTAAAAAAGAAATATTTCTATAATGCCATATTTTTCAGCAGTAAAAGATTTAGTAGTGATGGGGCCAGTGCTGTGGCATAGTTGGCTGGGCCTCCGCCTGTAGCGCTGGCCTCCCATAGAGGTGTCATTTCATACCTTGGCTGCTCCTTTTCTGATATGGCTCTCTGCTTTTGGCCTGGGAAAGTAGTGCAGGATAGCCCAAGTGCTTGGGACCCTGTACCTATGTGGGTTTCCATGTCGAGCAACCACAGCTGACTGCACGGAGTCTTTGAAGTCTACATCAAGGGACTCCAGCCCCAGCAGTTGGAGTCAAGGAAGGACACAAAATTTGGTGTTCAATCAGGCTCTGGTAGTGACTCTCCTAGCAGCAAAATGAGCATGGCAGCCCGCAGTAGGACTTGGTAGGTGGAAAAAAAATGTTCTAAAGACTGGTGCACTGGGCAGACCAAGTCACCAACAGTCCCCCAGGATGTGATGAGACTGGGGACAGCCTGTGGGAACATAAGCATATGCAGGATCTAACGGGCTATGCTGTCCAACAGCAGCCACTTGACTTTTGTAATTACAGATAGTCTGAAATGTACACGTGCCATAAATTTAAATTACATGTGATTAGAGCATATGGCATAAAGTAACATATTACTGATATTAATCTCACCCCCCTGCCCTTTTTAGTGTATCATTAGAAAATATAAAATTACAGGGCAGGTGTTGTGGCACAGCAGGCTAAGCTGCCACTTCAGATGCCTGCATCCCCTAAGGAGTGCCAGTTGAGTCCCAGACACTCTACTTCTGATCTAGCCCCCTGTTACTGCCTGGAAAGCAGCAGATGATGGCTCATATATTAGAATACCTGCCACCAGTGTGAGATACAAATTGAGTTCATGGTTTCTGGCTTTAGCTTAGCCCAGTCCCTGCCATTCTAACCATTTGGGGAGTGAATCAGTGGATTGAAGATCAATCTATCTCTCTGTCATCCTGTCGTTCAAATAAATAAATCTTTAAAACAAATTCAAGATTGCATATGTGGCTGACATTGTATTTTTTCTGTTTAAGTTTGTTTATTTTCATTTTATTTGGAAGGCAAAGAAATAGAGAGAGAGACAGTTTTCCATCTGCTGGTTCACCCACCAAAGCCCACAACTGGGAATTAGCCTGTCTGAAACAAGGAGCACAGAACTCAGTCAGGGTGTACCATGTGGGTGGCAGGGACTCAACTACTTGAGCCATTAGTTACTGCTTCCCAGAGTATGGAGGTAGCTGGAATCAGAGTTGAGCTGACTTGAACTAAGGCACTGGGATAATACATTTTAGAATATACCTAAATTCAACTTTCCTGAAAATAATTTGGTTTAGGATGGATTTTGTACACGATTAATTATAGCTTTCCTCTCTTGAGATTTTGAGTCTAATTGCTGTAAAATCTTTGCTTGTACATAGACTCATATTCCATGAGTATAAATGATGAAATTTGAATTATAATATTTTTGCACATCTTGTCTGAGGACACTTATTGAATAAAATAAACCATCTAGATAGAAGACAACATACAGAACCTTTTGTTATTTTGTAAAACTATTTTAATGCTCAGCCCCAAGCAGAGATGGTGTCTGAATTTAATAACAGCTACTTCAAAGATATGCAGAATCACATTTGCATATGCTACTACTAGAAGAATTTATGTGCTTAGTTCACTGATATTAAAATTAATTGTAAAATGCCACTAAGGGAATTTATCTTTTGATGTTTTCTGTAGGGGCAAATTTATGTTTTGAGATTAAGCATTAAAAATATTTAAAAAAAAACTGGAAAGAATGTATGTTTTCATCCTGTGATTAGTGGGTTGGGTGCAGATACATCTCAACACATTATTAATTGAGTGTTTTCAAGGAGCTGTGTTTAGAATATGCCAGAGGAACACATTTTCAGTACTTTATGAAGAGCTCAATTTCTCTTCTTAATAAATAATGCTATGCCAGCTGCCTTTTGCTCTCAAAGAAATTATATCAGGTATGTGAATATTATGGAGGTGTTTATGGGTAATTCATCATTTAAAGGTTAAAAAAGGCTTTTAATTACTAAGTATGTAATAAGAAGCTTAATGGGAATAGCTAGTGAATTTCATTTCACATAAAAGGATTTTTCCCATATTATTAAGATGTAAAACCAGAGGCAAAGCTGACCTTATGCCCTAAATGTATCTCATCCTTTTTCATAATTAAGTTTATAAGTAATTTCATGGCCCTTAACAAACACACTCCTTTAAGTTATTAGTTCATGTGCAATTTTGTCTATCCAGTGCTCTTTTTTTTTTTTTTTTTTTTGACAGGCAGAGTGGACAGTGAGAGAGAGAGAGACAGAGAGAAAGGTCTCCCTTGCTGTTGGTTCACCCTCCAATGGCAGCCGCAGCTGGCGCGCTGATCCTATGGCAGGAGCCAGGTGCTTCTCATGGTCTCCCATGGGGTACAGGGCCCAAGCACTTGGGCCATCCTCCACTGCACTCCCAGGCCACAGCAGAGAGCTAGCCTGGAAGAGGGGCAACCAGGACAGAATCCGGTGCCCCGACCTGGACTAGAACCTGGTGCGCCGGCGACGCTAGGCAGAGGATTAGCCTATTGAGCCACGGTGCAGGCCTATCCAGTGCTTCTTAAGAATTTCCCAGTCTCTATGGACCTGGCCTAATAATGCAATAATGCCAGCCCTCCCTCCCACAATGCACTGCCACCTCACTGCTATCTTGCTCTGCTGCTGCCTTATGTATAGTGCTACAGAAGTGTCATTGAAGTGTACTGAGAGGTCATAGCTAACTAATTTATTATTCAATAGTTGTCTGCATAGAATGGAAAACAAACAATAGAATGTTTGAGATGCTGTTCATGAGATGGGAAATGGACTATCTGAAAAATAGAAAAGACAGTTTGCATTTGGGCCAAATTTTGGCTCATACTTGGTTTAACGCTTAGAGCCAGCTGCAGGGTTAAAGAGCTCCCATGAGTTCACTGTGAAGGCTTAAGTACTTAAAGGGAAGGGAGAAAATGTTAAGGATGCTAGACAACAAAAGGGAAGTACAGAAAGAGAAAGAAAATAATAAACTGTGTAGATATCATCAAAAATGGTAATGTGCTAGCATTGAGTTTCCTTTATATTAAAACATCAGTATCATATACTATGACTTGTTTTATTTAATTTATCTACTAGGGTTAAAGACAGAGAAACAAAAATCTTGTTTTTCTCAAGTAATTAGGCTAGGGGGTAACTTTTAAGAAGAAAAATACGAGAGTTGAGGAATAAATACATCAATCTGACACTGAGAGAGAGAGCCAAATTTATGGCAAAATTAATTAGAGATTGTATGGGGACAATTCTACTAAAAGTTGTTTAAAAAGGTAAACTGTTTTGTTTCTTAAATGAAAAAAGTATATTCCAGGTGAAAGGAAAGAAAGATAAGAGTGAAAATTGGGAATAGGTTTTGGGGAAAAGCAAACTATGTAGAATAAATAATAAATTCTGAATGAATGTAATTGAAGAACTAAGATGAAAAAATTAAAGTGGGTCTCTATTAGGCAAAGTGATACTAATTGATAAGCTCTTAAATATGATTTTGAAAAATTTTAATGAAAGAAGTTTCTAGAGCAGTGAAGGATAACTGATTATTCTATACTGTCTATTTTTGCCTTCTGTAATAGTTAATAGATTTTTATGGGGACCACAATTGTCCAGGTAGAGACTGACATTCTCAGTATCCTTTGCAAGGACATAGGGCTGTACAATTAGTTTTTTTGCTAGTGAAAGATGAGTGGAATTGAAACAGACAATTTTCAAGCAACTGAGGAATTGATTCCTTCTTTGTTATATTGACGTGTTCAGGCTTTAATTCCCAATCCTTTAATCAAACACCATGAAGGTATTGCTGCAAATGTGTTTTTCAGATACAAATGAACTCCTTAAGAGGTTAATTTTAATTAAGGGAGATTATCTTGGATAATTTATGAAGGTTTGAGTTAATCACTTGGAAGAACTTCAGGCAGATTTGCAGTTTCTGAGATTGAGAAAAAAGAGAGAAAGAGATGAAGATGAGAAAGAGATGGAGATGAGAAGAAGGAGGAGAGGGCAAGGAAGGACAGGTGAAAGAGAGGAGAAATTAAGGAAATTCTGCCACGGGCAGTAGCTTCAGCTTATGTGCATGAAGCTCACTTTGCCCGTGATCGTCCCTTCATGACTTCCTTCTCTATGGATGTTTTACCTGCTTAGCTGTATTCTAAAATCTTCATAGCAGTTATATACATAATTACATATGTAAATTCCACATAATAATTTATATATCTCATATATAACATAGCATATATGATAAATTATGTATGAATATGTGAAAATACAAAGGTCCTCCAAAAAGTTTCTGAAATGGAATTGATAGATGAGCTTATTTTGGTGCAAAACATTTTCAAAATTCACGTATATGAGCATTCATGAAAAAGTGCATGAAATGTATATTATTAAATTTGTTCCCTTTGCTTAAATAAATAATCATAAAAAAGAAAAATACCTGCAGAAGTAAGCCTATATATATATAAATAATCAGTAAATTTTGAAAAATGTTCTAAGGAAATTCAGTGGTAGTTGAACAATTGAATGTTTATCAGCAAAAATCTGAAATATAAAACCTTATCTCATTCCATTTACAAAAGTTAACTCACACTCATCACATATCTATTAGAATGTGATATATATACACACAATGGAATACTATTTCACTGTAAAAAAGAATTACATTCTGATATTTACAAATAAATGGGGGGAATTGGAGACCATTAGGCCATGTGGAATAATACAGACACAAAAATACAAATATCACATATTTGCTCTCACATCTGGAAGTTAAAAATTATATGTGTACACTATTAAAATGTCTGTGTTATATTATTTGGTAAGTAAATTTGTAAATGTTACTTCCACTGAATGATACTATTATATAATACTGTAGTCCCTTTTGTCACTTCATAATCTTTGTCATGAGTTTCACATAATGAGATATTAATATATTTATCACTGCTTTAAAGAAGAGTAGAATGTATATTTATTTATACTATGTATTTTTCTTAAATGTAATTAAATCAGGTCAAGAAAGCTTTTGATATATTAAAGACAAATTCCTGTGGTAGTCATTATAGCTTGTCTCTAACAAGACTGTTTTAAAAATTTATGTATTAAGGTATGGTGCTCTGTACTAATTTCTTTTGTACAAAGTATGTATTATACTGAGATTCAAATGTCTGTTGCCTATCTGTGATTTGAACATTCAAACCTTTTCTATTGAAATCCAGGATACATACAGTGACATGTTTAGAAACAAATGTAAATGAGTATGTGTGCCATAGCAAGAATTTTCTTAGGCTGACCCTGTGTGTTAATGTAATACTTCTAGTCCCTGAGGTAGAATAAAATACAGTAAACCTTCAGGTTGGGTTACTATGCCTGGTGGGTTTCTTACTCCTTATTTTTCACCTCTAGAACTTTGGGTTTATCCAATAAGAATCAAGAGAGGGGTTCCTTTATATAACCTTTTAAAATAAACATAAATGAAGCCTGGTACTCCATCTGGTTCTCCTATGTGATTGGGAAAATCCCAAGTACTTGGCCCCTGATGATTTTCTTACCTCTGGGTAACATAACAGGTTTTCATCAACTCTGGGTGAATCTGACTCAAAGTGGATCTAGTATTAATGGTTTTGTCTGATTTTCATCTGTCTCATCCTGGGTATGCAATAGTTGGAAGCTGGATTGGAAGCATGGTATCCAGAACTCGAAATAAGCACTCTGACATATGATGCAGGTAATCAAGCAAAAACTTAATACCCATCCATACAAATTGCTTTTATTTAACAAAATCTAAAGGGGCTGTTTTCATCAGTGACGATCTGTGTGCTCTGCCTTAGCTAATAGAAAATTTTGTCTCATTCATTATCCTATTACAATAGCTTTTTCCATATCTGTCACATCTTGCATAAAGTTAAATATTTATTAAATAAATTATGAATTAATATGGCCATAACCATATTCTTTTTGCATTAGCTTATCACCACTTTCCATATGATGTCTTATTAGTATATCAAAATCATTATTTCCAAAATTGGATTTATTATCCATCCCCCAGACACTTTATAATTTTTATTCCATTAAACACAATATTTAATAATATTCATAATAGAAATATCTTACCCCACTTTCCCTACATTTTATATTTCATTATTAATTCCATCAACTGAGAGCCATCTGAAGATTGATCTTTTATCTATCTGCCTATCCTATTCTGTTAACTGGGGCATTCACACTGATTATATTAATGACCACTTGGCAGGAAAGCTAACAAGTATCAGAGGTGCTACCCTCCCAGGGAGTGTTAAACGTTTTGCACTATAATTCATTAGCACTTCCTCCTATTACTCTGCCTTCCCAGGAGGAGGAAAAGTTACCTGTCCTTTCAAACCTTTACATGTGTTATCTCTCACAAATAAATTTAGTAAAATTGCATCTGACCAGCTAACCCTACTGCCACCCCTTCCTAATTCACAATGATGGGCCCAGATTGCAAAAATCAACAAATGCAGGCACTAAATGTCAACCATCTAAACACAAAAGATAAATGAGGTAACTCTGTTTGCTGAAAGACAATAAAAGGTGAAATCACATTCTGGGGCTGATGTCATGGCATAGAGGGTTAAGCCATGGCCTGCAAAACTGGCATTTCATATCGGCACCTGTTCAGTTCCTGACTGCTCCACTTCTGATCCAGCTCCTTGCTAATGGCCTGGGAAAAGCAGTGAAAGATGGCCCAATTGTTTGGGTCCCTGCCACCCATGTTGGAGACCTGGAAGAATCTGCTGGCTCCTGGCTTCCATGTGGCCTAACCCAGCTGTTATGGCCATACGGGGAATTTACCAGTGGATGGAAGACTTCTCTCTCTGTCTCTCTCTCAATCTATCCCTAGCCCCCGTAACTCAGATTTTCAAATACATACATAAATTTTATAAATAAAAAAAAGTGAATTTACTTTCTTCCCATGCATGATCACTGGCCAAAACGTAACTAAGAGAACAAATGAATAGAAATATTGGATAGCATTTATTTGTCTGTAGATTGTGATATCAATGACCCAGAGAGCTTTTTCTCACACCACCATCAGTATCTCTTTTGGTGCCCCTATATAGACACCTGGAAAATGTTAAGGCACAAAAGGGAAATTGATGAACAGGTTTTGGGCAAAGTGGTTTGAGATCAAATAACTTTTCCAGAGATCTGTATCCCTACTTATTATGCTGCAGGTTGAAACAGTATCAGAGAAATCCAAATAAAGCAGTGCTATACATTTGAAACTATATGTTTTGTCATCCTTTTTGAGACTAGATTTTTAGGTTGGGAAAGGAGAATGAAAAAATCATAGTCAATACTTTTATAAGACTTTCTATGATACAAGAATTATTCTAAGCACTTTATGTGTAGTAACTCAGTTAATTCTCATAATAACAACAAAGAAACGATTACTATTTCTTTTATTATTTTTAAAGGAGGAGATTTAGTCATCAGGGTTTTAAGTTTCATGTCCAAGTTCAGATACTAAAGGATAGAACAGAGATTCAGTGTGGGGTTTCAAAATCAACGTTCTGAACTAACTACACTTTTAAGTGAATTTTGGTCCAAGAATGTTCAAAAGACACTAGGGATTATCCTAGGAATTGTACATTTCAACCTGCTTCTAAACTATATATGTAAAGCTGATTAAACTAGCTTCAATTGAATAATAATTTAGTTCAATGGGAATACACTTCTCTTCTCTTCTGAATAAGCAAAGCAATCAGTAAACTATACTGACTCGGGAGGCAGTGGTGATGGCTGAAGTGAATGGGTTCCTACAACACATGCAGGAAACAAGGATTGAGTTCTCCATTCAGAGCTTTGGCCTTGTTCAACCTTGGCTGTTCCAGGCATTTGGGGAATGAATTAAGGGGTAGAAAATTTCTCTCTGTTTGGCTATGTCTCTGTCTCTCTGCATTTCAAGCAAATGAAAGTAAATAAATAATTCACACTTTCAAAAACTATAACTTTGGAATACAGCTTGAGGGAATTTTAACCATTATTCTAATTTTATTAATTACCAAATAGTATTTTAAATTCTTACTCATTTCACTATATTACTTGCTCTACTATTTTTTCTGTACTCCTATTATCAAGCAATAAATGCTCCATGTTAGTTCTCACAAAAAACCTAATCAAATGTAAATATAAATTACTATGCATTATACATTCAGAAAAATTTTCTGAGACAAATGTACAAAAGTGCTTCTCCAAGCTCCATCTTCAACACTTTCTCCAACATTTTCTGTCCTCCACAAAATTAATCTCTTTGAAGTCTGATTATGTTATTTTTTACGCTTAAAAACTTCAGTAACACTTTTCTATTGAAAAAACATCTTTGGGTGGTATTCCAGATTCTCTGTTATGTAACATCAACTTGCATTTCCTGCCTTATCCTTCACAATCATCTTCTTGAAGCTGACACATTTTAATTATCATGGTTACCCATTTTATTTTATTATTATGAATTTTTAATCCTGCCCCCAACTGTATTACACTTTCCTTTCCTTTAACATTCGCAAAAATTATCTTGTGGAAGTGTTGGCTAGAACAACTAGCTTGAATTTCAGATCCATCACTAACTTCATTGTATGGCTTTGGGAAAGTGTTCAACACTTTGCTCCTTGATTTCTTCGTGAATAATGGATGGAAGATGACAATATCTACCTCCTCATGCACTCCCTTTCATGAACAATATTTCTTAGATAATTATCTATTTGAAAGGCAGAATAATAGAGAGGGAGAGGTGGAGGGGGGAGAGTGAGGGGCGGGAGAGAGAGAGAGAGAGAGAGTCAATCTTCCATCTGCTGGTTCACTCTACAAAAGTCCACAATAGTTGAGATTAGTCCATGTCCACAAGAACACCACTGGCGTCTGCCACATGGATGGAAGGAACCCAAATAACTTGGGACAGCATCCACTTTCTCTTAGGCATTTTAGGAAATGTTAACACTCATTGCTTCTTATGAATGTTTTTACAAAACCTAGTTTAATTTGCATTATGCCTCTAAAAACATGAGCATTATTTTTGTCCACTGGCAGATTGTAAACTAGGGATGTCATCAGTTACGACTTATTTCTCTTTTATCCTTAATGCTTCATACAGTCTTACTCATAAAGAAACTTTAAATCACCCTATTTGATCCAATAATCCCCACATCTATTAGATCTGACAAATAAGAAAAGTTTGCCTCACAAAGCTTCCTGCTACTAAAAACACTCAAAGAGAGTTTGGTTACTTCCCACAGTGGAATAATGCATATTGTTAATAAAGCTAGATGGAAATAGGAACAGCTGAGCTCTACAATGTACGTCTAACGCTAAGAATTTTCAGATAACCAAAGATCTAATTACAGTTCTCCCAAAAAAGCCATTGTCTGGTTGTAATTAGAATAAAGTGGAAATTCTGAAATTTAGTTTTCCAATGAACTAGATATGGAACCTTGAAACTATCCCTTAACTTTTTAGTATCTGTTTTCACATTTATAAAATTTAAGGTTTATAGAACTGTGAGGAAATGCCAAACTGTTTATAATATGTAAAGAATGTTAAATAGAAGAACAATTTTATTTTTTTAAGAATTGTAGAAATGTAGAAGCACATACATATTCAACAAAAGATGTGGCCAAATTCCTGAGAAGCACACTCTGGTGTGTTTCCCCATCAGCCTAAATTAAACTGCAACAGGACCCCAAACAGCCTTCTATGTGCGTTTCTGCCAATATGCAGTTGGCTCTCTCTTCTGCAGCTGTCTGTGATCCTCCGTTGAGACAAGTGAATACTGTTGTCAAATTAGAAGTGTAGAAAATGGCATCATTAAAGCAGAATGAAAAAATTACAACATCTCCACAAAAAAAAAATCCTTAACTAGTGAACATAGACAGTAACCACTTCTAATTTTACAGAAATATAAATTCAAAAAATTTTACAAATGAATGTTTTAATTTATAGCATGATTTTGTTTCAAATATCAACTTATAAGTGTTAGGCATTTTATTCAAGAAACATTCTGAAAATCAATACTAGTAAAAGACTCCTGCATGTGAATTCAGAAAGTCAAGAATTTCAGCTTTTGTTCCTTCATTAAGGGTCTGCAGCTGACAATCTTTTTGGATTTGGGGATTTTTATGGGGAAATTAAGAATAGATTGTATCTAATGTTTTTCTAAAATTCTTTGATTTTCTGGTTTTGTAACTATTTTATCTAGGGTGGGATATAAAAGCCTAATACTTTTTTGGCACTGTAATGATTATAAATAGGTGTTTAATAATTATTTTCATTTATAGTAAATTATTTGAGCTTATTAATTTGAACATCTTGATAAAAATAGATAAGTTAAATGCTTCAGAAAAATGGTATTAGAAACTGAGGAAGTGAACAATTTGAGTATTCACTGCAGGTATCAGTGCAATGCAGTTATAATTTACTTCAGTGCTAGGGGCATAGGAACAAATGAAGCATTCTTGTGTTTTTCAGAAGTGTACCTGAGCTGTATTCTCACCTTAGATATTTAAATGGAGACTTGGCATCACCAGCAACTGCTAATGGCAAGAACATGAGAACTGGCATCAACAATTTAGCAGGTAGCCACTACTACAATGACATATAATTGGCACTTAGAATACATACAAACAGACACATGGACTGTGTTACAAAAAAAAAAAAAACCTGTTAGGTTGTCTCTCACACCTTAGACTAACTCAAACTAAAGGTTTGATGAAGGAGCAGAGTGGCAGGTGGTCGGAGCAGGCAGCAGAAGTAGTTTGCTTTTTATTTGGGGTGATGCATAAACAAGCAGCAAATTGGAATCCGAGCCTGCGGTGCAGGTGCTAATTATTCTTTCTGTGGCACCAATGGAGGTCAGGGAATGGCGCCTGATTTATAGCCTATCTTGGCTGGTACTGACCAGGCATAAGTAATTCCAGATGCCAAATGCAACAGGGGCACTGGAGGGGCTCAACAATAAATAGCTGCGATAAATTTTTAGATGAAAATTGTTGCACCTCTGTCCTATTACTCTTTTTGCTAAGTAAGGATTATTCTGAGTTATAGAATGTGGATTTGTGCTGACATTGACTTTAAAACTTACACTGGATTTCGGTATTGCTTGGCCTAATGTATTTATTCTTTTTAAACACACTCCACCCAGTATCTTACAGTCAGTCTAGACAACTTGGAGACAAGCATCTCTAACAATAAAGTAAAGAGCTTCTAAGAAATTAAGTAGCCATCATTCACGTTTTTCTATGAAAATTAAAATTAAAAGCAAAGCCAAAGATAAGTTTAAGGATTTACATCTATATTATTTGTCAAGTTTGTGCTTGTAAAGGAAGACTTAAAAACATTTTATTAACATAATGAGAACAGATTTCATGTATTTCACATGTACAATTCTGATAACCATACTTCCCTCTCTCCCTCCTTCAATGCCTGCCTGCCTTCTTTTCTTTTTTCTTCAAGTTTTACAAAAACATGATTTTAATCCATGCCATATATTCAACAGACAGAAAGTAAATAGAGCACAGTTTCACAGGAGGATAAACGAGAGCCAAAAACCACAATCAGATCACAAAATGTCCATTTTATGCTTACACATTTTTGTATTATAATTACCACGTATCAAAAAAAACCCATGATATTCCTGGATTAATATTGAGACTGGCATATTTCACTAAATATAATGGTTTCCAGTAGCATCCATTTGGCTGCAAAAGGTAAGATTTCTTTTTTACGGCCGAGTAGTATTCCATAGTGCAGAATTATAACTTTTAATTCGACAGTGATTGCTCTATGCAGTCAGAATGAGCTATTTTTCAAACTTGCATCCTCAAGATTAAGTATATTTATATTATTTTACGTTTTTGTTTATTAACTGTGAGACTAAGTCCAAAAATCTTCTCTGCTAAATAATCCATTTCTTTTGTAAGTGTTGAATGAATTAATGAATATATTGATTATTTGATTGGTAAGGAAGGATCAGATAGCATTTCCAAGTTTGTAAGTTGAAAATGGTAGCTCAGCAACAAAAGTAGTAATCAGTAGTTTTTGAAGCCAGAAAACCAGTAGCAAAGAGCTCATCAGAATCGTGTAAGCCATTTTGGAAAAGTATTGATACCTGAGGCTTCTTCTGGTATGGTGGTTCTCAAGAACGGTTCCTGAAAGTTTTTGTTACTCGAGTTTTTGTTAGAAATGGAAATACTTACATCTCTTTACAGATCTACCATATCAGAAACTTCAGGAGTAAGTTCAAGACACTTTTTTTTTTATAAAGATTTTATTTATTTTATTTGAGAGGTAGAGTTACAGACTGTGAGACAGTTTACTCCCCAAATGGCTGCAATGGCTAGAGCTGCGCCAATCTGAAGCCAGGAGCCAGGTGTTTCTTTCCGGTCTCCAACATGGGTGCAGGGGCCCAAGTACCTGGGCCATCTTCTACTGCTTTCCCATGCCACAGCAGAGAGCTGGATTGGAAGAGGAGCAGCCGGGACTAGAACCAGCATCCATATGGGATGCCTGCACTGCAGGCGGAGGATTAACCTACTGTGCCACTGAATAGACTGAGACAGAGAGAAAGGTCTTCCTTTGCCATTGGTTCATTATCCAATGGCTGGCGCAGCCGCCGCTCTGCAGCCGGCACACCTCACTGATCCGAAGCCAGGAGCCAGGTGCTTCTCCTGGTCTCCCATGGGGTGCAGGGCCCAAGCACTTGGGCCATCCTCCACTGCACTCCCGGGCCACAGCGGAGAGCTGGCCTGGAAGAGGGGCAACCGGGACAGAATCCGGCGCCCAGACCGGGACTAGAACCCGGTGTGCCGGCGCTGCTAGGTGGAGGATTAGCCTGTTGAGTCATGGCGCCGGCCCATGACACTTTTGTTTTTAAATTGAATTCTTCAGATGATTCTGATGCCTGATAAAATAGGAAAAGATTTGTAAAATTCTGAATCAATTGATCTGTGGCATAACATTCATATTCCCTGTAGACCTCTCTATATGATTTGAATATGTGGCTAGAGTTGTGAACAACAAGAATAGCAGATGAGAAAATTGCACAAATTATAATACTTAAAGAAGTTTTGTCAAAAACTGAATTAAAAGATAAATTCATATTGATGCAAAAATTTGAAATTCATGCAGGTTTTTTCGTAGCATATTTTCCTTAAACTTATTGAGGATCCCTTTGTCTATGTGTATGTGTTTAAATTTATAAGAATAAGAAGGGCACAGTGAATGAAAATGAAAGGATGTTTAAAGAATATGCTAGGGGGTGCTGGTTCTGTGGCGTATGGGTAAAACATCCCATATGGGCGCTAGTTCGAGACCCGGCTGCTCCACTTCTCATCCAGCTCTCTGCTATGGCCTGGGAAAGCAGTAGAAGATGGTCCAAGTCCTTGGGCCCTGGCACCCATGTGGGAGACCCGGAGGAGGCTCCTGGATCCTGACTTTGGATTGGCACAGCTCCAGCCATTGCGGCCATCTGGGGAGAGAACCAGCAGATGGAAGACCTTTCTCTCTCTGCTTCTGCCTCTGCCTGTGCCTCTCTGTAACTGTGAATTTAAAGTTAACCAATGAAATCTTTAAAAAAAAATGCTAGGCTGCAAAATGTTGACTCATTTAAGTTTTTATTTGTTTTGACTTCGCTGATAAAAAGACACTCTACATAGTGTTTTTGGTTTTGTTGTTGTTGTTGTTCCACAGAATTTAGAGCCTATTCTGGATGCCATATTATCAGACTTTAAGAAACAGCTTAACAATTGGACCCTTCTTACATGCATAGGCATAACTTTGCATCAAACTCAATCTTATGTAATTGTCATACAATCCTTTGAGGTTTAAGCATTATTACAGTCATTTTTACAGATATGTCAACTGAAACTTAGAGAGCTTAATTAACTGGCTCAGAGTCTGTACAACACAAGAGCCACAGAGCTGGGGCTGGAACTCAAGTCTTCTTCACGTTACCATACCACTGTTTCTCACAAGCAAGCGAGCTGGGATATTAACCTCTTTAGAAATGAATAATAAAAGGGTTCTACAAGCTGTAATTAAAGTGCAGTGTGGGTATTTTGCTCCAGGTGTTTTATAATTGTTTACCTATTTCTTGTGCTGAGGAAACAGAAGGGAAGTAACATATTTTAATGCCTATTATTAGCTGAGCATTTAACATCTACTAATGCATATATATTTTAAAGATCCTGAGGGATAACAGTTGAAAGTGATAAGATTAGTCATCAAGCCCACAAACTAAATAGCAACAGATACGAAAGTCCAAATGTAGCTTGTCTGATCACAAAGTCATTTGAGCACTTTTATTTACAGAATAACGACACTCCCTTCTATCAGATATGTGGCGTGAGAAATATTATCAGTTTTTGGACTGAAAGGAATGGCAAAGAGAAGGATAATACAATGTGAGTTTGGAGGGAAAATTGCATGAACCATTTGAGAATTGTGAATGTCAATTACAAGTGCTCATTTAAACCTTTGAAAATGGCAGGCAGTTCAGGGCTGGCTCTGTGGAGCAGTAGGCTTATCCTCTGCCTGCAGTGCCAGCATCCCACATGGGTACTGGTTCGAGTCCCAGCTGCTCCTCCTCCACTAGCTCTCTGCTGTGGTCTGGAAAAGTAGTAGAGGATGGCCCAAGTGCTTGGGCTCCTGCACCCATGTGAGAGACTGAGAAGAAGCTCCTGGCTCCTGGCTTCAGATCGGCACAGTTCTGGCCATTGTGATCATTTATGGCGTGAACCAATGGAAGGAAGACTTTCTCTCTGTCTCTCCCTCTCACTGTAACTCTACCTCTCAAATAAATAAGCAAAATCTTTTAAAAAATGGCAAGAAGTTCTAAACGTGAAAGCAAATTAAGCTAATTCAGTGAGAATTAAAAGTAGAAGCAGAAAATTAAATATAAAGAGATGGATGGGAAGATGCTCCGCACAGTGATTAAGTCTTCACTTGAGATTCCTGCATCCCACATTAGAGTGCCTGGTTTAAGTCCTGGCTACACTGTTTATTATCCAGCTCCCTGCTAATGCACACTCTGTGTGGCAGCAGGTAAAGGCTCAGTGCGTAGGTTCCTTTGACCCACTTGGGAGACCTGGACTGAGTTCTCAACTCATCACTTCAACCTAGCTCAGCCCTGGCTGCTGCAGGCATTTGGGGAGTGAACCAGAGGATACAAGGTGTTTCTCTCTTTCTCTCTCCCCCTCCCGACATCTTCAAATGAAATATAAATCAATAAATCAATAAATCAAAATTTTGAAAGGCACTGAGATGACAGTAAATGTCATAACCTAGACAATATGAATAAATTCACAAAAGAAGTAATAATGATGTACAAGTCAGGGTGCACCAGACTGAGGATCTGTATTCTACTTCATAGATGGCAACTTGTCACTCTGTACTAACATAATGGGAAGTACAGGCAACCTCATATACACCTCTTCTATAAGGGCATTAAACCTGTTTCTAAGCGCTCTTCCTGTGTGATCTCATTACATACCATAGGGCACATCTCTTATGACTATCACATTGGGGATTAGATTGCAACACATAAAATGCTGTGGAAAAGAAACATTTAGAACATATCAGACAGTCAATGTTTCTTTGGTTATTTTGTTTTATTTTCCTTGGTTTTCTTTAGGCATCACATATGGGAGACAGAGAAAACGGCCCAAGAAATAATTTTAAGAAGCATGCTAAAGATGTATTAACAGAAGGAAGCCACTCTAAGGGGAAAACAGAAGGAGTTATGTGACTGATGGGATGAACCAGAACAATCACAGATTGGAAAAATGCTGCATCTCTTTATAAGGTTCAGTCTTTCAGATAAATCAATTATATTTTTACCATATTTATCTGTCATATGTACTTTTCTGAATTTTTATTCTATTTTTATTCTTTTTTTTCCCCGTATCATTTGATAACTCACATGCAGAATTTCCTAGGAAAAGTGACCACTGAGCTTCTAGACCAATTGTTAGTGTACACATGTTGGAGACGATGTAAAACTTGGGGCAAGAAGGCAGTGTTAAGGCTCTGCAACAGAAGCATCTCTCTGATGCTTCCATTAGAAACTCCTGAATGGGGCCGGCACTGTGGTAAAGCGGGTCAAGATGCCACCTGCATCACCGGCATCCCATGCGCGCGCCGGCCCAAGTCCATGCAGGCCCGCCCCCAACCCAACTCCCCACCAATGTGCCCGGGAAAGCAGCAGAAGACGGCCGCGGTGCCTGGGCCCCCGCAGCCTCGCAGGAGACCCAGAAGAAGCCCCATGCCCCAGGCCCCAGCAGGCCCAGCCCCTGGTCGCTGTGGCCACCCGGGGAGCAAAACAGCAGATGAAAGACCTCACCCCTCCCCCCATCTCCCTCTCTTTCCTCCCTCTCCCTGTCTCTCTGTAATTTTGATTTATAAATAAATAAATAAATCTCAAAAAAAAAAGAAACTGCTGAAGCTATATGACAGATAAGAGGATACTTCAGAAAATTCATAGAAAGTCGAAATAAATTAATTTGGAGGCAAAAAGAACTGAAATCCATTCATAGTTTTTTTCTCCCCATAATATGCATTTTACACGAAATACCCTTTGCCTTCTCACCAGTATTCTTTAGGGACAAGATGAGTGCCCCTGTGAAGAGAGTGCTGTGTGAATTGTGTGTATGTGGTCTGTTCATTTCTAAGGAAGCTGCATGTGTGCCCTTTACTCCCTCCCCACTTTACACATTGGCTGGTAAGCGTCAGACTATTTTTTTATAAAGCTTTTAATTAAAGAATATAAATTCCCAAAGTACATCTTATGGATTACAATGGCTTCCCCCCCCTCCACAACCTCCCTCCCACCCGCAACCGTCCCCTCTCCCGCTCTCTCTCCCCTTCCAATCACATCAAGATTCATTTTCAATTGTCTTTATATACAGAAGGTCAGTTTAGCACATATTACGTAAAGATTTCAACAGTTTGCCTTCACACAGCAACACAAAGTGAAAAATACTGTTGGAGTACTAGTTATAGTATTAATTCACAATGTAAAGCACATTAAGGACAGAGATCCTACATGATATTTAAAAAAAATTGATTAATTTTCTATGCAATTTCCAATTTAACACCAAGTTTTTTTTTCATTTTCAATTATCTTTATATACAGAAGATCGAATCAGTATATACCAAGTAAAGATTTCATCAATTTGCACTCACACAGAAACACAAAGTGTAAAAATACTGTTTCAGTACTAGTTATAGCATTACTTCACATTGGACAACACATTAAGGACAGATCCCCCCTGAGATGTAAGTACACAGTGACTCCTGATGTTGATTTAACAATTTGACACTCTTGTTTATGACGTCAGTAATCTCCCTAGGCTATAGTCATGAGTTGCCGAGGCTATGGAAGCCTTTAGGGTTTGAGGTACCTCCTTCTTTGATGGCTTCGTTCTTTCCACTGGGATCTCATGTGTGAGACACAGATGGAATTTCAGGCGTCTGGCTCTGGTCTGGCCTTGTTGCAGGCATTTGCAGAATGAACCAGTGATGGAGCGGTCTCTTTCTCTCTATGTCTGTCTCTGCCTTTCAATCTACCTTTCAGGGTAGATGAAAATAAATAAAAATTATAAAAAATGGTAATGTACCTCAACATAAGAAAATTGGGGCTAGGCTGCTTAAGGAGAATTAGTGCTTTAACTAGGTAAGATTCATCCCTAAGAACTTCATATTTTATAGAAATATTTAGACAAAGATTACACTTTTGGAATAAAAAGTTTTAAATTAGTTTGTATGAGGCCAGGGTGGTGGTACATGGGTTAAGCTGCCAACTGTGACATGGTATGGTATAACAGAAGGTTACTGTTTGAGTCCTGGCTGCTCTGCTTCCACTCCAGTAGAAGATGATCCGAGGGGTTGGCCCCTCGCAAGCCAAGTGAGAGACCAAGAGAAAATTCTGAGCTCCTGCCTTCTGCCTGTTCCAGCTCTGGCTGTTGCAGCCGTCTGGTGAGTGAACTAGTAGATGGTTCTTTATGCCATACTTTCTTTCAAATTAATAAATAAATCTTAAGAAAATTTTTTATTGTTTTCTTATTTATCCACAGATTATAAAAACAATTGATTAATTTAAATTGTTTTAAACAAAATATATTGTCTTAAGAATTTAAATAAAACCTCCAGGTATTGGTATTGGCATTGTTTTTTAATTCTAAATATTGCTTTAGTTATTTTCATTTGTCATCATAGACACCAGAAAATAGGCAAACATAGATACAATTTGCTTTCCTTATTTACAAGCAAAAGGCCTTATTAACTATTGGGTAGCATTGACTAGAAATGAAGGTCTTATACAAGAAACAAACAAACAAAAAAATAGTGTTTGAGTGAAGAAGGTTTTACGGCAATGGTGAACTTCCTCAAAATTCACAATTTTCCCCCCATAGATTCGAGAAGAGGGACTGTTTTTGGAGTATTTCATGCCAAAATAACTCATTTGAATGTTGAAAGAGGCAGCATTTGTTAATCTCAATGGTTAGAATGTGAATTGATGTAGCAAAACTGTGTATCATCATAAAGTAGGCTAATGTAAATTCTACCTTAAGTAAGCTTTTAGAAGAGCACCTGTTTGTTAGGAAATGGAATCTTCATCTGTCTCTAGGTAGTACATCACATAGTATCCTTATGGAAACTAATTTTAGTTGATGTTGCCATAGTTCTCCTTTTCTCTAGTGTTATAAAATAAAGTATTCATTTTTCTATCTTCCTTGTTCCTGTTCAAAGTTTCTTCAAGGGCACTTTAAGACTACCAAGAATTGGTATTGGAATACTGGCATTAGATCATTAGAATATTTTCATCTGAGAATCTCAACAGGGCATAGATATTATCAAGTGTCCTTGAATCAGTCATCTCATACAAATGAACAGAGATTAACGTTCCACTACTTTCCCGATTACTGTAGATAATCAAGAACTGATTGCAAGTTACAAGAACAGAAATTTAATTTTCTGTAGGACAGCTGCAAATAGCTTTTATTTTGATATTTCTTTGCTTAAAGAATATTGCTCATGCCCTTTCTATCATTTTTTTCTCCATAATGCTTTAGTTCACCACTTCAATAGCAATTTTACTTTTGCTACCTCCACATGCCATTGTTACTGGCCCTAAATTCATGCAAGAAATAGAGACAAATGATGCACTTCAGAAAAGTCAGTGAACTATAAATTGCTCCTATCATTTGAGGGAGACCTCTTGTGATATGAAACTTACCTTTATTCATTAAAAATCTTTTGTAATATTCTTTAAGAACTTTCAAAGCATTTAGTTGATAGTAGTTATGAGTTTGCTATTATGTAAAGTTAGATAACTAATATTGCATTGATTTTATTAATGTTTTGACATGCATAAAACACTAAATATTTGACTCTTAGAAGTTTATAATAAAATATCAAATTTATATGAACTAGGGTACTATTTTATATTAAATTGTAATTTCTAATATTGAAACTCATGGGAAGTAACAATGAAAAATGTTTATTAATCTGGACTTTAGCAATAGCCATCAATTTGATTATTGTGCAGCCATATTTTTTCCTTTTGACCTATACCACAGGCAACTGCCAGAGGGAACATTATAGAACAACTTGGTTTCTGACTCTGCTGCTCAAAAATCTAAGGGGCTTCATACTAACAAGATAAAATGAAAATTTAGAGTAGTTTCCACAACTTTCAGGATGTCACTCTTTAATTTCTAAAACCTCCTCTCACTCTTCTCATTGTTCTTTTATCCTATCTATGCCTACACACAATCATAGTCCCATACTGTTTCTCTAGATGTTCATATTTATCAGTGCATTCTATTTCATTTTATCTCTTACTCATAGTCAAATTAGAACTGTCGCTGTTTGCGAATGTCTCTTCTTTGAATTGTATGCCTCTCCATTATTTGCTTTCATTGTGCCTACTAATAAATTTGAATGTGCTATGTTTGTCATAATGTTCTGGCTTAACAATGTTCACTTTTAAGGAAGAGCTATATCCATCTTACACTGAATCTTCAGTAGAATTTATCAGAGTACAACAAATATTACAGGTCTTGAACTAATGACCTTGTCCCATGGGAAACTAGTATTCTTTTTGTCAGTTTCTCTGATTTCAATCCTGTGCCCATCAAAATGAAACCTGCCCTTTCCTATAGGAATATTAGGCAGATCATGTTATTTATTTATGACACCAACTGCAATTTTCTGAAAATAGTATTGCAAGAAATGTTTTATGCCTTTAGAATTAGAGTAGTCAGAATTAGGAGTCCTTTCCTTAAGTAAAGCCTAATTTAAGAGAACGTTTGGTACAATATGTGGTCACACAGATTTTGATTGTTTTGAAAGACAAATACTTGAGCAGAACTTCATTTCCTAATATTCAATAGACAACCTGACATATTATATGTGACAAATACATATTTACTGAATCGATGGAATTTTTATATTTCATGCACTAAAGAAAGAATACACCATGACCTGTATCTCTGCTTGTTCATCTGCATGTGCGAGTGTGTGTGACTCTCTGTGCATGTGTATCTCTGCTGATAAGAGTGTGAGGGTGTTTATTTTTGCAAATGTGAATATAGGTGTATGTGTGTGAGTATCCCTGCATATGTGTGTGTGTGTGTGTGTTTATAGCTCTGCCAAAGTGAGTGTGAGTATGTATATTTTTAAAATTTAATTATAGGTATATGTGTATGTGTATCTTCAATAGTGTGACTCTGTTGGGTTCTACATCTCATATTCTAGATTTCACTCTCTTTGGAATATCTATATCTATTTATGGTTCTCTATGTACATAAAACAAATGTCTGCTCCATTTTATTTAGCTTCAGAATGAAAAGAGTTGAGTTAAACAATCTCTAAATTGCTTTCTACCTCTGAAACCTGAGATTCTGTCAGTTAGTTTACCTTAATTTATTCTATTCCTTTCTAGTTATCATTATTTTTAATCTATTTTTTCCTTTCCATAGGATGCTAAGTCACTGTCTTCAAAATACAATTCCATTAAAAAATATAGACACTGGTATGTTAAATAAAGGTAATGATGTGTGAATAAAGCTGTATATTAATGGCTTCTTATTTCAAAGTTTGCATTGAATGTGGATTATTAACATATTGCTACTAACAACTTGAATGGAGGACAGCAGAAGCTGATGATAAAATGGTCTCATTAAAATGGGATTTGGCTTTACTCTGAATGTCAAGGGTATAGATTCAGGCTTAGAGTAAATCTGAGCCCTTTGGCAGTTGCAGTATCCATGACTGCTCATACATCTGGATATTTCTTTTTCTCTCACATTCTATGCTGTTATTTATTTCCCCACAACTTTACATGGCCTAATTATGAGCTCCTAAAGAAATGAATCATGCCCATACTTTAATTAAAGTTTTCAATAAATTCAGGATGCTTCTAGAGAATAGCAATCATTCAAAAACAACATAAAGGGTGTCAATTGGCTTTAAACTTTTCAATCCTTAAAACTTTTCTAATTAACAATTTCACCTAAAGCGAATCCATTTGCTAACACCTGAAATCAAGGAATCTTGTATGGGATTGCTATTTATTCAGCTCCATTATTGGCTCTATTTTTTAGTAATAGGTCCGGGGACTCAGTCTTTCCATTTTTTAAAAAGACTTATTTATTTATTTATTAGAATGACAGAGTTATATACAGAGAGGCAAAGACAGAGACAGATCTTCCAACCACTGGTTTAATCCTCAAATGGCCACAACAGTTGGGTCTGTGCCAGATTGAAGCCAGGAGCCAGGAGCAAAAAGCTTTGTTCTGATCTCCCATATGAGTGACAGGGGTCCAAGCATTTGAGCCATATTCTGGTACATTTTTAGTCACATTAGCAAGAAACTGGATTAGAAGTGAAGCAGATGGAACCTGAACCAGTGTTCATAATTTGATGCTGGCATTGCAGTTGGTGGCTTAACCCACTCAGCCACAACGGTGGCCCCTGTATCTTCTGATACATTGCCATTTGGCTTCTGGCAAGGAGTCCATACAGTGGTACTGTATTATAAGACTTAAAAAATCTCTTGTCTTTAGGTTCTCTAAAAGGATAGAACAATAGTATATACAGATGTGTTTTGGTTTCAGTGAAGTTAAATTATGTATAAACTCATCATAAGTTGAAAATATAAGTAGAAAGTACACTTAATAAACCTAATGTACCAAACATCATAGTTTAGCAACATATTTCACTGTGGAGTATTTGTTATCTAACCCTGTGATGGCACCCCTGCCCAGCAGTGAGAGCTCCTGCCCCCAAACCCCTACCTGTAGAGTGAGCGTTTACAAACTGCACACACAGTTAGACTCTGCCAGCCATTTCTCTATTATGGGCAGAGATAGGGTAGAAGATGGATCTTAGGATGGCACCCTGGGGCTCAGATCAAGCAGGGCCCACATCACTGAGACCCAGCATCTGATAAAGTCCAAAGGCCTCTGTCTCCATATCTCAAGCCAATGATCACAGACTGAGCCTCTAGTCTGTCCAGCATCAGGCAGAGATCCTTGCTCTGCCAGAGAGAACTCATTTTGTTGTGTCTCATTGTTGGTTGTAGGCAGGCCAGACAAAATTACCCAAGGACATTTTCAGGCACCGTGACTGTGGGACCCAAATGTGACCAGTTTAAGGCCACTCTGGGCATACAGGAAACTATAATTATCATCGTTTTAAGCCATGTGTAGATGTCATGGAGCCACAGACTATGCCCTAGCTTATGGATTATAATGCATTTCCCCCCCACAACTTCCCTCCCACCCGCACTCCTCCCCTCTCCCGCTACTTCTCTCCTTCCATTCATATCAAGATTCATTTTCAATTATTTTTATATACAGATGATCAATTTAGCATATATTAAGTAAAGATTTCAACAGTTTGCACCCACACAGAAACAGTCAAGGTAAGATCTGAGTTTCAGAAAAAATGGAGTCAATTATGAAGTCAAAACTCCTTTATCAAAAAATTAGCTGTTTGTTTTTCTGATCTTTTGCATTTTTTATTTCAATTTTGTTTATTTCTTCTCTAATTTTAATTATTTATTCTCTCCTACTAGTTTTGGATTTTGTATGCTGTTGTTTTTCTAGGTTCTTGAAATGCATTGGTAGCTCATTTATTTGGGGCCTTTCCAATTTCTTGATGTAGCCACCAATTGCTATAAACTTTCCTCTTAACAGTGCTTTTGCTGTATGCCATACATTTTCATATGCTATATTGTCATCTTCATTAGTTTCCAGAAAATTTTTATTTCTCTTTTGGTCTCTTCAATGACCCACTGATCTTTCAGGAGTATGTTTTCAGACTCCATGTGTTTGCATATGCTCTAGGGATTCTTGAGTTGTTGATTTCCAGGTTCATTGTATTCTGGTAAGAGAAGTTGCATAGTATGGTTTTAATGTTTTTGAATTTGCTGAGGTTTGCTTTATGGCCTAGCATGTGTACTATCCTACAGAAAGGTGCATGCACTGGTGAGAAGAATGTGTATGCTGCAACTATAGGATGAAAGTTCTGTAGATATCTGTTAGGTCAATTTGTTCTATAGTGTAAATTTACTCTTTTGTTTCTTTGCTGATTTTCTGTCTGGTTGATCTGTCCATTGATGAAGTCCCCCATTTCTATTGTATTGGAGTCTATGGTCTTCCTTTAGATCCATTAACATTTCTTTTAAATAGCCAGATGACCTGTGATTAGGTGCATGTATGTTTACAATAGTGATGTCTTCCTGTTTAATTGATGCCTTAATCATTACATAGTGCCCTTTTTTCATGCTCTTTTAACAGTTTGTGTGTTGAAGTCTATGTTGTCTGAAATCAGGATGGCCACACCAGCTTTTTGCTTTCTCTTAGCATGGAACATCTTTTTTCCATATTTTCACTACCATTCTGCTTTTATCTTTGTTGGTGAGGTTTGTTTCTTGTAGGTAGTAAGTTGATGGGCTTCATTTTTAATCCATTCAACCAGAATCTATCTTTTAATTGGAGAATTGAGGCTGTTTACATTCAAGTTGACTGCTGTTAAGTAATGACTCGGCCCTGCCATTTTCCCATAAATATTCCGATTGTTTACTTTGGGGTTCTTTTGGACATTTAATGGGGGATTTTCTGCTTTCAACTTCTTTCAAAGTGATGACCATGTTTCTGTGTGTAGCACATCCTTAAGTACCTTTTTTAAGGCTGGATGAGTGGTGACAATACTTTCAAGTTCTGTATGTTGTGGAAGGTCTTTATTTCACCTTCATTCATAAATGAGAGATTTGTAAGGTATAGTATTCTGGGTTCACAAAAGTTCAGTGAAATGAAAAACTGATTTTTTGAAAAAAAAATTGACACACCATTCACAAAACTAACCACAAAAGGAAAAACAGACCCAAATCAATAAAATTAGAGATGAAAATTGAAATATAACAGCATATTGAAACAGTATTTTGCACTTTATGTTCTGTGTGGGTGCAAACTGATGAAATGTTTTCTTAATATATATTTCTGTATATATTAATATATATATATCTTAATATATACTTCTGTATATAAAGATAATTGAAAATGAATCTTGATGTGAATGGAATGGGAGAAGGAGCAGGAGCTGGGAGGAGTGTGGGTGGGAGGGAAGTTATGAGGGGGGAAGCAATTGTAATCCATAAACTGTACTTTGGAAATTTATATTTACTAAATAAAAGTTAAAAAAAGAAATAAAAAGAATCATCAGAAATCGCTAAATGAGCCAAAAAATCAGGAAACCTAGAAAAAAAGGATAGATTCCTGGACACAAATAACCTACTTAAAATGAGCCATAAAGACACAGAAAACCTAAACAGACCAATAACAAAGACAGAAATTGAATCAGTAATAAAGATCCTCCCAGCAAGGAAAAGCCCAGAACTGGATGGCTTCATTGCTGAATTATGCTAAACATTTGAAGAAGAACTAACTACAATTATTCTCAAGCTTTTAAAACAATTAAAAGGAAGGAATCCTCCCAAACTCATTCTGTGAAGCCAATATCACCTTAATTCATAAACCTGAAAAAGATACAAAAGAGAAAGTGAACAGATCAATTTCCCTGATGAACATAGACATGAAATACTCAACAAAATACTAGCCAGTCAAATCCAAAAACACATCAGAAAGATCATTCACCCAGATGATGTAGGATTTATCCCTGGTATGTAGAGCTGGGTTAACATTTGCAAATATATCAATGTGATACATCACGTTATCAAATTGATGAAAAAACATGATTATCTCAATAGATATAAGGAAAGCATTTTAAAATACAACACCCTTTCATGATGAAAATTCTAAGCAAATTGGTATAGAAGAAACATTTCTCAACACAATCAAGGCAATTTATGAAAAAACCACGGCCAGAGTCCTATTGAATGGAGAAAAGTTGGAAGCATTCCCACTGAGACCCAGTACCAGAGAAGGATGCGCACTTTTACCATTCCTAGTCAATATTATCCTGGAAGTTTTAGATAGAGCCATTAGGAAGAAAAATAAATCAAAGGAACACGAATCAGTAAGGAGGAAGTCAAATTATCCCTATTTGCAGATTACATGATTCTATACATAGAGAATCCCAAAGACTTCACTAAGAGACTATTGAAACTCAGAAAAGAGTTTGGGTAAGTGGCTGGATATAAAATCAACACAGATAAATCAACAGCCTTTGTATACACAGACAAAGCCACGGCTGAGGAAGAACTTCTAAGATCAATCCCATTTACAATAGCTACAAAAAAATCAAATACCTTCGAATAAATTTAATCAAGGAGGTCAAAGGTCTTGATGGTGAGAATTAAAACATTTAAGAAATAAATAGAAGATAAAAATGGAAAAAATCGTACATATTCACAGATTAGAAGAATCAATATCATCAAAATGTCCATACTAGTATAAGCAATTTAGAGACTCAATTCAATACCAATCAAATGCCAGACATTCTTCTCAGATATAGACAAAAAAATGATGCTGAAATTCACATGGAAGAACAGAAGACCCCAAATAGCTAAAGCAATCTAGTATAACAAAAACAAAGCTGGAGCCATCACAATACCAGATTTCACAACATACTACAGGGCAATTATAATCAAAACAGCCTGGTACTGGTGCAAAAACAGATGGATAGACCCATGGAACAGAATAAAAACACCAGAAATCAACCCATGCATATACGACCAACTTATCTTTTACAAAGGAGCTAAAATAAATACCAATCCCTGGAGCAAGGACAGTCTCTTCAAGAAATGGTGCTGGGAAAACTGAATCAAAACTATGAAGTCAGACCTTTACCTTACATCTTACACAGAATTCCACTTAAAATGGAATAAAGACCTATACGTATGACCAAATATCATCAATTTATTAGGGAACATTGGGGAAACCCTGTGACACATTGGCATTGGCAAAGAGGTCTTGGAAAGGACCTCAGAGGCACAGGAAATTAAAGCCAAAATTGACAAATGGGATTACATGAAATTGACAAGCTTCTGCACTGCAAAATAAACACTCAGCAAAGTGAAGAGACAACCATTGGAAAGGGAGAAATTATTTGTAAACTATGCAACTGATAAAGGATTTAAAATCAGAATATATAAAGAGATCAAGAAAGTTAACAACAACAAACAAACAATCCAGTTAAGAAATGGTAAAAGAACTTAAACAGATATTTTTCAGAAGAAGAAATCTAAATGGCCAACCAACACATAAAAACATGTTCATGAATTTTAGCTGTCAGGCAAATGTAAATCAAAACCACAATGAGGTTCACCTTACCCCAATTAGAATGACTTTCATACAGAAATTATCAAACAACAAATGCTGCCAAGAAAGTGGGGGAAAATGTCCCCTAACTCACTGTTGGTGGGAATGAAAACTGGCACAGCTACTGTGGAACACAATATGAAAATACCTCTGAAATCTGAATATAGACCTATCATATGTCCCAGTCATCCCACTCTTGGGAATTTAACTAAGGGAAATGAAATCAGCATATGAACAGTGGGAACAATTTATTTGTACCCTCATGTTTATTGCAGCACATTTTACAATAGCTAAGATATAGAATAAATCCAAAGGAGAATCAACTTAAGACTGAATTAAAAAATTATGGGATATGTATATCATGGAATACTACACAGCAGTAAAAAATAAAATCCTGTAATTTGCAACAAAATGGATAAAACTCTAAAACATCATAGCAGTGAAATAATCCGGTCCCAAAAGGTTATATACCACATGTCCTCTCTGATCTGTGATAACTAATAGAGCACCGGAAAGCTAATCTATACAAGTGAAATTAACACTTCAAGATGTAATGACTTTGAACAGCCTTTGTTTCTACTGTTGAGGATTTTTTTTCTTTCATATACTTTGTTGAACTCTTTACTTAGTATAGAATTAATTGTATTGTGTAAGTTCAATTGAATAGAGATTTTTGTAAAAATAAGAATCTAAATACGAAAAGTGGAAAAGAGGAAAAGTGATAGGAGTGTGGATAGGAGGGTGGGTATGGTGGGAAGAATAACTATATTCCTAAAGTTGCATTTATGAAATACATGAAGTACGTATCCTTAAATAAAAGTTTTCTGTGGGAAAAAAGACTCCTTCTAGCTCTCATTTGCTAACTTCTCCTTGCATCTTACATCCTACCTGTCTCTTTCTGAGGATGCTATTCATTCTATTTTTAGTTCACAGAAATATTCATTATGAATGTATACAGTTTAGTCTTATTGATTTCAGATACATTTTGTTAAGGCTCAACCCAGTTGGTAGTGCTATTTGTTGGGAGCACTGTGCTTAGCTTTTATTCACCATGGCTGAAGCTGCTGCCAAACCTCTGGGCCTTCAAGAGCCTTTCCTGATTCCTGTCAGCCCTGAGAAGACCCTAACCAGGACCCCAGGCTGGTTCCAGGGTCAGGCAGCCTGTGATGGGGAAGCATCTGTAGCTGTCCCTGTTGGGTGGAATCTCAGGATGATGGGTAGGGTGCTGAGTGAAAGCCTTCAAATGAGTGTCAGGTTGTCTGGGGTTCTTAATTTCAGGTCTGAAGTAAGGACCAAGGGACTCAGTGACTCCTGGAAGGGATGGGTGGCTGCCTCCTGGAACCGGCACGGCAGCGGCAGGCCTGCTGCGGTCCTGTGTGTGCACTGGTGTGGTGCAAGTGCATGGCCGAGACACAGGTGTAGAGAGCCTCGTTCTGCCAGTGTGGTGGGTTTCTCTGGCCTACACCTGGTTAATGGGCTCTTCATCCCTCATGTCCACAATCATTTTGTTCTTGAGCATAATAGAAATTGTTGATAGTGCCTAAACCCTACAGAAATTCTATGTCCCTAAAAAGCAACAAATATATTGGGCTTATGCAAATATAAAGATTTTTTGTTTATTAAGTAATTTTGAATTTAAGTGTTTTTAATGATAATCATTGTTTCTACTTCTAAGGTTAGATTATTTTTTAGAATTTGTAATAAAAACTATTGCTGCTTTACTACTGTAAAACATGCTTTCTAATCTGACCATGTATTTTTTAAAATAAACTTTAATATGACTTATTGTAAAAAAAAAGAAGAATGTTTCTAGAAAATTTATTACACAGCTTACTCAATTAAGAATTTACTTTTAACCTTATTCCAATTATAAAATAATACTTTTAAGAAATTTAAAAACACGATTCTCATAGAAATATGAGAAAGGACTGTTCATTTGGTACAGCTGTTAAACGCAGCATGGGATGACTTCATCCCGTATCAGAGTACATAGGATTAAGTCCACGCTCTGCTCCCAATTATAGCTTATTGTTAATGTGTGTCTTGAGATGCCACAGGTTGTGCTTGAGAAGTTGGGTCTCTATCTCTAATGTGAGAAGGTAGGATTGGTTTTCTAGACCCTGACTTTGATGAGGTCAATCTCTGGCTGTTGCAGACATTTGGGACCAGAGGAACAGGGATCTGATGCACGATCTGTTCCTCTGTCTCTGTCTCTCCATTTTTGTGTCTTAACCTTTCAAAACAAATAAAGTTAAATTAAAAAATATCAAAAGTTACAAGTAGGATACATTCAGGTCAAATGTATTAAAGTTCTTCATTAATTTTTAAATTAGGAATTTATTTGAGTGCTATAGAGAGAAAAACAGACAGAAAAACTTCCCATATACTGGCTATTGCCCACAGCAGCTGGGATTTGGCTGAGCTGAAGTCAGGACCTGGAAACAATTCAGGAATCTCTGGTGGATGGCAATAATCCTATCACTTAACCATCATCACGACCTCCCTGGTACAACTGTACCAGCAGGAAGCTGGAGTCAGGAGCCAGAGCTGTGCATTGAAACCTAAGCAGTGTGATTTGAGACCAGTTTATCTAAACCAGAATCCTGTTAGGCTAAAAATCCATTTCGAAACTTCTTAATGAGGCATCAGAATCATAACAACATTATTTTTAAAGGTTGTAGAAAAATAAAGTATGTATTCATGGGTAGATAAAATGCTATGTGAGATTTATAAAGGATAAAGTTTTTAGTGTGTGTGAATTTCTATTTCCATTTAAAAATCCAGTTACATAGTAGTCTGACATGCAGCACTTTCAGTATTAGCAGTTTTGTGCAAATTAATGTCTACCCTTTCAGAGTAGTGAAGTACCTTAGTCAATAGCAAATAAAATCAAACGTTTATTCTCCTGTAAAATCAGAATTCTTGGCCAAACTTTTAGGAATAACCTCATATGATTTTGAAAGGACAAACAATACTTTATATATATTACCTAAGTTATATATAGTTTTATATAATGCTGTGGATATAATTGATTTATATTTTGAGGATTAAATAAGAGCATGTATAGTACATGCTTAATATAGCTTTGACACCAATAAACTCACAATATATGTTCTTGTTATTATTAAGATTTATTAATATTTTAGTACAAAATATGATACCTAACTTTTTTAACCATAGGGACTTGAGCTATTTAAGCCCACATTAAATGATACATTAGACATTACTAATGTTTCAAATATCCTGTGTTCTTCAATTTCTGATTACACTGAAAAAAAATGTCCACCTTCCACTGAGTTGAGGCATGGCCAGATCACATGTGTAATTTTAACATTTGTACCTGTCAGTTCTGGAGCTAAGCATTTGTTTACCAATGCTGAACACACCAGCTCTCTCTGCTATAGTAAACTCCATTGTAAAATCCCTCATCCGTAGCCATAGATGAACAGAGCTCTCCTATAGAATGACGGAAGAGTAAAATTTTGCACTCTAATGTCGGGTCCTTTTGTTGCTGCAGCATAACCAAATTGTCCAGTTCAATACAGTAAATTTTGTTAATGTTTCCCTTTGAGTAAAAAATTATTTACCGAATGAAAAATTATATTTTCAAAGACTATGCTAAGCCCAACATAACACAAGAGAATCTCAATTTATGATATGTTAATATATCTGCAGTAGTCTCTACACAGAATTCAAATTTTCTTGGCTAATATACATTTATAAATTTACCTGATAAAAAATATATTACCACATATTTATTGACATTCCATTTATGGATCACCAGTTTACCAACTTTTACTTCAAGCAGGACTAGATATACCTAATTGAAAACAAATACAGGGTTGCATGTAAACAAATGTTATAGAATTAAAATATTCCACTGACCTCTTCATTTCGAATGCCTTCTGATATTTGTGCATACTATGTAGCCCTATGTCAATTAAAAGTGAAATAAATAATAGTAATAACAAGAACAAAAACTTTACAGTGGTTTTCTAATAAATATTTTAAAGATTTATTTATTTATTTGAAAGGCAGAGTTACAGAGAATCAGAGGGGGAGAGAGAGAGAGAGAGAATATTTTCCATTCTCTGTTTCACTCCCCCAATGGCTACAAAAGCTGGAGCTAGACCAATCTGAAGCCAGGAGCCTGGAGCTTCTTCCAGGTCTCCCACATAGTGGCAGGGGCCCAAGGACTTGGGCTATGTTCTGCTGCTCTCCCAGCCGATAGCAGAGAGCTGGATTGGAAGTAGGGCAGTCAGGAATTGAACTGTGACATTTATGGGATGCCGGCACTGACTGCACGCAGTGGTTTTACCTGCTATGCCACAGCATGGTCACCTCCAATAAACTTTTAGCATTGTGTTTAACTCTGGAGGCATAAAACTCTGGCTACTTACAACACTGTCTTATCTAAATTCATATAGAAGTACGAACCATGATCAGTTATCACTATTCCTGTGTAACTAACCGTTTGCTTGTTTTGAAGTAGTCTTTACAAAGAAATGAGAAGAGTAAACTTTTGAAATGAAGATGGTAAATACAGTATATCCCCCATCTGTTTTTATTGTGACAGACACTTGGATGTTTTATTCCTTCCTGCCTCTTTTCCCACTTCTCTTATTTTTCTTTCTACTGCTTTCCTCTGTTCCTCTCTCCCTTATTCCTTCCATCCTTCCTTCCTTACTTTTTCCTTCCTCCGTTCGCTACCTTCCTCCCTCATTTCTCTCTCCCATTTTTTACTTCTTCCTTTTTATAATTCTGAACACAAACAGTTGCTTCTATAATTTTATACAAAATCATGGCATTATACATGTCTGAATTATTCTGAAAATATAGCTGATTCTATCATAATGATTAAAAGCAATTCTCCTACCTTGTAAATTTGGCAAATATCACTAGTGTATGGAAATAATATTTTCCCTAGACATCAATACTTTGAAAATCAATGCAATGATTTAAAAGATCTCTATAGAATAAGTAATAACTAAAAGTTATTATAAATATCCTATTATGTGTTGCATCATGATAGATTTGGAAGCAGGAGAAACTTCCTATTAACCTGTTAACTCCTAAAGGATATTCTCAATTCTGTCTTAAATTATTGGAGTTTTTTTGTTTTTTTTTTTTTTTTGCATGTGTGCATCTGACATGCATAACCAGAAATAAAATAGGGTTTAGATCTTTAAATGTCTTTTTTGGAAAAAACCTGTACTTCAATGAGAAAATGTTTCAAGGAGAATCAAACAATTTATGGTGCAATATGGGCTTCCTGCAAGCTAATAGTATTGTATTATAACCTGATAATTTTTTCCAGTGTTTTCAATGTTAATCTTTTCCTAAACAATCAAACAAAACAAAACAAAACAAACAAAAAGCACAAGGAAGGGACAGATGTTTGACCTGGCAGTTAAGAGGCCCAAATCCCATATCAGAATATCCATATTAGAGTTCTAGCTCTGCTCCCAATTCTAGCTTCCTGTTAACAGAGATTCTGGTAGGCAGGAAGTGATAGCTCAAGAGGTTGGGTCCCTGCCACCCACTTAGGAAACATGGACTGGGTTCTCTGCTTCTAGCTTCAACTGCTGAGCATTTGAGGAACCAGCCAGCAGGTGTGAGCTCTCTGTCTCTGTCTCTGTGCCTCTCAAATGAATGTATACACATTTTTAAAAATACCCAGGGAAGGGGCTGGCGCTGTGGCACAGTGGGTTAAAGCCCTGGCCTGAAGTGCCAGCATCCCATATGTGTGCCGGTTCAAGTCCCAGCTGCTCCTCTTCCAATCCAGCTCTCTGTTCTGCCCTGGGAAAGCAGTAGAAGATAGCCCAAGTCGTTGGGCCTCTGCACTCATGTGGGAGATCCAGAAGACTTTCCTGGTTCCTGGCAATGGATGGGCCCAGCTCTGGCTGTTGTGGCCATCTGAGGAGTGAACCAGCGGGTGGAGGACCTCTTTCTCTCTGCCTCTGCCTTTCTAACTCCACCTTTCAAATAAACAAATATATAAATCTTTAAAAAAATCTGACATGTATTAATTTACCTAAGCCCTTGTCGTCATACACCATCTACCTTATTCCTGTCTTTCATGCTGCTACTCTGCGTGGCCTCATTCTGTTGCAGACACATTGGCCATGGGAACTTACGGATTCTACACTATTATCTCTACTGAAAACTTCTACTTTCAGATTTTCTTAAACTCACTCCCTTCAAATAATTTGTTTTCATGTCAATTTCTTAGTGGTATCTACTCAATAGATTTAAAATGGACATCTATTTGGCCCATTTTTTCTTTTTGACTTACATTCAAGAATGATCTGGAGCATCCTGTGTTGGCTAGATGTAAGGATGTTCTTTAAAAAAAAGAAAACAAAGAAAAATGTCTTTTTTTAAAAGGCTAGTTAGAGGCCAGTGTTGTGGCATAGTGGGTAAATCTGCCACTTGCAATGCCAGCATCCCATATGGGCATCGATTCAGATCCCAGTTGTTCCACTTTCAGCTCCTGTCTAATGGCCTGGGAAAGCAGTGGGATGTCTCAAGTGCTTGTATGCCTGCTACCCACATGGGGCTCCTGGTAGAAGCTCCTGGCTCCTAGGTTTAGCCTGACCCAACTGTGGCTATTGTGGTCACCTGGGGAGTGAAACAGAGGATGGAATATCTCCCTCATTCTCTGTCTCTCTTTCTCTTATTACTCTGACTTTCCAATAAAATAAATAAATATTTAAAAAGAAAAAAAATATGAGTAAGATTGAAATGCCACAGGAGTCATCCTGCAGAAAACTCTCCATGTTCAGAGTTGGCAGACCTTGAAGAATAACTGTAGCGCTAAATTATAAGCCTATAAATAAAATGAAAAACTCACTAGTCCATATGACATAACAAAACCAAACATAAATAAATGAATATAAGTGAATAGATGAATAGTACCTACAGAATAATTCCAGATATTAATGGCAAGAGAAAAGCAAAAAAAAAAAAAAAAATGGACCTGCCGTTTTCAAAAGTATTACGTTTTGAAAGAAAAGACAAGACTGAGGCTGTCTTTGGAAGCTAAGAAGACATGATAACAAATGCAAGATGGGAGCCTTAATTGGATCTTGGGACAAAAGGAAAATAGTAGAAAAAACATTGGTGAGATTTAAATAAGTTCTGTGTACCAATGTTAACTTCCTAGTTTTGATAAACATCTTATGGTTAGATAAGTGGTTAACTTAAGGGGCATATGGGTAAAAAGGAACAAGATCCAAGTCGGCGAACCCTAAAGGCTTCCACAGCCTCAGCAACTCATGACTAGAGCCTAGGGAGATTACTGACGCCATAAACAAGAGTGGCAAATTGTTAAATCAACAACAGCAGTCACTGTGTACTTACGGTCCATGTATGATCTGTCCTTAATGTGTTGTCCAATGTGAAGTAATGCAATAACTAATACTGAAACAGTATTTTTATACCTTGTGTCTCTGTGCGGGTGCAAACTGAAAAAATCTTTGCTTAGTATATACTGAATCGATCTTCTGTATATAAGGATAATTGGAAATGATTAAAAAAAATTGGAAGTTACATAAAAATCAATCAATTAAAAAAATATCACGTAGGATCTCTGCCCTTAATGTGCTGTACAAGGTGATTTAATGCTATAACTAGTACTCAAAGAGTATATTTCACTCTGTAATGCTATGTGAGGGCAAATGGTTTAAAATCTTTTCTTAACACATACTAAACTGAGCTCCTGTATACAAAGAGAATTGAAAATGAATCTGGATGTGAATGAAAGGGGAGAGGGAATGGGTAAGGGGGGTGGGTAGCGGGGGGGGAGGGGAGGTATAAGTGGGGAAGCCATTGCAATCCACAAGTTGTACCTTGGAAATTTATATTCTAAACAAAAATCAAAAAAAAAAAATCCCCAATTCAGCACTTCTGTGTCTAAAATTATCTCAACATGGAAACTCTGAAAAGTGTCCCCTCTTACCCTCTGACCCTTTGCCCAGAGTGTCTTAGCCATACTGAGTAGTGTGAGTTGTATTACAGTTCCTATTGAACAGGCAAAGAATGGAAAAAGCAGCCCAGATAACACTTAAGCTGCATTCTCAGCTTCCTGACACTTTCTATTCCCCTCAGGAACAGCTGTAGCCAGAAGGAACAAATGAGCAGAAGGAGAAAGTCAGAGAGGCTTATCTTCTCTGCAGGGCCAGAAGGGGGAAGAAAGGCCGCTCTGAGAAACCCTCAGAAACCAAAGCAGGGAAAAGCTGAATATGATGCATTATACCCACACTTTCTCTAACTCTTTTAAATAATAATTATTTTATTACCATAGGAATACTCTTCAAACAATAAAATCTAGGCATTGTATGAAATAGAAATTCAAACAAGAAGTTCAGCATATTTATAATTTGACTCCTGTTCCTCATAGATGTTTAAATAGAATAAAAGCAAATGCCAATCTGATTCCCCGATGCACAAAATGATGATTGGAACAACATTGCCTGCAATATTAATTAATGTATGTTAGGTTTCCAAAGAGTTGAGATGATGTGATTTTTAATGTACCTTATTAGAACACAAAGGAAAAAAGCTTTTAATTTACATATGTATTTTGAGCTATGAGTTACCAATCGTTTCTTTACCACTTCCATACTGAAATTAGAAAGAATAGCACAGAATATGCAGAAGAATAACATAATCACACTCTGTCTTATCACAATCATCAGCAGGTAGTTTGAGCAAAAACAAAATTCACCAAGTTACCAATACTAGTAATGTCTTACTATCTTAAGTGAATGACTTTTTTGACTCAAAATCAAAGCTAAGATACTTCAGTTACCAGCCAATAAAATAGATTGATTTGGATGTGGCACATACTGCACCAAACAGAAGAGCCGTTGTCTTTGTAAGATGGCAGTCACCAATAAGCCAGAGTTCATTATTGCCTTGAACAAAGACAAGCACAGTATTTTCAAATTTTTCTTTCAAATGAGGCAAAGCCTAATACCCTTTATGTTAAAACTCTCCAAACTGAGATTTCTTTGCCATAGGATTGTTAAAGGTGCTTAGAATAGTCTTGTTTCTCTCCCAGTGGCAGATTAGGTAACAGGAACACAGAGATAATATAGGAAAATGTAGGGTGTCTGTTCCTAGAGGCAGAGTATACAGCTGGCAGAAAGATAAAAACGGTTCCTGTCCAAGTAAGAACAGCTAATGAGGGTTTAGAAAGAATTAATTTGCTCTGGAACATATTAAGGTTAATTTATACACTAAAGTACATATCCATCTCCAAGTATGATTATTGTATCATTTCGCCCCAAAGTTTCCAAAGTTAGAAAAGAAAATTCATGGCTTTGGGAATACTAAATTCCATCTATGTGTACGTGTCTACATTTATATATATATATATATATATATATATATATATATATATATCACACACATTCTATTTAAGAAATTTTCCCTGGTTGTTTCTGTAAATTTAAACATATGGGCCAGCCGTGTATTTACTTTTCATCTCATATTTCCGAACTGACATCTAAGTTTGAGAAAGTGTGTCCAGCAAATTGTTTACCTTGCGCCAATGTGAATAGCAATGTTGAGCTAGGTCATAGCAGATGTTTCCGAGCCTCTGCTCACGTTTCTGATTTTGGTGCTACAGTCTGCGCTTTATGCTACGATTTTGTCTCAGCACTCTATAATCATGCCTCATCAGTTCATGCTGGCTCAACGTATCCTTTGTGTGTTTCTTCTGTGCACCTCTTTGGTCTTTGCCCCATCTCCAGCTGGATTTGGTAGCCTGCTGAGTGAGATTTGATTCTCTGAACATGTCCTTCCAAGAGCAATTGTCATTTCTGTCTATTTATGTAAACTTTTGATTCTTTTGTTTGAAAAAAAAATTTTTACACTGTTGACAGTCAAATTTCTGTGTGTTACAAGTGAAAAGTGTCACTGACTTGCTTTAATCTGATAACCATAGTGTCCTGATTTAAGATTTTGCTCTGCCACTGGTTAATTATGAAAACTTCAAAAGATCAAACATACCTATCCTCAGTTTTTTTAATCTGTGAAAGAAAATCATACTAAATGGAAGCTCTTATCTTTCAAAGGTTGTAAGGCTCTGAGTTTCAAATTGAGAATTCATTGAAGTCACCTGTACAGCTTGTTAAAACATAAATTATACTGGGTCCCAACTGCAGAGATTTGATTTAGTAGTTCAATAACTTAAAAAGAAAAGACATGTATTTTGGCTCACCATTCTGGAAGTCCAAGGGCATAATGTAAGCATCTGCTCGGCTTCTCCTGGGGGACACATAGTGGAAAGAGGAAGGACAAAAGCATACCTGCCAAGAAAATCACAAGACAAGAGAGGAAGCTAGAGAAAACCAAGAAGTGGAGCTCACTTTCAACATCCTGCCCTTTCTGTAACTAATTCAGTCCTGCAACAAAGAGACCTCACTCCCCCTGGATGGCATTAACCCATTCATAAGGGCCCTGCTCCATCACCAAAAACTCTCCCACTTGGCCCCACCTTCCAGCACTTTGTATTGAGGAATTTAGCCTGCTGCACCACTACATCTGCTCCACATCCAGGTTTTTTGTATTTCAGATAATTCTGAACATCCACCATTTCACTAGTAGCATGTCTCAATAAGTTCAGTGGGAAATCATTCTGGATTGCTAACACTCATACTCATCATGAGAAATGCACTGAGAAATGTTCAGATCTTATCCAGCTGGTGATCTTGAAACAAATGGAGAGAAATCAAGGTGATTATTCCCTTACAAGGAAAGTTCAGTATTATCAGTCCTGCTCTTCAATCTGACTGGGATGCTCTTACCCTTCCTTTGCCTAGCTAATACTTGCCATAACATGCACGTGATTAAATTTTACCACTTAGATAAATCAAGTTAAGTCATGGCTCTATCCAAGTAATCCAATTCACTCTCACTCACTAAAGGCCCCTCTGGATATAAACACATCCTCTGCAATTCACTACCTACACCTTTCACTCCATATGGACCCTGTTTATTTCTGTGATGCTTTTTAAACATATCAGGCATGCACCCTTTTCAGCGTTATTCTGTTATTGATCCATTATCTGATCCACTCTGTTCAAATCAACCCAAGTGTACATTCTTTATCTCATTCAGAACTTTGCTTGTGTGTAACTTTCTGTTTTCTTTTCTCTGACCATTCTATTTTAAATTGATTCTCTCAATCATTGATTGAATTCCATTCATTCCATTTGCTTTTCTTCACAGACTCTTTCATTATTGGCTAGACCATACTAAATGTTCTTCCCTGACAAGGATTATTGTTCATTTCATTGCCCCCTGTTTCAATCTACCCCCTATTCCTGTAGTAATATTCCTGCAGTGCCCCTTGTAAAAAAGCATTTGATAAGTTTTTTCATAAATAAAAGAATGAATAAATATTTACATCCAAACTCTTTAATCTGAAGTCTATTGATACTATTTGGAACAGAGATTGATTTCCTGGTCACAAGGAATCTCTTGAAATCAACTACATATATGCATATATATGCTTTTTCATATCTTGGGAATTTTTTGATTAGTTATAATCATTATGAGGTTTGACAAAAAAGATAATACTTATTTCAATGTAAAGAAATACTAGATGTTCAAAATTATAGGGTCATAGAGGGTAAAGCTGCTGCCTGTAGTGCCAGCATCCAGTATGGGTGTTGGTTCAAGTTCCAGCTGCTCCCCTTTCAATCCAGCTCTCTGCCATGGCCTGGGGATGCAGTAGAAGATAGCCCAAGCCCTTGGGCCCCTGCACCCATGTGGGAGACTTGGAAGAAGCTCCTGGCTCCTGGCTTTGGATCAGTGCATCTCCAGCCTTTGCAGCAATCTAGGAAGTGAACCAGTGGAAGGAAGACCTCTCTCTCTCTGCCTCTGCCTCTCTGTGACTCTGCCTTTCAAATAAACAAGTCAAATCTTTTAAAAAAAATATAGTAAATGTCATTACTACACTAATTGGCAATACCTATTTATGCAAATGGTTCTTACACCAGATTCAAATTTTCTCAAAGAATTCTGATCTCATGCTAACATTGTCTCTGGACTCATCTCATATTTGAAATCATTTCTGATGTCATATTATCAAACCTAAAACAAGCTAATGTTGCTTAATAGATATCTGATAAGCTGAAAAATTATATCAAAGAAAACTATAATAAAGTTGGCAGATGAATTAACATATATTCATCTCTTCTTTTCACAAGTCCCTATAAGGATAAGTTTCAAGAGACAAAGATAGCAACCAAATTTGGAATAGTATATGGCCATAATTGAACACATATTAAGTTATAAGAAAATGGATCGTTAATGGAATAGTATTTACTGATGAAGAAGCATACAGAAAATGCTAGCCTGTAATCCCCACAAAGACTAAAGTATTTTTTAATTATTGAATACAGTATACATAGCAAGAAATGTACATAAGCATAATGATAACTGAGTTTTTCATCCTCTGATCACACTCATAACCAACACCCAAATTAAGAACAAAAAAGCTCTACTGCCCCTCACTCTTATATACTATTATATGTAATAGTCCTCAATATTCCTGACAACTTTATTTTTTTAACATGGGAAAGAAAACTATATTGTCATTTACATTATATGATTCAGTGAGCAATTTTTATACCTAAACCTAGATACCTAGATACCAAATGATATTACATTAGCTCAAGTTTTATATTCTTTCTCTTTATATGTATGTACATTCTCTCTCTCTCTCTCTCTCTCTCTCTCTCTCTTCATCTGTCTCTCTCTCCCTCTCTCTCCTCCACTCCCCAAATGGCCACATTCATTAGGACTGGGCTAGACCAATGCAATGAATTTCATCCAGTTGACCCACATAGGTGAACTGCTTACCACATATAACAAAAAATGCGATATTGATATTTGTCTTTTTGGGTCTGATTTACTTACCATATGATCTCCAATTTCATCCACTTTTGTCAGAAAATCAGAATTTCATTCTTTTTTATGATGAGTAATATTCCATCATGTATATATGCCACTTTTCTTTATCTAATTATCAGTTGATGAAATATAGATAAATATTCCTGATGAATATATGATCAAAAATCTTCAACACAATACTATTCCATCCAATCTAATAATATATCAAAAAGATCATCTACACAGTTCAAGTGGGATACAGCAATGGCACAACACATATAAATCTATGCATGTAATACAGCACATCAACAAAATGAAGGATTAAAACCATATGATATTCTCAATAGATTCAGATAAAGCATTTGATAAAATCCTTTCATGATAAAAACAAAGCATTTTTAAAATTGGATATAGAAGAAACACACTACAACAGAATTAAGTCAATGTATGACAAAACCACAGCTATCATCATGCTGAATAGGAAAATCTGAAAGCATTTTCACTAAGATCCAAAACCAGACAAGGATTCCCACTTTTACTCTGTTATTCAATTTAAGTTTATAAGTTTTATTTAGAGAATTAGAAAAGAAAAAGTAATCAAAGGGCTACAAACAGGAAAGGAAAAAGTCAAATTATTCCTGTTTGCAGATGACACTATCTTTTCTGTAGGGGAATCATTAAGTCTGAGGAACATAAAGAAGAAAGAGTAAAGGAAATGAAAAAAAAAATCAAAAAAACGAACCCTAAGGGAACTGTGTACATCATTAAGCAGACCAACATACACTCTGTGGGAGTACTGGAAGGACAAAAACAGAGACAAAAAAGGAAAGATTAGTTGAAAAAATAATGACAGAAAATTCCAAAACATGGTGAAAGACAGGTACATAAACATCTAGGAAGCTCTAGAGAGCTATGCTGAGATACATTATGATCAAACTGTCAAAAGGCAACGAGAATTGTTTAAGCAGCAACAGAGAAGCTACTGTTCAAATTGAAAGGAATCAACAAAACGATCAACAAGTTTTTCATCAGAAACTTTGGAGGCTAGATATATTCAAAGTGTTAAAAGAACAAAAAAATGTCAATCAATAATCCTATATCTTACAAAAGTTTTGTTCAAATATGTGAGAGAAATTAAGACAATACCAAATAAACCATAACTGAGGGAAATTGTTAGTGTTAGACTTGTCCTGAAGGAAAATCTAAAGGGGAGTTTGAAATATGAAATATATGAAATATATGAAATGAAAATATACTGGACAGTAACTCAAAGCCATATGTAAAATAAAAATTGCAGTAAAGGCAAATGCATAGGTAATTACAAAAGCTACAATTATTATAACAATGAGTAGTAAGTACACTTTCTAATTTCTTTTTTTTAAAGATGTATTTATTTATTTGAAAGTCAGAGTTACACAGAGAGGAGAAGCAGAGAGAGAGAGAGAGAGAGAGAGAGTGGTCTTCCATCCGATGGTTCACTCCCCAGATGGCCGCAATGGCTGGAGCTGTGCTGTTCCGAAGCCAGGAGCCAGGAGCTTCTTCCAGGTCTCCCACGTGGGTGCAGGGGCCCAAGGACTTGGGCCATCCTCTACTGCTATCACAGGCCACAGCAGAGAGCTGGATCAGAAGAGGAGCAGCCAGGACTAGAACCAGCGCCCATATGGGGTGCTGGCGCTTCATGCCAGGGTGTTACTCCTTTATGCTACAGCGCCGGTGCCATACACTTTCTAATTTCTACATGATTTTAGAGGCAAAGGCATTTTAAAAACATTTAATAGTGTAAAAACTAGATTTATTCTGACTTTGGGTTGTAACTCCACATTTTAGTACATAATTTAAAAAGCTACAGTATTAAAATTTATTAGGTTCCATTTTGAATATACAATGTTAATTATGCAATTTTGTGGCATAAGTTACTGGAAAGGATGGGATCACAGCTACTAAGGAACAGTTATTTTTATTTTATTGAAGTAAAGCTGGTGTAGATTCAAATTTGAATACTTTAGAACATTAAATGTAGGGGCCAGTTTTGTGGTTTACTCATTTAAGCTGATGATTGTGACACGTGCATCCCACATCAGAGTACCAATTTGATTCCTGGGTATGATCCTTCCAATCCTGTTCCATGCTAATATTCTTGGAAAGGCAATGGAAAATAGTCCAGATACTTGGGCCCCTGACACCCATAAGGGAGACCAGGATGGGTTTCTTGGCTCCCTTTTCTCCTGGAGTTTTTCAGTTTCCAGTCTTCCATTTGAATATTTGATTCATTTTGTTTTTTTTTTTTTATACAGAGTGAAAAATAGGCTCATGTCTCAATCTTGTACATAAGGTGAGCTATTTTTCTTAACTATCATTGAAGAAGCTGTCCCTTCCCCAGTATCTTTTGACAACGTGGTTGAAAATCAGGCGGCTGTAGATTTAAAGATTTGTTTTGAGGACCTCATTCCATTGCAATGGTCCATGTGTCTGCTTGAACGCCAAGACCAAACTGTCTTGGTTACTGTAACCGTATAATATTCATTGAACATTACGGTAGCTTCTGCTTTGTTATTTTTGTTCAAGATTGTTTTGGCTAAAGAGGGTCACTTTTGTTACTATGTGAATTTTCAGACTGTATTTTTAGCTCTTTGAGGAGTACATTGGTATTTTAAAAGGAATTGCATTGAATCTGTAAAACTAAGCATAGGTTCCAAATTCATATATATTAAATGCAGGAAGTTTGTATTCCTTAAATAAAATTTAAAAATGCAAAGAAAAAAAAACTTTAACTCTGAAAAATGTAGGCTGATATCCGTGATTAACACAGTTGCAAAAACTCACAACAAATATTATCAAACAAAATCAGTAAATCTAAACAGATCATCAATACATCTAAAAGATCATTCACACTCACCAATTGGGAATAAGCCCAAAATGTATGTAAGGATCACTCAACAAATGCATTATACATCACATCGAAATAACAAAGAAAAACATCATAAGACATGTCAATACATGCAGAAAATACATTCAATAAAATTAAATATTTCTTCATGCTAACAATTTTGAACAAATTGGAAATAGAAGGAAAATACCTCAAATTATAGATAATATATAACAAACCCATAACAAACATCATACTGAATTGAAAAATTTGAAGGTTTTCTCACTAAGCTTTGGAACAAGACAAGGATAGCCACATTTACCAATCTTACTCAGAACTGTACTGGACATCTTAGCCACAGCAGTTAGTTAAAATAAAGAAATAAAGGGCATCAAAAAGAATGGGAAGAGTTTAATTATCCATGTTTGCAGATAAGGTTCTGCATATAGGAAAATTTGAGGATTCTATCAAATATTAACAAATTTAGTAACATAGAATGTAGTTTTCAGAAGACACAACTAAGATGGAAGTAAGAAATATGGAGACTTTCAGGGAAATTTCTAATATTTGTTAAAATATAGGGACTTTGAACCTTCCAAAATCACTTATTCACACATTAAAAAAACACTAGGAATTGAAAAAAGGGTGTTCTACAGTAGTCAACTGTTCCTCTTTCTTAAAGGTTGTTGAAGTTAGCCTAGTGCTAAAAATCAATGTAAGAAATAATTATATTATTGAATATTTGCAAACAGCAGAATTAAATGCAAAATAGGACAGAGAACTCATTCCTTGTGAGTAGAGTTGTACAAGAATGGTGTGTTGAAGGATCTAAGATTTGTGTAGAAGTTCATCTTATTTATACTATTTATAAGCATGAGCACTCGGTAGACTGAGTCCCAGTTGAGAATGTATGTAATGTAAACAGGGCATGTGAGAGAAGAGTGCTACTTTATAAATATTGTATTTTTGATTAAGAGAAATTTAAGGCAGTAGAGCTTAATTATTTTTGACGTGGCAGATTTTTGTGATCTCCCCCCCCCCCGCCCCGCCGCCGTAACTCTAAAGGGAATTTCTGAAGAGAAACTGAGAAGGAAAGGAAGCCAGCAGCAATTTGTGTGTTTCAAATGTTGAAGGAAAAGCGCAGAAAACTATTTGAGAAGACTGACAGAGCAGAGAGAATTCTGATGTCATTTTAATCTAAGGTGTACATAATTAAGAGCAAATAAATATAGCTGTTGGTGCTAATCTCACAAACTCTTCAATATAAAAGTCTATACAGTATAATACACTCATTCTCCAAGAAAGTTTAATATTAATCCAAGATTTGCTAATTAGAGATTAACATTTAAATAGTTTCCTTTTATTCCTAGTACCCAGGCATATTTTAAAGGTTCAGTCTCTTTTAGAAATTGTATAATGTATGTTTTTTTTTTCTTTAGTAGGAAGAAAATACATCTCTTAATTAGCCTCCTATAATCAACTAGATTATATTTTCTTTCTTGACCATCTGCCTACTAAGCGGGAATACAATTGTAATATTGGGCTCAAAATATCACCACTATCTCTGATATTTGTCATCTACCTTAAAATCCAAATGTCCACCAACAACAATAATCTTCGCACAACTTCAGCCCCTTTTTTATCAGACATGTCAGACTGCCTTCCTTCACAATTTAGTTCTCTTGCCCTGGTATCTGCAAATTAAAACAGCTTAGAATCAGTTTCCTTCACTCCGGTTGTAGCCTTCTCAAATCCATGTATGCAACGCTGCCAAAATAATCAATTATAAATCAAATTTGTTTATATCACTCTACTGTATGAAATGAATTATTTTCAGTTTGGAGATGAAAACAGAAATTTCCACATTCTGATCTCTGTCACATTATTTGGCCTCACAACTCACTATCTTTTTCTTGGTGGTAGTTGATAGGTGCTCACAATTTTTTGTCCTCATCACTGAAGATGGATTGCAGTCATTGTCACCCCTCCCACGGCTGACTTGTCTAATGTGGCATAAATGACACTGTTTAACAAATAAATGCAATCCATTAATTTACAAATATGAACTTTCACATCTCAGTGAAGTTAGTTTACTCTTCCACTTTATAGATGAGAAAATTGAGGCTTAAAGACGTTACAGAATTGACTGAGATACGAACTCCAAAGTCAAGTGTAAAGAGATCTGCTTCTTTCACCCTCATAGACACCTAGATTCTTGTCATCCAGTTGTGAAGGATCCCAGAAGCTTGGAAGGGAGATGCACATGGAGGAGAACCAAAACCACTAGCAGACAGTCCTAGTGGAGCCCCCAGCCAGCAGCTCCAACTGCCAGTCATGTGAATGATGCCCCTGGAGCAAATGAGCCATCCCTGCCAGTATCTGTTCTGATTCCATCCTTGTGAACTGCAAAATGATGTTTATTTTAAGCAACTAATTTAGCTAGCAGTTTGTTATACAATTATATAAAAATCGAAACACAATGGTTAACAAGCTCTGAATATATTATGTGTGTGTTGTCACTTTACTAGCCCTGCATCTATATGTCATGTAGATATGCATATAGATAGATACAGACATAGATAGATACAGATATGCCAAAAAAAAAAAAGTGGGCTGTTAAGTTTCTTGCAGATATATATTTTGTAATGCCATATATGATTAAACTTAAGAAAAGTTTGTAGTTGGAAAGTATTTTAGAATTCGTTATATTTATATTTTCTTTTTTTTTTTTTTTTTGACTGGCAGAGTGGACAGTGAGAGAGACAGACAGAGAGAAAGGTCTTCGTTTGCCGTTGGTTCACCCTCCAATGGCTGCCACGGACTGCGGGCTGCGACCGGCGCACTGCGCTCATCCAATGGCAGGAGCCAGGTGCTACGTGCTTTTTTCTGGTCTCCCATGGGGTGCAGGGCCCAAGCACTTGGGCCATCCTCCACTGCACTCCCAGGCCACAGCAGAGAGCTGGCCTGGAAGAGGGGCAACCGGGACAGAATCCGGTGCCCGGACCGGGACTAGAACCCCGTGTGCCGGCGCTGCAAGGTGGAGGATTAGCCTATTGAGCCATGGCGCCGGCCCTATATTTTTAAGTGTTTGTTTTTGTCCACTGAATTTATGTATCTGCAGATATACAGACATGTCTAGATGTACAAACATCTGTTGGTACATGTACAGGGTCTTCCAAAAGTTCATGAAAACTTTATGTTATGAAAATAGAATCTGCTTGGACTTCAAATATTTTGCACCAAAATCAACTCATACTAACATTACAAAATATTCTATTAGTATGTAGTTTGAGGCTCTAACAAGGGTAGGACACTGATTTGGAAATAGCCCTATCCAGGCAACTTGAATCCATCTAAATCAGTAACAATAAACATCAAATTGGTGAAAAAGCTTAGGAAGAAGGTTTGTGAAATCATGGATGCTTTACAAAAAGTTTATGTGGACAATGCCCCAAAGAAATCAGCAGTTCACAAGTGGATGGCAATTTATTTAGCTATGAAACAGAGGGAAAAAAGGACAGATAGAAAAATAGAAAGAGAGCTTTGAGAAGCTGATTCAAATCCCTAATCTCTGAAATATCTAGCAATGGACTGGGCCAAACCCAGAAGCCAGGAACTGAATCCATGTCTCCCATGAGGTTTTCAGGAACAGAATTACTTGAACCATTATGGGTACCTCCCAGCGCCTGCAATGTTAGGAAGCTGGATCTAGGATCCAGAGCTGTGTATTGATCCCAGTTACTTTGATGTGGGATGTAGGCATCCTAACTTGGCATGCAAACTGCTAGGCTAAACACTAACCTGGGTGACTCTTCAAGAAGGAACTAGATGATTCTGAAGAACTCTATAGCAACAGATCTTTCATGTCAGCTTGCAAGGGGAAAAAATGAATCTTGTAAATGCCCTAAATGAAAAGGATCAACAACTGACAGCAGAAACAACAGCCAAAATCATGGATATTTCAATTGGCTCAGCTTACTCAATTCTGATTGAGAAATTCAAATTGAGAACACATTCCATTTGTTGTATACCAAAATAACTGTTTTGCCCAGTTCAGCTGCAGACAAGAACAGATCTTTCTCATCAATATTCATGTTAATGTGATATTAATAAGAATAGAAAAGATTCAGTATAATTCCTAGGTATAATTGGATTGTAATAATTATCACATATTTGCTGTGATCCTGAGACTCTAATGTATTAATAAATTCCTTCAATTAAAAAAAAGAACAGATTTTTGAAATGGAGACCACTTCAACATTATTTGAGGGAGAGAGAAAGAGAGCACTCCCACCCACCATGAGCTTCCCAAATGTCCACAACAGATGCTGCTGAACTAGGACAAAGACATAAGCTGTGACCATAACCACATCTCCCACATAAGTGGAAGGGACATAACTACCGATTCACCCCTTGCTGCCTCTGAGGATCTACATTAGCAGGAAGGTGGAATCAGGCTATTGGAAATCGTAGCATTCACCTTAAAGTTGTGATTTGGCTCTGTCTGACTTCCTTCACTTCTATCTCAGGCCACCACTTTTTCTACAGTTAATGGTATAAAAAATATTGCATTGACATGGAAATTCCTAGGAGCATCCAATCCTTAGCTATGAACTAAATGGCTAGTATCATCACTTACAAATATTTCTTGAAATTTTTTGAATTTATGTTGAAAATAAAGCTTATATTTTCATTTTTGTCTTTTATTTCCATTTATCCATCAACTATTTGAAATCTCATTTCACATATTACAGATATATACATTTATATATATGTGTTCTCCCATATATATATATAATTTTTTGAAAATTACATTAAAATTATTAAATATAGTTACCTCTGGGATGTATATACATTTGATCTTTAGGAAGACAGAATTTTCATTGTATGAATTTCTTAGTTCAATATGTTTGCCTTTTATGCAGTAAACTATATTTTACATATTATATATTGTTTTGAAATAAACTGATGTAACTTGATTTTAAAGGGGTTAATGTTACTTCTTAATAGAAACTTTCAAAACAGCTAGAGACTGCTCTGTACTATGGGAACAGAAGGGAGTATATCTGTATTTCCTGGATGATCCTCAATAACAGTCGCACATTCACCATCACAAACAGACAAGATGAAAGGTGAAAATCAGTAACAGAGTATATTATTTACCTCTCCTTTACCACTTTTTAGAGACAATGGCCCATGGCTAAAAGTGTTTTCTCCTTTCCCTCATTCAGAGGCTGGATATTGAATGAAAAGAAGTTATCTGACATTTCCTTCTGAAATCTAATTCCTTAGTAGTCCTGGATCCTTTGGAAACTTATTTACCATCTTTCTGCAATTTCTTTTCATAAGAGTATGGATGCCAATATTGCATGAGTTGCTGCTATGATTAACCAAAGTAAGGCAAGTAAGACACCTGGAACAGTCTAGAATATTATAAGTGTATCTCATCCTCTAGGAAATTAGGATGTCTTTACCCCTAGGAATTCTAATTAACCATTCTGCAAAATAAGTTCTCCAGCAGAAAAGATATTACAGAATTTTAAAATTGTTAAGCCTTTCTTAAAAAGATTTTTTTTATTCATTGGATGTCAGAATTACAGAGAGAGAGGGAGATACAGATAGACAGGTCTTCCATCTTCTGGTTCACTCCCCACATGCTGCAACAGGCTGCACTGGGCCAGGTTGAAGCTAGGAGCCAGGGTATCCCACATGGGTGGCAGAGGGCCAAACTTGGGCCATCTTCTACTGCTTTTCCCAGGCCATTAGAAGGGAGCTAAATTGGTAGAGCAAACAGGACATGAACTGGCACCCATATGGGATCCCAGTGTTGCAGGCAATGGCATTAACTGCTATGCCTGAACTCCGGGCCTTAAAAGTTTGCAAGCCTTATTTCACGTATACAAATAAAGTTTCCTAAACTGGTTTCCCACAATTCCAAGTAAAGATACTCTTAAAATTAGGCTATCACCATGGCATATTATAGACCTGATATATTCTTTTCTCCTCCATGCTCTAGAATATGTGTGATCCCAACAGTGTCAAATTTGCTTCAGTTAACATTAGACCTCACCAGGACTCTCCTATTCAATCTAGCACTCTTTTCTGGAAACTGCTTTTTCCATCTGTTGACATATTTATTGCTCATTTCATTATGTATTGTACATTTCAGTACTCATTCAATGTCCTAGGGATTTTGGGAATCATAATTCAACTTTAATACCTTTGTTAGTATGTGTAATACACCTATATTTTTTTTCTGGTATCTATAGGGAAAACACTATGGCTACATTGAATAATTCTCTAACCAAATGTTGTAAATTTAGCCTGAACACTTGTTTTAATAAAATTGAGTTATTTTCCAATAACTAAAACCAAGCAGGTATGATATTGAATAAAGGGAAGATCCACATTCACCCTAGCCAACAGCCAAGATTTAGGAGCAGCTGCCCTTCTTGTAAAACCTATGGTTTCCTGTTCATCATTACTCCCACCTGGTCTTATTACTCATGTGTGCTCCTTCTTAATGGAAGTAAGCATTTGGATTTATAACTGTCAAAGTTATAAATAAATAAAGATTTATTTAGTCATTTCAGCACAGAGAACATTATGTTTAATGAGATTTGTTAAAGTGCTTAATGCTCAATCAGAACTGCAGAAAGACAGTTCCCATTGGGAACAGATAAATAAGTCTATATGACTATGTGCATTCTCTGAAAACACACAGCTTTCAAATCTCTTATTTTCCAAATGTGTATGACATTTACTTTTTTGGAGGCTCCCAATGTGGGTGATCCCATGAGACTGCCTGCCCTGCCCCTGCAGGAGGTTGAGAGGGCATGGTGCTTCATGCCTCCTGGGAGGGACCAGAAGACTGGCTGCTGGCAGGTTGCGGGACCCCTGGGCACACTTCCCTCACCCCTGCCAATCAGATAAACTGCTCCTGGGTGTGGCCCAGGTCCATCAGGAAAGCTAACATAGCCTACATGACCTTTAAGCTCATTGGAAAAGCATAGTAGTGCTAATATCGGCTTCATCCTATAAAATTAGTGTTGCCCTGAATTAGTTACACAGCTTCTTCCTGCCTTTTAAAAAGTGTGTGTGATCCTTCAGCAAAACTTGTCTCTGGTGCTTTTTGTCAGAGCCCCGTCACTTCACCCATGCCAACTGCGTGTGGGCTTCTATGGATGAGCCCGTACCCCAAAGCTAAAGTAAACATAATATCTTCCAGCAACTAAACTGATTATCTGCTACTGTAAGGGCATTGGTCTCCTTATGTCGGCTGATGACGACCACCATTCTTAGATCACATTCACGAGGAAAGTGCTAGAAAGCTTGCTTTGCATTGATGTAACTAGGAAAGAGTGAAAAATGTTGGAAGAAAAGGTGACTTAAGCAGTAAACAAATTCAAAGTTGATTATGTACCTCAGATATTTCAATATTTGCAAGATTATAAATACAATTTAGAATAATAGTAATCATATTTGAATATACAAGCATTCTTTTTATATCAAGTGATAATAATCTCATTTTATTACTAATATTGAACTCAATTTCAGTTTTCCAAAATAGAATTCCTGTTGTTATTCAGTTTCTTTTTATTTATTTATTTATTTTTATTTAGTAAATATAAATTTCCAAGGTACAGTTTATGGATTACAATGGCTCCCCCCCCATAATTTCTCTCCCATTCGCACCCCTCCCATCTCCCGCTCCCTCTCCCATTCCATTCACATCAAGATTCATTTTCAATTATCTTTATATACAGAAGATCGATTTAGTATATATTAAGTAAAGATTTCATCAGTTTGCACCCACACAGAAACACAAAATGCAAAATACTGTTTCAGTACTAGTTATAACATTACTTCACATTGGACAACATATTAAGTTTCTTTATAACTAAGAGTGAACATTTTTTCAATTACAGATCTTGGATTTAAGGTTTTTAAAATATCAGTTCTATTTTATAATTGATATTGGAAGAGAATTCTTTTTTTCAACTTTATTTAATAAATATAAATTTCCAAAGTGCAACTTTTGAATTATAGTGGTTTTTCCCCTCATTACCTCCCTCCTACCCGCAACCATCCCATCTCCCACTCTCTCCCCCATCCCATTCTTCATTAAGATTTATTTTCGCTGGTGCAGCGGCTCACTAGGCTAATCCTCCGCCTGCAGCGCCAGCAAACTGGGTTCTAGTCCCGGTCGGGGTGCCAGATTCTGTCCCGGTTGCCCCTCTTCCAGGCCAGCTCTTTGCTGTGGCCAGGGAATTCAGTGGAGGATGGCCCAAGTACTTGGGCCCTGCACCCCATGGGAGACCAGGAGAAGCACCTGGCTCCTGCCATCGGATCAGTGTGGTGCTCTGGCCGCAGCAAGTTGGCCTGGCGGCCATTGGAGGGTGAACCAACAGCAAAAGAAGATCTTTCTCTATGTCTCTCTCTCTTATTCTCCACCTTGCCTGTCAAAAAAATAAAAATAAAAACAAAAAAGATTTATTTTCGGTTAGCTTTACATACAGAAGATCTACTTAGTATATATTAAGTAAAGATTTCAACAGACTGCATCCACACAGACACACAAAGTATAAAGTACTGTTTGAGTAGTAGTTTTACCGTTAATTCACATAGTCACTGGAAGTTTCAGCATAGAATATTAATAATTTAGCATTTATAAACTGTGTAGTCATCAAATAAACCCTAATTTTCTGGGGCACACATTAGCCCAGGAATCAATATGCCACTTGGGCCAACTACTTCCCATATCATATTGCCTAGGTTGAAGTCCTTTCTCAGCTTCGAATTCTAGCTACCTGCTAATGTACACTCTAGGAGAAAGCAGGTGATGGCTCAAGTGATTGGATTCTTGCCACTTACGTGGGGGACCAGTCTGGAGTTTGGCTTGGCCCAGACTTGGCTGTTATGAGAATTTGGGGAGGGGACTGAAAGATGAAAGATCTCGTTAGGATTTCCTGCCTTTCTCCTCAGCTACCCTTGTTCCTATTTTGCAGCTAAGCTCAATTCCCTTGCCAGTACATGAAGGAAACACCAACGACTTTGTCAGTTAATGCATAGTTCTGGTTCTTCCTTATTCAACAGCCAACAAAGGCATTTAAGTCCATACAGGAAGATTAATTCTATCTGGTCTGTACTCTGTTTATTCCTTGAGGTATATATGCTGTGAATTAGGAAAAGTTAGTGTGAACCTGCAAGGATATCCTATACCTCTCTAAATAACACTTTGCCTTTACAAAAAAGGCAGTTACAAGGTGATCTGTGTATGTCTCCACTTTATTGCTATCTATACCAGGTTAGTTAATATCACAATACCTCCTTGGCTCAGGTTCTCTGGTTTTATACTTCTCACTATGTGATCTCGCCTATAACTTTTATCCCCATATTCAAACAATCACAATTAATTATTGACATTCAGTATCTTTTCAATGAATGAATACCTGAAAACTTAGTTTTTATTTCTATATGACTTCATCACTTCTCGGCTTTTTGGCTAAGAACAAGTGTAGTATGTGATTTCATGCCACCATTATCTATTTCTCAAATGATGTTTGTTGTTTCCTTCATCTATAGTTTTTTATCTTACTTGTATAACATGATGGAGTTTACAGAGCACCAAATTTCTCCTTTGGTATTTCATTTTTATCTTACAAACCATAAACCTAGGAATTAAAAACATCAGTGACGCTTGTCTCTCTTCCTTGATGTTTCATATATAAACCAAAACAGTATTCTGTTGATCTTTGTTTTCTAAATGTTTTTTAAAAAATCACTCTACTTTTTTTGATATCATCACCATAATCCAAATTTCTATTCTGTCTTCCCTATGCAATTTAAAGTTTATTAGATTTTTATTTAATTTCTCCTAAATCTTTTATTTTATAATTCTGTTTATTTATTTGGGAGGCACAGTTACAGATAGAGAGATGGATAGACAGAGAGAAAGGTCTTTCATCTGCTGCTTTACTCCCCAAATGGCCGCAAGGGCTGGAGCTGGGCCAGGAGCTGAAGCCAGGAGCCAAGAGCTTCTTTAAGGTCTCCCATAAGTGTACAGGAGTCCAAGCACTTGAACCATCATCCGCTGCTTTCCCAGGCCATAAGCAGAAAGCTGGATTGGAATAGGAGAAACTGGGGCTCAAACCAGTGCCCACATGGGATGTTGGTTCCTCAAGGGGCGGCTTAGCCCAGTAAGCCACAGGGTTACCCCTAATTTGTCTATACCTTATATTCTTCTAAACATTTCATTAGGACTTTACTATCAATACCTAAGAATAAGCAGAGTGATTTAGAGCAAGATGAGTCTTTATGAAAATGTGGATACATGAAGGGCTAGTGTTGTGCTATAGAAGATTAAGCCTCTGCCTGTGACAGTGACATCCTAAATCATACATAGTGTCAGAGTCCTTTCTCCTCCACTTCTGTTGAAACTCTCTGCTTATGTGCCTAGGAAGGCAGCAGATGATGGCCTAAGGACTTGAGCCCCTATAATACATATGGAAAACCCTATAATACATATGGCTTCTTGCTTTGGCTTGCCACAGAACTTATTTTTGCAGCTATTAGGGGAGTGACCCACAGGACAAAAGATCTCTTTTTCTATCTGCCCCTCCTTCTGTCTCTGGTAGATTCCAGTTCAGATAAAATAAATACTTTTAAAAAATACCAAAAATATGATACATATATATTGCATATAGTACAAGATATTCTGATAAATGTAGAAATAATTGAACCCTGCAATTTTAAGAAGATATTTTAGATGTTAACTATTTATCAGTTGCATAGTTTGAAAATATTTTCTCCCATTCTGAGGGTGCCTCTTCACATTGCTGAGTGTTTCTTTTGCAGTACAGAAACTTCTCAGCTGGTTGTAATCCCATTGGTCAGTTTTGGCTTTGATTACCTGTGCTTCTAAGGTCTTTTCCAACTGATAAAGGGTCAACATCCAGAATCTATGAAGAGTTAAAGAAATTCAACAGCAACAGAGATGAAAAAGGAATGTAACAACAGATACAACAGAAATAAAAAGAAACATCAGGAATTACTACAAAGAGCTCTATGCCAACAAATTGGGAAACCTAGAAGAAATGAACAGATTCCTGGACATGAACAATCTATCAAATTGAGTCATGAATACATAGAAAACCTAAACAGACCAATAATCAAGATGGAGATTGAATCAGTAATAAAAACCCTCCCAATAAAGAAAACCCCAGGACTGCAAGTCTTCACTGCTGAATTTAAAGATCTATTTCCAGTTCTTCAAATCTATTTGAAATAATTGAAAGGGAGAGAATTCACCCAAATTCCTATGAAACCTACATCGCCTTAATTCCTAAGCCAGAAAAAGATAAAAAAGAAAAAGAGAACTATAGACCAATATTCCTGATGAACATAGATATAAAAATCTTCAACAAAACATTAGTTAATCAAATCCAACAATATTTTAGAAAGATCATTCACCTAGACCAAGTGGGATTTATCCCTAGTATGAAGGGAAGGTTCAACACTGGCAAATTAATGAATATGATACATCACATTTACAAAAAAATGATGCTAAAACTTATTTGGAAACACAAGAGCCTCTGAATAGCTAAAAGAATCTTATACAACATAAACAAAGCTGGAGGCACCACAACACCTGATTCAAGACATACTACAGGGCAGTTATAATCAAAACAGCCTAGAACTGCCACAAAAAAGACTTGTAGACAAAAGGAATATAATAGAATCTCCAAAAATCAATCCATGCACCTACAACCAACTTATCGTTAATAAAAGAGCTAAAATCAGTCCCTGGAGTAAGAACAATCTCTTTAACAAATGGTGCTGGGAAAACAGGATTTCCATGTGCAGAAATGTTAAACTTATCCATACTTTACACCTTACATAAAAATCAACTTACCATGGATCAAGGACCTAAATCAACAACCCTATACTCTCAAATTACTAGAGAACATCGGAGAAACCCTGCAGAACATTTGCATATGCAAAGACTTTTGGAAAAATCCCAGAAGCATAGGCAGTCAAGTCAAAATTGACAAATGGGATTACATCAAGCTAAGAAGCTTCTGCATTGCAAAAAAACACTCAGCAAAGTGAAGAAGCAACTGATAGAATGGGAGAAAATATTTGCACACTCTGCAACTGAAAAAGGCTTAATATCCAGAATTTATAAAGAGTTCAAGAAATTCAACAACAACAACAACAAAAACCCCAATTAGGAACTGGGTAAAATACTTGAACAGCCATTTTTCAAGATAGGAAATTCAAATGGAAAACAGACACTTGAGAAAATGCTCAGGATCTCTAGCCATCAGGGAAATGCAAATCGAAACCACAATGAGGTCTCACCTCACTTCAGTTAGAATGGCTTAAATACAGAAATCAACAAATGACAAGTGCTGGTGAGGATGTGTGGAAAAAGGTACTATAATCCGCTGTTGGTGGAAATGTAAACCTGTGCAGCCACTGTGGAAGACAGTATGAAGAGATGTCAGAAACCTGAAGATTGACTTACCATATGATCCAGCCATCCCAGTCCTGGGAATTTACCCAAACAAAAAGAAATCAGCATCTGAAAAAGTTATCTGTACCTCCATGTTCATTGCAGCATAATTCACAATAGTTAGGTTATGGCATCAACCCAGATGCCTGTCAAATGTTGACTGGATAAAGAAATTATGGTATGTACACACTATGAATTACTACTCAGCTGTAAAAAAAAACCTAAAATTTTATATTTTGCAACAAGATGGATGCCACTGGAAACCATTTCACTTTGTGAAATAAGCCAGTCCTAAAAAGACAGATATTCTATGTTGTCTCTGATCCCAGGTAACTAATGGAGTACCTGAAATGTAACATATTGGAGTGAAATAAACATTTTGAGAATTGATGATTTTTTTTATAGCCCTTGTCTCTTCTGTTGAGGACCAATTTTTTTCTTTCTCTTCCTACTGTTTGTTGAACTTTTTTAAATAGTGTACTGTTAATGATATGATCATTAAGTAAACTGAAAATATATCTTTGTAAATTTTAAGAGTGAGAATGTGAGAAAGAGGAGGAGGAAGTGCTAGAGTTTGGGCAGTGGGAAGTGTAGGAGGTAAGTGTTACTATGTTCCTAAATATGTGTATATGAAATACATAAAACCTGTATAACAAATAAAGTCAAAAAGAAGATATTTGTTGTCTAAATAAATCAATAAATCACATTTAAAGTCAATCAGTTTTATTGAGTTACTTCTATAGAATATATAATTACTTTTTTGAAAGATTTATTTATTTAATTGAGAGGCAAAGCCACAGAGATATAGAGAGCGGCAGCTAGTTCACTTGCCAAAACACTACAATGGCTGGAGCAGGGCCAATCTGAAGCCAGTAGCTAGGAGCTTACTCCGGGTCTCCCATGTTGGTACAAGAGCCCAAGCATCTAGGCCATTTTCCACAATGTTCCCAGGCTACCAACAGGAAGCTGGATGGGCAGCAGAGCAGCCCAAACTCCAACCAGCACCCGTATGGGTTGCATGCACTGCAGGCAGAGGTCTAATCCTCTATACCACAGCGCTGGCCCCAAAAGATATAATTTCTTAACTGAATTGGAGATACAAGTGACAAGAATAATAGGTACATTTTTGGGCCCATATGACAGATGCTATGACCATGGGAGGCCCTACATAAACTTCAGATTTTTCCATCAATTGCCATAAAAGTTAATCAGATAGCTGATAAAATTAGATTTTCCAATTAGATTTTGAAATTATGAGTGACATTTTAAGGGAATAGTACTGGTAAAGATTTTATTTCTCTAAAAGGGTTACCAAATATATTTAGACTTTATAATCAGTTCTCTGAGTGATTATTTTTTAAATTACTTTTCATTGAGATGCACCAGATGGTGGTATCAATTTCATTCAGCTTGTAGCTTTGAACTTTATTATCTAAATATTTTGGTTATTTATGTCACAGCAAATTCTGAATGATGCTTTTATAGCAGATTTTTTTTTCCACAAATGTATGCCCATTATTCTTCAGCCATGTTGTTAAGAGATAGGGGTAAAAGGAGGAATGTCGACTGTACTTATCAGGATTTTATTTCATTGAGTGAGCCAAAACTAGCAAATAAGTAATTAAATTATCTTATATGCTTTTCTATAAAAATTCAGAAACTACAAAATTGGTGACAAGTGTTGTACTATCTTCATATATTCCTATTGGACAAGTAACAGAAAGGAAAAAAATGATATTTGACTTGGATTCTAAGCAATAGATAATTACTCTGAAAGGAAAACTGATATTTTGTATAGAACTGCAAGTCTGTGAAAAGTCAAGAAGTAAAACTAATGGAGAATTGCAGGTTTACATATATAAAAGTAGTATGGAAAATGAGGTCAAATACATGGTCAGAGGACACGTACATCAGGGATGGTGGAATTAATTGCTGGAAGAGTAGTGGGCGTTTTACATGGAGGGTTACGTTGCCTCTTGAAATGCCCACATTTCATATTAGGAGTGCCAGTTCGAGTTCTGGCTACTGCACACTTCCCATCCAGCTTCCTGCCAATGTTTCTGGGAAGAAGCAGATAATGACTCAAGCACTTGAGGCCCTGCTACCCATGTGGGGACCCTAAAAGGAGTTCCAGGCTCCTAGCCTCAGCCTGGTCCTCCCCCAGCCATTGTAAACATTTGCGGAATAAACCAGTAGATGGAATACCTCTCTTTCTCTCCTCCTGTCTCTTTATTTTCTCCTGTCTTTCAAATGAATAATAAATGAAATTTTAAAAATAATTATTCAAGGACAGTATGAGACGTTATCAGTGATAATTACTCGGATCCCCAGTCACCAGCTAAATTTTAGGTTAGAGCCCACAGAGAGAGCAGTATGAGAAGCCAGACTCAGAAAGGGATCTTAACTTTGGCTTATGGGGTTGTCTAAATTCCATAATTAAGAAATCATTATTCCATCCCTGATCCAATTAGGAAGTGAGATTCAACAGTATTTCTCTTGGATGTAACTTTGACTCTAGCCCTAATCTCCCAGTTCAAGATCATGGTTGGAGGAAAACCAACATGAGGAAGAACTATGATGTCAGGGAGCTGAGTTCCAAGCTTTGTGCTTGAATGTATATAGCGCGCTAGGCTAATGTCTTGACTCTCCCTGTCAGGCTCATCCAGATTTGCTGGCTGCCTTGGAGCTCGGCAGTGACTGGATTTCAAGCAAATTGGCAGACTGTAAAACCTTTACTTATTACATATAAAACTACTACAGGAAAATCTGACTTTTGAATATTTTCATTCTTATTCCTGAAGTTTACTGAGATGGCTTGTAGTGGAGCTGGCATTTAAAGTCAGTACTGGTGACAGCATTGTGGCACAGCGGGTTAAAGCCCTGGCCTGAAAAATGGGCATCCCAGTTGGGTGCCGGTTCTAGTCCCAGCTGCTCCTCTTCCAATCCGGCTTTCTGTTATGGCCTGGGAAAGTAATGGAAGGTGGCCCGGTTCCTTGGGCCCCTACACCCACTTGGGAGACCCAGGGGAAGTTCCTGGTTCCTGGCTTCAGATCGGCGCAGCTCTGATCATTGCGTCCATCTGGGGAGTGGGCCAGAAGATGGAAGACCTCTCTCTCTGTCTCTACCTCTCAATATGACTCTGCCTTTCAAATAAATAAAATGAAAACCTTAAAAAAAATGAGTGCTGCTTGATGTTTGAGCATGCATCTTTAACCATGATGCCATGAAGATCCTGGCATCATTCACTGTGTATTCATTCGTGTTGTACTTTTTCTCCAGTCACTTTGTGAAAAAGAATGAGGAGGAAAAAGGTGATGTTCTATTTTTTCTACTTGCTGAAGGAATGGAATCTACTATACCAAGGGACAGAATAAAGAGATAAAATTGCGTTCTATTTTTAATACATAAATGGAAGAATTAAACACTATGCATCTGCAAAATATATTTGAGTAAAACTAATATTCAAAACTGAAGAATATAAAATGTCTTGAACATTTGTAGCACAAACATGTTCTTCCTATTTTGATAAAATGGGATCAAAGATAAATTCAGTGTGTTAGAAGTTCTTACTTTGAAAATATCTTGGAATTTGTGGCTAAGGGGATCTACAACAGAGTTCATGCACTGTGGGAAACATTTTCAGAAAATATTTTCAGGAGTTATTTCCCCTTCAAAATTCTAAGAGCAATACAACAATTTTTATGGCAATAGGTGAGAAGAGACAGTGCACAAAATTTAAATCGACCTCATTCACATGTTTATGATATTAGGAACATACTGAAATATATGAAGGCCTTATAATCTTGGGGGCCTTATAATATACATGATTCAAAATAGAGATAGCTAAAATATTAGAGATACATTTTACAGAAACTTTGACTAATCTTAAATTTCTCTCTTTATTTGTTATTAAAAAGGTGATTGCCAAATGAACTGGCGTAGAATAAGATTATCACAGAATAGAAATTATCAGTTTATCAGAATTCCATTTAAAAGAGCATAATAGACACAAAATTGAAACCTAGTAGAATACGGGTATTTGGGTACGTTCTGAAGACAGCAGCTGAGGTAAGAAATGTATGGAAAGAACATATTTCCTTGTTCAAATAGTTGGTTTCATTTGTGACATTGTAAAGCATTCAGATGATCAAGGAAAATGCAGTCAGATGGAGTATTAAATTGTATGTATGAAGCCAAAAGTAGACAAAGGAACAAAAAGAAAAACAAACTATATAATTAGCAGAGCGTGTAGATGACAAAGAGTGTCCTACCTAGTCTTGGAGTTATACATTAAGCCAAGGAAAACTCAGTTTTCTGCTTTAAGAAAACGCAATGTGCCAAAGCCTATATATGATTCAATTCCCATTATATAAAAACGTTTCTCTCATGTCTGGTGCTGTGGAATACAGGGTAAAACCTCCACCTGTGAAGTCAGCATCCTATATGGGCGCTGATTCCTGTTCTGGCTGCTAAACTTCTAATCAGCTTCCTGTTAATGGCCTGGGAAAGCAGCAGACTATGGCCCAAGTGCTTGTGTCCTGCCAGTCACATGGGAGATCCAGATAGAGTTCCAGATCTTGCTATCAACCTGGCTCACTGTGGTTGTTGTGACCATTTGGGGAGTGAACCAGTGGATGACAGATCTCTCTCTCTTTCTCTCCTCCTCTCTCTGTATCTACATCTTTGAGGCGAATACATTTATCTTTTGAATAATAATTCTCTTTTTTATAATTTGTTTCTCAGTATGTTCTAAAATGTACCACACCAAATCTTAAGCCTTGTTTACAATAACCATCACTTAGCTGAGTGAACCACTCCAAGTTTTTGGAATGCTTTTTTCTTTGTAAAACATTTATTTGTTTATTTGGAAAGCAGAGTTACTGAGAAAAAGGGAAAACAAAGAAATCTTCTATCCACTGGGTCACTCCCAAAAGATCCACATCAACCAGGGCTGGATTAGGTGAAAACCAGGAACCAGGAACTCCCTCTGGATGTCTCACATGGATGGTAAGGACCCAAGCACCTGGGCTATCCTCCAGTGCCCTTCCAGTTGCATTAGCAAGGATTGGATCAGAAGTTGAGGAACTGGGACTTGAACTGGCACTTGTGAGATGCTGGTGTTACAGGCCACAGCTCAACCCACTGTGCCACAATGTCAGCCCCTATTTTGTTCTTATCAGTTATCCACCTGGGCTGTGCATTAATCTCTGAATATATGAGAAAAAACCTGAAACTATATGAAGGCAAAATATTAATTCAAAAGACTCATGAAATGAAAATTTTGTTTATTTTAATGTCATAGATAAACAGATTGAATTTGATATAGACACATACTAAGTGCATATATGTCTATATTACCTCAATGCATAAAATAAATAAAATGAACATATTATAATACTGCTATTGATAATAAATCCTAGGTCAATAATAAAAAACAAACAACCCACACTCAGGAAGCCAACAGAATTCCTTCTGTTTTAGATAATTCTACATACCAATCTGTTTTTGTTGCTTTTGTATATTGCCTTGACATACATCAATTCCCATTCCTGTTAACATTGCCTTTTGTCATTTTCTTGTTAATGCAGTTGTCTTCTAGAATCTTCCTTAATTCCAGTCTTTGGGTTAGAGATAACTGAAGGAAAAAACTCCTCAAAATTAAAATATGCTTGTGTCATTACTACAGTTAAATCAGTAACAATGCTTTCTTCCCTAGGAGAGAAAGATTAGTTAACATTTACTAAGTTGGGAAAATACTTAGGAGTCTTTCACAGATGAACTGAACTTCTTTGTTTCATTTAGCTGAAATTGTTATAGAAGCTCAAAAACAAGCAGGCAAGCATGGAATGTATGCAAAAATCCAATGAATTGCTTCATAATAGAAAAACAAAGGAATTCCAAGACAATTCAATTTTTATTTAAATGGGACTCTGATAAACAAAGTCTATCTCTGAATATTATTTCCATGTTTTGTATTATATCTGTTTGCTTTTCTCAGGATTATTACCTCTCTCCCTTGTATGTTTATCTGTTTTCCTTCTCAACTGTTTAATTCTCCTTCAGATTAAATCTGTTTCATTCTTTCTAAAACAAACATAGGTAAGTGAATAGCTAGAGGCTAGATATAGAGATGATTGTATAGACAGATACATAAACAGAGCTCTCATTTGGCCAGTCATGCTTCTGGAGTTCCTGCATCCACTCTTCTCACTTTTATAACCAAGCATTCAAGCAGTTGTTCATAATCGTAGAGTATTCTGATCCCCAATTTTTTCTACAAATAATTCTTTTCTGTCTTTCACCATAACACTCTTTTGAAAGTGGGAAATCTTGTCATTTTTTTCAAAGAATTCTGATAATATACCAGTAGCCATTTTGACTCATCTTTCTCTCTCAACAGCAAGTCTGTTCTCTATTTCCTATATTTTCAACCTTTCTATTCCCTTAGGTTTAATGATGTAAACATTTGCTACTTTTTCAAGTGGATTTTCTTGTGTGAAATAGTATCTCCTATAATTTGCAGCCCTAATCTTTCAGTCTTCATCTTACACACTTGTTTATACCACTCTACAGATTAATCCCAAATGTACTTTTTACCTAGGCAAATCCACTCAAGTATAATGATCCACTCAGATGGAAGTTTTCTATATCTGTACTGACTAAAAGAGTAGCCACTAGCTAAAAATGACTACAGAGCACTTGGAATGTGGCTAGTGAGATAGAAGCTCTGAATGTGTCGTATTATCTAAATAACCACATGTGTTTAGTCACTACGGATTGGACTGCACACATCTAGACTTCTAAAGAATCCACTTGGTCCCAACTCTTAGACGTCAGAAAACCACCTCTAACAAAAAGAAGACTGAATTCATCTTTTTTTCTATCCAAATCTGCAAGACTTCCAGATTCTACTACTTACCTCATTATATATGATAAAAGCCCAAGAAGAATCACACTCTCTGCCCTCTTCAATTTCCCCATAGATTGTCCCTTCGAAGTACCTATTAAATTAGTCCACATCCTCCATGTTTACCAAAACTCATGCAATCTAAGTCACCAGTATTTCTTCTTATTTTGCTACAGCATGCTTTCTGGCTCATCTGTAATACATCTGTAGACACAGTCACAGTAATCTTAATGAAATACAAACCTACTTGCAGTTCTTTGTCCCACTCTCATCCATACTGTATTAAACTAAAACTTTCTGAAAGTCATTTTAAGGTGAACACAGAATTATTTAAAATGTATTATATTTATTTTTTAAAATTTATTATTTATTTGTAAGGCAGAGTTATGGAGAGAGAGAGAGAGAGAGAGAGAGAGAGAGAAAGAGAAACAGAGAATCTTCCATTTGCTGGTTTACTGCTCAAATGGCTAAAATAGTAATGGCTGTGCCAAGTAGAATCCAGGAGCCAGGAAGTTCTTCTGGTAGGAGCCCAAGCACCTGAGCCTGCTTCACTGCTTTCCCAGGTGCATTACCAGGGAGCTGGATTGGTAGTGGAGAAACTGGGATTTGAACCAGTGTTCATATGGAATGCCAGTATTGCTGGTGGCAGCTTAATCTGCAGTGCCATAGAGAGAACTCATAACCTCACACTTCTTTGGGCATCTCTACTCCACTGAGCACATCTAAAACCACAGTTCTCTTTGCTTGATGTCTAGGTAATATTAACTGTATAATTGTTTTCAATATTTCTGTTCCTTAACCAACTTATAAGGAACTCTTTTATACCTTATCTAACTTAATGCTCATATGCCCCCAAAATATCTCCAAAACCAGCCACATAGGTTTATTTCATTTTCTTGAACAAATCAGGCTGTCTTCAACTGAAGGTTTTGCCATACATTATATCGATTTTGTGTCATACTAAACTTGGATCCAACAATGGCCACAAAATGCAAAGTTTTACTTCTTAACCTTTAAAAATACCTCATAACAATTACCCAGTGGGTGAACTCTGGAAATTAATTAGGGGTGAGAGAGAGTTCAAATATGCAGTCTTTAAATTTTTAAGTTTATGTAGAACTTATTTTGCACAGTAAGTTAGATGAAGAAAATGAGTTTTTGAGAGGTTAAGGAATTTTCCCCAATTTAATCAATTAGCAATTCCCTGCTTTATACCTCAGAGAAATATTGAAAGAATTAGTACATTGTTTTTTGCTATAGCAGCCTATCACTGATTTTATTCCTATTGCTATAACTTTCATTTACATAACATAATTAATAAAACAAAAACAGGATTTTAATAAATATGATGTAATATGCATTTTTCTGGCTTAAAAACATAATACTACATACATTTAATATTCTTTTATGTATTATTTTAAATACATAAAGAGAAAAATATATTCACATATTATAAAGTTACATAATAATCATTTTACTCAGAATACAATTTCAAATATTACTGAAAAGAAAAATCCAAAAATTTTTAAGAGACCTTGTAAATTCAAAAGCAATAAAATATGTTATCCTTTAGTGCATTAGAGTACATATTTACTATGATGTCTAGAATGTCTCATTTAACTTTTTCTTATATGGTGAAAGTTGAGCATCATATATCATGGCGATGGCTGGCATACATCTTCAAATATGATCTCCATGAGTGTGGAAGGCTCTTTTGTAGAACAGATCAACAAGAAGAAAAGATATAGGCTGATTTATCCAATTAGAGTAAAGTAGAAAATCTAAGAGCTCTAGAGCTGCAATTTGTTCAAATCCTTATGTATTTGTAGAAGATAAAAAAATGCACAAAAAATTTTTTTATAAGCAGAGTTCTTTGGAAATACAGAACTAGCCTGCAAAAAGGTGATAAAATATCTCCAAATACTGCAGTGTTGTTAGAAGGAAAAGAACCTTCAATTTTTTGTTTAATTAAAAAATGTAGCAACAATTTTTTTTAAGATTTATTTATTTGCTTGAGAGTCAGAGTTACAGAGAGGCAGAGGCAGAGAGAGAGAGAGACGTCTTCAACCCCCTGGTTCACTCCGCAAATGACAGAAGCAGCTGGAGCTGAGCAGATCCAAAGGCAGGAGCCTAGAGTTTCTTCTGGGTCTCCTGCATAGTGTAGGGGTCCAAGGACTTGGACCATTTTCCACTGCTTTCCCAGGTCATAGTAGAGGGATGGATCGGAAATGGAGCAGCTTAACTGAAAGGAGCACCCATCTGGGATGCCAGCATGACACGTGCTAGATTTACTTGCAGCGCCACAGTCCCAGCCCCATGGTAGCATTTTTAAAACTTAGAAATCAGAAATTGAAAGCAAAAAACAAAAAAAGGTTTTACTATACCCAACACTCTAGCACCACATGTAAGTGTGTAAAGACCAACTATCAGAAGAGGCATTATTTGGTTTTTGGAACTCTATGTCAGAAACTAAGGATAGAGATGAATAAGCATATTTCTTATTATTTCACATTTCTCATTATTGCATAAATGATAGTATCTCTTATTATTTTCTATAACACTAGATATCTCAGTGGTAGGATTAATCACAAAGAAAATAATTTAATGCATTCCAGAGGTAAATATGAGATTGAATTAAAAAATTTTATTAAAAACACTATTTTCAGTTAATTTTGTTTTCTCTTTCTGTGATAAATTTATAAAAGGTTGTTTTATTTGCACGCATTATTCTATGTAAAGCTTGATCAATAACCAGAGATAAAGTATTGTTGTCTTTTATGAACTCATCTATATGGGTACCCATGTAAACAAAAGTTTGTTTTCACTTATAGCCATTTCCAACAACTGAAAATTAATGACAAATATTCAATTGTCTCACACCACTTAATATTATATTCCCTATGCATTTTGATCTTTAAGAATCAGTGCTGGGGCAGGCATTAGACAGAGCGGTTAAGACATAATTTGGAGGGGCCAGCACCGTGGCTCACTTTGTTAATCCTCTGCCTGCGGCGCCAGCATCCCATATGGGCCCTGGGTTCTAGACCTGATTGCTCCTCTTCCAGTCCAGCTCTCTGCTGTGGCACAGGAAGGCAGTAGAGGATGGCCAAAGTGCTTGGGCTCCTACACCCGCATGGGAGACCAGGAGAAGCACCTGGCTCCTGGCTTTGGATTGGTGTAGCTCCGGCCGTGGCAGCCATTTAGGGGGTGAACCAACGAAGGAAGACCTTTCTCTCTGTCTCTCTCTCTCTCATTGTCTATCTGTCAAACAAAATAAAATAAAATAAAAGACATAATTTGGGATGCCCACATCTGCTATCACAGGGCCTGATTAATGTACTGGCTCTCACTTTCAATGCAGTTTTGACCTAATGTGCACACTTGGAGGCAGCAGATGGTAGCTCCAATATGTGGCTCCCCACCACCCATGTGGGAAGCTTATATTCAGTTTCCATCTGGAGGCTTTATCTTGGCCCAGCTCTGGCTATTGCAATAATTTGGAGAGTGAATCAGCAGATGAAAGATTATCTCTCTCTCTTCCTTTGCTTTCAAATAAAAATTATATTTTAAAGATTATCTTGTATTTAAGAGATTTTTTAAAATTACATCACTCTTAAAAAAGGGAATCAGTGCAAGAATTAGTTTTTTAACCTGAAATATTATAGTCATTACCTGAATGATGGAAACCAAGCACAAAAGTGTTAAGTGATTTGCCGTAAAGACCAAAGTATTCCAGATGCTATTGTAAGGGTCCTCTAGCACACATACTGCAAAAAAAAAAGGATCAGTTCTAGTGATCTTGTAAGGACTTTTGAGAAATTTTTGGTAGGTCATCAGAATAATCAAGGTAGCACTTCGTACATTTAGCTTCCAGACTTCAAGGAATAACTCAGACAGTACCCTTGGGTTGATAGAACTGATTGCTATGTTACAATCTGTTATGTATATTTGGTAAATAGCACTGTGACAGGAATGCAGTTAATATAAATTCTTTTTAAAATTAGAATGACTATATCCTATAATTCTAAAGTTTGAATTTCTATTCAGTGAAGTCATACATAATTTAATAAAGTCATATTCTTAAACATTGCAATAAGGATTATTTTAAAAATTCAACAAATTCAAAGTTTTCTTTTAACATATGGTAGATTTATTTTAGGTAGGTATGATCTCTTAAATAACTATGAATTATTTCAGAGTTTGAAATTACATCTTATTTGATTGGTTCAAGGCATGCAGTACACAACAATGCTTTGTAGAATATGCACATTGAAATAAGCTTAGTTACAAAAATTAAATTCATAGGTAATATCAGGAACAAATTGGAAAAACATGATTGGACACTATAGTCATTGTTCTCATGTAATGTAGTAGCTAGGATATACAAATGCTCCTCCATCCCCTTAAATGAGAAACGTACAAATAAAATGGGATACCTTCTAGGTAAGCACTGAGATAAAGACTATGAGAGACAGTCATATTGGATTTATACTGTGCAGACTGGAAAAGATTTATTCTACACCTGTTCAGATTTTCAAATTGTCTTCAGTTAAGGGATAACCTTTCTCCTGAGAGAAGAAACAGCTTTTATTTAGTGAAGAGTATTTTTTTTTTGGTGAAAATAACTGAAATGCCAAGAAAATGATGAGAAGGAAATTGCTTGAAAAATTGCCAAAGATAACATAAAAATGAAACCTGAGAAAGTCCTTAAAACATCATAAAACTTTAATGCTTATATGGGAGTTTTGCTAATTTTTCTGATTTCTTCTTCCATTATTTTTAATTGGCACATTTATCATACCTATTTATGTATCATGTAATATTTCAATAAATGTATATAATGTTTAATGATCAAATAAATAGCTTATTGAATATCTCAAATGTAAATCATTTATTTATATTGAAAACATTCAAAATCCTTCCTTCTAGGTACATTGAATAAACAAAACTGTATATTTGCACCTGATCACCAAGTTCTCTGTCCCTTTCCTGCCTAATCTTACCTGTCCCTGTCAATCTTCTACTCCACTTGCGTGAGATCAGCTTATTTAGCTTTCATATGTGAATTCAAATATTCAGGTTTTGTGTTTCTGGGTCTGTCTTATTTGTTGCTGCAAATGATAGACTTCCATTATGTTTTACAACTGAATAATATTTCATTGTTTGAATATAGCACATTTTCTTTCTCCATTCATCCATTGATATATACATATAAATATTCCATATCTTAGATATTTAAGTAGTATTTCAGTCTTTACAGATATACCAATTAAATTTTTATTCATGCTTTGGTCAATACTTCATTATATATATTTTATGCTTTGTTTTCAGAACATATATATTGTCATTTCATTTAGTTTTATTGTAACATATACTTTTATATGATATCTTAATAAAATATTTAAAATTTTATTAGGTGAAATTGAAGCAATTTAAAAAAAAAATTATGGGCTGGTGCAGTGGTGCAACAAATTAAAACCACGGCTTGCAGCACCATCATCCCTTATGGTCACCAGTTCGAGTCCTGGCTGCTCCACTTTCAATTCAGCTCTCTGCTAATGCACCTGGGAAAGCAGCAGAGGATGGCCCAAGCCCTTCGGCCGCTGCACCCACGGAGGATACCCTGAAAAAGCTCTTCGCTCCTGGCTTCAGATCAGCCCAGTTCCAGCTGTTACAACCATTTGGGGAGTGAAACAGCAGATGGAAGACCTCTCCCTCTGGCTTAGCCCGGACCATGGTGGCCATGTGGTAAATGAACCAGTGGTGGAAGCTCTCTCTCTGTGTCTCCTCTCTCTGTATAACTCTGCCTTTCAAATGAATAAATACTTTAAAAAAAGAAAGAAAAATAAATTTTGTTAGGGTTAATGCAGAACACCTTGCCGGTCTATTGTTAGGTTTAAATGATACAAAATAATTTAATAACCTTTGTGAAACATAAGGGGATTATTTTAGAAACTATTTTTATTAAGAAGCCTAAGATTTAAATCTTAAGTTCAAAGCATGGGTTTCTTTTGTGCAAATGATATCTATGCCATCAGAATATTAGCAATCAAAATGATTTTGATTGATTAATGAGCTACTAAGTACTCCAGTGGGGAGTAATTATGAAAAAATATTAAAAATTTTAATTTTGGGGGCTGGCACCATGGCTCACTTGGTTAATCCTCTGCCTGTGGTGCCGGCATCCCATATGGGTGCTGGGTTCTAGTGCCAGTTGCTCCTCTTCCAGTCCAGCTCTCTGCTGTGGCACAGGAAGACAGCGGAGGATGGCCCAAGTGCTTGGGCTCCTGCACTTGCATGGGAGACCAGAAGAAGCACCTGGTTCCTGTCTTCGGATCAGTGCAGCACGCTGGCCATAGCGGCCATTTGGGGGGTGCACCAACGGAAGGAAGACCTCTCTCTCTCTTTCTCTCTCTCACTGACTATCTGTCAAATAAATTTTTAAAAAATTGGCCAGCGCCGTGGCTCAATAGGCTAATTCTCCGCCTTGCGGCGCCACCACACTGGGTCCTAGTCCTGGTCCGGGCGCCGGATTCTGTCCCGGTTGCCCCTCTTCCAGGCCAGCTCTCTGCTGTGGCCTGGGAGTGCAGTGGAGGATGGCCCAAGTGCTTGGGCCCTGCACCCGCATGGGAGACCAGGAGAAGCATCTGGCTCCTGCCATGGGATCAGCGTGGTGCGCAGGCCACAGTGCACCGTCCGCGGCAGCCATTGGAGGGTGAACCAACGGCAAAGGAAGATCTTTCTCTCTGTCTCTCTCTCTCTCTCACTGTCCACTCTGCCTATCAAAAAATAAATAATTTCAAAAATAATTTTTATTAATTAATTATCTTTAATATACACGTCAACTTTATATTTACTTCCTCATAAGGTTTATCATTCTTAATCATCCCAAAATGTATTTTACTACATCTTTCTTTATTGCCTTTATGCCTACCTGTATAGTCTTTTTTTTGCAAAAATCTCCTCTTCATTTATTTAAATATAATATTATCTATTTTTAAAGATTTATTTATTTATTTGAAAGTCAGAGTTAGAGAGAGAAGGAGAGGCAGAGAGAGAGAAAGAAAGAGGTCTTCTATCCACTGGTTGATTCCCCAGTTAGTCACAATGGCTGGAGCTATACTTATCCAAAGCCAGGAGCCAGGAACTTTCCCAAATTGGTGCATGGGCACAAAGACATAGGCCATCTTATACTTTCCTAGGTCATAGCAGAGAGCTGGATTGGAAGTGGAGCAGCGGGACTCCAACTGGTAACCATATGGGATGCCTGCACTGCAGCACCGGCCCCTACAGTATTATTGCTTATAAATAGACGCGATTATGCAAATGGGGAAACCCAAAGGGAACAGTTTAGTTGTTTTTTTTAAAACAAGATTTATTTATTTTATTTCAAAGGCAGAGTTACAGAGAGGCATAGGCAGAGAGAAAGGTCTTCCATCTGCTGATTCTCTCCCAAGATGGTCGCAATGGCCAGAGCTGCACCCATCTGAAGCCAGGAGACAGAAGCCAAGAGACAGGAGCTTCTTCAAGGGTCCAAGTACTGTGTCCATCCTCTACTACTTTCGCAGGACATAGCAAGGAGCTTCATCAGAAGTGGAGCAGCCGAGACTTGAACCGGCACCCATATGTGATGTTGGCACTGCAGGCAGTGGTTTTAACCGCTATGCCACAGTGCTGGTCCCAGCAATTTAGTTTTTACTCAATATTCTGAATCTCCTAAGCAAATGTGACAGCCAATTGATAATTTGTATGTTGAACTTGAGTATTACCACAAACCCATGCCATTTGAAAACTTTCCCTTGTGTGGATTTCCCTCCAGTCAGGTTAAATGTAAGTAGCTGGTGAAAAATAAATTGTTTGTGAAGTATTTACAGTGTTTGTAGAATGTCATCTGAGATTGAAAAACATGAAGAGATAGAAATTCTACAAACAACATAGGGTTTTGGGATGCACTTTTTTTTTTTCTTTAATGCAGTTAAACTTCATAAAACACAAGAAGATCTCTTCAGAGAAAAGGGAAGCTTTAATATTTTAGAGGGTTGAAGAAATCTAAATCATTTACTATTTTCACAGTACTCTTTTGAAGATTGGATTTTAAATGTACATGAGTATTGATTCACTTTGGTACTTCCAGAACTATAAATGTGATCAGATAATTGAATAGGAAAAGTTCCAGCGTGGCAGAACAATGTTTTTATAGCACATGGTAAATATGATGGTTATGAAAAAATATGTAAGTAAATTTTTTGATTTGCCATTAAGCATTGTAGATTTGAATGTTTTAGTTAATAAATTTATTTTATAATTTTATTTAAACGAATATTTTTTAGATTTAAAATTTTTAACATTTAGCCACATCTACATCATTGCTGGTAAGCCTTTCTGCTAGTATATACTTCAGAAATTCAGTCTCTGAAGAAATAGGTGTACAACTAAGGAATTTTTTTCATTTTTAAATTTTTAAGTCTAAGATCATATCATACTTAAAATACATTAAATGGTATACTTACTTAAAATTTTATATTGTTATCCTGCAAGTAACCATTTTTCTCTTATATATATATATATTTATATATATATAAATTTATACTGGAAAAGCAAAGACAGCAAGAAATCTGCCAACAGACATCACCCATCCATAGTTCAACAACCAAATGACCTCTGGAGTTAAGACTGGCCCAGTCTGAAACCAGGAACAAATTCCATCTGGGTCTCCCATTTGGTTGGCATGGCCACAACTACTTGAGCCATCACCTTCTGTTCCCAAGGATGATAGTACTCTGATATGGGATGAGAGTATCCTATGTGACTCTGTTAACCCTGTGTCAAATGTCCATTATTTTTTAATATATTAAAAAATACATTTGATTTTCGAGCAGTTTAGGAAAATATTTTTAAATTGCTTGTGATTTATTCTTCTTAGTTCTTAATTTGTGAAACTTTCTAATCCAGAATTTTACATATATGTGTTTATTTATATAATATATATGCAAAATTTATATACCTATGGTTATATTCATTTGGGATTTATTTTTGAAAAGGGGTAAGATATTTATATCTTTTTTCTAAATAAACAGCTGGGTATCATGATATCACCAAAAAATATTTTCCTAGCCCTCTAGATGTGAACTGATATATTTATAGTAAACTCGGTTTATATATACAGAATTTTGAGCTAGAACGACTGATAACTATATGAGCTTAGACAAGTTACATCATGTTTCAGATTCTCAACTTACAAAATGGAAATGAAAATGTTATCACATATATCACAATATTAAATTAATATATGCATGGTGTACATAGCATTATATGAGTTCACTCTTATCTGTGCATTTTCAAATTTTAAATATTTGCATGCATTTTCTTTTTAAATCACATTTTGTAATCTATAATTACCAGCTGGAATATTTATTGGATTGCATAAGTTTTAAAGTTATATCACACTAATCCTTAAGTACTTTTTTCTTAAAATATTTAGGAATTAAAACTAAAATTATATCCTGTTACTCATAAATAGCTTGAAAAGGAGCAATATAGTTATTTTATGCATATAAAGAGATGAATATGTGCTCAAACATATCACATTTTTTTCTTTTAAATTATGAATAGCTGTAATTCATCTTGCCAACATTGTTTGTTCAACAATATGGTTACCACATATTTCTATGGTGTTTAAAGAGTTGTTTATTATTATATTTATTTATAAACAGAAAATGTTTTCAAATATGTAAAATTATGCTAAAATAAATGTAGTTTGCATGTCTCTTTTCATGCATGTTTATAAGCTATCTTCTGTACTAAATATCAAAGAAAATAATTTACTGGAATTTTGAAATGATTAAATGTGCTTTAAAAGCATATGGCAAGAGATATGAAGTATTTTTCTGGGACATAAAAAGGTGTATGATACAATGAACAGTTACAGCAATGTTTTGACTGAAAGTAGGACTGGCTAATGTATTCTGAACAATGTTTGTAGTTATTCTTATGGAATCCATTTTATTATAAAATAAAGTAGATTTTCAATATCATATGATATAGTATGGAATTTAAGATGAATTTACTTGTGACAACCATCCTATCAGGGAAAAAATTCTTTGATTGATGAATACCAAATTCAATTTCCTCCAGTCCTCAAAATTAATCAGTATTCTGTCTTGTCTACAGAGAACTTCTTTCATTATTTATAGATTTTCTCACTCTGCATATCTCACTTTTGTTGATATTTCTTAAGTCAATCTTAAAAGTTATGTATTCCTTCCTGACATTTTTGGTACAGCATCTGATTTTGGAAACTGTGGCTGTTGCCACTTGTTGGCCCTATAGCTACCACACTTGTTTTTTTTTTTTTTTCTAACAGATTAAAAGCCATCCAGTTGCAAATGTTTGTGAGGCAGTGCTTCCAGCCTGTCCTCCAGGGTGACTATACCTTCTGAACAGCACTCTGCACAGAATAAGACAATGTTCCCCAGGCCGCCTTCAACTATTATAGGACAGGTAGAAAGAGAATACCTATATGCAGCTCTCAGCCCATATGTCAGGCCCAAGAAAACACAGGGGATGAATCTCCATCTGTCCGTGTTACTGCAGTAAGATATGGGTTATCTCTCTATGGTGGGGGCAGGTGTTAGGTAGTTAGCCAACATTAGCTTACGTATGTACAAGGGCTCACAGAAAATAGGAATTGTTTTTGGAAGAAAAATGGGAATTTTTATGTGGATAGATGAGGGAGGAAATACAGAAACAATCTTTGGGAGCAAACACACATTTACACACCAAAAGTCTTGTCCTTATTTGTTGGGCAGGTCTTTCCTGTGGTTGAATTAAGGGAAGAAATATCTTAGCAAACCAGCATTGATTTACCAAAAGGCTTGTCATTGTTCAATAACCTGGTTGGATGAGTCCTTGCCCTTTTTAGGGAGCAGAGTGGGGACTATTCCCCACCCTACACTAAGGAGGGTATTAGGCTCATTATGAAGTTCTAGGGGGAATTTTGGGAATTCCATTCCCAGGAAGCCCTCAACCAACCAATATCCCAGAATGGGTGTGGGGGAGGAGAAAGAAAGGGGTACCCATACCCACACCCACCATAGTCCATTCTGAATGCAAACTGGCCTCTCACTCCTTTACTGAGATAACTTCTGGTCTGTCAGGTGTACTCTTGATTAATTTCAATACTTCTCTTGATTAAACTTGGCTAGCATGTTTGCTGCTAAGATACAAAAACAAAAACAAAAAGCAATAGAAAAAAATTCAGGGACTGCATTGTGGCACAGCACCTAAAGCCGTCCTCTGCATTGCCAGCATCCCAGATGGGCACCATTTTGCCTCCTGGCTCCTTCACTTCTGATCAAACTCCCTGACAATGACCTGGTAAAGGCAGCAGAATATGGCCCAAATACTTAGACCCCTGCGACCCATATGAGGGACCTGGATGAAGCTCTTGGCTTCTGGCTTCTGCCTGGCCCAGTCCTGGCCACAGCAGACATCTAGTGAGTGAACCAGTGAATGCAAGATATCTCTCTCTCTCTCTGCCTCTCTCTGTTTAGCATGTTTGAATAAATAAAGAAATGTTTTAAAAGAAAGAAAGATGGGCAGAAAGAAATTTCAACGTGTATTCTTACTGTATTCTAACAAAAATGCTCTGCTTTGATTGTATATTATTTCACCATTTTCTCTTACTCCTTGAAGGAAGATTATCTACTCTCTTAAGTTCAAAAATCTTCAAAATGAGTATCTATAAGTTCTGATATTATTCTTTATTCCAAACCTTTTAGCTAGTGTATGCAAACCATTATGACCAAATCTCTAAAATCACAGAGCCTTACCTGAAGGCCTTTTATTTCTCATTCTTGTCAAAGACAGTCTGGATTGAAGAAAGAAATGCCTTGCTTAGGTTGCCACTCAAGGAGCCAGACTTCTTTCTTCTAGCGGTTCCTGTATGCATACGGTCTTGAGAATCCTGTACTATATCCCCTCCTTCACCACTCACATTCAGCAGGCAAGAGAGTCAGGAAAAATCATTTAAAGTCATACTGAATATTTTTAAGTATCAAATATGATCACCAAACTGAAGAGAAGTCAGGGGACTATAATTCAGTTGTGGGTCCAAGAAAAAATGGGAAACTATGTTTAGTGACTGGATAAAATTGTTTCTCAGTTCTCCTTTTTTGTATCGAATGTGTTGGTATGGGTATAACAAAAAAAAATGAAAGCACTCAGAGTGGAATGGAATAAAAATTTAAAATATGGATTCAGTTTTAAACAGTTCTTGGAGTAGGTGGGATTGGAATGTCCTGGCTAGAGACATGAGGATGACATAGGAAACAACACTAACGCCAGGACTACCAGGAACACCTGGGAAAGAAGATGACAGAAGGCTATGGTCTGTCTCTGGTAGCTGGTCTGAAATTGGCATAGGCCAGCAAACAAGTAGACAGGGACAAAAACAGGTAAAGTCATATAAGTAAAAGTGAACTATACTCTATTGGGGTCTCCAAGAATTGCATTTTTGTAGTCAATTTGGAACCTTCATGGATGAACTGAAACTCAAGGCTGTCTCTCCAGATGTTATACCCTGGTGACACAAAAGATCTTTTTTCCAAAGACCTGTGTATGTACCTATACCAGGGTTCAAACTCCAAGAGATCCTGCATGTGTAGAAGGGGGTGTGATTTAGGTGCCAGTTCCCTGAGGCAGGAGATCAGTACCATGTGCGAGCTGTAGTAATGCCTGTCACTGTGTACTGATGTTGGAGAAACTTATGGCTCCTTCAGTTCCACCTTCCTAACCAAGCAGACATTTCTCTTGTGGCAGTGCCCAACTCAGAGCCATAGAAAGGAAAATTAGATAATATAGCTTCAATTTCGCTTCAACTTATTACAAAATAATTTACAGTGCCTTTGAAAACCCCATGATACTAAGACAGATGTACTGTTCTGACTCCATTCTTACAGAAATGCACTGGCCAAAAGAACTGCTCCCTGTGGTTCTTCATATTAATATGTTTTTATGCTGTGTGCACCTCAATTTTATAATTCCATGCTAAGTCCATTAAACATGTTGCAGGAATGAAAATATTGTTTTTTAACTTCTCTTAGGAGTCCCGAGGGATACATAGTATTGACAGAAGTGGAAAATCATAAAAAATCATCTGATAAAGTCCACTAATTAAAGGTTCTAATCTTTTTTACTTAAAACTTTTAAATAATGTAAGACTGCCAGTTCTTTAAGGATTACGACTATTGAGAAAAGGAAACTTGTGCTAAGAAATTTTGCTTGACAAGCACTTTTTCACTGGTTCTCACCGCTATCTAAACATAGTTGCTTTTCAGTTTCTGCCCTGAATGTGTTTTCTTTAAAAGGAAAGAACCTAAAGAACAAGGCCTCTGGGATATGGCACTACCTGAGCCATTCACTCTGCGCCAAAGAAAACATAAATACATTCTTTTCAAGGTAGTGGAGTTTTGTGAGGCACTGTAAATTGTTTTGTGAAATATGAACCCTAGGAAAACACATTGACTCTGTTAGAACAATCAAAGAAACAATTTTCAAATAAAAAACTACACCCTAGGGTACACAGAGTCATTATGTTATGAAGCTAGTGGGTGATGACCCTTCTGTCAATGACACTACTGAGACCATAGGTAAAATACTGTATATAATGTCATACTGCCTTAAAGATGCCAAATCCTTATAACTGGGAAAATGTCGAAAGACTAGATGTAATCTTATAGCTGAAATACTAGAAAAAGGCAGATAAAAAACATAAGTGTATGTATTAAAATTTTACAATCCTGGAAAATATGCATGTTTAGCTAGGATTTTAAAATGATCAGTTTCATTTTTGTGAAGAGAACAATATTTATTCATATTAGTTTTCTCTTGTTGACTTTATAGATTATAACACTTATATCTAATGGAAATAAAAAAGAAAATATTTATATTATTTTTTCTCTGTTGTTTCTTTTAAGCAATCACTTAATTTTGCCTTGAAATTTGTGTTTTCTTTGTAGATTTCTTATCTAAACAAAGTTCTATAATATAATAATTATTCTTAGTGATCACAAATATGTAAAAGTAGAAAACAGGGTAGAGGTAGAATATTTATTTATAATGAATAGTATAATATATACAGTGTGATATTACTATTGCAATTATATATTAATGCATTTAATTATTTGTATAATTACCTTGGCTCTCCTCAAGAGTTTAATTGTCTCTTTGATAGTTTCATGCTTCATCAAAATTGCATAAAATCAGACACCTGTCTATATTGTTCATATGTGCCTTCTCAGTGCACAGGGGCTGGCACAAAAGTTGGTCTCTGAGTGATTGAAATATATGGCAACGAACTTGAAGAAAGATGTCCTATAATATTTTATTTTGAATATAAATAGAATTTTCATAGAAATCACAAATAATACAATATAAGGGAAAATTGAATAAAGAGATATTCATCAAAAATAAATCTAGGCCAATAGAAAAGCAAGACTGAATTATCCAATTTAAAGATAAGTCAGAAGAAAGTCACATGTAACGTGAAAAAACTAAAGAATAGTTTAAATATATACATGATGGAAAGAAAGGAATAAAGTGGAAAATAGCATGGAATGTAAAAGAAGAATCTTTTCCAGAAGATATATATTCAAGAAAGAGAATATTTTACCTTATAATAAAACTTATTTACCATTCTTTGACTCCTAGTGAGTTAAGATAAGGAGTTCTCAGTTCTGTTTGGTGATTGTCCCTAACCTCTCCCGTAAGTTATTTTGGGGCAAATGCTTGAATGTGTTATCCTACTCTTGTTATCATTTTAATGTGCCCTTCTTCATTCTTCTAAAATCTGTAAATAGCAAAATTTCTGATATTTCTGGGGTGATTTCAGAATGCTTGTGCAACGATATCCATAGCACAATCTCACCTTTCTCCGGAACTACTAAGGTCTTATGTGATAATAATAAAAAAGAAATTAATTGGAGTTTAGTGACTATATCCAGTCGCCCAAAATGAACTATTTAGTCACATAGTTGTGTGGTCTTTTAAAATAGATTTTATGTCAAACAATATATCATGTTTCATATTCCCAAGCCTCTGCTCCATCATGTCGTTATTAGTCAAGATTATCTGCAAGGTGCATGCTCACGAGTTAACATGGACTTGAGCTTGTGTGCAGTTTAGTACCTTAACCCCCAGTGAAATTAAGCTGAGGATATGCTGTTTCCTCAAAGAGCTCTTCTTGTAATGTACATTCCCATTGTATATTAATGATTATTATTATTTTTTAAATGCTGAATGCCTTATTGCTTAAGGACACAAATTTAAATTCAGTTCAGTGATTCTTTTTTAAAGTCAATAATTAAAGCATGCAATAATTCTCTCAGGTACTATTGTTCCAAGTTATTCTTGCTGTTTCCCTCTGCTTTCTGTGAAGAGGAGAAGAAAGTGAGGCTTTGCTTTGTCTTCATTCATTAAGTCACACATAAATGAACAACAAAAGCAAAAGCAAAAAACAATTGAATGGCACCAAGGACACTGCAAGAGAAGGTCATAGCTAAAAATTATTAAGGAAGCATTCTGCTTAAGCTTCACAGAAAAGAGAAAAGTTAGATGGTATAAATGCAAGTACCACACAAGCAGAGAGAAACAATACCCAAATAAAAGGAAATGTTAACATATGAAGTTATAAAATCAGCATAATAAAAACACTATAAATTTCACAGGAATGCTTATAATTAATTTAGTAACAACAAAAAAGAATCTGAAAATAAAACAAAAGAGAAACCTGAAGAGCAAAGTTAATGAGCAAGTGAAATACATATGCGGTGGCTCAAATTAAATGCTCTTAGAAGCCTTAAACAAATACAAAGTTAATGTTTCAATACAGGCAGATAGAATGTTGAAAAGATATCACTTACTTTAGATAAGTTTTCAATTTAATAACATTCAATAAAAATACCATTAAATTTTCTGAGAGCTAGATCAGTTGATTACAACATTTATCTGTAATAATATTGCACAAATAACAAAGAAAATCATGAAGAAGAGAGTCAATGAAATGGGTCATGCTTGATATTAAACAATAAAATCTATTCAACTAAAACAACATGATATTGACATGTTGAATACACAGATAAAGTAACAAAACAGAATAAAAAACCCAGAAAATGAGTATTCCCATGTGAATATACATTAAATTGTAACTGTTTTTAAATGAACAGTGGAAAAATAATCATTTATATATAACTAATGTTAGGTTATAACATTGCTAAAGGGTAAAATTAGATTTGTTTTTTCAGACCATGCCCCAGAACACATTTTAAGTGAATAAGGTGCTTCAATGTAAAAAACCTAAAAACATGCATGTACTTTAAGAAATTGTAAATAGTTCCACTGCTACAGTTACTATGGCTGTTTAAGAGCCCAGACATGTGAACAAAAATGCAAACAAACAGGGGCTGTCACTGTGGTGTAGCAGGTAATGCCACCGCCTGCAATGCCAGCATCCCACAAGAATGCCAGTTCCAGTCCTGGCTGATCCATTCCCGGCCAGCTCTCTGCTATGGCCTGGGAAAGCAGTGGAAAATGGTCCAAGTCCTTGGGCCTCTGCATCCACGTGGGAGACCCATCAGAATCTTTTGGCTCCTGGCTTCCGATCGGTACAGCTCCAGCCATTGGGGACAAATGGGGATTGAATCAGCAGATGGAAGACCTTTCTTTCTCTCTGCCTCTCCTTCTCTTTCTGTGTAATTCTTTCAAATAAATAAATAAATCTTTAAAACAAACAAAACGTTTAGATGATTCTAATGCTAATCTTCTATGTTCCCACTAAATTTGACAACACTATGGAGCAGGGACAACTTTTTCCTAGTCTGTCCTCTCCCACAGAATTTATGAGCATAATAAATGTTTGTATTCTATTGAGTTTTGGGGAAAATTGTCATATTGATAATGAAATTGGAAAACTGTTCATTACCTGGTGCTGTGTTGTCACGCTAGTAACTTCAAGATTTGGTGGTAGGTAAAAGCTGGAAGGATTGTGAAGACAGTATTAGTGGAAGGCTATTGGCTCTTCAGGAAGCTGACAGTAAGGGCTTGAAGGAAAGTGAAGAAAATCATATTGAAAGCTGGAAGACAGGTGATACCTATCAGGAAGTGGCAAAACATTTAGCCATTCTGTCAGCTGTATTGACGTGAGAAATAGAAAGTATTCCTAATGAACAATATTATGTCACAAACAAATGTTAACACATTTCTTAAAATAATGTGGCCCCTTGAACATCACAATTGGTAGACAATCAGAATTGCTTTCAGAAAAAGAAAAGTTTCTAATTAAAAAAAATGTTTAAATAGATTTAGATGAATGCTTCACTGATATAAGTAAATATATCTAGAAATACAGATTTTAAATTTGTTTATAGATATAGCTTATAAGTGAGTACTTATAAATCAGCATATATCCCATTATCAATCTAAAGATATTTACATCAACAGTGAAAAAAAAGCTTTCCACTTAAGTGAGTGTAGTATAAAACAGGGATAATGATACCTTCCCATGGTTTTGTTTTATATTTTTATGTCTTCTGGTTGTCGTTAATGTTACATACAATTATGGAATTCTTTTCTACTTCCAGAAACATGGCAGGACTATACTTCTTAACCTTCTAATTTAATTCTGATGAATAGGTTGTGAACCAAGTATACAGTTGCCAGTACCAACTTCTTTTCATCATCTGGAACTCTGTTATCAGAGAAAGTTGCGCTTTTATTGGCCTGCATTTTTGGTGGTGAAAAACAAAGACCTACCATCAACAGCAAAATGCACCAGAAGCATGAGCTAAAGTAGGCCTCCCTCAATTTAAGCCATTAAGCATTATAAAAATATAGCATATATTCTATTTAACTTACACAGATAGTAGTCATTGGTCACTGTATTTAATTGTAAATTTAATATACAATGACTATTTATAATCTAAGTTTAAGTAAGCATTATTGAAATAGAAAAGAGTATATTTGATAATAATCCTAAATGTTGGTTTTTTTTGCAGAAACAAATGATTGTTTATCAATGGTACACTGAGAAATAATCTCTCATATGTATAGATATGTACACTAATATGCATGTATACAAACATGCTTTTGTTCTTATTTTATATATTCATAAATTATTAAATACATATATGTTGTAGTTTATTACATTATTTAATATATTATATATAATTTCACAGTTATGTGGTTATATGTCAGGCAATTTTATAAGTATATACTAAGATATAATGCTATAATTATAGAGAAAGAGATTTATTAAAACTTGCTAGAAATGAGAAAGCAAAAATCAATGAATAAAAATTAAAATAAAGTCACCAAAATTGGACAGGACAAAGAAAAATAATAAAGAGAAAACATCAAAAAAGATAAAAATCAGATATATCCCTTATCACAATAAATTATAATAGGTTGAATAAAACAAAAATAATAACAATAATAACAATAAAATAATCTATAATATTTTAAGATAGGTTGAAAAAGTATGATCTGAAATAAACCCTTTTTTTCCCCTGAATATTTGTATTTTAACAAGATGTGAAGGATATGAACATATTTCAAGGGGAGATACAATAATTTAAATTTTTCCTGTTTTTATATTAATTTTATTGCCTTTTTGGTGGCATGTAATAATTTTACGATGTTTAGGGAGCCGATCGTATAAGAGTAACTGGAGAGAGTTAGGGGAGATAGTATTAGAAACTGAAATAGGTCTCTCCCACCAATGACTAATATGTTGAAGTCTTTTTTTTTTAAGATTTATTTATTTATTTGAAGGTCAGAATTATATAAAGGGAGAAAGAGAGAGAGAGAGAGAGAGATCTCCATCCACTGGTTCACTCCCCAGATTGCCACAATGGCAAGGTCTGGGAATGGCCAAGGTCAGGAGCAAGGGGATTCTTAAACGTCTCCACGTGGTGCAAAGGCCCAAGCACTTGTGCCACCTTATGCTGCTTTTGCATGCCATTAGCAGAGATTTGGATCAGAAGTGGAGCAGGCGGGACTCCAACTGATGCCATACTGGATGCTGGCATTGCAGGGCGGCTTAACACACTACAGCACAATGCGGGCCCCAGAAGTAGCCTTCTTCATGACAGTGAGAGACAGAAGAAGAAACCCAACCAGTAATCACAGTCATCATAAGGTTATGGACTCTGAACTGTGAGAAAACAAAGTTAATTTGTTTGGGACACCCAGACTGTGGTATTTTGTTATGACAGTGATAGGAAGCTAATACAGGGGCAGTTTATCCAAAATGTAGGTACATTTTGTTTTTAAGGCTGAAGTCTGCAAGGCTGTACTCAAACCAGTTTTGCATATTTTTATGATAAAAAATGTATTTTAGAGGTAAAGCTTCTTGCATACATAAAGTTAACCAAATGGGTCTGAAAAATAGAATGTTTTAGATCATGTGTGTGTGTAATATCACACTACACCTTTCATCCTCAAGTTAACAGAGTTTAGACATTTCCTACACAATTTCTCCATCTGTTTTCTGAGAGAACAGAAGGACATCACCTTAAGGAAAATGTCAGATAGACAAATCCTCCATATTCTCCCTGGTAAGTGGAAACCAACAAAATAAACTGAATCTGAATATAGAATGTTGGATAGTCATGGCTGGGAGAAATATAAAGAATAGAGTGAGTTTGATAAAAACAAAATGGAGAAAACTAGGGGTAGGTTAATTAATTTTGACAAAAACATCATACTGATATGAGACATTAATAATAGGGGAAGGTGGACGCGGTTTATAGGTTGTGACAAATATGTCACGGTAATGCAGGATGTTAAGAGAAGCTGAATCTGGGGTAAATGGGAACTCTTTCTACTATTCCATAATTTTTTTGTAAATTTAAAGCTACAATGAAGTTAAAAGTTTTAGAAAATAGCCAGATGATACACTCTTTAATCAGGATCATAAGAATGAATTAAAATATATGTCATAGTGCTAATAAAAACTTAACAACCAAATAGAATCTACTGTTGTTACAACTCACCCTGTACTGCTTTGCTTTTTGTCCCTAATTAAGATCTTACTGCCAAAAGATCCATTATTTGCCAGCATGATATTATTAATTATTGAAGTTAAAATCATTGTGATGTAGCATGACTAGGCATAGAGAAACAGAAATAAAATGTAAATTTAAAGAATACCAGGTACACTCTTGTCAGTTCTCTCCAAATTAAAAATTATGAAATAATATTGGTTGAAATATGACAAAAATGTCTGTTGAATCCATTCTTTAGTATTGCCAAATTATATATTATCATTGGGAAAATCACTGTAAAATAAAAGCAAGAAACAAATTCTCATGCATTACAAGAGAAAGCAAAATTTAGTAAGTATCACTCTAGCAAAATAAATTTAGGGAAATTCCTTCAAACTACTTCTAATTTTTAAATATCTATATAAATGAACATTCTCCAAGATGTTTTTGAGTTATAAAATTTCACCTTCCTTGTTTGAATGAGAACTTTAGCATTATAAATGTAGTATAATTTTCTTATGAAACTTCTCACTATAATTTATTATTTCCAAAGGTTTTTACCTTAGTACATTTGGAATATAATGATATTATGTCATACCTTTAGAATGCATTATGAATTTTTTAAAGATTTATTTTATTCATTTGAAAGGCCAAGTTAGAGAAAGAGAGAGAGAGGAAGAGACAAAGAAAGAGAGAGGTCTTCCATCTGCTGATTCACACCCAAATGGTTGCCACAACTGGGGCTAGGCCAAACAGAAGCCAAGAGTTTCTTTCTGATATTCCACATGAGTGCAAGGGATCAAGAACCTGAGCCATCTTCCACTGCTTTCCCAGGCACATTAGCAGGGAGCTGGAACAGAAGTGGAGCAGCTGGGATTTGAACTGGCATCCATAAGAACTGCAGGCACAGCAGGTGGTGGCTTAACCACTATGCCACAGCACCAGCACCAGCCATATGAATTAATGTAAGTAGGTTTCATTATTTAGTCAAATTGCACATTGTATTCCTAGCTAGTCATCACTGTACACTTATTTGCTGATGGACATTTGTGAAGAAAGGAAGTAAACCTGAGCCCACGTAACACAGATAGTCATCTCTGTAATACTACATTATATAATTGTGAGTATATGAATGTGAAAACACATGGAACAGACTTACATGGAAACTTTTATATTCTTTGTGTGGCATACCCAGCCATATTGAATGAGGCCTCATTCACTATCTTTAATTATAGTTTAACTGTAATTTTAAAAGTCATTTTAAATGCTTAGTCTTATATATTCATATGCTCCTGTAATACATTCTAAAAGTTCAAATTCATTCCTGATTGAAGTCACAATATAAAGTTTAAACATTATCTCTTAGACACTAATTTTCTTCTCCATAACTAGTTGTGTGAGTCTACATTTCAATTCTATAGCCTTTTCCTCTATACTGTAATATATCTTGAAAGATTTAAATCACACATTCAAGAAATAATTGCCATTTTAAATTGAACTCAGAGCAGAACAAACCAATTACTGTAGTTGCATCAGTGTAAAGCATTTTACTTTTCTACCAGCTATAAAAATGTGGATATTTCCTCTATCACAATTATTATCACATTACCAGTACATTTGTATTCACTTCCTGAAGTAGACTAAAAAGCTACTGAAGGAGGGAATATCATTGATATTCATATTGGATTTTAATGGTCATATTCAACACAATTTAAAATATGAGAAATCTGCAGTTAAACTAATTTCTATTTCTCTTCAAAATTCTTGGCTAAATTGTGATATTGAGAAAACTAACAAAACACACACACACACACACACACACACACACACACACACACACACCTCTGCGTTTCATGGCACCATTTAGACAGCAGGCTTAGCACAAATATTTAACTCAAGAGGTCCAAATATATGTATGATTTAAACTACTACTGAAAAAGAATATCTTTTAAAGATTTATTGCTTTGAAAGGCAGAATGATGAGAGAGAGAGTGAGAGAGAGAGCGAGAGAGAGAGAGAGAGAGAGAGAGAGAGAGAGAGAGAGAGAGAAAGGATCTTCCATTCACTGGTTCCTGTGTTTACCACGGGTAACCACAAGAGCCATCTTTGGCTGCTTTTCCAGGTGCATTAGCAGGGAGCTGGATCAGAAACAGGGCAAATAGGACTTGAACTGGCCCTCCACTATAGGATACCAGCAGTGCAGATAGTGACTTAATATACCATGCATCAACAATAGCCCAAACAATGGTTGTTTTTGAAACTAAAAAATTTATTTATTGGAGTCTTACTTACCTTGTAAGTATTAATACCTTATATTAATGCACCTTGTATTAAAAGTACAGTTTGATTCATTTTTGATACATTAATACAGTTTGTTAACTACTAATGCAATTGAAGTGACAGAAAACTTTCTTTACCCCAGAATAGGTGCTGGGTATTTCTATTATTTTCACCTCCTGGTCTGTGGTAAATAGTGCCCTGTCTCTCATTACTATCGATTAGTTTTGACAATTTTTGAATTTTACATAAATGGAATTTCTATAGGCATTCTTTTGGTTCTGGCTTATTTTGCTCAAAATATGTTTTAAACTTGTCAGTAGCATTGTATCCATCAAGAGTACAGTTTGCTGGTTTTTAAATGTGTAACTGTATTGCTGTAAGTCTAACTATACAATTTCCACCAAATAGGGATGAACCAGTTGTCTCACAAGCTCACCAATACATGGTAGTATCAATCCTAGTAAATGTTAGTATATTTCACTGGTTTCAATACACATTTTTCAGATGACTAATGTTATTTAACATTTATATTTGCATTTGTTGGTCATTTCTGTATCTTCATATACGATGTGTTTTCTCAACTCCTTTCCCCATTTGTATTGTATTGTTTTCTTTGTTATTATTTGATTGTAATATGTATTTATATATTATGAGTGTGTGTCATGTTTGCACAATTAGCTAAAGAAATGAGTTTAGAACTCAGTTACTTAGCTTTTATCAATTTCTATATTTTTTAAAGATTTATTTATTTATTTAAAATAAGAGTTACACAGTAAGAAGAGAGGCAGAGAGAAAGAGGGGTCTTCCAACCAATGGTTCTCTCCCCAATTGGCTGCAATAAACATAGCTGCACTGATCCGAAGCCAGGTGCCAGGAGCTTCTTGCAGATCTCCCACGCGAGTGCAGGGGCCCAAAGACTTGGGCCATCTTATACTGCTTTCCCAGGCCATAGCAGAGAACTGGATTGGAAGTGGAGCAACTGGATCCTGATTTGGCACCCCTATGGGATGTCGGCACTTCAGACCAGGGTGTTAACCCGCTGCGCCACAATTTCTATATTTGAAAACAGAAAAGGGTTGGTTATAATAGGTGCAGTGGTCATTCAACATTATTTTCCATACCTCATATCCCATATTTATAACAGTTAATATATTGTAATATGACAGACTACAATATATGTGGTTACAAATGCATGTGTGCACACATATGCAGTTATTATGTACAGTACATAGGAACTGAAATAATAGTTCCCAGCTTACTTTCCAAGTAAAAGCAAAATCAACAAAAGACCTTAATAAGAGAACACAAACTTTAACCAGTTTTAAATTATATTTAAATTATATTCAAATTTAACCAGTTTTAAATTATACCTAATGAGCGAAGTATAACATTATTCTCTTTTATCATGTTTCTTCTATCTGAAACTGATACAAGTGCTGGTAGAGAAAGAACACAGATGAACAATCACCGTAGGGAAAAATGTGGCACTCTATGGTTTAAAATATTCTATCATATATGCACCAAATGCCAGGGTATCTGGCTGTTTAAAACAAATGTTACTGAATCTAAAGGGAGACATAGACTCCAATACAATAATAATAGGGGACTAAAACAGACAACTTTCAGCAACAGACAAAATAAAGAACTTACAGAAAATAACAAAAACAGCACAGAGGTATATGAATCAAATGTACCAATTCTATATATATATATATATATATATATATATATATATATATATATAGCATTTAGAAAGAGCTCAAGAAACTCAACAACAAAATGAAAAATCCAATCAAGGAATGAGCAAAGAGCATTAACAGATATTTTCAAAGGATGAAATTGAAATGATCAACAAACATAAGAAAAAATGCTAAGGATCACTAGCCATCAGGAAAATGCAAATAAAAATCTCAGTGAGGTTTCACCTCACCTCAGTTAGAATGGCTATCATCCAAAAGTCAAAAAACAATAAATGCTGGCAAGGATGGAGGGAAAAAGATACCCTGATACAGTATTGATTGGAATGTAAACTAGTACAACCACTGGGGAAGACACTACAGAGATTCCTCAGAAATCTGAAGACTCCCACTCCAGGGAATTTACCCAAATTCCATAGCAGGTGGAGCCCTAACCTGCTATGCCACAATTCTGGTCCCAATAAAGAATTTAGAAAAAGAATTCAGTCATTCATTGTAAGAGCCACAAGAGAAAGGCTTGCAATGGAGGTGTGTAGAACAGAAAAGAAACAGAATAGTGTTTTCTATGTAAAATTAGCATAAAAATGAGGCACACTCCATAGTTAAAAAGGGAAAATGAGTACACCACATTGCCTTCAGATTGCGATCATGTGTTCTGAAGTGACCCATACACATTTTTGGTTGTATTTGTCTATTTGCAAAAGAATGACTTAGGGAAGAATGGGAGAATTCTTCACATGTGTAATTACGTAATGGCGTTGCATTGGTGATCAGTCCAGAGAAATAATAGAACCAGTAGAGTATTTAGCTATTCAGTTAGTTAGTTATTCTAAGGTATTGGTGCATATGGTTACTGAGGATGATAATTCCCAAGACCTCTAGTGGACAAGCTAGACACCCAGAAGAACCAATGATGTAGTTTCCAGTCTGAAAGCCGGTAGGCATGAGACACAGAAGAGCTAGGTTTAAAATGAGTTTAAAGGTGGGAGAAGCGAAATGTCAGAGGCTGATTTAGCTTTTTTGCTCTTTTCAGGCCTTCAGTTTCTGGATGAGGCTGACCAATTATAGATGGCGTTCTGCTTTACTGCCTACCAATTAAAATACAAACCTAGACAAACATCCGGAGATACACACTGAACAATATTTGACCAAATGTTTTGACACGCGGTGAGCAGTCAAGTTGGCAAATAATACTAGCCATAAACTCACATTCTTTCTGAAGTAGATGGCAGGTCTGTGCATCCACTACCATTTATCTGAAGTTCCGTTGACAGAAATGCAATGAATAGGAACAGTGACAATAGTTTCCTGATCATGAACAACTAGAAAGTGGTAGAATCTGATTATATTTGCTTTTATTTGAAATGTACTTGCCTAGATAGAATGTAACTGCATTTAATTTTACTTCCTGCCTAGTCATGTAACACATTACATGCTACCATTTCCTTGTACCTTGTTATATATTTTGGTCCATTTCTTTAGATTTAACGTTTCTTGAAGTTAGAAAGCATGTTGCAAAATGTGTTTGTACTTATAATTTGAAATGAAGTTATAACTACTTTGTAGCTGTCTACTCATTTTTTCAAGTTAGTTAATACGAAAGGCAAGAAAATGTGGAATGATGGATCTCCAATTAATGTTATCTCTGTGTTACACTGTATTGAAGGTGACAACTGTTCTCACCTTATGTTATATTTCAGCTTGGTTATGTTATCTTGTATATAAAATGAAACCATCTGTCAATTCACTTTAGCAATGAGTATATGAAACTAATAGTAATGAAGTTGAAAGGCATAGAAATACCCTGAACCAAGAATTAGTATTGATGCATCTAGAATTATGGAATAACAAGACAATACAGTACTTCCAGCAAACAAGAGAGAGTAGTCATTAACACTGCAAAGGTAAAAATGGTTCACTACACTACTCCACTGATAAAATACTGTTGCTCATTTTATTTTTAATACTTTTTCAGATACCATTATTATTTTGTTTCAAATTTTACTCTGTTCCAAATATTAGTATTTGACTAAAAAAAAGGGGAATATGTCAAAATTGGTACTTTCCTTTTTACATTTCTGTTAACCTTAATCTATTGTGGAGTATTGGGTTATTCTCATTATTATTTGTACCTTAGTTGTGTGTCATTATGATTATTCTCACTGTGTTTATTCAGTGTTTTTTTCTTTCATTAGAATTTATTGTTTTTTTCTTAGTATCTATAATATCCATCATCTTATCTCACTGAGTTTATGTCACTAAAACTTAACAGATTATTGAAAAATTTTATATACTACATACTGAGGATATAGTATAAAATGTGGTCCCTATGCCTAACTCTCTCTTGATTAATAGGATGGAATTTATCTTCTCATATCAAGTATAGTAATAAGAGTAGTTTTAAACATGTTACATGTAAGTTGAGTAATAACGTACTTATAAAGTAATTAATAACAAAACTCATCTAGAACACATTATTCATCTTTCTGAATATCCAGGTCCTTTTACACTTGTATTTTTATGGACATTTTCAGTTTTGCTTCTATTTGTGATAGAGCAAGAAGCAAGAAATGGACATATAAATGTTTTGAGAATATAAATATAATTTGATCAGAGATATTTTAACATACATGCACACAGACACACAAAACTTGGAATCTAATTGGCAAGATGATTCTAAATTAGAAATTATTAGATGATACATAAAGTAACAAATTAACAAATATTTAATGAAATCTTTACTACTTTGGAACATAACTGTACAAAAAGGATGGTCTTAAAATTCAGAGGTCATGTCTTAATAAAATATTGTTTTATTATACAAAAACCTTACAAGAATAATTTCATCTAATTTTGCTGTTTGGTTGAGGGAAAATTCTTGGTCACCATAAAATATAGTACCCAGCTTTTGGCAAATGTCTGAGCATATGTCAAATATTGTAAGCGTCAAAGAATATTTTATGAAAAAGATGAATGAATACAAAACACCAAGATTTGAAAGACTCTCCTGGAGAAATACAAGTAAAAAACCTAAGATGGCATTTATATTATGCTTCATTCTAATTTAAACTTTTTTCTCCTTTTTCTGTGTGAGAGTGATATGACCATCTCTATTTGATACTAATTTAGTCAAGCATCAGTATGAGAGTCAGCAAGAGTCTGACAATTTTCTAAGAGTGTGAGTAAGAGAAGGGCCTGAAACAAGGCTGCACAAGAAAGACAGATGAAAATCAAGTTTATAAAATATTTGAGATGGACTTGAACAGTTCTGTGATAGCTTAGATGAAAGAAAGAATGACAGAAGTCAATCATGGGCATAAGAGTTCTATCTTGAGCTTGAGATGATTTTATTAACTGGGATAGGCAACATAAAATGTGTAGATTTGCTGAAAGCAAATGGAAAATGTGACTAATTAATCAATCAATCAGATACAAAATTTAGGTTTAGAAGTTTTCCAAGACCATTTCCAAGTTACAGGGTGGTTGTCTTAGATTATATACAGTTTGTATTTTACTTTTTTAAATGTACTTTAATATTTTTAATTTCATTTATTTTAATTGTTTGAAAAGCAGAAAGAGAAATGGAGAGAGAGAGAGAGGATTCTCCCTTAAGATGGTTCAATTTCCAAATGCTTGTAATAGCTGGTGGGTAGCACCAAACCAATGCAGAGAGACACGAACTCAATGCAAGTCTCCCTTGTGAGAGACAGGGACCCAAGTACTTGAGTCATCACCTGTTGCATTAGCATGAAGCTGAAATCAGAAACACAGATAGGAGGCAAACCCAGGCATTCCAATATGGTCTGTGGACAACCCAGGAAGTTTCTTAATATTTATCCAATTACCTACCCCTGTTAATATATATTTTAAACCAAAATAGTTGTGGTATCTCTTTCCACTCAAAATCACTCTTCTCACACTTGTCTGGACACATCCTGGAAATTAGGAATATTGCAATTTGATTAACAGGGTTTTGAGTTGAAGGTACAATTAATTTCTAGTGGGATTTCTTTTGTTACACTCAATTCTGTATTCAGAGTTACTGATTCTTGGTCACCTTCCTATTGGAATGATTTCTAGAACTATTTCTGCTATCTAGCTTATGCCAACACTCATACATTGGCACAATAATGTAATGTTAGGGGTCATTGAAAGTACAATATCTTTGTTATTTAACATCAGAAATATCTATTATTTTTAAAGATCTATTATATTTAATTGAAAACCCGAGACATAGACAAATAAATACTACATCCACATGTTCACTCCCCAAGTGGCCACAATACCTGGTATTAGACCAGACTGAAACCAGGAGCCAGCACCTTCAACATGGTCGTCCATGTGGGTGGCAGGAGCCCAATCACTGGGGCCATATTCTGCTGCTTTCCCATATGCATTAGCAGGGACCTAGATCAAAAGTCAGCATCCGGGACTCAAACAACTGCTCCAATAAATGATACCATAAGATGCCAGTGTTTCAAGCAATGGTTTTACCACTATGCCATGACTCTGACTCCAGCAGTATATAATCTTGGAAAAGAAACATAACTTGAGATGTGCAGAACCAGAAGCTAATCTGAGGAAAATTCTGCTAATCATAAGATATATAGAATCGCGGATTGTTTATCAATGAGTAATTAAAATTTAATGCTCATCCTTTCAGGAATACACTTAATAATATAGAATAAAATGTTTAAAAATATACTGTATTTCAGTATTTTCTTTATTTCTTTATATAGAAATTAAAGTGATTCCTGTATTTGCAAGATTCACAATTATATTAGTCATACTGAAGAAGGTCCATTTGTAACAGTTCATGTATGACTAAAACTGATACAGATTTTCTAATAATAAAATATCTAGAGTATCTATAAAAATTATTGACATCGGCTGGCGCTGTGGCTCAACAGGCTAATCCTCCGCCTTGCGGCGCCGGTCGGGGCACCAGATTCTGTCCCGGTTGCCCCTCTTCCAGGCCAGCCCTCTGCTGTGGCCCGGGAGTGCAGTGGAGGATGGCCCAAGTGCTTGGGCCCTGCACCCCATGGGAGACCAGAAAAAAGCACCTAGCACCTGGCTCCTGCCATCGGATGAGCGCGGTGCACCGGCCGCAGCGCGCCAACCGCGGCAGCCATTGGAGGGTGAGCCAACCGCAACGGAAGACCTTTCTCTCTGTCTCTCTCTCTCTCACTGTCCACTCTGCCTGTCAAAAAAAAAAAATTATTGGCATCAAAACTGATGGTGACTTTTCCCCTGGGAAAGTCCATAAGGGTTTCCTGCACCAAACTCTATTGTTGATTGGAGGAAGCTTAGGAGAAAGACATATCTGGCATGATCATATTGGTAATACAGGTCTGGTAACTGGAGTTCTGAGTCAACTCTGTTCGCTAAATAGGAGACCTGAGTGGTGTATATTTAGTCCATCATTTATGCCTCAAGATCTCCTTTTGCATATGGGTTTGATACATAGATCTCCCATTATTCCCATGGAACTTTTTACTGAGTCAAAACTTAAAAAGAGAGTGTAGTGTGCAGAATTTCAGGTCCCTGTACTAGGGTACAGCTAGTACTCATTCACTTGCTCCTCCACAATCTCACCCCCAATATCGCCTGTCCATGTTATTCAAATCAACATTCGTAAAGAATCTCAGTTAAACCATACCTGGCATTTTTAAATGTTGCATCTGCCCCTAACAGATATAATGGAATGATGGAATACCACATTGCACCAAAATGGATTTTCTGGGCTTCACATGTTTTTTTTTTTTTTTTTCTGTACCTTTTAAGTAAAAGCCACTTGACCACTTCCTGATGACTGCAGTAAATTACTCATTCAAATAAAATAATATGTGCACTTATTTTCTGGTGTTAATTGATAAGGGATCCAAATATCAATACAGTGTGTCTTACAGTATGAACTGACAAAAAATAGATGATCTTTCAATAATTTTCAGGATAAAACATTGAAAACACTTCAGAAGTAGCCAAACCAGGACTGGACAATAGGAGTCATATGAGTTGCAACTGAAACTCTCACAAAATTTCTCTTGTTTGATGAAAGGAAGGAGCAGGAAGCATTTTACTTTTAAAGAACAGGATGCCCAAGCATGCAGAATGCTGAGTTGTGGGGACTGAAAATTTCTCAAATATTTACACCATGAAACACTGGAGACGACAGAAAGAGAGGCTGCTGTTTCTTTCACCCTTTTGCTCTTAGATTTGTGTATAACTCTTCTGGAGAACAGAGAATTATGTAAAGATAACCAATATAATGAATATACGGAATCTTGAAGTGTATCTTGTCTCCTATCACATCAGCTTTCCTTGAGTAGGTTACTTCAGTGCTGCATGGCATATCTGCCTCTGGATGGTACAACTGATAGATGATATGATCATGATCTGCTAGCTACACATTTCTCTATAAGTAAGCAGCCTGTTTAGACTTTACACCTACTCTTGTGAAACAGGCACTCCGTAACTCCCCTGAAATTGGTACTGACTGAGGACTGAAGGCAGTAATCTGTCCTAGGGAGATACTAAGAATTAGATATCTACGTTTGACCTGTCTAGGATGTAAACAGTGCAAAGAGCTTGCCATCCATAGTTGGAGCCTAGTACTTTTAAGCAGTACTATTCTACTGAGGGTTTCTTGATCTCTTCATCTCTTGCTAATAATTTGGACAATCATAAACCAAAATAGCTAAATTGGTATTGGAAATTTGGAGTCCAAGCTATTTATTCTATAAATGAACTTTATCTCTACCTCTGTGGCCAGTATTTTCACATGATCACTATGCCATTTCTGGAGTTCTTTAGTCTCTTTGGTAGAGAAGGCAGAGTGTACTTATTTGTTTTTCAGAATGAAGAAGACATCTTGATGTGCTGTAAAATATTGAACACAAAAACCTCACTGAACTGGCATACCACAGGAACTTCATTGGCTTACCACATGCTTTCTGGATTATCTGTGACTTTTCAGGGTCTCCACAAACTGATAATTATCTTCTGTGTGACCTACTGGATAAACATAACATATGAGATAATATAGACTCAGAAAATATAGTAAAGGGCTATTATTTTCTAGTCTCCTCAACTGAAGGTGTTTCTAATTCTGCAAGTGAAAATAAGTAAAGGATTCACCAAACTCATGGTTGTATGCCATTTATACATCTATTCTATATGCTAAGTAATCTTCTCTATTAATGATTCTGAATTTTACACAATGGCTGCAATCAGTGCTTCTACTTGATTGAGTTTTTTGGATTAGTTTGATTCTCCAGGACCAATTTTGTTCTGCAGGAACTAGAATGGCAAACAGAGATATGACAAAGAGCACTACACCTGTATACTTTAGATCTTTAGTGATGTCATTAGTTTCTAGCACCCTTCTGTAATGTAAAACTAATTTGATTTAGTCTTGGATGTTTCCATGTGACCTTTCCCATGGTAATAACATAACCAAAGATCAAAGAGACAATGTGATGGTTACTCCAATGACCAAAAGATCAATTCCAACTATACACCCAGGAAATAAGAAAATACTGCAGAGTGAATACACCCATTTAGTGAGCCTCTGTGAGCTGCATTTTAGTAAGAATCTATTTGTTTTTGGATCCCTGTAAGTCCCAACCCTGACTAGGAATTCATGGTAGATTGAGATTCTGGATATTAGCTGTGCCCAGTCGTCCTCAAATTCTCTGAGTATTCACCTTTCTTAACCTGAGCGGTCACCCAATACACATGGGATTGTTTGTGGAAGCATTGGTGGATCTGTATTTAATGTAGTTATCCTGGTGTTTCAGAAGCCGATTCCCATAGTAGCTGGTCACCACTTACTTCAGTCAATGATTTTCAAATCTAATATTTGGTTCAGATCTGGGTACTGAGAAAGTGGCTCATGCTCATGACATTTTATTAGGGTTATTGCCCTCAACCTTCCACTCATTTGTTCCTGTCTTCTGGGTATGGATGTTATGGAAGTGCCTGTTCTCTGTTAATTCATTTTGATCTTAGGGACATAAAATTATATTAGCAATATACTAAAACCCTTCAGATTTAACTTATTCAGTTTCCCTTCTGAACTTGTCATGAATTATGGAAATTGTGGCCTAACGACTTACAGAATTAAGTTGCACCATCTGGTTTTCCTTATCTTAAAAACTTAGCTGTCCTCTGGAAATTAAGGGACCCAGTTCTGTGATTGCTTCTTTTATGATTAATATTGTCCTGCAGAAAAGATATATTATTGAACTTTTTAATAGTTTTGAGTATATGTTCACTAGCACATCCATGTGACATGCCTCCTTAGAAAATATAATTCTCTGTCAACTTTTTGACAAACACATCTCTATTATAACATATTTACTTCTTCTATTCCATTCTGTACCATTTGCTGAGGGAACTCAAGTATTTTTATTTTATTTAGCATTGACCTTCACTTTCTTTTTTTTTTTTTTTTTGATAGAGCATCCAAGTGACAAGGTTCCCTGCAGAAGATGAGGATGCACCTCCAAATGGATGTCTTGTTTATCTGTTCTTAACTTGTATTCCAATCTTCAATCAAGCACTCACCAAATCTAATCTTAGTGTAATCTTCTGGCTTCTGATGTTTAATGAGCCAGTTTTACAGCTCCTTTAGTGTAAAATTTCTTTTTCCCACTATCACTTTGCCTGGCGGTCCTATAGTAGAACATCTGAGCTTGTATTTTCATAACCACACTAACCTAATTGATACATAAACTAATGTATTTTATTATTTTTTTAAAAATATTTATTTATTGGCCAGCGCCGTGGCTTAACAGGTTACTCCTCCGCCTTGCGGCGCCGGCACACCGGGTTCTAGTCCCGGTCGGGGCACCGGATTCTGTCCCGGTTGCCCCTCTTCCAGGCCAGCCCTCTGCTGTGGCCCAGAAGTGCAGTGGAGGATGGCCCAAGTGCTTGGGCCCTGCACCCCCTGGGAGACCAGGATAAGCACCTAGCACCTGGCTCCTGCCATCGGATGAGCGCGGTGCGCCGGCCGCAGCGCGCCCACAGCGGCAGCCATTGGAAGGTGAACAAACAGCAAAAGGAAGACCTTTCTCTCTGTCTGTCTCTCTCACTGTCCACTCTGCCTGTCAAAAAAAAATTTAAAAAAAATATTTATTTATTTATTTGAGTGGTTGAGTTACAGACATAAACAGGAAAAGACAGAGAGACGTCTTCCATTCACTGGTTCACTCCCCAAATGGCTACAATGGCAGGAGCCAGACCAATCTGAAGTCAGGAGCTAGGAGCTTCTTCCAGGTCTCCCACATGAGTGAGGGGGCCCAAGAGCTTGGGCCATCGTCCACTGCTTTCCCAGGCCATTAGCAGAGTTGTATCGGAAGAGGAGCAGTTGGGATGTGAACTGATATGCTCACACTATGCCAGTGCTGCAGACAGAAGATTACCCTATCACACTACAGCACCAGTCCCTGTGTATTTTCTAAACAAGTGTCTCCCAAATCATATAGGTTTTCACCTATTAACCCGGGGTAGAAGGAGGAATTTGCAATGTGGTTTTCCATAATGTTATTCTTCCCCCAAAATAGGAAAAACTCTGCTGTTCGTCTTGAAAAAATTAAGAATTATATATGTTTTATGAACATGAAACACTATGTAAGATAAGGGATATAGGATCAAAAAACATACGGAGTTCCCTGGAACAGGTAGAGTACAGCATGGGTTGTCAAGAAACAGAAAATTGAAGAGACTTTTAGAGATGCTATTAGATGAAAATAATTATCTTAATAGAGTGAACCTTATACTAAGAGTACCATTCTGGGAAAATATGTGTAATGCCTTCATAAATAATATTGATTTGGAATCTTAGTTTGGCTTTTTAGAAAATGAGGAGAAACAGAATTCGATAAGCAACAAATAACTAATTCACAAAGAATTTCATCAAGAAACTCATTATTTTATTGATTAAGTTTAGTCCAGATTTTAAGATTTTATTTATTTTTACTGAGTAGCCTTTTTCTTTTTAATTTTATTGATATAATGTGAAATAATGTCACGTATTTCATATAGACTGATTTAATAGCATAATGGTACTTCCTGCCATATTTTCCCTCCCAGTAACTCTCCACAATACCTCCTCCTTTTCTTATTTTTCCTTTTAACTTTTAAAGGTTTGTTTTGTTTATTTGAAAGGCAGAGTTACAGAGAAGCAAAGGCTGAGAGAGAAAGATCCTCTGTCCACTGGTTCTCTTCCCAAAGGCCTCATTGATTGCAGCTGCATTGATCCGAAGCCAGGAGTCAGAAGATTCTTTCTTCAGGTCTCCCATGCGGGTACAGGAGCCCAAAGACTTTATACTATCTTCCATTACTTTTCCAGTCCATAGCAGAGAGTTGGGTTGGAAGTGGAGCGTCCAGGACTCACACTAGTGCCTACATGGGATGTTGGCACTGCAGGCGGCAGCTTTACTTGTTAGGCCACAACATTGTCCCCTCCATTTAACTTTTACAATACCATACATTCACCTTATTTTATAATCACAAGCTCAAACCTACAAGTTAGTAAAGAACTAAAAGAACTCAACAGGTAGTAAGTAGAAAAAATACTGTTCCTCAAGAATGTAGACAAGGGCTGTAAACAATAATCAAATCCCAAAATGTTAATTTTGCCCTTACATACTACATTTTTATAATGTATATTTGGGTTATTATAAACAACGGAAAGCATATGATATTTGCCTTTTTGGGACTGGCTTATTGAACTAAGCATGTGGTATCCAATTGCATCCACATTTCTGTGAACAACATAATATTAATTTTTTAAACTGAGTAGTATTCCAAAGTGTACATATACCGCTGTTTCATTACCCAGTCTTCAATTGGTTGACATATGGGCTGATTTCACATCTTAACTATTGTGATTTGAGCTACTATTAACGTGGTGGGAAAGATAACTCTCTCCTATGCTGATTTCTTTTGATTTGGGTAAATTCTCAGGACTGGCAAGGCTGGATCATATGGAAGATCAGTCTTCAGATCTGAGGAATCTCTACACTGTCTTCCATAATGGTTGTACAAATTTACATTTCGACCAACAGTGTATCAGAGTATATTTTCTCCATATTCTTGACAGAATTTATTGTTTCTTTGATAATGGGCTGATAGCCATTCTAACTGGGGTTATGTGAAACCTCAGGTTTTTAAATTGCGTTTTCCTGTTGTATAGTAATCTGAAGCATTTTTATATGTTATTTGGCCATTTATATCTCTTCCTTTAAATAAACACTTGTACATATCTGTTGCCCATTTCTTAACTGGATTGTTAGTTTTGTTGTTGTTGAGTTTCTTTAGCACTTTATAGATACTGGCAACATTATCAGTTGCCATCTTGATATATTGCATAGTTTGTAAATATTTTCTCCCATTGTCTGTTGTCTCTTCACTTTGTTGAGTATTTCCTTAGCAGTGTAGAAGCTTCTTAGCTTCATGTAATCCCATTTGTCTATTGCTTTTATTGCCTATACTTCTGGGGCCTTTTCCAAGAAGTGTTTGCATGTGCCAATGTCTTGAGAGTTTCCCTAATGTTCTCGCCTAATATTTAGGTGGCATCAGGTCATAGATCTAGATCTTTGACCCATTTTGAGTTTATTTTAGTATGAGGTTTAAGGTAGGGTCTTGTTTCATTTTTCTGCATCCACAGATTAATTTTTCCCAGCACAATTTCTTGGATACAGTATCCTTTCCAGAAATTGATTGTTATCATCTTTCTCAAAGCTTAATTGGTTGTTGATGTGTGGATTAATTTCTGGGGTTTCTATTCTGTTCCAGTTGTCTACATGTATATTTTTGTGCCAAAAGCACTTGTTTTGATTATAATTCCCCTGTAGTATGTCTTCAAATCTAGTATTGTGAAGTCTATGGATTATTTTTTGTTGCTTAATATTGGTTTAGCTATTTGGGGTTTCTTGCGTTCCCATGTGAATTTTAGCATCATTTTTTCTAGTTCTTAGAAGAATGTCCTTGGCATTATGATTGGAATTGCATTGAATATCTAATTTGTTTTGGATAGTATGAGCATTTTGATGATATTAATTCTTTTAATTGATTAACATGGAAGTTTTTTTGTGTCTTTTTTATTTCTTTAATGTTTTGTGACTTTTCACTATAGAGATCTTTCACATCCTTGACTAAATTTATTCCAAGGTATTTATTTGTTTTGTTGCTATTGTGAATGCTTGCTTCTCAGCATTGGTATTATTTCTGTATAACAGGCTATTGAATTTTGTGTGTTGATTTTATATCTTGTAACTTAACTCTCTTTTGAGTTCCAATAGTCTCTTAGTGGAGTATTTTGGTTTCCCTATATATAGAAGTCATGTAATCTGCAAACAGGCATAATCTGGCTTTTTCCTTTCCAATTTATATACCTTTTATTTCTTTTTTCTTATCTAATGGCTCTTGCTAAAGGTTCCAGAACAACATTCCATAGCAACCAGGAAAGTGGGCATCCTTGTCTGGTTAAAGTTCTTAGTGGAAATGCTTCCAACTTTTCCCCATTCAGTGTGATGCTGGCTGTGGTTTTGTCATGTATTGCTTTGACTGTGTTGACTGTGTTGAAGAAGTTCCTTCTTACCCAATTTGCTTGAGGGTTTTTTTTTCCTTTTTTTTCATCATGGACTGATGTTGTACTTTCTTAAATACTTTCTCTGAATTATGGAGAAAATCATGTGGTTTTTATTCTTCAATAATCAATGATGTATTACTAAATTACTAATTACATTTAGTAATTTTTGTATCTTAAACAATCCCTGCTTAAAAGGATAAATCTGATTTGGTCTGTGTGAATGATCTTTCTAATGTTTTGTTGGATTCAATTAACTCATATATTGTTGAGGATTTTTGTACATAAGTTCATGAGTGTATTGGTTTATAGCTCTCTTTCTTTGTTGTATCTTTTTCTTGTTTTGGAATTAAGGGGATGCTGGCTGCATACATGGAGTTTGAGATTGAGAAACTGAAAAGAAATCAAACCAAAATATTAGAAATGAAGAATTAAATATGGCAAATAGAAAATACGGTCATAAACCCCAACAACAGACTTCTTGAGGCAGAAGAAAAAATATATCTGAGCTAGAAGACAAATCTATGGATAAACTTCAGTGAGACAAAAAAGAAGAAGACAAAATTAGAAAAACTAAAAATAGTGTGCACGATTTATGGGGTAGTTTCAAATAAGCAAACATAAGTGTATTAGGGGTTCCTGGAAGTGTGGAATAAGTAAATGTATTTAAGACCCCTCAGAAAATAATAGCAGCAAACTTCCATAATTTGGAAAAGAAAAGGATATCAAAGTAAAGGAAGCAGATAGAACTCCTAATAGACATGACAAAAAAAAAAAAAAGGATTTTACCATGACACATATGGTCAACCTTTCACCCGTAAAACATGAATAAAACAATTCTAACATGTGCATGAGAGAAAGACAAGATTACCTTCAGAGGATCCCCAATTACATTAACAGCTGATTTCTCATAGGAAACCCATGCTAGGAGAGAATGGAGAGACACAGTCCAAATCCCACAAGAAATTGTTAATCCAGAATAGTGTACCAAGAAAAGCTCTCATTTCTATGACAGTGAACTAAAGATTTCCAAAACAAACAGAAATTGAAAGTACTTGTCACCAGTTTTCCAGCCTTACAAATATTCTTAAGGTTGTACTATACACAGAAGCAGAGAATAGTCATCATTATGAAAGAATGTGAAGGCAGAAAAATTTCCTAGTAAAAGTACAAAGGCAAGTCAAAGCAAACAATATTTATTGAAAATAGTAGTACCAAATCATTATATATTAATAATAATAATCAAATTAAATGTTCTAAGTTCTCCAATTAAAATGCATGGACTGGCTGAATGGATTAAAGCACAACAAGCCCCATCAATTTGTTGTCCACAAGAAATATACCTCACCAAGAAAGATATACAAAAAAACTGAAAGTGAAAGCATGGAAAAGATAGTCCACGCTAATGGAAAACAAAAGTGAGCAGGTATAGCCATCTTGAAATCAGAAAAAATAGACTTCAACAGAAAAACTGTTAAAAATGACAAAGAAGGACATTATGTGATTATTAAGGCATTGACTATGTTCCTAAATTTGTATATGTGAAATGCATGAAATTTGTATATCTTAAATATAAGGTTTCTACGTTGAAGAAACATAGTTTAAAAATAATTATATAATATTATAAAATTATATAATATTATAAAATAATTATATAATAATTCAGCAGAAAGATCTGACTATAATAAATGAATATACACCCAATGCCAGAGCGCCTGCCTATTTAAAACAAATGTTGATGCATCTAAAGTGTGATAAGATGTCAAAGCAATAGTAATGGGAACTTCAACACCTTACTTTTTAAAAAGATTCATTCATTTATTTAAAAGGTGGAGTTATAGACAGGTAGAGGCAGACATAAAGAGAGAGAAGTCTTCCATTTCCTGATTTACTCCCTAAATGTCTACAAAGGCTTGAGCTGGCCCAGTCTGAAGCCAGACGTATCTCCCTTATATTCTGCATGGGTGCAGGGACCCAAGCAGTTGGTCCATCTTAGGTTGCTTTCCTAGGCACATTGGCAGGGAGCTGGATCAGAAATGGAGCAGCCAGTTCCTGAACTAGTGCCAATATGGGATGCTGACACTGCATGCAGCTGTTTAACTTGCTGCACCTTTCCACCAGCTCCTCAATATTTTCATCAATGAACTCATCAACTAGACAGGAAATCAACGAAGAAATAACAGAGCTAACTACATTATGGACAAAATGGTCATGATATCTACAGAATTTTTCATCCTATAGTTGCATAACACATGTTCATCAATGCCTGAAACATTCTCTATCATAGACCATATGCTAGGTTATAAAGCAAGTTTGAGGAAATTAAAAAAAATAAATAAAGCTGGAATTTAACAACCTAAGTATCTGTAGAAAATATGCAAACACATGGAGTCTGAACAACATGCTCCTGAATAATACGTCATTAGGAAAAATAAAAAGGGAAATAAAAAACTCCTGGAAATGAATATGACAGTACACCATATTAAAACTTTAGGATACAGCAAAAAAAAAAAAAAGTAAGAAATGGTCAGCAATTAGTGAGTACAGCAATAATTTAGAAAGGCATCAACTAAATGATCGATCAATGCATATCAAAGAGCCCCCCTCCAAAAAAAAAAAAATCCCAACCTGAAATTAGAACAGGAAAGAAATAATTAACATTAGAGAATAAATAAATAAAATTGAAAGAAAATAGCAATATAAAGGATCAGTGAAATGAAGAACTGGTTTTATGAAAAAATAAACCAAATTGATATACCATTGGCCAACTCACCCAATTAATAAAATAATAAAATCTGAATTTAAGGACAGTTGTTAAAACAGATACCACAGAAATAGAAAGAATCATCAGGAATTACTACAAACAGCTGTATGCCAACCAATCAAAAAATCTAGAAGAAATGGATTCCTGGACATATATGATCTTCCATAATTGAGTCATGAAGACATATAAAACCTAAACAGATCGATAACCATGACAGAGACTAAATCAGTAATAAAACCCTCCCAACAAAGAAAAGCCCTGGAGTAGATGGCTTAACTGCTGTATTTTATCAGACTTTTTTTTTATTTTTAATGATTTATTTATTTATTTGAAAGGCAGAGAGTTACAGAGAAACAATGGCAGAGAGAGAGAGAGAGAGAGAGGGAGAGAGAGCGAAAAGTCTTCCATCCACTGCCTCACACCCCAAATACCCGCAACAGCCAGAGTTGAGCCAATCTGAAGGTAGGAAACAGCAGCTTCTTCCTGGTCTGCTACACAGGTGCAGGGGCCCAACCTCTTGAGTCATCTTCTACTGCTTTCCCAGTACACAGCAGAGAGCGGGATCTGAGGTGGAACAGCCAGGATTCTAACCTGTGCCCATAAGGGATGCCGGCACTGCAGGTGGTGGTTTTACCCACTGTTACATTGTGCCAGACCCTGTTTCATTTTATTTTTCCAAGATTTGTTTACTTTATTTGAAATGAGAGTTACAGAGAGGCAGAACAAGAGAGAAAGAGAGGGAGGGAGAGAGAGAGAGAAAGAAAAAGGTCTTTCATCTGCTGGTTCACTCCCCAATATGCATTAGCCAGAGCTGTGTGGGTCTGAAGCCAGGAGTCAGGAACTTCATCCGGGTGTTCCACTTGGGTGCAGGGGCCCAAGAACTTGACCAATTTTCTACTGCATTCCAGGCCATGTCAGAGAACTAGATCAGAAGTGGAGTGGCTGGGACTCGAACTGGCACCCATATGGGATGCCAGCACTGCACAAGAGATATTTTTTCCAACTTTTATTTAAAAAATATAAATTTCCAAAGTACAACTTTTGAATTATAGCAGCTTATTCCCCCATACCGCCCTCCCACCCACAACCATCCCATCTCCCACTCCCTCTCCCATCCCATTCTTCAAGATTCATTTTCAATTATCTTTATATGCAGAAGATCAACTGATTATATACTAAGTAAAGATTTCAACAGACTGCACCCACAAAGACACACAACGTATGAAGTACTGTTTGAGTAGTAGTTTTACCATTAATTCGCATAGTACAACACATTAAGGACAGAGGTCCTACAAGGGGAGCAGGTGTACAGTGACACCCATTGTTGATTTAACAATTGACACTCTTACTTCTGAAGTCACTAATCACCTGAGGCTCTTGTAATGAGCTGCCAAGGCTATGGAAGCCTCTTGAGTTCACCAACTCTGATCTTATTTAGACAAGGCCATATTCAAAGTGGAAGCTCTCTCCTCCTTTCAGAATAAAGATACCTCTTTTTTGATTGCCTGTTCTTTCCACAGGGATCTCACTCACAGAGATCTTTCATTTAGGTCATTTTTTTTTCCCACAGTGTCTTGTCTTTCCATTCCTGAGAAACTATCATGGGCTTTTTAGCCAGATCTGACTGCCAGGGCTGATTCTAAGGCCAGAGTGCTGTTTAGGGCTTTTGCCATTCTATGAGTCTGCTGTGTATCCTGCTTCCCATGTAGGATAATTCTCTCCTTTTTAACTCTATCAATTATTATTTGCAGACACTGGTCTTATTTATGTAATCCCTTTGACACTTAATCCTATCTTATTGATCAATTATGAACTTAAACAGATCACTTTTACAAGTAAGATGGCATTGTTACATGCCACCTTGATGGGATTAAATTGGAATCCCCTGGCATGTTTCTAGATCTATCATTGGGGTAAGTCCAAGTGAGCATGTGCCAAACTGTACAGCTCCTCCCTCTCTTATATTTAACAAGGATAACTTTTCAGTTAATTTTATATGCCTAAGAATAATTGTGTGTTAAAGAGTTAAGCCAATGTTATTAATTAGAACAAAAAATACTAAAAGGAATAAAATTGTAAGTTGTTCCTTAACAGTAAGGTCAAGGGCTGATCAAATCCTTGTTTCTCATAATGTGCATTTCACTTCAACAGGCTTCCTTTTAGGTGCTCAGTTAGTTGTTATCGATCAGAGAGAACATATAATATTTGTCCCTTTGGCAAATGACCAGATTTCATAATTTCTTTATCCAGTCTTCTGTTGATGGGCATTTAGGCTGATTCCATGTCTACCCTATTATGAATTGAGCTGCAATAAATGTTGAGGTGCAGACAGCTCTTTTATTTACCAATTTAATTTCCTTTGGGTAAATTCCAAGGAGTGGGATGGCTGGGTCGTGCGGTAGGGCTATATTCAGGTTTCTGAGGAATCTCCAGACTGACTTCCATAGTGGCTTTACCAGTTTGCATTCCCAGCAACAGTGGATTAGTGTCAATTTTTCCCCACATCCTCACCAGCATCTGTTGTTAGTTGATTTCTGTATGTGAGCCATTCTAACTGGGGTGAGGTGAAACCTCATTGTGGTTTTGATTTGCATTTCCCTGATGGCTGGTTATCCTGAACATTTTTTCATTTGTCTGTTGGCCATTTGGATTTCCTCTTTTGAAAAATGTCTATTGAGGTCCTTGGCCCATCTCTTAAGTGGGTTGTTTGTTTTGTTGTTTTGGAGTTTCTTGATCTCTTTGTAGGTTCTGGTTATTAATCCTTTATTGGTTGCATAATTTGCAGATTTTTTTCCAATTCTGTCAGTTGCCTCTTCACTTTCCTGACGGTTTCTTTTGCAGTACAGAAGCTTCTTAATTTGATGTAATTCCAATTCTATAATGTCATGATTAAAGTCATAAAAGAAGGGAATTATTGAATCAGGCTTAATATTAAAATGTGGACATTTTCACTTTTGAATTGTAATTGTTGATATATGTTGAAATGGTTCAGAGATCATTAAAATGTAGACTCAGCACAGAATCATGAAGATGATCAAAACAGAAGTTATAATTAAAGAAAAAGCAAATCTTTCTTAGTGGTAAGAACCCAGCAGTTTAACAGAATCCTGAGAATTGTAGTGAACAAATCCATAGGCCCTAATGTCACAGAACACATAGTATGCAAAGTCAGGACCCATATATTTTTGAAGCAAAATTAGGTAACTCTGGAAAATCTATTTCACAAATATGTTTTTAGGCATTTACTTAAAGACTTCTTAAGAGTAGTGAGAGATTTTGTAGACAATCTATGAACATTCTGGAAGCCAAAAAGAGGCAATGATTCACATAAATAAAGTGAATTGAAGATATTGGAGGGAGAAATCATACTGAGACAAGAAGACCCAAAAGAGGTAGAAATGGGTTAAAGAACAGAAACGTCAAGGTTGACCTTAAATAAAAGAAGGGGAAATTTTCAGATATGAAAGCAGGTGTGAGAAATCCCATGTCTCACTGGAAGCTGAAAGGAGGGTATCACTGTTTCAGTGTTTCAATTGCTGAAGTCCAGTGTACATCCAGTTCGCTACACAGTATCTGTACACATCTGGATTCCTACGCAGTGTATCTGCCAACCAAGGGCAAGGTAGCCAAATTTATGGTGTTCTAAAATGCAGATCGATCAATCTTCTAAAACAATGCTTTGATCTTTCCAAACTTCCTGGCTTGTTGTTGGTGGAGCCTCACTTTTACTTTTTTAAATTAACATAAAAAAGAACAGATTTCATGCACCATAGGAACAGTTCCAAGAAGACAACCATACTTCTTTCCCTCCCCCTTCTCCCATTCCTCCTTCCCACCTCTCTTCCTTTCATCAGTTCTTGCAAAGACATCATTTTAATGCCCTCTATGTTCACAGGTTTAATTCATGACTAACCATAATATTCAAGAAGTAAAAAGTAGGAAGAGTATAAACAAGGGCTAAAAATTATGATCAGGTCACAAAATGTCCATTTCATTCCCATAATTTTTGGTATTCTATATTAACTGCCACATACTATGGAAAACATATGATATTTGTCTTTGTGAAACTGCTTTATTTTCACTAGCCATAATGGCTTTGTTGCATCCATTTTGTCACACTCCTCTAGGACACTATCAAATAGTTCCAGAGAATTCCTTTGATCAATAACTTGCCTATCATTTGATGCAGTCACTATGTACTCAGCTCATCCACTGAGTCCTCTCAGAATTCCCCTTATCATCTGCCATACGCCATGGGGCATGAAAATTTATGCTGTCCCTGGGAACACTACAAGATATTTCTGTTTTTATATATCCAAGGGATTTATTTCAATGATTATAAAAGCTTAGCAAATTACAGACAAGAAAGAGTTTCCAGACCATTTTATTTAGATTAAACAGCACATTTAACTGTCAACTAAATTTTCCTGCAAATCATCACTAGTGAGAAAGGAGAATCGGAAACACTTTTTAAATTTCCTACAGATCCTTTGACTGTTCTGATGCCTAAAATCACTCTTTATCTTGTCTGCTAGCCAGATTTTGTAGCTGGTCCAGGTATAGGGTAGTGGACCAAGGCTGGAAAGTAAAACTGGTTTGAAATTCTAAGGTGGGGCCAGTGTCATGGTGCTTCGGGTTAACCCGTGGTCTGCAATGCCTGCATCCCATATGGGCAGTGGTTCTAGTCTCAGTGACTCTACTTCCAGTCCAGCCTCTTACTAGTATGCCTGGAAAAGCAGCAGAGGATGACACAGATACTTGGGCCCCTGCTCCTAACGGGAGACTGAATAAAATTCCACCCTCCCAGCTTCGGCCTCGCCCAGTTCCATTGTGGCCATTTGAGAAGTGAACCAGCTGATCAATCTCTTTCTCTTTGACTCACCTTCTCTCTCTATAACTCTGCCTTTCAAATAAAAATAAATAAAACTTTTTTTTTTTAAAAGAAGCAGCATCCTGCCTATATTGGTTTCTATTAATGCTAGCAGTTTGTAGCTGTTAGTATTGGGGTGTGAGAAAGTGAAAAATGTTTTCTTGGGAAAAAAAACCAAATAATTTTTCTTGTCTCAAGTTCTTGCCATAGAACACATTTCATATCTTAGCAATATTACATGAGGGCTCTGATCTTTCTGCTGAGGTTTAAAGTCAACAGCAAAGAACATTCACATAAAGCTTATTCAATAAACATTAACTGTTAGTAGCATACTGTTATACAATCAGTGTATATTTATTAATTTTTTTTTGTTACCAGAGAATGGAAGTAATGGCCTGAAAGTTTTAATCAAGTAGACAGCTTCTGCAGTTACAGTAGGGAAGAACGGAAATCAAAGACAAGATGCTAAATATTTGGAGGGGTGATAATTTCTACAAGAAAATGCTACCAGCCTATCTTGAATCAGTAGTACTTTTTCAGATTTCAATATATTTTCTTTGGGAGACCTTAAACATTGGCTTGCCACTTTGATTTGCAATGCAGTATATTATTCTTTTTAAACAGCATTGACATTCTGCTAGACTTCTACTGTACAATTCAAGACATGCACAGCTTTTTTTCTGAACAAAACAAAGAGCTAACAGGAGATTTTCTAAATTTTCATGATTGCTACAAAATAATGGGAAAATCTTCTAAACCTGTGTTCATTTTTGTCGAGTAGGTAGTTAAGACTGCTGGGATATAGTGAAAATGAGGAATGAGGAGGTGGTTCACTATTAGATGTCAGGATATTTCTATGGCTTCCATAAGAGCTTCCATAGAAACATATGAACTGAATAGATTTTCAAATGAACTTCTAAATTTAAAAGATATACAAAACAGAATATTACTACTGATTATTTATGTTTTATCTCTGATATTATTTTCTGAAATTCTTGATGACATAGTTGTAGGAGGAAGTAGGTTGTTTAATTTGTTATACATTGTCCCTGTCATATAGTTAATACAAGTTCATTTAACACATTGTTTAATTTTTCTTTTTAATTTTTATTACTTTCATTTGTTTAAAAGGCAGAGTAACATTGAAAGAACCAGACAAAATCTGCTGTGTCAATCAATAAATGTCCACTACAGCCAGGGTGGAGCCAGATCAAGCCAGGAGCCTAGAACTCTGTCTGGGTCTCCCACGTAGGTGGCAGGGACCCATTATCTTGAGCCTTTGTCTGCTGGCTCCCAAGGTGAGCATTAGCAGATATGATAAAAACAGAGTAGTCAGGATACTACTCTTGTATACAGGCATATCAAGCAGCACCTTTATCTACTATAGCACAATGCACTATCCAAGTGATTTTACCTAAGACATTTTTCCCTGGTTCCAATAATGCAAATTTCTGATTACTTCCTTCCCAGTAGTTTAAATATCTATTAGAATTAAGCAGTTCTGAGCGAAATAATTTTTAATACTTTTGCTACGTTTTCACCTTACTAACATTCTACTATTCTTTATTTTATTCTCTAACTTCTCAGGGAACATTAGGGTTTTTGCATAGTTTTGTACTCTTTCAAAATGATATATTTTAGCTGTCTGTTATTGCTGATCCTTGAAGCAGTGGTATTTGGCTAACAAAGCTGGGTTCCTGACACTCATATTGGAGATCTGGATTAAGTTTCTGATTCCCAGTTTTAGTTAGACTAGATCTGGCTCTAAGGAGTATTTGATAAGTGAACCAAATGAGAGCTCTGACTCTCTGCCTCTGAAACTAATATTTTTTTAAAAAAGACGAACAATCCAAAATGAAACAACTACTTAAGTTGACCATTATCCTAACTTTCCACAACTTAACCGAAATTTGCCTGTTTTCTAAGGATATGATTTCATGGTTGTGCTTTTTATACAGACAATGGATTTCGGGAAAAGGATGTGGAATGCATGTCCTATTCATTGTATTTTATTGAATTAAGATTTTTCACTCATGATTTGACAGAAAAGAAATCCCCATATCTCAATTCATTTGAATTTTGTCATAGTCACATAGATGGTGCATTAACGGCAATGGAGGCTTTTGCAAACACAAACTGATATTTCCCATAGTATGCAAGATTTCAGAGGGAAGATGCATCATATCTTTTCCAGCATCCGTAAACCTAAGAATTAACATTTGTTGGTCACAATTGATGCAATTGGCCTAATGTTGTACAAGTCATTGAATGAGGGACCTTGAGTATAATCATTGGATAGTTTAATTCAGATACTTTCTGAATTGAGTTAAGAGCAACAAAAGTTCTCTTAAGCAAGTGAGAACTTTGCATCTCATAAAAAGGATAAAGGGACAATCAACAGACAAAAGCAATAGAAATCCACAATAAATTGTGATGTTCTGGAATCTTGTTAACTACCAGTAAAAAATAAAATAATAAAGAGAAATGAGGATTTTTTTTTTTTTTTTTTTTTTTTTTTTACAGGCAGAGTGGACAGTGAGAGAGAGAGACAGAGAGAAAGGTCTTCCTTTTGCCGTTGGTTCACCCTCCAATGACCGCCGCGGTCGGCGCGCTGCGGCCGGCGCACCGCGCTCGTCCGATGGCAGGAGCCAGGAGCCAGGTGCTTTTCCTGGTCTCCCCATGGGGTGCAGGGCCCAAGCACCTGGGCCATCCTCCACTGCACTCCTGGGCCACAGCAGAGGGCTGGCCTGGAAGAGGGGCAACCGGGACAGAATCCGGTGCCCCGACCGGGACTAGAACCCGGTGTGCCGGCGCCGCAAGGCGGAGGATTAGCCTGTTGAGCCACGGCGCCGGCCAGAAATGAGGATTTTGATTGACCATTGTTATGTCTATTGTATTTAAAAAATTATGTGAAACTTTTGGGGCTTTTATTTTACTTATGTAATAATTCACTCACTGCATTTTATCCATCTCCAGTGGATTTTAGTTAAAAATACAATTTTCATCACATATCATTTAAGAACTGAACTACAGTTTTTAAATTTGTTATATTTATATTAATAAACTTTAAAAAAGAAAAAGAAAATACTCTTCATTCACAAAGGAAAGTTCTTGATGAATTCATCAAAAATAATTTTAAATACATTTTTATATTATAAATGAAATGGTAGCAGATAATAACTTTGTTTTGGTCAACATTGTTCATTACTGTTTCTGTTTGTATTTTGATGAACTATGTTGTTAATCAGTTAAAATATGTAGGTATCAATTGTTCCTTTTTCCCTAAAGTTAACAGCATATTCTGGATGTTAAAATATGAAACAAATTCTTTTCTTTTTTAAAGATTAATTAATTTGTTTAATTGAAAGACAGAATTAGAGAGAGAGAGAGAGACAGAATCAGAAAAAAGGGAGAGAGAGACAGATCTTCCATCTAGTGGTACACTCCCCAAATGGCTGCAATGACCAGAGCTGAGCCAGGAGCCAGAGCCTCTTCCAGGCCTCCCACATGGGTGCAAGGGTCCAAGTATCTGGGATGTCTACTCTTGCTTTCCCAGATGCATTAGCAAGGAGTTGGCTCAGGAGTGGAGCAAGCAGGACTCAAGCTGACGCCCATATGGGAAGCTGGCTTTGCAGGTGGCAGCTTTACCCACTATGTCATACCACTGGCTCTTGATACAAATTCTTTATTATTTTTGTTGAATTTAAAAAAAATTGACAGAATTACAGACAATGAGAGAGAGAGAGAGAGAAACAGAGGGAAAGGTCTTCCTTCCATTGGTTCACTCCCCAAGTGGCTGCCACGGCCAGCGCTGCATTGATCCAAAGCCAGGAGCCAGGTGCTTCCTCCTGGTCTCCCATGTGGGTGCAGGGCCCAAGCACCTGGGCCATCCTCCACTGCCCTCCTGGGCCACAGCAGAGAGCTGGACTGGAAGAGGAGCAACCAGGACAAGAACTCGGAACCCATATGGGATGCCGGCACCACAGACGGAGGATAAACCAAGTGAGCCACAGCTGCTGGACCCCCCCCAAAAATTCTTATGATAATGAAATAACAAATATGCACATTACCTTCATATTGCTGGTTTGCTATTTGCTTTAATATAAATGTTAGCCACCTTAGAAGATTTTCAATATTATTCAATATAAAAAAAAAAAGAAAAAGGAAGTGAGATGGGAGGTAAGGAGAAGAAAGGAAGAAAGAAATCATCACATCCCTCTGCAGAACATGTTTACTTTCAGTAATATATAAACTGCCGACATACAGCTTAGGGACATATTTTCTTTCAGCCAAACACCTGCAAAATTATTCAAATGGAAAATATTTATTGTGTTTTCTAAACTTGCACTTAACTCGAATGTACATATTAGTTACATCACCTTCAACTCCAAGATGATTTAGATTTCAATGGCTCCATGGAGCTTGAATATGAAGCAGCTTAATTCCCATCACTGCTCCAAGTATTCAGTAACACAATGTGGTGAGTCAGATGGCAAACACTGGTCACTGGTCGAGGGAGCATTTATTCAAGATGACCTGCATTAATTTTGAACTCTAAACAGTAATTAGACTTTTCAGTATTCCACAAGAACGGAAAGAAGGAAAGGACAAAGCAGGCATGAAGAAAGGAGAGAGGGGAGAAAAAAGATAAGGATTGAAGAAAAGAGAGAGAATAAAGGAAGGAGGAAACAGAAAAAGAAAGGAAGGAAGGAAGGAAGAGAGCCGAAAAGGAAACATGACAAAAAATTCATTTATCATTATTGGACAGTTTACTAATTATACTTTGAAGAACCTGTCATAAGCACAGATGAAAATCATAACATGATCATGTTTTTAAGATCTCATAAATTGGAATTCTCTTTAATCAGACACAAGAAGTGTCTGCTTTATTATATATAAAATTTACTCATAATTAAATGCACATGATTGATTTTTGAATATTTTAACACATTAGTTTAACTCATCACATAACTTTGGTGCTCTCGTAGAAGGAGGAGAAACACATTTTGCATGTTTATGTATAGTTTTGGATATCAATTTCTACTTCATTTGTTTAAGATTTAATTGCTTATTTGAAAGCAGAGTTATGGGGGAGGGGGAGATAGAATGAGAGAGAGAGAGAAATCTTCCATCTACTCTTTCATTCTCGAGATAACCACAACCACCAACACTTGTCCCAGCCTAAACTGAGTCAAGAGCTGCATCCATGTCTCCCACATGAGTGACAGAAGCCCTATTACTTGAACCATCTTCTGCTGCTTTTCCCAGGCCACCAGTAAGCAGCTGGATCAGAAGTGGAGCAGAGGGACATGAACCAGCAACATATAGGATGCCAGTGTTTCAGGTGTTGGCTTTAACTTTTTTTTTAATTTAATTCATTTATTTGAGAGGTAGAGTTACAGACAGTGAGAGGGAGAGACAGAGAGAGGTCTTCCATCCGATGGTTCACTCCCCAGATGGCCGTAATGGCCGGAGCTGCGCCAATCAGAAGACAGGAGCCAGGAGCTTCTTCCAGGTCTCCCACATGGGTGCAGGGGCCCAAGCACTTGGACCATCTTCCACTGTTTTCCCAGGCCATAGTAGAGAACTGGATCGGAAGGTGAGCATCTGAGTCTTGAACCGGCGCCGATATGGGATTACGATGCCTCAGGCCGAAGATTAACCTATTGTGCCACAGTGCCAGCCCTGGCTTTACCTTTTATACCAAAACTTCAGCCCTATTTTCTGCTTTTTTTTAACACACTGAAAATGTTTTATTTTATCATAATTGCACTTGAAAAAATTTAATATGATTTGTAACAATGTGAGTGTATAGGTTATCTAACTTTGTGTATACATGTGAATGAATTTGTTGTCTTTTTCTTTTTTGAGCAAATTTCTTATTACTATAAAGAGAATAGATTTCATATGGCTAATAGAGACAATTCTAAGAGTATAATACTACCTTCTCTCAACTTTTCTTTCCTTCTTCCTTTCAATTTTTCCTTCTTAATTGTTGCTATAGCATATTTTTAATTTAGTTTATAGTTACAGGCTTAAAGCTCTACTAGAGTTCCACAAGTACAAAGTAGAAAGACCATGGAATATAGAAAGGGTTATAAATAATAATCAAATCACAAGATGTCTTTATGACATAGTACCTACATGTTCAATTCAAACCCAACAAAGGTTATCATGACATGGAATTATTTGCAAAAATTTTGCTTCATCCCAAAGCTTCCATTGAGTATATAGTAAACTATACTGCAAAGTAAAAATTTAAAATAAAATCAATGCATTTCAAATTAATTTATTGTGATATAACATTGAATTTATAGATTAATTTGGATTATATGGACATATTGACTATTGTCCTCTATTTCATGAACATTGAAATTTTTTGCATTCATTTACATAAGCTTTAATGTCTTTATTATGTTTTGGATATTTCAATAATATTGATAAGTATGTGCATAATTAATAAGGAAGGGGTCATTTAAATTTATGCAGTCTTCTTTAAGAGACAGTGAAAGTGAAATGTGAAATTAGAGAGCTTCAGTAGAGACCAAACCTACTGGTATTTCAATAGAAATAACTCTTGAGTTAAGTTTACTGTATGGGGAGGAAGAATTAAAAAGAAAATAAGAGTAAAAGCATATTAGAAAGAATAAATATGAGTGGTGATATTTTGCCTAAACACATACATAAACACAGATACAAGTGCAAAAACTCCTGTCTAGCAAGCCAAAAGTGTGATTTTAGCAGAAATAATTCAGGAGAGATAGTAACCAAATCCTTTTAAAAGGATTCAAATAGACTTTAAAAGACAGAGAAGCATAAAATACCACTTGCAATTTTGCATCAAATATTGTCAGGCAATATGCAGAGAATTGATAAGCAAATGAGACAAAATACTAAGCAAACAAGAGCACACAATTTTAGAAACTTATTCTGGTAAAAATAATGAAAATACACCTGATATGAAATTCCTCAGTTGCTTTTATCTAGGTATACAGTAGAAAATTGAGAAATTGAATAGCCAATAATAACGTGATTAGCAGAAAAAGGTGTCATTTATGGAATAGCTCACTTGCTTTGAGTTTTAATGCTGGTGAATTTCCTTTCTCTAAAATAAATATATGATACATTTTAAGGTAAAACATAATTTACTTATTAATTAATGCAGAGAAGTTTATATTCTTAATCACATTGTTAATGAAATGTAGTATTATAGAACACAATATCAAAAACAAGAGCTTCATCTGGAATTGTTTATATATCACCATTCTTTTGAGAGCCTTTGTATAACAGGTGTGTTCATTTAAAACATCTTTAAAATTAGGATGTTGTGTAGACCTCAAACAGATCTTTGAATATCAATGACAAATTATTGTCATGAGAAAAGGTGAAAATATATATTGACCTCTTTCCTTAAAAAAAATAGAGGCTGAGGGGGATATAAATTCTCACACTCTCCACAACATGGATGAGTATTAAAAATCATATAGTGAGTTAATGAAGTTGGGAATGAAAACTTCATATTGTATGCTTCTGAGAGACAGAATCATTGGTTTACAGGGTAGGGCATGAGAAAGTTTTTGACTTGGTAAAAAGCTCTACATTTTTTTAAGGGTATGGGTGACGCAGGCAAATGGATTTCCCAAACTCCGTCTACAAGAACAATTAAAATTTATGTTGCACTTAATGTATAAATGCATTGTAATACATAGTATATTTCACTATACATAATACTAAGCAATAAGCAAATATGTAAATATAAAAGAGAAGTAAATGGCTGTTATTCTCTAATTACTAAATTTGATATTTTCTGCTACATTGCTCCACAATCTCTACTGCTCTGGAGCTTGAGTTTAGCAAATGAGTAAATACACTGCAAATGAGATGTTGTATTCTTATGGTTTGGGGAAGGAGATACAAAAAATGTTTGAAGGACAAAGATTAGAATGAAAGGTGAGATGTTAATTTGGAATTACAGAAATTCACAAATTTTAAATATGTAGATAACATATTAATAATTATATATGTAAAATATGTAGTATTATATATGTTCATATTGTATAGATTAAGGAATTACAAGATAATTGATAAATGATACATACCTATTTCATAGGTTTGTTTCCTGCTTAGAAGATACAGAAACAATGGTATACAAATAGCAATGAATATACTAGCATTCAAGGTCTTTGTTTATAAATATCATTTTCAAATTTGAGCAATTTGGGTTCCTCAAATATTTGAATGATCCCAAAGCTGAAGTATAGAAAACGTGTCATACGTTTAATAACCTCTTGCTATTGCAGAAACTGTGTAGATGCTTAAATAAGACATATGAAAAGGTCAGGGAGCAGCTTGGAGTAGCTCCTACTTGCCAGAAATGGGACAAGTTGAACATTAAAATGGTGATAGTATTTGCTTACACTTTCTATTATTTAATGTTCTGGTCAGAGGGTAGGCTTTCAGCTTTGTCAGAAATCAATAGGACTGAACACCAGCAAGCAGGAGCTATAACACATTTTTTATTTTCTGAGATAGGTTCTTAACAGTCATTAGTATATCATCTGAGTAGGTTTAGTCTTCCACTTCACTGCAACCAGTTAATTAAACATACTGAAAATTCAAACTGACCCTCATATTTTTTATATTATACAATTATCTAGTGCATATTTTTTTAAAAAAATCTCATTAAAAGAAGAATAATAACCTGGAAAGCTGTATCCAAAAATCCCTTTTCTTGCAGTTTTGCTAAAATGCCAGAGAATATGAATGAGAATGTCTGGGCTTCAGTTTTGGTTCTGATATTTTAAAGAGCCCTGTGACATTGGGAAAATCTTTTAATTTCCAAAATTTATCAAATCAAAAATATGTCAGCAATAAAATATCAATCATAGCCAATGTAACTCCTTTACTAATTTTTGTGAAAATGGTAAACAGCTTTCCAGTTAGCTTTATGGTCGTGTTTCTCATCAGCAGTCTCTGAGACCCCAAGAAAAGTTCTCTGCCATCAATCAGTTCTCTCTGCCTCACCTCTCTCTCCTTCTACTTTTCATACAATTTTTAAAAACTAAATGAATTTAAAACTCTAGTCATATTAGATTTTATTAAAATGATACATCAATACAGATTCCCACACATATTTCATCTGTGACTCATTTTAAATGCCCAAATACATAAAAATAAGCTGTGATCTATGCATGTGTTGTTCAGACATTAAAATGTGCTTTGTCTGCCAGAGCCACGGCTCAATAGGCTAATCCTCCGCCTTGCAGCACCGGCACACCAGGTTCTAGTCCCAGTCAGGTTGCCGGATTCTGTCCCGGTTGCCCCTCTTCCAGGCCAGCTCTCTGCTGTGGCCAGGGAGTGTAGTGGATGATGGCCCAAGTGCTTGGGCCCTGCACCTGCATGGGAGACCAGGAGAAGCACCTGGCTCCTGCCATCGGATCAGCACGGTGCGCTGGCTGCAGCGCGCCTGCCGCATCGGCCATTGGAGGGTGAACCAATGGCAAAAGGAAGACCTTTCTCTCTGTCTCTCTCTCTCACTGTCCACTCTGCCTGTCAATAAATAAATAAATTAATTGATCAAGTGTGCTTTGTCATAATCTTTGGTCAAAAAAAAAACATTTTGCAAGTCAAGTTTTTGTGCTAAAAATGCTTTTATAACAACCTAATTTTATGTGCCAGAGATTCTAAATGAATGCTGAGTGTTCTGTCTGTAGTGTTGTAGAATAAGTAATGTAAAAATGTGTTACTCTAGTTTCACTTGTTTACAATTGTAAAATTATTATAGTTTAAATTTAAAATTATTTGACATTTGAATTATGTTAATTTATTTTGTACATATGGACATATTTTAGGTTGCAGAAAGCTGTTTTTATTTAGAACTGTAAATATTGTTTAACTTCAGTTTAATTTTTCTTAAAATGTAAATTTTAAAAACAATTTAAGAAACAAGAATATTTTATCAATTAGCTTCATTCTGTACACAATGCATACACTAATGATCTTAAACCCTTATTCACAAATCAGAAGCCCAAAAGCTCTGAAAACCTAAGTGTTTTATTTTTAGAAGGCTTCAGTAAAATCAGTTGCTTCTAAAATATAACCTTTACTGAACTAGGCTGTGTATAGTCTTTAAAAAAGATCTCAGCCACTTTTTATATTCATAATTTTGAATCAGAAATATTAAAGTATTTGCATCCTGGTTTCTGTTATGTAATCTAATTGCATTGCTTTTTTCAACTCTGAATGGACATGGCACTCCAAGATTTTTAAGAGACTATGGATTTGTACAGTTCATGTTTTCAACTCAAACTGAAACAGTAGTAGGATAGCATGCTAATAAACAACTTAGACAAAAGTAGTCAAACCATGCCGTTCAGAACATTCCTAATGTTCTAATGTTATGGAGAAAGTAACCAGATGTAGGAAGAACATTTAATATCTGCATTATCTAACAACCTCATCACCTTATAATTCCTTGATTTGCTTATTGTCCATTGTTTTTCTTTGTATCTTTTCTCATTTTGTGTCTGATAGTTATTTATTGTTATTATGTATTTTGTAAATATAATTGGATGCCTAAAACTATACTTCTTTTCACTTAAAAGCATTTATGCATGCAACCAGAAAACCTTCACTGGTGCTGGGATTATAAATGTTTAACTGAGAAACAGTCTTTGAGATAAATGCATGTAATTATTTGTAGTAAGTATAGCTGAGGGATTATCTCTGGGTAAGAATAAGAGACACTGCTAGGGGGTATTTATAAGGAAGAAATTGGATGGAAATCCTAAATAATGAGGTGAGGAAGAACCAAGGTACTTAAAACTATTAAAATACAGCCACTTTGTGTCCATAAATGATCTCAAGAGTAAAGTGACAAAACTTTCTAAAATTATATGGTATATATTTACACATTTATATTTTATACACACACACACATACCCATACACAACAATCTTGCATTGTAAAAACACAATACTCAGCTAACAGTGGCTTTATCTAAATGGGTTTATTGTGTGTCATGAATGGGTACTCTGAACACAGGAGATTGAAATTCTTCAACTATTTCACAGTGCAAAGGTGTTGGGAGGTTACTTGTGCAATTTCCTTCACATTCCCTACAGAGTGTTTGAGCCAGTCTTCAACCAGATATTAAGGGTTTGAATCAAATAAAAATGGATCGATGCGTACATCTTAGATTATCTCTTCCAGAAGCCCCATAGCTGGTCAAAGGACTATACCTAGACTTCAAGGGAGGTTCAGAAAATTTTCATGTGAAACAGGAGATAGAGTTCACCTCATGAGTTTAGATACATGACATGTATCATTCATGGCCATGAAGATAATGTGTAAGCATTCAATTTCTCTTAAATAGACAACAATCATTAACTTATAGATCTAAGAGAAAATTCAGTGTAAGAATTAACTTATATGACTTAAAGAAAGTTCTAATTCCAAATCCTGTCTTCCACTGTATTATAGTTTTTCCTTATTTTTTGAAAGATGTACTTACTTATTTCAAAGTCATAGTTACAGAGACCAGGAGCAAGGGGCAGGGGGACTGATTTTCATCTGCTGATTCACTCCCCAGATGGCCACATTAGCCAGGGCTGGGCCAAGTCAAAGTCAGGAGATTCTTTCAGGTCTCCCATGTGGATGACAGGGGCACATGCTCTTTCAAATTGAAGATACCGTTAGGATTATTTTAAGAAAAAATAATATTTTTATAACACTTTTATTTAAAGAATATAAATTTCCAAAATACAGCTTATAGATTACAATGGCTTCCCCCCCCGATAACTTCCCTTCCACCCGCAACCCTCCCCTTTCCCAATCCCTCTCCCCTTGCTTCACATCAATATTCATTTTCAATTATCTTCATATACAGAAGATCAGTTTACTATATATTAAGTAAAGATTTCAACAGTTTGCCCTCACATAGCAACACAAAGTGGAAAATACTGTTGGAGTACTAGTTATAGTATTAATTCACAATGTATAGCACATTAAGGACAGAGATCCTACATGACATATTTTTTTAAAATTGATTAATTTTCTATGCTATTTCCAATTTAACACCAAGATTTTTTTTCATTTTTAATTATCTATATACAGAAGATTAATTCAGTATATACTAAGTAAAGATTTCATCAGTTTGCACCCACACAGAAACACAAAGTGTAAAATACTGTTTCAGTGCTAGTTATAGCATTACTTCACATTGGACAACACATTAAGGACAGATCCCACATGAGAAGTAAGTACACAGTGACTCCTGATGTTGATTTAACAATTTGACACTCTTGTTTATGGCGTCAGTAATCTCCCTAGGGTCTAGTCATGAGTTGCCGAGGCTATGGAAGCCTTTAGGGTTCGCCGACTTCAATCTTATTCCAACAGGGTCATAGTCAAAGTGGAAGTTCTCTCCTCTCTTCAGAGAAAGGTACCTCCTTCTTTGATGGCCCCATTCGTTCCACTGGGATCTCACTCGCAGAGATCATTCATTTAGGTCTTCTTTTTTTTTCCAGAGTGTCTTGGCTTTCCATGCCTAGAATATTCTCATGGGCTCTTGAGCCAGATCTGAATGCCTTAAGGGCTGATTCTGAGGCCAGAGTGCTATTTAGGACATCTGCCATTCTATGAGTCTGCTGTGTATCTGGCTTCCCATGTTGGATCATTCTCTCCCTTTTTGATTCCATCAGTTAGTATTAGCAGACACTAGTCTTGTTTGTGTCATCCCTTTGACTCTTAGACCTATCAGTGTGATCAATTGTGAACTGAAATTGATCACTTGGACTAGTGAGATGGCCTTGGTACATGCCAACTTGATGGGATTGTATTGGAATTCCCTGGCACATTTCTAACTCCATCATTTGGGGCACCACTGATTGAGCATGTCCCAAATTGTACATCTCCTCCCTCTCTTATTCCCACTCTTATATTTCACAGGGATCACTTTTCAGTTAAAATTTAAACACCTAAGAATAATTGTTTGTTAATTACAGAGTTCAACCACTAGTACTAGAATAAAAAAAAAATACTAAAATGGATAAAGTATTACTTTGTACACCAACAGTCAGCTCAAGAGCTGATCAAGTTACTGTTTCTCATAGTGTCCATTTCACTTCAATAGGTTTCACCTTTGGTGCTCAATTGGTTGTCACCGATCAGGGAGAACATATGATATTTGTCCCTTTGGAACTGGCTTAATTCACGCAGAATGATGTTTTCCAGATTCCTCCATCTTATTGCAAATGACTGGATTCCATTGTTTTTGACTGCTGTATAGTATGCTATAGAGTACATGTCCCATAATTTCTTTATCCAAATGTATGCTTTGAATTCCCTGTGATCTTTTGCTGTGAGGTTCTCTTCGTTTACCTTCTTTCATGTTGATGGCCGTGTTTCTGTGTTTCTGTGTGTAACACATCTTTAAGCATCTTTTGCAGGGCTGGACGAGTGGCAACAAATTCTTTCAATTTCTGTTTGCAATGAAAGGTCTTTATTTCACCTTCATTCACAAATGAGAGCTTTGCAGGATATAATATTCTGGGCTGGCAGTTTTTCTCTCTTAGTACCTGGGCTATGTCTCGCCATTCCCTTCTAGCTTATAGGGTTTCTGATGAGAAGTCCGCTGTGAGTCTAATTGGAGATCCTCTGAGAGTAAGCTGACGTTTCTCTTTTGCACATTTTAGGATCTTTTCTTTCTGTTTCACTGTGGTGAGTATAATTACAATGTGTCATGATGAGGATCTCTTTTGGTCATGTGTCCTAGGGGTTCTATGAGCTTCCTGTACTAGGATGTCTCTGTCCTTCTCCAAAACTGGGAAATTTTCTGCTATTATCTCACTAAAAAGGCCTTCTAATCCTTTCTCCCTCTCCATGCCTTCAGGAACTCCTAGAACTCGAATGTTGGGTTTTTAAATAATATCCTGTAGATTCCCAACAATATTTTTTAGATTTCTAATGTCTTCTTCTTTTCTTTGGTTTGACTGTATATTTTCCTGTGCTCTGTCTTCTAAGTCCGATATTCTCTCTTCTGCCTCACCCATTCTGTTTGTAAGGCTCTCTAATTTGTTTTTCATTTGATCTATTGAATTCTTCACTTCATTATGATTTCTCATCACTATCACAGTTTCATGTTCTACTAGTTGTTTCATTTCAGCTTGATTCCTCCTTAGTATTTCATTTTCACGAGAGAGATTTTCTACCTTGTCCATTAAGGATTTCTGTAGTTCAAGAATTTGTTTTTGAGTACTTCTTAGTGTTCTTATCAATTTTTTGAGATCTGCTTCTTGCATTTCTTCTATTTCATCATCTTCATAATCTTGAATTGGGGTGTCTTTTTCATTTGGGGACACCATAGTGTCTTCCTTGTTCTTATTACCTCAGTTTTTGCATTTGTTGTTTGGCATATTGATTTCTTCACTGTGGTGTTTTTTTCTTGTTATACTATGACTCTAGATTAAGTGGACTGTCTGCTTTTGATGGAGCCTTAGGGGCTTGAGATGGGTGTGGCCTGATAGCTCTGTTTGGTTCCTCAGGGTTGAGGGTGTGTCAAAGGAGACACTCCCAGGTTAGGCGTGGTAAATCTCTCTCTGTTACTTTTTTTTTTTTTTTTTTGGTTCAAAGGGAAGTAATTCCACACAGCTGAATGGAATTGGGGGTGGTTAGCAGGCGAATGATATACCCACAGGAGCCAGAGAAAGGAAGCTCTTTCCCCAGGACCAGAGAGGAATCTTTGCAGCCCTTAGTGTGGGCTCAGATTCTCCTGTAGTCTCCCACTGGGCTGCCAAGGCTACTGAACTGTAGCGTCTCTGGAGAGTACTGACATGAATTCATGATTTCCGTGAGTTCTCTCCCCCACTATCTCTTTTTTCACAGTCTCAGTTCATTAGCACCACACATTCATTAGGTTCTAATCTCCTGTTATTTCACCCCTCCCACCCAGAGTCAGGTTTTTCTGCTAGGCTCGGGGCCGGTGCCGACCCGAGGTCGCCCTGCTTATGACGTATTCCAAAATGGCGCCTGCTCTTTGTCTTGCTCACCTTTGAGAGGTGAGTGGAGAGAGAGCGGCAAGATGGCGGAATAGGAAGGGAGCACACCGATAGTCTGGGGAGAGACAGTTTAATAAAAGTGGAGATACTGCAGGTTCAAGGAAGAGTAGGGGAAGAAACAGCAGAGGAAACCCTTCCAGAACTGGTTATCCACAGTGGACCTGCGTGGAGAGCGTGGGAGCCCGCAGTTTGGGACACCAGCAGCAGATTCAACACACCAGCGCTGGAACGCGAGGTGAGCCGAACCTCAATAGCCCGAATTACCAGCAGGGAAGTGGAAAGAGGAGACTAGAGCGAACAAGGCTTGAAACCCTGCGGGGAAAAGTTCACCAGGCTAACTAGAAGAGAGAGAGAGAGAGAGAGGGAAAAAAAAAAAGTGACCCATACGGACAAGAAAAAATAATATAAAACATACAAATATTTAACATCACAGTGTGTGTGTATATATATATATATATATAAATGGAAAATAAAAATTATTTCCATTTGCTTAAAGATATTTTTTATTGGTGGCACTGCAGCTCACTAGGCTAATCCTTCACCTGTGGCGCCAGCACTCCAGGTTCTAGTCCCGGTTGGGATGCCGGTTCTGTCCCGGTTGCTCCTCTTCCAGTCCAGCTCTCTGCTGTGGCCTGGGAGTGCAGTGGAGGATGGCCTAAGTGCTTGCGCCCTGCACCCCATGGGAGACCAGGAGGAAGCACCTGGCTCCTGGCTTCGGATCGGCGCAGCACTCCGGCCATAGCGGCCATTTGGTGGGTGAACCAATGGAAGGAAGACCTTTCTGTCTCTGTCTCTCTCACTATCTAACTCTGCCTGTCAACAACAACAACAAAAAGATATTTTTTTATTTATTTAAGAGGCAGTTACACATACCCACAGAGAGAGAGAGAGAGAGAGAGAGAGAGAGAGAGAAAGAAAGAAAGAAAGAAAGAGAGAGAGAGAAAGACAGGGAGAGAGAGAGAGAGACAAATCTTCCATTTACTGGTTCACCCCTCAAATTGCAACAGTAGCAGGACTGGGTCAAGGAGAAGGCAAGAGCCAGGAACTCCATCTAGGTCTCCCGCGTAGGTTGCAGAGGCCAGAGTATTTGGATAATTTTCTGTTGCTTTCCAAATACATTAGCAGCATGGTGGAACAGCTGGAATTCTCAGGAACTCTGATATACCACAGATGATGACTTAACCTACTGTGCCACAATGCAGGCCCAGAGTTGCTTTCCATTTACTAATCATTTTTAACATCTTGGATTGTTTAACAACCATGAACCATCTTTTTACAATATTAAAATGTAAGTTTAAGAAAAAATGCCATTCAACATGAAAAATGTCCTTTAATATTTATTTCAGTTAAATCACTAAGGCAATTCAATCATAAAGTAAAGTATATGCTAGCTGCTCACTAAATATTTCTAAATAAACTCTTGGACAAATTATAATCAGTGAATTAAGGATCATGATTTTTCTGAACATTGCCACATTCAAAACAGCTATGATACCCCAAGTGTTTATCAAGCTAATGTTTATTCTATATAATTTGATACTCTTAAAATTTGTGAAATAATGTCTGAAAATATCTTTATATTTTCATTATATGTTTCCTATTAACTCCTTATTTTTAATCTTCAATGATGTATATGATTTTCAAAAATATTGAAGTTTCACAACTTATAATACCTGTAGATATACTGATTTTCTATCCTTATCTGCATCATTATCCTTTAACTGCATCATTAAAACCCTTTCCTTTGTCTATTGTCTATTTCTCTAGTAGGGCATTAATAATTACATAATCCTCTTATATTTTCTCCCTTGGTAGTGCTATTCAATCTTGACTAAATGTTATAAATTGTAGATAAATATTTTACATTCATGCATTTCAACAACTTTTCTGAACTGTCCATGTCACCATCTTAATTAGATATGTAGCAATAAAGTTTAGCCTTCTATAAACCAGGCAATAACCTGTGTTTCCAGTTTTTCCATAGAAACTTTAGAGTGAAAACCCTTCTCTTTTATGGCATGAGGACTACAAGAGGCAACAGATGCACTCACATGTAATGAAGCACAAGGCCCCGATTCGGCATTGCTTGTCAAGAGTTTCCTCTTATAGGAGATGTCACTTTTTGCACTCAACAAGCTCTCCTGCTAAATTAATCTTTGGTTGGCATTTATGTCTACTTGAAACTGGCTTGCCACTTCCTCAGTATGGCACCATGACAACCTAACAGATGGGCCTAGGGACATGCATGCCAGATGATCTGAATGACAACCAGGTTTAACTATTACGGGATATATTCTCTTCCTCAAATACTGAAATAATGATACACACCGAATATCTGTATATTTTTAAGAGAGGAGAACATGTGCCATTTCAGTTCTATATGTCAAAATAGGAGGCAAATCATGGTCATTACTATACCTATGTATCTGTCTATACAATATTAGTTAAATGACATTGAGACCAAATTCTGAGAACTTAAGATGTTTTTAATGTAGCTTCCCTTAAATGATGAATTGAAATATCCAAAGCCAATCACAGGGTTTTAATCAATGCTCTTCCCAAATTTCCTGTGTCAGTTACAATCCAGTTTTCTGTCCTACACTTTGGATAATGTGCACCTTCTTAGTCCTAAGTGGCTCTGCTCGAGTTTATGCACTTTTCCTTATTCTTCTCCACATATCTCTTTTTTAAAGATTTATTTATTTTAAAGGAAGAATTACAGATTGGCAGAGGTAGAGAGAGAGAGGCCTTCTATCCATTCATTCCCCAAATGGCTGCAATAGCCAGAGCTGGGGCAATCTGAAGCCAGAGGCCAAGAGCTTCTTCCAGGTATCTCATGATGGTAAAGGGGACCAAACATTTGGTCATCATCTACTGCTTTCCTAGGCCATAGCAGAGAGCTGGATTGGTATTGGAGCAGCCGGGTCTCAAACCAGCACCCATATGGGATGCTGGCATTGCAGGCAGCAGCTGTATCTGCTGTGCCACAGTGCCAGCCCCTCTACTAATCTTTTTGATGCTTTTTCCTCCAGTTTACATTTTAACCCTTGTGATGACCTCAACTTCTAGAAAAATTAATATTTTATTATCATTCTTCTTGGTAATTTATCATTATTTTTGCTTTTCTACTAATACTGCTTTTTAGCAATATTGATTTTCTCTTTGATCTGTGATGTCCTTAGTATTCACATCCAGTGCTTAACCATCTTCTATCATTAATACTGTGCTGTATTTTTATCTCGCATTTATCTTCTCTTTGCTAGTTTTGGGTTAATTTCTATTCCTGTAAAGAAGCATCAGTTTTCCAGGGGGCTGGTGCTATGGTGTAAAATGTTAAGCCTCCGCCTGCATTGCTGGCATCTAACACAGATGCTAGTTCAAGACAAGCCTGCTCCACTTTCCATCTAGCTGCCTGCTTGTGCCTTGTGGGGATGGGGGAGTAGTGAAAGACAGCCCAAGTGCTTGGGCTCCTGCAGCTACTTGTGGAACCTAGAAGAAGCTCCTTGTTCTTGCCTTCATCCTGGCACAGCCTCAGCTATTGTAACTGGGGAGTGAACCAGCAGGTGGAAGCTGTATCTCTCTCTCTCTCTCTTTCTCTCTCTCACTCACTCTCCCTTTCTCCCTTTCTTCTTCTTCTCTCTCAGTGTCTCTGCCTTTCAAGTAAATAAATAAATCTTAAAAAATGAAACATTAGTTTTGCCTATTTTCCCTGCTTATTGACACCATTAAGAAAACTTTCTACAAAATCTGAGTAGACACATTTTGTAAAAATATTCACATGTTCTCCTGACAGGGGAAGGTATTTAAGAATTCAGTAATTTTGCTGGACTTGCCCACAGCAGATTAAAATAAAAATCAATTAGAAAATTTGTAGCCAAAAACATTTCCATTAAAACATAATTTCCATAACCTAATGTACTCATATGATTGAAACTTTTTGTCCCAAACCTCCCCAATATTGAACTTGGGCTTTTCTATTTAATTTTGTCATGTAGGTATAATGGAATTTATCTAATAATATATTCTAGTACTTTACTTTTAAGAAGTTAAATTGCATATCAACTTATAGTTACGTAAATAAACTTCAGAGTGCTTAGATGTTTCCTGTAAAGTCACCCAAGGAACTTCTTAGGAAGGCTTATCATCTTTCACACCTTGAAAAGATTTTTCCAGTATACTTCTATGTATAATTTATACTTAAGTAAAATATTTCCATAGTTATAAGTCAACTTCCATTAAGTATATTAAATTCTCAAATTGCCCATGTTTGGCAACTATTATTGGTTTTAAATCATAATAATTTTTTCCAAATTATATTTGCAGTAATACTATACTATCAGTGGCAATTATGCAATTATATTAGCATCAATATAAAGCAAAGTTGAAGTTAAGAGAAAATGACTAACTGATTCAGCTAAAAGAAGTCTATCTATGTTGATAGACAACACAGATTCACATTTCTGGAAAAAAAATGATTTCTTTTTTGCGAACTTCTGGGATCTTCAGCACGTCAACCTTTTCTCTTTGGATTGAAGTAATTTCTAATTGTGTATTCCATCACTTTTTATCTAGTAACATTTTATTATACTGAATTTAAAACTATAGTTTTGAGGCTGGCATTTTGGTTTGGTGGATTATGTTGTCAAGTGTTATGGCAGCATCTCATATGGGCACCAGTTCATGACTCTGCTGCCCCTTTTCCAATCCACCTCCTTCCTAATGGCTTGGAAAAGCAGCAGATGAGGGTCCATGTGGCAACCCCTGCCACCCACACGGCAAACCAGAAAAAATGTCTGGCTTCTCGTTTGAGCCTAGCCTAGAGCTGACCATTGCTGCTATCTGGGGTGTTAACCAGTGGATAGAAGATCTATCTTTCTGTCTTCCCATCACTCTACCTCCTGTAATTCTGGATTTTAAAATAAATAATCTTAAAAAAATAAAACTACAGTTTTATTTAAGATCATGTGTCACCAGAGGGGAGTATCACTTAGAGCATGCAGACCGCACCCATGGGCCAGCTCTGTCCTGTGACATTAGCTCAGTGATGAGCTGGTTTAGTACATTCCAGGAGCTAAGCCTGAATTCTTCAGTCTCAGAATCTCTGCTATTACTACCTCATGATTAGAATTTGAAGCCACGGGATTGGCGCTGTGGTGTAGTGAGTGAAGTCGCCACCTGCAGTGCCAGCATCCCATATGGACGCTGGTTCGAATCCAGGCTGTTCCACTTCCAATCCAGCTCTCTGCTATGGCCTGGGAAAACAGTACAAGATGGCCCAAGTCCTTGAGCCTCTTCACCCATGTGGGAGACCCGGAAGAAGCTCCTGTCTCCTGGCTTCAGATCGGTGCAGCTCTGGCCATTGTGGCCAATTGAAGAGTGAACCAGTGTATGGAAGTCCCCTCTCTCTCTATCTCTCTCTGCCTCTCCTTCTCTGTGTAACACTGACTTTCAAATAAATAAGTAAATCTTTTTTAAAAAAGAATTTGAACCAGATGCTCATTTCCATTAATAAAATTCAAAGAGGTTAATCAAATTTCAAATAATAGTAATGTATTTTTTACAGTTAAACATGATGATTAAGTGGACTGAATATCCATTACTGCCAGTTTGTTTCTTTTTTTTTGTCAATAGACAAATCTACATAGAAATAGAAAGTTTTTAAAGATTTATTTATTTATTTTGAAAATCAGGGTTACAGAAACAGAGAGGGAGAGAAAGAGATAAAGATCTTCCATCTGCTGGTTCACTTCCCAGATGGCCATTATGGCCAGGGTTGGGTCAGGCTGAAGACAGTAGCCAGGAGCTTCATCTGGCTCACCAACATGGTTGGGAGGTGTCCAAACACTTGGGCTAGCTCCTTATGCTTTTCACAGATGGTCACCTGGGGACTGGATTAGAAGTAGAGCAGCTGAGACATAAATCAGCACCCATATGGGATGACAACATACCAGGCAATGTGACTTTATCCTCTGTGCCGTAATGCCAGCCCCTAGAAAATGAAGTTTTAATTAGAGAATTTGTTAGTGAACTGAGAAGCCTATAAAAGGCCATTAAGTGATGTTAACACCTAGTTTCATCTATATCTACTTCTGGTGTTGAGCTACAAAAAGTGTCACATACTCATTTTAGGATATTCTCCATTCTAGGAAGAGCATCGAGGAACAGCATACTTATTTATTCATTCATTTAATTACTTTTTCAAGCATTCTTGTCTTTGCCAGGACTGCTTCTGATGTATCTTTTGTTTCAGTATTAATAATTTTATTTAGAATACAAACCATATGGTAGGGACTTGTCTATATTTTAAAGGAATACATATATTATTTGTTGTCTCTTAAAGGGAAGAACAAAGTCTCCTCGTAGTGTTTGGGTTAAGATACTTCAATAAATGAAAAGAAATTAGTAGTAATGTGAAAAAATACATTTTCTTAAACACATGCAAACGCTTCTAAATGAGACTGAACTTTCGTCCTAAACTTTTAGTTCAACACTACATCATAGTTATAGAAATTCAACAACGAATCATCAAAGCCTTTTAACTTTCCTAAGGTTCATGCTCTCTGGCTAGATCCCTGCAGGTGGCTAATAGCCTTGCCAAAATCCTGTGGTTGGAGAAAATTAAATTTTGAAAATTTGGTTAACTATTCTCCTTATTTTTTTTTTTACAGGTATGAGTCTTAAATTAGTTCCTTGCGATAAATACAAGCCAGCCTATTACTCCATTTATCATAAGTTCATCTTATACCACTTATTCATCCTACAGCAGGCCCCCTCTGCCTTCTTGTATCTTAGTATTCATGAGTGCAGTAATAGAAAGCATTTGCCGTATATGTTTCTAAGCAATTTCTAAAAAACAAAAAATCACACAGGCTTTCACTTACAGTATCTATGGACTAAGCATCAGCATGTTTTTAATTAATACCCCAAATTTGATCTGTATCATCTTTGATGAAGAAAACTTTTATCTTATTGATAGTGCTGACTAGGGTTTTCCTAGACAAGTAGAGCATGTGTATACATCATTTGATCTTAGACTCATATTTTTTATGAATGCCTTAGAGGCCTCAGGAAATCTTCAATGCCAAGATTAATGTCCATGTAGTGGCCAATCATCTCTTTTCACAGTCTGAACATGCCATACTTAGGAATTAGCTCCTGCATTGGAGAAATTTTGGTGCATTTATTTTTAACAGATTATTTTCAAATATTTTTCTATGGATTATAGAAGACATAGTTTTTTTTTTTAACCTTATGTTTGATGATATTTATGTGCTTCTTCACCTTTGCAAAAGAGCATTAAGAAGTCTAGATAAAAAACAAATATTTTGCAAAAACTTTCATGTTATCTGGATAAATTCTCACCCAATAAGGAAAAGCAGTAGAATCATATTTTAGCATAATACTCCACACTGTGTTTTCTACAGAAAGAATAAAAGTTCCTGCCTGTCCCCATCTCATTTAGAAGCTGCCAGGCAAAATAATTCTAAGAAACATAGAAAGGCCTTTGAAATTGTTCAAAGGAGAAAAACTTGAGTTTCCTTGAGGATATTTTACTTACATGAAATGCAACAATAATGATATTTCCCTTTTTAATCCTGTCTTCTCCACACACAAACTCACCATTTTTCCACTGAGCAATATTGATTCCCTTAGGGTTTCCTCCAAAAAGAAAAGAAACAAAATAATGAGCAAAACATCAGACATCCATACAAAAATTACAATACATTATATGAAGCTTACAGTTGCTCAATTGTTATGTTCTTATTTATGAATTGTGGCGCATTATTTGAGGAGATGGTTCAAGTGTTCAAGGTAAAGTTCATACAAAATTCACATCAATATATGAGCACACAAAACTCTTTACTTAACATTAAGGAAGGTAAAATCAGAATATTATAATGTAGCCATCTAACTCTCAAATTAATGATTTCTATCTAAAAGCATAAGTCAGGTTGTACTGATATTAGTAACTCTAGAAGGAATTCTTCAACCGCCTGAAACTCCCAAGCGCAATACTTGAAACTTTACTTGTTTATCTTCTATTTCTATAGTAAAACAGCCCTTTTATCTACTGTTAGACTGCATGCTCCATGAATATAGAGTCCACGTCCAATGCAAATTAATATCACCTACAGTGCCTAGTACTTGGAATGAATTTAACAAATATTAGTTGTCTGAAAGTCTGAGAATCCATAAGCAAAAATCATTTCTGGCTCAGAATAAGATAAAGCTTAATAGTATGAGCAAAGACCATAAGGTCAGCAACCTTTGTCATTTGAAACTGAACATGCTCAAAGTTTTCCTGGAACTTCAAGTTTACAATAAATTATACAAGAAACAATATTCATAAGGTTAGACAATTTGGCCCAGTCGCTAGCCCTTGACTTGTCGTAACTTGGTCATAGTCAAACCTCAGTTCAATGACTGCTTCACGTTTTCCCACTGCCTCTAAAAAGACAGTATTAGTGGGTTTTTTCCTCTCTTGGAACCAACTCCATGCCACTCTGGCTGGAGGTCCCTGATTTAAAATAAATCTTGCTTTTAAACCTTTAAATCTTTCTTTTCTCTTGGCCTTGTCTGCTTAGAAATTCTTCTTACATGTGAGACAAAGTCCTTAGGTAATTATGTCTTCTCCCCTGCCATTTCACCAGTAACATTTTGGTGCCATGACTCAGATAGCACCTCCAATGTGGTGCAGATCACACTGGAGTTTCACTCTAGCCAGTCGTATCATCCCGCCTAACGGATGAGCATGCAGACTACTCTCGATTTCTTCATAGAATCTCATTCTCCATAGCAACTCTCACTTTCTCAAAAACACCAGGCCCCCTGTCTGCCAGTTAAAAGCAATTAGTGTGGCTCCCAGACTTAAGACTCAAGGGCCTGGCTTGCTGATTAAGGCCAGGGCAATCTCCTGCACTGAGATCTGTTCTAACCTCTCTCTTCTCTGGTGTGGATGGGCCCTTTGCATGGGTTTGGGAGAAGGCCTCGAGAACTGATGGATTCTGGCTTGTGCTATGTTCTAGTACTTATAGAAGATCACTTGCTGGGCACTAGGCCCTGACAGCCAAAATGGCATTGGGCTGTGAAACACTTCCCATCTCTTTTGGAGTCCTCATGAACTGTATAGCCAGAGGCTCCACTCTTGATGCTTCTCATCTCAGCTCTGAGAATGCTGGTCTGGTCCAACTCAGCTTCCTTTCGCAAGAGTTGGCCTGACACATGGACTGGGAGAAGGGTTTGAAATAACCTTGAAAATCAGGCCACCACCACTCTCTGGTGCTTTGGCATTTTCAAGGACTCCTTGATGGGACACCAGACCCTGACAACCCTTTAGGATGTCAGCTGAAAACTGAATTCTGTTCTTCCTTCCTTGGGGATGAATTTGTCAGTGAGACTGGGTGCAGCTTGGAGTAAGGCCATGAGTTCCAAGCTCCATGCCTCACAGAGTTTTCCTTTACCCCAATCCTGATAAGATCTCTATCTTTCTCTGCTCTTCAAAGTGCTTTCTTTACCTCTCTAGGTCTCCTCAACTCCTACAAACTCAATTTCCTGGTCACATTAGCAGGTATTTCCTAGACATTTAGTTTGTTAGCTTTTCGTTATAGTCTCCTATTAGATGCAGTCCCCATGTGGCCTGAACATGCTTGTGTAGACAAGCCTCAGCATGTCTCTGGTATTCCCTATCTTCCCTCTCAATTCCCCTCTTTTGGATCACTTCTGTCTGGTCCTTCCTGTGTAGCAACTATCTCAGGGAAGTTTACTAGGGAGAATATTTTATCCCCCCAGTATGCTCCTTTATCCCTTCTAAAAACCTAGGTGGTAACCAGGACTCTCTCACCAAACTCTAGCTCAGAACACCTCAGTTTAGAAAGGCTCTCACCATGAAGGCTCATTGTCAAAATCAGGCCCATAAAATAAGACTCAAGGTTAAGAGGCATAGAATAGCTATTTGTCTTCATGAAGGGGAACAAAGTGACATGCAGAGGCCCAGTCCAGCACACTGCTGGTAAGGGGAACTAATCACTCCATATGCGTGCTATTCTGACAAATATATACTTGAGGTTACAGGTGTGGAAGGCTGAGTGAGCATGGCTAATATGTGGTAATCCCACCCTCACCTTCCTCCTTCCCGTGGGCTTCAGTGCATGCCTGGACACCATAGGCAGCAAGAGAGGGTTGAGAGATGTCTCAAACTCAGGAGAGATAAGAACTAGGACGTGCTTCTATTTTTATACTCTCATCACAGTACACATTCCCTGGGGATGCATCCTTAGACTTTGGGACTCCTTTGACCCCTGAGTTTAGAGAAAAATGCCTCATCATTTTTCTGCACCACCATCTGGCCTGTTTACAAGCCAAAGTACCGAGAAGTTAGCCTAAGTGACTTGTGAAAAGTGCCAGCCCTGTCTCGGAACTCTGCCTCCTAATTAACCTCTTGCCTCTATTTCCCCACAACATGTGCTCCAATATGCGTTGAATTCTCTTTCCAGAGTGTTACAAGATCCTTGGATTTGTCTGGTGAGCCACCAGGCTCCCTCTTTTATTGTATTTAACTATTGTTGAGGCTTTAATCCCAATGGAGGAGAGTTTCTTCAGGTGACTATTGCCCCCATTGATGTAATTTTGCCCAGGAGTTTCTAGGCAAGAATCTAGGCCAATAAGATCAGATGCTATTGAATATGTATGGGTGAATCCATATGATCAAGTCTAGGACTTCTTGAGCCAGCTCCTGAGCTGACTCCTCATTCCTGGGGCTGGTTTGACTGACAGCCTCACGCTTAGACACTTCCAGTATTGGCTTTTTGGTCCCTGATATAAGGTTATTATCTCTTTGCAGGGCCTCCAGAATTTTCCTCCAGCCTTCCTCTTCACAGGCTCTTACAGAACCTCCTTGTAGGTCATTGCTCTTTATTCTATCTCCTATCAGATTCTCCTCCTTAGGAATCTCTTTGAAGGAGTGCCCATCTGCTCTGATGGGTTCTTCTCCCATTAAACCTAACATAACAGTGAACAAACTTCAGTGGAAAAAGACTAAATTCAAATTCAATTAGAGTGTAAAGAGGTGTCTTTGGTAAATAACAATCTTTTCCATGAAAAATTTGTGTACTGTAGCTGGACATTGGGTTTAAAGGAATTTCTCTCTTTTGAAACTAGGAAGATCACTGCTTTTAAAAAATAGTGCTTTGTAACTTGCAAGACTTGTTTTGCGACTTGGTTTAACAAGGTTCTGATGAAATAGCAATGAGTAATCAGTGTTATGACCTCCCTAAGGTAGATTTTGCAATTTCTGGTTTAATGTCACTGAAATATAGCTAGAGTTTTATAAAAAAGACTAGTATTCCAAATAAATATAAATTTGGCCTTAACTCAAATAAAGGTATAATGTAATATTGGCACCTGAAGTCATCTGGGTGTAATTGCTGAATGTAAATTGGGTAAAGGTAAATGAGATAAATGTGTCTAAATGTAAACTTTGGTACTCTTGGCACCTTATCTTATTTGGAAAACACTATTTCTGTTTCTTAACAGATATGTTTTCATAAACTATGAAAATATTTCAACACCACACGAAAATAAGGATGAAATCTAATGTTATCTTATTTAGATTTTTAAAGGTTTATTTAAAATGTAAATTGAGAAAATAGGAAGATGGAAAATAAAAATGTGTTCTTAGTACATATTATAATAGGAAGAGATTTTTTTGAATAAAGAAAGGGCATGGTTTGTAAGAGTTACTTTATCCTAATTGTAGTTTACTGAAGACTTGAATGGAAAACAGAAAAGTTTTAGTAAGTTGCAAAAGGTGTGAGGCAGTCACAGAAGGTTATAAAAGAAATTTTTGGAGACAAAGGCTATTAATCTATTTTTCTTTGACATAGAATTAGAATATGATCCTCTGTTAAATCAGTGAGGTTTTTGTAATACATATATGTTTGTAAATATTTTTGAAATAGTCTTAAAACTACTTTAAAAAGTTTTTGTTTAATTTGTGAATGACACTTTTCTAATCAGCTCCATTAAGCTAGTTTCTCTGCCCTAGTTCTGACACTGTTAAAATTGTTCTAAGTTATGGGATGATTCCATGTGCTACTCTTATATTTGAAACTTTATTTCTGAATTTCAGGATGATCAGAAAGAGATTTTGTGTTCTGTTCAAGTAATCTATTCTGTTCTCTTAATGTCTCTATTAAGTTTGGATTGTTTAAAAAAAGCCTGAGTTTTAAGAGTCATGGTTTGTTTAAATATATACTCATTCTAAAACATTTGAATAATCACTTTGTAAAAATGTTCCAATATGGTCTATATGATGCTATGATGTTAAGAGATCCTATTTCTACCAGATATTTTAATCCTCCATGGCATTTTTGACAGCTATTCAAAAGTTTCAAAATTCCAAATTCTCTCATCTTATTGAGATACCAACTAATAAAGATATTTGGATTACGTTATATGTACTGTCAAGGTGTGCAATGGTCCTAAATTTTAAGTTATGATAGTGTAAAAAGCTACTGATACAAATGTCCAAAAGTTACCAAAGTTTAATGATCTTGTTGTATTGCTATCAGAAATGATGTTTAACTTAATGACAAAGGCCCAAAGACCTAAGGAGGATAAATGTTTTTATAAAATCTGAGAGGTGCTTTCAAAAATACTGTGTGGAGTAAGCAAGCTCCTCTTCTTGTTGGCTAATGAATTTATAATTTGAAATGTGGCTATTTAAAGTCTTTTGTCAGCCACAGTTTTGTATTCTCCAAAGACTTAAAATCCAATCTACTGCTCATGAAACCAGAACATTGTTGGTTCTGTGTTTAAATGTGTCCTCTTTTAGCTTCCAAGGGACTTGTTCTTCCTTAACCCCTACTGTATTTAGTAGTTCAAGGACAGTCTGTAAGCACAGAAAACCAATAATGGACTATAGGCTTCAATGGAGAAAAAGTATGTTTGATTCAAGTTACTAAATTTATAGATAAGGTGGTCATCATGTTTGATGTTAAAGTGAAGACACAGCTTTCCTCACAGGCACTCTCTACCTCACAGAAAAACTACTATCAGAATATACCTGTGACTATTGATTTCTAGCTTAGGGCACCAAAGATTAGGAATGGGACTGAGCACCCCCTTGACTTGCATCCTCTTAAAGGCTGCCTCAGGGCCAGTGCTGTGGCATAGCAGATAAAGCTGCTGCCTGCAGTGCAGGAATCCATATGGGCACCAGTTCAAGTCCTGGCTGCTCCACTTCTGATCCAGCTCTTTGCTATGGCTTGGGAAAGCAGTAAAAGGTGGCCCAAGTCCTTGGGCCTCTGCAACCACACAGGAGACCCAGAAAAAACTCCTGGCTCCTGGCTTCAGATTGGTGCAACTCCAGCCATTGCAGCCAATTGGGGAGTGAACCAGCAGATGGAAGACCCTTCTCTCTCTCTCTCTCTCTCTCTCTCTCTCTCTCTCTCTCTCTCTCTCTCTATCTCTATCTCTCTCTCTCTCTCCTTCTCTTTCTGAGTAATTTTGACTTTCAAATAAATAAATAACTCCAAAAAAAAAGGCTGGCTCTATATTCTCCTATACCAGAAACCAGGATTAAAGTGGAGAAAGCTAGAAAGCAGTGGCAATGTAAATATATGTGGCAGGCCACTTAATGTCTACTTTATACAATGATCTACCATCACGGAGACCCAAAATGCCAGTCCACCACAAACGGCATTGGTTTTCGATGTGGAAAGCCAAGGCTTCAGATGGACACAGAAGTCAGTATTCAGAGAACCCTGGAAGCTCTGCCAGGTAAGAGCTGGGCCACTGGAAATGGAACTGTCCTACAGGTTGGACTCCTGGGTCAGAGCCACAGACTCAGTTGGCTCTAAGCTGAGAAAAGCCCTTCACTCTGGCCAGCTTGCAAAGTAACCACCACTACTGAGGGGATAGCCAACTAGGTCAGTAATGATGCAGGCAGAACAGTAAAATTCCATTTAGAGATGCCACCTGCCTGCTATTCAAGCCATCTCTCCTCCCAGGCCAGCTAGGGTATGGAAGAGGGTGGCTTCCATAAGGATTTTCACTTTTCCCTTGTGATGTCTTCTCTGGTACCCCACTTGAAGAGATGGATATGTCTTTGCTTCATACCTGGACAGGCCTGCTTCTTATCAAGTCCTTTCTGTCAATTTCAATTCACCTCTCAATGGGAAAATTTACTCATGGTTTAGAAAGTACCTTTCTTAGGTACTCTAATAATGACTCTGTCCTTTGTTTTAGACCCCGTGAATTTAATGTGCTTGCTAGATTCATTTTCTCCAGACTTGAAACACTTAAATTCTAGATGGCCATGCACATAAAACCTTGGATGGAAGCAGTTTCTGCAAGTTGGCACTGTATCTCTCTCAAGAAGCCACCTGTTAGAACTCAGTCTTGACTGCCATATCCTACTCTGCCCTTTTTCAGCATGAAGCAACTAGAACAGTCATCCAGTTCCCCTAACAGAAGTTAGGGTCCATTCTCCAGGGGGAGGGAATGAAAGGAGTCAGACAGGTTAATAGAAAGTCATGGTTGTCCCAGAGGAAATTTATAGTGCAAAATGCTTTCTTCTGCCAAAAATTATCTTAAGCAAGGTTAAAAGCTCCTGTCCCACTCCTTGGGGGCTTCCAATCTTATTATCAGAATAGCAAGGGAGTGGTGACTCCACCCTTCTGAACTCCCAGTTTACTGTAAAACAAATTAGTGAGTCTGGAGCTATGGCATAGCAAATAAAGCGACCACCTGCAGTGCCAGCATCCCATATGGGTGCTGGTTCCACACAGCTGCTCCACTTCCTCTCTATCTCTCTGCTATGGCCTGGGAAAGTAGTAAAAGATGGCCCAAGTGTTTGGGCCCCTGAACCCACATGGGAGACTGGGAAGAAGCTCCCAGCTCCTGACTTCAGATCAGTACAGCTCCAGCCATTGTGGCCAATTAGGGAGTGAACCAGTGGATGGAAGACCTCTCTCTCTCTCTCTCTGCCTATCCTCCTCTCTCTGTATAACTCTTTCAAATAAATAAAATAAATATTAAAAAATTAGTTATCCCATCCTTCTGATGGCTCCATATTTTATCATGAGCAAATCAGACAGAGTAAAGGATTGCATCAAGTCTTTTGATGGATTTTGCCCCAGCCTTGTAACTGAATGTCAACCTGATGTCAAGTTTTTTCCCCAAAAATTGTGCTTCAAAACTTCATTACCACCAACCCTTTCAGGTTTTTTCCTCTTGGTGCCCTCCTCCATGCCACTCTGGCTGGAGGTCCCTGACTTAACATAAATCTTGCTGTTAAGCTTTAAGAAAAAAGACAGCATTAATGAGAAGGAGACATGGGTTGGCACCTCACAGAGGAAAAAAAAAAGTGATAAAATAAAACAAGAATCCTAAGCAAATTTTCAATGGTTATGTTAATGTTTCTGGCAGATTATCTCAAATCTTTGCCATGCAGGTAAATTCATAAAGTATTTTTAAGCGTACTTTTTGAGATTCTTTTGGGGGTTAAAATCTCTTGGTAGAGTTCTTTAGGTTTGAGGAACCAGTTGTCCAAGGACAGATAGAGAATTGAGACTCCCTGAAAATTGAATAGAAATTATTCATGTAATGCCTGGTTGAACTCTATGTGTCACAGGTCTCAGTCACCTGGGTAAATGCCCCAGTGAGTGAGTGTAACATTCCAAAAATAGAAGGTATGGTTCTTAAACTCTGTTGAAATCTCTGAGTCAATGGTATTGCCTCAAGGCTTCATATCTGCCAGTCCTGGATGAAAAAGATCAAGGGCAAAAGTCATGGATGTGTATTAGAGAAAGTGGTGCTTCACTGTCCTTTTTGATTGAGTTAACAAAAAGGGGGAAGAGAATAAAAAAGTACATATGGGTTAAAAAAAGTTCTAACAATAATACCTGATTAGCTGCAAGAAAAAAATAATTTTTCTTGCTGCTAAAGGAATCTGCTTATACTATATGAATTTTTTGCCTTGTGGGCAAAATATGTTTCTTTTAAATAAATCCTTTTTGAATATATATATATATATATATATTTGTTCATAACATCCAATAATAGGAGATTGTAGAGTTTAAACTATAATCATTAATCCTAGTAGTCATTTCCAGATATATGATTGACACTATTTAATTGCAACTAGAAAAATCCAGTGATAGAATTTTTGAGATTTTTGTATATGTGCTTGGTTCACATGTCTCTTTTTCATAACATATATGCTCTTTTCAGCAGGGACTCTGTGTATTTGTAATCCAATGCTTGCCTCATTTGGATAAGATAGAACTATGACTTCTACTATAAAAATGTGCACATCCTAATATTATACGCAATGGGTTATTTTACCAGAGAAAAATGGATTTTAAATAATTATGCCATATTGACTAAATATGCATAATCATCCATTTTTCTCATTGTGAGACTTGTTTGCACTTCAGACATAATTTCTTGACTTTCCAGTTGATTTGTTGGCTTTGTATTTCAGAGTAATTTTCCATGCCTTTCATGAAAGGATTGCAATTTTCATTTGGGAAGTAGAACTTATTGATCTGTAGAATTGGAATTCAACCCGAGATAAATAGCCAGAAATTGGAATTGATATATCCTACTAGTTAGGTAAATATAATTTACACCTCTTTAGAATATTACTCTGTAGCTCAAATAGTAAAGAATGGATCTAATTTAGAAATAACAACCTCAAATAAATAGTTTCATGAAAGTTATTAGCTTTCAAAGACTTTTATATATTTATGTATTTAAGGTCATAATCACAGTGAGAAGGACAGAGAGATTAAATTATTTCACATCTGCTTGTTTACTCCTTAAAAGTCCTCAATAGCCAGGGCTGGGCTGGGCTGAAGCTAGGAACCAGTAGCTCCATCTGGATCTCCTCCTTGGGAGGCAAAGGCCCAAGTGCTTGGGCCATCCCCCCTATCTTCCCAGGCACATTAGCAGGAAGCTAGAAAGGAAGCAGAATACCCTGGATTCCATTGGCACTCCCCGATTTGGGACAAAGGGGTCACAAAGTGTGATTTAATCTGATGTGCTGCTACACTGTACCTTATTACTGCTATTTTTAAACTAAAAATATAAGTGATGGTGAGGATGTTATGGTGCAGTAGGTTAAGCCGACACTTGGGACACCCATTTCCCATATTGGAGTTCTGGGTCCAGTCCCAGTTGTTCTGTTTCTGATCCAGTTCTCTACAAATGCACATAGGAGGGATCAGGTAAAGGCTGAAGGTTGAGCCCTTGCCCCCTGTGCGGGAGACCTGGATGGAGTTTCTGGTTCATGGCAGATCATTCTCTGTCTCTCCTTATCTCTCTGTTGCTCTACCTTTTAATTGAATGAATGAATGAATAAATATACACATCTTTAAAAATATGTAAGGAAGAAAGAGCATGCAGCATTTTTTAAAGATTTATTTTATGTATTTGAAAGACAGAGTTCCAGAGAGGTAGAGAGAGGAGATTTTCCATCCTCTGGTTCTCTCCTCAAATGGTCATAATGGCCAGAATTGAGTCAATAGGAAACCAAGAGCCAGGAGCTTCTTCTGGGTCTCCAACATGGGTGCAGGGTCCTAACGGTTTGGTCAATCCTCCACTGCTTTCCCAGGTGCATAAGCAGGGAGCTGGATTGGAAGTAGAGCAGCCGGAACTTGAGCTGGCATCCCTATGGGATGCCGGCACTGCAGGCCAGGGCTTTATCCTGCTGCAACATTTTTTAAATTATTTTTTGCTAGGCAGAGTTAGACAGTGAGAGAGAAAGACAGAGAGAAAGTTATAGACAGCGAGAGAGACACAGAGAAAGGTCTTCCTTCCGTTGGTTCACTCCCCTAATGGCCACTATGGCCAGCACTGTGCCCATCCGAAGCCAGGACCTGGGTATTTCCTCCCGGTCTCCCATGTAGGCCTGCTGCACCATTTTTAATGCAGCATTTTTAAACAAGAATTTTTTTTTAATTTAGTAAATATCTTAATTAAATGAAGTTTTATATTTAGCGACTGGGTATCTGCATACATGTGTGTTGGTGTATATCTGAGCATTACTTTTATATATATATATATAAGTGTATATTTTATCCCAGGATAACAGTATGTAACATTATTTCATGCAAACATTGTTTAAAATTGCTAGAAAACCAATTGCAAACTAACACTGTCTTGATGTAAATGACTATAGGCATGTAGCCAAAAGGTATTAAAATAGGAACATGAAAATATTTATATACTAAGTATATTATCATTCCCAAATATTGTATACTTTAAAAAAGATGTGCTAGTGTTTGTTTACTATAATTTGGGAACAATTCATTTTGCACATATGTAATCCTTTACTAGGAGAGTTTAACCTTCCTCATTAAATTTCAAGAGAAAAATCTGCATTTATCACAGTAATAGTTTGCAGAACTTAAAGGAAAAGGAGTTCAACCTCTTTCTTAAAAGGATGTTAATAGGCTGGAGCTGTGGCTTAGCAGGTTATGCAGCCAGCATGTGCTCTTCTGTAACTAGCTGATTTCATTTGGAAGACAACAGATGTCCAACAAGTGATGGCAAAGATATACAACATCACTATTCATGAGAGAAGTGCAAAACCAAAGCACAATGACAAATCAGCTCACACTTGTTCAGGTGCATGTTGTCATGAAAACAAAAGACAGTGCTGGTAAGAAAATAGAGAAATGGAAATTGTTTACACTGTTAGTCAAACAGCATAACTCTTATGGAAATATTGTGAAGATGCTTCAAAAAGTTTAAAGAAAAACTAGCATTCAATCTATCAGTCCTGCAGCTGGATATATAACAGATCTTTAAATAAACCATGAAAAATATATGCAATAAAAAAAACTTTAGATTTCACATTTTTGCACCAGATAAAATTATCTGTAGATTTCATTTCTACAAATTTTTGAAGGTCCATCAAATCTATGAAATAATTAAAATAAAGATAAGCAAGTGATACTTCTATGTATCACTAATTCTATTATAACATTTTTCACAATAAGCAAGATATGGAAGTAACCTAAATGTCTATTAAGAGATGAATGAATAGTAAAGTTAGGTATATGCATGCAATAGCACAATATTCAGCCTTAAAAATAAGAAAATCTTGACTTATGTGATGATACATTGATTAATTTTTCTTGAATATTTTATGCATTAAAGACACTAATAATTAGTTGACTGTATGTGTTAAAAATATCTTTCCATGGCCGGCGCCGTGGCTCAACAGGCTAATCCTCCGCCTTGCGGCGCCGGCACACCGGGTTCTAGTCCCGGTCGGGGCTCCGGATTCTGTCCCGGTTGCCCCTCTTCCAGGCCAGCCCTCTGCTGTGGCCCAGGAGTGCAGTGGAGGATGGCCCAGGTGCTTGGGCCCTGCACCCCATGGGGAGACCAGGAAAAGCACCTGGCTCCTGGCTCCTGCCATCGGACGAGCGTGGTGCGCCGGCCGCAGCGCGCCAACCGCGGCGGCCATTGGAGGGTGAACCAACGGCAAAAGGAAGACCTTTCTCTCTGTCTCTCTCTCTCACTGTCCACTCTGCCTGTAAAAAAAAAAAAAAAATATCTTTCCATGATTATGATTGTATTTTTGCCCTTGACAATTTTGTTTGACAAATTTCTCAAATCAGTCATCAAATCTTCTTTATTCTTGTTCTAGTATCAGGCTGTTTTGATTGTAATTGCTTTGTAACATGTTTTGAAATCTGGCATTCTTTGCAGCTATATTTTTTAAAAATGTATTTATTTGTTTGAAAGTCAGACTTACAGAGAAAAGGTGTGACAGAGAGACACAGAAGGAGATTTTGCATCTTCTTTTTCACTCCTCCCTTCCTTCTCCTTCTCCTCCTCCTTCTCTTCCTCCTCCTCCTGCTTCTTCTTTTCCTTCTCCTTTGTCCTTTGTTATAATTTATCCCAAGATATGCGAATATTTTTATAGCTATTGGTAATGGAATTGATCTTACAAGTTCCTTCTCAGCCATGACATTGTTTGTGTACACAAAGGCTCTTGATTCTTGTGTGCTGATTTTATATCCTTCAGCTTTGCCAAACTCTCTTAAGCATTCCAATGATCTGTTAGTGGAGTCATTCAGTTCTCCTATGTATACAATCACATCATTTGCAAACAGGGATACTTTGAGAGAGCAAGACAGAGAGAGAGAGAGAGAGAGAGAGAGACTCCCATTCAGCTGGAACTGGATCAGGCCAAGTCTGAAAACTAGAAATTCAATTCAATCTCAAATATGGGTCTCTTGTGTTGGTTGCAGGGATCCAACTTGTTTTTGCTCTTCCCCTTCCCCCCACTTCCCTTCCCCTTTCTCCTCCTCCTCCTCTTCTTCCTCCTCCTCCTCTTCCTCCTCCTTCTTCTTTTTCTTCCTCCTCCTCCTCCTCCTCTTCTTCTTCATTTATTTATTTTAAAGACAGTATTACAGAGGGAGAGAAAAGGAGATGCAGAGAGAGATCTTCCATTTGCTGGTTCACTCCCCAGATGGCCACAATGGCTAGGGCTGGGCCAAGATGAAGCCAGAACCAGGAGCTTCTTCCATGTCTCCCACATGGGACAGGGGCCCAAGCACTTGGGTCATCTTCCACTGCTTTACTGCATGCATTAACAGGGAGCTGGATCAGAAGTGCAGCAACTGGGACTAAAACTGTCACCCGTATGGGATGCTGGCACTATAGATAGCAGCTTAAAACATTGTGCCACAGAGCTGGCCCCAGGACCCAGCTTCTTGAGCCACCACCTGCCTCCTTCCAGGGCATTCATTAGTAGGAAGCTCAGATCCAGACCACAGTTGTGACTCAAACCTAGGCACTCCAACATGGGATGCCAAGTGATGTTTCAACTACCATGTCAAGTGTCCACTTCTACAGTATTCTCAAACATTTGCTCTACAATATAAAGTTTAAATACATCTTATCAAGTTTTACTTGGAAAAAATGAGTTAGATACTCTTAAGAATTTTGTTGAAGTTTCATTGAACTTAATGTAGAACTTAAAAATTTTGTTTAATGATATTGAAATTCTAGTTTCTGAGCATGTTCAATTTTTAGACTTTTTGTGGTTTTAATAATCTAAAATATTTTCCATATTTTGTCTATTTATAGTTCCCATGGAAGAAGGTATAATGTTTTGATGTGTATTTTCAATGTTTTGTTTCATTATTAGTGTTTAAGTTGCTATTAATTTTAATTTTTAAATAATTTTGTGTTCTCTATGTTAGAGTCTTCTCATCTGTCATTAAGATAAGTTTCTCAGGTCTGCACTGTGGCATAGCAGATAACTCCACTGCCTGCAGTGCCGGCAGCTCATATAGACACCAGTTCAAGCCCGGGCTGCTCCACTTCTGATCCAGTTCTCTACTATAGCCTGGGAAAACAGTGGAAAATGGCCCGAGTCCTTGGGTCCCTGCACCCAAATGAGAGACCTGGAGGAAGCTCCTGGTTCCTGGCTTTGGATCAGCTCAGCTTCAGCCATTGTGGCCAGTTGGGGAATAAGCCAGCAGATGGAAGACCTCTGTCTCTCTCTCTCTGACTCTCCTTCTCTCTCTGTGTAACTCTGCCTTTCAAATAAATAAATAAATCTTTTTTAAAAAAACATAATTTTCTTTCAGCAATACAGAAATAATAAAAACCTTCCAAATGCACATGCATTTGTTTTTTTAATTTTTAAATATTTTTATTAATATTAAAATAACAGATTTCATATAAAGATACAATTCTAAGAAGATAATAATACGTCTACTCCCTACATTCCTCAATCCCCACCTTCCTTAATTTTTTCCTTTATATTTTTGCAAAAATATAATTTCAATTCATTTTATTATCACGTTTAGTGCACTAGCAATAATGTTCAAGTAAAAACTGGAAAGACCATTGCATCAGTTTTGTTAAAAAAGACAGGATTTCATTCTTTTTCGTGGCTGATTAGTATTTCATTGTGTGTGTGTGTGTGTGTGTGTGTGTATACCAAAACTTTTTGTTTGTTGTAGCAAAGAAATTGATATTGTAAGTGACTCATCTAGATGTTGGAAAGATATGTTTATGCAGTCTGAGCTGTAAAAAGTGTGGTTTAAACTTACATTTCTGTCATAACATGGGTGTAATTTTAGGACTGAATATCCCACTATACAACATTTACCTGAATTTTTGGAGATACCCAAGCACTTGGCCAAAACTGAAATTGGCTTTTAAAAAACAATTTTCATTCCTCTGTAAGGGGAAGACAACTGGTCAATTTTGTATTTTTCTGACACTTTTCTTTTTGCCTTACATTGACATTATCTTAATTTGATGATATTTTTACCTCATTTAAAATTGACCAGCAAGTCTGTGTGTCATGAGGTTCTATAAAATTGTTTAGGTTCAGCAGAAAACATTCTAACATCTCTGACATTTTTTATGAATTTCATAGTTTCCTAATCAGCTGATTGATGAGTGGAAATAATGATTGGAGTACTTGTGCTTCCTGACTGTAACGATATTATAAGGTAGCTTCTGTGGCGTTTTAATGATATGTTTTACCATGATAGCAGCAGTTCCTATGTTCAAGACTGTTTTTGTGTGTTGGGGTAACTATAGTAGATGCTTTTGTTTGTCATCTTGAAAATTTTATTCTTTCTTTCTAAAACTATTGCAGTTTTATATCTAATAGCTATACTTGAGTTGGATTTTGTATGTTTTAAGTTATTTTCTACATTTCAATGTCCACTTGTTTCATTACCATTTCATTTTCTTCATCGAATTAATTTGTAATTTGTACACATTAACTGTATTGGGAGTTTGCCATTCTTTCAGACTTCAACATATATATTAACTCTTTCGCAAACACCACACTGCCTTGATTATAAAATCTTTATAGTAACTCCATCAAAAAGGGTAGTTTGATTCTTCTGTGTTAGAGTTTAAATTATTTTTAATACAGTATATTAAAATGTACAAACTTCATGTGAAAAGGCAATGCAAATCAATGGAGAGCATCAACTGGATCTAACAACTCTAATGTTTTGAAAGTAATCTACTGGCCGGCGCCGTGGCTCAACAGGCTAATCCTCCGCCTTGCGGCGCCGGCACACCGGGTTCTAGTCCCGGTCGGGGCTCCGGATTCTGTCCCGGTTGCCCCTCTTGCAGGCCAGCCCTCTGCTGTGGCCCAGGAGTGCAGTGGAGGATGGCCCAAGTGCTTGGGCCCTGCACCCCATGGGAGACCAGGAAAAAGCACCTAGCACCTGGCTCCTGCCATCGGATGAGTGCGGTGCGCCGGCCGCAGCGCACCGGCCGTGGCAGCCATTGGAGGGTGAACCAACGGCAAAGGAAGACCTTTCTCTCTGTCTCTCTCTCTCACTGTCCACTCTGCCTGTCAAAAAAAAAAAAAAAAAAAAAAGAAAAAGAAAAAAAAAATGAAAGTAATCTACTAATAAAATAAATCAGCTTTCTGAGGATGCAATTAGTAATTTCATCAATGTATCTGTGGCACCAGAACTTTGCCCAACTCCCTTTTGCATACAAATCAAAATCAGAGCTGCCGGTTGAATGCTGTAATACTGTCACAAGCAAGGCAAAGACAAGATAGATCTCACAAATTTGCTTGTATCAAGAAACAAAAATGGCTTTTCTATATGCTGTAGCTTGTGGTGAAAATAAGTGTCCAACTTGGAAAGGATTTCTGCTGGGGAAATAACCACTAACTGACAATTGTCTGCATTAACTACCTACATGCTATCTTATGCATGAACATATCCTTGGCTCTCCTCCCTTTCAGATGTTAATTTCAGATATCACTTCTGTGATTTGACCATTAAGCTATCATAAAATATAAACTTGGGGGGAGGTATTGGAATGTCATAATCCATAAAGGTATTGTTTTATCAAATTTTAATGGAATAAAATTAAATTTAGTCATAAAATTTGAAAATAATATAAAGCTATGCTAATAAATTGGCTTCCAAAGTCTATTAAAAGCACCGCCATGAGAATATGAGTGAATCTTTGCTCATAATTTTCTCTAATATCTTTTTTGTCAGTTTTAGAAAGAAAATAAAAACAAGATGCATGAATAGAATGGATCTGAAAAGCTCATAAAGTATTACTATATAAAATTTTAAAATATATTTAGTAGGGTAATACTGGAAGGCTATGTATGCAAGGATGAATGAATGGATGGATCGATGTCTTTAGAATCAAAAACACTGACATTGTGATGCTAGATTCTGTACAATAATGTGTCCAAATTTTGTTCAAGAAAATATGAGTTTCTCAATAGGGTCCTTTATACACCTTGTTTACATTCACTCTTTTTCTTTAGAAAATGTTTACGTCCTCCTAACTCTCATTGTACTTTTGTCCTCTGCAAGCTGAACAAGTAACTCTCTGGGATGCATCTTACTGGGATGTTCTGGAATATGCAATTTATATCAGGAAGAAAGAATCATAGATGTAATTACATTAAAAAAAAATCTTAAAATGCTGATAGATATAACCTGCTGGAACATCTGGTGCTTATTTTCAAAAAGTTCCAAAACTTTACTATGTGTACATTTTAGCATTATTATAAAGAGAAATTAGGTCACAGATGGCATTGGCCTTTTTATACATCAGCAGAGAGCTTTAATATATCATATTATAGTGGAATGGCTTAGATATATGAGCTTCCAGAAACGTAAAATGTATAATATAACCCTTTGGATATATTCTCAGGAGTCAGTACATGATAGTCAAACATAACTAACCTTGAAACAAAAGTACAATAGAAAAGAAAACTGATAGCCTTATCTTCCCCTATACTAAAAAAAAAAAAAAAAAAAAAAAAAAAAACGGAATGCCTGCTTTCCAATTAATTTTAATTTTAATCAGTTTAAGTATAATTACTCTATAGTTAATATATGGTGGATAGTTATATTACTTCAGCAAAGGAACTATCTCTCTTTTTATTTAATCTGTTTATGCATTAAATTATAATTATAAATATATCTGTAGACATATATACATATATATACACAAAACGTTAAATTTTGGAAACAAATTGTAAGTACAAATTACTGAAAAAATATAGATATTGACAGATAATATCAACAAAGACATGAGTTGTTTCTTTTTTAAAAAATTGATAAACCATACATGAATTACTCTACAAGAAAAGAAATTTAAAACATAATTTCAGTATTCACATTAAAGAAAGCCACCACAGTGGCCTGCGCTGTGGCACAGGTAATAAAGCTGCCTCCTGCAGTGCCAGCATCCCACGCAAGCAGTAGAAGATGGCCCAAGTTCTTGGGCCTCTGCATCCATGTGGGAGACCTGAAAGAAGCTCTTGGTTCCCAGCTTTGATAGGTGCAGCTTTGGCTGTTGAGGCCATATGTGGAGTGAACCAGCGGATGGAAGACTCTCTCTCTCTCTCTCTCTCTCTCTCTCTCTCTCTCTGCTTCTGCCTCTCTGTAACTCTGACTTCCAAGTAAACAAAATCTTTGAAAAAAGGAAGAAAGTCACTATAAAGTCTATATATATCTGAAAAGCTAATGAAATGATTTTATGAAACTTCTATGAACAGTAAATTTTAAAATTAAAAATAAATTGAAAATTTCTCTAAAATACAATATTTTACAACACACAGAAAATAAAATTGAAAACCTTTATAATCCACTATTTTGGCAATATGATGAGTCTCCTATTTGATATACACGGTATTATCAGTACTCTTGATTTCTTCTTTCCCACCCTCAGTCCCTGCAGCCTTGGCTCTTGAGGCCAGTTGGGGAGTGAACCAGCAGAGGGAAGACCCCCCCCCAGTCCCCCTCCTCTCTCTATTTAACTCTAAGTTTCAAATAAATAAATGCATCTTTAAAAAAAAGAAAATAAAGTGATCTCTTTTTATGAGGCCTACATTATCCTGAAATCAAATTCAGACAAAAACAAAACAAAACAAAACAAAAACACAGCAGCATGAGCATTGACCACCAATTCTCAGGAAAAGAAACAGTCCAACGAATAGAGCTATATCAAATAAAATGTCACATGTTAGTAGGAATTAGAAATCCAAGGATGCTTCCACACTCAAAAACTAATCACTAATAACAAGCACCCTAGGGGCCTAGATCTTGATTTTTAAAATAGCATTCTTCTGCTAATACTAACTGATAGAATAAAAAAGAGAGAGAACGATCCAACATGGGAAGCGGGATACACAGCAGACTCATAGAAAGGCAGATGTCCTAAATAGCACTCCGTCCTCAGAATCAGCCCTTAAGGCATTTGGATCTGGCTGAAGAGCCCATGAGCGTATTTTAGGCATGGAAAGCCAAGACACAAGACACTCTGGCGAAAAAAAAAAAAAAAAAAAAAAAAAAAAAAAACTAAATGAAAGACCTCTGTGAGTGAGATCCCAGTAGAAAGAATGGGTCATCAAAGAAGGAGATACCTTTCTCTGAAAGGAGGAGTGAACCTCCAATTTGACTATGACCTTGTCTAAATAAGATCAGAGTCGGAGAACTCAAAAGGCTTCCATTGCCTTGGCAACTCATGACAAGAGCATTGGATGATTACTGACGCTATAAACAAGAGTGTCAATTTGCTGTCAACAACAGGAGTCACTGTGCACTTACTCCTCATGTAGGAACTTTGTCCTTAATGTGTTGTTCAATGTGCATTAATGCTGTAACTAGTAGTCAAACAGTATTTTACACGTTGTGTTTCTGTGTGGGTGCAACTGTTTAAATCTTTACTTAATATATACTAAATTGATCTTCTGTGTATAAAGATAATTGAAAATGAATCTTGATGTGAATGAAATGGGAGAGGGAGCAGGAGTTGGGAGGGTTGCGGGCGGGAGGGAAATTATGGCGTGGGAAAGCCATTGTAATCCATAAGCTGTACTTTGGAAATTTATGTTTATTAAATAAAAGTTTAAAAAAGAAGTTATGTTCCACAGTTAAGAAACACCCACCACCATCACTGTGGATAGGTGGACTTGAGAGACACCAATCCTCAACTCCTGAAGATAGAGTCTACTCAGAGACACAGAGTCAAAGCCTGCTCCCTAAATTCCTCTGCCTTTTGCCTGACTACTGCACTACCTTCACTTCATCCCAAACCCAAGTTTTCCACTCCTCTTTGGATGTCATGAATTCCCAATCATTCCTCAAAGGCCAGGGAGCTGGCTTCTCCAACCAGAGGCAAAGTGCTTCCTCTGGTTGTTTATCTGCCGCAGTTCAGAAGCCTCTACTGGCCTCAAATCTAAACCACTTGAGTTGTAATATCTAGGTTCTCAACAAGCCCTGTTTTCTTCATAGTTGTCCAGCCCTGTTACACCTCTTGCTCTGAGAAAGAGCAAACTCTTTCTGCATCTACGAGACTTTGTTGCCAGGAACCCTTAAAGTGTGACCACTGCAACTAATGCAGCATTTTCAGATATAATGTTTGCTTTCTGCTCTTCTGTTTCCTACTTCCTTTCCTAGGTCTTCCTAAATCCTGTGTTGTTCCCCCCACAAAGAAAAATGTTGAAATCTTAATATGGTAGCATTAAGAGCTAGGTTCCTAGGAAAGTAACTAGGTCACAAGAGTAGAGCGTGCATGATGAGATTAATGCCTTTATAGAAGGGACATCAAGGGTTTTCATGCCTTTTGCCTCATGTACAGGTACAAAGTGAAGTTGTCAGTCTACAAATCAAGACAGCCATGAAGAATCCAACTATGGTGAAATCCAGATATCAGACTTTCAGCCTCCATAACATTAGAAATCCGTTTCTATTGTTAACAAATCATCTAGTTATGGCATTTTATTACACAGCCCAAACTAAGACACGTTACAAATGGTAAGCCCAAGCTAGATGTTGGGATTCTACACTTAATGCTTAGGAGCAAAGTAGTTCTCAATGTAGTGAGAAAAGCAAAGAGGTCAAAATAATGAACAGATGTATTGCATCTACCAAGTTCTTAGCTAAGTGACTTTGGGTATAAAAACAAAGCATTGTGGGGCTGTCTTTGTGGCATAGCAGGTAAAGCTACCACCTACAACATCAACATACCATATGGGGGCCAGTTCGTGTTCTGGCTGCTCCACTTCCAACTCACTCCCTGCTGATAGCCTGCAAAAAGCAACAAAAGATGACCCAAGTGTTTGGGTCCCTGCCATCCTTTTGGAAGACGTGGATGAAGCTCCTGGCCCAACTCTGACCATTGCAGCCATCTGGGGAGTGAACCAGAAGATGGGTGATCTCTCTCTGTCTCTCCCTCCCTCTCTCTCTATAACTCTTTCAAATAAAAAAATCAAGTAAATCTTTAAAAAGAAACAGCATTGCATGTAGCCACCAGCCACATAATGGCCACTGAACACTTGAAACATGGTCTGAACTGAGATATGTTGTAAATTAAAAATATTCATTGAATTTCAAATATTTAGTATGAAAAAGAAGGCAAGAAATTTCAATAACTTCTATATTAATCATATGTTGAAATGCTGTTTATGTATGTTGAGTTAAATAAAACATTTTATGAAAAAAATAAATAAAATAGCATTTTTCAATGAAAGTTAACAAAGATCTTTGGATAATTTACTTTTTCTAGAGGTGGAGTTTGTAGCATATGAGTCTAGAACATTTTTCTTAAGGTCTGAAAAATAACTAACTAACTAATCAACAAAATAAAATGCCCACCTCAAAGAAGGGAAAAGAAAACACAAAAAATATTATGAGGATATTATGCCAAAAGAATACAGGAATCAATTCAAAAGACATTAATGAGAAATCTGGAAGAATTTGAGCAACAAAATAAATAGTGTGATATTGAGCTGCACTAACATATTACTATGTTACTACAAAAGAAATATTCATTAGCCCAAATTGCTAGAAAATGATTACATAAATATGCAAAAAGTAGAAAATAGACAAACCTTTTGCACAGAAAAACTCTGAATAAAATGTATCTTCCCCATTCCAGGAGGTGAAACACAATTTCTTGGGATTAAATGTGGGTGATATATTCTAAGTTTCTTGTAAAGAGTAAAATATGGAAAGTGAGCAAGAAGGGAATAATCTTACACTGAAAAACCTCACAAACACTGTTTCTTTTTTTAAAATTATTATTTAATATAAATTTCCAAAGTACAGTTTATGGATTACAATGGCTTTTCCCCCATAACATCCCTCCCATCCACACTCCTCCAATCTCCCGCTCCCTCTCCCATTCCATTCACATCAAGATTCATTTTCAATTATCTTTATACACAGAAGATCAATTTAGTATATATTAACTAAAGATTTCAACAGTTTGCACCCACACAGAAACACAAAGTATAAAATACTGTTTGAGTACTAGTTATAACATTAATTCACATTGTGCAACACATTAAGGACAGAGATCCTACATGAGGAGTAAGTGCACAGTGACTCCTGTTGTTGACAGCAAATTGACACTCTAATTATAGCGTCAGTAATCATCCAATGGAAATTTATATTCATTAAATAAAAGTTTTAAAAAAATTAAAAAAAATAATAAAGGTGGCCAAGGAACATGATGACCAAATGAGGCTTCTGGAAACTGTCATGGGACAAAATAAGCTCACAGAAAAATTAAAGTAATGTGGAAAAGTAATTAATAATGAAGTTGATTCCTTAGGTGTAAACAATTTAGTGTGAAAGTATTAGATGTTAACAACAAGGAACACCAAGTGTGGAGCACATGGGAACTGTCTACACTAGCTTCCAACTTTTCTAAATCTAAAACTATTCTAAAATTAAACACTTACTTAAAAACTTCATTTGATTTGCCATTTTAATGGTCTTAAAAAATTCACATGATTGTGGTTGTATCACTTGATGTAGAAAAGAATTTGACAACATATATTCAAGTTAAAAATTCTCAGCAAACTTGGAATGGAGCAAAATGTTCTTATCTTGATAAAGGGTATCTACAAAAATACCAACAGTCAACATCATACTTTATGGTAAAGGATTAAATGTTACACCTAAAATTGAGAATAAGGCAAGAACATTCACTCTCACAACCTACATGCAATATTTTATTGGAAATTTCAAAAGAGCATTGAAGCAAAGAAAATAAATGCCTACAGACTGAAAAGGAAGAAAAACAACTATCCTTATCTATGGATAAGTACTACCCATGAAATATCAATTCAGGAAAATGAGTTCCACAAATTATAAATGAATTATGTAAGGTCTCCATATAATATAAAATGCATGAATACATATTTTTCTATATAGCAGCATTGAAAAATTAGAAACCTCCCAAATTTAAAATACTATTAACAAAATAGATCATATATTGAAATCCTGAAATGTGGATATCAAAAAATATGTTCATGGTCTGAGGGTGAAAGAAGAAATCAAGAGTCCAAGATAATACTGTGCATATCAAATAGGAGACTCACCATATTTAAGTCAATTCTTCTCAAATTGTTTTATGAATAAAATGCAATCACAAGAAAAGATCATGTAAACATTTCCTTTTTATTAATTGGCAAATTAATTCAAAATTGTTGAAAGGCATAGGAACTAAAACTGACAAAACATTTTTGAGAAAGAAAAACCTAGTTGAACTGCTCTCATTATCCATTATCAAACAAACTACAGTGCTACAGTACTCAAGGCAATCTGTATTAGCAAGTATAGACACTAAAATTGGTGGAAGAAAATAGAACAGAAGTTGTTTTTGACACAGTATAAAGATATAGTAATGGAAATGCATAATATCTGTAACAAGTGGTGCTATTTATATAAAATTATAGAAATTTCAAATCAATCTGCAACACTAGGAAAGAGATGCAACTTTCGTTATCTTCTCATCGCAAGAACATAGGAAAGTTTGCATCTTTGGGTGGTTTCAGAAATCTTTGATATTTTTATTTTGATAATGTTTTCTTGGTACACATTTCAAAGTTTATCTATTTTTTAACTTTATATATCTAAATTTTATTATGTCAATTATGCTTCAAGGAAACCTTAAAAATAAAGTCCCAACAGAAATAACTTATGCTTAAACTGTTCCAGTTTAATATCCAGTAATAATTTAAAGCAATGAGCTAGTATACAGAAGACCTAATAACAACATTATTGAACAATGAAATATCAGACCATCACTTGCTGTGTAAATTCCTTAATCCTTGCTACTATTTGTGAGGCAGTAACTTTGTTTTAAATGGAAAGTCATAAGTTTGAAGAAATTAGTAAACTTAACATATATCTTAAAAAATGTCATAGGAATGTTTATGATAAAATAGTAAACTTATCTAATAAAATGTGTACCTCACTAAGAATATAGTTGGTATATCTGGATATGACATATCAGATTTGCAATTTGAAAATATCACTCTAACTTTAATGCGGAGAACAGATTGAAAGGAGGTGGTGGGAACAATTGGTTGCAGGAAGACAAGATAGAAGGCTAATTCAGTTCTCTATGCAGCAGATGATTGCAGTTGGAACCAGGAGAACAGAAATAGAGAGCAATGGACACATTCTAGTGACTCCGAAACAGTATGCGAAAGTACCATTCATTTTCAAGAACAAATTAAATGACTAAAACAGCCACATTTGTTTTACTTATTTGGGTTTATTTGAATATATTTAGGCTATAGGCTGTAAATAGCACTTAATCTCAATTCTATCATTTTAATTAATTGACTTACTCTTATTAAGATCTAAATTGTTCACACTAATTAGCCAAGAAAAATATATTTAAAGCCATGTAATTGCATATATAATCCTGATGAATATCAAATTCAAGAAAATTAATATCTATGTGTATTTCACTTATCAATTTAACATTCACACTATTTGCTTTTGGGAACTAGAAACCCCAAACTTCTTTCTGGTTCAGTTTCTGGGAAACCCTAGTTGGGTATTTGTGAGGTGGAAGGAAAGGCGAGACCATTATTTTTCAGGAATAATTACAGATCCAGGGAACGTTCCTAATGGCTCCAGACAAGGTTCCATGAAGCACCTGCTCTAGTGTTGCAGATATTGACAGGTTTGGCAGGAGCTCCTCAACACCATGGGCTCCTGTTGTGATGGGAGAACTCTCATGAGATGATACGCAAACAGCTGCTACAGAAAACCCCTCATACATCTCTTGACATTGTTGCTGTAGGATGATTTCCTTCAGCTGTTGCCTCTGCCTTCCTTTCTCTTTCCTCCACTCAGTCCTTGCAACAGGTAAGTAAGTTTCAAATACCTTGTATGCAACCTCTGCTGATTTTGAATTAACCCTAATATCATAACTAATTTTAAAAGTCACCTCATTATGTAAAGAAAACTACAGACGTTTTCTTAGTCTCTCGTGCTATATTTTCCTTCTGTGCATTTTATACTGTTTACAAATGATTACCAAATGTTTGCGAAATATGCAGAGTTCTTAGGCTCGCAACTTTACAAAACTGAAAGCTTAATTTTGTACATACAGCCCCAAGCACTACAGGGCATTTGCCTAGTACCAGCAAATATTTAGGAAATATTTAGATTTAGTGAAATGTTTACAGCATTGTCAATTTTTTTCATCCAGGGATCAACTATGTTTATACATAACTATGTTTATATATAACATATATATAAGTGTGTATATATATATATATATATTAAATAAAAAGAGTGTTATGACAGTAATCTTGTGAACTGGGAAAATGCAGAGCTGCATTTTATGTAACAGTTTCTATTATTTTGCTCTATATATTATAAAAGTATCTAAGAAACCAATATTGTAGAATTAATGGTGTGTAGCCACAGTTTTATTATTTTTAACATATCTAAAGTTTGAGTAACCCATTACAGTTTCTGATAAGTTAAAAAGCAGGAAACTTGTCTCATTCACTTAAAAGAGAAATGTGAAATGAATTCCATGAAGAAAATATTACCCAGAGGATATTCTAAATTTTGCAGTATAAAAGGCTTGCCCATTTTCCTTGTATTAGCTTTGTAGACAGAACTGCAAAATTAACAAACCATGAAATTCAACACCACACCAAACAGTAACAGATGCCTGACTTTGCAGTTGCTAGAGCAAAAACCAACGAATGTATTTTCCGAATTGGAAGAGAGATCATTTTGCTTCCTTTGAAAATTTATACATTTGCATGCTTTATACATACCCGTTTAGGAAAGATTCATTTAAAATGTACACTCTAGATCACTGGTGCAGTATAGGAAGTATTTCAAAACTAACTGGAGCCCTGCCATCATATGTCATATTTGCAATTATATATAGTAGACAACAGTGATAACAGCCACTTCACTGATTAAAAATCAAATTCACATCATTATGTGTGTTATCACAGATCTAACCACAAAGACTATGTATCTTTCAGATAAGATAGAAAATTATATGTAAAATTTTATCTGTAAAGTAATATACTAGTGATTATTTTCTCATGCATTTACAAGATTACCAGTTCTGATTCTGTAGAAAATTGTATTGCTGTACTTGAGTCAAATTGTTTCAGAATGCTTTAACTTTGTGTGAAATAACTTTGAAATTATTTGGAAGAAATTTATACCTTTTATAAAACAATTGCTACATTAAAAATGAAGTCATATTGTTTGACTCAGGAATTCAATTCTGGGGTTCTTATTCTAATGACAAAAACAGAGAAATGCAAGTTTTGTACCTAAGTATATTCAAAGAGAACAGAAAATCAGAATGATTAAATACAATTTTACCAAACAATATAACATGCAACCATAATATTTATATTTTAGAAAGACTACTAATGGCATAAAAGAAATGCTCAGGTAACTGATAAATCTAAAAACAACATTCAAAATGTTATATAATGTCACCTCCCACTCAAACACATGATGTAAATTCAAAACATACACTCATATACACAAAATCTATAACTGATCTATGTAAAATAAAATGGCAACATTCATTATTTCTGAGAGGAACATATGTAATACATCTCTATCTCCTTCTTGCCCATTTCTGACTCTCAAAATTTTCTGTAACAAAATAATGTTTCATTAGCAAAATAAAAAAAATTGCTATAGTATTAAAGACTTGATAATAGAACACAGTTTTTTTTGTCTATAAATGATAACATAAGCAAGATTTATACTATTTTATTAAATTGGTATTATATCAATTGTGTGAATTACATTATGGAATCAGTAAATCTGTCATTTCCTGACTGAACAATTAAAAGATCATACAATTTTAAAATATAAAGATCAGGCATAATGTTTTAGATGGTTGGATTCTTCTCAAATAATACAATACAATAATGTAAATATGACTTTATTGGTAATATACTAGACATAGGAATTCAGTTTTGCTTGGTTTTTTAATAGGTAACAGGGGCATTTGGTACAGCATTCAAGTTGTGACTTGGGATACCTAGATCCCATTTATCAGCTCTTGGTTTCAGTCACAGCTGCACTAGCAAACCAGTTTCACCTTGATGTACACGCTGGGAGTTAGCAGGAGGTTAGATCCCTACCACCCATATTGGGTCTCTGAATGGAGTTCTGAGCTCCGGAATTCAACCTGGTCCAGGCCTGATTATTACTGGCATTTGGGGAGTGAGCTGACAGATAGAGGCTGTTTCTCAGTCTCTCTCTCTCTCTCTCCCCCAAATAAAATAAAAATAAACAAATATTTAAGAAATTGGCAGACTCCATGCTGTCATAATAATTGTACTATGTTTGAGAGTAAATACACTTTTAAAAATTCATGCTACATAAAATGCTTAATTATCCACAATATAGTCAGTCTCAGGCACAGGAGCATGCAAAACAAGTGTATTTAATCATGTATGTAAAGATGGTATTTTTATGAAGACTTCTCAGAAAAAAAATGCTTTAGCTGAACTATAGATGATAAATAGAATAGTCACAAGAAATAATAAATGAGCATTTTAAAAATGATTTTATTTATTTATTTGACAGGTAGAGTTAGAGACAGTGAGAGAGAGAGAAACAGAGAGAAAGGTCTTTCTTTCGTTGGTTAACCCCCAAATGGCCACTACGGCCGGTGCTGCACCGATCCAGAGCCAGGAGCCATATGGTTGCAGGGGCCCAAGCACTTGGGCCATCTTCTACTGCCCTCCTAAGCCACAGAAGAGAGCTGGACTGGAAGAGGAGCAACCAGGACTAGAACCGGCGCCCATATGGGATGCTGGTGCCACAGGCGGAGGATTAACCTAGTATGGCACGGCAATGGACCAATGAGCATTTTGAGCAGAATATAAGTTAGCTAAGATGCAAAATTGAAATGCTGAGTATCTAAAGATTGATAAAATCCTAGCCTTAGAATGGAGATGTCCCTCACAAAATGATAATACTTGCTGCAAAATAGGGTAGGTGGGGATCTGTGAAGGTTTTTTGTTTTAGGTATAGGGTGAATCTACTGCCTAGACGTTTGTAGAGAGTAGTATATCATATCTTTTAAAAAGTTCATTTTCTCTGCACTGGGGAGACTGAACCAGAGAAAGAAAGTCAAGTAATTGAATATTATCAAAATAATTAAGAACGATGGCAATCTATAGGTATAGCTATTAGGATGGAATAGTAAGTGGATTTGTGAGATTCGGAGCTGATGGAGCTGGAGAAATGATGCAAGACTCACAAGTTTAAAGCTTGAACAACTGTGTAAATGATGGTCTCATTTATTTAAACTGAACACCTGGGTGAGGGGAAGATTTATAAGAAGATAATAATTTCAATTTGGCATGCTTAACTTGAAGTCTCTTTGTGGCATGTAAGTAAAGATTTTATGTTAGGTAGTCTGATACATATAGATATTGCTGAGAAAAACCTAGGTTTGGAATTTGCAAATTGAATAGAGTTAGCCAGATTTCTCTCAAGGACCCTGATCATCCTTACAACTTGTGAAAAAAAAATAGGATATTTTTAACTTTCTTATCCTGAGGAAAATATGGTATTAAAAAACTGTGAGTATTAAGTAAAATACACAAATGTAACATATTCAAATATGTGTTCTTCTATATGTCTGTTTTTCTTTCAAATGTTGCTACAAAGGAAATGATAATAATATATCAGGATTCATGTAAAATGTTTATATAGAGAGTATATTAAAATTCTATATATTTATGTTAAAATTAGAAATAGGACATTCCATTTACTTATGCAAATGTGATAGGTAGATTGTCATGTCACCAATACCTCCATTTCAAATATTAGTAGAATTAGTGATATCTGTAGACTAGTATTTATGTCTCAAGATATATGATAAAAATGGATGGATCAAAACACTGTCCACTGTGAAACAGATTCCTAGCCTTACCATCAGGGAAGTTTGTAAGTTACAAGTAAATCATTCTTTGCCTACCCATTTATTAAAATATATTTTAATAGTTCATGGAGCAAGAATATTTAGATATATCTCAGTTGGTAGAAAGCTGAAAGCAGGGTGATAATAGAATTTGAATGAAGATAAAGTAAGTTTCCTGTTTAATAGTCAACAACTAGAAATTCCATCATTTAGAATTCTGAAACATGCTTTCCATTACATATTAAATAATCAGTGAGTATCCTATGACTCCTCTGAGACATTTACTTTACTTTTTGCCTAATATATCCCTCTATTTTACTTTAGGTTCAAAATTTTTTGTAATGTTTACCTTTGAGTTGCAAATTGGTTAAACATTTCTCGGGTCAAACATTTTACCCCTCAAAAATACATACAGAAGGCTCCACTATTTCTTAACTTTAAATGTAAAAATTACATAGAAGTCTTTAGATCTTGTTTTATGTCCCTGTTATGTGATAACTTGTATTCTTTCTTATTACTTAAAATTCCTAGAACTTCATGTAAATATATCCTGATGTTGATGATTTTTCTGCATGCTTTTCTCCTGGAATACTGTGTTTCCTTTTAATAAATCTAGTTCTTTCTACTATCCCACAAGTAGAGATGATTTTCTACATTCAAATATCTATGAGTCTATCTCATTCTATCTTTCTCTAATCTTACCTCATTAAATTATCATCTATATTACTTTGCCCTCCACACTCTATAAGGTTGTCTCAGAACTTCCCTCCATATCACTTGTTATCAGATTGCATCCATTCATCCTTGTATAATTTTGATATTTCCTCATTTAAATTTATTTTTAATTGTATTCAATTTATACAAGTTTCATGTATTTTATATATATGGATTTGGAACATAGTGGCACTCTCCCTTACCACCTTCCCTGACCCCCCCCCCATGCTTCAACACTTCCTCCCCCTTCTTCTGGCATTCCCACTGTTAATTTTTATAAAGATCTATTTTCAATATACTTAATGATAATATAGTTAACCCTATTCTATGTAAAAGAGTACAACAAATAGTATGAAAGGATAAAAAAAAACACTATTCCTCAATAGAAAAGGGCTATAAACAAACATAGAATCACAAAATGTATATTTCACTTCTTCACTCCAAAACATTACAGTTTTTATAAGATTTATTTATTTGAAAGTCTGAGTTACACAGAGAGAGGAGGTGCAAAGAGAGAGAGAGAGAGAGACAGAGAGAGAAAGAGAGAGAGAGGTATTCCATTATTCCATCGTGGTTCACTGCCCAATTGGTCGCAATGGCTGGAGCTGTGCTGATCCAAAGCCAGGGGCCAGGAGCTTCTTCCAGGTCTGCCACACGGGTGCAGGGATCTAAGGACTTGGGCCATCTTCTATTGCTTTTTCAGGCCATAGCAGGGAGCTGGATTCGAAGTGTAGCAGCTGGGACTCGAACTGGCACCCATTTGGGATGGCAGCACTGCAGGCAGTGGCTTTACCAGCTAGGCCACAGCACCAGCCCCCCAAATCATTACATTTTAGGTATTCTATTTGTTACCTCAAATAAGGGAATGTATGATATCTGTTTTTTTGAAACTGGCTTATTTCACTAACTATAATGATTTTCAGTTATACATCAATCTTGTTTCAAAAGACAGTATTTCATTTTTTTTACAACTGAGTGGTACTCCATAGTGTATATATACAACACTTTCTTTATCCAGTAAACAATATCTGTATATCTGTATTGATTCCATATTTTAACTACTGTGAGTTGTGCTGCAATGAACATAGGGGTACAGATAACTCTTATATATACTGATTTATTTTGGCTTGAGTAAATTGCCAGGCATGGGATAGCTGGGTCATATGGTAGATTTATATTCAGATTTATGAGGTATCTCCATGCTGTCTTCCACAGAAACTGCACCAGTAAACATTCCTCCCAATGGTGGACCAGGGAACATTTTCCCCCACATTCTCCCCAGCGTTTGTCATTTGTTGATTTCTGTTTGAAAGCTTTTCTATCTGGAGTTAGGTGAAACCTTGTTGTGGTTTTGATTTGCATTTCCATGTAGGCTAATGATACTGAGTATTTTCTCAAGTGTCTGTTGGCCATTGGAATTTCCTCTCTTGAAAAATGCCTGTTCAAGTCCTCTGCCCATTTATAATGATTGTTTGTTTTGTTGTTGAATTCCTTGAGCTCTTTACAGAGTCTGGGTGTTAAGCTTTCATCAGTTGCATGGTTTGCAAATATTTTCTCCCATTCAATCAGTTTCTCCTGCTTTTGCTGTTTCTTTTTCAGTGCAGAAGCTTCTTAGCTTGGTGTAATCCCATTTGTCAATTTTGGTTTTGATTGCCTATGCTTCTGGGGTCTTTCTTAAGATGCCCGGGCCTATGCCAATGTCTTCAAGAGTTTCCTCAACATTCTCTAATGATTGGATTTATTAGGTCATGGATTTAGGTATTTGATTTATTTTGATGAAATTTTTGTGTAAGGTATAAAATGGGGGTCTAGTTTCATATTTCTATATGTGGAGATCCAGTTTCCCCACACTGTTAAAGAGACTGTGCTTGTTCCATGGATTGATTTTAGTTCCTTTGTCAAATATAAGTTGGTTGCTGATGCAAGGATTGATTTCTGGAGTTTCTATTCTGTTCTATTTTTGTGACAATACTAGGGGCACTATGTAATGATTAAGTGATCAATTCAATGTAAGATTTAACTATAATAAATATATATAATCTCCCCACTTACAGCACTATAAAGATCAACAAGACAGATAATTAGCAAGGAAACAGAATATTTATTCAACACTATAGACCAAATGGACCTAATGGATATCTATGGAACTTTTCACCCTACAGTGGCAGAATACACATTCTTCTCATCAGTGCATGGAACTTTCTCTAGGAGAGACCCTATGTGAGACCATAAAGCAAGTCTCAGCAAATTCAAAATAACTGAATTCATACCATGGGTCTTCTCTGACCGCAATGGAATAAAGCTGTAAATCAACAACTCAAATGTCTCTAGATCGTATGTAAACACATGGAGATTGAACAACATGATCCTGAATGAATAGTAACTCATAGAAGAAATCAAAAGAGAAAATAAAATTCTGGAAATAAATAAATGTGATAATACATCATATCAAAATTATGGGATACAGCAAAAGCAGTGTAAAGAGGAATGTTTATAGCAAATGATGCCTATATGAAGAAATAGGAAAGATTCTAAATAAATGAATTATCAATTCATATCAAGGACCTAGAAAACAACAACAAACCAAACCCAAGATATTCTATCTTTAATTTCTAAGTTCTATAATAATTTTCTTCATTTTTACTAGTCTTATATGTGAATCTTCACAGTTTTACTATATCCCATAGCTCTCAAATAATGTTAAGTGTTTTCTTATTTACCCTTTAAGGTTAATGAGAGACAATGAAATATTTATTATGAAAAATTGTGTCCAAGGGCAAAATGGATTATTGATCTGACTTTTGTATATTTTATGTAATAATTAACTTTGTATACTATTTATGAACAGTTACTATTTTTTCTATCTTTTTAAACAGAGCATTGATAAGTTCTAATTTAATACAGTTATATTTCTTTCCCAGATATTTCACAGGTTCAGTCTCTTTCTTACATTTACTATCCTATAGCATATTATTTGTATAATTACTTCAAAACACAAATATGAAAAATATGAGCTTATGGTCTTTTTACTCTGTTTCATTTCATTGATGAAGGAGACCAGATAAGGGGATGAGAAACCATGTAATTTATTTTAGTCTTTTGCAGCAATTGGACTCCTCAAGGGAAAGCCTTTGTGTTTTGGAGTTTGCATCAATAATAGACACGGGAATAAATTTTTGTTTCTTTCCAGAGCAATCATTCCATCCTGAAATTTATCTACTCCCTTTTCATTACCTTTTCCATTCTCTCTGAGGCTAAAGTAAGAGGAAAGATGTAAAAATTAAGTACAATTTTTGTTTTGGGATCTTGATATATACCTTCTTTGTAGTAATTATGGTAATGCAAAAGTGTCTGTCAGTTTTCTCTGCCAATCTACTGGTAGGGAACTTGCCTTTTTAGAGGAAACAGAAAATCTGATATATATGAAGAGCACAAAAAAAAGACTTCTGAAACAGAAGCACTGAGTTTGAAAAAACATAGTGGCCACTTTATATATATGGGACTTACAAGAAACCCCAACATATTTGGAAGAATTTTAGCAGTTGTCTTAATGTCACAAATATATCTATATTTTTAAAAGATATGTATTACTGCAGTTTGAATGGTATATTATAATTATGAGTTTTAGTTAATGCAATCAGTCCTACTTTGACAATCAGTTTTACTTGATGGATAGTGATGAATACTGACAGAGCACACGGTTTTATAATTGATTTTGTTGGCAAGATGACAGGATAAACAAAAGTCTGGTAAAAAATAAATTTGAAATATATGGTAATATTGACTATTCATTGTTTTGATAATGCATTCTTTTATTACATTAAAATTATAATTTGCTTTGAAATATTGGCTATACATTTAACGGAAATGCATCTTTTAAAATTTTAATTAGTTTCTAACAGGGTCTATATAGTTCGTAGATGCAATTCTAAGAATATAAAGATATTCCTCTCTTCCCTTCCTCCATCTTCCACCACTTAGGGTGTATATATGAGTTCCTAGAAATGTAGTGCTGGTTGAGGAAACCTGAGCGCATGGATATGAGCCTTTATGATTTCCAATACACAAAGAGATGACAGAGACAGTAGGGTGAAAGAGACTGTTCTTGTTTACTCAGTTTGTGCATTTGTTTGGCATTCTGGAGATATTCTTTGGTTTCTTCTTCTTTGTTTATCACTGTGGTGGCATTTTCATTATACTATGACTCTAAATTAAGAGGATTGTCTGCTTTTGGTGAATCTCTAGAGGTTTGTGGTGGATGTGGCCAAAGAGCTCTGTTCAGTTCTTTAGGGTTAAGGGTGTGCCAAAGTGACACATCCAAGTTTGGAATGCAAACTGGTAAAGACATAAGGAAGTCAGTTTGCAGATTCCTCAGAAACGTGATTATAACCCTACCATAAAACACAGCCATCCCACTCCTTGGAATTTACCCAAAGAAAATTAAATTGGCAAACAAAAGTGCTCTCTGCACCTCAATGTTGATTGCAGCTCAATTCACAATAGCTAAGACATGGAATCAACCTAAACGCCCATCAACAGAAGACTGGATAAAGAAATTATGGGACATGTACTTTATAGAATACTATAGAGCAGTAAAAAAAAATGAAATCTGGTCAGTTGCAACAAAGTGGAGGAATCTGGAAAACATCATGCTGAGTGAAATAAGCCAATTCTAAAGAGACAAATATAATGTGTTTTCCCTGATTGGTGACAACTAACTGAGCACCTAAAAGGAAGCCTGTTGAAGTGAAATGGACACTACGAGAAACAATGACTTGATCAGCCCTTGTCCTGACTGTTGAGGAACAACTTACAACTTTATTCCTTTTAGTATTTATTTGCTCTACTTTTGTTGAACTCTTTAATTAACATGCAATTATTCTTAGATGTTAAAATTTAACTGAAATGTGATCACTGTTAAATATAAGAGTAGGAATAAGAGGGAGGAGATGTACATTTCGGCACATGCTCAATTGGATTTACCCCTATTGATAGAGTTAGAAACCTGCTAGGGGATTCCAATTCAATCCCATCAAGGTGGCATGTACCAACGCCATCTCACCAGTCAAAGTGATCAGTTTCAGTTCATAATTGATCATAACGATAGGTTTTGTGTAAAAGGTATCACATAAACAAGACTACTATCTGCTAAGACTAACTGATAGAATTAAAAAGGAGAGAACGATCCAAAATGGGAAGGGGGATTCACAGCAGACTCATAGAATGGCAGCTGTCCTAAACAGAACTCTAGCCTCAGAATAAGACCATAAGGCCTTTGGATCTGGCTAAAAAGCCCATGAGAGTATTTCAGGCATGGAAAGCAAGACACTCTGGCAAAAAAAAAAAGTGACCTACATGAAAGATCTCTGTGAGTGAGATCACAGCAGAAAGAAGGAGTCATCAAAGAAGGAGGTACCTTTCTCTGAAGGGAGGAGAGAAGTTCCACTTTTACTATTACCTTGTCTAAATAAGATCTGAGTTGGTGAACTCACAAGCTTCCAGAGCCTTGGCAACTCATGACAAGAGCCTTATCCTCAGGTGATTACTGATCATAGATAAGAGTGTTAATTTGCTGGCGCCATGGCTCACTAGGCTAATCATCTGCCTGCGGCACCCACACCCCAAGTTCTGGTCCCGGTTGGGGTGCCGGATTCTGTCCAGTTGCTCTTCTTCCAGTCCAGTTCTCTGTTGTGGCCTGGGAAGGCAGTGGAGAATGGCCCAAGTGCTTAGGCCCTGCACCCACATGGAAGACCAGGAGGAAGCTCCTGGCTCCTGGCTTCAGATTGGCTCAGAATGCTTGCCGTAGCAGCCAATTGGGCTGTCAAGCAATGGAAAGGAAGACCTTTCTCTCTATCTCTCTCTCTCTAATTCTGCTTGTTGAAAAAAAAAAAAAAGATTGTCTATTGTTACATCAACACCAGGAGTCACTGTCCACATATTCCCCATGTAGGATCTCTGTCCTTAATATATTGTACTATGTGAATTAACGGTATTACTAGTACTCAAAAAGTACTTTATACTTTGTGTGTCTTTGTGGGTGCAGTCTGTAGAAATCTTTACGTAGTATATACTAAATTTATCTTCTATATATAAAGATAATTAAAAATGAATCTTCATGTGAATGGGATGGGAGAGCGAGTGGGAGAAGGGACGATTGCCAATGGGAGGGAGGTTTTTGGGGGAAAAGCCGCTATAATCCAAAAGTAGTACTTTAGAAATTTATATTTATTAAATAAAAGTTAAAAATAGCTATATCTGCCTTAAGGGCTGATTCTGAGGCTAGAGTGCTATTTAGGACATGTGCCATTCTATGAGTCTGTTGTGTATCCCGCTTCCCATGATGGATCCTTCTCTCCCTTTTTGATTCTATCAGTTAGTATTAGCAGACACTAGTCTTGTTTGTGTGATCCCTTTGAATCTTAGACCTATCAATATGATCAATTGTGAACTGAAATTGATCACTTTGACTAGTGAGATGGCCTTGGTACATGCCACCTTGATGGGATTGTATTGGGATCCCCTGGCATGTTTCTGACTCCATCATTTAGGGCAAGTCCGATTGAGCATGTCCCAAAGTGTACATCTCCTCTCTCTCTCATTCCCACCCTTATATTTAAGAGGGATCACTTTTCAGTTAAATTTAAACACCTGAGAATAACTGTGTGTTAATTTCAGAGTTCAACCAATAGTACTAGAGCAAAAAAATACTAAAAGGGATAAAGTATTACATTGCACAAAAACAGTCAGGACAATGGCTGATCAAGTCACTGTTCCTCATAGTGTCCATTTCACTTCAACAGGTTTCCCCTTTGGTGCTCAGTTAGTTGTTGCCGATCAGGGAGAATATATGATATTTGTCCCTTTGGGACTGGCTTAATTCACTCAGCATAATGTTTCCTTAGTCCTTGGGGAAGACAGATTAAATCTGAAGTGGGAAGATGCAATGTGTTTAGACTTATAATTCTTTTTGGAATCATAATAGTTGGAGGAAAATCTTGTCTTCTATTTGATCTCTAAACACTTTTAGAATTGGTATAGTAAACTCCTTAGCAAAAGGGACTAACAGATACAGTTGAAAATGTAATTTATTTCAGTTGCTTTAGATTATCTTGAAATATATATTTATAAATTCTTGAGTAGAAGAAAGACTAACTCAGGGTTCTATCATTATTTCTACTATTTACTGATATAAATAATAGTAATATTGTATATCTACTAATGTCACATTATAAATAAACATGCTAAGATATTAGATGTAGATCCTGTATGTAAGCGCCAAAAAATCTTTTTTTAACGGATTCAAACAGAGGTGTCAGTATGTCTTTCTATTACATCATTTGTTTTTCACACATGATTTCGCTTTAAGTATCCTATTTGATCTTAGGGAAGTGAACTAATTTGTTTAAAGCATTTTCTCTAAAATCCTTCTATGGTTTAATTGTGTGCTTAAGGATAGTAAAGAGTGTAATATTCTGTGGTCTGCTGCCTACCTTTCTGTATTTTTTCAGCATTCATATTCAGTCTCTTTGTAGCTCTAAATTTTATGATAGCTCATAATTGATTTTTCTATCTTAGTGAATGTTTTTTATTGTTATGGTTCTTAGAGAAATTTTTAAAACTTTTCATCTAAATTTTTGAGAGAAAGAGAGAGAATGTTCTATCTGCTGGATAGCTCCCCAACTGCCTGACCAGCTGGAACTGAGCCAGTCTGTAGCCTAGAACAGGAAACCCAATCTGGGTCTCTCTCCTGGGCAGCAGGCACTCAAGTGCTTGAATCATCACCTGATACCTCCTAGAATGAGTATGAACAGGAAGCTGAAATCAGCCTCAGAGCCCGTGTTTGAACCTAGGTCTTGTATGGAGTGTGGCCGCTCAAGTGGTGTCTTAACTACTGTACTAAATCTTCAACCTTTCCAGATTTTTTTTTAAATCTAGTATTAACTTTTGAAAAGTTGCAAAAAACGACATAGTTTTTTTTTTTGAATTCATGTTTTTATTTTAGGAAAATTTAGATGTTATATTTCTTATTGAAATTTTTTGACTGTACTTTATTAAATTTGAACATTGGAAATTATAATTGTGTTTAATTAATCTGACTCACCACTTTTTTTAAAATTTTTTTTCTTTTTTTAAAATTTTTGACAGGCAGAGTGGACAGTGAGAGAGACAGAGAGAAAGGTTTCCTTTTGCCGTTGGTTCACCCTCCAATGGCCGCCGTGGCCAGAGCACTGCGGCCGGCGCACCGCGCTCATCCGATGGCAGGAGCCAGGTGCTAGGTGCTTTTCCTGGTCTCCCATGGGGTGCAGGGCCTAAGCACTTGGGCCATCCTCTGGCCACATCTGCACTCCCTGGCCACAGCAGAGGGCTGGCCTGGAAGAGGGGCAACCGGGACAGAATCTGGCCCCAACTGGGACTAGAACCCGTGTGCCGGTGCCGCAAGGCGGAGGATTCGCCTGTTGAGCCACGGCGCCGGCGACTCACCACTTTTTAAAAAAAAAACAGAATGGAAAATAATCAAAGCATTAATCTGTTACTATGACTGGACACCTAAGATAATTCCTCCAACCCATCAGGACAATTTTCTCTATCATTTGCCACCTTCCACCTGTCCCCTTCCACAGAAATAACTTCCTTGCAGTGTTGAACACCAGAAACACGAAATTAAATAACATGGCATCATAGGAAGCTGGTTTGTTTATATGGCCAACCAATGATGTGGAGACACCACAGGTCATTGAGACCAAAGGTTTTCCAGAACTTGTGTGTTCATCACAGTCCAATTTACAACCGGTTGTGATCACATTCTTTGTTCACTGAAGATCACACTCCATTCATAAAACTGTTTTATGAATTATGGTGCAGTGGATTACAGAACTGCTTTAATGGATACCTGTATCCATGCCAGAGTGCCAGGTATTGAGTTTCTCCTTTTCCTCTGCTTTGGATCCAGCTTTCTGCTAATGTGCTTGGGAGGCAGCAGATGACGCCTCAAGTACAGAGTCCCTACCACCTTTATATGAGACCCAGATGGATTCCTGACTCCTTACTTCAGCTAGACTCAGCCCCAGATGTTAGGGGTGTCTGGCGAGTGAACCAGTGGATAGAGGCTTTCTCTGTCTCTCTTAGTCTCCCTTTCAAATAAATAAAATCTTTTAAAAATTGTAAAAATTGCCTTTAAAAAATAAAACTCTTCCTCTATTGATAAGAGAATCTATCCAATTAACATGATTTTTTAAAAAGATTTATTTATTTATTTGAAAGAATTATAGAGATACAGTTGCAGAGAGAGAGATATATATCTTCCATCTGCTGATTCACTCAAATGACTACAATAGCCAGGTCTGAGCAAGCCCTAAAAACAGGAGACAGGAAATCCGTATGTATTCCATGTGGTTGACAGAAAACCAAGTATATGAACCATCATCTGCTGCCTCTCAGGTGAATAAGCAGGAGGTGAAATAGGAAGTAGAAGGGAGATTCATCCTCAATACTCTAATGCAGGATGTGGCATTACAAGTGGTGTTTTAAGCCACCGCATCCTAACACCTGCTCCTTGACAGTTTCTTTAAACAACTCGACTGAATTACCTCATTTAACCTATTCCATTTTTAAGTAAATTTAAAATACATTAGCTCTAATATTTATGTTTCACTTCATACTATTCTCCATTTAACTTTGGATGCTGGTCTCAATTATTCATCCTAATGATTGACAACCTCTGGTTTCAGGCCTATGTTCAGCCCTAGACTCTACCACTTCTTATTGACTGTCCTGGAGAGGTCACTGAACCTTGCTTTTTCCCTATTTTGATATATAAACCGGCAATAAAATATTATATAGTCCATAGGATTGTTATGAGAATTAAATTTGTTTATTGATGAGAAGCAATGAGCATAGTCTTCAAAATTAATAACAAATAAATTGTTATTTTTATCAATAAAAATTGGTTCAGGCAAAGAGTGTCAGTTTTCAATAAATTATTATGTTTGCTTCCAAAATTCAAAATGATACTGAAATGTACATCTAAAAACCATAATTAATTATTTTCATCATTATATTTAAAGTTAAAATGTTATTTTTAAAATCGTTAATAAATAATAAGTCATACTAAATTAATTTGTTCTTTATACAGAGTTAATTATTGCCGTGTATGTAAATCATTTATGTATGAAATTATTTTCTCAGTAGAGAAATGACAATGACAATGTTTTGGCAATGCTTTGCTAACCAGTAACTCCCTGGACATTATTATTGTTTATTTGTGTATTTTACTCCAACTTACTACAGCAGAATGTTTGATTTGAATTTGAGTAATTTTATTTTTTAATTTTTGAAATATTTATTTCCTTATTTTATCATTTATGTGAAAGACAAAGTCAGAGATCTGTCTGCAGATTCACTATTCAAATATCTTGAATGGACAAGGCTGGGGCCTACAAACTAGAGACTCAATCTAGGTTAACTATGTGTGTGGCATGTACTCAATCACTTGAGCAGTCACTTATTACCTCCAAGGTGCACATTTGAGAGAGATGGTCTCCAACCAAAGCCCTAAGGGCATCCCAAGCTTCAGCTTATCTACTATATTAAACACCAGCTCCAATGGGTAATTTTCTTCACTTCTTTTTGCCTTGGTTTCTTTATCTATACAGTGAGGACAACAATTTCTATCTCTAGTAATCATTGTGAAAATCAATCATTTAATTCATATGGAAAAATCATTAAATATTACTGTTTAGATAGATAGAAAGAGAAGAAAGGAGACATGCAACAAAAGTGAAATTGAACTTAACTTTAGGTAATTATATGACTGTCTCTGCAATTCCATCACCTATGTATGCTAATTAGTTGGCATCTTTTGTATAACACTGAGACATGCATGAGGCATTTACTCTCTAGTAAGCCAGATGACCTGTTCATGTCACTAACATACTTATTAATAACTAATACTTCCTGAACACTGACTATATGCCAGGAATGGTGTTAAATTTTCATGAACATTTGAACAATCCTATTGAGTTTCCTCATAAACAGATGGAAAAAAATCTCAAAGGTTGTCCAAAATCACGCTACTGTATTAACTGTAAATATAAATCCTGAAGCATCTGACTCAGTGCCTACAAGCTGAGCCATGTGTTTAGAGCCTCTATCAGATTATCTCTATTAAGCCCAAGATAGGTGTCATCCTTCCACTTCAATAGAAAAATGGAGCAAAGACGTGAATTCCCCTAGAGACATTTTTTTCCAAAATATATATGAAGTAAATCTAACCAGTGTGGCTGGCACATAGTAACTCACTAATATATACTAATATTATTTTATTATTTTATCATCATTGTTATTACTTAAAGAATTTAACTAGTATTTGGATAAATTAGTATCTCAATCCAGGTCTGTTCTATACACATTCACTCTTGATGCTATAAAAATGAAGATTTATTCAGTATGTCCATCACTTGGATGCTATGCAGAGAGATTAAAACAGATTCAACTTTTCTGGTCATGACTGGAAGAAACACTTATTTTAGGTTAGTTTATTTAGGCATACAAAGTAAAAATATAAAGAACTTTCTTATTTGAGACACTTTCATGTAAGAAAATATTAACATTAGTGTCTATAGCTTTTAGATTCCTTCTCAAGGTTCACACTGCTGGTCACTGAAGCACAAAAAATATTTTCTCTTCTAATCAAACTCCCGATACTTTTAGCATCATTCTGGGCCATTCTCCAAAGACATTCTAGGAATCGAACATCAAATTTGAAGAACTGTTTGTGTATCACTAATAAACTCAAATATTCATTTGTATCAACTGAAAGTAGTCACCTAAGGGCATAGCCTTTTATGAAAATAGTTTGCAGAGTTGCAAATGATAACACAGTATTTCAAGTTGCAATCTTAAAGCAATTCTAAGGCAAGAACATGACCAGAGGGAAAGGGGATAGGGTTTGGCAGCACTCAGACAGATTGGAAATGTTGATCTCCCACATACTCATTGTATCATCCTTCAAATGTTACTTACTTTTAGTTCTTTGTATCTTATTTGCTGAGTCTATATAATGGTCTAATAAAAACCTACTTTACATAAGTTCTGGATTAGAAATAATATGTGAATATAGTAATTTTGTAACAAATTTTGAATTCAATTTTGTGTCTCAAACTCATACCAATGGAATAATGTTTGGCTTTTCAAATTCTTGTTTATGTTAATGAATTTGGGAGAGAATTTGAACAGAATTATTTTCATGAAAATAAAATTATGAATAAGTGTTTATCTATCAACACTTCCAAAATTATAACTTTTTAAATAATATTAATTGTTACCCTTATTATTTTCTGTTCCTATTCATCCAATGAGAAATGCATAATGATTTATAAATCTACATAAACAGCCAACTACATAGAAGCTATTAATATTTTATTAGTGACAGAACTTCAGTTGTCTTTACAGAAATTTAATCTTAAGAGAAGTTCTTGTTACATTTTGCTCCACTAAACAATAGGGGATACATCTATTTTCACTTTTTCTGACATGGCTTTTAACTTCTGCTATGTCATTGGATTCAGAAAGGAACATTCAATCATACTTAATGAATTAACTTACTAAATATTGTAGAGAGATGACTTTGATCATACTTTCATTAATTGAAGGTTGCCATAACAACTCAAGGTCTATATTCACCACTTCTTAGTTACATAAAGAACTAGCTGTCCTACATTACCCACATTATAATTCTTAACATTTGCACATGTATAGCATGCCTAATTTAACTCAAGATGATATTGAGGTGAAAAGGACATGATAAAAATGCAAATAAAGTGGAATGATGTCCAGTTTTGTTGGCACAAATTATAAGAAGCTAAATATTTTTTTGTCCCTGAATGTACTGTTTTTAGACACATAATTGTACACAGACAGTACTTCTAATTATGTGATTTCTCAATATGTTACCATATGCATTTCTTGTTAACTAAACTTAATTCTAAACACCAGATATATTTCCTATGTTAACACTTGCATATTGGTTGACTATAATATAAAGTGAATAAAAGATTTAATTAACAAACAGTGCAAAGAGATCAATATAAGGTAGGCCTGTTAGGTAGGAGGAAGAGAAATGGTAGTCATTGTAAAAAAAAGTTAAATGTCGAGGCACGTCATAACGAAAACATAAATCTGTATCATTTCCATTAGACAAAATATATTTGCAATCCAAGTCCCCATTTAAATTAGCTGATTAGAAGTTTTGATTTCAGACCTATCTGGAGTTCTTTGTACTATTCACAGGACTAATAATTATACTTGATTATACAAAAATGCTAGAGAAAAATCTCATAAAATGAAAAATTTTCTCTGTAGCTCTATTCTAATACAATAAAAGCTCTTTCTTCACTCAAATAATTTACTACTTTTAGCAAACCATAATTTTCCCATTACTATAATGTTCACATAGTTTTAACATTGCTATTATTAAGAAATTCCTCAGTAGGAAAAAAAAGTTTTAATTAGTCATTCACATCTATGTTCAAAACATTTTAACTGGACTGCACTCCTTTGAACCTCCTGGCCTGCCTACATAACCTGAATCTGTGTGAGCTCATTTTCTTCTGCCTTCATAGTTTCCACATACTTTTATTTTTGTGTTTGAAAATGCATTCTATTTTTTCATGCCTTAATTCCATCTGATATGTTCCTCCTTTGACTTAAACTGCACTCGTTTCTTGGTGTTGGAGGTAGATATAGCCAAGAATATGAGGACCCCACTCTGTGCTGCTCCTGGTCTAAAGAAGTAATTTTTGTGGTAGGGACAGGTGACTATTATTTCTTATCCCCCCATCTCCATATTGCACAAGTTTTATTTCAGGAAACTATAAAAATGATTTTCCTCCACTTGCAGGGTGGAGGCACTACTCTGCACAGGTTAAAGGGCTTTGAGGGCTTTGAGCTCTCACATGGAGATATACATTGAGAAAATCAAAGGCTACCATCATCTTCACTGCTTTACTTATAGAGTAGAAGTATTACACTAGCAGAAGTAGGCCAGTGTAATAGCACCCACTCTGGTAAGAAGCAGTTCAGAGGTTCTGTCCAGAAAGTGAGACCAGCTACAAACAACAAAGAGCTCTGAGGTTCTAAGAAAACTGAATGTATGTGGAATAAAATTTTAGGAAGTTTGAGAGTAAAGGGTCTGAGAACTGAGAAGGGGGTGAAGGGATGCATCACTGGTGTTAAGTCTTAGAGTCTTAAGACCCAAGAACTCCAATATCAGATGGTAAAATTTCAGCATGCCGGCTTCAGATAAGAGACTGAATGTGCTGCTCCCCCATCTTTTTGGTCTAGTGGTGTATTCCAGTCACAATGGTTTGGATGGTGCCCATCCACATCGATAGATCTTCTTTATTTAGGATTCAAATTTAAACACCAATGTCTTTCAAAACTCTCTCACAAATACAGCCAGAAATAATGATTGAACCAGCTATCTGGGCAAACCTCAACTCAGTCAAATGACACATAGAAGGAACCATGAGGAGCAAGTGCCTGTTGTACTGGTTAAGACACCCATGTCCCTCATGGGAGCACCTGGGTTTGCTTCTCCGATGTTTCAGTGTCCTGCTGATGCAGACCCTGGGAGGAAGCAGGTGATGGTGCAAGCAGTTAGGTCCCAGTAACACACTGGAGACTCAAACTGAGTCAGAGCTCCTGACTTTGCCCTCACCCAGCTGTTACAGGCATTTTGGCATGACCCAGCAGACAAGACTGCCCTCTCCCTCTCATGACATAAATATTGAGAAACTTTATCTAAAATTTGTATTAATATAAAGGGAAGAGATTTCATGTATTTCATAGGTATAATAAAGCATTGTAAATTATTTCAATTTCTGGCAGATTTGTTCTATTTTGTTTCATTTAACTTTCGTACATACACAAGAAATCTAGAGAAACATCAAACTAAGCAATGCTTAAAGCATTAGAAACAGTCCTACTATAGATCATAGATGTATAGTCTACAGAGTGTTTACAGAAACTGATATTACCAAAACACCAAAAATTTATCATATTCATAATCATTTTAGAAGTAAGAAGAAGGTGAATAACCTTAATCATGGGATCAGATATCTGGCACTAGCTCTTTTTTATAAATTGTTTTAAAGGTAAACAAATTTCATGTATTACATATATAAAGATTGTAGAACATAAAATATGTGCCACCTACCATCCTTCTATCCCATGAGCCCACCCTCCTTCCACTATCCTTTCCCATTCCTTCCTTTACTTGTTACAATGATCTACTCTTATTTTAATTTTTTTAAGAGTTATTTTTAATTTATTTGAAATAGTTACACAGAGAGAGGAGAGGCAGAGAGAGAGAGAGAGAGAGAGAGAGACAGAGACAGAGAGACAGGGAGAGACAGAGAGAGAGAGAGAGGTCTTCCATCCATTGGTTCACTCCCCAGATGGCAGGATGCGCCGATCTGAAGCCAGGAGCCAGGAGCTTCTTTTAGGTCTGCCACATGGGTGCAGGGGACCAAGGACTTGGGCCATCCTCTACTGATTTCCCAGGCCATAGCAAAGAGCTGGATCAGAAGAGGAGCAGCCGGGACTAGAACCAGCATCTGTATGGGATACTGGTTCTTCAGACCAGGGCTTTAACTAGGGCACCACAGCGCCAGCCCTCTCATTCTATTTTGTACTCAAATGATTAACCCTCTATTAAGTAAAGAATTCAACAAATAGCAAGACTAAAAAAAAATTCCTCAATAGTAGAGTCAAGGGTTGTAAACAATCATTGAATCTTAAAATGCAAATTTCAATCATATACATTACATTTTTTGGTACTCTATTAGTTACCATTTATAAGGGAAAATATGATATTTGTCTTTTTGGGATTGGCTTATTTCACTTAGAATAATTATTCCATTATGTGTGTGTGTGTGTGTGTGTGTGTGTGTGTAATATACCACAATTTCTTTTAGTCATCAGTTGAGGACATCTGGGTTGATTCCATATCTTAGCTATTAAGAATTGTGAATTGGCTGTTCTAGTTTATATTCCCATCAATAGTGGATTAGGGTACCTTTTTCTCCACATCCTTATCAGCATTATTGTTTGTTGATTATGTATGAGAACTATTCCAACTGGCATGAGATGAAATATCACTGTGGTTTTGATTTGCATATCCCTGAACATTTTTGATTTGCATATCCTGAACATTTTTTTCATGTATCAGTTGGACATTTGAATTTTCTCTTTTGAAAAAATCCCTTTCACATCCTTTGCCCATTTAGTAACTGAATTATTTGCTTTGTTATTGTTGAGTTTCTTGAGCTTTTTATAGATTCTGGATATTAATACTTAATCAATTGCATAGTTTGAAAATTCTGCCAGTTGCCTCTTCACTTTGCTGAGTGTTTCTTTTACAGTGCAGAAACTTCAGAGTTTGATGTAATACCATTTGTCTATTTTTGCTTTGATTGCTCATGCTTCTGGGGTCATTTCCAAGAAGTCTATGCCTATGCCAACGTCTTGCAGAGTTTCCTCGATATTCTTTACTAGTAATTTAATAGTGTCAGCACATAAGTTTAGATACTCAATCCATTTTGAGTTGATTATTTACAAGGTGTAAGGTAGGGATCTTGTTTTATACTGCTACATGTGCAGATACGATTTTCTAAGCACCATTTTCTGAAGAGACTGTCCTTGCTCCAGGGAAGTTTATATTGTGTGCATACACTGCTAAAAGTTGTCAGAAAAAGGATATAAAACAGATGTAAGTGTACCTGCAGATATAAAACTATATTAAAATGTGTTATATGGACCAGCGTTGTGGTGTAGTAGGTTAAACCAAGACTATGGCGCCAACATCCCAGCTGCTCCATTTCCAATCTGGTCTTCTGCTGGTGGCCCAGAAAGTAGTGGAGGACAGCCCAACTTCTTGGTCCCCAGCACCGACATGGGAGACCCAGACAATGCTCCTGGCTCCTGATTTTGGATTAGCCCATCTCAGACCATTGCAGCAGTCTAAGGAGTGAACCAGCCAATGGAAGATCTCTCGCTGTATCTTTCCCCCGTCTCTCTGTAATTCTGCTTCTCAAATAAATAAATAAATCATTTAAAACATGTATTATAAATAAAAACAATACACATTTATAACCATAAGAAAATAGGGAATTATCCCTACTGTGATGTATGTACACATACAAAATTTAATATTTCAATCCCTATTAAGATCTTTATTGTCTCATAATAGATCCACAATCATGAATCTCACCCTGTAAACTTAAACCAAAAAAAGCCCCACACAGATGCCCTGTAAGTCTGTGGAACTAAATGAGGGACAACATGCAAGCTAAACTTCATACTGAACTTTGGTAGAAGACAGCATATTCAGGGAGTGATGGATAACCACACCCCAAGATGACCCAGATACGTTCATGCCAGTAGTGCAGCTTCGGCCCTAAGTCAATGACTACAAACCAGCAGCCACGTTCAAACCAGCAAAACTGGGAGATGATGAGCTCTAAATCTAGCCACCACAGAGAAGGTGACAAAACTCCTCATGCAAGGCAGGAACAAATAGCCAATGACTATATTTTGGAGAATTTGAGGTCATACTTACTGATTGTGTGTGTGTGTGTGTTTGTAGAATTGCCCTTGGAAAAGCACAAAAAACGGTTACAAAATTTTAACCAAATTTGCTATCTTGTGTCTTCACATTAACTGTAATTACATGATATTATCATTGATATTTAGAATTCAGGTGTAAATAACAAAGTCATTCAGGAGCTTTATATTGATGATTAGTTACACAATTTATATTTGTCTACAATCTGCAGATAACATTATAAGTTTTACACATCTAAACAGAATTTCAAATGAGAAGTTTCTCTGATATGTTATTAAGCTAGATAAAATCGATAGAATAAATGAGTTAAAAGTACTAATTACTGTTAAGGAATATCTAACTTTTTTGACAGGCTAACTTTTCTAATTACATATGCCAACGATTGCCTAATTTATGGATCAACAAAAAAATTAGTGATTGGATTTTTTAAATCAATTCTTTTTTAATATATAGACTTTTAACTTTGTGTTTAAAATACATTAAGTGAAATGTACAAATAAAATTAAATATTTTTTTTTTTTTTAAACAGGCAGAGTGGACAGTGAGAGAGAGATACAGAGAGAAAGGTCTTCCTTTGCCGTTGGTTCACCCTCCAATGGCCGCCGCGCTCGTCCGATGGCAGGAGCCAGGAGCCAGGTGCTTTTCCTGGTCTCCCCATGGGGTGCAGGGCCCAAGCACCTGGGCCATCCTCCACTGCACTCCTGGGCCACAGCAGAGGGCTGGCCTGGAAGAGGGGCAACCGGGACAGAATCCGGTGCCCCGACCGGGACTAGAACCCGGTGTGCCGGCGCCGCAAGGCGGAGGATTAGCCTGTTGAGCCACGGCGCCGGCCCTAAATATTTTCTAATATCATGAATTCTTGTCATGTATTTTGTCATATAGTTAATTATAATTTCATTTTCTTTGTAATAATCTCTTTTATCAAACTCAAAGTTTGTGACTTTACAGGGTACTTACTTGTACTTACTTTGATCTTTCATTATATTTTTAGTTTGAAAATATTTTAGTTAAATATTTCAATTATTTTCGTCAGGTCCATAATGCTTGTAATTGTGAGTTCAATATATTGACATATGGAAACATTTATTTTACCTAAACATGATTGTATTTGAATTTTATAAATATGAACGTGATTTTGAATATAAAATTGATTTTATAAGTACAGATCTATATTGATATTTATTAAATTAACATTAAATTGCTTAAATATTTTACTTGTCAAATTAAATTTTTGATTGAGTCATGTTAATTTTCCTTCACTACAATAATAGATTTACCAACTCACTCTTGTAGTTTAGTTTATTTTTTATTTGTATACTGATCTTTACATTGTCAGACTTATATCCAAATAACACATTAACTTGATAGTTTTTCTTACTTTCTTCATTATAGATACATTTTCCTTTTAGCTCAGTATTATCTGATATCAATATTGTTTTCTTTGTCCAGTAATTACATGACCTACCATTTTTTCTCATACACATGTTTTTAAAATGAATAGTTCTGAGTGATTTCATGTTAAAAATTTCTTCCATTCATGTATGTTTTCAATTTAGTCCAATACATATACTCACATTATTTATAATTACATTATATTTTTACTTATTCGACCATTCCAACATGTATTTATTATTAATCTTTTTGTTTTTTAAAATCTCTCCCACACAATATTATGTTGTTAGAGATTTCCATACATGTTATTTTAAAATTCTCATTTAGAATATAGAAATTTATGGTACAGCAGTTTTTGTAATGGGTTAAGCCCATTTTTTTAATGGGTTAAGCATGGCTGGCATGGCTGCTCCACTTCATTATAGCTCAGTCCTAATTTGCATAGGAAAGCAATGGAAGATGGCTCAAATCCTTGGGCCTTTGCATCCACATGGGAGACATGGATGAAGTTCCTGGCTCCTAGCTTTAGCTAGGCCCAGCCCTGGCTATTGCAATCATTTAGGGAGTGAACCTGATGATGTAAGATCTTTCATTCTGTAACTCTGCCTTTCAAATGAATAAAATAAATCTTTAAAAAAAACTTGAAATTTTATTTTTGATTAATACAATTAAAAGTTTAATATTTATATTTAACTATAATTTTTTTGACCAAGTGCAGTAATCTGAACTTTCTCTGACTTTGAGATTAGCCATTAGGTTATGGTCCTATGACACATTTAAATGTGGCATTTTCATGTTAAATGATTTCTATAGCACAGAATGTTACCTTTATTTGTACTCTTTTTTTTATATAGATTCTCAGATTTGTGTTTCCCAAATGTTCTTAAATCTATAATATTCCTAAAGATGACCTATATTGCTTCAGAGGAGTTAAATTATTCAAATGATTTTTCTTTGTGGAAGAAAAAATGTCTAGTATGTGTTCAAAATATTGTCTTAATAATTTTCAAAGTTAAAGGTAGGCATTGTTATGCAACTTTTTAAGTGACTTCTCCGGACACCCACATCCTGTAAAAGAGTCCCTGGATTGAGTCCCAGGTCTATTTCTTATCCTATTTCTGATCCTATTCGCTAATGTGTTTGGGGATAGCAGATGACAGTTTAAGTGCTTGGGTTCCTTTTACCCACACAGAAGATGTGATGGAATTTCTGGCTCTGACTTTGTCCTACCCCAGCCATGGCTATTGTGGACATTTGGGGAGTGACCCAGTGGATAGAAGATGTATGTCTCTCTTTCCCTCTCTCTCATTTTTTCTCTCTATTTCTGTCTCTCTTCACTATATATTTCTCTCATTATTTGTCTCTATTTCTCATTTTGTCACTCTTCATGTCAAAGAAATCCATAAATCTTTAAAGAATAACTACTAAATTTATATTGGTATATTAAGTTGAGACTATTATCGATTAAAATTTTAGCAAATTAAACAATCCAACACATATATGTCATACTTGTATCCATTTATAATAAAATCTAAGTTAAGAAAATCTGTATTATAATTGAGCATTTGCATCCACAAACATAAGAAAGTTAAAGGAAAAAAAAATTCTAGTAAATGATCCAAGTGGATGTTGAGACTAAAAGAAGATCAATGAGGAAATTTCTTGGAGAGTATAATTTTTTGTCAATATGTGTATGTCCCTGTATTACGATGGTAAAGGTGAGGGTTTTTAGATTTCACAAAGTGTTAGCAATCATTTGTAGAACCTGGGCACAAAGGTGATGTTTCTTTCAGTCTCTGGAAAATAACACAGGGCAAGGACTACAGAATGTCAGGGAGCGATCAGGTCAGGGATTAAGGTAAATTATAATTGCATAAGGTACAATTAATGAAGATAAATGGTCATTAATTCTATTTGCTGTAAATCAGTAAATTTTATTATGATCAGTGTAAGAAGTAATATTAAGAGTGATTCAAAGCTGAGTTATTGATAAACTAATTTTGAAATTTCTAATGTGCCTTAAAAACTTAAACTCTTCATTTCAAACTTAGATGAGTATTAAGTGGCCAAAACAAACCAAAAAAAAAAAAAAAGAATTTTTATACAGAGATGATGAAGCAAATGTATCAATTCCTTACTAAAATACATTTTCTCACTGTAAATGCTGCTTTTATTTGCAATATTTGTCATTTTCAAAGATTTTACAAAAAGTATTCTAAATTTTCTCATAAATGAGAATATAAGCTAACTGATTCATTAATTTCCCTGACTGTTATGGATCAAAATTCAGTACTTAAAGCTTTGAATATTCTAAACCACAAAAAAGTGAAGAAAGGTGAAATCTATGCTAGGCAGCACTAGATGCTTTATTCATATTATGGCATAAAGTCTCCAATATGGCTTAATGCTGTCATTCCACAATGTTTTTCCTAAATGCATCTAACTTTAGTTTCAGAATATTAAAATCTCTGGGAAAATTATAAAAAATTATGAAATCAAATCACAAATATGTATATAAATATATGTATATGTATTTGAAACTCATTGTGAGGTTATAAAATATTTCCAGCAGCAGTTATGAAATGGGAGTTTAAAATTATCAAAAATTAATATATTAAACAATGACAAGTTCAGTACATGTTACAGTAACACAATGAGCTACTCTCATATAATAAACCTTCTAGTTTTATTGTAAAACTGGGAGTTATTTCATTATTGCAAAACACACGAAAGAGAACATTTATTACTATTATGCCAAATAAATGAAGTGAAACAAAAAAGAAGCCTTTAAATGAACTGTATTTTATGGCTAAAGCACACAGACGATTAAATGAAAAGCCAACTTGGAATTCATTCAGCCATTTTACTTGTTCATTTCTATGTGTGGATGAGCACAATCTACTCACAACAGAACTAGGCCTACTTTCTTCTGTAAAATTATACTGGCAGAGTTAAAAAAGAACAAATCCAAAACAGAAGCAGTAGGCATGGTTTATAATATCTGAATTATCTTACTTAAATACAGGGAGAAATCTACATAAAAACTATTATTTTGGGGCTGGCACTGTGGTACAATGAGTTAAGCCATAGTCTGTGGTACAATGAGTTAAGCATGCCATATGGGTGTTGGTTTAAGTCCCAGGAGCTCCACTTCCAATTCAGCTCCCTGCTAATGCACCTGGTATGGCACTAGAGAATGGACCAAGTCCTTGGGCCCCTGCACCAAGTTGGGAGACCCAGAAGAAGCTCCTGGCTCCTGGATTCTGACTGGCCTAACCCTGGCATTTGCTGCCATTTATGGAGTGAACCAGCAGATGGAAAATCTCTATCACTCTCTGGAATTTGGATAAATAAATGAATACATTAATAAATATTTCAAAAAACCTATTATTTCCAAGTGAATTGTAAATGCAATAAAATCAAAGACTTTTAAATTTTACCCAGAAACATTCACTATGTTTAAATATAAAGTATAGGGGCTGGTGCCGTGGTTCACTTGGTTAATCCTCTGCCTGCACCTCTGGTATCCCATACGGGTGCTGGGTTCTAGTTCTGGTTGCTCCTCTTTCAGTCTAGCTCTCTGCTGTGGCCCAGGAAGGCAGTGGAGGATGGCCCGAGTGCTTGGGCCCTGCACCCGCATGGTAGACCAGGAAGAAGCACCTGGCTCCTGGCTTCGGATTGGTGCAGCACCTGCCGTGGCTGGGGAGTGAACCAACGGAAGACCTTTCTCTCTGTCTCTCTCTCTCACTGTCTATGACTCTACCTAACAAATAAAATAAAATAAAATAAAATAAAATAAAATAAAATAAAATAAAATAAAAAGTATAACACAACCACATAACATAGTTTATATATTTAAAAGTTAAGTTCTTGAAGTTTTTAGTTTCCAAATGTTCAGAAGTGTGATTTTGGGAGCAATGTTTGAATTCCTTTTTTCATATCTTAATAAATCTTTTCTGTCCTCTTTCCATAATTCACATGTCATATTTTGCATTATTCTTTTTCTAACAGCCACAAAATTTTATTTACAATTGAATTCTTTATAAGATATTTATAAGACAACCCATTTTACACATCAGAAATTAGATCAAAAATAAGTATTTCAGCACAGACAGCAATATAAAATGGGCATAAAACAAAGCTGAAGTGCACAATCAAATGTTCTTTTTAGTTTATTATACTTTGTTAAGAAAGAAACAAAGGACCACGTTTTAGCAGAACTTCAGTGCTTTGAGTGAAGGTTGAATTTCAAAGTGTTGTATCTCATGTGGGGAAAATAAGACTAATTTTCCCCTCATGCTCTGGCACACCGTAATTTTTCTCTTAGAACTTTGTACCAACTTCCTCGATGTAACCGAAATCAAAGGAAAATTTATCTAGAAGAAGGAATAATAAAATAAGAGGTCCTCAGGGGGAGAGAGAACCAAGGAACGAGCACCCACTTAAGTGTTGCTAGATAGCACCTCATGGATTATCTCAGTCCAACTCAAGTGCGGTATTTGGGAAGTCCCCTGTGCAGGACACAATCAGGTTAAATGTGCCAGCCCATAGCCATTAATAGAAACCTGACAAATGCTTAAACTGAGAGGGATCAAGGAACAAAGTAAAGAGACAGTGATTAGGGGGTATTTTTCTTCCTTCTGGGCACATTATGAAGGAACAAAACAACATAGGTCAGAGTAAGAAAGAATATTTTGCAATGTTAAAATGCTGGAGAACAAAGAAAATCTGGCTCAGTTTTCCTAGAAATCTCCTCCTTAAGGTGTGAGATGAGAACCCATAGTGGGCTAAGTCTTATTTCTCTCTACATCCTTGCTACAAAGAAACTTACAGCAAGTTCCCTTATAGAGAGCCCACTCTCCTAAGCAGATGGAGTCAACAGATGAAAACTCATAGCTATAAACACACACACACACACACACACACACACACACACATACAAACAGGCACGCAAACACAGAGAAATCGGAGAAGCAAGATCATCCAAGTGTACAACATGAGCTGTTCAAGAGATGCATTTTCTTTTATGTAAATTTGTAGATATGGAGATATTACTGCATAGACCTATATTAATGTTGATTTTTTTTAGAAAAAGTAGGGTACTACACTGTCATGTTGTTACAGAAAAATCAGTTCTCAAACAGTTTTAAAATCAGTCCAGTACTATAATTTGATATATTTTTCTTTTCTCTCTGTTAATAATTTTAGGAGAAAAAAAGTTTATTTTATATGTCCATTTCCTCTCCTTTAATTCCTCTTTTCTCTATAAAATTATCTTGGAAATCCAAAACCCCCTCGTCCATGGAAGCTACCATTACCTTGGCTTCAGGTGCATCTTAGTTTTCTAGTTCTTTATTATACTGATAATAAATGGTTATGTTGAGGTCAGCATTTTGGCATGGTGGGTGAAAGTGCTGCCTACAGTGCAGCATTCCATATGGGAGATGATTTGTGTATTATCTGCTCCACTTCTGATCAACCTACCTGTTAGTGGCCTGGGAATATACAGCAGAAGACGGCCCAGGTTCTTGGGCTCCTGGTACCCATGTAGGGGATATGGGAAAAGCTCCTGGCTCCTGGCTCTGGCCTGATACAGTCCTGCCTTTAGCAATCATCTGGAGGGTGCACCAGCAGATGCAAGATCTCTCTTTCTCTTTGACTCTCCCTCTCTCTCTGTAACTCTACTTTTCTAGTAAATAAATAAATCTTTTAAAAATTAAATAAATGGTTTTATTTTGCTCAGAGTAACAAATTTCCTCTAATCCTACTACTAACAATACCCTGAGGTGTCATACAAGTTTGATCATTCAAAGTAGTTGGATGACCTCATTCCTCTTATGTCTATGTATTCTGATTGAATAGCACACAGGAATATGTTATACTCCTACCATTTGGTCCCAGTGATATACAGTAATGCAGTATTGATCTAAGTCCTGCAATTTTATGTTGATAGGCTGCCTAAACTAGGATGAAGATTATTTACTTGAGTTTTATAATATACATTCAAGGTTTGTTCAAAAATAACTTCCAAGTGACTTCAGACATGACAGTTGAATTCAAAAATAATAGTTTAATACACTGCCTACTAAAGATCTATCTGAATATGGATTCTATTTTCTTATTGCTTACATGACAGCACTATATGCACATGAATGCAAACCTATCAAAGGAACATAAGCCATTTTTTGGATAATGACACTGCCTGGTTTCCAGGGACTAGCAACACTCAAAGGACTTGAGCATTGAAGATCTGAAGTACAGCAATCAAAATGCAGGTAGGTTCACTGACAATTTTTTCAAAGAGGTATTCTCATGAATAATGTTGCTAGATGCTCCTACACAAACTAATCCAGCAGAGGCTTCCTGGTTTATCTTGACTCCTTCTGTTAGATACAGAATTATTAGACTATATTGTATATCTGACCTAAAATTCTCCTAAAATAAGATTTACCAGACAAATTTCTAGTAGCATTAATCAATCACTAGAATACATTAATTCTATTTCATTAGCCATAGTTTCTGATTTCTACATTTTTATTCTTTCTTCAGATCAATCAATCAAACAAACAAATAAACGAAATAGTCAGACTATGTGGCCATCTGGGATTTAAGTTGACAGTTTTGTCTCTAGCAACTGTTATTCTGTTAAAATTATTCTGTTAAAATAAGCATGAGTTTCAGCGTGCAGAAGAGGGATGAAATAGAAAGAAAAGCTAAAGGAACTGACTTTTCCTTTATGGGTTGTTTGTTAACAGATGGGTCCAGAGGTCTCTAACCTAGAATGCGTTATGTAGGAGGTATTGCCTGATGTGTACAATGCATGAATAATATTCTATAAGACTGTTCAGGGAAAAATACCATGTGTGTGCATGTGGATACATGTTCAGAGGGAAAATAAAAATTATAAAATCAGAGTTAACTGAAATCAAATAAGGAAAAACAAAAACAATGTGTAAACTCGGGAGAATGGAATTGTTATACTTTTCTTATAAATTTTCTGTAGGTTCAAAATAAAAAAAATTTATAAAAGCAAATATTTTCAATGTAGAAGAAAAATTTGAACAAGATGAGAAATAGCCCAAGATGAATTTTCAGAAGTCAGTAAGAGTGGAGCCATCTAGAGTTTTATAAGCCACAGCCCACATTTGGATTTTTTTCTGCATTTTTGAGTTGGAAGCCAGAGGGAGACTATCAGAACTTTGCTTGAGATACAAACAATGTGACAACCAGACATGGCAACAAAGTGCGCTATCGGCTATGACCTGGATTCATGGCTCTGGGGAGTCTCTATCACAGGGAAAGCATACAAGAGATAGCACCAGCAGAATCCCTCTATGTAGATCCAGACGCTGCCAATCCTACCTACATTTTTCGTAGGCTTAGAGCTTTTATGGGAAGCTTCTTCGATGTGTACAGTAGCTTTGCTTCAGAGAAGGAACTCATAATTCCTGCTCCCCAGCAATAGAGCATAGACTGGTGCAGTGGCACCATCTTCAGAAAGAAAATAGTGTTAGAATTCATACTGTCATAAGACATGGAAGCTCCTGAATATCTCTGTCACTGGAGTCCCAGAGATCTTCTATAACACAAGCAGAGGGGAATAAAGTCTCAAACAAAACCAGGCTCAGGAGCACAACTTTGGCCCTAGAGCCCTGATCAACACAGTCACTGCATTACAGGAGATAGGTGGTTCAGCACAACAGTAGAATTGCCTGGAGGGCTCAAGAACCTGGGCACTTGTCTTTTTAGACATGAGACATGTGGCATATCTCATTGCTGTGAAGAGTGGTATACAAAACCAGTTGCAAAATACACATTCTTTCTATCAGCACATGGAACATTCTCTAGAATAAGCCAAATAGTAGGCCACAAAAGAAGTCTCAACAAATAAAAGAAAACTATAAATCATACTATGTATCACTTCTGATCACAATAGAAGATTTTAAGTAAACAAGAAGATTAAGAAATTCTATAACCAGTTGAAGTGACATGGACACTATGAGAAACAGTGACTTGATCAGCTCTTGTCCTGACTGTTGTTGTACAATATAATACTTTATCCATTGTAGTATTTTTTTTATCCTAGTACTAGTGGTTGAACTCTGTAATTAACAAACAATTATTCTTAGGTGTTTAAATTTTAACTGAAAAGTGATCCCTGTGAAATATAAGAGTGGGAATAAGAGAAGGAGGAGATGTACAATTTGGGACATGCTGAATCGGAACTGCCCCAAATGATGGAGTTAGAATCATGCCAGGGGATTCCAATACAATCCCATCAAGGTGGCATGTACCAAGGCCATCTCATTAGTCCAAGTGATCAATTTCAGCTCACAATTGATCACACTGATAGGTCTAAGAGTCAAAGGGATCACACAAACAAGACTAGTGTCTGCTAATACTAACTGATAGAATCAAAAAGGGAGAGAATGATCCAACCTGGGAAGCGAGATACACAGCAGACTCATAGAATGGCACATGTCCTAAATAGCACTCTAGCCTCAGAATCAGCCCTTAAGGCATTCGGATCTGGCTCAAGAACCCATGAGAATATTCTAGGCATGGAAAGCTAAGACACTCTGAAAAACAAAAAAAAGACCTAAATGAAAGATCTCTGTGAGTGAGATCCCAGTGGAAAGAATGGACCATCAAAGAAGGAGATACCTTTCTCTGAAGGGAGGAGAGAACCTCCACTTTGACTATGACCCTGTCGGAATAAGATTGAAGTTGGCAAACCCTAAAGGTTTCCATAGCCTTGGCAACTCATGACTAGAGCCTAGGGAGATTACTGATGCCATAAACAAGAGTGTCAAATTGTTAAATCAACATCAGGAGTCATTGTGTACTTACGTCTCATGTGGGATCTGTCCTTAATGTGTTGTCCAATGTGAAGTAATGCTATAACTAGCACTGAAACAGTATTTTACACTTTGTGTTTCTGTGTGGGTGCAAACTGATGAAATCTTTACTTAGTATATGCTGAATCGATCTTCTGTATATAAAGATAATTAAAAAAGAAAAAAAAACTTGGTGTTAAACTGGAAATTGCATAGAACATTTATCAATTTAAAAAATATATATCATGTAGGATCTCTGTCCTTAATGCGCTATACATTGTGAATTAATACTATAACTAGTACTCCAACAATATTTTTCACTTTGTGTTGCTATGTGAGGGCAAACTGTTGATATCTTTACGTAATATATACTAAACTGGATCTTCTGTGTATAAAGAGAATTGAAAATGAATCTTGATATAAATGGAAGGGGAGAGGGAGCGGGAAAGGGGAGGGTTGCTGGTGGGAGGGAAGTTATGGGGGGGGGAAGCCATTGTAATCCATAAGCTGTATTTTGGAAATTTATATTCTTTAAATAAAAGCTTTATAAAAAAAAGAAATTCTATAAATACAAATACTATTAAAACTAGTAAATGAATTAAGTTGCAGGATACAATCAACACAAAAATCTACAACAGCTACACAACAATAGTAAATTAGTTTGAAAAATGAATGAAGAATGCAATCATATTTATAAGAGCTACTAACAATTCCTAGACATAAAGTAAAATAAAGAATCAAATCGTATCTACAAGGGAAACTATGAAACATTAATGAAAAAGATTGGATACAGGTAGACATTTTGCAAAATGGTTTAAGCTACCACCTGGGAAAACCGCATTCTATATTGAGTGTCTGCGTTTAAATACATGCTCGCCTTTCAATTCTTATTTCCTGTTTATTTGTGTTCTCAGGGCCATACAGTAATGGTTCATATATTTGGTTCTGGCCACCAATGTTGTAGATCCAATTTGAGTTTTGCATTCCTTTGACCCAATCCAACCAGACTTGACTATTTCAGGCATTTAAGAAATGTAACAGCAAATGGAAGATCTCTGCCTCTGTTTTTCTCTCTGCCTTACTTCCTTTCAAATTAAATTAAAATGGATTATGTGTGTGTGTGTGTGTGTGTATTTGTGTGTATGAAGAAACTGAATGACACAACAATGGGAAATTGTTAGAATGTCCATACTACCTAAAGTGATTTTGCTCACAGAGCTATAGGAAGATTCCTGAAATTCAAATAGCAGTGCATAAGATTATGAATAGCCAAAACAATCTTCAACATAAAGGACAAATTTATAGATGCATTAATGCTTTATTTCAAGGCATCTTAAAAGCTAAGATAGCTGAAACTGCAAAGCATCGAAAGAAAAACAGACAAAATGACAAATAGAACAAAGATCCAAGAACTAAACTAGAACACCAGCACCTAATTGATCTTTGGAAAAGGAACCAAGATTTTTAACGAAGAACTGCCATTGTGGCATAATGAGTGGAGCCATGGACTGTGATGCCAGCATCCCATGTGGGCAGCAGTTCAAGTCCTGGCGGCTCTATTTCTTATCCAACTCCCTGTTAGTGTGCCTGGGAGGGCAGTGCTGGATAGGTCAAGTCCTGTGATCCTACACCCAGGTGGGAGAACCAGATGAAGCTCCTGGCTTCTGGCTTTGGCCTGGAGCAACCACAATCATTCTAGACATTTGATGGGTGAGAGCAGTGAATGAAAAGATCTTGCTCTATCTCTCCCTCTCCCTCTCTGTGGCTCTGCCTTTCAAATGAATAAAACTTGGTTGTCATATGCAGAAGATTGAAATTTGAACCCCTATGTTTACCCTATACAATAATGAACAAAAATTGATTTAAATACATAAACATAGGGTCTGGAACTGTGAAACTATAAGAAGAAAATATAGAGTAAATGCTTTTAACAATTGTTATAGAAAAATAATTTTTGAAGATTTCAAATGCACAGGATATAAGAGCAAATATAGGCAAATGCGATCATCTCAAACTTCTTTATAGCAAAGGAAGTAACCAAGAAAGTGAACACATAACCTATAAAATGGGAAAATGTTCAAAAACTATTAATCTTATAAAATATTGATAGCTAGAATATAATAAAATGAGGAACTCAGAAATATCAACCATGAAGAATCAAACAGAACACTAAAGATCGCAAAAATATCCCGAATGAACATTCTCAAAAGAAGACATACAAACATAAAACAAATGTATAAACAAAGCTCAATGTCATTAGTAATCAAAGAAATACATGTAGAAAGCACATGAGATATCCATACCACCTAAAGTGAAATTTGTGCTGCAATAAACATAAGAAATATAGGTATATTTTAGATACACTGAATTCACTTCTTTGGAGATATATAAATATATATACACACACACTCAGAATGCTTTGCTGGCTCATATGGTAGATTTATCATTTAGAATAACTACTATGAATAAAACATAGAAAAAAGAGCAAATACAATCAGAATGTTGAAAGAAAGGAACTTATCCACTTCTGGTGGGAACATAAATCAGTACAGGAATCACAGAGAATAGCATCAAGTTTCATTAAAAAATGAATAAGCAAACATATCTGAAAAAGACCTGGGAGAAGCTTCTGCTAGCAGCTTGAGCCATTGTTGCAGTTTCAAACTTTATTGATGTCAGTATCATCCTGCAGAAACAATTGCTAGTGGGCTGCACTGAAGTCTGTCTCTGTCACTACAGCCACTACAATTACTGGCTGCTTCACTATTGGAAACTTAAACAATCAGATCCATTCAGCCTTGCACACTCTGTCTTCTGATGATTACAAATCTTAAGGCTGACCACCAGACCCTTGAAGAAGTACATTTTGTGAACTTGACTACCATTGTTCTGTGTAACACGGATTCTCTGTACTATGTGGACATCGCGATCCCCTGAAACGATAAAGGAGCTCACTCAGTGGGTTTGATGAGATAGACACTGGTCCAGGAATTCATGTGTATGCATCATACCATCTCCATGAATACCCACAGGATGTCATCTCTGCTTTCTACTTCTACAGACTCTTGAATAGATTTAAAGTATGAGTACGTTATTGATGAGATATGTGTGACTAAAGAGAAATTTTGAAGGGAATGGACTACCTTGTCTCCTGAGTTTACTGCTACTCAACATGAAGTCACAGATTGGTGTGAAGAAGGTATGCAGATGCTCTCTGTGTCTGTTCAACATATCTTTACTATTCAATACACCTTATTACTATTCTTTATAGAATCCCCCATTACTCAGGTCATTGAGTGGATATGAACAATCAGCAAGTGCTCACAAGCCACTCTTGCACAGTTCTCAATCAAACTGACAATAAGACTGATTTTTTAAAAGTGCTATTTTGATGATATATTTGTAATATGTAAAATATTATTTGGAAAAATGTTACACCACAAATTGATATCGAATATTTCTTAAAAAGTAAATGATATATAAATTGACAAAGCCACTGTTAGAATAATCTTCAGTTGGTGTTGTGGTCTATATTGCATTAGCTTAAGTTGTTATAACAAATAGACCCAAAAGCATGAATTGACTCATGTGCATTGACATTGCTAAAAGCAGTATACATTTAAATGGTATTGCCAGCCCTTTTAGATGTTATTGATGTGTTGGGGGCTTGCTTCTATATGTTGAAGAAAAGCACCCAGAATACTTCCTTTGTGTAATCTTTTATACTGCAGGGCCTTGTCATTACTTGCATGCATCTGTGAGGGAGAAATATATTGTCCTTTAAAAGTCTCTTAAAGTGCTGGGAAAGCACTTGTACGTATCACATTTATGAGAAGTACTCACATGGAAACTAATAGACATGGGCAATATAGGCTCAAAAGGTCAGCCACTTATTAGCTACAGTTGTATACTATGAACGAGAAACTTGAATATTGATTGATAACTAGACATCTATACTACAAAATGAAGTACATACAAAGATATATATCATGATTTGGGGAAAATGCTGAAGAAATACCTACTTTCTACTAATCATAGTGTTCCTATATCCTAAAAATATTCTATGAAGAATTAGTTGATTTCAGATTATTACAGAGCAAAGACAAAATCTACCTAAAATGCAGTATGAGTGAATTGTAGTATATTTAAACAAAAGTAAATGCTTCATGGACTCTCTAACACCATCACAACCTAATCTGACTTGACATGGAAGACACCTCCCTTCTCTAAACAGGCTAGTACATGTGCAAGTGCACAGTAATTGCATGAATTCTTTTTTAACCCATTAACTCTAAGTTTCCCATAAATAACCCACTCAACTATTATGTATTACATATGGCATTATTCAGTGCGACTAGGCAGAATGAATACACTTTCACATTGTGCTTTCATAGCACAAAGCAAAAGTAGCCAGTGACAAAACTTTAATGAAATAACTGTTTTGAAAACAACTCTCTTAAAAATGGTACTGCATATAATACAAATTGGGACAGCCTGCATTTTGCCAAATTTGCCACAGAAATATTTTCAGATTTCTAATCTGGTAGTGATGATTCATAACTGCTTGCCTGATGTCTTCTCTCTCTTTGAATATGTTTATAACTTTTTGCCCAAAGAATATATAGAAATTATTTCATATTACATTGTAGTCTATGTCGTAAAAATGATATAGCCCATCTCTCTCTCTCTCTCCCTCTCTCTCTCTCTCAGCATATTTACCACTGGGAGCCACAAACCTTGCAGTGAGACAGTAAATTGAGTTTCATAATAAGAGAGGAACAGGACCATCAGCCAGCATAAAAACACTGGACATTTGGGTGAACTAACCATTAGAAGATTCTGGCCCTTAGGCTTTAACTGTTCAATCTATGTCCCCAAGACATGGTAAATTACAGTCAAGGCAACTCCTCTGTATTATGTCTGATACAGTTTAAATACTTATTAAATACCAATAATTATGTTTACAAATGTCATGATTTAATTAAAAAGAGTAGTTGAGAATGACTGACATAAGCCATAGTTTTAGAACTTTAACTGCATTGCAATATAAGTAATATAAACTAAAGCATATCTTCAATCTACAAATTCAAAATCTAAATAGTTTGTATTTAAAAATTGCATAGGTATCCTCAAAAACAGTTTTGAAAGTTCTTAATTTGGAACATAAACAATTTACATATTCTAGTTATATTCAGATATTTTATAATCTCATTAGTCCATTCATTGATGTGTTGCCACTTGCAAATAGATAAGTCCTTTATACATAATCTATATGTTCGGTTTTTAGTAATAAACATACCCCGGCCCCCTACAATTATGATTTCAATTAATCTAATTTTAAGACATTAATTGTAAAATTGTTGAAAATACATACTTCCTGCATGTTCTGTGAGACAGTTGGTCACATAATGTAAATTAGCTTTAGGGTGGCATTCCTTGGTATCTTTGTGACCCTGAATCTTTTGAGCTTAGTTCTGTGCTCAGGGTCAGGATATTATTCCCCACCAATGCTGTGATGATAGTAGGGATTAATTTTCATTCTGTTCAGCAACAGAAGTACCATCCTGTGCTATAAGCTGATGATTGACTTTCCCAACTGGGCAGTACATGAATGTCTTGACACTGTCTGCTTGACATAAATGACTTCCTGGCTGCTGGAGCTCAAAAGAATACTGTTTCATTACCAATCACATTTGTAATAGAAGCTATCATACAAAATTATTCTTGTATTTTATTACTATCTACTTGGCTAAAATCTCAGCTCCCTAAGAGAATAAAATTCCTTAATTTTACTTTCCACAAGGTAAATTTCTCATAGATGAGATACTCCATGATTATTTGTGAAAATACTAAAATATTTGGAAATCTTAACATTAAAATTAATAATTAACAAAATTTCTGTGCTTTTTACAACTCTTTAAGAATTAATTTCATTGAGTGTATATTGGGATTTTAGCACCAGAATCTTCCAGTCATTGTATTACCAGATGATTGTTCAATTGTTCCATTTTCCAAAAAAGTATACCCTCTACACCCTGCAACTATGATAGTTCTGTGCATAAATGCAGGAACCACACTCAGTCACTCTGTGCAATTCATGAATCATGGGGCCTCTCAGCAGCAGCCCATAAAGTTTTAAGATCTGAGGATGTTCTCTTTGCACCTCTTAGCTCACAGTGTTAGAAACCCAGATCATGAACCTTGCCATCACCCTTTCACAGGTTGGAATTGGGAGCAGTTCTGTCTGTGCCTTGCAGAGCGGGTCTGTTGATGATGCTGTTACAATCTCTGGAACACTTTGAATCACTTGTAGTATCTATAGCATCTATCTACATTGATCTGGTTCAGGCAGGTGGCTACCATCATCCCCAACATTGGGAGACCTGGATAATGGTGTCACTACATCCTGCAGTGCCAGAACTGTGACAATTAGTACTAAATTCCTCAGCCTTAATTTACCTTGTGAGATCCAGGGAAGAACCTGCCTGCATTTGCCCTCTCTGAACCCATACCAGGCAGTGAAAAATCTCCAGTGCATCTTGTAGTCATCCTGTGAGATTGCAGTCGAGTCTCCTTCATATCTCTTATATATGGGGTTAGAGCTTTTTGTGCTGTAAGACTCAGCACCAGTCACAGTCTCTGAGCAGGACCTGAGGAAGTTCCCTTCCACCACACATAACCCTAGAGGTACAGCTATTGGTGCCATAAACCCCAGCATCACTCATATTTGCCAATGGAACAAGGGGACAGCACCCTAAATACCCCGCAGCACAAAGACAAGGCTCTTGCCATCATAAACCCTAATGTGATTGACAAGCAATTCTATGGGGACTGAAGATACACACCCTAGGAAGCCTACAACCACCTCAAAGCTACGCTTTTGCCTTCATAAACTGCTGCAAACTAGACAACCGTGTTACTTATAGACACTATTGATATAGATTAATCCTAAAGGAATCACTCAGAGGTTACACATCTAGGCTCAACTCGAACTGAAGCCAAAACAACAATCTAGTAATAGCTGCAGTCCATGTCAACAAAACATCCTGTGTCTAAGAAAACTTAATCCATAAAGAAGAGGGAGCTGCATAACACCAGAAATACAGACACCAACATAAGGATACAGGAAACGTGAAGAGTAAGGTAGTATGATACCTCTAATGGAACATGGTAATTCTCCAGAAGTACATCTTGATTTGAAAAAAGTCTATGAAATTCCAGTAATAGAAATCAAAATAATTATCCAAAGGATATTTATGTGATGCCACAGAATACAGACAGTTTGAAGAAATCAGGAAAACAATGTGTCATGAATGAAAAATTCACTAAGAAAAAAATATTAAAAATAACCAAACAGAAAGTTTGGAGTAGGAAATGTGATTAATTGAAATAAAAAATACATTTGAGGGCTTCAATACCATTGAATTATTATTATTATAATTATTATAATATAAAATAATAATATTATATTGAATAAATAATATATTGAATAAATGAAAATTAAAAATATATTTGAGAGTACAGTAAATGGAAAAATTTCTGTTGAGGACAAGACTTACAAAATAAACTAGTCAGAAAAAATTAAAGAGAATAATTTAATTTATAGAGAAGTGAGACTATACAAAATATAGGGTACCAAATAGTAACCAAATATTCATATTATAAGATTTCCTGAAAGATAAAAGAAGGAAAATAACTTTGAAAACCAACTAAATGAAATAATAGTTGAAAACTTAACTAAGTCTTGAGACATTCTAGATACAGGAAGATCAAAGGACTCGCACCAGACTCAACCACGAAAACAGCCTTATATCAGGCACATTGTAATCAAATTTAAAAGTTAAGGACTGGGAGAAAATCCTAAAGGTAGTAAGTGAAAACCAAAAGTTACATAAAAAGTAAATCAATTATATTAATAGCAGATTTCAAGGCAGAAATTCTACAATCCATTTGACAGTGGTTGACATATTCAAAGTCATAAAAAAACCCTCCAACCAAGAATATTATATCCAGAAAATCTAATCTTTAGAAGATAAAGTATTTCCTATAGAAGCAAAAATTAAAAAAATTTCAATACCAGATAGGCCTTATGAGAAAGTCTGAAGGGAGCCCCATTAGAGCATTTTGAAACATGACATTACCAAATTCATTAGTGCAGTAGACATAATGAGTAATCAACCAACAAAATGACAGGTGTTGGTTCTTATCTAGCTATACTAGCCTTTTATTTAAAGAATATAAATTTCCAAAATACAGCTTATAGATTACCATGGCTTCCCCCCCATAACTTCCCTCCCACCCGCAACCCTCCCCTTTCCCACTCCCTCTCCCCTTGCTTCACATCAAGATTCATTTTCAATTATCTTTATATACAGAAGATCAGTTTACTATATATTAAGTAAAGATTTCAACAGTTTGCCCTCACATAGCAACACAAAGTGAAAAATACTGTTGGAGTACTAGTTATAGTACTAATTCACAATGTATAGCACATTAAGGACAGAGATCCTACATGATATATTTTTTAAAATTGGTTAATTTTCTATGCAATTTCCAATTTAACACCAAGTTTTTTTTTTCTTTTTTAATTATTTTTATATACCGAAGATTGATTCAGTATATACTAAGTAAAGATTTGCACCCACACAGAAACACAAAGTGTAAAATACTGTTTCAGTACTAGTTATAGCATTACTTCACATTGGACAACACATTAACGACAGATCCCACATGAGACGTAAGTACACAGTGACTCCTGAGGTTGATTTAACAATTTGACACTCTTGTTTATGGTGTCAGTAACCTCCCTAGGGTCTAGTCATGAGTTGCCGAGGCTATGGAAGCCTTTAGCGTTCGCCGACTTCAATCTTATTCCGACAGGGTCATAGTCAAAGTGGTGTTTTAATAAACATACATATTAGCAAATCCGATTTTAAGAATAAGAGAGAGAGGGAGCTCTTCCATTTGGTGGTTCATTCCCCAATCAGTCAGACTGGACAGGCTGAAGACAGGAGCCTGCAACTCTAACTCCATCTGTGTCTCCCACATGTGTTCTAGGTGCTCAAGCACTTGGAAAATCTTCTGCTTCCTTCCCAGTTGCATTAGCAGGAAGCTGGAATGGAAGTGGAGACGCTAGAACTCCAAACAACCCTGTATGGGATGCTGGCCTCACAGGGTATGGCAAAACCTGCTATACCACAATACACCCCCTTCCCCAAAATGAAAACTATTTTTAAAGATGATAAACAAAGTAGAATATTTCAGCCAGACTAGCAAACAACAAACTTGAGTACATAAAATTCGAAATTAAAAGCAGATATACTCAAAATACTACCTAAACACAAATTATAAGAAAGTCCTCGAAGAACTATATGAAAACAAATTGGAAGGCATTGAAGAAATGTATAAATTCCTGAATACATTTAAACTACCAAGAATAAATTAAGAAGATATGGAAAATCTAAGCATACTCATAACAAGCCATGAGCTACATGAAGCTGTAATTAAAAGTCTCCCATAAAAGAATCATCAGGAATTAATACAAATAGTTATATGCCAACAAATTGCAAAATCTAGAAGAAATGGAAAGATTTCTGAATGCATAAAATTTACCAAAGTTGAGGCATAAACACATAGCAAACTTAAATAGACCAATAATCAAGAAAGAGATTGAGGCTGGTGCGTGGCTCACTTGGCTAACCCTCTGCCTGTGGCGCCAGCACCCTGGGTTCTAGTCCCAGCTGGGGCACCGGATTATGTCGCAGTTGCTCCTCTTCTAGTCCAGCTCTCTGCTGTGGCCCGGGAGTGCAGTGGAGGATGCCCAAGTCCTTGAGCCCTACACCCACATGGGACACCTGGAGGAAGCACCTGGCTCTGGCTCACCGGCCGTAGTGGCCACTTGGGGGATGAACCAATGGAAGGAAGACCTTTCTCTCTGTCTCTCTCTCTCTCACTGTCTAACTCTGCCTGCCAAAAATGAAAAAAAAAAAAAAAGAGAGAGAGATCAAAGTAGTAATAAAGACTCCACCAACACAGAAAAGCCAGACTCCCATGTTTATAGAAACTCAATTCACGATAGCTAAGATATGGATTCATCCCAGATATCTATGAACTGATGACTGAGTAAAGAAAATGTGATATATTGAATATAATCCAGCCATAACAAAGAATAAAATCCTGCCTTTCACACAAAATAGATGCAATAGGAGCTTGTACGCTTAGTGAAATAAGCCAGTCTCAAAAAGACAAATTTCATATGTTTTTTCTGATTTGTAGAATATAAAAATGTAATGTATATGAGTGAAATTGAAATTTGAGATTTAATTATTGTTTATAGCCTAGTCTATACTCTGAGTAAAAGTGGTATTTCTACCTATTATATGTTGAATTCTTCGTTTAATTGAGGATTAAACTTGTGATTATATAGTAAATTTAAAGTATGTCATTGCAAAAATTAAATGACAAATAAAAAGCAACAAGGAGGAATTGTGAAAGGAAAGTACTATTGGAAGAGTCATTATATCTTAAAACTATATATATGTATATATTTATAAAATACAGGAAATATATTCCCTTTTATAAGTAACTAAATAAACAACAACAATGATAATAAAAGGGTGCAATTTTTTATCATGCATATCAATGACACTTGGTAATACTGGTTAACAAATGAGAATAATTACATTATTTTCTGAAGGATTATATTTCAAAATACATTTCAATCTAAAACTCTGTACAGTTACAATTGTTTCTCTACAATTTACAGTGTGTGCAAATGAATGCTAGTTCAAGTACTGGCTTTTTCATTTCAGATTCAGCTCCCTGCTAATATGCCTTGGAAAGTGGAAGATGGCCTATGTACTAGGAACCCCTGCTACAACTCAAGCATTTGGGTAGTGAACCACTGTATGAAAGATCTCTCTTTTTCTCTAACTTACTCTCCTTATCTCTCTCTCCCTATCTCTAACTGTCAATCACTCTACCTATCTCTAACTCTGACCTTCAAATAAATAAGGAAAAAGAAAAATTATGGTGTTTATTTGCTGTCAACTTCATTTCTATTTTGCTTCAGACAGTGTGAAGAGCAGCTTAAGATTACTTAGTGATTATTCCTATCCATTTAACGGCCTGAGTGGAGGAAGCTAAAGACCAGTCTTCATTGGCTGGCTGAACACTCTAGTCTTCAATAGGGAACTACTGAATAGACGCAGAGAGCGTATGCACTTCTTCAAAATAGTCTGCAACCTCAGGTTGAGAAACGGTCAACTCAGGAGATTGGGGCAGTCTGCTTACACTGAAATTCTTCCTTGGTCACAGTTTTTCTCAGTGGTGGTCTGTATGGTCTGCTTTTCTTTTTAATCTCTTAGAGTCTCTGAAGAAGCAGAGGTCAGGTATGACCACCAATGATTATTCACAGGAGATGGTCGCATGCATGTGCATAATTTCCCAAGCCAATATTCACCATATAAGACCCTTTGAGTGAGTTTTCTTGTTGTTTCATGAGATGATAATGTCTATATAGTGAAGAGTGGAGCCTGTTGCACAGAAAAATGACAGGCACATGCACATACCATGTTTCTGTGCAAGGCAGGTGGTCAGCCCTGGGATCAGTACACCCCGGAAGGTGTGACTCCCTGAGGTTGCCTGGATCTGCTGGTGAGAATCCCAGATGTGAAGTTGTCAGTAATATAACTAGTTCCAGTAGCAGCAGTCTTAACACGTCCCTCTGGCTGGTGTATCTGGACGATATCACACTGACATTAGCAGGGATTTCAATTGCAACAATGATGTGAGCTGATAACAGAAGTAACTCCTAGGTCTTGATCAGATTATTAGTGAACATGCCACTACTGTTCCCCTCGTGATGTTCCATTTGGAAATCAAGGTTGGTATCACCTAGGTGAGATCTTGTTGGAAGGAATTTGAAGAGAGATGTCTCTGTCATTTGCAGGACCTCAAGGACTCCAGACATCTTGACAATATCCAGTTAGTTAGTTACATAAAGTGAACAGATGTCATGTGTTTCATATACAGCTTTAAGAACATAATGATGCTTCCCACCTCCCTGCCACACTCCCCCCTCCATCCTTGATTACTTTATTTTAACATTTTGCAGTGAAATACTTTCAATTTTCTTTAAAATCGTAAGTTAATCCTCAACTAAATAATGAATTCAACAAGTACTAAGTAGAAAGACCACTGTTCCAGCCAGTGCCGCAGATCACTAGGTTAATCCTCCGCCTGCGGCGCCAGCACCCTGGGTGCTTGTCCTGGTCGGGGCACCGGATTCTGTCCTAGTTTCTCCTCTTCCAGGCCAGCTCTCTGCTGTGGACCAGAAGTGCAGTGGAGGATGACCCAAGTGCTTGGGCCCTGCACCTGCATGGGAGACCAGGAGGAAGCACCTGGCTCTAGCCTTCAAATTGGTGCAGTGTGACTGCCATGGCGGCCATTTGGGTGGTGAACCAACGGAAAAAGGAAGACCTTTCTCTCTGTCTCTCTCACTAACTCTGCCTGTCTGCTGTTAAAAAAAAAAAAAAAGACCACTGATCCTCAGTAGTATAGATAAGAGCTACAAATAAGAATTGAATCTCTGGCCGGCACCGTGGCTCAATAAGTTAATCTTGCACCTGCGGTGCCAGCACCCTGGGTTCTAGTCACGGTTGGTGCGGCGGATTCTGACCCAGTTGCTCCTCTTCCAGGCCAGCTCTCTGCTGTGGCCCGGGAGTGCAGTGGAGGATGGCCCAAGTCCTTGGGCCCTGTACCCGCATGGGAGACCAGAAGAAGCACCTGGCTCCTACCTTCTGATTGGCACAGTGTGCCGGCCGCAGCGCGCTGGCCCCAGTGACCATTGGAGGGTGAACCAATAGAAAAAGGAAGACCTTTCTCTCTGTCTCTCTCTCTCTCACTGTGCACTCTGCCTGTCAAAAAATAAATAAATAAAAACAATCGATCTCAATATGTCAATCTAAATTGCATACATTAAATTTTTTGAACTCTAAATATTAGCTACCACAAATAAGAGAAAGCATGGTTATTGTTCTTTTGGGAATGGCTTATTACACTATCATAACATTGAGAAAGAAAGGATTTCATTTTTCTTTCTTTTTTTTTGCTGAGCAACTTTCACATTTTCTTTATGTAGTCAACAGTTGATGGATATCTGTGTTGATTCCATATCTTTGCTATTATGAAATGAGCTACTTCAAATGATGGGGTACAGATGCCTCTTCAATATGCTGAATTCATTTCCTTTGGATATATTCCCAGAAGTGTGATGGCTTTGTCACATTGTAGATCAATTTTCATTTTTCTGAGGAATCTGCATACTGTCTTCCATAATGTTTATACCAGTATACATTCCAACCAACAGTGTATCAGGGTACTTTTCTCCCCACATCATCCTCAGCATTTGTTATTTTTGATTTTTGAAATGTAGCCATTCTAAATGGCATGATATGAAATTCTTTTGGATTGCATTTCAATGATAGGTAGTGATCTTGAACATATTTTCACGTATGCATTGGCCATTTGTATTTCATCCTTTGAAAAGTGCCGGTTAATATTCTTAGCCCAATTTTAACTGGATTGTTTTGTTTGTGCTGAGTTTCTTAAATCCCTTAAATATTTTGGATATTAGTCCTGCATCAGATGTATAGTTTGCCTTAATTCAAAAGGAGAAAAAAATACAACAAAGAAGCAGATCTAGAGACCATTATCACTGATTAACATAATTACAGAATCTTCAACAAAATACTAGCTAATCAAATCCAACAACACAGCACAAAGATCATTCATCTGGACCAAGTATGATTTATCCCTGGTTTGCAGGAATCATTCAATAAATCAGATATACCACATTAATAAACTGAATAATAAAAATAATATGATGATCTCATTAAGTGTAGAAAAAGCATTTGATAAAATACAACATCCTCTCATAACGAAAATTAAGCAAATTGGTTATAGAAGGAACATTCCTCAGCACCATCAAGGCAACATATGACAAAGATGGAAACATTTCCACTAAGATCTGGAACCAGAAAATGGTGTCAAATCTCATCTTTACAATTCAGTGCAGTTCTGGAAGTTTTAGTCGTAGGTATTAGGCAGGAAAAATAAGGAGACACAGATTTGAAAGGAATAAGTCAAATTACTCTGTTCAAAGAGTACTTTATCCTTTATGTAGGGGAATCAAAAGACTAAACTAACAGACTATTGGGACTCATAGGAGAGTTTGTCAAAGTTACAGAATATAAAATCAACACACAAAAGCCTGCAGCATTTGTATATACAAACAGTGGCCTGGCTAAGATGGAATTTAAGATCATTCCAATTCACAGTAGCTACAAGGTATTTAAATACCTTGAAGTGGATTAAACCAAGGAGGTGAAAGATCTCTACAAAGAAAATCGCAAAACATTAAGGAAAGAAATAGAAGAAGACAAAAAAGGGAAAAATCTCCCATGTTCATGGGTTGAAGAATTAATATCAAAATGTCCATACTAATTAAAGCAGTTTACAGATTCACTGTAATTCCAATCAAAATACCAAGGATAGCCTTTTCAGATTAAAAAAAATTTCCAAAATTTCATATGAAAACAAAAGAGACCCAGAATAGCTGAAACAATCTTTAAACAATATAACCAATAACAGAGGCATCACAATGTCAGATTTGAAGGCATACCAGAAGCAGTTACAATAAAAACAGGATAGTACTGTCACAAAAATAGACATGGGGACCAATTGGACAGATTAGAAACACCAGTAAATAACTCATGCATCTGCAACAATCTAATCTTTTATAAGTGAACTAAAATCAATTATCTATAAAGGACAATCTCTTCAGCCAATGGTGTTGGGAAAATTGGATCTCCATGTGAAAAAGTGAAAAATAAAAACTTTACCTTATACCCTACAGACAAATTAATACACAATAGATCAAGGATATAAGCCTAAGACCTAAAACTGAAATTACTAAAGGAAAACATAGCAGAAGAACTGCAACACACTGACCTAGGTAAAAACATCTTTGATAAGACTCAAGAAGCACAGGAATCAAAGCAAAAATAGACAGATGGCTATATATCAAGCCAAGAAGCTACTTTACAAAAGAGGAAGCATCAAACAAACTGTAGAGGCAATCAACAAAATGGGAGAAAATGTTAGCAGACAATTTCTCTTTAAGTTATGCCAGGAATCAAGAACAACACTGTGAAGCTTGGGCTGTGGTGTAGTAGGTAAAGCCAACACTTGCTATGCTGGAAGCCCAGGTGGGCACAGGTTTGAGTCCTGATTGCTCCATTTTTTTTTAAGATTTATTTATTTGAAAGGCAAAGTTACAGAGAAGGAGAGGCTGAGAGAGAGAGAGAGAGAGAGAGAGAGAGAGAGAGAGAGAGAGGTCTTCCATCCACTGCTTCACTACCCAATTGGCCACAATAGCCAGAACTGTATCATTTCAAAGCTAGGGACCAACAGCCAGGAGCTTCCTCCAGATCTCCCACATGGGTGCTTTCCAAGGCTGTAGCAGCGAGCTGGATGGGAAGTAGAGTAGCTGGGATTCTAACTGGTAGCCATTGGGATGCTGGCACTGCAGGCAGTGGCTTTACCCACTGCGCCCCAGCACCGGCCCTGAGGCTGCTTCACTTTTGATCCAGCTCCATGTTGATGTGCCTGAAAAAGCAGTGGAGGATGATCCAAGTGATTGGGCCCTTGCACCTATGTGGTAGACCTAGAAAAACCTACTGGCTCCTGGCTCTGGCCTGCCTCAGCCCTGGCCATTGTTGCCATTTGGTGAATGAACTGGCAGATGGAAGACCCCTCTCTCTCTCTCCCTTTCTCTCTCTCTCTCTCTCTCTGTCTCTCTGTCTCTACCTCTAGGTAACTCTGCCTTTCAAATAAAATCTTTAAAAAAGAACAATATATGGATCCTTCATTATGTGGCACTTAAAGGCTGGGCACATTCTTTTTTTAAAATTATATTTATGTTATACAAATTTCATATAGTCCATATATACAGATTTAAGAATTTTGTGATACTTCCCACCCTACCTTCCCTCCTGCCCATGTTCCCACCCTCTGCTTCTTTCCTCTCCTATCCTCACTCTTAGTTTTTACAAAGGTCTATTTTCACTTTACTTTATACTCATAAAATTAATCCCACACTAAATAAAGAGATAAACAAATAGTATTAAGGGGAAAAAAACACTGTTCCTCAGCAGTAACAGTAGAGACAAGGACTGCACACAATTTTCACATCTCAGAGTATCAATTTCATTCCTATAGATAACTTTTAGGTACTCTGTTACCACAGATCAGGGAGGAAATATGGTATTTGTCATTTTGAGTTTGGATTATTTCACTAGGTATAGTGGTCTCCAGTTGCATCCATTTTGTTTCAAAAGATAGGATTTCATTCTTTATTGCTGAATAGTATTCCATAGTGTACATAAACCATGATTTCTTTATCCATCAGTTGATAGACATCTGGGGTGATTCCACATCTTCGTTATTGTGAATTGAGCTATAATAAATATGGGGATTACAGATAACTCTTTCAGATGCTGATTTCATTTCCTTTGGGTAAATTCCCGGGAGTTAGATAGCTGGGTCATATGGTAGGTCTTTTTTCAGATTTCTGAAATATCTCTATACTGTCTTTCACAGCGGTTGCACCAGTTTACATTACCTCCACAGTGGACGTATCCATTTTATTTATTTATTTATTTGACAGGCAGAGTGGACAGTGAGAGAGAGAGAGAGACAGAGAGAAAGGTCTTCCTTCTGCCATTGGTTCACCCTCCCATGACCGCCGCAGGTGGCACACTGTGGCTGGTGCACCGCACTGATCCGATGGCAGAAGCCAGGTACTTCTCCTGGTCTCCCACAGAGTGCAGGGCCCAAGGACTTGGGCCATCCTCCACTGCACTCCCTGGCCACAGCAGAGAGCTGACCTGGAAGAGGGGCAACCGGGACAGAATCCGGCGCCCCAACCGGGACTAGAACCTGGTGTGCCGGCGCTGCAAGGCAGAGGATTAGCCTATTGAGCCGCGGTGCCGGCAGACATATCCAATTTTAAAATGGAATGAATAGCATGTGTATCGTGAGTTTAGACAGAAAAGATTATAAATTAAATTATTTGCTGGGTCCTTCCTGTGGTTGAAAACTTTTATATATTCAGATAAGAGATTTTGACTTTCAAGGTTTATAGTTCATATTTTCTAATGTTAAAGGAAAATTCTTTGCCACATGTTTCCTGTACCAGAAGTAAGGAAGACATACTTTTCAGTGAATAACTAAATAAAACACATTATCTTCATTTTGATACCTCAGGTTCATTTTCGTACCACAAAATGATGGGAATCTCTAAGCTACTGAAAGATGCATTACAATGCCCTTGAATTGATTACCTATCAGCAGCCATTGCATACATATTACACACAAATATAGACAGGTTTACTGTTAAATGGTTTGCTACCTGAAGAGAGATCCTCTCAGCAGGCAGCAACACAATATATTCCCAGGCATTGATCCATTTGCAGATTTCTCAATATTTATGTAGGACCATAGAACAGCTGTGATTTGCCTGTAGCTGGTGAATACTATCCAAATTTCAAAAAGTTGACCTCTTGCTCTGTCATTGCCATTTTAACAATTTTTTAAAAAAGAACTAATATTTTAATGATTTTAACATTACTAATATTTAATATTAGCAATGATTTTAATATTACTCTTTAAATATTTATTTCTTTCTACTTGAAAGGTGGGAGAGAGAGAGAGTAAGAGAGAGAGAGAGAGAATTTCTATATCTTCATTCCATTGGTCTACTCCCCAAATGCCTACAACTCCAGTACTAGTACTTGACCAGGTCAAGACCAGGATCCCTGAACTCAGTGTGGGTCTCCAGTGTGGATGGCAAGGACCCACACATTTCATCCATCATGAAACACATGGAATTCTCTCTCTCTCTCTCCCTCTTGTCCTTTGCCTTTCTGTAACTCCACATTTCAATCATTTCATTTTTTTCATCTTAAGAAAAAAGAACAACAACGTATGGATCCTTTATCATGTAGTGCTGAAAGGCTGGGCATATATTGACAGGTTTAGTCTTAAATGCCCCTACTGTGCATCAGCACAATTCTAGATCAGAAAAAGGTTGCTGTGACTTGAACTCTCACTCTGATATGGGATGCAGGCATCATAAATGATGTCTTGACCCAACATACCACAAGGCTGTCTCCAATATACAGTATTTTCTAATGAATTACTTACAATAGTAGCCATTGATCATCAGCTAAGATACATATTTTTCCTTAGACACAAAAAGAGTTGAAAATATCAGAGAAGACATGCTTTTCTCCCTAAAACATTATTTTGCCTTCTGCTACATAAGGTCCAAAAAAATCTACTTCCTGAGTATGGTATTTAAACCTACAAAAAAGAAGGCTGATAAAACATGCAATGTATGTTTTCCGAGGTAAAAATTAAAACAGTATGAATTACTGTTTTAAATTACTGTTTTAAATTACTGTTTTTAAATTACCATATTAGAAAAATAGCAGCAAAACTCAAATTATGCAGTGAAATGTCCTCTTTTTTTTATTTGACAGGTAGAGTTATAGACAATGAGAGAGAGAGAGAGAGACAGAGAGAAAGGCCTTCCTTCTATTGGTACACCCCCCAAATGGTCGCTATGGCCTGTGCTGCGCCGATCCAAAGCCAGGAGCCAGGTGCTTCTTCCTGGTCTCCCATGCGGGTGCAGGGGCCCAAGAACCTGGGCCATCCTCCACTGCCCTCCTGGGCCACAGCAGAGAGCTGGACTGGAAGAGGAGCAATCAGGACTAGAACCCGGCACCCACATGGGATGCCAGTGCCACAGGCAGAGGATTAACCAAGTGAGCCATGGCACTGGCCTCTAGTGAAATATCTTCTCTGGTATCATTCTATGTTTCTGACCCCAAAACTATTGCTGCATCATGCATATATATGTATGGTGGTTTGGTGAGGCTATGCTATATACACTGCCTCAGAATGCATACCAGAAGTTAAATTATTTTTCTCTAAACACTAGAGTGTCATTCAGCAAATTGAAGGATCCATTATCATTTTCAAATAATCACAGTATTTCTGTGAATTAGGTCCACATTCTACAGTTTAGTGTTGCCTACACTAACATTATTCAGCACTTCTTTGGATAATAATAGTTCCAGGATAATTATGTAGACAGAGTGCTTCTTTATTATAGGGTTTTGTGCAATGTAGCACTCTCCTATTTAATTCTCTTTTGTCTCATCCTCAATACTTCTTTTCATTGAGAAGGTCTAGTTAATTCCAGGTAGGAATGGAGTAAAAATGAACTAAAATTAGAAATTAAAGTTAAGTGTCAGAAAGGCAGTATGATTCTTTTCAAGAAATGAATATCTTTAAATTATCATCTGGAAACACGTGTTTCTCAAAAAACAGCTAGAAATTAACTAGTAATAAATATTACTAATGCAATCTTATATGAATAATTTATTTTTGTCTTTACAATGAGATCAAAGGCCTTGACATTATTATTGTGATACTAAAATTATTTTTTGGAGTAATGACATTTGTGAATGCTTTTGGGCAAATAAGGTAAGCTAGAAAAAATGGAAATAAATATAAGTGAATAATTGGTAAACACTGAAGCAGAAAGATAATTTATTTATTATGATATTTATTTTATTCAGTTGTTGAAATTTTATAATGTTAATAAGTCACAATGGTACATAAAATTTTTATACCACAGTTCATCTTCCACAAGCCTAGACCAACAAATCAAGTAGACAATAGAGAGCAATCAGAGATTTAAGTGTAAAATAATATTTTATAAATATACTATGGCATGCCTCATCATTTATCTTTTATATGAAATCCCATGGAGAAACCTCATATACCAACTACTTACTGCCTGTAGAATGTAGCTCTCCAAAATGTCCACACCCTAGTTCTGGGTGAATACAGTACCATACATAGGGAACTAAGTAGTAATTGGAATTAAGATCGGTAACCATCTGACTTTATATCAGGGTGTAATGTAATCACAACTGTGATTACAGAATTTTCAATGTTCAAGTAAGTCAAGTGAGAAATTCACTGGATATTACTGCCTTTGGAGATAGAAAGTAGTCAAAGACTTAAGGGAATGCAGGCAACTTTTGAAAGTTCAGAATGTAAGAAGTCAAGTTGTTCCTTGCAGCTCCTTGGAAGGATCGAAGGTACTCAAATTTATGGTGAATTGAGCCAGTGTAATCATGAGGGTACAATTAACTCATTCAAATACTGATTTCATTTCCTTTGGGTAAATTCCAAGAAGTGGGATTATTGGGTTATATGGTAGATCTATTTTCAGATTTCTTTTTTTTTATAAAGCTTTAATTAAAGAATATAAAGTTCCAGTGTACAGCTTATGGATTACAATGGCTCCCCCCCCCCATAACTTCCCTCCCACCAGCAACCCTCCCCTTTCCCGCTCCCTCTCCCCTTCCATTCACATTAAGATTCATTTTCAATTCTCTTTATATACAGAAGATCAGTTTAGTACATACTGAGTAAAGATTTCAACAGTTTTCCCTCAAATAGGGACACAAACTGAAAAATACTGTTGGAGTACTAGTTATAGTATTAATTCACAATGTACAGCACATTAAGGACAGAGGACCCTACATGATACTGTTTTTTAAAAAATTGATTAATTATCTATGCAATTTCCAATTTAACACCAAGTTTTTTAAATCATTTTCAATTATCTTTATATATAGAAGATCGATTCAGTATATGCTAAGTAAAGATTTCATCTGTTTGCACCCACACAGAAACACAAAGTGTAAAAATACTGTAAAAAGTACTGCATTACTTCACATGGGACAACACATTAAGGACAGATCCCTCATGAGACGTAAGTACACAGTGACTCCTGTTGTTGATTTAACAATTTGACACTCTTGTTTATGGCTTCAGTAATCTCCCAAGGTTCTAGTCATGAGTTGCCGAGTCTGTGGAAGCCTTTAGGGTTCATCGACTTGGATCTTATTCTGACAGAATCATAGTCAAAGTGGAAGTTCTCTCCTCCCTTCAGAGAAAGGTATCTCCTTCTTTGATGGCCCCGTTCTTTCCACTGGGATCTCACTCGCTGAGATCTTTCATTTAGGTCTTCTTTTTTTTCCAGAGTTTCTTGGCTTTCCATGCCTAGAATATTCTCATGGGCTCTTGAGCCAGATCCGAATGCCTTAAGGGCTGATTCTGAGGCCAGAGTGCTATTTAGGACATCTGCCATTCTATGAGTCTGCTGTGTATCCCGCTTTCCATGATGAATCATTCTCAGTTAGTATTAGCAGACACTAGTCTTGTTTGTGTATCCCTTTGACTCTTAGACCTATCAGTGTGATCAATTGTGAACTGAAATTGATCACTTGGACTAATGAGATGGCATTGGGACATGCCACCTTGATGGGATTGTTTGGAATCCTCTGGCACGATTCTAACTCCATCATTTGGGGCAGTTCCGATTGAGCATGTCCCAAATTGTACATCTCCTCCCTCTCTTATCCCCACTCTTTTATTTCACAGGGATCACTTTTTAGTTAAAATTTAAACACCTAAGAATAATTGTTTGTTAATTACAGAGTTCAACCACTAGTACTAGAATAAAAAAATTACTAAAATGGATAAAGTATTACATTGTACATCTTCAGTCAGCACAAGAGCTGATCAAGTCACTGTTTCTCATAGTGTCCATTTCACTTCAACAGGTTTCCTGTTTGGTGCTCAGTTAGTTGTCGCCAATCAGGGAGAACATATGATAATTATCCCTTTGAGACTGGCTTATTTCACTCAACATGATGTTTTCCAGATTCCTCCATCGTGTTGCAAATGACTGGATTTCATTGTTTTTGACCACTGTATAGTATTCTATAGAGTACATGTCCCATAATTTCTTTATCCAATGTACTGTTGATGAGCATTTGGGTTGGTTCCAGGTCTTAGCTATTGTGGATGCAACAATCCTCAATAAAATTCTGGCCAATAGAATGCAACAACACATCAGAAAGATCATCCACCCAAATCAAGTGGGATTTATCCCTGGTATGCACAGATGTTTCAATGTTCACAAAACAATCAACATGATATACCACATTAACAGACTGCAGAAGAAAAACCATATGATTATCTCACTAGACACAGAGAAGGCATTTGATAAAATAAAACACCCTTTCATGATGAAAACTCTAAGCAAACTGGGTATAGAAGGCACATTTCTCAATACAATCAAAGCAATTTATGAAAAATCCACAGCCAACATCCTATTGAATGGGGAAAAGTTGGAAGCATTTCCACTGAGATCTCGTACCCGACAGGGATGCCCACTCTCACCACTGCTATTCAATATAGTGCTGGAAGTCTTAGCCAGAGCTTTTAGGCAAGAAAAAGAAATTAAAGGGATACAAATTGGGAAGGAAGAACTCAAACTATCCCTCTGTGCAGATGATATGATTCTTTATTTAGGGGACCCAAAGAACTCTACTCAGAGACTATTGGAACTCATAGAAGAGTTTGGCAAAGTAGCAGAATATAAAATCAATGCAAAAAATCCACAGACTTTGTATACAGAGGCAATGCCATGGCTGAGCAAGAGCTTCTAAGATCAATACCATTCACAATAGCTACAAAGACAATCAAATACCTTGGAATAAACTTAACCTAGGACGTTAAAAATCTCTACGATGAAAATTACAAAACCTTAAAGAAAGAAATAGAAGAGGATACCAAAAAATGGAAAAATCTTCCATGCTCATGGATTGGAAGAATCAATATCATCAAAGTGTCCTTTCTCCCAAAAGCAATTTACAGATTCAATGCAATACCAATCAAAATACCAAAGGCATTCTTCTCAGATCTGGAGAAAATGATGCTGAAATTCATATGGAGACACAAGAGACCTTGAATAGCTAAAGCAATCTTGTACAACAAAAACAAAGCCGGAGGCATCACAATACAAGATTTCAGGACATACTACAGGGCAGTAGTTATCAAAACAGCATGGTACTGGTACAGAAACAGATGGATAGACCAATGGAACAGAATAGAAATACCAGAAATCAATCTAAACATCTACAGCCAACTTATATTTGATCAAGGATCCAAAACCAATCCCTGGAGTAATGACAGTCTATTCAATAAATGGTGCTGGACTTGCCCCAAATGGTAGAGTTAGAAACATGCCAGGGGATTCCAATTCATCCCATCAAGATTGCATGTCCCAATGCCATCTCACTAATGAAAGCGATCAGTTTCAGCTCATAATTGATCATAATGATAGGTCTAAGAGTCAAAGGGATCACATAAACAAGACTAGTGTCTGCTAATACTAACTGATAGAATAAAAAGGAGAGAACGATCCAACATGGGAAGTGGAATACAGAGCAGACTCATAGAATGGCAGATGTCCTAAATAGCACTCTGGCCTCAAAATCAGCCCTTAAGGCATTCAGATCTGGCTGAAGAGCCCATGAGAGTATTTTAGGCATGGAAAGCCAAGACACTCTGGCAAAAAAGCAGACAAACAAACTAAACAAACAAACCAAAAAACCTAAATGAAAGATTTCTGCAAGTGAGATCCCAGTGGAAAGAATGGGTCATCAAAGAAGGAGGTGCCTTTATCTGAAGGGAGGAGAGAACTTCCACTTTGACTATGACCTGGTCTAAATAAGATCAGAGTCAACGAACTCAAATGGCTTCCATAGTCTTGGAAACTGATGACAAGAGCCTAGGGTGATTACTGATGCCATAAACAAGAGTGTCAGTTTGTTAAGTCAACAACAAGAGTCACTGTGCACTTACTCCTCATGTAGGATCTCTGTCCTAAATGTGCTGTACATTGTGATTTAATGCTATATCTAGTATTCAACCACTGTTTTACACTTTGTGTTTCTGTTCTATAATCCTATCATTATTAACCCCTATTATCTAATGCAGTGGGGTCGTATCAGTTATTATTTTTTACCAGTTCTTAGTTATTGATAAGCAATCCCAAATCCCAGATATCTACCTGGCAACCTCAATATGATTGTCATCTATTGTGTATCTTTTGTATTTCTATATGCTGCTTGAATAAATGTTCCAGGAATGATTCAATTGTTGGTCATTCCTTAGGTGTTCTTGATGTTAGAGGGAAGGCTGTTCTGCCTTTTATTTCCAGATTATATCAAGCTTATATACTTGACTTAATTGGAAATACATAAAATCAATTTTTTCTGTGAAGAGCCATGGTCTATTTAGTTTCTAATTTTCTTTGTAAATGTTAGATATTTTTATCTTCACGTAAAATCTATTGATAGATAGATATAATCTTCTCTTTTTAATGCAGAAAATATTCTGAGGTTAAAAAATGTACCTTACACATCCTTTCTATTTCCAACATGGTCTACTTTAATGTAGAGAGGAAAAATAGAAAACAAGGTGTTTATGATCTAATACTATGCACTAACATTAAGAAAATATGCCAGCTTTGTAGACCACTGGTGCTTAATTTTTTAAAGTAGGTATACCTTTTATTTTCTAAAACTTAGGTCCTGCACATTAGGGTTTTCTCTCCTTTCAGAGTTTTTTATTGATATAAAGATAACAGATTCTGTGTATTCAATAGGTAGAGTTCCTAGAAGACAACCACACTTTCCTCACTACCTTGCTCCCCTTAATACCTATCTGCTTCCTCCCCTTTCATTAACTTTTGCAAAGCTATAATTTTAATCTTCTCTATATTCACAGACTTAATTTGTCACTATTCATAATTCAACAAGTAAAAGGTAGGAAGACTACAGTTCCACAGGAATATAAACATGAGCTAAAATTATAATCATATCCCTAAGTGACTACTTCAATCCTATACATTTTTTTATTTTATATTAACTGCCACACATCAAAAAATATGATATTTGTCTTTTTGAGATTGGCTTATTTCACTAAGCATAATGGTTTCCAGTTGCATCCACTTTGTTGCAAAAGACAGATCTCATTCTTTTTTATGGTTGAATAGTATTCTATAGTGTATATATACCACAAACAAATGAGATTCAATAAATAATTTTAAAGGCTATGTATAAATCATAAATATTGTTCATCTTTGAGTCTGGTAAAACAACTGTCTCAAAATATATCCTTGGTTGGGTGAGAAATTTGGAATGTGTTCTTCACAGGAATATGCATTTCCTTTTGATGGAAGGAAATGAAAATTTGGGTTTCAAGGAGACAAGTTTATTGACATATTGTTGTTCTCTAAAAATAATTTATATCCTGAGTTCCTAAAGGATGCCTGTAGATCCCTATGCATTTCTATGTAACTCAGAGCACTTTCCTAAAAGAGGTACAAATCTCTTTTAAATTGTCATTGTTGGCAATGTGAATTTTTTGGGGGTAAGAAAATTTGAAAGTGATATGACAATTGTAAAGAGAAGCTTTTAGAGTCCTTTTGTGTTTCACAGCTTACTTGAATTTTTCAGTCTTTTCTAAAGATAGCAAGTCCTGTATGGGATTGGTCCCACTGAAGAACATAAGATCTGAAGCAGAGTAATCTTATAACCAACATGTAATTCGAAAGAAAAGAGAAGAATTTACTTGTTCTGAAAGTCATTGAAACTAGAGCTGTCATCAGTTGTGTTATTTATCATTTCTAGACTGAAAAATAAATAATATCAAAAATCAAGTTTCTACAAAACAATCACTCAAGGATATATATATTTAAAGGACATTGATATTTTTCTCATTTTATTAAAATTCACAACACTGTAAGTTAACCTTCTAAAATATATTACATACACCTTCACACAATAAAATAATTCATAAGGCATAAATACATAAAAATAACATAAATATTTGATATTATATTGTATGACCAGATTATAATTAAATTAATATTATTGTCCCACTTTGATTTAGAGATCACTGAAGTGCCAAATAATATATTATTAAGATTGGAGGGTTGAAATATATAAATTCATCTCATAATTTCATGATTTCCACTAACTCTTTTTTAGTCTCCAAAATTTTCATGAGCATTTTTATTGTTAACTGTAACAATTCATTATAATAGAGAGTAAAAAAGGAATAAATAATATTCAGAGTGCTTAATTACCTCAGAATTCTTTTTCTGACTTCAAACCTACACATATGAAACATATATAGTAACATTGAGTAAAAAAAGTAATAATATTAATGACATTTAAGTATTTTAACTTAATAAAAAAGTACATATTATCCTTGCACTTTGTTTTTGATTGGTTAGGAAAGCATATGACCTAAATACAATTTGTCAATGATCCCTATAAGGCAGCTCATATTATTTATCATACTGGAAATAGCTGCCTTATCAACTTTCTTACAAAGATAATGTAAAAAGAACTGTTGAGATATTGCTAATTTTAAATACATAAAATTTTAAATAAAATATTTACATTGAATAATCTTTTAAACTAAATACTAAAAAATTACTTAATATTTCAAAATTTATCTATATTCTATAATTTTACAATATTTCATCCAATACCTATGGTCATCTAAAATTATTTTCTTTATATTTTCATTTTTTGTTTATTTATTTATTTTTCCCCAGAAACCTTTTATTTAAGAAATATGAACTTCATAAACTTCATAAATACAACTTTAGAAACATGGTGATTTTCCACTGTACCCACTTTTCACCCACTCTTCCACCTCCTCCCTCCTCCCTCTCCTATTTCCATTATTATCTTTTTACTCAGGTCTATTTTCAATTAACTTTATACAAATATGATTAGGTCTATGTTAAGCAAAGAGCTCAACAAATAGGATGGGAAAATAAACCATTTTTCAATAGTGAGACAAGGGCTGTTCAAAATCATTGTTTCTAAAAGTGACAATTGCACTTCTATATATAACTTACAACTATAGGTAACTTTTTTTTTTGACAGGTAGAGAGGACAGTGAGAGAGAAAGGTCTTCCTTTTTTCTGATGGTTCACCCTCCAATGGCTGCTGCTGTTGGTGCTCTGCGGCCGGCGCACTGCGCTGATCCAAAGCCGGGAGCCAGTGCTTCCTGCTGGTCTCCCATGAGCATGCAGGGCCCAAGGACTTGGGCCATCCTCCACTGCACTCCCGGGCCACAGCAGAGAGCTGGACTGGAAGAGGAGTAACCGGAACAGAGTCTGGCGCCCCAACTGGGACTAGAACCTAAGGTGCAGGCGCCGCAGGTGGAGGATTAGCCTATTGAACTGTGGCGCCAGCCTATAGATAACTTTTAGGTGTTCTGTTAGTTATCACAGGGTCAGGGAAAATATATGGTATTTGTCCTTTGGAGACTGGCTTATTTCACTAAATATGATGTTTTTCCAGTTGCATCTAATTTGTTACAAAGGATGAGATCTCATTTTTTTGTTTTTTTTTTAACCTCTCTTTAGTATTCCATGGTGTAAATACCTCATAATTTCTTAATCCAGTCTTCAGTTGATGGACATTTGAGTTTATTCCATATCTTAGCTACTGTGAATTGAACTGCAATAAACATAGGGGTACAGATAACTTTTCATATGATGATATCATTTCCCATGGGTAAATTCCCAGGAGTTAGATGGCTAGGTCATACAGCAGGTCTATATTTAGATTTCTGAGGTATCCCCACAGTGTCTTCCTTAGTTAATTTACCAGTTTACACTCCCACCAACAGCAGATTAGGGTACTTTTCCCCCACATCCTTGCCAGCATTTGTTGTTTGTTGATTTCTTATGACATCTAACTAGGGTTAGGTGAAACCTCATTGTGCTTTTGAGCTGCACTTCCCAGATGGCTAGTGATCTTGAGCATTTTTCCCTGTGTCTGTTTGCCATTTGCATTTCCTCTTTTGAAAAATGCCTGTTTAAGTCTTTGGCCCATTTATTAAATACATTGTTTGTTTTGTTGTTGTTGAGTTTCTTGAACTCTTTATATATTCTGGTTACTAACCTTTTATCAGTTGCATAGTTGGCAAATAAATTTTCCCATTCTGTTGGTTGCCTCTTCAGTTTACTGAGTATTTCTTTTGGAGTACAGAAGCTTCTAAATTGAATGTAATCCCTTTTGTCAATATTGGCTTTGACTTCCTGTGCTTCTGGGGTCTTTTCTAAGAACACTGCCTAGGCCAATGTCCCACAAGTTTCCCCAATGTTTTCTAATAATTTGATGGTATTTTTACAGCTTTCACTCTTGTGTTTAATCAATAAAAACAAACCTGTATCATTATTTTACTATTTAGCATCTTTCAACAAAGATAATTACATCCTAATGACTGGAATCTGAAATATTTTAGTTTAGATGGCAAAGAAAAGTTAAGTTATAACTAAGGTTGTTCATGAAGTATACTTAAAATGCATAGATTATCCTGAATTATCTTGAGGGCCCATGTCATCGCCCGGGAGCTTAAAATTGGAATAGAGAATCAGGAAAGTAAAGCTGTGAAACAAGGACGTGAGAGTGGCCTGGAACAATGTTCCTGAATGCAGACAAAAGAAGAAGGCCATGCAAGTAGAATAGTGTGGCTCCAGAATAGGGAAAAAAAAAAAGAAGGCAATGGAATCCTTATCCTCCCTCCAGGAAGGAATGTATCATGCTGACAGCTTATTATTAGCCCAGTGAGAATCATGTCACACTTCTACTTGTGTTTTGGTAAGCCACTAAATTTGTTGTAATTTATCACAGCAACTAAAGAAAGTTACTACATTTAGCCAATAAATCTCAAACACAATTTTTTCACATTCAAATTATCTTGGAAATAAAAATAGAAAAAAGGGAAAATAGAGATTATTAAGATATAAAGTTGAGACTACCCATCTCATAGTTTTAGTAAAGATCCCACTTTTCACATTCTTATGGATAAAAATTTTTTATCTCAGGATAACATTTTTTTAAATAAACTGCAACCAGATTAACTCATCAAACCTTGTTTATTTAGTAATTTTTGACAGGCAGATTTAGACAGTGAGAGAGAGAGAGAGATAGAAATGTCTTCCTTTTTCTGTTGGTTCACCCCTCAAAATGGCCGCTATGGCAAGGGTGCTGTGCCAAACCGAAGCCAGGAGCCAGGTGCTTCCTCCTGGTCTTCCATGTGGGTGCAGTGCCCAAGCACTTGGGCCATCCTCCACTGCACTCCCTTGCCACAGCAGAGAGCTGGCCTGGAAGGGGAGTAACCGGGACAGAATCCGGTGCCCCAACTGGGACCAGAACAATATACACTTCATTCCCTGAACAGGATCCTCCCTCCCTCTTCTGACTTTTGGAAAGCATCTAGCACAACTTCAATCATGTTAGTCAGAAACAAGTTTAATTAAAAGACAAAGGCCTTGGCCACAACTGGTCTCAGTTGACCCTGGGACTCCAGAGGTGGATTTGAAATTCAAAGGGAGTTTAGAACACATTACATTAGACCAGTCTTCCCAGTCCAGCTTCCTGGTATGTTGCCTGAGAAAGCAGTGCAAGATGATGCAAATGCTTGGATCTCTGTAACTTATATGAGAGATCTGGATGGAGTTCCTATTTCCTGGTCAGCCTGGCTCAGACACAGCTGTTGTGGGCATATGGAAACTCTCTGTGTCTCTCATCTTCTCTATGTCACTTTGCCTTTCAAATAAAATGACTCTTTAAAAAAATAAAAATCTTAACATATTTCTAACATCACTTCTACTACTCTAACAAGAAAATTTTCTGTATTGGATGATTCCTTCTTCTTCTTAACATTACAAATATTTTCTGTAAAGATTGTATTTTCTAACTTTTCACTGCTATACATAATCCACTACTGCCTATAAAATCATCTTCAATTTCTTTTGGTCACTAGTTCATTCATTCAACAAATATATATCATGGGTTTAATAAATGTTAACCAAAAGGGTAACTTCAAGAAATGAAAGATGAGAAGAATATGGCTGATGCCACTTTACAAAGCAAGGTAGATAATGTATCGATGACAATATAATGTGATAAGAAAAACAAGGAAGAGATGTAGTTGACCACAGAGGAAAGGGCAGAAAAATCAATTCTGGAAGTACTTTCAATATTAATTGACATTTATCCAAGATATTGAAATTATACAAATGGGAAATATATTATGTTCTTAAAACTGTATATATGTAGTATATGAAATTTGTTTACTTTATAAAAATAGAATGAAAAAATAGAAAAAATAAAAGAATCAATCAAAATAGAAATTATACAAATGTATTAAAATTTATTAGCTAAGGATTAGATAGAGAATTTCAAGCTGAAAAAACCCTGATTTGTTTGCAAGATAGAAGATTACCAAGATATTGGAAAATATTTTGAAAAGTACTAAAGAGTTTTGTATGTTTTTTTTTTCTTCCTTTCTTTCTATTTTTATAAATGACATCAATAATATCTTACTCTCTTCAGAGGAATTTAAATGCTACGTCAGCTTAGGAAATGTATTTTAAATATAAGAGCCTCATTATTCTTTTAATATCTTACAATTTTGTTGAAGTATAGAGAATGTATTATTGAGGCAAACAACTAGATGAGTTATCAGGAGACTGAGAAATACCAAAGACACATACTTATTTATTAATAAATTTAAATAATAACGAAAAACAAACATAAATGAAGTGTTCAAATATCTGCTACCTATTTTTAAAGTGTTTGTAGGAGAGGTGGAGCAAGATGATGAGTGAATATGATTCTCTAGTAAGCATTCCCAGAAACACCAATTTGAACGGCTATCTATGAATCATGTCACCTTCATAGGACCTACAGAAGTCAAGTGAGAGACCACGGTACTGAGTTTTAGTACAATAAAAGGTTGCATTGAAGAGAGTGGAAAGGAAAGCATTGTCTACATCACTTATCCCTCAGTCCCTAGAAGTGCAGTTTAGAGAGAGATAATTCCTGTTTAAAGGAGGGAGAATACATATGTCCAGTCCTTAGACTTGAATCCCAGTATTCTTCCATCTCTACAAAATTCAGACAGAGCTCCAGGGACCCTACACTCAGGACTTTGGCTGAGGCTGAGTTTTTAGAACCTCCATAGCTAGATGGCCTGATGAACAATTTTTCTATCAGTTCTGTAACCTCCAGAATAAAGTAGGGCAGAAGAGTGAGCTTTGGATTTTTCCTCAGAGTCAGTCATGCCCCCAATGAGAATAGTGATAAAGCCTCAAGACCTCTACTCTTAGACCAGTGTTCAGAGACAGAGTTGATAGAATAGCCCTGAGATTAGGTGGGAATCAGCTCTCCAGTAAGATGGAATTATTTGTGTCTACAACAATCCCAGCCTCAACTAGACCTGACATGCATCTCCAAGACTCCATATGGCCCAGTGACTCTAAAACACAAATGTGGGGGCTGGCATTGTGGCATAATGGGTTAAGTAGCTGCCTATTATGCCAGAATTCCATGTTGGCAACAGTTCACAACTACTACCGGCTCCACTTCTGATCCAGCTCCCTGCCAATGAGCATGGGAAACAAGAAGAGGATGGTCAAGTGCTTGGGCCAGATGAAGCTCTTGGCTCCTGGCTTCAGCCTGATCCAGCTCAGTAAAGTTCGTCATTTGGGGAGTGAATCATCAGATGGAAAAACTCTCTCTTTCTCTCTCTCTCTCTCTCTGTAATTCTGCCTTTCACATAAATAAATTTTTTAAAGATTTTTTTATTTATTTGAAAGTCAGATTAGACAGAGGAGAGGCAGAGAGAGAGAGGTCTTCTATCTGCTGGTTCACTCCCCAGATGGCCGCAACAGCCAGAGCTGCACCGATCCGAAGCCAGGAGCCAGGAGTTTCTTCCAGGTCTTCCATGCGGGTGCAGAGGCCCAAGGACCTGGGCCATTTTCTACTGCTTTCCCAGGCCATAGCAGAGCGCTAGATCGGAAGTGGAGCAACAAGGTCTCGAACTGGTGCCCCTGTGGGATGCCAGCACTTCAGACCAGGGTGTTAACGCACTGTGCCACAGCACCAGCCCCATACATAATTAAAATATTACCACGTGTGACCTAGGCAAGTGTCAGTCAAGGTGGTCAGCAACTGCCTTTATCATCCTACTCCAAACTTGGGGAATCAGAGGATTGTGTCATGGAACTCAGTGCCGGGCTGCTCAAGCTTAACACTGAGCATATCCTAACGGACTCTACACTGGTCACTGCCTGTGAACAGAGCCTCTCAATTTGTCCCAGTATTGGAGAGAGACCTGTGTACTGGTATGAACTGTGCCATCACGAATCACTGCTACGAATCACTGTAGATAAATTTAATGTGCATCCTCAAGACTGAACAGGTACTACTGCATGCCTGAGCAGCTGAGAATCTGCATCTGTCATACCTCCTACAACCTTGGACAGCCTATATTACACAGTAGCAAGTAACCACAAGACTATTTTGTGACTCAGTGCTAAGCTGGTAAATTCTAACACAGAGCAGATCCCAAATATCTTTGTACCCAGGCCTGTTCTTGCTTCAGTGGCAAGCAGAGTTCTATGGTCCCAGTTGATCAGTCTTACTCCCCAATAAGCATCACTGGTGACTCCTAGGAAGATAATTAATGACAGTTATTCCAATTCAGCAGGAAACAGCCCATAGGATGGGCTTTGCTTCTACCACCAGGTTGTGCTGATCTTGGTGGGTTAGGTCTCTAGGTATGTTCAAGCATCATGTCATTGGTGGCCCTATGACTGGGCATTTAGGTATGTATAAGAATCAGAAACAGGCTAGTAGCTATGGACTGGTTAGTTATTTTAGGCACTTCATCAGTACATTTACAGACATACACCAAACACAGAATTGGGACAAATACGAGAATGGGGAGTATTGTAGAATTCAAAGAGTAAAAAATCCTGAATAGGACACTTTTCAGCAAGCCTCAACTTAGGGTGATATGTAGTGCAAAAATAACAGAAGTGTCCACAGGCTCAGAGGAATTACACAGACTACTTAGAATTTCAGATGGCTGCCAAGCAGTTAATTGCTGCTTGGTGTGTCCACAGCCCATATTAGAGGGCCTGAATTCAAACCCCAACTCCACTTCTTGTCCCACCTTTCTGATAATCTGCGTCAGCAGTGGCATCAAATGATGACTCAATTAGTTAACCCCCCGCCACTCATGTGGAAGACCTGGCTTAAGTAACATGCTCCTGTAGTTACCTGGCCCAGCTCCAAATATTGTGGGCTTTTTTTTTTTTTTTTGATTCTTCCAACATTTATTTTCACAAAAGTAACAAAAACACACATAAGGAGGAAAAAAGTTACCCATATGATACAAAAATGCCAGCTTACTTATTTGATCTCCAAAACACTTTTCCACAGAAATGTACTTGCTCCTTGAAATTCCTTTATAGCATTTTCTTAGATCTTATAATTCCTTGAACTCCGTAGCAACACAATTTGTTTTTAGTTTGTCTGTGTCCATACTTTAACCTTCTCTGTCATAGTTATGTTTTGCTAGGTCATCATCAGACATCTAAAAATTGTAATCCAATGACTTTATAGTATAGTGCTGTACTCACATCATGTAAAAACCAGCACAGGCAGCAGCATTTATTTAATTGGTAGCCACTGAATGTTAAGTATAGCCATATGTACAACATATAATGATTGAAAAGCCCCAAAAGTTTCCCAAAATTTAAATATCCCTTTCTTTTCTGATCTGCTGAGACAAAATATTTTTAAATACTTTGACCTTCCCTCAAACAAACCTTTCAGAACTTCTACTAAGTGATTTTAGGGTCTATGTACTGCAGATAACCTCTGAACCATTCTATCTAAAGGGTTTCCAAGGTATATTTTGCAATATGTTGAATATCTAACACAGAATTCTAGGTAAACTGAAAATAAATTCTGTATACCAACTTTATACTAAAGAGCTAAATTACTAAGATATGTCAGCTATTTTCAGTACTAAATAGTCTGAGTTTCAAATTTCAATATCTAAAAACAATTAGTAACCAACATTAAACTATGCTAAATGCTTAGAATATCCACCCCAGCCTTCACTACTATATTACTTTCTTTTCTATCTTTATAAATAATATTAAACTCTTAACATTTAAAAATAGCATTATACAACCAAAAGATCCTTCTGTAAGTCTACAGAAGGCTGAAAAGTACTCTATTGTAGAATATCACTTAACAATAAAAGAGGATTATAAGGGAGAGAGAAAAAAATATAATAAAACTAGAAAAAAGTTTAAAATATCTTAAATGTAAATCGATTAAATTCTTCAATTGAAAAAACAGAGATTGAGGGACAGGGCTGTGACATAGTGAGCTGGCATCCCATATGGGTGCTTCTGTTAGTCCTGGTTGCTCAACTTTTGATCTAGCTCACTGCTAATATACATGGAAAAAGCAGGGGAGGAGGCCGGCACCGCTGCTCAATAGGCTAATCCTCCACCTAGCGGCACCAGCACACTGGGTTCTAGTCCCGGTCAGGGCGCCGGATTCTGTCCCGGTTGCTCCTCTTCCAGGCCAGCTCTCTTCTGTGGCCAGGGAGTGCAGTGGAGGATGGCCCAAGTGCTTGGGCCCTGCACCCCATGGGAGACCAGGAGAAGCATCTGGCTCCTGCCTCTGGATTAGCGCGGTGCGCCCGCTGCAGCACAACAGCCGCAGCGGCCATTGAAGGGTGAACCAACGGCAAAAGGAAGACCTTTCTCTCTATCTCTCTCTCTCTCACTGTCCACTCTGCCTGTCAAAAAAAAAAAAAAAAAAAAAAAAAGCAAGGGAGGATGCTTGGTGCTTGGCCCCTATACCCACATGGGAGACCTGGAAGAAGCTCCTAGCTCCTGGCTTTGGATTGTCCCAGCTTTTGCTGTTGTGGCTATTTTGGGAATGAACCAGCAGATGGAAGATCTCTCCCTCGATCTCTCTAACTCTGCCTTTTGAATAAATAAGTAAATCTTAAAAAATAAAAGTAAAATCCCTCTCTGTCTCTCCATCACTATAGGGAAAAAAAGACATAGAATGAATGGATAACAACGGCAAAAAGACTCATCTGATGCTATTTACAGAAAATTGAGAAAACCTCAAAAGACATACATATAATGAAAATAAAAAGAATAAAATATACTTCATGAGAATGAAGCTCGAAAGAAAGCAGAAGCAGATATACTTAAATCAGATAAAATGTTTTTAAATCAAAGAAATAAAGGAGAGTAAAAGAAAATCATCATAGAATAGTAAAGGGTTCAGTCTAGAAGAGGAAGTAGCAACTGTAAATGTAGATGCAGTTTGCATCAGAGCATGCAATACTTGAAGTAAATTTTAACACACGTTAACGAGATATAGTGGTTGGCACTATGGCGTAGCAGGTAAAGCTGTCGCCTGCAGTGCCAGCATCCCATTTGGTTACCCATTCAAGTCCCAGCTGCTCATCTTCCAATCCAGCTCTTTTCTATGGCCTGGGAAAACAGTAGAATATGGCTCAAGTCCTTGGGTTCCTGCATCCAAGTGGGAAACCTGGAAGAAGCTCCTGGCTCCTTGCTCCAGATTGGTGTAGCTTCAGCCTTTAAAAAGATGAACAAAATTGATGTCAAGATCTAAAATGCTTTAATATGGTGTAGCCACGCTGATTTCAGCTGCTCTAGGATACCAAAAAACACAAACAAATAAACAAAAACAAAGGAAGAATCACATTTCCGGGGGTTGAACTGAGAATTCCAAGGGATAAGAAGAGAGAGAACAAAGACAGGGCTGCAGCTGCCGAAACAGTGCAGTTAGGAAGGCAAGACAGGAAGAAATGGCCACATGCTCTACCCCTCACGATTTTAGCTGCGGGAGAATTCCACATTCACCCAAAGTTTTATTCCCGTCTTGGGAATAAAACTGAAGTCTGAGTAACTGCAGGGCTCGGTGCAGGGAAACCACATTATTACCCTCCCCTACCCCAGTGCCAGATGGTAGCAAAAATTCATACAGAAAGCCTCTGTTTTTCTCAAATCAGGATCATAGAATGAGGGCAACTTGTGGGGCAAAACACAGATCACTGAATCCTGCAATTGTGGGAGGTTTTGGGCTAAAGGACCTAACAGACATTTACAGTATATTTTATCCAGTAACTCCGAATACACATTCTTCTCATCAGCATATATAACATTTTCGAGGATATATCACATATTAGTCCACTAGTCAAGTCTCAGTAAATTTTAAAAGATTGAAACCATACCATGTGTTTTTTCAGACCAAGCAATGCTGGAAGTCCTGCCAGCGCCATTAAGCAAAAGAAATAAATAAAGGACGTTCAAATTAGGCAGGGGAGCATCAAATCATCACTACACTTGACTTGGTCTTTTATATAGAGAATTTAAGGTGTGGGCCTTTGGCGCTATGGTTAAGAAAATACCAATGACATTTTTGACAGAATTAGAAAAACAGTACTAAAGTTTATATGGATGCAGAAAAGAACATGACCACTCAAAACAATTAAAGTCAAAAGGAGAAAGCCTGATACTATACCACCTGACTTTAAAATATATTAAAATAGTACAATATTATCAAGAGCATCATATTGACCAAAACACAAATACACAGACCAATATAACAGAAAAGAGCAAGCCCATGCACATACAGCCAATTAAACATTGATAAAGGTGCTAAAAACCTATATCAGAAAAGGGACAGTCATTTCGGTAAATAATTCTGGTGAAACTGCATATCAATATGCAGAAGAATGAAACTAAATGTCTATCTTTCATTATGCACAAAAACCAACTGCTGGAAGAAACCATTTTTGGAGGAAATGCTTCAGGACGTTGTAACAGCAAGGATTTTTTTTTTATAGTTAATCTCCCAAAGCATAGGAAACTGACAGAAAAAATAGACAAATTGGATTTTATTAAGCTAAGCAACTTCTTCACAGTAAAGGAATCAACATAGCTACTGGAAGAAAATATTTGCAAGTAAGACCTGAAAAGTGTTGATAACCAGAATATATAAAGAATTCAAACAACAACAGTTGTTGAGTTGTTTGAGTTGTTAAACCCAATTTAAAAATGTGCAATAGTCTAAACAGGCATTTCTCAGAGGTAGACAAACAGATGGCCAGCAACTTCATGAAAAAAATGTTCAGCATCACTAATCATCAGGGAAATGCAAATCATCATCACAGTGAGATATCACCTCACTCTAAATAGGTTGGCTATTATAAAAATGACCAAAAAGACATGTGTTGGCAAGTATATGGAGAAAAGGAAACACTTAGCTACTGTTAGTTGGGATGTAAATTTGGACTTTCATTGTGGGAAGTTGTATGAAAGATTTTCAAAGAACTGAAAATGGAACTAACATACAATATAGTCATATAATCACTGGGTATATATCCAAGAAAATTGAATTAATGTTGAAGAGAAATCTGCATTCTCATGTTTATTGTAGTAGTATTGTAGTACTATTCACAATACCCAAGACATGGAACAACCTTAATATCCATAAAATTATGAATAAGTAAAAAAAGCATGTTATGTATACAGGATGGAATACTACTTAGGCACAAAAAAGGAAATTTGTTATTCACAACATGGATGGAACTTGAGGTCCTTGTGTTATTTGAAATAGCAAAGGACAGAAAAACACTTATCTCATGATATCACTACTGGATTCTAATGTTAGTATCATAGGTTTGAGATGGGAAAAACAGATAGGAGGATGCAGAAATGTTGATTAAGGGGCACTTAGTTCTACAGAGTAAGAAATTATAGGGTTTTATTACACTGTATGTTGACTGTGCAAAATGTTCTTGTAATTTATGTTTCATTATTAATAAAATGTAGAAGAAAGTACTTTGGGTGTTTTAACCATAAACAAATATTGGATGTTTAAGGATACAGATATATTTATCCCTGATTGAATATTACACAACCTGTGCATGAATTGAACATTGCATAGTACCCTATAAATATGTACAAATTTCACCTGCTGCTTTTTAAAATTATTTTTAAATTTTTTTATTTGAAAAGCAATTACACACAGAGACAGAGAGAATGAGTAGAATTTTAAGAATTATAGGAGCAGACATTTAGCATAGAGTTTAATATGTTCATGTACCACACTGAAGTGCAGGCAGTGTTTCTGGCTCAAGTAAGTGTATTCCTCTCATTCCCTTGGGAGACCTGATTGTGTGTGCATGTGTGTGTGTGTGTGTGTGTGTGTGTGTGTTTGTGTTCTGGCTCCAATTCCAGCCATTAGGGGCATTTAGGGAATCCATCTGCAGATGTGAGTACTCTCTCTTGTACTCTTTATCTTTCTTCCCCTCTAAGACTCTCTCTTTATCAAAGATTTTTTTTTCATTTGACAGATGAGTTAGACAGTGAGAGAGAGAGACGGAGAAAAAGGTCTTCCTTCCGTTGGTTCACCCCCCCCCCCAAGGCCACTATGGCCGGCGCTGCGCCAATCTGAAGCCAGGAACCAGGTGTTTCCTCCTGGTCTCCCATGTGGGTGCAGGCGCCCAAGCACTTGGGCCATCCTCCACTGCACTCCTGGGCCACAGCAGACTGGAAGAGGAGGAGCTGGGACTAGACTCCGGCGCCCATATGGGATGCTGGTGCCTCAGGCATAGGATTAATCTAGTGAGCCACGGCTCCAGACCCCAAAGATTCTTTAAAATTAAAAAAAAATAAAAACGTAATTTCTATTGTTTATAAAGTGCTTATTATGTACAGCTCTTTGGCCTGTTACTTCTTAACTCTCCTCTTTCTCCGCCGGCATTCCTTTTATTGTTTAGTCTCTAAACCATGTGCCCCCTAAAGATTTTCCATTATACGAATTCATCTCTACATGCTCAAGAATCCCGTTTGTGTTCTTTTTTCTTTTATTTACCGTGTAAAATGTTTGGCCAGTTGCCTTTGAACGTTAATAATAATTGCCACAATTTGGGCTAATATTTACTTGTCTGAATTTTTCTTTGCCTTCTTTATTTGTTTTTTCATAAAGAAGGCTACTTGAGGACTTGTGCCCCTTTGCACATTGTGTACACTCAAGATATTTTGACTAATGCAATTTTTATTAGAATCCTTATTTTAGTTATTGTCACATTATTGCATTCCAGGAGAAATGCAAATAGTTTAGCAATTATGACAATATCAGGTTTTCAAAATTAACCTTTGATAATGTTTTTCTTTATGATGACACCACTTAACTTTTTAATATGGTAGAAATTACTGGAAAACTGACATCCAGTTATAAAATGCTGTTATGCAATGCTTACTTCTTTATGGTCTTTAATCTTGAAACTAAAATGACTGTTTTTCTCATGTTATTACATTTCACCACTTTAATTATTGAATAGTTTCAGAGATGAAAATTACTAGGAAAATGAAAAGTCTTTTATTCACAAGCAATATTTAATGATTATTTTGCTCTAACAGGTGCTTTGGGAATGAAACAGTTGTTCAGTGCTTATAGCCTACTTGTCTTCTGAATTACTAGAGACAGTTACTAGATGTGCACTTATGCTGCAGAGAAACTAATATTCATAATAAGGGCAATAAATAAGGCAATCTATGCTCCTATTACAGAGTGTGTGCAACTGAATAAAAAGATGAACCAAGCTAACAAGCCTATTTTTGGCAGGAAAATAAGACACACATGTAAGATAAAATTATCTTGGCTTCTGTTTTTGAAGTTTAAACATCCATTTAACATTTTTATTATTTATCCATTAATAACACTTTAAAAATATTTCACATGTGAGGAAACCCAAAGGAAAATAGAGGAAGGGGGCAATGCAGTTTCCTGTGACAAAAAGTAAAGAAAGTTTACAAGTCAAAAATTAGTTAGCAAGAAAGAAAATATGTGTGAGGAAGGGAGAGAGGGAGAACTTTAGCATAAATAAATAAATAAAGGTATGACAAAGGAAGGAAGGAAGGAAGGAAGGAAGGAAGGAAGGAAGGAAGGAAGGAAGGAAGGGGAAATGAAGAGGAAGACAATTCCTATAAACTGCGTTGTGACTAAATTTGAAATGCAACCTCACAAATGAATAATATTGGCCAGTGCCTCAGCTCACAAGGCTAATATTCTGCCTGTGATGCCTGCACCCCAGGTTCTAGTTCCTGTTGGGGCGCCAGATTCTGTCCTGGTTACTCCTCTTCCAGTCCAGCTCTCTGCTGTGGCCCAGGAGTGCAGTGGAGGATGGCCCAAATCCTTGGGCCCTGCACCAGCATGGGAGACCAGGAGGAAGCACCTGGCTCCTGGATTCGGATCAGCGCAGCGTGGACCACAATGCTCGGGCCTTAGCGGCCACTTTAGGGGGTGAACCAATGGAAAAAGGAAGACCTTTCTCTCTGTCTCTCCCTCTCTCACTGTCTAACTCTGCCTGTCAAAAAAAAAATGAATAACATTGCTGTTTATTTTCTGTTTGCTGTTATTATAATTATTATTTTTCTGTTTCATAAAGTTGTGCAGCAGAATTGACCCCAATGAGCTTCATATAATATTAACTTGTTGAGAAAGGTTTCTAAAGTATATGTGATTACACCACTCAGTAAAAAATTGAGAATAATTATATGCCAAGGATAATATGCCATTAAATTTATGATTTTTTCCTGCATACCCAATTTAAAAAGGAAAATGAAATAAAACCCTTTTAAATGCAGGCCCCTAATATACACATAAAATTACATGTTCTTATTTAATATTAAGCAATTAAAAATTAAATATCTTGATAAAAATAAATAATTACATATTAAAATGTTTTTACTTATTTCCTCCATTACTATAGTTACCACAAAAATAAAACCTGAAAATTGATGGACATAAAAGTGTATGTTCTTGAATTATCTTTTCATCAAAGAAAACCAAAAGCTCTTTCTTCAACCTTCTCTGAATATTCCTTTTTTAAAAAAGTATTTATTTGAAAAGCAGAGGTACAGAGAGGCAGAGACATAGAAAGTGTGTTCCATTCATTGGTTCACTCCCCAGATGTCTTTGATGGCCAGAGCTGCATTGATCTGAAGCCAGGAGCTTCTTCTAGGTCTCCCACTAAGCCTAAGCCTAAGCCCAAGCACATGGGCCATCCTCTACTGCTTTCCCAGGACATAGCAGAGAGCTGAAACAGAAATGGAGCAGCGGGACTGGAACTGGTACCCAAATGGGATGCCAGCACTTCAGGGGGCGGCTTTACCTGCTACGCCATAGTGCCAGCCCCTAGGCCTTTTAACAAGCTTTTTAAATAAAATAAATGAATCCTTAAAAAACAGAGAGAGAGAATTTATAGCAATGATTATGGGTTGCCTGGGGCAAAATATACCAAATATTTCATTTTCAAAATTTCATTATTGGAGAAAATACACATACCCATACCCAAACACACAAATACCAAAACACACCAAATATTTCATTTTTAACATTTTTATTGGAGAACACAACACACACACACACACACGTGAATGAATGAATGGTTCTTCCAGAAAATCTCCAACAATCCAGGTGGCCTGATGCTCCCACCTTGAATTACCTCTCCATTTTTAAAGAAGGATATGAACTGATTGAGAAAACTGTCCTTTATTTTGAACCAAAGAGAGACAACTTAGAAGCCATTTTCATCACCCCTCCTCCTCCTCCCACCAAAAGATCATTAAAGCAAGTTTGCCTATAAATATTTCTCAACATGTGTTGTATTTTCATATTTGGCAGTACTTTGAGATAATTTTAGATTTATAGCATAGAAACAAAAATGACACAAAGAATTCCCGTGTACCCTTTATTTCACTTCCTTTACTGTTGGTATTTTAAGGGCATAGTGAAATTATCAACATTTGTATAATAGTAATTAGACCCCAGATTTTAGTGTATGCTCTACTCCTATCAGTTCTACTCATTCATATAATCCTTTGTATTTTCCAACTAGGGAGGTACACTTGAGAGTCACATGACCTGCCTCAAGATATAGGGTTAAGCATACAGAAAATGAATTATTATTAATAAAGAGCATTTATAGTTTTAGTATCCAGATAAAAGAATATATATATGAGATAGATGTAACTGCAAAAAGTTACAATTACTTGTGCCTCATTTTTATTAATGTCAATGTCATAAACTACATTTTAACTAACTAATGATTGTAACGTGTACTCACAATCATTATTCAGAAAAAAAGTATTTTTAAAAGTCATTCACAATATTTATAACTTTAAAAGCCAAGTGTGAAATTAGAACACTCTGTTTCCATTCTTTTTTTCTCCCCTTAGGGAAAATTTAGGGAATTTAAATGAACAGATTAAAGAAATGACTAATTTCAAATTCTGCATCCATAGTTTTATTATTTTTATTTTTATGTATTTATTTTCTTAATTTGAAAACTATATGTTCCATCACATACATTTTAATGTTAAATCATGTATCTGTTCATCAATATTGCATATATTTCTGGTTAATCAAAACTTTATTTAAATATTCTTTATAACATATACAACATTTGTAGTGCATTTGCTCATCTTATGTTTTTTATATAATCAACTAATCAGTAGAAGAGGAATTATCTTAGATATTTTCATGCATGCTAACTGTAATTTAAGGGATTTCCTCAGAGAAATCAATTTTTTAAATGATTTGTTACATGTATTATTCTCTACTATGAAGTTAAATTTCTAAGAGTTTCATCAGCGCTGAACTTGTAAAGATTTTTTTCCTTATTTCTTAAATGAAACATTATCATACATTTATGTAGCACTTGTATTGTGTAGTACAAGCAATCTAATGATGATATAATGTTTGCAGGAGAAGGTATACAGATTGTATTCAAATATCACAACATTTTATATAATAAGTTGAATATCTATGGATTTTGCAATTTGCAAGGTCCTAAAACCATTCCCCCACTGATACTGAGGGATACCTATACTGTTTTTTCCTTAACTAACATGATTCTATTTTTATGTTCATATCTTTAATTGGACAAGGGAGCAGGTTACCCCTATATCCCTGTAATGGGCAAGGATACATGTTTTTCTTTTTTAAAAGATTCATTTGCTTAATTGAAAGGGGTAAAAAGAGACTCCTCTCCACTGAACACTCAGCAAATGGCTGCAATGGCCAGAGCAGGGCCAAGCCAAAACCAGCATCCCAGAACTCAATCTAGGTCTCCCAGATGAATGACAAGATCCCAAGCACTTGGGTCATCATCTGCTGCCTCACAGATATATTAGCCTAGAGCTGGGCTATGAGTGGAGTAGCCAGAACTTCAACTGGCACTGTAATATGGGGTGCAGACACCACAAGCAGCAGTTTAACTTGCTGTATCACAATACGTGCCCCAATTTTACATTTTTTAAATTTTTTGGTTTCTAGTATTAATTTATAAAACAAATACTCATTTACTATGCCCATGACTATGGGTGCATTAAAATAATAATGGATTTTATCTTTACATTAAACTAAAGAGGTTAGTAATACAATAGAACTCTCATTTTATTAATGTGGAAATTAAGACTCATAGAGACTAAACAGTTTATTCAAGGTCTTTTGACTAATGAAAGTTGGATTTGAGATTTAAATACAAGCTGTCTATATCCAAAAGCTATGGTTCTAACCACTACTTGTCCCTATTTATTTATCAAATCTGTAATTTATAAAACTTAATATGATTGTGGTTATCTTATCTCATGTAATCAATCTGAATATAGATTCCTATTAATGCCGTTTTCTAAATTATTGAACTTTATTATTATTATTATTAGTTTATATATCTCATGAGATATATTCTATCTTTTATCATCAATTGGTTATAAACTCACATCTTTCAGGTTTACTTAAAACTAGGTAGATGATTTTTGACTAGTCCACATTTGATAAAGTCTCAAGGGATAATAGCTGTTATTTTCTTCTGTAGTTATCATCTTCTCTGTCTTCAAACACTCTTTAGTTGGTCTCTCCTTACTCATTGATGACATACTTGGAAGGATCCACAGATTTCTGGTCAGTTGATCACTTTCACCTTAAAAATCTTCTTCCTTGGTAGCCCCGTTCCTTCCACTGGGATCTCGCTCGCTGAGGTCTTCCCTTTAGGTCTTCTTTTTTTCCTTTTTCAGAGTGTCTTGGCTTTCCATGCCTATAATAATCTCATGGGCTCTTGAGCCAGATCTGAGTGCCCTAAGGGCTGATTCTGAGGCCAGAGTGTTATTTAGGACTTCTGTCATTTTATGAGTCTTCTGTGACTCTGCTTCCCATGCTGGATCGTCCTCTCCCTTTCTGGTCCTATCTGTTTATATTGGTAGAAACTAGTCTTGTTTGTATATTCCCTTTGACTCTTAGCCCTTTCAGTGTGATCGGTTGTGAACTGAAATTGTTTACTTGGGCCGTTGAGATGGCATTGGTATATGCAATCTTGATGGGGTTTTATTGGGATCCCCTGGCATGTTTCTAACTCCATCATTTGGTGCAAGTCCAATTGAGTTTGTCTCAAATTGTACCTATCTTCCCTTTCTTTTTCCCTCTCTCAAAGTTGACTTTTCAGTTAAACTTTAAACACCCAAGGCTAACTGTGTGTTAGTTGCAGAGTTCAACCATTAGTACTATCACTAAAACGAGCATCAAAGAGAGATACTAAGATGGGTAAAGATTTACATTGTACATCAACAGTCCAGACAAGAGCTGATCAAGTCTTATTTTCTCATAGTGTTCATTTCATTTCAACAGGTTTCCCTTTTGGTGTTGAATTAGTCGTCAAGGAAGAAGGCACCTTTCTCCAAAGGGAGGAAGGGACCTCCACTTTGACTGTGACCCTGTCGGAATAGAAGCAAAATCGGCAAACCCTAAAGGCTTCCATAGCCTCAGCAACTCATGACTAGAGCCTAGGGAGATTCCTGACGCCATAAATAAGAGTGTCAAATTGTTAAATCAACACCAGGAGTCACTGTGTACCTATATCCCATGGGGGATCTGTCCTTAACATGTTATCTAATGTGAGGTAACGCTGTAACTAGTGCCGAAACAGTATTTTTACACTTTGTGTTTCTGTTTAGATGCAAACTGATGAAAATTCCTACTTAATACATACTGAACCGACCTACACTATATAAAGATAATCGAAAAGGGGGAAAAAAAAAAAAAAAGAAAAACTCAGTGTTACATTGGAAACTGCATCAAAAAAAATTTATCAGTCTCAAATATATATATATATATATATATATATATATATATATATCTCATGTAGGATCTCTGTCTTTAATGTGCTATACAATGTGACTCAATGCTAAAATGAGAACTCAAAGACTATATTTCACTTTGTGTTACTATATGAGGGCAAAGGGACGAATTCATAACTTAACACATACTAAATTGATCACATGTATACAAAAAGAATTGAAAACGAATCTGGATGTGAACAAAAGGGTGGAGGGGGCGGGCAAGGGGGGAGGGTTGTGGGGGGAGAGGGAAAATATGGGGGGAAACCCATTGTAATCCATAAATCATACCTTGGAAATTTATATCCTAAATAAAAGTTAAAAAAAAAAAATCTTATCCTTGGGCATGGGCATTTTGTATAGTGGTTAGGAAGCTATGTGGGATGATCACATCCTATACTGAGATGTCTGGGCTCATAAGATCCACTCTCCATTCAGATTACCACTATTGTGTACCCTGGTAGGCAGCAGTTGATAGCTCAAGCTTTCCAGTCCCTGACATCCATGCGGGATAATTCTGGGTTCCTTTCTTCATCCTGGTTTAGCCCTAGTTTTTGCAGATATTGGGGAAGTCAGCCAGTGAAGATAGATCTCTCTATGTACCTCTCTGTTTCTCAGCCTTTCAAATAAATAAGTAAAAAGTTAAAAGATGCCACATCTATGAGTACTACAACTCTGAATCCATTCAATTAAAAAACAGAAACTTCCATCTGAGTTAAAAATTCTCCCCCAACACTTTCTCACATCCTGTACTTGTCAGCCAGGCCCTCATCTATAAGTATGGTATTACCAGTCTGATTTTGGCTGGTGTTGGTACTCTGGTTTATTCCCCACCTCTTTATCTGATTGAAAAATAAACAAACAGTTTTAGGGGATGCAGGGTCTAAGTCCACCCGTACAAGGATGGACTGGGTCCAAGGAAAGGTGAGTGCGCCACTCACCTGTTCCCCAGCCTCCTGATTCCCGGGACAATCAGACGCAGCATGGAGCCAAGTCTAGCAAGGACTCATTCCATTCCTAACAGAACCTTTTATAGTACAAAACTGCAGAGTCACTGGGGCAGGGCTAAGGACCAACCAATCACTCAAAAGATCACTTTACGGGGGATTTCTATAGGACTAGCCTTATGTCTATACACTTGTTACTAGTCTTGTTACCTCCCCTGATGTTGCACAGCCAATTAGCTTTTGAGTTCCGCCCATCTCACTTCCTCTGGGCGCCATCTTCTTTGCCCCTCTCGCAGGGCCCACTGGAGAAGAGGCCGCCGGCATCATCGTTGGCAGCCTCGTCCCTCTCCATATGGTTCCCAACAGTCCTCTTGCTGGGGGTAGGGGGCCTGTGGCGGCCGCATGAGCTGCTCCAGGATCCACTCCCCCTCCTCGCGCCACAGCAGCCTGTCCATGGCCGGCCCTGGGCACAGCGGCATCATGGCGGCAGCTGTTCACACGCTCCAGCCCACAGTCCCGCTCCTCCAGTGCCTGCAGGCTGTAGATGAAGTCCTCCTGCAAGCATTGCAGCTGGTCCTGTACCTCCTGGAGCTAGGCTCCTCCACTTTGACTATGACCCTGTCGGAATAAGATTGAAGTCAGCGAACCCTAAAGGCTTCCATAGCCTTGGCAACTCATGACTAGAGCCTAGGGAGATTACTGATGCCATAAACAAGAGTGTCAAATTGTTAAATCAACTTCAGGAGTCACTGTGTACTTACGTCTCATGTGGGATCTGTCCTTAATGTGTTGTCCAATGTGAAGTAATGCTATAACTAGCACTGAAACAGTATTTTACACTTTGTGTTTCTGTGTGGGTGCAAACTGATGAAATCTTTACTTAGTATATACTGAATCAATCTTCTGTATATAGATAATTAAAAATGAAAAAAAATCTTGGTGTATACTTCCTTCTATTCACACAAATGAGATCAGTAAGCCATGTCTTCCCCTGACATGGGTTTTAAAATTTCCAGAAGGCACTCTAGTCCTGCACCTGTAATACAATTCTGTTACTCCTTAACTTTATCTGTGAATTTAATTTTTAAGGTTTATATTCTGTGCTAATATTCATGGACCTGAAGAAAATGCCAATATCCTTATCCTACATGCTCAGTAAAGCATGTACTACAGAATCTGTCTATCTATCTGTCAATCTACTACTTATAAATATATATGATCTATATATATGTATGCCCTACATGTATATTTTTGAAGCATATATTCTGAAACATATTTTCTCATATACACATTTATATAAATTGCTTTTTATACATAAAGATATTTAATTGGAAATGGAATTAAACTGCTGAACTGAGTGCAATTTTTAAAAAGTTCATGCAGAATCTTTTCATAATAGAGATTTTCAGTGACATTTTTGAAGTATCCTTCTGTATTATAAATTATTGTGAATTATTTATTTAGCAATAATTATTTGTAACAGTTAACCATAAAATTAAATATATAAATATATAAAATATATAAAATCCCAGCCTCCGTTAATAGCTACAGTCCATATCAGCACTACATGAACAACACATAATATTTCTTCAGTGAAACAACAACATTTTCAGAATTTTTTAATTTTTGGAAATGAATATACAAGCATACAGACTGACAATACAATATTCAACATCATTAATTCAAAAGCATATTTTGAGATCAATGTTAAAAATAAAATGATGATATGACTTAGGATCAATTGAACTTATTGAAGAATGTGATCAAATTTAAAAGATTCCTTCAAGGTTTTTGAAAAAATGAAATCAAAAGATTTCAGATATATGAGGCCTTCAAAGGTCATAGAAAACATGTATTATGAAGTAACCATTTATGTGTTTCATGAAAAGAATTTCTACTAAAATAAACTTAGCTTTTTATTTAATTTTTATGGACTTTTTGAAGTACTTTACATGTGCTTTACTTTTTTAAGCAAGTAGCTTAACTTATATTAGCTTATATTAGATTGTTCTTCTTTGTGTAAGCAACCACTCACTCATCAACACCATTTTGAATCATAGAATTATATGAAGTACAGTGATAAAAAATATGTCAATACAATTTTTTAAATATTATATCTTATGCCTCCACTTGTGTTGCTTCATAGTATTAAAAATTCAAAAATTCTTATTTAAAATTTTGACCAAATTAAAAAATATATGATGGGAAAATGCATTTTTTAGGTTTAACCTTTGCATGTCTTACACAATTTTTATGTGTACCTCTAATGTAGATCACAGGCATAACTCTTGACTAGATTTTAGTTTCCTTGTGATTTTCCAAATTTAGTATGTTTTCATGTGAATTTTAGGGTTATTTTTCTTTTTTTAATATTTATTTATTTGAAAGTCAGAGTTACACAGAGAGAGGAGAGGCAGAGAGAGAGCAAAAGGTCTTCTGTCTGATGGTTCACTCCCCAGGTGGTTGCAATGGCCGGAGCTGCACTGATCTGAACCCTGGAGCTTCTTCCGGGTCTCCCACACCGGTGCAGGGGCACAAGGTCTTGGCCATTCTCTATTGCTTTCCCAGGCCATAGCAGAGAGCTGGATTGGAAGAGGAGCAGCCAGGACTAGAACCGGCGCCCATATGGGATGCCGGCACTTCAGGCCAGGGCGTTAACCTATTGCGCCACAGCGCCGGCCCCCAGGATTATTTTTCTAGTTGTGTAAAGAATGTCATTGACATATTTATAAGGATTGCATTCTGTTTCTGGTGTGCTTTAGGTTACACAAACATTTTAATAATATTAATTCTTGGAATCCAGTAGTAAGCAATATCTTTCCTTGTTTTTGTGTATTCTTGATGATTTCTTTCATTAATGTTTTATAATTTTCATTGTAGAAATCTTTCACTTTGTTGGTTAATTTGTGCATCTGTTGTGAATGGGTTCTTTTTCTTATTTTCTTTTTTTTTGTCAGTTCAATATTGATGTATAAAAAAGCTACTGATGGGGCTGGCATTGTGGCATAGTGGGTAAAGCTGTGGCCAGGAACACCAGCATCCCCATATGGGTGCCAATTTGAGTCCCAGCTGTTCAACTTCCTATCTAGCTCTCTGCTAATGTGCTTGGGAAAGCAGTGGAACATGGGCAAAGTGTTTGGGCCCTTGCCATCCACATGGGAGACCTGGAAGAAGCTCCTGGCTTAGCATTTCCCAGGTCTGGCTGTTGAAGCCATTTGGGAAATGAACCAGCACTTGGAAGATCTTTCTCTCTCTCTCTAGCTCTTGCTCACTTTCCATAACTCTGACTTTCAAATAAATAAAATATATCTTTAAAATAATCTGTTTTGTGTTTATTGTTTTGTGTTTACTGATAAGTTGTGTTGCAACTTTATTCAATTGGCTTATGAGTTGCAACACATTTTTAATGGAGTTTTTTTATTTTTCCATGTACAAAATCATGTCATCTTCAAACATGGTATTTTAAATTCCTGCTTCCAATTTTGATACCCTTTATTTCTTCCTCCTCCTAAATGTTCTTGCTGATACTTCAAATATTGTGTTTAATAAGAGTGGTAAAAGTGGATATCCTTGTGTTGTTCTATATCTTTGGGTAAATGCTTTCTCATTTTCCTATTCAGTGTGATATTGGCTGTTAATTTGTCATATATAACCCTTGGAGATATGTTCCTTCCATACTTAAATTGTGTAAGGATTTTATTATGAATGAGTATTGGATCTTCTAAAATGTTTTCTCTGCATCTATTACAATGATCATATGGTTTTTTTTCTTCATTCTCTTTAAGCTATTTATGATGTTTAACTGATTTGAAAGTTTAACTAATTTGAAAAGTTTGAACCATCCCTGCATCACTGGTATTAATCCTACTTGATCAAGATGTATGATTTTTTTTTATGTAGTGTTGGATTAGGTTTCCTGGCATTCTGTTGAAAAATTTTGCATTTATGCCCATCAGATGAATGGATAAAGAAATTGCATAGATGGATAGATATAAGATAGATAGATAATACAAATATGCAAACAATGGGAAAATATTGCCTTTTAAAAAAGAATGAAATTCTATCATTGGCAGCAAAATGTTTGGAATTTGAGGACAACATTTTGAGTGAAATAAGCCAGACACAGAAAAACAAATACTCCATTTTATCCCTTAAATGTGTGAATTAATTTTTAAATACAAAACCAAACCAAACAAACAAAAAGAAATGACTGTGTGTATCAGTTTTACTGCAAATACAATGTGTTTTATCAAACTACATTTTAAACTATTATCAAAAAATAAATAGCAGTTACATGCTACTATATATTTAATGATTTTGAAACTATTTTATAAGTAACTTTATATGAGTGAATTTGAACAGCTTTTCATTTTATTATTGTATATATACCTTGCCTATTTCCTATTGAACTATGAGCTTTCTACATTGTGCTTATTAAACATTTTATTTAGTGGAGTCTTAAGCCTTTGACTGTAATGTAAGTTAAAAACATGTTATCACAAATAATAAATAAAATATTGTTTAAAAAATTCAACATGAAATATCAATTATTTTACAAGTCTCCTAAAAGTCTAAAATGTTTGCTTCCAAATGATTTTTACTTTTAAGAATATTTCTGGCGAGTGATCATTTCTATGCAAATGAAATTGCCTAAATACTATATTCTACCATGATCCTCCAAATATATTATTTTATCTAATGCTTTGTTGAACCGTGAATTCACTCTTGTCCCCTTTTTTACTGGAATGATTAGTTGTTTTATATTAGTAATCTAGAGAAATGGTAACAGAAGACACGGATACATAGTGACCTTTGGAAAAGCACAAGATTCTTGAAGTTGTAGCCAAAGCATGTCTGCTTCTTAACTAAAATTATTAGCTAGGTTAATTTTATGCAATCCAATTTAAATCCTTATTAACTTCCATAGATAAGAATGACAGATTAGGCAAGGGATTCCAAGATGTTGGAAGAGGGAACTAAATAGCTAGGGGTAGAGAGGAAAAAGAAAGAGAAAGAGAAAGAGAAAGAGAAAGAGAAAGAGAAAGAGAAAGAGAAAAAGAGGAGAAAGTACATTCTTAGGGGAGTAGAAAATTGAAGTGTAAATTCTACAAAATTAAGAGGAATGCCATGGATCACTGCAGAAAAGGCAGACCCATAGTACAAGCACAGGTACAACAAGCAAACCCAGTAGCCGAAAACCAGAGAAAGTGACAGCTTTGATAAGTGAAGTGAAATCAGGCTGCAGCAGCCCAAGCCACTGGTGACATAGCTAGAGGGAGAGTTTGGTGTGAGTCTGACCTGGCACCCTAAGGGGGATATGGTACCCACTAACCCAATGGGAAAAAAAAGGCATATTTTTCTCTCCAGATTCCCCCATTAACAGCTCCTCACACTAGCTGAGAGAGGGTGGCTAGCATTTTGGACATAACTAGTTAACAGCTGCTGCAGCTCTTGTGTGAACACATAGCACATGGCTGGGAGACTGCATCTTCTCAGCAGTAGAAGGGGCAGCAGCTTGGGTGCACCCCCATGGCAACTGGTGGGGAAAAGTTAACATTACCAAAGGAGTAGACGCTTTGGCCAGCAGCTCTGTGGTACACATGTGATCTAGGAATTCTACCAGAGGACAAATCTGGCTACCCACATAGACTGATATGAGGTGCCCCCAGCCTCTCTACATAAAACAGACAGCTGGCTCTGGGAACATGTTGCAGGGCAGAACAGACTCTGTGCACCCCACGACCGTGGGAGCATTGCGTGCTGATACTGTGGGAACTCTGTGACTGTACAAGAGTGTGCAGGGTGTATCTGAGACTCTGAGCTATCATTGTGAGTGGCTCCACATGCAGCTCACTAATTGCCTGGGGTGGGTCATTATAACAAGAAGCATGCTCACACTGAGAATAGCACAGATCATCTGTTTTCTTGCAGCAGCACAGAGGAGTATTATATCACTGTGAACTAACTCCAGACATTGATCACTGTGGAAGAGAGTAGGTGAGGGTTTGATTATACCAACAGTGGTGATCATACCCTCTTTTCTGCTAAAAATGTAGATCTACCATGATACATTAGGTACTCAACCCACCGTAGAGCACTTACCAGAGCTCCCTGGTCACATCAAGCACCCACTTCTGGGTTGACTGAAACAGGAGAAACTCCATTAAGCACACAGAGTCATAATTCAAAGATAAAAGCCATGAGAGGAAAAAAAAAACATGTATTTTCAAAATGCCTAAAAATAAATGCAGAAATTCAAGAAACAAGAACAAAGAAGACAACATGATCCCTGCAGAGGAACACAATAACACTTTTATGTTAGAATGTGAAGATGAAGAAGTTGATGAAATGCCTGAAATGCATCATAGAATTTCTTAGAAGCAATGAGTAGTAAATTCACAAATTAAAACAATTCATATATGACAAGGAAGAAAAGTTTTCCCGTGATACGAAATTGAGGTTTTAAGATAAATCAAAATTAAATATTAGACATGAAAAATTCAATATGTCAAATAAAAATATACTATAAAGCCTTGGGAGACTGAGGCAGAAGAAAAAAATTGTAACATGGAAGACAGATTTTTAGAGTTTTTTCCAAAGCTCTCATTTATGAAGGAAGGATAAATAAAAATATTCTGTAACAAACAGAAATTGAATTTGTCACCATTCATCCAGCCTTATAAAAGACAGTTAAGAATGTGCTACACACAGAAAAACAGCAGATAGTCATCACTATGAAAGAATGTGAAGGCAGAAAATCTCCCATAAAAAAACAAGGGAGATCCAAAGCAAACAATAGGAAATTTATGGGAAAATGGCAGGGCCAGGTAGTTACTTTTCAATTGTAACCTTGAATGTAAATGCCCTAAACTTTCAAATGTAAAGATATAGGCTGGCTGAATGGATTAAATATCAAGAACCATCTACTTGCTGCCTACAAGAAATACACATTACCAACAAAGATATACACAGGCTAAAAGTAAGAAAGATGGAAAAAGATATTCCATGTCAAATAAAAGCAGAAATGAGTAGCTGTAGCCATCCTAATATCACACAAAATAGGCATTAACACAAAAAACTGTTAAAAGAAACAAAGGACAAAGAAGAACACTATGTAATGATTAGGGGATCAATTCAACAAAAATATATGACTATAATTAATGTATATGCATCAAATCTCAGGGCATCTGGCTATTTAAAACAAATGCTAATGGATCTAAAAGGAGACATAGACTGCAATACAATAGTAATGGGGATTTCATCACCCTACTTTCATCAATGGAGAGAACAAGAAGTCCAAAAATCAAAAAGGAAACAGCAGAGCTAATCTACACTATGGACCAAATAGACTTAATTGGTATATACAGAACTTTTCACCCAACAGTTGCAGAATACACATTCTTCTCATCAGTGCATGCAATTTTCTCTAGGATAAAACATATGCTAAGTAATAAAGCAAGTCTTAGCAAATTCAAAAAAAATCAAAATCATACCATGGATCTTTTTTGACCATAATGAATTGAAGAAAAAAATGATGCTAAAATTCATATGGAAACACAAGAGACATTGAATAACTAAAGCAATCTAATACAACAAAAGCAAAGCCAGGGTCATCACAATATCAGATTTCAAAAACATACTACAGGGCAGTTATAATCAAAACAGTCTTGTACTGGCAAAAATAAATCTATTTGTAGGCCAATGCAAAAGAATAGTAACTCCAGAAACCAATCCACACATTTACAACCAACTTAACTTTTATAAAGGAACTAAATTCAATCCCTTCAGCAAGGACAGTCTCTTTAATAAATGATGCTAGGTAAATTGTCTCTCTGCATGCAAGAGTATGAAACAAGATACCTGCTTTACACCTTATCCAAAAATCCATTCTGAAAGGGTAAAGGATTTAAATCTATGACCAGATAACATCAAATTACCAGAGAACACCAAGGAAACACTGCAAGATTTTAGCATAGGCAAAGACTTCTTGGAAAAGACATCAGAAAAATAATCAATAATGCCAAAAATATATAAATGGTATTACATACAGCTAAAAAACTTCTGTACTGAAAAGGAAACACTCAGCAACGTGAAGAGTCAACCAAGAGAAAAGGAGAAAATATTTACAAACTATGCAACTAACAAAGGATTAATATCCAGATTCTATAAAGAGCTCAAGAAACACAATAACAACAAAGCAAATGATCTAGTTAAGAAATGGGCACTGTGGTACAGCTCATTAACACCCTGGCCTGAAGCGCTGGTATCCCTTATGGGCTCTGGTCCTAGTCCTGGCTGCTCCTCTTCTGATCCAGCTCTCTGCAATGGCCTGGGAAAGCAGTAGAGGATGGCCAAGACTGTGGGTCCCTGCACCCACATGGGAGATCCAGAAGAAGCTCCTGGTTCCTGACTTCGGATCTGCTCAGCTCCAGTCATTGCTGCCATCTGGGGAGTGAACCAGAGGATGGAAGACCTCTCTCTCTATGTCTCTACTTCTCTCTGTAACTCTGTCTTTCAAATAAATAAATAAATCTTAAAGAAAAAGAAATGGGCAAAGGACTTTAGCAGGCATTTTTCAATAGAAGAAATTCAAATGGCCGACAAACTCTTGACAAAAAGCTCAGGATGAGGTTTCACCTCACCCCAGTTAGAATGACTCTCATACAGAAATCCACAAACAATAAACACTGGTAAGGATGTGGGCAAAAAATATCCTAAAGTACTGTTGGTGGGAATGTAAATTGGTGCAGGATTGTGGAAAACAATATGGTTGTGTTTTCATTTTCCTTTGTTTAAAAAAGTTTATTTTCCTTTAATTTATTAAGTTATCCATTAGTCATTCAATAGCACGTTATTTAATTGCTATGTTTCAGTACATGTTCTATTTTTCTTGTTGATTTCTAATTTATGCTTTCGTGTCTCAGAAGATACCTGATGTTCATTTTATTCTTCATTACATTTACTTAGACTTGATTTGTGACCTAATATATACTGTCTATAGATTTCTATGTTCTGATGTGAATCATATTTATTCTGTAACTGTTGGATGAAGTATTCTGTTGATATCTATTTGGTCCATTGCTCGATAGTATTGTTCAACTCCAGTGTATGTGTTGATTTTCTATCCATTGATGATAGTGAGGTGTTAAAGTCACCCACTGTTATTGTAGTTTATTCTCTTTTTGTCTCCTATTTGTTTTATATATCTGTGTGATCTTGTGTTTGGTACATCTTTATTAATGATTGATGTATCGTGCTGAATTGATCCTTTTATCAATGTATAATGCCCTTCTTTAACTCTTTTTACTTTTTTATTTAAAATTTATCTTTTCTGATAGGAGTATAGCTACTCTCTCTTGTTTTTCATTTCCATTTGCCTGGTATGTTTTCTTCCAGCCCTTCACTTTTAGTCTATGTGTATTTTTACCTATGACATTAGTTTCTTGTAGGCAGCACATAGTTGAGTCTTTTGTTTTATCCATTCAGCCAACCTATATTTTTTGACTAGGAAATTAATCTGCTTGTATTCAAGGTTAATACTGAAAAATATAAAATACTTCATGAATTTGCCCATCAAATGTGTTAGAAGGTAAAGCTTCGAAAATTGTAATGCGACCTTACTTCCTTCTAAATTAATGCTAATCAGCAACATCAATATTTTAATGTGAGTTTTAAAAATGTCACTAAAACAATACAAAGATCTGTTGTTTCTTTACTTGGAGTACTGACAATAAATTAATTTGGTCTTGGGCATCTCTCCTATCTATCCAGGGCACTTAATTAACCTCATTAATAAGGTGGAAGTCTGTAAAATAATACTTTTTGAAAACTAATTATTTAAACATAATTAATATGGTGAAGCATTTGGTGCAGCAATTGAGTCCTCCTTCTGCTGGGACAATCATCTCTTCTAAAGTCTCACTAGTAATATTCCTGCTTTCAAAATCACTTACATGGTTGCAGACAAGCTTCAGTATCTAAATATATGTCCCCAACGTCTTTCTCAAATTATGGCATGTGACTTTTTTAAGGCTAGATGTCCACTAGAGAGCATATTAAAATTAATTGTCACAGTCATTATACCCAAACTTCAAGTGGAATTCTATAATTTCTTCCATATACTACTCATTCTAAGCAAATAAATGCATCCAGTTCACATGAAAGAGGATAGGATTATGTAATGGCATGAATACCAGGAAATACATATAACAGTGGCCACTCCTAGGGCCTGTCTCCAAGAAGAGGTCCTAATGGCAAGTAGGAAAGCAGCCACTACATGAACAAGGATAAGAATTAATCATTCAATGTCACCATGCATTTTGTTAACATTATTTTAGATAAACTGTATTAATAGACAGGGGTCATTTTCTCTTATTAGCACTCTACATCTCTCTGGAAATTCCTCCAACATAGCCTCTTTATAATCAGGTTGCCACACCTTATTTAAAAAGGCTCTTGGGAGGAGTCACTTCAAGCCAATTCATGCTTCACAACTATCCATGGTGTCTGGCATATTTGCCTTTCAAGCCTGAAGATTCATAACACTTCCTCAAATTCATGATTTCATTCATCCCTGGTGGTGGCATGAGGTGGCCCTGAAAGTATTTATACCTTAAAGATATATGAAACAGTGACCAGGTTTGTTGTGTAGCAGGTTAAGTCAAAGCCTGTGAATCCAGCATCAGATGTGAGTGCTAGTTTGAGTCCTGGCTACTCCACTTCCTATTCAGCTCCATGCAGTGGCCTGAGGGAAGCAGCAGAAGATGCCCCAAGTGTTTTGGCTCCTCCCACAAGGGAAATCTGGAAGAATTTCCTGGCTCTTGGCATTGGCCTAGCCCAGCCCTAGTCATTATAGTCATATGGTCATATTTAGGAATCAGGGTTATTTGTCTCAAACCTCAAGCCATAAAAATCCCCATGTAATATTCTACTTTAGTATTAGAAAATCTTGATTAGAAATTTTGTTATATATATATATTTTTCTTTTGTATTTTAATATATATCTAGAATATCAGCATATATATTTGTATAAAATTACTGGATAATACATCTTAACTATCTTCAAAAAATAAATTATTTTATTTTATTTTATTTATGAAAGTGATCACTAAATACAAGCTCAGAGAATATAACAGAAATAATGTAGTTTTGTGGCATAACTATTCCTAAGTCAATAAAGAGCTTCAATGGTGAAATACTAAATAGAAAATATAACTCAGCTAAAGATAATTTTTAAAAGCTATGGGATTGAATATAATATAGAAATATAAGGTACTTTTAACTCTCATACTTTTCTCAAATTAGTGTCTTCTAGCACTGAATGAAATAATCAATACCTGGGTCATATGTGCTTTGGGAAGACTCACGTTAATGTTATATTCTTTGTTATATATTGTCCTGCTGCCTCTTGTTTTGTTATAGTTTGTGTTTGTCCAATGCCTGTAACAATCAACTTTGCCCTTCAGCATAACCAGAAGCTCTCCACAAGTGTCTGAGGCAGTTGGTTGAAATATAGTGATTCATTTTCTTCTGCAGTCATCTTCTTTAAATGTGCAAATAGACACACACTGACTATGTGATTCTCTTTACTGAATGCCTTGTGTAATTTAAGAGGATCTGCAATATGCAGTTGTGTATGTTGCATAGCTTTCTTAAGCCCCCAGAATTTCCTAGAATTGTGTTACCCATTATTATCAATGCCTCTATCTTTCCAGCTCTGTTAAGCACTACTTGTATGCTATTTTTGAAAGATATATTTCTGTTTATTTGAAAGTCAAATTAACTGTATTGATAGACACATAAAGAGTGGAGGTGGTGATGTAAAGAGAGAGATTTTTCTATCTGCTGTTTTGTTTCCTGAAATGGCCGAAAACCAGCCCTGACCCAAAAGGAGCCTAGAAATCCATCTAGGTCTCTCATATGGGTGGCAAAGGCCCAGACACTTGGGTTATCATCGACCTCCTTTACAGAACTAGAAGAGGGCTGGAACAGATGCAGAGGCACCAAGCCTGGAACAAGTACTCTGATATAGGATGTGGACAACAAAAATGGAAGCTCAGCCTGCTCTACCAATGCTGACTCCTTATCCTCTCTTTTTGGTTAAACATTGTAGCAAACTAAATAAAATACACCTGATCCAACAGTATCACATGTATAAGTTTTATCACATGTATAAGTCACTGGATTTACACCCATAATCATTTACAGTAGTCACATCTTCTTGTTGAATTAGCACCATGAGATAGTGACAGACTCTTTCAGCACTTATTGTCTTATAGTCTACTTCATCTGATTTAAGTACAGCTGCTCCTGTTCACTTTTGAATTCCATATGTGTTGATATATTTTTCTATATTTTCACTTTCAGTCTGTGAGTGTCTCTTTGTTTCTTGTGAGCAGCATATAGTTGGGTCTTATTTTTTAATTCATTCAGCCAGTCTGTACTTTTTAATATGGAAATTTATCCATTTTCATTCAAAGTTATTTATTTAGCAATGGCTTGATCTTACAATTTTTCTTTAAATATTTATTTTGTTTCTTTTTTAAATCTTTTTTATTTATTAAATATAAATTTCCAAAGTACAGTTTAGGATTATAATGGCTTTCCCCCCATAACTTCTGTCCCATCCGCATCCCTCCCATCTCCCGATCCCTCTCCCATTCCATTCACATCAAAATTCATTTTCAATTATCTTTATATACAGAAGATTGATTTAGTATATATTAAGTAAAGATTTCATTAGTTTGCACCCACACAGAAACACAAAGTATAAAATACTGTTTCAGTACTAGTTATAGTGTTACTTCACATTGGACAACACATTAAGGACAGAGATCTCACATGAGGAGTAAGTACGCAGTGATTCCTGTTGTTGACTTACCAATTTGACACTCTTCTTTATGGTGTCAATAATCTCCCTAAGCTCTAGTCATGAGTTGCCGAGGCTGTGGAGCCTTTAGGGTTTGCCGACTTCAATCCAACAGGGTCATAGTCAAAGTGGAAGTTCTCTCCTCCCTTCAGAGAAAGGCACCTCCTTCTTTGATGGCCCCATTCTTTCCACTGGGATCTCACTTGCAGAAATCTTTCATTTAGGTCTTCTTCTTCTACTTTTTTTTTTCCAGAGTGTCTTGGCTTTCCATGCCTAAAATACTCTCATGGGCTCTTCAGCCATATCCAAATGCCTTAAGGGCTGATTCTGAGGCCAGAGTGCTATTTGGGACATCTGCCATTCTATGAGTCTGCTGTGTCTCTCACTTCCCATGTTGGATCATTCTCTCCCTTTTTTACTCTATCAGTTAGTATTAGCAGACATTAGTTTTGTTTGTGTGATCCCTTTGACTCTTAGACCTATCAGTGTGATCAACTGTGAACTGAAATTGATCACTTGGACTAGTGAGATGGCATTTGTACATGCAACCTTGATGGGATTGAACTGGAATCCCCTGGCAAGGTTCTAACTCCACTATTTGGGGCAAGTCTGATTGAGCATGTCCCAAACTTTGCATCTCCTCCCTCTCTTATTCCCACTCTTATATTTCACAGGGATCACTTTTCAGTTAAAATTTAAACACCTAAGAATAATTGTTTGTTAATTACAGAGTTCAACCAATAGTACTAGAAAAAAAAATTCTAAAAGTGATAAAATATTACATTGTATATCAACAGTCAGGACAAGGGCTGATCAAGTCACTGTTTCTCAAAGTGTCCATGTCACTTCAACAGGTTTCCCCTTTGGTGCTCAGTTAGTTGTCGCCGATCAGGAAGACCATATGATATTTGTCCCTTTGGGACTGGCTTAATTCATTCAGCATAATGTTTTCCACATTCTTCCATCTTGTTGCAAATGACCTGATTTCATTATTTTTGACTGCTGTATAGTATTCTATGGAGTACACATTCCATAATTTCCTAATCCAGTCTACTGTTGATGGGCAGTTGGGTTGGTTCCAGGTCTTAGCTATTGTGAATTGAGCTGTAATAAACATTAAGGTGCAGTCAGCTTTTTTTTTTTCTAATTTCATTTCCTTTGGGTAAATTCCAAGGTGTGGGATGGCTGAGTTGTATGGTTGGGCTATATTCAGGTATCCTAGGAATCTCCAGACTGACTTCCATAGTGGTTTTACCAGTTTGCATTCCCACCAACAGTGGATTAGTGTCCATTTCCCCCCACATCCTTGCCAGCAATTGTTGGTAGATTTCTGCATGTGAGCCATTCTAAGCAGGGTGACGTGAATCCTCATTGTGGTTTTGATTTGTATTTCCCTGATTGCTAGTGATCTTGAACATTTTTTCATGTGTCTGTTGGCCATTTGGATTTCCTCTTTTGAAAAATGTCTATTGAGGTCCTTGGCCCATCTCTTAAGTAGGTTGTTTGTTTTGATGTTGTGGAGTTTCTTGATCTCTTTGTAGATTCTGATTATCAACCCATTATCTGTTGCATAGTTTGCAAATATTTTTCCCATTCTGTCGGTTGCCTCTTCCCTTTCCTGACTGTTTCTTTTGCAGTACAGAAACTTCTCAATTTGATGCAATCCCAAATGTTAATTTTTGCTTTGACTGCCTGTACTTCTGAGGTATTTTCCAAGAAGTCTTTGCCGGTACCTATATCTTGCAGGGTTTCTCAAATGCTCTCTAATAATTTGATGGTGTCAGGTCGTAGATTTAAGTCTTTAATCCATGTTGAGTGGATTTTTGTGTAAGGTGAAAGGTAGGGGTCTTGCTTCATGCCTCTGCACGTGGAAATCCAATTTTCCCAGCACCGTTTATTGAATCCTTACTCCAGGGATTGGTTTCTTTTTAGTATCTTTTGTCATTTTACTAGATTTTCAATCTTCACATCATTTTATGGTGCTGATTTTCTTTCTCTGTTTCTGTATGTGGTACATCCTTAAATATTTGTAATGCTGGTCTGACAGTGTTGACTTCTCTCATTTTTTTCTGCCTTAGAAGATCTTTATTTGACCTTCATTTATGAATGAGAGCTTCACTTGGTAAAGTATTCTGGGTTGGCAAGTTTTTTTTTCTTTCAGAACTTGGAGTATCACTCCCCATTCTCCTGGAATGTCTCCTGGAATTTAGGGTTTCTATTGAGAGATAGTCTGCAATTTAATGGGAGTTCCTTTAAATTTTAGGTTCCTTGTTAATGCTTTACTTTTGAAAATATGACTATAATGTGTTATGGTGAGGACATTTTCTCATTATGCCTATTTGGGGTTCTATTTGCTTCCTGTATTTGGATGTTTATATTTCTCTGAATAGCAGTAGCTTTCTGCTATTATTTCATCAAATAAGTCTTGAAGATCATTTTCTTTCATTCCTTTAGGAATTCCTAAGAATTGTGTATTGGATCATTTGATGATATCTCAGATATTAGACACTATTTTTATTCTTTTTTAAATAGTTTCTGTTTTTCTTCTTCTTCTGATTTCATTATTTTCTTATTTCACTGATATATCTATATATATTAAAGATTTATTTTTTATTATTTATTTGAAACACAAGTTACAAAGAGAAGTTGAGATGGAGAGATAGGTCTTCCCTCTGTTGGTTCACTCCCCAAATAGCTGCAGAGGCCACAGCTGTGCTTATCTGAAGCCCGGAGCCAGGAGCTTCTTCCAGATCTCCTTTGTGGGTGCAGTGGCCCTAGGACTTCGGCCATCCTCTACTGTTTCCAGCCCATAGCAGAGAGCTGGATCTGAAGTGGAGCAGCCAGGACTAGAACCAGCACCCAAATGGGATGCCAGCACTTCAGGCCAGGGCATTAATCTGCTGCACCACAGCACCAGACCCACTGAAATATATTTTTAAAAACCTGTCTTCCAGAGAAGATGTTCTTTTTGACCACATCATGCGTTGTTAAGGCTTTCCATTGCATACTTTATTTGGCATGTTGTTTGTTTCTAATATTGCTGTTTCATTCTTTTTGATTATGTCTGTATTTTCACTGAGTCCGCATGCTTGTTATATGCCTCTTGGTGTTGATTTGGTAGATTGCTTTAGCTTTAGTTCCAGTCTGATTTTGTAGTATATTCTTCCTAGGCCATTATCACTGTAGTTGATGGTAGCCAGAGTAGGGATCTTGGCTATTCTTGTGTCTCAGGTTAGTCACTGACATCCCTATTCCACAGTTCTCAAGCCAGCTCCCAGAGGAGGGACTGGTTTGATGAGCAGCTCAGAGTGTTGAGTGCAGGCTTTGTTGGTGCTGTGGTGTGCCTTGCACATGGACTCACAACCAGCATCTAACTCGGCTAGTGAAATTTAAAGATAAATGCCAATTCTAGGAGCTGGATGGTTGTACAGACTCCTATTCACAGCTGAGATCCAGAGCTAGAGCTACATTAATGATGGGTAAAGGAGGTGAGTCCCACAGACTCTGTCTGATACAGTTTTTGGAGCTATGAGAGTGACTTTGGCTTTGTGACAGCAGAACAAACTATCTTGGGCTATTCTCCATGGGCTGCTCATTTTAGATATGGCAAATCTGTAGCTTTTTTTTTTTTTTTACAGGCAGAAATAGACAATGAGAGAGAGAGAAACAGAGAGAGAGGTCTTCCTTTTCCGTTGGTTCACCCTCCAATTGCTGCTGTGGCCAGTGCACTGCGCCAATCCAAAGCCAGGAGCCAGGTGCTTCTCCTGTTCTTCCATGCGGGTGAAGGGCCTAAGGCCTTGGGCCATCCTCCACTGCCTTCCCAGGCCACAGCAAAGAGCTGGACTGGAAGAGGAGCAACCGGGACAGATCCGGTGCCACAACTGGGACTAGAACCCAGGGTGCTGGTGCCACAGGCAGAGGATTAGCCTAGTGAGCTGCAGCACCGGCCAAATCTGTAGCTTCAAAAGTAATCATATATTGCTGGTGAGAAGCTAAATTAGGACAAATTTCTGAAAACATGCAAATTATCAGAACAAAAATATTTTACTAAGTGATATGTTTCTTTAAATATGACTGCTAGAAAAATTGGAAATATTAACAGTAAATATGCATGAGTCCATATTTCTGAATAATAATGCTGTAAATAATCCTTAACACTTTCTGACTCTTTGTACTATACCAGGAACTGAACTAAATGTTTTATATGTAAGTGTTTGGAAGCAAAAGATTTTAGTTCCAAGTTCAGGCTTGTCATATTTGTTGTACGATCTTAAGAAATAATTTAATCTTTGCATAATCCAGGAAGTTTACCTCTAAACTTTGATGATAGTAGCACATTACAAGAAATGTTATTATATAAGTTAAATGAAAAAATACCAATGGGAACATCTGACTAAAATTCATTTCTGTATTATTTCTGTATTAGTTGCATATTAGTTCTGAATGAGCTAAACGAATAAGCTGAAGCCTGGTTAATATTAAACATTATTAATTTCAATATTTGTATTTTATACTTTTTGATACTTTAAATATCAGAACAAAAAGAAATTTTAAAAGATGTCCATGGCTAATTGTTGCTCAAAGAGAAAGTACATTATCAAGGGTATTTGTCTTTAGCTATGCCATACATTTGAGTCAACTCTGATTGCCTGCATATAGAGAAATGAAACAGAAAATCAAATCATCAAAAATGTCTCCTATGAATACAAATGTATAAGACATGGATAAACACTTCAAAAAATTGAGGGATACTAACTATTGTGACAGTTAAGAGTCTTTTCTTCTTTTTTCTTGAATCTCATAAGACTAGAAACTTAAAAGATGAAACTTCCTAATACAAGAAATGTAATTGAGACAATAGGCTTAGAAAAAAATGACAAGATGATTTAGAACAAATGTAAATGTCTGGTGAATAAGTGCAGCAATTTAAGAACAGAGAATTCAAGTCTGAAACTCTAAAAACTAAAATTAAAGGAGCCACGCACCCATACTGTATTATTATACAGGCTTGTTACATTTGCTCTTGTTACTACACATAAGCAAGGGCAATACAAGGAATCAAATACAATGAGTGTAGCAGTTATTATTTGTTTTCTTAACATCCCAAACAAATTAACATACTACAACAGCCATTTTATTGTGTAGAGCAGGAATTCTTACAGAGTTCATCTTCCAAGACTTATTGCTACTTTAGATCTGAAGCCACAATTTGAAAGACTAAAACAGCTGAGGAGGAATCCATTTCTTGTGGTGAGGAGAATAAAAAAAAGCTACATTCTCAAATCATCATACTGTTGTTGCTTTTCTATGCCGTATAACCTCAGTCAACTTTTTATTTCAATCCCATGAGCAATATACCATTCCTTGTGTGTCACAAGTACTCTCTCAAATGATTACTATGTTCTTTATCATTTTTTAAAAGATTGTTTTATTTTAAAACACAGTCATTGGATACAAATGCCTTTTAACCATTGTGATGGAGAAGATTACACTGATTTGCTCACACTGATCATTTCTTCCTCTCTACTGAATTCTCTGTTCTTGAGGTCTTATGAAGGGCATGAGGAAAGCTTTTGTTTTACTTCCCTATTGTTGTAAAAACAGTCCTTTGATGACAGTAATCATGTGCCCAAATTTTCCATAGTAGGTGATTATTATTAAAGTTTTACAGTGGTTACTTTTCCTATTGTTATTTTACATCTAAGCATTTCATTCAATTTGGTTGTCCCAGGTTCATTCACATTAAATACATAATCGTTATTTACTTTCTTCTCTATTACACTAAACCTCACAAAAGCTGCTGAGGCATTTTTTGTGCATCAGAATACATCATAACATTGAGAGGTGCTTTGATTGAGAAGATGACTTGTAAATTTTCTAACAGAAAGCAAGTACCATTTCTTAGTGAAGTGGTCCACTTTTTATTTAAAGAAGCATATGCAAATTATCTCATCTGATAACATTCTACAAAAGGTCTGAAGAGTCCTATTAAAAATTCTAACACAGAATTTTCTTTCTCTGTAACCAGACTGCTCTGCGTAGCAACTTCTATGGCCTTACTTTTACAAAGCAGATAAAACTTTCTTCAAAGATTCCTGTGATTCCTGGAAAGAAGATGAACTCATCTGGAAAACATCATGTAGGAAATGGAAGCAGCTGCAGATATCTTATTTCTGAAGCCAGGTGTCATCTGCAGTGCCATAGCATCTAAGAATGGATAGACAAAATTGTTGAGTAACATGTCCTGATAAGTCTAGCACATGAACAGAGAGATATGTAGGAAAATAAGTACATCACAACGTTTGAGTCTGCAAATTCCAATTTCAGAATCACCTGGTCTTTAACAAGACTGACAACACTGTAATGCACTGGATCTGGGACTGAACAACCTCCTGAGAAGGCTCATTTATTAGACCAGATGTCCTTTCAGCCAAAAAGCCTGTTCAGATGTGCTGTCAAAGTTCTTGAGTGGCCAACACTGAAGCACAATAACAACCAGGTCCATGAAGTCCCAACTTTTTTTCAAATTTGAGATATCTGTATTTTGTAGGAAACCTCAGTAAAAAAAGGTATGCATGTCCTCAGACTTCTGAAGATTATAACTTGGAATCAAGTTATATGGGCTCCTACTCATCCTCCTGGTACCAGACATTGAAGTGACAAGAGGTCTCCATAGTAAGCATGCATATTTACAAAACTTTTCGACATAATACTTCCGGCTTTCAACAGTCCACTTGTAATTCTTTTGGCTTAGGAATCCTAGAAATTGATATGCTTAAAGAATTTCTTCCAATATATATCATAACTGATGCTAATTGGAACAAGGTAGGCATCAGAAACTTCTCATTTAAAAAATGGTTCCATTACAATAATCAAAAGACCAAATTTAGAAGTCAGTGTTTTGGCAGAGCAGCTTCCTGTCCATGAAAAATTCAGCAACAGCATAATCAAATTCTGTAATATTCCTGACCTCCAATCCATGTTCCCACACTCCCTCCTACTTCTGCTTCCATTCAGCCCATTATTTGTACAATGATCTACTCTCAGTCTATTTTATAACATAAGATTAAACCTACACTAAGTAAATAATTCAACAAATGGTCAAAAAAAAAAGTACCTCAGCAAGAGAAACAAGGGCTCTAAAAGATAATTCCAATACAATCCCATTAAGGTTGCATGTACAAATGCCATCTCACTAGTCCAAGTGATCAATTTCAGTTCACAATTGATCACACTGATAGGTCTAAGAGTCAAAGGGATCACACAAACAAAACTAATGTCTGCTAATACTAACTGATAGAGTAAAAAAGGGAGAGAATGATCCAACAGGGGAAGCGGGAGACACAGCAGACTCATAGATTGGCAGATGTCCCAAATAGCACTCTGGCCTCAGAATCAGCACGTAAGGCATTCGGATATGGCTGAAGAGCCCATAAGAGTATTTTAAGCATGGAAAGCCAAGACACTCTGGCAAAAAAAAAAAAAAAAAGAAGACCTAAATGAAAGATTTCTGTAAGTGAGATCCCAGTGGAAAGAGCGGGGCCATCAAAGAAGGAGGTACCTTTCTCTGAAGGGAGGAGAGAACTTCCAATTTGACTATGATTCTGTCAGAATAAGATCGGAGTTGGCAAACCCAAAAGGTTTCCATAGCCTTGGAAACTCATGACTAGAGCCTAGGGAGATTACTGACACCATAAAGAAGAGTGTCAAACAACAGGAGTCACTGTGTACTTACTCCTCATGTGGGATCTCTGTCCTTAATGTGTTGTCCAATGTGAGGTAACACTATAACTAGTACTGAAACAGTTTTTTATACTTTGTGTTTCTGTGTGGGTGCAAACTGATGAAATCTTTACTTAATGTATACTAAATTGATCTTCTGTATATAAAGATAATTGAAAATGAATTTTGTGTGAATGGAATGGGAGAAGGAGCTGGAGATGGGAGGGATGCGGGTGGCAGAGAAGTTGTGGGGGGGAAAGCCATTGTAATCCATAAACTGTACTTTGGAAATTTATATTTACTAAATAAAAGAAAAATGAATGTTCATTAAGCATGTATTTTGTATTTTGCATTATTTGTATACTAATTTGTACAATAATCATACACACATTGTATACTAATAAACCAAGGAATATATGTTAAAAAATCTCAAAATGTCAATTTCTCTCATATATATATATATATGTATAGCCTTTTTGTTACTTTAATAGTTAACACTAATCAGGTCAAACACTGTATTTGTCTTTTTAACAGGTTTATTTCACTAAGTATGATGGCTTCCAGCTGCATCCATTTTATAGCTGATTAGTACTCCATTCTCTATATGCATACTACATTTTCTTTATCCACTCATCAGTTGATTCCATATCTTAGCTATTGTGAATCAGGCTACAATAAACATGGGGCTATAGATCACTCTTTCATATACTGATTTTATTTTGTTTGATAAATTCAGGAGTAGGATGCCAGGGTAATACGGCACATCTAATTTCATATTTCTGAGTTATCTCCATGCCTTCCATCAACAATGGCTGCACTAGTTTACATAACCATCAAGAGTGTATTGGGTTACCTTTTTCCCCACATCCTCACCAGAATTTATTGTTTGTTGATTTCTGTATGAGAGTCATTCTCATTGGGGTGAGGCGAAACCTCATTGTAGTTTTGATTTGCATTTCCCTGATGGCTAGTCATCTTGAGCATTGTTTCAAGTGTCTGTTGGCCATTTGAATTTCCTCTTTTGAAAAATGCCTGTTCAAGCCCTTTGCCCATTTCTTAACTAGAATGTTTGCTTTGTTGTTGAGTTCTTGAGCTCATTACAGATTCTGGATACTAATCCTTTATCAGTTACATAGCTTGCAAATATTTTCTCCCAATCTGTCAGTTGCCTCTTCACTTTGCTGAGTGTTTCCTTTGCAATTCACAAATTTCTCAGCTTGATGTAATGCCATTTGTCTATTTTGACTTTGATTGCCTGCGATTCTGGGGTCTTTTCCAATAAGTTTTTGCCTATGCCAATGTCTGGCAGTATTTCTCAACGTTCTCCTCAAGTTACTTGATGGTATCTGATGGTGGATTTGGATCCTTGATCCATTTTAGTTGATTATTGTACAATGCGTTAAATAGAAATCTTTTTCCACACTTCTGCAGATAGAGATCCAAATTTTCCAGTTGTTAAAGAGATTGTCTTTTCTCCAGAAATTGATTTTATCTCCTTTGTTGATTGTAAATGGATGGGTAGATTTCTGAAGTTTCTATTTTGTTTCACTGGTCGATCCATTTGTTTTTGAATGAGTACCAGGCTGTTTTGATTATAACTGCTGTATAGTTTTTCTTGAAATCTGGTATTGTGATGCCTCCGGATTTGTTTTTGTTTCATAAAATTGCTTTAGTTATTCAGGGTCTCTTGTGTTTCCATATGAATTTTAGCATCATTTTTTCTAGATATAAGAAAAATATTATTAGTATTTTGATTATTATCACATTGACTTTGTTATTGTTTTTGGTAGTATGGACACTTTGTAGATGTTAATTCTACTAATCCATGAACTTGAAACATTTTTCCATGTTTTTGTGTCTTTTCTATTTCTTTCTTTAATGTTTTATAATTTTTTATTTTCTTAGTAGGAGTTTTCTACCTCCTTGGTTAAATTTATTCCGAGGTATTTAATTTTTTTGTAGCTATTCTGAATTGGATTTATTGTAGAAGTTCTTTCTCAGCCATAACATTTTCTTTGGATGTAAAGGCTATTGTTTTTTGTGTTAATTTTATATCCTGAGAATTTACCAAATGCTTTTATGAGTTCCAATAGTCTCTCAGCGGAATCTTTTAGTTCCTCTATATGGGGAATCATGTCTGGTTTTGGATTTTAGTGGGAATCAACTTTTTCCCATTTAATAAGTTACTTGCTGTGGATTGTGGGTTTGTCATAAATTACCTTAATTGTGTTGAAGAAAATTCTATTTGTACCTAATTTGTTTAAAATTTTCATCATGAGGCCGGCGCCGTGGCTCAACAGGCTAATCCTCCGCCTTGCGGCGCCGGCACACCGGGTTCTAGTCCCGGTCGGGGCGCCGGATTCTGTCCCGGTTGCCCCTCTTCCAGGCCAGCCCTCTGCTGTGGCCCGGAGTGCAGAGGAGGATGGCCCAAGTGCTTGGGCCCTGCACCCCATGGGAGACCAGGAAAAAGCACCTAGTACCTGGCTCCTGCCATCGGATGAGTGCGGTGCGCCGGCCGCAGCGCGCCGGCCGCGGCAGCCATTGGAGGGTGAACCAACGGCAAAGGAAGACCTTTCTCTCTGTCTCTCTCTCTCTCACTGTCCACTCTGCCTGTCAAAAAAAAAAAAAAAAATTTTCATCATGAAAAGATGTTGTGTTTTCTAAAATGCTCTCTTTGCATTTTATTGAGATAATCATATGGTTTTTCTCATTTAGGTTGTTAATGGGATGTACTGCATTTATTGACCCAGATGTTGTACTGTCCCTGCACTCCAAGGTTAAATTCCACTTGTTCTGGATGAATAATATTTCTGATGCGTTGTTAGATTCCATTAGCTATAACGTTGAAGATTTTTGCGTTTATGTTCATCAGGGTTATGCTCTACAGTTTTCTTTCTTTGTTGTATATCTTTCTGGTTCAAGAATTAAGGTGATGCAGGCCTCATAGAAGCTGTTTGGGAGGATTACCTCCCTTTTGATTACTTTAAATAGTTTCAGAATATTGAAATTAGTTCTTCTTTTATGTCTTATAGAGTTTTGTAGTGAACCCATATTGTACTGGACTTTTCTCTGTTGGTAGGGTCTTTCTTACTGATTCAGTATCCATCTGGTTTATTGGTCTGTTTAGGTTTTCTCATATTCTTGGCTCAATTTTGGTTGATTGTTTGTGGCCAGGAATCCATGCATTTTCTAGATTTTCCAATTTGTTGGCATATAGCTCTTTGTAATAATTCCAATTGATTCTATTTTATCGTGTGGTATCTGTTGTTACATCTCCTTTTTCATCTCTGATTTTATAATTTGTCTGGTGTTAAGATAGCTACAATGGCTCATTTTTGCTCTCTGTTAGCAATGAGTATAATTTTCCATCCTTTTGTTTTCAGTCTGCTTGTATCTTTGTTGATGTGGCATGTTTCTTGTCAGCAGCAAAAATATGGGTCTTGCTTTTTAATCCATTCAGCCAGTCTGTAGCTTTTAAATGGAAAATTTAGGCCACTTAATTTCAAGGTTACTATTGATAAAGTAATAACTTGGCACTGCTATGTTTCCTTAAATATTCTTGTTATTTACATTGGATTTCCTTTGTATTTTTACTAGAGTGTTGATCTTCATACTCTTTCATAATGATGTCTTTCTGTGTTACCCTGTGTATCACATTCTTAGGCACCATTTGTAAGCTTTGAGGAATGGTTATGAATTCTTTCAATTTTATGGAAGTAAAGTCTTTATTTCACCTTTATTCATAAATGAGATTTGCAGGTACAGTATTCTGGATTGACAGATTTTTTTTCTTTATCAATTTGGACAATTTAGCTCTATTCTCTCCTTGCCTATAGATTTTCTGATAAGAAACCAGGTGTCAATCTAAGTGGAGATCCTCTGAAGGTGCTCTGGCATGTCTCTTGTGAACATTTTATAATTTTTTTATAATGGTTTACTGTTGAAAATTTGACAATAATGTGTCATGGTAATTATGTTTTCTAGTCATGTCTATTAGGAGTTCTATGTGTGTCTCCAAATTAAGGAAGTTTTCTCTTATTATTTCACTGAATAGGCCTTCTAATCGGTTCTTTCTTTCCATACCTTCAGGAATTAAGAAACTACACTACTTTTACATAAAATAATTCATTATTAAAAGTTTTTATTTTATAATGATGAGATACTTTATGCTTTATTGAGGTTAGGTTACATATAGTATCTATAAATATGAGATATTTACGAGTAAATGTATCCACCCTTGCAATTTTTCATGTAAAATAATCAACATTCACAACCCCCAAGGGTTTTCCCCTGAATCTTCCTCCTTTATTATCCCTAGCAAAAATTTATCTGATTTCTATCCCTGTAAATCATTTTCTATTTTCTAAAGCTTTGTGTGAGTGGCCAGTGTCGTGGAGCAATGTTTTAAGACACTGCTTATGATGTTGTCATCAGTTATGAGTTCATATTTGAGTACTCCTGACTGTTCCATGCCCAGTCCAGCTCTTTCGTATGCACCTGGGAAAGCAGCAGAAGATGGCCTAAACACTTATCCCCTTGCCGTCTACCCAGCACACCTCAAAGGAGTTCCATGCTCCTAGTTTTAGCCTGGTCCAGCCTCAGCCATTGCAGACATTTGTTGAGAGAACCAGTGAATGTTGAGAGAGCCAGTGGATAGAAGATTCTCTCTCTCTCTCTCTCTCTCTCTCTCTCTCTCTCTCTTTCCCTGTGTGTATTTGTGTAATCCTGAATTTCAAATTATAAATGAAATCTTTAAAAATAAATGAAAAAAAAATTTGTGTGAGCAGTCTTATCATGTTCACTCTTTTGCGATGCCACTTTTACCTCCTATAATTTGGAACTCAACCACTTAATTGCAAATATTAATGGTTTGTTTCTTTTTAAAATTTTATTTAAGTTATACAAATTTCATGTATTTTATATATACCGATTTAAGAATATAGTGGTAATTTCCACCCTAGCCTCCCTCCCACCCACATTACAGATCATTCTGACCTTTGTGATAGATCCTTTGTGGTAGAACCTTCTGAGCATTGGTGACAGTTTTGTTTTCAGTTTTTCTGTTGTAAATTAAATGCCATTATTTCCTCTTACTAATAAAAATAGGAAGAAAATGCTGATATATTATACTACACTTTTTAAAGAACTATTAATATGCCTGATGCTGCGACATAGCAGGTAAAGCAGCTGCCTGTGAAGTCAATATCCCACATGGGCCCTGGTTCATTTCCCAGCTGCTCCACTTCCTATCCAGCTCATTGCTAATGAGCCTGGTACAGCAGTGGAAGGTGGCCTAAGTGCTTGGGCCTCTGCTCCAAAGTGGGAGACCCAGAAGACGTTCCAGTCATTGTGGCCATTTTGGGAAAGAATGAGTGGATGGAAAACCTCTCTCTCCCTTTCCCTTTGTAACTCTGCCTTTCAAATTAATAAGTAATTTTTTTAAAAAAGAAACTACCATTTTGTTAAATATTATTACACAATTTTTCTTGCCAATAACATTATACAAGAGCTTTAGTTGTTCCACACCATTACTAATACTTGCTTTGCTCAGGGAATTGTATTTTAGCTGTTCTATTAGATGAATGGGGATAATTGCATTGTGGTTTCATGTCTATTTCTTAGATGATTAATAGTGTTGATCATTATTCTTGTGTCTACTTATCATTCTTCTACATTCTTTTGTAAAATATATTCAAATTTCTCACCGTTTTTGTTTAATTGTTTGTCATTAATGGTGAAATTAAAGAAACATTATATATATGATATACAAATATATCTGAGAAATATGCTTTGTAAATGATAACATGTAGTCTGTGGCTTCCTGTTTTACTAGTCTAACAAGATTATTGGGGTATAATACCTTTTGTATGCCTTTAAAAATAATATGTATTTTTTATTGTAGAATAGAAAGTTCCATGAATTTCAATTAAGTAAAGTTGATTGACAGTGCTAGTCACATCTCTATATCCTTACAGATTTACTGTCCACTTGTTATCTCAATTATTGAGAATTGAAATATATGAATGTAGTTATAGATTTTTTGTTCTGTGTACTTTCAATATTTCTATTAGTTGTTTCAATGTTAGGATGTTATGTGCTATTGCTGTGCTTTCTCCTCTTACATTATAAAATTACTTTATTATACACTACAATGATTCCTCTTAGAAATTTACTATTTGGAGTATGTTTAGCCACTACACATCTTCTGTCAGTTTAGTCATAATATAGCATCTTCATAATATAACATTCTCCTTCTTTTTGCATTTAATCTATTAGTCAATTTAAATTCAAAAGCTTATTTTATTTTTAAAATTTATTTATTTTTATTTGAAAGACAATGAAACAGAAAGGGAAATATATCTTTTTTTTAAAAAAAATATTTATTTATTTATTTATTTGACAGGTAGAGTTATAGACAGTGAGAGAGAGACACAGAGAGAAAGGTCTTCCTTCTGTTGGTTCACCCCCCAAATGGCTGCTATGGCCGTTGGTGCACTGATCTGAAGCCAGGAGCCAGGTGCTTCCTCCTGGACTCCCATGTGGGTGAAGGGGCCCAAGCACCCGGGCCATCCTCCACTGTCCTCCACAGGCCACAGCAGAGAGCTGGACTGGAAGAGGAGCAACCGGGACTAGAACCCAGTGCCCATATGGGGTGCCAGTGCCACAGGTGGAGGATTAACCAAGTGAGCAATGGGGCTGCCCGCAAAGATATCTTTTACCTGCTGGTTCACTCCCCAAAAGGTTCCAACATCAAGGTCTGGTTGAGACTGAAGCCAGTACCCCAGAATACAATCTTTTCATTCCACATGGTTGTCAGGGGCTAAAACATTAAGCCATTTCCTGCTGCCTACCAGGGAGCATTAGATAGAAGTCAATTTGGAAGCAGAGTATCCAGGACTGAATAATGCACTTGAAATAGAATGCAGTCATCCCAAGAGGTGGCTTACACTGCTGCAACAGAGTATCTGCGTGTCATTGCTTTTAAGAGAAAATGTAATAATAATTTGTGACATAATTCAACTCTGTAGTTTTATATTTTAAATAAATATATAACTATGAATATGTATATATATTTTCAGTTCTCATAGTAACTGTTTTATTAACAGAAAAGCTGTCATAAAGTATATTTCAGGACTTTTAAAATGAATCTTGGCAAACATGCACACACAACTATAAATTTTAAATATAATACTTGAAAATAATAATTGAAACCTAAAAGTGTAAGTATTTCTTGCGATTAATACATAAACATATATACAAATATAAGTAATCTAATATAGACAGAAAATAATGCAATGACTAATTTAATTTTACCCTTAGCTCTGGGGAGAGGTTTTATTAGAAATAAATTTAGCAGAAGAAAATATGGAACCCCAAGGGTATTAGTACAGTCCCTTATCTCAGATTGGGAAGTGGATTGGATTGAGGTTTTATGATGAAAGAAAAGAAGAACATTTGTAACGGTTCCACTGGACAATGGTAATATCAAGTAATCACTAAAACAATGATTTTATTCTAGAGAAAGCAGAATAAATAAAAATTTGCATATATATAACAGAAAAAGTATATTGATGAGAATATTTTTCTTGAGATATTAGTAATGTTTTGTTCTTAATTTGAGTGAGTGTTGATTATGAATGTGATCAGAGAACAAAATTTCATTTATCTGTACACTTATGTATATTTCTTGATATGTAAACTGTGCTTCAATAAAATGTTTAAAAATAGTCAATTCTGATACATAAGATATTATACCATTAGATAAATATTTTTCAAAAATACTAAAATGAAATACCCAGGGCCTTTATGTGATTTGAGTAATAGATCAAAAGGAAATCATGATTGTGATATGTATTTCAAGAGCAACATAAAAATGTTTTGTAATAAATCAAAAAACCCATACATAAAATATGTCAGTTATACAATACAGACCCACTTGTGGTTCCTTTCTATTATCAGGGTTGCAAAAAACAAACTTATCTGTGGAGCATCTCAGAATAATATGCCAATGAGCCAAGGCTTAGTGCCTGGATTTTGGGCTCTAACGTCCATTGTAGGACTAATAACTGACTGTCTGATCTGGGTATATAACCTTACAAGATGAGCAAGGGATGCTTATTGTTTGAGAGAAAGAAAACAAAGGGTGTGAGGAGATATAAAAGGACACATAATCCCATTTGAAGAGTTTCATATATGCAGATTTGTTGAGAATTTGACATATAGCAATATATGTAGTTAAATAATAGTTATAGATAAACGAATTTAAAAATTCTAAGTGTATATTAAATGCAAAGAAAAAGATACACTTTATTCAAATATCATTTGTTCTGAGTATTATGCCAGCTCTTTAATCTGAAAATAGGTAATTAAAAGAAAGAAATTAAGCTCCAATTATAATTCCTAGTTGATGAGGACAGATTTTCTTAAGAAAAATATTAGGTGATTAATAAAGAAAGAATGACAATTTTTTCAATGATAAGTTTTTAGTCCTAATAAAATGATTGATTCAGGTTTGAATTCAGTTTGGAGTTTTCACTGGAAGCCATTAAATATTCACACGATGCTAAAAAAAAAAAATGCATAGTTTTTGCTCTTCACAGTAAAATATGTACCAGCATCAAATGTGGGCACCGGTCATGTCCTGGCTACTCCGATGGCCTTGGAAAAGCAGTGGAAAATGGCCCACACACTTGAGACCCTGTCACCCACATGAGACACCCGGATGAAGCTCCTGGCTTCTGCCTGGCCCACCCCTAGTCATTGCATCAAATTGGGGTATGAAACAGCAGGTGGATGATCTTTCTCTCTCTCTCTCTCTCTCTGTCTCTCTCTCTCTCTCTCCCTCTTTGTATATGACTGGCGTTCAAAGGAAAAAATTTATTAAAAATTAATTAATTACGACAAATATGTTAGCCACCATCTTAACCAAGTTATTGTGTAGCATTGAGAATAGGCAGTCTGCCTGAGCATGTGTGTTTCTGATGGCTTGTCACCATGAGCGGTCCACGCTAGAAAGTCTCATCTGAACCTAATAAATTCTTTGAAACTTGCTAACATTTCCTTGGAAATAAAAGAGATTGAGAAATCCACCTAATAATACCCCAAGACACAGTGAGACAAACCCAGACTTCCTTACACTGTACAAGGCTGCAGTATCTTCAAAAAGTAATATCATAAGGAAAATGCGTGAGGATGGTCTGTTTCTAAATTAAAGAAAGCTGAAGAGATTTTCAGGGTACAATATGTTGACAATGAGTAAAGATACTACACAGATTTTTAGCTAACAAAAATTTGAATACAGATGAAATGTGAAATATTTTTATCATTTTTAATAATTATAACTACTTAAAGATATTGTGATTATTTTAAAAATCTATATTTAGTAGATGCATACAGAATTATTGTCTCATATATGTAGCAAGTGTGACAATTGTTAAACAGTTGCTGTTAAACAATTGAATCTTACTAATGTTCCTTTTGCACATCATGCAGCTTATCTGTATTTTTTAATATTTCAATTTTAAAATATTGAAAAGAAAATATTTCTCCACATCCCTGCTGTCTGTATTCATAAATTATTCACATTGTTGTTAGAATTATCTTGCTTAAAAAAAAAAGAATTATCTTGCTTAAATATAGATTCAATCAAGCAATTTTTTCTTCAACACTTAAATAACACATCTAAGAAGCATTATTTAACGCATTGATTTTTTTGGGGGATTGTCTAATTATTTTATCATAACAATTACATCACTCCTATTTTTACACTCAATATTATTTTCTTTCTTAACTCTAAAATCTTCTGAAATATGATTGAACTCCCAAGACTTAATCTTTCTGAATTTCAATATTTAAAATCCTTAGTATCCAAGCTAAAGAGGGTACAAAATTTCAAAAATTATCAATTATTCAGTGTAATCTGTTGGTGTTTAATTCTTTGAACAAATCTTATATGTTACATATTAAAAATAATATGTGTATTGTTAAAGGACACATAATTTAAAAATATATAGAGGCCAGCACTGTGGCATAGTGGGTAAAGCCACTGCCCGCAATGCTGGCATCCCATATAGGCACTGGTTCCAGTCCTGGCTGCTCTACTTCTGATCCAGCTCTCTGCTATGGACTGGGAAAACAGTAGAAGAAGTCTCAACTCCTTGGACCACTGCACTGCATGGGAGACCCGGAAGAAGCTCCTGGCTCCTGGCTTCGGATCGCTGAAATTCCAGCCCTTGCAGCCAATTGGGGAGTGAACAGCAGAAGGCAGATCTCTCTCTGTCTCTCTCTCTGTCTCTCTCTCTGTCTCTCTCTCCTTCTCTTTCTGTGTAACTTTGACTTTCAAATAAATAAATAAATCTTTAAAAACAAATAAATAAATACAAATATATGACAATTTTGTGTGTCAAATCAAACATCACACAATTAAAATATTATAGTTCATTTCATGTCAAATATTAAACATTGATCTTATATCTTAAAGGTGAAAAATTCCCAAACTTTTTACAAATTACCATTAAAATTAGAAATGTCTGTATCAAATTTATCATCAAAGAGTGTGCGACAGGTCAGTATATACAGCATATCACATACAAAAGACATGAAGAACAATACTCAAAGAAGTAATATTTTTATTTTAAAGTTGCTTTATAATAAACTAATTTTATGCAAAAATCATGAATATCTTGAAGTCTATTTGAGAACTGTTTTCCACTGAGTTATTTTTCAAGTAATGTATTATATATGACATAACTTCCCTCAATAATGTTGGAATTTATGAACATTTAAGCTACTCCACTGTGTTCTGCATATAGGTTATTGAATCCATTGCTGTTGATTTCCTGAAGTGTTACTATTACTGACATTTTAATACCATTCTTGTTGAGAGAAAATTCAGTTAATGAGAAGTTTATGTTTAATTAGAGCTCATGGATTTTGTACTTTGGATGACAAATCAATTCTGTTATTATAAAAGAAAACCTAAAATAAGAAACAAACACTACCTCATTTAGTCTATTGATTTCCCTTGTTTTTTGCTGTCTCACATCTATTTTTTATATTGTTCTTGTCATGCTTGGATAGAAGCCTAAGCTTCCAGCAACAGTTGCTACCATACAAGTTAGTCCTCAAAATGAAATAAAGTACATTCGTCTTACTGACCTTGCTGGCCTTAGCTTAGAATTAGATGACTTATTCCCTCTCTTATACCAACGACAGAGCTACACCTGTCATAAAAAGCTGTTACATCCATATGTATTAGATATGACATAAAGTACTGTCTACTATATAATGCTTTTCTAGCACATAGGGCTTGCTCACTTCTTATATCTTAACTCAGGAGACAAACAAAAGGCTTAAGAAGGCTTCTATTTGTTCTGAGGTCTTAGTTTACTCTGCCAAGTAGAACTACAAAGGACTTTATATTTCTGTATTTTTTTTTTTGATGATGAGTCCACAAAGGAAATAATTCATAAAGCTTCTCTCCTGGTATGTTCCTTTTTACTCAAGAGAAATACACTTAAAAATAGATATAATTAAATTTAAAAAGCATTCAAACACACTGATGGCCTCTAGTTTCTCCTTTATAGAATGATCCTCTGTCAGAATTCTATGATTGTGAAACATAAATAAATATTACCTTCCAAATTCAGACTAAAACAAATGAGAAGGCAGTGAGGCATTTTCTCTTGTCAAATTACATTATTCCACAGCTAAGGAATAACAGCATACCTATTCTGAAACATCCCCATAGTGTCAACCTCAATAAAGATAGTAAAATCATAGACTTTTGTATTATTCTTTACATTTTATAATGCATGCAATGTATTCTGTGATATGGATACATATTAAATTTCATATTTACTAAAACTAGGACTGAGAAACCTTTTGGGTCAAGTAATTTCTTACCAATAACAAAACCATTAATTGACAGACAACCCATTTACATTCCAGAAGCTGTTTTCTAGAGGCAACAGGAGAATATCATATTGGTAAAAAATTTGAATTTTGAAGTCAGGCTGCCTGAGAGATTTTTTTATTTAGAAATTCTTCTCTTTTAATAGATAAATAGATTTGATGATGTATTTAAATCTGTGCATCTATGTCTTCGTGTGCATATTTGAAGGATTAATAACTGAATATGACTCAGAGTTTACAGTACTTAGGATGACTCAAAGTGGACAGTAATTGGTGTGTATGTGTGTGTATATGTGCACATAGGTGTGTATGTGTTGTTGGGTTTCATTTCATTTGGTTTCCTTTGGTTGGCTTTTTAATGTTACTATATTTTATTGTTATGGTTATTGTACCACTCTGTCTCAAGCCACAGGTGTTGCACCACACAGGCCAATGATGAGAACTGTATTGCACTCCATGTCCTTCATGGCAGGCAAGCACTTGGGCAGAATCCTTTTGATGGATTTCAGCAGAGTTGGTGTGAGAGTAGCCATTAGTGGGCACATCTTTCTTGAGCTAAATGGTCCAAATTCAGTAGTACTGTAAACTTACGTGTATTAAATACACATTATATGACAAAACTATCATACTTGAGTGGTTCTTTAGTTTACATTCAAATACTCCCATAGTAGAAACAAAATGATGCAAATAAAAAGCAGGCTTCTATATATTGTACATAGGTTCTTTGTATCTAATTAATCTAGTATTAAAGTATAAAGTATGCCCATGAAGAATAAATATGTGCTTCCTTATATGTTTAAAATAATATATAAAAATATGAATTATAAAGTAGTTATCTCAAAACTGGTATGATTAAGTGTTCTCCCCAAATAGAAAGGACTATTAATGATATCATGATAACTCATGATGATAACCAGTAGGGAAAACAAGCTACCTTTCTTCCAGCCTCCAGCATTTTGAGGACTTCACATTATGCCCCCTTAGAGCATCCTTGAGGCCCGTAAGATTTCTGGTAACTGTCTCTGACAGATTCTCCCATGTTCTACACTCTAACCATTCCCAAAGCTAATACCAAGTGGTTTTGTTTGGTCAGTTCTACTTTTTTTTTAAATGATAACACTCTACTACAGTATCCAATTTTTATGCTGCAAAATTGTATTTTCTTTTGAAAGCTTTATTGTATTTATTTGAAAGTCAGAGTTACAGAAATAAAGGGAGAGGGAGAGGGAGAGGGAGAGGGAGAGGGAGAGGGGGAAGGGGAGGAGGAGGGGGAGGGGAGGGGAGGGGAGGGGGAGGGAAAGGGAGAGGGGGAGAGAGGGAGGGGGAGAGAGAGAGTGAGAGAATCTCCCATCTGCTGATTCACTCCTTAAATGGATGAAAAGTGGATCTGAACCAGGCTGAAGCCAGGAGCCAGGATCTTCTTCTGAGTCCCTCACATAGCTGCTGGAGCCCAAGGACACGGGCCATCTTCTGCTGCTTTCCAAGGAACATTAGCAGGGAGCTGGATCAGAGACAGATCAGTCAGGAATTAAGAAGTACCCATTGGCATGCTGGCATTGCAGACAGCAGCTTAATCCATCTGACCACATCAGTCCCTGAAATAATTTTCATGGAACAAATTACACAGCAGCAAGCCTCTTAAAGTAATCACTAACTTTCTTTATGATTTTGTGTTAGGCATTCAAGAAGGCCTGAGCTGAGCATTTCTTACATGAGCTATCTATGTATGAAGCCACATGTGAGCTGTTGGCTTTATTCATCACTAGAGCACTACAGACAGTTCAGTCACACAGTCAACAAGCCATACTCTTTAAGCTCAATTGAGACTGTTGACCAAAGCATGTAAATATTGTCTCTTATTAGACCTTTTACTGAAATGTCTGCATCCAAGTATGCAAATTAGGCTTGAGATGTATTACCTGTTTTGAACATAGTCACACAGCATCAATCATTCACATCTTGTAGATCATAAGTGTGTCACAAATCTACCCAGATTCAAGGGAAGTCTTTTGATGTGATGATGGCAAGGTCAAACTGTGAAAGTATATGTGGAATTGCAGGTTATTGTTGCCATATTTTTTGAAAAATATGTGTGAAAATGCAGAATGTTCTTCTAGTCTTGAAAAATTTAGTATTTTCAAATTCAGCTATTTCCTCTAAAAACTGAAATAATTGTAATAAGTATGAATGCTGTTAAAGTTTCATAATAAAATAAAATATGAAGTTGCTTTGACACGACTTTCCTGGCATACTAAGTCTCCTTTTCTTAAAATCAGACTCGGGGCTAAGAGGAAGGGAGTTTTTCTTGAAACATTTATATACTCACATTGCAGTTAATTATTTCAACTCAAGACTATTCATGATATTAAAGATAATAATATTATGAACCTACTTGGGGGCCCAGTGCTATGGCACAGCGATTTAATGCCCTGGCCTGAAGCACCAGCATTCCATATGGGTGCTGGTTCAAGACCTGGCTGCTCCACTTCCAATCCAGCTCTCTGCTATGGCCTGGGAAAGCAGTAGAAGATGGCCCAAGTTCTTGGGCCCCTGCACCCACATGGGAGACCCGGAGAAAGATCCTGGATCCTGGCTTCGGATTGGCACAGCTCTAGCTGTCAGTGGCCAATTGGGGAGTGAACCAATGGATGGAAGACCTCTCTCTCTCTCTCTCTCTCTCTCTCTCTCTCTGCCTCTCCTATCTCTGTGTAACTCTGACTTTCAAACAAATAAATAAATCTTTTTTTTTAAAAAAAGAAACTACTTGGTCATGGCAAAAGATACTTATAATATAAAAAAATTTAATGCAACTATTTCTCAATTCTCAGTAAATTAATAGAGATTCAAATAATATGGATAGAAATACTTATATACTTGGGAAATTTACAAGGTGATAAAGGAAACAATAGTGTATAAATTAGATTACAAATATAATTTACAAATTATATTTATGGGTCAACATTTTACTTTATGATGCAGAAATTTTGAAATTGATTAAAAACCAAATTCACTTAAATGGTATAGCCACATTTTCTACATGATGAAAGTTTGTCTAGATGACAATGAATTTTATACTGGAATGATGATAAAATCTTATGCTCTATTTTAAGCCATGTTTTGTAAATGCCTTAATAATGTTTTAACTTTAAAATAACATGAAAACTTCAGGTGAAAAAGCTGCCTAGGAAATTTATCATTTTGCCTTAGGAAATATGGAAAAACACAACATCATCAACAACAATGTGTGAAAAGTTAGATAGGCTAATAGGCAGTTAAGTCAGTTGAAATGTGAAGATTTAGGCTAATAGGGACCTAGGTCAGATTTTTACCATGAGAGAAGTCTAGACATATAGGATTATAGACATAGGATTATAACTCTTGCTTTCTGATTGCCTGTCTTTTCTCCTTCCCTAATTGGTTAAATCTGGTCTGGTTTTCAGAAATGGGTCTATCAGAGAAAAACATTTTTTATATAAAAGGACAGACCCCACAGACTTAATTGGCAACTCTCTCTTGGATTCTCTTGACTCTTGACTGACAGTTGTGGCAGGAGGTTTCCTGCTTTCAAAAAATCTCACTTTGCTCATTGTCTTTGTCCATTGTTATCACTGCATAGGCAGAAGACAGACCATCAAAGATGGTCAGAATAAACTCCCAGAATAATATCCTATTTGATGAGATTATTGGATATTTGTTCCCAAATGTTCCTTCTAGACACTGCAGCAACCTTTCTCTATCTTCTGCTCTAGCTTTGCACCATTCTCACATACCATGACAATAAAAGGGGTCTCAGAAAGTACCCAATCTGGATTTTTCACCCAATCTTTGAGCTATTTGTTGAATGACCTAGTGTTCATTCATTCCTTTTTGATCATACAGAAATCCCAGCACCTTTACTAGGTGGGAACCTCCTGGCTCAAATAAAGACTGCTGTTCTAGGATCAGAAGAGATTGCATGCCTTTTTCTGACAGAGACAGCTATGACCTCTGAAATTGGAGCACCCAGTGGAAAGTTGATTTGGTATGAGTGCTCAGCCTAAATTCATCTTAAAAAGTGATTCCCCTTTCCTCATCAGAGATAGTATCCGTTAAAATCTGAGACTCAAAGGGGTTTAAAAGCTATAGTAGACAATATCAAGGTTTAGGGACTTTTGTAGCCATGCAATAATCTCTGTAACACTGTGATTCTAGGGGTTCAAAAGCCAAGTGGATAATGGGGAGCAGTACAGGCTCTTTGCCTCATTAATAAGGCTATGGTGTCCATACATCCTGTGGTTCCTAATCCCTATTCCTTGCTATTGAATATTGCAGAAGGGATTGTATGGTTCCACGTATAACCTCTATTTCTTGTTACTGCAGATTCCAGAAAGGATGGTCTATTTTTGCTTTCCTCTGAGCCTTGGATTCCAATTTCTGTTTGTCTTTGAGAATCCCTCACTTCAGTCCTCACAATTGACTTGGACCATATTGCTTCAGGGATTTAGGAACAACCCACACATTTGATCAGATCTTGTCTAAAGACTTGTTAAAGTTTTCATATCCCCAAATAAGTGTTCTACAAATGTAGGACAATATCTTTCTATGTGCTCAAACTGAGGAGGATTTCCAAGAGGACACTAGAGCTCTCTTCACATGTTTAGCCAAAAGAGGGTATACGGTTTCAAAGTTCAAGGCATGACTCTGCCTACCATCTGTACAATATCTAGGACTGCCGTTGTTAGAGAACAAGGTTAAGACTATAGTCCATTTCTCACTGCCTAATACTATTCAGAAATTAGAGAATTCTAGGGTAGGGCATACTGGGATTTTGTTGGCACTGGATCCACAGGTTTGGAAAAATAGCTTACCCGTTATATGAACTAATAAAAGACACACAGCAGCCAGAATAAAAAAATTCTGGTATTCAGCATAGAGACCCAATGAGACTTCATCAAGCCCTAGTCTAGAACCCTGCCCTAAGCCCCCTCACAATTAAAATGTTTAATCTCTAAGTAACTGAAAGAAAAAGTATGGTTTAAGACTAACTCAACTGAGAGAACCACCTCAACAACTTGTGAGATATTAAGCATGGAATCTGATTTAGTGGCCAAGGGATGGCCATCCTACCTCTGATTCCCAAAGCTACTAGGATTTACTAGTGCATATGCCCAAATAATATAACTGGAGAACTAGTCTTATAAGGGATCCTCTCATTAACAGATAACCATCACTTGACATACCAGACATTATTACTATAGGGCCTTGAAGTTCAGATCTAGACATGCTCCTCTCCTAATACTACCACTTTCCTCTAGAGTAATGGAAGGTCCCAAGTAGGGTAGTGAAGAGCTGGTTTTGCAGATATATGTAGTCAAAGAAGGTCTTAAAGAAACCTCCCCTCTCCCTAGAAAATAAATATTGTGTCTTTATTTGTCCTTTGTGGAACATGTAACCAACCAGACTGAGTATGCTATCCTTATTATGATAGGAACTATTGAGAGCTTTTATCTGCCCCTTGGAGTTAAGTGCCCAGCTGGCTGAACTGATAGCCTTAACAAGAGCCCTTGAACTTAACAGAGAGAATGAATGATTGATTTTGTATATATATATATATATATATATATATATATATATGTATGTATGTATACATATGCTGACTTGCTGACTTACTGACTTTAGGCCTTCTATGCCTATGCAGTTATTTTTATTTGAAAGGAGAGACATTTTCTCACTGATAATGGGACTCCTGTTAATTATCATAAGGAGATAAATCATTGGTTGTCCTCAGTATTCCTTTACTCTGAAGTGGCAGTCATATACAGCAAGGAACACCAGAAAGGCACAAATGAAATAGTAGAGGAAAGCTAACTGGCAAATTTGGCTGCCCAAGAAGGAGCAAGGCAAAAATCTTCCCCTTGAGTTCTTGGAGCCTCCTCTGAGTTTACACTGTCTGGTCTAATGGATGGCTCCAATATGTAGAGAGAAAATTTCATCTTCATGCTTCATGCCAATGAAAAGTTCTTAAGACTCTCCACCAAACTTTCTACCTAGGGCAAGATAAGACCTTAGAAATGACTCAGCAACTATTTATTGGAAAAAGTCTCAAAAAAAAAAAAACAGTCAAACAAGTTGGAGGAGCTTGGGAACTATACCCCATGATCAACCCCAGAAATCAAAATCTACTGTTTACCAGAATACAAAGGGTGGGAAGCTATCCAGGAGAAGATTGACAGTTAGATTTCACTCATATGTCTAGCCCAGAAATACCCAGTGCCCCCTCGTCTTTGTAGACACCTTTACCTGTTGGGTAGAAGAACTTCCCTGCAGGACTGAAAAGGATACAGAAGTAACCAAAGATATTCATACAAATATTATCCCAAGATTCAGACTCTCAAAAAGCCCTCAAAGTAACAATGACACATTATTTAAAGCACAGGTCACCCAACGAGTTGCCAAGGCTCTAGACATTCGATACTATCTCCATTGTATGTGTAAACTCCAATCCCATCATCAGGAAAGGTAGAAAAGACTAATGATGTCCCTAAACAACACTTAAGAAATTTGTCCCAGGGAATTCACCTTCCCTGGTAAATCTTCTACTCATAGCATCAATGCAAATCTGACACATCCCTTTAGATTAAGGACTGAACCCTTTTGAGAAGCTATATGGGAGAGCTTTCTGTACTAATGATCTAGTGACATACCCAGAAAACATTAGACTTACTAAATCTGTAGTTCAACTGCTAAATTCAAACAAGCTCTTCAATAATCATCTGAAAGACTACCTCAGGATTTGGGAATTCCTAAATTCAATCCTGGAGACAGTGCTAATAAAAGCTCTTCCCGGTTGCTCTACATTACTTGCTGAAATCTGAGAAGTGTCATCCTGTCCATTCCATTTGCAGTAAAGGTCTCAGGCCACAATGCCTGGAACCATCATTCCAGAGTAAAAGTCTGGACCTGTGAAGCCCCAGCAGACCAGAGCCTAGAAAACAACCCCATGTCTCATACAAGCAAATAATACAGCTACTTATATGAAGCCCCTGAGGGACTCAAGCTGTTGTTTAAGAAGACCCTACCTCCAGGCTTTGTGCCACTAGGATTAAACAACTAGAATTCCTTGAACTCCAGACAGTACTCAGATGAAACACCCAAGAACACTGGCATTCAACCAGGCCCTTAGACTGACTCTTGGAGGACTGTTTTGCAGCCGTTCCAGCTCTACATCCCTTCTCAGCATGAAGAAGTCAGAATAGGCATCACCTTGTACCCCTAGTGGCAGTCAGAGTCCTTTGTGGTGGATGGAGAGGGTAATGTAAAGAGTTAAACTGGTGAACAGTTAGGTGAGTTGGAATGAGAGAAGCCAGATGGGCTAATAGGGAGTTAGGTCAATTAGTTGTACATAGTTTTATCATGAGAAGAGTTTAGATAGGGTAGTAATTCCTGCCTTCTGAGTGGTTGTTTTCTGCTCCTCCCCTAATTGATTAAATCTATGTCTGGTTCTCAGAAAAGGGCTGATCAGAGAAATCCAGTTTGTGTATAAAAAGGCAGGTCCCGGCTGGTGCCGCGGCTCACTAGGCTAATCCTCCGCCTGCGGCACCGGCACACCGGGTTCTAGTCCTGGTCAGGGCACCGGATTCTGTCCCGGTTGCCCCTCTTTCAGGCCAGCCCTCTGCTGTGGCCCAGGAATGCAGTGGAGGATGGCCCAAGTGGGAGACCAGGATAAGCACTTGGCTCCTGCCTTCGGATAGGCCAGAGTGGCCGCTGGAGGTGAACCAATGGCAAAAGGATGACCTTTCTCTCTCTCTCTCTCTCTCTCTCTTTCACTGTCCACCCTGCCTGTAAAAAAAAAACAAAAAAACAAAAAAAAAACACCTCTCCCTTGGAGTCCTCCTCCTGATTGCTGTGGCAGGAGATGTCTCACTTTCAGTAAATCCCAGTTTGCTCGCGTGCCTTTCTGCATGTGAGACAAGTACTGAGATTGCTTCATTGTCCCACAACGAAAGGAAAGGGTAAGCATGCTTTTCTATTATGGTTGACAATCAGAAGTGACGTGCAACTAGTTGCTAGTTGTAGACATAAACTTTGAGTTGAGTAAGTTGAAGAGCTGAGAGCATACACTAGTAAGTTAAAAAAAGATACTGGTGAAGGAACTTATTCTGAGAGACTTTAATGGCTGTTTAAGAGTGTCTAAAACTCAGAATCAACAACAAATGTGTGCTAAGTAGTTCGTCACCTTTATTCCAACAGAAACTGAGTATAAGAAAGAAGATGATCAGAAAAAGATTAATTTCATAAGTAATAATGAGGGAAGATTATAAAGTCAAGCAATAAAAGTGATGAAAATGAGAGCTATGATTAATAAATAGCCATCCAAATTTAAATTAGACTCATGCTTCTTTTAATTGGCTAACATCCTCCATTAGTTTTTTTAAAAGAGTTAACTTGAGACACATTATCTAAATGTCTACAAGTGTTATTTTTATGTGTTAGAAACATGGGTAAGTAAGCTGTGATCTAATTAAGTTTGATGTCACTAGTTTGCACTTCTGTGCACACTGGATAAACCTCTCCTGTCTATTCTAATTAATTTTATGAAAATTGACTATCCAACTGATTATATCTTCCAAAATTAAAGGAAAAAGGTAATGTGACATATTTATAACTTCTGACAAAATCATGTCAAGCATTTGGAAATTATTTTCTATTCTATGTGTATAGATCTGTTATTCTCATGGAATTTATTACACAATTATAATAAATAAGTTTTTTTCATTTTGACAGAAGAGATTGTTTACAAATATAACCACCTCTAGCCCCAAGAAAAAAAAGAATTAGCTTCAGTAAACTCAGATATTTTTATAATAATTTTCATATAAAAATCAAAGCACAGACTAGATGATTAAGAAATGCTAAATGAAACTGTACATTTAATCTGGGCATGTATAAAATTCCTCATACATTTCATCAATTTGTAAATCCTGTATGAAGTGCCTTTAACATTGCTTAAATCCAATAGATCTCCCAGCTACTTAAAGACCTTTGTTCTTTCCTGTCTTTGAATTGAGGATCTTTAGAAATGAGGATGAGGTTGAACAATGTATGCAAGAAATTGCATTTGCCTCCAGCAGTTCTATTAACTTTCTCAAGCTGTGTGGTATCCCTTATTAATTCCACATAGAATTTCTACTAAGGATGTCAGGCTGGCCTTCTCAAGATATTTTAGCCCTGTAACTTAATCATGTTTTCTCCCTCCCATGCTCCAGCTGTGGACAATTTAGAAAGCAAGCAAACAAAAATATTTTGCCCTTGTCTAATCCACTAAATTTAATTTTGAATGTGAAGAGTAGTTTAAGAATTAGCAATCCCTTTGCAAGGTGTCCAGCGCGTAACAAATCTTCCCAGGCAGATGAATCGATTAATTCACAGGCTTTTATTGGGGTTCCACTCCCAGGTAGGTTCCACAACCCCAACAGAACAACAGAGCCGGGGGCTGGGGAAGTCGTGGGTCGGAGATTGGGAGAGCTCCTTTTATAGATTCAGGGCATGGGAGTTAAAAGTTGAGGCGGGTCTGATCCTCACTGGTTGACCTTTAGGCACCCTCAGGGACCTTGACAAGGACTTTTCTTCTCTGTTAGTACAGGTAGGGACTTCTCCATTCCCGGAATATAGGCCTTCCTCCTTGCGGATCCCAAAGTTAACACCCTTTTTTCCCCTTATTTGATGATCATACTCTCTTATCATTCTTAAGACACATAAGGTAGTGGAGCTCAATATTTTCTACAACTCTCACCTAAAAAATGTGTCATATTCCTATTACACCACAAATTCTAACTGGAAGTGAGTGTGGGGCAGAGCATAGAAGGATAATTGGGTACAAAGAAAACAAACTCTAAAGCATTATAGGTTTTAGTTGAAATGGCTGTATAGGCCAAAATAATCACCCACCCTACTTACCCACCACCGTGATTTTGATAAAGCTGCTTTGGCTTAGTCACTGATAATAGCCAGTTGAAGCATGAGGAAAGAACTTTGTACCCAAGTGAGAGAAAGTTTCATGATCAACCTCAAACTGTATGCTGGCTGTTCTTCACTTGCTTACCTCTTAAACACATGGGACAGTTCTCTCCAAGATATGTAAATGATATTCCATGTTTCTCATTGTTCTCCACTGAAATTTGACTTCTATTACCCCTTTCTTGTCTATCTGTTGTTATGTAAAGCCAACTGTTAAATGAGGACATTTGAATAAACGCCTATGTATGTGTTTAAAGTACATCAATAGCTATGAAGGCTTTGTCTGCTTAGAACAGAGTGGAATTCTGGGGAGGGTTAGAGGGTGTTACCTGATTCTCATTTCTCACATCAAAATACAAACTTCAGCCAAAATAGCTAAGAAGCACCATGATAAGTATCTCAAATTCTTTAAACATTCTTTTTTCTCTTCATGTATAAAAAGCATTCAATTATATCATGGAATAAGCTCTTTAAAATATTTATTTTTGCACATAGGCTAATATGTTGAAAATCACCTATTATTATATTTGATGACTAGCTCCTTACATACAAGAAACAGTATCCTCCCCATTCTTATAAGCTTGAAAGCTGGTTTTTCAACTTTCTGTCAAATATTTAAGAAGTTCAGTCTCTAGGAGTTAGGTCTTTCCATCTGGACAAGGCAGTTTGATTGTTTAGAGAAAGGAAATCATGCTTAATGCCTTTTTGTTAATGACCATGATGGAGGTATGCACAGTGGTATATGGGGCAAAGGGAAGACACCCAATCTATGTGTGAATTAAGAGGTAAATGAAAGAGGCAATACTTATAATAAGTCTGAAGGAGAACAGGAGACAGGGAAATTAAATGCATAGAGGAGTAGGGAAGAGAAATGAAATACAATTCAGTAAAATGCAAACATAAGGAACTGGTATGTTTGGGGAAGAAAAAGTAGAGAAGCCAGGTTGAACTTGAGAGGGAGCACAGCAGGAGGCTTTGTTCTGCGTTTTGATGCAGATGGAACCACAGAAGGATTATTTTTATAGAAAGTGTTGTGATCACATTTGGATTTTATAAATATACTTTGTACAGCAGTGTGAAAGTTTTATAGGAATGGAGCAAGATGAGGTACAGCCCACAAGTTACTTTTTATTAAACAAATCATATTTACATGGTTAGGCTATTATGTGCCATATAGTTACAAAGTAGCCTAGGTTATTTATATTTTTGCTAAAGCATTAGTAGTTATTTTGAAATAATCTGGGACAGGTTTGTTGCTTAGTAGTTCCATTCTGATATGTTCTTATCTAGGAATACATGAAAGCCACATTTACATGACATCCAATCTCTATTTCCCCTACTTTTTGAAAGGCAGTGTAATAGACATCTATTTAAAAAAAAAAGAAAACGAAATATGACTAATATGAGCATATACAAAGGAGTCATTCTCTATTGTTGGTGGAAGAAGATCTGTTACCACCTGGAAAAGTAATTGCACCACAGTGGAGAGTGATTTGACTGGTAGGAAGCATGAGGCCTACAGTCTGCCTGGCCTGGATTTGACAGAATCATATTTATCAGTTTCATAGGGTTACATAAAATATGTGTGTAAATGCAAACTGAAAAACATCTCAACTGTTTTTTTCTTAAGGGTCTATTTTTCATGTAATTTTCAATATTGTGTATTTATTTCAGAAAAGAGAGACACAAATGGACATCTCAAATGTTTGTTCATTCCCCAAATATTTGGAAGCAAGGAATTTAAGCCAGGTCTCTCATGTGGGTGCAAGGACAAGACTACTTAAGCCATCACCTGCTGTGTCCCAGAGTACAGATCAGCAGGAAAACGAAATCAAGAGCAGAGCTGAGACTCAGACTCAGGCACTCCAATAGCAGATGCCGTATTCTAAGCAATACCATACTCACCGTACCAAGTACTATCCCAAGGTCCTATTTCTAATTAGATAAATGCACACATTTATCCTACAATAAAAAGAATTCACTTGATTTTGCAGACTCTGACAACTATTCAAAAGAAGTATATAAGTAACTTATTTTATTTGGCTTGTTTCATAAAAACATTTGCTACAAAAGCACTGGCTATTGACAAAAAGATTGTACATGTGCAGACACTTGCATATTTTAAGTAAAAATTTCTAAATGGAGATTATCATCCATGAAGCAGCATTTTCTCTGAGCTGACTAGGTATAATTTCATTGAATATCAAAAAGTTTTGAAACAAATAGTTTTTAAGAAGTATTTTATTGCATTAGATCGAGTTCCTTAAAGCTGGAGACTGTTCTCATGATATGAATCAGTTGATTCCTACTGTTAGAGGAAGAGGGGTAATGAAGCAAGGAAGATGGCATAAAATAGAAAGCAAGGATGTTGCCCTGGCAGTGGATTAACTTCAGCATACACCCAAGGAGGAATTTTGAAACAAAATTAAATCAAATAGATTGTCCCACAAATGACAGGGGTCAGAATTTTATCCTTTGGTGAGGAGGGCAATACTTTTTTGCACAACAGGTGGAATTATTTTCTTTATGTTATACAAAATAGAGTAGCTAAGGGAATAATTTTATTAAAAATTGAACCAAAAAACCTATATGATGCCTACTAGGGACTTACTTCAGATTTAAGTGCACACAAAATCTGAAAGTGAAAGAATGGGGAAAGATATTTATGCAAGTGATAGCAAAAAGAGATCATGGTTTGCTATAATTACAGCAGATGAAACAGACTTTCAGTCGAAAACTGTAACAAAACACAAAGGATGTTGTAGAATTATAAATGGTCCAATTAACCACAAGATATTACAATTACAAATATGTATGCACCAAGTCCAGAGCACTTATTTATACTTATACATTTACATTTTATTATTATTATATATTTAGCCTTATTATATTATGTATATATTATTATATAATAAATATATTAAATATATAAATTGATAGAAGCATAGGAAGAAATAGACAACGATATAACACCAACAGTTAACTTTGAGACCTTACTATTAACAATGGCTAGTTTATACAAATTAAAAGTTAATTAGGACATAGTGGACTTGAATGATATTGTAGACCAAATGAACCCAATAAACTATTTTTAAAAAAATATTTATTTATTTATTTGAAAGACAGAGAGTTGCATAGTTGCAAGGAGGCAGAAGCAGAAGCAGAGAGAGAGAGAGGCCTTCCAACAGCTGGTTCCCTCCCCAAATGTTGGCAATGGGCAGAGCTGGCTCAATTTAAAGACAGGAGCCAGGAGCTTCTTCCAGGTCTCCAACATGAGTGTGCAGAGGCCTAAGGTCTTGAGCTATCTTCTACTGCATTCCGAGGCCTTGGCAGAGAGCTGAATCAGAAGTGGAGCAGCCGGGTCTCAAACCAGTGCCCATATGGGATGAGCAGGCAGAGGCTTCACCCACTGTGCCACAGCTTAGGCCCGCCTAATAGACTACTAAGGAACATTCCACCCTACAGTTACCGAATTCACTTTATTTTTTAAGTGCACATGGAAAGTTCTCCAAGATAGATAACTTGTTTTATCACAAAATACTTGTAAATAAATTTAAAGAGATTGAAACATATCAAATATTTTTCAAACCTAATGGAAATGAAGTTATTGATTAAGAAAGGAAAATTGTAAAAATTTTTGGAAATGTGGAAATTAAACAACACACTCCTGAACAACCCACTGGTCAAATACAAAATGAAAATAGAAAGAAACAAAATACATATGTTACCTCAGTAATCATATAGCAGGATTCAGTGGGAATTAATTTACAGATTTTTGTATGTGATTGAAATACAAATACTAGGAATACTCCTGTAAATCCCAGAGCCTTTATAACCTATAAGCAAGCCAGTCTACGTATGAACAAATGCCAATTTTTATGTGACAAGACTGCTTCATTCATGTTCTCATAGGAGTATTTGTAATTCGCTAGGAGAGAATTTTCCCCTCTAAATGTCTTCACCTTAGGTAGATCAATCCAGGTGTATGCAACTTTAAAAAATGATGTTTCTTTTCAATTTTCTAAGAGCCAAATATTTGAATTGAAAAGATGAAATAGTAATTGTTACAATCAACTTTGTAATATAGTTTATACATATAAATGATATGTAGACGATCTGAAATACAAGTACTATTATTTTTCCATGTTCTTTTGATCTGTCAAAATACAAAGCAGATAATCATTTTTCCATCAAAGAAAATTGAATTAGGTGGATAAAACACTCTTAGAATTATAGGGAAATACTAAAGTGATTATTTCTCTGCTGTAATCATCATCTGGTAATGCCTAACAATAACTCAAGGTCTTAGAAATTAAATATTTCACAATCTAGGTACAAGCCCTAAGCAAACCTGTGAATACATTTCATAAAGTCTCCAGTGTTAAACTACCGTCTACATATTTCTAGAAAATGTATACATATGATTAAATCTATTCTATTTTTCTTGACCAGATGATTGCTGTTTATGTCTTAAATCCTACAGCGTAAGAAATCATCACCTCTTGAGACATCTCACCACATCTAGAATATTTTAGTATTTTACAATTGTAAATAATATATTGTCTTCTTATTTCTCTTTTCTTATTTGTCTTCCTAATGTGTCTTGGTCCTCAGTTTTATCACTTTTGTATCCCCAGCATATTATGGAGCCAGTTATTAAGTGGAAATAAAACAATCAATTGTTAATCACATTATATCTGAAATATAAGCTCATTGAGAAGCAGACACATCTTTTGTCAAATATTGCTAGAATACATTGTAAGAAATGGGATAGGAGTTAGTGGAGAGTGAATTCATGGGTGGCTTTTGAAAGACCTTTCCAGTTCTTCCAAATAGCTTCCTGACACTTGAGTACAAAACAAATTCTGAAACCCAGCAGACTACACGACTTGGATGCTAGTGGCACTAACGATATCCTATCAGGGAAAAAAAAATATTCTCAAGTGGGCACGTGTTTAGAGTGAAGTAATAGGCATATAACATTTTCATATTATTTATTTTCATAATAATTCATGTAATAATATTCTCAAAATTCGTTCAGATTTAACATTCTCTCCATGAATGCAGAATGAAGTCTTGGTACTGGCACAAAAATGGATACGTAGACAAATGGAACAGAATTGAAAGCCCAGAAATTAATTCAAGTATCTACAATGAACTTTGACAAAAGAAATAAAATCAAAAGAGAAATTTAAAAAATACTAGAAATGAATGCAGATGACAAAACAACATATCATAATTGATTGGATACAGCAAAAGTGGTGTTAATATGGAAGTTTATAGCAATTGGTGCCTATATCAAGAAATTAAAGAGTCATGAAGCAAATAAGCTATTAGTGCATCTCAAGGAACTTGAAAAACAACAAACCAAACCTGAAAATAGTAAGAGGAAAGAAATAATAAAAATCAGTGCCTCAACACTCACATGACTGAATCAGATATGTTTTTTCTTTTAACATTATCAAAATTGGTTGTGATTTAACAGTTTGAGCAAAGGTTCCAGTGGTTGTCGTGTCTCAGGTAACATGTCGTAGATATATACTGGTCGAAACATAATATTATGTTATTTCCTTAGACAATGTTCAGCTCAGAGAATTGGAAGAACTTTAATAAACCATAACAAGTAAATACATTTCATTTATCCTATTAAAATAACTCAATAAGCATATAAGTACATATTTGTTGTATCAACAACAACAAAATCAACAGGAAAAAAATTTCACAACACAACTGATATTGGAAGAAGACTCAACCAGTAGATTTCTGGATATGGATGATATTTCAGATCACCATACTGATGAATAAACCAAAATTTAAGCTGCTAGGGAGGAATGGAAGTTACAGTCTTTCTCATGAGGAAGCTAAAGAAAATACTATATATATATAGTGTGGAGTCATCTTAAGTGTGGCATTTGAAGAGAGTAGCTACTCTACGCTCCAGCCTATTCTCCCAGCCATGCATTTCAAAATGAAAACCACAAACTCTGTTTCCTGCTGATGGTGCATCAATCTTCTGTTTGGAGTCAGTTTAGAAGAAACTGTCTTAAAAAAGAAAATGTATACTAATCTTCTATATTCGTGCCATAATCCTTTACTGACAACTTTGAAGGAGCAGGGTTAACACAAAAAGAATCACATCTACACACATTTATGTAAAATTTTAGAAAATCAAAATAAAGATCAGAGTCTAAGATATTTCTGAGGAAATGATACAAGACTGGTTTCTTTCTTAGTAACACTATGTGCAAAACCAATAGTAATTAAAAGAACAAATGCTGCTCAGAGTCCTGAGGAAAAAGTATTTTCTTTAAGCTAGAATTATATATCATGAAAATTAAATAAGACTGCATTTTTTAAAAGATTTATTTATTTATTTGAAAGTCAGAGTTACACCTAGAGAGAAAGAAAGGCAGAAAGAGAGAGAGGTCTTCCATCTGCTGGTTCACTCCCCAAATGGCCTCAACAGCTGGAACTGTGCCCATCTGAAGCCAGGAGCCAGGAGCTTCCTCTGGGTCTTCCCACATGGGTGCAGGGGCTCAAGGACCCAGGGCATCCTCTACTGCTTTCCCATGCCATGGCAGAGAGATGTATTGGAAGCAGACCATCCAGGACCTGAATCAGTGCCATATGGGATGCTGGCACTGCAGGCAGTGGCTTTACCTGTTATGCCACAGTGCCAGTCCCAAGACTACATTTTTAGACACAAAAAGTCTGACATGTTTTCAGAAATATTTTGAATAATGTACTCTAGGATTTCAGAAAAAAAAAGATACTGAGGATTATCTAAAACATTTTTTAAAGAAAATAATCCAGGAACTTAATATAGCAAAACACTAAAGAAGAGTCTTCAGAAAATGTTAAAAAAACATGGTTCTGATATACATATATAAATATGTATATGTCTATATATATTTACATATGCATACATGTTATATATGTACACATAGAAGTTTGTGTACAGAAGAGTGTGTATATATAAACAAATCTGTAGTGACATATGTATAAGAGACTCACAAAGCAATTACTTCAAATTAAATCAGAAACACAGAAGGATCCATGAAGAATAGCTTTCAGAAGGAAATGAATTGATTGCCAAATCCAGTTTTCTGGTAAATCATGAGCTTACTTGTACATTATATCTATTATATCTATAACAATAATAAAAGAGAATGAATAGCAAACCACCAAAATTGGAAGGTTTTAATATAATCAACTTGAAAAATAATCAAAATTTTCTATATTTCTGAAATAATCACAGTACCTACGGAAAGAGTATCAATCCATTTTTTTTTTTTTTGCAGATTTACTCATTTATTTGGTTGAAAGAGTAGTGGAGAATGAGATACAGAAATGGAGATAGATATCCCAGCTTGATGGTTTACTCCCCAAATTGCTACAAAAGCCAAAGTTGGGTCAGACTGAAGCCGGAGGCCAAGAATTACATCCAGGTCTGCTGCATGTGCGGCAGGAATGTGAACACTGGAGCCATCATCTGCTGCTTTTCTATGCACTTCACCTATGAGCTGGATTGGAAGCAGAGCAGCTTAGTCTGGATTCAGCATTCTGCTCTGGGCAGCCAGCATCCCAAGCAGCAGCTGAACCTACTGCATAAAAATGCTCTCCCCTCAAGTTAGTATTCTAACAGATATTCGATAGAGTCAAAGAAGTAAAAAAAATCAAGTAGACATTCTTCAATAGGAAAGTACAGTAAGAGAAATGAAAATTGCAAGTTAAAATCAGCAACAGACTAGTTCAAAAAGAACAATCAGTGACTTTGAAGACTGCTTTGCTTGTATTGAGGAATGTTCCTTCTATACTCAATTTGCTTAGATTTTCCTTTTTTTTTTCTTTTTTCTTTTTTTTTTTTTACAGGCAGAGTGGACAGTGAGAGAGAGAGAGACACAGAGAAAGGTCTTCCTTTTCCCGTTGGTTCACCCTCCAATGTCCGCCGCGGACGGCGCGCTGCGGCCGGCGCACCGCGCTCCTCTGATGGCAGGAGCCAGGAGCCAGGTGCTTTTCCTGGTCTCCCCATGGGGTGCAGGGCCCAAGCACCTGGGCCATCCTCCACTGCACTCCTGGGCCACAGCAGAGGGCTGGCCTGGAAGAGGGGCAACCGGGACAGAATCGGTGCCCCGACCGGGACTAAAACCCGGTGTGCCGGCGCCGCAAGGCGGAGGATTAGCCTGTTGAGCCACGGCGCCGGCCTTGCTTAGATTTTTCATCATGAAAGGTTGTTGTGTTTTATCAGAGGCAAAGACTTCTTGGAAAATACCCCAGATGCACAGGTAGTCAAAACAAAAATTAACAATTGGGATTACATCAAATTGAAGATTTTGTGTACTGCAAAAGAAACAGTCTGGAAAGTTAAGAGGCAACCAACAGAATAGGAAAATATATTTGCAAATTAGGCAACTGATAAAGGATTAATAACCAGAATCTACAAAGAGATCAGGAAACTCTACAACAACAAAATAAACTACCCACTTAAGTGATGGGCCAGGACCTAAATAGATATTTTTCAAAAGAGGAAATCCAAATGGCCAACAGACACATGAAAAAATGTTCATGATCACTAGCCATCAGGGAAATGCAAATCAAAATCACAATGAATTTTCACCTCAACCTGGTTAGAATGGCTCACATATAGAAGCCTTTCAACAATAGATGCTGCAGAGGATGTGGGGAAAAAGGGACACTAATCCACTGTTGCTGGGAATGCAAACTGGTAAAGCCACTATGGAAGTCAGTTTGGAGATTGCTCAGAAACCTTAATATAGTCCTACCATAAAACCCAGCCATCCCACTCATTGGAATTTACCCAGAGGAAATTTAATTGGCAAATAAAAGAGCTGTCTGCACCTCAATGTTTATTGCAGCTCAATTCACAGTAGCTAAGACATGGAATCAACCTAAATGCTCATCAACAGAAGACTGGATAAATAAATTATGGGATATATACTCTATAGAATACTATACAGCAGTAAAAAAAAATGAAATCCGGTCATTTGCCACAAAGTGCAGGAATCTGGAAAACATTCTAAGTGAAATAAGCCACTCCCAAAGGGATAAATATCATATGTTCTCCCTGATTGGTGACAACTAACTGAGCACATAAAGGAAACCTATTGGCCAGCACCATGGCTCAATTGGCTATCCTCCATCTGTGGTGCCGGCACCTCAGGTTCTAGTCCTGATCAGGGCGTTGGATTCTATCTTGGTTGTTCCTCTTCTAGTCCAGTTCTCTGCTGTGGTCCGGGAATGCAGTGGAGGATGGCCCAAGTGCTTGGGCCTTACACCCACATGGGAGACCAGGAGAGTCACCTGGCTCCTGGCTTCGGATCAGCATGGTGTGCTGGCCACAGCACACTGGCCGCAGTGGCCATTGGGGGATGAACCAACGGAAAAGGAAGACCTTTCTCTCTGTCTCTCTCTCTCACTAACCAATCTGCCAGTCAAAAAGAAAAAAAAAGAAAGAAAAGAAAAAGGAAACCTATTGAAGTGAAATGGACACTATGAGAAACAGTGTCTTGATCAGCCCTTGTCCTGCCTGTCAAGGAACAACTTACTATTTTATTTCTTTTAGTATTTTTGTGTTCTATTTAATACCATTTTTGTGTTCTATTTAATTATCACACAATTATTCTTAGACATTTAAAATAAACTGAAAAGTGATCCTTGTTATTTATAAGAGTGGGAATAAGAGAGGGAGATGTACATTTCGACACATGGCTCACTCAGACTTACACTTAATGGTAGATCTAGAAATGTGCCAGGGGATTCAATTCAATCCCATCAAGGTGGCATGTACCAATGCCATCTGACTTGTTAAAGTGATCATTTTAAGTTCATTATTGATAAAAAAAAAGATAGGATTAAATTTCAAAGGGGTTACATAAAATATCCAGTGTCTGCAAATAATAATTGATAGAATTAAAAATAATAGAATTATCCTACATGGGAAGCAGGATACACAGCAGACTCATTGAATCACAAAGGCCCTAAACAGCACTCTGGCCTCAGAATCAGCCCTGAAGTTATTTCGATCTGGCTAAAAAGCCCATGAGAGTTTTCAGGCATGGAAAGCCAAGACATTGTGGGGAAAAAAAAAAAAAAACCTAAATGAAAGATCTCTGTGAGTGAGATCCCAGCAGAAAGAAAGGGTCATCAAAGAAGCAGGTACTTTTCACTGAAGGGACATGAGAACTTCCACTTTGACTATGGCCTGGTCTAAATAAGATCAGAGTTGGTGAACTCAAGAGGCTTCCATAGCCTTGGCAGCTCATAACAAGACTCTCAGGTGATTACTGATGTCATAAATAAGAGGGCCAATTGTAAAATCAACAATAGAAGTCATTGTACACCTGCTCCCCATTTAGAATTAATGGTAAAACTACTACTCAAACAGTACTCTATACCTTGTGTGTCTGTGTGGGTGCAGTCTATTGAAATCTTTACTTAGTATATACTAAGTTGACCTTCTGTATATAAAGATAATTGAAAATGAATCTTGATGTGAATGGGATGGGAGAGGGAGCGGGAGATGTGATGGTTGAGAGTGAGAGGGAGGTTATGGGGTAAAAACCACTGTAATTCAAAAGTTGTACTTTGGAAATTTATATTTATTAAATAAAAGTTGAAAAAAGAAATGTTTTGATCATGGGATCAATGTTTTAGCCCAGGGGGTCGACCCTGATTGCAATGCTGGCATGCCATATTTGAGTATTTGTTTTGGCCCAGCTGCTCCACTTCTCATGCAGCCCTCTGCTAATGTGCTCAAGAAGGCAACAGAAGTTGTTACAAATGCTTGGACCTCTCCAAGGAATGTGGGAGACCCAGATGGAGTTCCTGGCTTGTGGCTTCAGCCTAGCACAGCCTAGGATGTTGCAGCCACTTGGGAAGTAAGCCAATAGGTAGAAAATCTTAGTCTTTCTCTTTCTTTCTCTTCTCTTTTTCTCTCCCTCCCTCTCTCTCTCTGCCCCACCATCTCTCCCTCCCTTACTCTCTGATGCTTTACTTTTCAAATAAATAAATAAATCTTAATAACAAGTTTTATGTTCTTAAACATACAGGATAATGTCATTATTCTCATGTAATCCAACCTAGAGTTATTAATTTAGAAGATTGTATTTGTTTATGGTTATCAAATTCCTTCTCTAGTCTTATCACTAGTCATATTCCTTTTTCCTACACATTCTTTTTGTTTACCAATTTCATAATCTTCTATGTACTACCTTCCATATAACATCCTAAAATGTTTCCCAATATGTGTTAGCATTTCCTATCCTCATCCAGTCATCTGAATTTTGCAAACCTTTAGGTTTGCAGTTCAAGGGCTATCTCTTTTGGGAGTATTTCCCTTCAAGGCACAGAAATATCTGTTCTATGATCTGCTATAACAAGGATATTTGTCATTTGAATTTACCCTGAGGCTTACTTTTCCAAGACCTACCAGAAAATGTTTGCCTTAGTAATTCTCTCTGATGCCTTTGCCCCAGGCTCAGGCCACAACCCAACACTTTCTGAGCAACAAAGGAAAGAAATTCTGACCATGCCATATGAGGAAGAAAATTCTGAGGCTGGGAAGCATATTTATGACTGTTGATTTATTTTGCTGCTGGCGCATTGGTGGATTCTAAGTTTTCTAATCTTCTTAGAGTAAATAAGGAATTTAAGTACTTAAATACAGGTAATATCTGCCTGGTTGGTGAAATTTGATAAAAAGTTGCATTTATACTTTCTTAAGAAAATGTGGCAAAATGATTCTGCTACAAATATGCACAGTAATGGATAATATCAGAGTCTTATTATTGGAGACAGAAATAGTGGAATTCTAGGCCTTCTGGGCTTCTCATGAAACAAAATATAAACATGCTTATAGGTAGGAGAAATATTTAACAGTTGGTTGTCGAAGTAGTATAAAAATTGATGCATTTGAATATCTTTTTAAGTTAAATATTTCCAGTGATATTTGATAAGATTTTTTAAGGTTCGAGGTTAACTGTATTGTACAGCAGGTTGGGCTGTTTGTGCCCTTCATTCTGACATCCCATGTTGTAGTGCTGGTGGGAGTCCTGGTTTTCCCAAGTCTGATCTAGCCTCCTGGTAATGTGCCTGGGAAAGCACCAGCAGGCCACCCAGGAAGGAGACCCACACAGAGTTCCTGGCTCCTGGTTTTGGCTTGGCCCAGCATGGGTTGTTACAGTCATTGAGGAGTGAACTAACAGATGGAAGTGCAATCTCTCTCTACCTCTCTCTTTCTCTCTCATACACACTCACACACATTAGTATAACCACTGGATATTTCACACAAATTTGTCTTGGATCAAAAACACAAAGAAGCTAGTAATTTGTTCTTCATATATTTCTAAATATGCAAAAATCTTTGCACAGAAGTTTTTAATAACCTCTACCATTTTTTCATATAGAAAGTATTACTTTACCACTATTTGTAAATTATCAAATATTTTATTAAAAGCAGCTATTTATTTTCATTTTTTAAAACCTCATATTAGGTAAAATCCATATCTAAAATGGATGAAAATGACTGTTTTTTTCTTTCTTCCAGGAAAATAGAAGTATCTTTATTTTTATTTTAACCCTATATGTGTAAGGTTACTTGAGAAAATACTCTTTTACTGTCTGCAATTTCCAGGATTAAATGCTATCATTCCATGTTGTAGGTCAGAAAAAATGGACACCATGTACTTGAATCTGACAATAATAAAATAATATTCTTCAGTAAAATTAATTAGCAAGTTGAGATTATAAAGAATTTAATGGCATTTCTCATCAAAATATTTCAAATTGCTTTTGAAACATTAACTCATTAATTCTCATTGCACTTAGGGGAGTCAATTAAATACTCAAGAATACTCCATCTGAGATCTGTTCATCATCTGTGAAATTCTTTCTTAGAAACTAAAATAAATAGTTGTGATTATGGAATTATGAAATTAATTAATATAAATCTCATTGTAGTTTTCCTGTTATGTGCAAGATAATATGTTATGTTAAAGCAAGGCCATTAAAATTGAATAAAATAGTTATATTCCTGATCTTTAGATTTAAATTCTGTACTGACTCTCTATCACTGGTGGATAGCTCTATTTTGCCTATTCTTTAAAGAAACAGGAAAGAGGGGCCAGAATTTTGGCATAGCCGGTTAAGCCACTGCCTGCAGTGCTGCCATTCCATATGGGTGATGGTTCCAGTTTGGGCTGCTTGACTAACAAAGCCAGCTCTCTGACACTGAGCCTAGGAAAACAGCAGAAGATGAAACAAGTGTTTGGGCCTAACCCGTACTCATGTGGGAAGAAGAACCTGGCTCCTGGCTTAGGATGCACCCAGCTCCAGCACTTGTGGCCATTTGGGGAGTGAATCAATGGATGGAAGATCTCTCTCACCATCTCACTCTCCCTTCCTCTGTAACTCTGTCTTTCAAATAAATAAAATAAATAATTTAAAAGTTGGAAAGAGAATGATTTCAGCATTTAAAAATAGAATGAAATGTTTACCTCCTGAAAAGTAACGATGGGATAGAAAACAAAGAGTTATCAAAGCCAGAAAAGTCCATATTCAAACACATTCCTTGCACTTTACACCAACAGAGATCCTACTGGATTTAAAAACTCTCTAAAACCAAATAAACTCTTAATCCTGGTTTGACTCTTAATGATTTATTATGAGTCATCTTAATACAATTTATTCAGTTAGGAAATAAAAGCTCATTCAGAGTAATGCAGGCTGGATTAATTTTTACTTAATGATTTAGTAAAATCAATGAAAGGTAATTGGTAGCTCAAATAAGATAAAGCTTTATTTTGGAACTAAAGAATCAATATATTGGGGATGTAAAATAATAATAAGTAAAACTAAAAATAGGAGATATAAATAAAAAGTATTGGAAGTATCAAATCCTCTGCCTTATGCAGTATTACATCTGAAATCTCTGTTGGTTAGTAAGGTGTTAAACCCCACACCTTATACTGACAACTCTTTAATCCAGTTAGTTTAGAATGTGACAGAACTTAAGCTCCCATTGTTTTATCAAGTCTATAATTCAGTCTAGCTCACTTCAGTGCCTCTCTCTCTTTCTTCCTTTCGTTCTCTTTCTTCCTTTCTTCCTTTCGTTCTCTCTCTTCCTTTCTTCCTTTCTTCTTTTCTTTCTTTTTTCTTTCTTTCTTCTTTTTCTTCCTTCTTCCTTCCTTCTTTCCTTCCTTCCTTCCTTCCTAGTTTTTTATCAAAGAGAGAGAGAGAGAGATTTTCAATCCTCTGGTTCACCCAGTGGTCTGGGCTGAGACAAGCCAAAGCCCGGAGCCAGGAGCTTCAAGTGGTTATCCCACATGGGTAGGAGATGCCCAAATACTTGACTATCTCCCACTGCATTTCCAGTCCATTGACAGTGAAGTGGGTTAGAAGTGTAGCAGTCAGGACAGAAGCCAACTGGGGCCCGCATGGGATGCTGGCATTGCAGATAGTGCCATCACTGGCTACGCCACAACACAGGCACCTCATTTAAATGTCTTTTGTACTGTAATTAGGCTTGCTGGCCAGTTCTGCTTTCAGGTTGAGGATACAGAAAAGCTAACTAGCTAACATATTGCAAGCCTAGCAAACACAAGGGAGTGTGGTGAGCATTTTGATCTTTGGTTGGTAGCATTATTGTTTTTATTCACTATGCATGTGAGCAAAACAACTCTTACAAAGGTTTAACAACTTTGTGTATAGCATATCAACAGAGTGCTAGATTTAGGACATGAAGATTCATTCAACTTCAGACTCACTTCTTGTGATTCTATGAAATAGACAGGAAATTCCTTATTTTAAATGCTGTGAAACCTTTACTTGTTATGTATTTATGTGTGTGTATATATATACACAAATAATATTTTGGATTATTTGAGTAACTACTTTAAATATTACCATGTCATATCAGTATTCACTTCTGTTTATATTCAAAATATTCTTAGTACTAAATAATACTAGTTTTATGGTAAAATATTATTATAGAGGAAGAATAGAGGTGAATATAATTCATAAGTATACATCAAAATATACAAGCAGAGGGGTGGGTGTTTGGTACAGTGATTAAGATGCAACTTGGAATGCACACATTGCATAACACAGTGCCTAGGCTCAAGTCTCCACTCTGCTATCCAGCTAATATGTATACTGGGAAGCAACAGGTGATGTCCAAATAGGTTCCTGACACTCATATGGGAAACTCAGATTGAGCCAGACTCCTACTAGCCAAGACTACTGTGGACATTTGGGAAATGAACCAGAGGATAGGAGATCTCTGTTTTTTATTGTTTCGTTTTTTAATTCCTTGTTCTCTCATTCTCTCTGCCTTTAAGATAAAGTAAAAAAAAAATGATTTTTTTTTAAAAAATGTGAGCACAACTGCACATTGTATAATAATGAAACAAATGACTTTTAAGGTAGGATTCAAAGGTGGTACAATATGCTAAACTCAGAAGAAGTTGATTCACTGATTCACTCCTCCAGTGTGTGTGAAGGCTGGGGGCTGGGCTGGGTCAGGGCAGGAGCTGGGAACACAATTCAGATCATTCACATGAATGGAAAGGAACAAATTACTTGGACCATCATTTGCTGGTTTCCAGGGTCTCTACCGGCAGGAAGTTTGAATTGGGATCCTGAGACAGGATGTGAATCCATACACTCTAATATAGGACGCAGGCATCTTAACCGGGCAACACAAATACTAGACCAATTACCTACCCCAACACTCATATTTTTAATGTGAAGGAAAAATATATAATATTTATATAATTGATAACTAAAGTAAAATCAGCATTACATCTAAATTTACCTTATATGAAATAGAAAACAATGAGACTTAAAGATTTTTTTTTTAATTATCCAAACATTACTCAAAACTAAGAAACGCTCTCTCCAGGAAAGTCTAAGCTGATATACACTCTATCTCCTCCTAATTACTTATTAGTACTATCTCTTGTCTGAGCTGCAACTCTCCTCCACAGCTTCTAGCAATTTATTTAATAATTAACCCAAAATCTGCTGTGTAGTGAAAATGTACAGATACTCCAGCATTTTGTCATCCAATAAATAATGATTTTTCCAATTACATTCAAAAATGGTAGTAATGTCTTTTTATTGGCATAGTTTTTGGAATAACACCTCTGGCAATGATGCTAAATAGATGAAACAGAAATTGCTAATTGTGTTTGGTTTATTACATCTTCCTTCAAGGTACATCGGTTTAGTTGTTTCTTGTGAAAAATGCACACATTGAAATAAGTGAGATGAATCAGCTTTTTCTCACAATTAGGATGTGTGATTCACATTGCTTTTTGAGACCACATTCTGTACCAATTGTTCCATTTCCCTGTGTTTCTGACATTTGGTCTAGAGCTTTTCCCTTTATAATGAGAATGGCACACACATTAATTTCACTAATACTTTCAACATTGAATTCTTAACCATCTGTTTTCTGGACTTACTAACTTGTGCGTCTCATATCATTGACTGTACCTCATCTCAAATTCAGTGACAATAAACTCTTAAAGTATTCTGGAAATACTTGTAGAGGGCCAGCTAATTTCAGTATTGTTCATGGTTCTGTCTTGCTTTTTACAGTCAATGAATATTGATACCCCCTCTGTATTTTATAAATGTTACTCTGGATAAAATCTATAGTAAAACTCATCTGTGTATTCCAACAACCACCATATTCCAAAGACTATTGCCACTTGAGATTTAATACATGTACACCTACATTTGGGTATCCATATGAACTTCTTGCTTTGTAAATGGTTTGACTATCACTCATTTGTCAATTTAGAATTATGAAAATCATCCTGGATTTCTATTTATTTACTTATATCTTGACCTGCTACATATTATCTACTCATTTACACTCTTCTATGGAATTAACATCCTTAAAATGGCTTAAATATATTCCATTGATTCCAATTATATTTTCACTGTTCTTATTTTTTATTCTTACAGCTTCTCAGATAGTATTTGTTCAGCAATCCCTTTAATTTATCCTTCATATTCTATTATAATGGATTTTTCTGTAATGAAAATTGGATCATGTAACATGGCTATTAAATGTATTTTAATACTTTGTTATATTTTTACACTAAAGTTTAAATTCCTTAAATTATTCCAAAATCCTCTGGTGACATAATTCTTACTTACAGTCCTAGTGCAATGTTTTAGCAATTATGAATAAAAATGTTATACAAAGCATACATTTGGTCTACCAGTTGAGATAGTGGTTAAAATGCTAGCATATCATGGCATACCACTCTCTGTCTCCCTGACTACAGTTTCCTAATATTGTAGCCCCTGGGCAATAGCAGTAATATTTCAAATAATAGTGTTCCTGCCACATACATGGGAGACCTGGACCAAATTCTGAGTTCTTGGCTTTGGCTTTAGCCTAGGATTACCGTGGTGGGCATTTTGAGAGTTAACTACGGAATGGGAGCTTTCTTTCTCTACGTGTCTGGCTGACTCTCAAATAAATACATTAGAAAATAAAATTGGGAAATTTATATAAGCATTCATGTGCAACTTCTTGTGTGGACAAAGCTTTTTAACACTTTTCGGTACATAATCATGTACAAAGTTTTAAATGTGTATTTGAAGTACCTTCATACCAAGCAGAATGATTATGCAATTGTGTGATGAGTTAGTTTTGTAAGAAATTACCAAACTGCCTTCCAAAGTAGATGCATCACTTTACATTCCTACCAACAATGAAAGAGAGTTCTTGTATCTCCAAAGTCTCACTGGCATTTGATATTGTTAATGCTTTGAGTTTTGGCCATTGTAAAAGATGTGAAGTGCTTACCTGGTTTTGATTTGGAGATTTCTAATAACATATGTTGCAGAGCACTGTTGCACAAGCTTACCTAGCATGGGTGTCTTTCTGAGTGAGACTTCTGTTCAAGTCTTTTGCCAAGTTTTCTATCAGGTTGTTAATTTTCTTATTGTTGAATGTTAAGCATTCTTTGTGAATTATGAATCACATATCTTTATCCTACTTGTCTTGTGCAAATATGTTCTCCTTTGGCCTGGATTATCTGCTCATTTTCTTGACATTTTCTTTTGCTGAGCAGATATTTTTAATTTTAATAAAGCTCAGTTCATCAATTATGCCTCTCATGAATTGTGCCTTTGCTGTTTGGTCTGAAAAGTCATTTCCATACCTAAGCACATCTAGATTTCATTATCTTCTATGAGTTTTATAATTTTCCATCTGGCTCTATGATCCATATTCATTTAATGATTGTGAATGGCATGCAGTCTGGGTCTACAGTAATGTTTTGATTGGATGTGTCCATTGTTCCCACATAATTTGTCTCAATACACACACACACACACACACACACACACACACATATATATATATATATATATATATAGTTTTATTCTTTCCTCACTTGTCAAATATCAGTTGAAATATATTCATTTGAGAGTATGCCTGGACTCCATTCCATTTCAATGTTCTATTTATTATTTGACTAATAATACACTATGATATTACTGCAACTCTATAAATATATAATATATATTGAAATCAGACAGTGTTAGCCCATCAAATTTGCTCCTCTCCTACAATATTGTGTTGACTATTATGGATGTTTTGTTTTCCGTATAAACTTTTTCCACTAAAACAAGCATTTAATTTTTATTTTTTTGAAAATTTTTTATTAGTTTTAACAGATTCAATATAGTTCATATAGGTACAATTCTAAGAATACTTCCTCTCTCCATACCTCTCTTTTCCTTCCATCCTTCCCCCTTTTCCTTTTCTTTCTGTCTTTGTCTAGTGTTTGAGATAACGTATTTTAAATTTACATTACAATAAAAATCTTAATGCTTCAACAAATAAGAAGTTTAACAAATAAAAACAAATGACCCTAGTTTAGTGTGAATAAAGGCAAAGGCTATGAACAATAATTTAATGGAATTATGATCATTTCACAGTATACTGCACAGTTCAAAATAATCATAGATCATGAAAATTATAGTACTATGACATTCTTAGCCAGGGCTTTGGCAAAGAGATGAAAGTTTCACAACAGTGTCTTTGCAGCAATACTGAAACACAAGGACATTTCTTTTGAGTTTGTTGATTTCTATGAAATCACTTGTAATTTTGATTGGGGTTACATTAAATCTATTGATTTTTTTTTTATCAGAGTTGTGAGGTTTTCTTAATACAGATCTTGTGGATATCTGGTTAGATTTGTACATGAGTATTTCAAATTTGATTGTGAAATGTAACTTGTATTGTTTTGGCCATGGCAGCATTTGTTTTCCAAGTTGTATAGCTGCCTACTCTCTATTGTTTTAATGGTTGATTAACTAAGGAGACTTGATTTAATGATGGTGTCAGAGTTGAGACAAGTGTGAGGTCTCTGGGCCATTGGGAACATGCCCTCAGAGGGTGGTTCTCCAGAGAGGATTGATATATCCGCTCAGGATCAGCCTATGTCTGTCTCCTGATTTCTGGCTAGCCACATGATCATTGCCACTATACCTGCTATAATATGTCACCTATTTTCATAGATATTCTTTATGAAGTTGTAGAATTATCTTTTTTCCTAGCTTATTATCTTTTTAAAATACTTATTTATTAATTTGAAGGCAGAAAAAAAAGACAGAAGGAGAGAGAGAGAGAGAGAGAGAGAGAGAGAGAAATCTTCCATCCACTGGTTCAACCCCAAAGGGCTGTACCAGGCCGTGCATGATAAAACTCTCAGTGCTATTTTTGCATCTACTGATATGATTTTGTCATTTTTCTTCCTTACCTTATTCAAGTGTTGAGTCATATCGATTGTCAAATGTGAAAGCAGACTTTTGTATCTGTGAAAATGTCTCAGGATAAATTTTAATGAATAATAACTGCTATATATAGAGTGCTGTAGGACGTTTCAATATATGTATACAATATGAAATGATCAGATCATAAATAATCAGCATTTCCCATTCTTTAACAGTATTTTATGATTGGAGTCTGGGAGTTCCTTTCTTATACTTGCTCGTGAAACTTATAATAAAAAATTTGTATTTATTTTTATTTGAGAGACACAGAGAGAGACAGGAAGTACTTTCCTTTGATGGTTCAATCCTAAAGCAACCACAATGGCCATCAATGTGTTGAGGCTGAAGTTGGAGATGACAACTCAGTCTGGATCTCTCTATGGGTAGAAGAAACCCAGGATCTGCACTATCAGGAAGCTAGAGCCAGAAGCCAGAACCCAGAAATGAATAAAGTCATTTTGATGTAAGATACAGGCATCTTAAAAAATGTCTTAACCAGTACACTAAATGCCTATCACTATTCAGACTTCATTTTATGTGTCTAAATAAAATATGTAAAAATTTAACAGTCATTTTTTCTAGATAATTTTATGTATATTTTTAGTTTTATAAATTATCTCAAGATGGTATTAAATTCCATAATGGGTCACTTATTGTATAAAGGAATGCTATTGTTCAATTTTATTAATTTTTAATTTGATTTAAGTTATACAAATTTCATGTATTTTATGTATAAAGATTTAGGAACATAGTGATGCTTCCCACCCTACCCTCCCTCTCATCCACACTCCAATCCTTCTTCTTCCACCCTCTTCTATTTTCACTCTTAATTTTACAAAGATATACTTTTAATTTACCTAATGAATGGAAAGTTAACCCTACACTGTGTAAAAGAGCTCAAAAATAGTATGAAGGAAAAAAAAAAACAGTGCCCCTCCATGGAAGAGACAATCATCAAACTTCAAAAATGTCTATGTCACTCCAACACATTACAGTTAGGTACTAGATTAGTTACCTTGGATCAGATAAAACATACATTATCTGTCTTTTGGAACTGGCTTATTTCACTAAGCATAATTGTTTCCAGTTGTGTACATATTGTTGCAAAAGACAGGATTTCATTTCTTTGTTATAGCTGAGTAGTACTCCATAGTGTTCATATACCATATTATCCAGTCAACAGTTGAGGGATATCTGAGTTGATTTCATATCTTGACTATTATGAATTGTGCTGCAATGAACATGGGGGTACAGTTAATTTTGTCAGATACTAATTTATTTTGATTTCAGTAAATTCTCAGGAGTGGGATGACCGGATTATATGGTAGGTCTATATTCAGATTTCAGAGAGAGCTCCATACTGACTTAGTAATGACTTTTGTAAGTGGAATAATAGTCTTTAAAATTCCATTGAAAATATTTTGAATATCTTTTCTTTCTATCTTTTTTCTAGATACTGTCTAGATAATGCAAACTTAGAATTTTAAGTTTTTAACTGGTTTTATCAAAGTATAGATACTTGAGAAAATACACATATCAATGTTATTCAGCACAATATATTGTTGAAAAGTTATCATATTTGTGTATTCATAATGCATAGATGCTGTCAGAACATAGTAACATTTATCATTAGTATTCTTAGTTATTTCCTGAATAAGTCAATATCGTGGATTCTATCACTCTATATAAGTTTTACTGCTTTTATATTAAATGCACTCATTGAAATATTATTTGTGTTGTTCAATGTGCTTTTGTAGAATATTTTATGTAAATTAATTTATAAATAGTTCATTTTTTGCATTGCAGATTTGAATTCCATTTGTGATCATATCAGAATTTTATTTACTGTAGTTTGGGTTGTTTAAAGTTTTAACTAATATGATCATCTTCTTATTAACATTTATATGATTTTTTTCTTGGTATAATTATGAATGCCTTTCTGTTTGCTATATTCATATTAGGACGTAGGCCATAACCTATGTTTAACTTTAGTTCAGGTTTCTAAGTTTTTATGTGCTAGTAGTTTGTAAATTCCTCAGTACTTCCATAACTCTATCTTCAGCAAAACTTACCTTTTCTTTGTAAAATGTGACCTAGTGTCTTATTTCAGTTAATTGTTCTCATTTCCTAAAACGAATTATATTTGGCAACTTTAGTATACTTTTTGCTAAATAAAGTATATTATTTTGTAAAGGCCTAGATCAAGTAACTTTGCAATGAATAAATAAAGAAAAGGTGTTATATATACAAAAGAGAAAATTATTCAGCTAAGAAAACAATGAAACCCTGACATTTGCAAGAAAATGGATGGAGCTAGAGGACATTATGCTAAATAAATTAAACCAGACACTGAATGACAATTACCAAATGTTCTCAATCATATTTTAATGTTAGAAAAAAAGTCAATCTAGGCCTGTGCTGCAGCTCAATAGGCTAATCCTCTGCCTGCAGGCTGGCACCCTGGTTCTAGTCCTGGTCAGGGCTCCAGATTCTGTCCCAGTTGCTCCTCTTCCAGTCCAGCTCTTTGCTGTGGCCTGGGAGTGCAGTGGAGGATGGCCCAAGTGCTTGGGCCCTGCACTCATATGGGAGACCAGGAGAGGAACCTGGCTCCTGCCATCCATGGGATTAGCGCGGTGCACCAGTCGCAGCATGCTGGCCTCAGTGGCCATTGGATAGTGAACCAATGGCAAAGGAAGACCTTTCTCTCTGTCTCTCTCTCTCACTGTCCACTCTGCCTGTCAACAAAAAAGTCAATCTGAAGAAAGAATAGTATTTATAAGAAGGTTGGAAAGGTGTGGGTTGGAAGGGTTGTAAGGTAAGAAGAAATACTGTATCATGAGTACCAAATCATGATTAGATAGATACAATAGGTACTGGAATACCAGTGCACACTGGGACTACTGTATTTCCCAATAACATATTGCATAATATAGAATGGACTGGAAGAGAAGTGCAGGTAGGCTTTGAAGAAAAAAAAAATAAAAGGAAATGGAAATGCTGATTGTTTGGTTTGATCAGTTTAAATTGTTTACATGTGTTGCAATAGTTCCAAAACTTCATAAGCTCTCAAGTATTCACATGTTAAATCAAATATTTTAAAACAATGACTTATTTACTGCATGTATTTGTTATACAGATGAACAACTTTATGAAATTTAAATATGGTCTCTCTCCAGTCATGTTTATTCATTGATCTTGGGATAAATTCCAAATTTTTAAATATAATTCTGTAGGTATGTTATAATATGTTGCTTGATTTACCCTTAAAGAGTATCTATTACTTAGACCCTCTTACACTTAACTTCACATCATATTGAAATTAACCCAACTATATTTCTGATTCATTTATGAGTAACAATTAATACATATAAAGAGTTCATAGGATGAGACAGAATTTATGTATCACTTCAAACTCTGCAGCTGCTTTCTCTCTCAAACTTTGTTTTCAGTTTAAGGTCAAGAGGGATTATATGGGACTACATCCACAACTATTTCCAATGAGTAAAACAAAACATGTTGTCAACATAGGGAAGCTTCTTCAAAGAAATAGGAGAACTATGGGGAAATAGAAATGGTAAAAATTATACAAATGGGAATTGAATAACAGAAAAATATAATTTCTCAAATAAAAACTGAATGCACAAGACAAGAAAATGTAAATGGATTTGATAATATCTCAATGCAAATTATCCAGTGATAAGTACAGTTATCAAAATTCAAAAAGAAAATGAGAAACCATAGAAAAAAATCAATGATATCTGTGATTCTTATAACAAATAATAAAGTGATTAGACTCTAACTAAAGTAATCAAGAGAAAAGGAGGAGAGGGAGAAATTTTCGGTAATTAGAAATTAAAATTAGCTTATTTGATAATTCTTAATGGAATAAAATACTGAGACTATTTGAAGAACTTTATACCAATATATCTTTTTTTCTAGAAACCTTTTATTTATTAATACAAACTTCATGATTTTAATAAATACAACTTTAGAAATATCTGTGATTCTTCCTGCATTCCCACCCTCCCATCCCACTACACCCTCCCTATCCTATTATGGTTTTTACTAAGCTCTATAATCAAATAACTTTGTAAACATACAAGTAACTCTATACTAAGTAAAGCCTTCAACAAACTGTATGAAAAAAAAAATAAACTTCCTCAACGGTAAAGATAAGGGCTGCTCAAAGTCATTGCATCTTGAAGTGTAAATTTCACCTCTATAGATTAACTTTTAGGTACTCTATTAGTTGTCACTGATCAGGGAGAATAAAAGTATTTGTTCTTTGGGGCCTGGCTTATTTCATTAACTATGATGTTTTACAATTTCAACCATTTTGATGCAAAAAAAAGGATTTTGATTTTTAAAATTTTTTATTATTTTTATGCTATCTTTTAAAGCTTTTATTTAAAGAATATAAATTTCCAAAATACAGCTTATGGATTAAAATGGCTTCCCCCCCATAACTTCCTCCCACACGCAACTCTCCCGTTTCCCACTCCCTCTCGCCTTCCATTCATATCAAGATTCATTTTCCATTCTCTTTATATATAGAAGATCAGTTTAGTATATATTACGTAAAGATTTCAACAGTCTGCCCCCACACAGCAACACAAAGTGAAGAATACTGTTGGAGTACTAGTTATAGTATTAATTCACAATGCATAGCACATTAAGGACAGAGATCTTACATGATATTTTTTTAAAAAATTGATTAATTTTCTATTATATTTCCAATTTAACACCAAGTTTTTTTTTTTAATCTTTTTTAATTATCTTTATATACAGAAGATCGATTCAGCATATACTAAGTAAAGATTTCATCAGTTTGCACCCACACAGAAACAGAAAGTGTAAAATACTGTTTCAGTACTAGTTATAGCATTACTTCACATTGGACAACACATTAAGGACAGATCCCACATGAGACGTAAGTACACAGTGACTCCTGAAGTTAATTTAACAATTTGACACTCTTGTTTATGGGTTCAGTAATCTCCCTAGACTATAGTCATGAGTTGCCGAGGCTATGGAAGCCTTTAGGGTTTGCCTACTTTGATCTTATCCCGACAGGGTTATAGTCAAAGTGGAAGTTCTCAGTTCTCTGCTCCCTTCAGAGTAAGGAACCTCCTTCTTTGATGGACCCATTCTTTCCACTGGGATCTCATTCACAGAGATCTTTCATTTAGGTCTTCTTTTTTTTTTTTTTTTCCCCAGAGTGTCTTGGCTTTCCATGCCTAAAATATTCTCATGGGTTCTTGAGCCAGAACCGAATGCCATAAGGGCTGATTCTGAGGCCAGAGTGCTATTTAGGACATGTGCCATTCTATGAGTCTGCTGTGTCTCCCACTTCCCATGTTGGATCATTCTCTCCCTTTTTGATTCTTTCAGTTAGTATTAGCAGACACTAGTCTTGTTTGTGTGATCCCTTTGACTCTTAGACCTATCAGTGTGATCAGTTGTGAGCTGAAATTGATCACTTGGACTAGTGAGATGGCATTGGTACATGCCACATTGATGGGATTGTATTGGGATCCCCTGGCACGTTTCTAACTCCACTATTTGGGGCAAGTCTGATTGAGCATGTCCCAAACTGTGCATCTCCTCCCTCTCTTATTCCCACTCTGATATTTAACAGGGATCACTTTTCAGTTAAAATTTAAACACCTAAGAATAATTGTGTGTTAATTACAGAGTTCAACCACTAGTACTGGAATAAAAAAAATACTAAAATGGATAAAGTATTACATTGTACAACAAGAGTCAGCACAAGAGCTGATCAAGTCACTGTTTCTCATAGTGTCCATTTCACTTCTACAGGTTTCCTGTTTGGTGCTCAGTTAATTGTTGCCGATCAGGGAGAACATATGATATTTGTCCCTTTGGGACTGGCTTAATTCCCTCAGCATGATGTTTTCCAGATTCCTCCATTTTGTTGCAAGTGACCGGATTTCATTGTTTTTGACTGCTGTATAGTATTCTATAGAGTACATGTCCCATAATTTCTTTATTCCGTCTACTGCTGACGGGCATTTGGGTTGGTTCCAGGTCTTAGCTATCATGAATTGAGCTGCAGTAAACATTAATGTGCAGTGGCTTTTTTGTTTGCCCATTTAATTTCCTTTGGGTAAATTCCAAGGAGTGGGATGGCTGGGTTGAATGGTAGGGTTATATTCAGGTTTCTGAGGAATCTCCAGACTGACTTCCATAGTGGCTTCACCAGTTTGCATTCCCACCAACAGTGGATTAGTGTCCCTTTTTTCCCCACATCCTCTCCAGCATCTATTGTTGGTAGATTTCTGAATGTGAGCCATTCTAACAGGGGTGAAGTGAAACCTCATTGTGGTTTTGATTTGCATTTCCCTGATCGCTAGTGATCTTGAATTTTTTTTCATGTGTCTGTTGGCCATTTGGATTTCCTCTTTGGAGAAAATCTATTGAGGTCCTTGGCCCATCTCTTAAGTGGGTTGTTTGTTTTGATGTTGTGGAGTTTCTTGATTTCTTTGTAGATTCTGGTTATCAACCCTTTATCTGTTGCATAGCTTGCAAATATTTTTTCCCATTCTGTCAGTTGCTTATTCACTTTCCTGACTGTTTCTTTTGCAGTACAGAAACTTCCCAATTTGATCTAATCCCAATAGTTTATTTTGGCTTTGACTGCCTGCCTGTGATTTTGGGGTATTTTCCAAGAAGTCTTTGCCAGTCCCTGTATCTTGCAGGGATTCACCAATTCTCTCTAATAATTTGATGGTGTTGTATCATAGATTTAAGTCTTTAATCCATGTTGAGTGATTTTTTTGTGTAAGGTGAAAGGTAGGGGTCTTGCTTCATGATTCTGCACGTGGAAATCCAGTTTTCCCAGCACCATTTATTGAATAGACTGTCATTACTCCAGGGATTGGTTTTGGATCCTTGATCAAATATAAGTTGGCTGTAGATGTTTGGATTGATTTCTGGTGTTTCTATTCTGTTCCATTGGTCTATCCATCTGTTTCTGTACCAGTACCATGCTGTTTTGATAACTACTGCCCTGTAGTATGTCCTGAAATCTGGAATTATGTTGCCTCCTGCTTTGTTTTTGTTGTACAAGATTGCTTTAGCTATTCGAGGACTCCTGTGTCTCCATATGAATTTCAGCATAATTTTTTCTAGAATTGAGAAGAATGTCTTTGGTATTCTGATTGGTATTGCATTGAATCTGTAAATTGCTTTTGGCAGAATGGACATTTTGATGATATTGATTCTTCCAATCCATGAGCCTGGAGGATTTTTCCGTTTTTTGGTATCCTCTTCTATTTCTTTCTTTAAGGTTTTGTAATTTTCTTGATAGAGATCCTTAACGTCTTTGGTTAAGTTTATTCCAAGGTATTTGATTGTTTTTGTAGCTATTATGAAAGGGATTGATCTTAGCAGTTCTTTCTCAGCCATGGCAATGCCTGTGTATACAAAGGCTGTTGATTTTTGTGCATTGACTTTATATCCTGCTACTTTGCCAAACTCTTCTGTGAGTTCCAATAGTCTCTTAGTAGAGTTCATATCATCTGCAAAGAGGGATAGTTTGAGTTCTTCCTTCCCAATTTGTATCCCTTTAATTTCTTTTTCTTGTCTAATAGCTCTGGCTAAAACTTCCAGAACTATATTGAATAGCAGTTGTGAGAGTGGGCATCTCTGTCTGGTACTAGATCTCAGTGGGAATGCTTCCAGCTTTTCCCCATTCAATAGGATACTGGCCATTGGTTTTTCATGAATTGCTTTGCTTATATTGAGGAATGTTCATTCTATACCCAGTTCTCTAAGGGTTTTCATCATGGAAGGGTATTGTATTTTATCAAATGCTTTCTCTTCTTCTAGTTAGATCATCATATGTTTTTTCTTCTGCAGTCTGTTAACGTGGCCTATCACAATTGTTTTGTGAACATTGAACCATCCCTGCATACCAGGTACAAATCCAACTTGGTCTGGGTGGATGATCTTTCTGATGTGTTGTTGCAGTCTATTGGCCAGAATTTTACTGAGGATTTTTGCATCTATGTTCATCAGGGATATTGGTCTGTAATTCTCTTTCAATGCTGCATCTTTTTCTGTCTTGGGAATTAAGGTGATGCTGGCTTCATAGAAAGAATTTTGGAGGATTCCCTCTTTTTCGATTGTTCTGAATAGTTTGGGAAGAATTGGAGTTAGTTCTTCTTTAAATGTCTGTTAGCATTCAGCAGTGAATCCATCTGGTCCTGGGCTTTTCTTTGTTGGGAGGGCCTTTATTTCTGTTTTCAATTTCTGTCTCAGTTATGGGTCTATTTAGGTTTTCTATGTCTTCCTGGTTCAATTTAGGTAGGTTGCATGTGTCCAGGAATCTATCTATTTCTGATAGGTTTTCCCGTTTGCTGGCATACAAGTCCTTGTAGTAATTTCTGATGATTCTTTTGATTTCTGTGGTGTCTGTCTTTACATTTCCTTTTTCATCTCTGATTTTATTGATTTGGGTCTTTTCTTTTTTTTAGTTAGTTAGTTGAGCCAGTGGGGTGTCATTTTTGTTTATTGTTTCAAAAAACCATGCCTTCGTTTGGCTGATTTTTTGTAATTTTTTTTAGATTCAATCCTGTTGATTTCTTCTCTGATTTTGATTATTTCTCTTCTCCTACTAGATTTGGTCTGGTTTGCTGCTGATTTTCTAGATCCTTGAGATGTACTGTGAACTCATCTATTTGGTGTCTTTCCAATTTCTTGATGTAGGCACCTATTGATATAAATTTTCCTCTTAACACTGCTTTTGCTGTATCCCATAAGTTTTGGTATGTTGTGCTGTTGTCCTCATTTACTTCCAGAAATTTTTTGATTTCTATTTAATTTCTTCTATGACCCATTGTTCATTCAGGAGCATGTTTTTCAGTCTCCATGTGTTTTCATATGCTCTAGGGATGCCTGAGTTGCTTATTTCCACCTTCATTCCTTTATGGTCTGAGAATCTGCATGGTATGATTCTAATTCTTTTGAATTTGCTGAGACTTGCTTTATGGCCTAGTATGTGGTCAATTCTAGAGAAGGTTCCATGTACTGCTGAGAAGAATGCAAATGCTTTCTGTGTGGGATGAAAACTTCTGTAGATATCTGTTAGGTCCATTTGGGCTATAGTGTCATTTAAATCAACTGTCTCCTTGTTGATCTTCTGTCCTGTCGATCTGTCTATTTCTGTGAGTGGAGTATTGAGGTCCCCCAGTACTATTGTATGGGGTCTAAGTCTCCCTTTAAGTTCCTTAACAAATCTTTTAAATAAACCGGTGCCCTGTAATTAGGTGCATATACATTGATAATCATTATATCTTCCTGTTGAATGGATCCCTTAATCATTATATAGTGCCCCTCTTTGTCTCTCTTAACAGTTTTTGTGTTAAAGTTTATGTAGTCCTATATTAAGATGGCTACGCCTGCTCTTTTTTATTTCTGTTGGTATGATATATCTTTTTCCAGCCTTTCACTTTCAGTCTGTATGCATCGTTGTTGGAAAGATGTGTTTCTTGTAAGCAGCAAATCGATGGGTTTTGTTCCTTAACCCAATTAGCCAATCGGTGTCTTTTAACTGGACAGTTCAGACCATTAAAGTTCAACGTGACTATTGATAAGTGGTAACATTGCCCTGCCATTTACCAAAGATATTTTCTAATGTATGCTTTGAATTTTCTGTGATCTTTTGCTGTGAGGTTTTTGAGATCTTCTTCTCGCATTTCTTCTATCTCATCGTCTTCGTAATCTTGAATTGGGGTGTCTTTTTCATTTTGGGGCATCATAGTGTCTTCCTTGTTCTTGTTACCTCGGTTTTTGTGTTTGTTGTTTGGCATATTAGTTTCTTCACTGTGGTGCTTTTTCTTGTTATACTATGACTCTAGATTAAGTGGACTGTTTGCTTTCAATGCAGCCTTAGAGGCTTGAGATGGGTGTGGCCTGAGAGCTCTGTTTGGTTCCTCAGGGTTGAGGGTGTGTCAAAGGTGACACTCCCAGGTTAGGCATGGTAAATCTCTCTCTCTTTCTTTCTTTATTTTTTTTTGACTCAAAAGGGACGTAATTCCACACAGCTGAATGGAATTGGGGGTGGTTAGCAGGCGAATGATATACCCACAGGAGCCAGAGATCGGAAGCTCTTTCCCAAGGACCACAGTGGGAATCTTTGCGGCCCTCAGTGTGGGCTGAAATTCTCCAGCAGTCTCCTACTGGGATGCCAAGGCTACTGAACTGTAGCATCTCTGGAGAGTATTCATGTGAATTCGTGAGTTCTCTCCCCCACCGTCTTTTTTTTTCACAGTCTCAGTTCATTAGCACCACACATTCATTAGGTTCTAATCTCCTGTTATTTCACCCTCCCACCCAGAGTCAGGTTTTTCTGCTAGGCTCAGGGACGGTGCAGACCTGAGGTTGCCCTGTTTATGACGTATCTCCAAAATGGCGCCTGCTCTTTGTCTTGCTCACCTTTGAGAGGTGAGCAGAGAGAGAGAAACTCATGTCCATATCAGTCACTTTTTTTTCTCTCTCTCTCTCTTCTAGTTAGTCTGGTGAACTTTTCCCCACAGGGTTTTAGGCCTTGTTCACTCTAGTCTCCTCTTTCCGCCTCCCTGCCGGTGTCTCGGGCTATTGAGATTCGGCTCACCTCGCGTTCTAGTGCTGGTGTGTTGAGTCTGCCGCTGGTCCTGAACTGTGGGCTCCCACACTCTCCACAGAGATCCACTGTGAATCACTAGTCCCGGAAGAGTTTCCTCTGCTGTTTCTTTTCCTACTCTTCCTTGAACCTGCAGTATCTCCACTTTTATTAAACTGTCTCTCCCTGGACTTTCGGTGTGCTCCCTTCCTATTCCGCCATCCTGCCGCTCTCCCCCAGGATTTTGATTTTTTTTTTACTGCTATGTAGTATTCCATGGTGTATATATCCATAATTTCTTTCTCCAGTCTTCAGTTGGTGACCATTTGTGTTGATTCCATATATTAGATTTTGTGAATTGAGCTGCAATGAGCATGGAGGTACAAATAACTCTCTAATACGTCTATTTAATTTCTCTTGGGTAAATTCCCAGGAGTATGATGGCTGGATTATATTAACAGCTTTCTGGGGTATCTGCATACTGTCTTCCATAGTGGCTTTACCAGTTTGCATTCCCACCATCAGTAGTTTAGGCCACCTTTTTCCCTATCTCCTTGCCAACTTTTGTTTGTTAATTTCTCTATGAAAGTTATTCTACTTGGGCTAGATGAAATTTCATTGTAGTTTTAATTTGCATTTCCCTGAGAGTTAGTGATCCTAAACATTCCTTCATGTGTCTGTTGGCCATTTGGATTTCCTGTTTGGAAAAATGCCTGTTTAAGTCCTTTGCCCATTTATTAACTGGGATGTTTGTTTTGTTGTGGAGTTTCTTGATCACTTTATATATTCTGGCTAGCAATCCTTCATTAGTTTGCAAATAATTTCTCCTATTCTGTCAGTAGCCTCTTCGTTTCCGGAGTGTTTCTTTTGCAGTGCAGAAGTTTCTTAACTTGATGTAATTGCATTTCTCAATTTTGGATTTGATTGTTTGAACCTCTGGGGTTTTCCCAAGAACATTTTGCCTATGCCACCATCTTGCAGAATTTCCTCAATGTTTTCTCATAATTTGATGGTATTTGATCATAGACTTAGGTCTTTAATCCACTTTGAGTTGACTTTTGGTTCTAGCTTCATACTTTTGCATGTGGAGCTTCAGTTGTCCGGCACCATTTGATGAAGAGACTGTACTTTATCCAGGGAATGGTTTTAGCTCATTCATCGAAGATAAGTTGGTTGTAGATGTGTGGGATGATTTCTGACATTTCTATTCGGTTTCATTGATCTATGCATCTGTTTTGTACCAGTACCAGACTATTTTGATTATAACTGCTATGTAGTTTGTCTTAAATCTGATATTTTAATACCTCTGGCTTTGCTTTTGTTGTATAAGGTTGCTGTAGCTATTTGGGTTCTCCTGTGTTTCCATATGAATTTCAGCATCTTTTTCTCTATAACTAAGAAGAATGTCCTTGATATTTTGATTGGTATCACATTGAATCTGTAAATTGCTTTTGGTAGTATGGAGACTGATTATATTGATTCTTCCCATCCATGTATGCAAGATTTTTTCATTTTTTTTGAGTCTTCTATTTATTTCTTCAATGTTTTGTAATTCTCATCATAGGGATCTTTGACATCCTTGGTTAAATTTATTCAAAGATATGTTCTTTTTGTAGCTATTGTGAATGGAATTGATCTTAAAAGTTCTTTATCAGCCGTGGCATTGTCTGTGTATAAAAAGGCTATTGATTTTTGTGTGTTGAGTTTATATCTTGCTACTTTACCAAAAAAATCTCCCTTCTTGGAAGGCCATAACAGCCAGCTGGGGCTGGGCAAGGCTGAAGGCAGAAGCCAAGAGCTTCTTCTGGGCCTCTCACATGAGAGGTAGGGAACCAAACACTTGGGCCACCTCCACTGCATTTCCCAGGCCATTAGCACAGAGCTGGATTGGAAATGGTCCAGCTAGGAATTATATTGGTACCTATGTGGGGTATTGGCACTGCCATGCTGGCTTAACCCGCTACTTCGGGATGGTAGCCCCTAGAATCTTAATTTGTATTTTTGGATTTTTTAATTGATTTTTTTCCTCTCTTGAGCAGCTTTTTTTCTTCAAGATTCCCCCTTTGGACACTTACAGAATGCATCATATTGATGGCTGCTAGTTATATTAATATTAGTCATTTCCAATTTCTCACTTAACTCTATTATCCTAAAGTTGGTTAGAGATCACTCTCTTTACAGAGAAGCCTTTTAGTTATAAATCAGAATATCTAGAAGATGATCCAATTTGTGCCAGAAAATCTCATCAGTCCCTGAGTTGTTCCTAATATAAATTCATTTTACTACTGTGACAACTCAAGCCAAGATGCAAGCATTTCTCTTGTCTACTCAGAAACATGTCTTACATGTCTTCTATGTTCTTATAGATAAATGTCTTGGTGTTCTGGAAGTCTCTTTGAAAAAATGGCTTCTTTAAATTGAGCCGTGGGGGAGGTGGGCATCTCCTATTTCCATTAGGAAAAGAAAGTACATGCAATATTCTTCAAAAATATCTTATTTCGAAGTCTTTTCTAGTAGAGGATTTTAGGATCCACAAAATTGGTTTCAATCCATCTCATTATAGATTCTGCGTAGGTTTCCTAGTGAATCGCTTCAATCTGTGGTTGTAATCAATGGATATAACTACCATTGGAACCACAGCTCAAGCTGAGGACACAAACACACATACATATATACGTACATAAACATAAGCATATTAAATATATATACATATATATACACACATTTTTCTTTATAGTTTTAAAGCCCTTAAAATACTATTGTCTATGTCAGCAGACCTACCCCAACTACTTGGTATTCATATTATTCCTTCAAAGCTTCCTCAGAGAAGACATTCTTGACCTCACAGAATAGACAATATGCCCCTGTTCTGTGCCTCAGAGCACCTTTTCTTTTCTAACATAACATCCATAACAATTTATTGCAGGATCTAGTGCCTGAAGTTGGCTTAGGGGATATGAAAAAGAAAAGTGAAGCAGGGAAGAACTCGAAAAACACTTAGATCACTACGCACATATTCCCAGAAGGGCAGTTTCTCTAGAGTCTGTTGTATGATGCTGAAAGAAAGCAAATTCCTAACCAAATATAAGGATATTCATAAGGACTGAAAAAGGAGCTAATATAATCTTTACTCTCTGTTTACCAGTTTATTTTATAGAATCAATTTAATCTTGTGATGATTGTGATTCACATTTTAAGAATACTTATCTTTTGGGGCCGGCACTGTGGCTCACTTGGTTGGTCCTCCGCCTGCGGCGCCGGCATCCCATGTGGACACCAGGATCCCATGTGGACACTGGGTTGTAGTCCCGGTTGCTCCTCTTCCAGTCCAGCTCTCTGCTGTTGCCCAGGAGGGCAGTGGAGGATGGCCCAAGTGTTTGGGTCCCTGTACCCGCATGGGAGACCAGGAGGAGGCACCTGGCTCATGGCTTCGGATTGGCACAGCACCAGCCGTGGCAGTCATTTGGGGAGTGAACCATTGGAGGTAAGATCTTTCTCTCTGTCTCTCTCTCTCTCTGTCTATAACTCTACCTATAAAATTAAAAAAAAAGGAATACTTATCTCTCAGAATGTAAAACAGTAACAGTTGAATCACATATCCAAAGAAAAAGAGATGACCTATTGCGATACACACACACCCACACACCCACACAGAAAAACAAAAGCCTTTTAACTGTCATAAATATGTACATAAAACCTGTACATACAATATATGTATATGTTGTGTAATGTTCAATCAGGATAAGCATATCTGTCTCCTCAAACATTCAATCTTTGATTATGGTGAAAATATTCAAAAGAGTTCCAATTTTTTCCACATCCTCAATAGCACTTCTTAACCTCTGTATTTTTGATAAATGGCATTATAATTGGAATGAAGTGACATCTCACTGTTGTGAAAAGATGAGCTAATGAGTGGTTAGGTCAGGTCTCTGTCAGAATAAGAAAAGGGGAAGTCAATGTGAAAGTGGAGAAGATGCTTGCTTCTCCCCAGACAGAATACCAATCCCACCCTGCTGAGTTTCTAGTTTCATCATGAGAATAGAAAGAAAAAGTTACCCAAGCTTTTGATGGCTTTTTTGTTTTATCAAGAGCAGGCTAGACAGGATTACAATTTCGACCCTCTGATGGTGTTTTTGTCCCAGGCCCTCTGATTGATTGCTAGCTGTTACTCTGCTTCCCTGAACTGTGCTAAAAGACACCATGTTGACAAATTTCTTGGGTTTAACTCTCTTGGATCTCCCCTCCTGACTGCTGTGGCTGGAGGTTTCTGACTTCAATAAATCTTGCTTTTCTCACTGCCTTCCAGCATAGAAATTTTTCTATGTGAGACAAGAACCAAGGTCACCTTCCTCAGTTGCTATTTCCCCATAACATTGGGATTTTGAGTTACATTTCCTTGATAATTAGTGATATGGAACGTTTTTTTTCATGTATTTCATGGATACTTGCACTATTTTTTTGTAAGAGTAAAGAGTTTGGTTCAAGAAAGCAGCATCTTGAGAAAAGAGAGATCTCTTGATGTAAAGTGTACTCTTTCTGCCCAACAAGCCAGCAGGAAGTGTTTTCTTAGGACAAGGGTAGTTTCAGGAGGAGAACAGAAGTAAACTAATGAGTCTAGTTAATTGAGGCTTGTGACGATGTTCAGGCTTTGACAAGGAGCCATAGGATTACTAGGCAGTCCAGGGTATCAGGAAGGTGGAAACCTCTTGACAATGTATTCCTTTTTTTTTAAAGAAATTTCAATTTATATCTACTATAAATTGTAATTGAATTATTTCTTTTTTGTTATTTGGTGAAATTCCTTACATATTCTGATTTTTAATTTTTCTTAGATGTGTAATTTGAAAATATTTTCTCCCATTTTTAGGTTGTCTGACTGTTACTTCTGTTGTCCAGATGCTCTTTGAGACTGATAAAATCCCATCTTACGTTTTCCTCTGATGCGAAGCTGTATCTCATTTTGGTTTGATTTGCATTTCTTCCTTGATGATTAGTGATGTTAACCATGTTGCAAATATCTTCTGGTCATTGTATTTCTTTTTAATAAAGATCTTTTGTTTTTTAAGTTTTATTTATTTTTTGAAAGGAAGACTGATAGAGACAAACACAGAGAAACCTTTCATCCACTAGCGCACTCCCCAAGTACCCATAATGGTTTATTTCTTTGGCTTCCCAGAAATTTTTAGTTTGATGACTCCCACTTACCTAATTTTTATATTGGTTGTGTCTTTAGTGTTGGTGTTCAGGAAATATATTTTAAAATCAGGAAGCAGGCTAATCCAGATTTTTCTTATTTGTCAATGATTTTATTAGCTAGTCAAAATCATTTTTGCTTCTATATAAATTTTAGACTGATTTTTTGTAAAACATCTTTTGAGATTTTTGTAATGACTGCTTCTAATTTATAGATTGCTTTGGGTGTTACAGACATTGAAATTATTAGTTATTTTAATCTATGTTCATGGGATGTCTTTTTATTTATTTGCATCTGCTTTGATTTCTTTCATCAGTGTTTATGGTTTCCAGTGTATAAGTTTTTCTCTTCTTTTGCAGTTCTATTTCTGAATGTGTTTGAGTATCAATGCTTCCACGAAGTCCTTCTGTTGAAATCCTAACGTAAAACTGATCACTGGGAATGAAAGTGACCATTTTCCTCTAGATTTACTGAATTAATCAAACATTCAGCATGTTTTTCCTCAATAATAGAAGCCGACAATGGTAAGTGAATTTGTATTTTTCTGGAGCAGTAATCAAATTATGATTGTTTTTTTAAAGATGTGTTTATTTATTAGAAAGGCAGATTTACAGAAAGAGAGAGGACTGGGGAGTAAGAGAGAGAGATTTTCCATCCACTGGGTCACTGCCCAAACAGCCAAAATGGCCAGAGCTAGGCCTATCTGAAGCTAGGAGCCAGGAGGTTCTTCCAGGTATTCCACGTGGGTGCAGGGGCCCAAGAACTTGGGCTGTCTCCTGCTGTTTTCCCAGGAGAATTGGCAGAGAGCTGAATCAGAAGTAGAGCATCCTGGACTTGAACTGGTACCGTATGGGATGCTCGCATTGCAGGCAGCAGCTTAACACTAAAGATCATCTCTTCACATTTTTTTTTTGTGGGGGGAAAACAACAACAACAACAACAACAACTTGATCCAGCCTGGGGAAAAGATGTATATAGAGTGGTTTTGAAATTCCTACAGTTAAAGCATTCTTGGTTCCTATTTTATATTAACCAAAAATGCCTTAACCTTTTCCTCAGCTTCACTAAATTTTAGACAAATATCTTCCTTATTATAACCTCTTTTTAAAAAAAACAACTTTTTTTTTGACAGGCAGAGTGGACAGTGAGAGAGAGAGACAGAGAGAAAGGTCTTCCTTTTGCTGTTGGGTCACCCTCCAATGGCCGCTGTGGCCAGCGCACCGCGCTGATCTGATGGCAGGAGGCAGGTGCTTCTCCTGGTCTCCCATGCAGGTGCAGGGCCCAAGCACTTGGGCCATCCTCCACTGCACTCCCAGGCCACAGCAGAGAGGTGGACTGGAAGAGGAGCAACCGGGACAGAATCTTGCGCCCCGACCGGGACTAGAACCCGGTGTGCCGGTGCCGCAAGGTGGAGGATTAGCCTACTGAGCCACGGTACCGGTCTGAAACAGTATTTTTACACTTTGTGTTTCTGTGTGGGTGCAAACTAAGGAATGCCTTTCTTAAGCATGTCGAATCTTCCCTTTGAAATTCAATCATTTAAATGATTTAATCATTTAAGTGATGGTGCCCTTGAAATCTAACTCCTCTAAGGGCTAATGAGGAAACACAAATCAGTAATGATATTGACCACCTTCCCCACCAACGCTCTCCAGTATTTTCACATTAGTTCATCCTCGTGCTAAATTTTTATTTTAAGATTTGTTTATTTATTTGAAAGGCAGTTACAGAAAGGCAGAGGAAGAGAGGGTGGTCTTGCATCCGCTAGTTCACTCACCAGATGGCAGCAACAGCTGGAGCTGCTCTGATCCAAAGCCACGTGCCAGGAACTTCTTCCATGTCTCACATGCAGATGTAGGGGCCCAAGGACTTGGGTCATCTTCTACCGCTTTCCCAGACCACAGCAGAGAGCTGGATCAGAAGTGGAGCAGCCAGAACTTGAACCTAGCCCATATTGGATGCTGGCATTGCAGGCAGCAGCTCTACCCACTATGCCACAGTGTCTGCCCACCCCCAGTATTAAATTAAAATCTCTCCCACAGAGTTGGGTTCAATCTTTCTCCCTTATTGTAATTTTCTGTATTTATTTTATTATTTTACATTGAAACTTAAAAAATTTAATGAACACATCTTATTGTTTATATTAATGGGGTATAGTATAGTATTCTAATGCATGTAAACCATGCACACTCTTCAGTCTGGGTAAACAAAACAATTTTCCTGAGTAGAGACTACATCTACTGCTTGACTTATCCTGTGCCTTTTTATTTATTGATTTTGATTTTTTCAGTTGATAATAGTTGGGCAATAAAAGTTATAAAAGTTTGGAAACAAACCTGGTTAGGCTGCAGCCAAGCATTTTTGAATGCTGACTGCCTTCCCTACACACACACACACACACACATACACACAAACACACAAAAACCTGGGACCAATACCATACCCATTAACTTATTTACCTTTCAGAACCAATTCTTGAGAATGTTGGCTTTATTGAAGGATATCATAACACAAAATTATATGTGTTTCCATCTCCATAATTGACTACTTTCAGATTTTCTTTCATTGGTTTTTGAATTAAATATTTTTTAAATCAACAGCTAATTCTAAACAAAATCTGAAAATAATACACTTTTATGCATTAGTCTGGAAGCTTTAGAGTAAATTATTGCATAAACCTCAAATTTTGTTTGAAAATCATCAAACATTATCATCTAAATTGATATATCCAAGTACTTTTTGTTTTTGATTAGTAATGTACTACATAAATGTACTGCAAAGTACACACCAATTCACCAGTTGATGGATATTTGAGCTGTCTTAATATTTTGGTGATTTAAGTAGAGTTATTCTAAATATTCATGTGGATTTTTTGTATTGAATACATAATATTATGTATATTATGTATATTAACTATGTCCTATTTAATGCTAATGAAATATGTGAACATGAAATTATTTCAAAATGAGGTAAAAATTGTGTTTTAAAGTACAAGGTCTGACCCTGTTTCAGTCATGTTCAATTTGAACAAAATTTTGTTAATTCCACAAAGCCACAAGACTTCATGTTCTAATTGTTTGAACTTGGGTAAAATCATCTATTTATATCAAAGTGATATTAAGGACATTAAATGACATGAGATCTACAAATACACTTAGTACATTTTGTTGTCCAGGCAATATATATATTTTGCAAATGAGGAATAATGACCATGTTCAAGTTCATGCTATAATAATTTGAAAAGTTTATTCAGGAAAATTTATCAAAGGTTTTAGGCAGATAAGCACCTAAGTCATTCTGTGTGTTTAAAAATGTTTGTCAGTGTTTTAGTGATACACTATAATCAGCATATTGCTTAAATTTCAAGAGTGAATGCTTAGCTTTCAGTGGTAAAACTACACTAATATGGATGGAACACGATTATGGGGGGTTGTAATGAAAACATGCATGCTAATGATTGGTAAAGAAAGTTAAAAACAATTGGATTTGTTAAATGCTGAACCAGGTTATCTTGTACTATAAATCCAGTTTTACACTTTCTAAAATTTAGTTTAGATTTAAGCCTGTGCTCTCATAATGTACAATGTATTGTAGATTCTTTGGTTTTAAATCACTTTTAGCTTTGAAATACCATGTTGGAGTAGATAACAGGTGAAAGAAAATTATTTTCCTAAGTAGTGATTCTCAGGTCATCAAAGCAAGCACTCCTTTTAATGATTGACTCTAAGTTAAACCAACCTGTCATAAGGTCATTCGTACTCCTTTCTAGCTCAGTTTGTTTTGGTAAATAAGTTTAAGTTTATTTCCATGAAGAAAAAAAAAACTGAAAGTAATGGGAAAGTAAGCCTGTAATTAAGTGACAGTCTGAAATTATAGCCATTTTTCCACATTTAATTTTATCTATAAATTTTCTAAAGATGGTAAAATGTTAGTACACCAAAAAGAATAGGCTTTCCATGGTTAAAACAATAGACAGATCAGAATTGAATCCTGCTGACAAATGGGGTCTTTAAAAGTGCCTTTTATTTTGCTCCCAGAAAATTTAAATCACAATATAGTATTTAGATTGCTTTTATGTTTATTTCTACTGTGATGAAGCCTGAAAAAACTGGTAAGTGGACAATTCAAGTGAGAGAGAAAACTGGTTTTTGGAAAGTAGGGTATTGATCTTAATTACACTTGTTTTAGATTTTCAAGAATATATTGGGTATTTAGATCTTCATCTTGTGACCACAGTTAAATCTTATGTGCTATTTACTCTTCTGCAAGTCATAACAGCAAAATCCATAAACGCTATTTAGGATCTTATTTTTAATCTATGAAAAAACATTCTTTTCTGGCCAATATGTTTAAATGAATATCAGTCTTGAATGTTGTGGGAAGCCTATTGATGCATCATGGATATTTTATCTAAGTTTTTATGTATCTGGTAGTAAAATCTACATACCCATTAACTTACTTATTTTCAATCCAACTGTTTTTGATAGTTTAATTGATGTGTGCAAGTTTATTCTTGCTGAGTTATTGATAATTGCCCTTTAATAGCCATCTGGTAGCTCTTTGCATTTGTAGTTTATCATGCCTACACGATATGATATAATTAGTTAGTTTTGCTCCAGATTGCACATGGGTGACACCAGTTTTCAAAATGTGTTTTCAATAGTTATCCAACAAAATAGGTGGTGTAATTAATATTTCACTCTTGTTAAATGAGTTGTAAATTTTCTAATCATCTTTTATAAACTGGCACAATTTTAAGGTCATATTTCTTAAAAGAAAAATAGCAGAGAGATTATTTTATTAATTATTATAAAGGGATATGTTAACAGACAAAGGTTGCAGGTAGTTTTTTTATCATTTCCATTTAAATTGGTTATTTTTCAGATTGTATTTTCCATTCATCTTTTACTCTATCAATGAATTATTAAATAACTACTGCTACATTTGATATTTAATGACTTGAAATTTTATAATTTGATTATTTAAAACCTATTTATCTAAAATTATGCCAGTATTTCTTTTTAAATTTATTTGAGCGATGTTTTTTCATTTAAAAATCTTACAAAATTTTCTTAAACAGTAAGTGCTAACTATTATGTACAAAATTAATTATGTGCTTAAAATAAAAAACAAAACACAATTGTTTTCCATAAAACTACACACTGTCAACCAAAACAAAACCTTAAATATGGAAATAAATAAGTGGCAGTGAGTCAATACATTGTTTTATAAATTGATATTTGCTATATTATGTTTCTGATTTTTATGCTAAATTCATGCAAACTTCTAATCATAGTATTTAAAAGAGACTAATTGTGAAGTATACATAGTTATATAACTTTCAATTCTGCTCTTAAACAAAATAAAGCAAATAATTTCGAACTAATGATCAGTTATTTTTCTGGACCCATTTTCTTCTTTACTTTTACAGCTTATTAAATTTATTCTTCTATTTTTGAGTTTCATGTTTTTCTTGTTGAGAAGTATTTTCATGATATAAAAGCATCTGGAATATGCATTGAAGTAACTCATTGATTTACATGATTGATATTTTTTTTATTTCTTTTTTTTATTTTTTTTTCTTATTTAGAATATAAATTTCCAAGGTACAACTTGTGGATTGCAATGGCTCCCCACCCATAACTCCCCTCCCCCCCGCTACCCTTCCCCCTTACCCACTCCCTCTCCCCTTTCATTCCCATTCAGATTCATTTTCAATTCTCTTTGTATACAGGAGTTCAGTTTAGTATGTGTTAAGAAAAGATTTTAAACCATTTGCCCTCACATAGCATCCTAGAGTGAAGTATACTCTTTGAGTACTAGTTGTAGCTTTAAATCACGTTGTACAGCACATTAGGGACAGAGATCCTACATGATATTATTTTTTTTAATTGATTAATTTTGAGCACTTTCTAATATGAATATTGTAGTTAATGTTTAGATATTTTTCAAACATTGTTTTTAAGTGGGATGAAAGATTCGAATGTTTAGTTAGCATACGCTTTAGAAAAAGATGTCAGTCCTAAACTCTCACATTATTTTCAAAGATTTATTATTTTACTTGAAAATCAGAGTTATAGAGAGGCAGAGGCAGAGAGATACAGAGAGAAATCTTCCATCTGCTGGTTCACTCCACAAATGGCTGCAATGGCCGGAGTTGGCTGATCCAAAGCCAAGAGCCAGGAGCTTCTTTCGGTTTCCCATACAGATACAGGGGCCCAAGGACTTGGGCTATCTTCTGCTATTCTCCCAGGCCATAGCAGAGAGCTGGATCAGAAGTGCGGCAGCAAGAACATGAACCGGCACACTTATAGGATGCTGGCACTGCAGGCAGAGGTTTTACCAGCTATGCCACAGCACTGGCTCCAAACTCTCACATTAAACTGACAGAAAATACAAGTCTTCCATTTCTGAAAATATAGACTGGAAATACAGTTCACCTTCCATTAGTACAAAAAGAAAACAAACAAAACAATTAGGACAAAAGTGCATAAATCTAACAAGAAGAATATGAATGCTGAGAAAATTAGGTAATGGCTTGCAGCGTTGAGAGTCAAGGAATAAAATGGTGATGCCTTTCCAGATCTTTTCCTTTTGCCTCATAGATGTAAACAGGAGCTGAAATAGCTGTCACTATGGGCTCATCAATGAGTGCAACGTCTCCCTCCTCCCAAGAAGTGGCTGCCTTTCCATTAAAGGATCAGGGAAAGGGCAGTTTAGGAAAACAACAACCACTGCATTCTACTTAAACATTTCAGAAAAAGTAAAGTTTCTCCTACCACCCAAATCCTACCTGTTTGTGTACCCTAGATTTTACACTGGTGAAGATTAAGAAAAGACTGTCCTTGAGCTGATATTGTGGCACAACGAGTTAAGGTAACGCTTGCATCTTCGGCATCTTATACTAGAGTGCTGGTTTGTGTCTCTTTTTTTTTCTTTTTTTTTTTTTTTTGACAGGCAGAGTGGACAGTGAGAGAGAGAGACAGACAGAAAGGTCTTCCTTTTGCCATTGGTTCACCCTCCAATGGCCGCCGCGGACGGCGCGCTGCGGCCGGCGCACCGTGCTCCTCCGATGGCAGGAGCCAGGAGCCAGGTGCTTTTCCTGGTCTCCCATGGGGTGCAGGGCCCAAGCACTTGGGCCATCCTCCACTGCACTCCCGGGCCACAGCAGAGGGCTGGCCTGGAAGAGGGGCAACCGGGACAGAATCCGGTGCCCCGACCGGGACTAGAACCCGGTGTGCCGGCGCCGCAAGGCGGAGGATTAGCCTGTTGAGCCACGGCGCCGGCCTGGTTTGTGTCTCAATGGCTTCTCTTCCATCCACCTTTTTCCTAGAGCCTAGGAAGGCAGTGAATGATGACCCACGTACTTGAACCCCTGCCACATATATGGGAAGCCAAGATGGAGTTCTTGAATTCTGGCTTTGACCTGGCCAGATCTGCTGTTATAGCCATTTGGGGAATAAATCAGGCATGGGAGATTCTCTCTTCCTTCCTCTCTCTGTCTCTATTGCTCTGCCTTTCACATAAATAAATATATTGTTTAACAAGGCAAAATGTCTATATATCCTTGCTTGAATGGCTTCAGAAAATGCCAAATAGAGATCATAGATTTCATCCACACTGGCTGGAAACTACTAACAAAATAATTCTCTTCATAATCCCATCACATTTTTTCTAGATCTAGGCATGATTTTCTTTCTAAAATAAATAAGTAGAGGATCTATATTTAATGCTATTTTTTTCTCTTTTTTTCATTTATTTGAAAAACAGAAGAGACAGAGATAGAGATGTTCCAGTTGCTGGTTCACTTCATATGGCTTTATCAGCTAAGGCTAGGCCAGGCTGAAGCTGAGAAATGATATCATGTTTTTACATTTCACATTGTCTCACAACTGGCAATGTTTCCCTACTGAGACAAGTCAACTTCTTGTGGTTGATCATAGGCAAGTCTTTCTTAGGTCCAATAGCATGGAAAAAAATGGAATCCCAAAGTATATAACTAGTGTGAGTCAAGTATTTTTTTTTAATTTGATAGTGCACAGACGTTGGTTACTAAAATGTCACGCTCCTCAGCTGGTGGAGCACAAGATGTTGGGAACACTACTTGGCCTCCTCTGTGCTAATAGGACCCTCATTACACAACAGACTTTGCTACTTAGCACAATGTTTGCCTGCATGAGAAATTAGCAGGGAACAGAAAGGAAAGCTAAGCCAGTCATTTGTTTCTATGAAAAAATTTATACTTCTAATTTACAAATTCAATCATGAGCTGAAATAGAAATCATCTAATCACAGTCAGATATGACTATCTTGATGGTCTTTTTTAAGATTTATTTAATTATTTGAAAGTCAGTTACAGAGAGAGAGAAGGAGAAGTAGAGAAATGAGAGACAGAGTGAGAGAGAGGAAGTGAGAGAGAGAGAAAGGTCCTCCATCTACTGATTCACTCCCCAGTTGGCCGCAATGGGTGGAGCTGCGCCGATCCAAAGCCAGGAGCCAGGATATTCCTCCAGGTTTCCTATAAGGGTGCAGGGCCCAAGGACCAGGGCATCTTCTACTGCTTTCTCAGGTCATAGCAGAGAGCTGGATCTGAAGTGTAGCAGCTAGGACTTGAACTGGTGCCTATATGGGATGCCGCACTACAGGCAGTGGCTTTACCAGCTATACCACAAATAAAATAGTAAGTTGTTCCTCAACAGTCAGGACAAGGGCTGATCAAGTCATTGTTTCTCATAGTGTCCATTTCACTTCAACAGGTTTCCATTTAAGTGCTCAGTTAGTTGTCACCAATCAGGGAGAACATATTGTATTTGTCTCTTTGGGACATTTCACTCAGCATGATGTTTTCCAGATTCCTCCACTTTGTTGCAAATGACTGGATTTCATTTTTTTTACTGCTGTATAATATTCTGTAGAGTACATATCCCATAATTTCTTTATCCAGTCTACTGTTGATGGGCATTTAGGCGAATTCCATGTCTTAGCTATTGTGAATTGAGCTGCAATAAACATTGAGGTGTGGGCAGCTCTTTTATTTGCCAATTTAATTTCCTTTGGGTAAATTCCAAGGAGTGGGATGGCTGGGTTGTATGGTAGGGCTATATTTAGGTTTCTGAGTAATCCCCAAACTGACTTCCATAGAGGCTTAACCAGTTTGCATTCCCACCATAGTGGGTTAGTGTCCCTTTTCCCCCACATCCTCACCAGCATCTCAGCGCCAGCCCTGATTTGTGGTTTTTTGAGATATAATGTGAAATGTAAAAACATGATATCATATCTCAGCTTAAATATACCTCTACCACATCAACAACAAATCCTTATTTATTTCATATTTCAAATATACATATATATAAATACATATATGTTAATTTTAAACTGCTTGATGAATTCAGAAAGAACAGACTCAGTGTCTCCATATTCTGGCAATGATAGGGTATTGATCTCAAGAGTTCAAGAATATCAGTAAGCTTCATAGAAGTAGATTTTGCCCTGTAGGCATTTCAGTAATGTGATTATTTAAAATTTTATTGCATATTTATTATTTCAGTGTCCTTGTATAAGGGTTTAAATACATACATGCATATTTTCTAAACATTCTTTGCTTTATTCCAGCATAGGAAACATGGTGAAATACGATTATTTTTTATTTAGAATTGTTTACATTAAAATATTTACCAGGCATCATTGCAAATAAAAGTGTTTTTTTTTTTTTTTAGTTTGCAGAAAATGAAATTATTGAATGTATCACATCTTATTCAACAATTCTTCTAGAAATAGGCCTTTGGTTTTTCCCAAGGTCTCATGGTAAAAAGCAGTGTTCTAAGGAATAATGTTATGCATTAGCATTTTTTTCTTATTCCTTCAGTATAAACTCTGGAAAATAGGATGGTTGAGTGAAAAATAAGAACACATATAATTTTGTTAGATATTTTCTAATTTCCTTCCAAAATAGCTCCATCAGTTTGCATTTCACCAAAAATACATGAATTTCTTTTCCCAAAGTATTGGCAAAGGAATAAGCTATCATAATTTTTAATTTTTGTCAATCTTTTACAGGAGATGTGGTATAACTAACTGTAGTGAAAACACTTGTATTTTTTCCAACAAGGATTGAGATGCAACATCTTTTAACATATTTAAGGGATATTTTTAATATATTGCATAATTTAAATGAGAACTTGTATCTTTTTACCATGTACAGTACCTAAATTGCATTCAAAATATATTAATATACATTTATATTTTCTTTAATTTTGTAATGTTTATGTACTGCAATTAAACTTTCACATAATATATTTTTCTTATATTTAGCTAATCATCTTTAACAAAAAAGTTTAACAGTGCAGTTAGGAAACAATTTTATATACAAGTTATGGGGGTAAGCTAATCAATTTTATTAATTTTTTATTTTTATAAGGTGAACAAATTCATGTAATTCATATATATAGATTTAAGATGATAATGCAACTTCCTCCTCTATCCTCCCTCCTACTCATACACCCACACTTCTTCCTCCTACATTTCTTTTCTTTTATTCTTTACAAAGACATACTTTCAGTTTATTTTATAATCACAAGTTTATTTCTTGACCAATTAAGGAATTCAGCAAGTAATAAGTATAAAAACCAAAGTTTCTCAAGAATATATACAGGTGTGTAACAATAATCAAATCTAAAAATGTCATTATAGCTCATAGATATTATATTTTTGTACTTAGTGTATAAGTTACCATAATTCAAGGAAAACATAATATTTATCTTTTGGGGGCTGCCTTATTTCACTAAGCATAATGCTTTCTAATTACATCTATTTTGTTGCCAGATATGATTTCATTGTTTTATTATGGCTGAGTATGTTTTCATGTTAAATATATATGTAAAACTATCTTTATCCAGTCATCAGTTGATGGACATCTAGCTTTATTCTATATCTTAACTATTGTGAATTGGGCTGCAATATACATGGGGGTACAGACAATTATATTATATGGTGATTTCCCTTCCTTTGGGTAAATCTCCAGGAGTGGGATGGCTGAGTCATGTGGTAAATCTATTTTCAAATTTCCGAGGTATCTGTAGACTGTCTTCCATAATGGTTATATTAGATTACATTCCCACAAGCACTGTATTAGGGTACAATTTCCCCCACATAATCACCAGCATTTATTGCTTTTTGACTTCTTGATTATGATCATTCTGATGAGTGAGGTGAAATATCATTGTGCTTTTTGTTCGCATTTCAATGGTGGATAGTGATCCTGAGCATTTTTCATGTGTCTGTTGGCCATTTGAATTTCATCCTTTGAAAAATTCCTGTTGATATCCTTTTCTCATTTCTGAAATGGATTGATTTTATTGTTGTTGCTTAGTTTACTGGGCTCTTTACAGATTCTGGGTGTTAATCCTCCATAAATTGCATAGTTTGCAGAATTTTCTCACATTCTGTTAATTACCTCTTCACTTTGTTGACTGTGTCTTTCGCAGTGCAGAAGCCTCTTAGCTTGATGTAATCCTATTTGGCTCCTTTTGCTTTTATTGCCTTGCTTCTGAGGTCTTTTTGAAGAATTATTTACCTATGACAATGTCTTTCATAGTTTCCCTAATGTTTTCCTCTAGCAATTTGTTGGTATCACATTATAGATTTAGATCCTTGATCTGTTTTGAGTTGATTTTTATATAAGATGTAAGGTAGGAGTTATGCTTCATACTTTGGCATGCGTAGATCCAATTTTTCCAGCATCATTAATTGAAGAGACTGTCCTTTCTCCAGAGATTGATTTAGGTCCTTTGTCAAAGATTAGTTAGGTGTAAATGTGTGGATTAATTTCTGGCTTTCTACACTATTCCATGTGTTACATGTCTATTTTTGTGCTCTCAGCTGTCAGTCTAATTGGAGATTCTCTCATTGTAATCAGATTTTGTGCACATGACCTGAGGAGACAGTGGATAATGTGAATCTCTGCCACCCACGTGAGAAACCTGTAGCTCTTGACTCTTGGATTCTGTGTGGCTTAACCCTGGCTTTTGCAGTCATTTCTAGAGTGAACAAACAGAAGAATGGTTGAGTTTTCTCTGTTTCTCCCCTTTTCTCTATCACGTTGTCTTCCAAATAGAAATATTTTAAAAATAGTAATATCAGAAGCTATCCTTCAAAACATTTAAAATGTACCATATTGGAAATGTGAATATGACTAGGAAAAAGTAGAATGACATTATATTCCTTTCTCATGAATCTTTCTTCCTTTGACCTCTTCCATTTATTTATAAGTATTACATTAATAAAAGGAACCAAATATATAAATTTCTTTTATAAGAAGTTTCCAACATAAATATAATGTTTGTATATATGATAGCAAGTGATGGAAAGTTTCATACTTAAAATTAGATTTAGTTATGGCAGGGGACTTTGTTTTCATTTGTAAAAGTCTTTGGCCAACATCTGATATTTAAAAATACACATATATTGTATTGATAAAGGAAGTAAATACAATGCATTGAATTCTTGAGGATTGCTGAGAGTAGATTAAATCAAAACAGCATACCCTGGGAAGAGGTACTTGAGACAGTAGCTGAGATATTGCTTCTGATCCCACATTCCATAAAAAAAGTGTCTGGGTTCAACTCCCAGCATCATTCCAAATTCAGGTTTACTACCAATGTGCACTCTGGGAGGCAGAAAGTGATGGCTCAAGTACCTGGATCTCTCTAACCCACGTGGGGGTCCAGGAAGTTCCAGACTCCTGACTCCAGCCTATCTTCGCCTCGGCTGTTGAGATTACTTTGGAAGTGAAACATTAGATGGACAATCTCTTTCTTTCACTATTTGTGCACTTTAAAATTCATAGAAATAAGCTAAAAAATTAAAATCAGGATATATTAAATAGTAAATTTGCTTCTTTTTGTCAAGTAAAAGTAAAATGTGAGTTTCTATTATAACAGTGTTTTTTAAAGATTTATTTATTATTTGAAATTCAGAGTTCCACAGAGAAAGGAGAGGCAGAGAGAGAGAGAGAGAGAGAGAGAGAGAGAGAGAGAGGTCTTCCATCCATTGGTTCACTCCCCAGTTGGCTGCAACGGCTGGAGCTGTGCTGATCTGAAGCCAGGAGCCAGGAGCTTCTTCCAGGTCTCCCATGTGAGTGCAGGGGCCCAAGGACTTGGGCCACCTTCTACTGATTTCCCAGGCCACAGCAGAGAGCTGGGTTGGAAGAGGAGCATCTGGGACTAGAACTGGCACCCATATGGGATGCCAGTGCTTCAGGCCAAGGCATTACCCCGCTGTGCCACAGCACTGGTCCCCATAACAGTTTTTTATAAACAAACAATTTAATTGAAATATTTCTTGTTTGTCTACAATTGGATATATAACATATAGATTTTATTTTTGTAACATCAACAATCTTTAAAATGTGACTGATGAGTATTTATCTCTCAATAACTGTTGACAATGATTTATTGAATTAACAAGTGATTGAAAAAGTAATAAATTAATTGTGTTACTATAGACAGAAATAAGTTTATACTTCTTCAAATTCTTTAATTATTTATATTATTATAACTTAAAAATAAAGATTTCTGAAAATTTTCTAGTTTTCATACTGTTTTTAAATTTATAAATAAATCCCATAGTTGAAATCTCATCTGCATGAGAATGTCTCTAATTGGTCTTCTGTGGGATCCTTCTGTGAGTGAATCTTGGATGAACCAGGTTGAGCCCTTCTGCTCAGTCCTGTGATAATCAGGCCCATGAACTCTCTCCATTTGTATTAGTTTTTATCTGATCGTTTGAAGGAAATGGTATAACAGAGTTCCAAAAAAAATCTTCAGTAAAATAAACAAAACTATTATATGAAATTTCTAGGGAAGTTTTCATTATGCAGCTAGAAATGCATCAAATCAGACAATAATAGAAACTTTCTTTAGTCATTTATTAACTGGGTTGAATTTCATAAAACTCATGACATAAGCTCTCAGAAAAAGTTATTTGGTATTTTATTCTACAGATATCTGATGAAAAAGTTTTTAAATCCTCAGAAATCTATTTCAGACTTTTTTTAAGCTTTATAATTTAATTTTAGTTTTTAATTTATTTCTGTCTTATTAATTGAAGCCAATAATTAATTTCTCATTTTTCCTATGTGAAGTTAAATATCCTGCATTTATATTATTATATTAGCTACATGTAATTGAAAATGCTTATTGTTTATTTTTCTGCATGATTCCAACCTGCATAATTATCTCTTTAGTCATGTTTCTCCTTCTTTAGCAATCCTGCATATTTTTCTTCTATGTTATACTTGGAGAACAAATAAAGGCTGATTTTGTGGTACTTTATTTATCTCTTATTAAGAAGAGGCTAAACATGTTGTATGACAGTAACTGGATTTATGCTTATTCTTGGCTTCTGCCTGGGGAAAAAAAAATCATCATTTAGAGTTAAAAAAAATATCAGGGCATAATCAGTGAACTGTAATGAAACAAACACATACAGTGCAAGACTGTAAATGGAGCAGGTTTGTAACCTCTTCTAACCCATGTGAACTATTATACAGGTTGATTGTATTCCCAACAGTGTTGCACATTTAACACTGACATAAAACTCAAACAAAGGATAATGGTAGTTGACTCTAGGGCCAGTATAACTCAGAGCCCAGTTAAGAAGCTAAAACTTTAGGGGTTCCTTTCTATATCTAAATCTTTAACATTGTAGCATATTTAGGGAATCTGTAAGTGTGGTTCATGTTTTGAAGCTGTTATGTTTTTATCACTTAAAATGCTTTAATAAATGAGCACAACCTAATCCTTGAGATATTATTAACACCCTAAGCAGCCAGAAAAAAGCAATGTGGACACATTTGGAATGTTTTTAGTCTATAATTATCAAATTTCAAAGGGAAAAGCCTTCTAGAAATATTTACGGCTTTCCTTAAGGACTTGTCTTGACTTGGTGACAAAAATTTGAATAATTTTACAGAAAGTCTTACCTAATTAGCCTCTCAACACAGTCAGGCAAAGAAACTAACAGTGATTAGTGGATTTCAATTTATTTAATGCTTGTTAGTTTCTTAAAAATGTACAAGAAGTACAATTGCCTAAACAAACATGGATTTGTTAACGACTAACCAAATTAAAAGATTTTAGGAATAGTAAGAACATTCCATGTTAATGAAAGTGTTATCTAAGCACAATAATTTGAGTGGATTTAATATTGAGTTTTGTTCTGAATAAAACTCTAAAAATTTGTCTACTAAATTTGCTGGTAGCCATGGTATCCAAAAGCTACCGGAGACCCAGACATAGGTGTATATTTAGGAATCCACCGGCTTGTGTCCCTGCAATGCAGCATTCTTAACTGGAATTGGATTGTAGGCCCCTGCTCAATATGGGATACTTGGAAGAAGCTCCAGGCTCCCGGTTTCAGATGGGCTCAGCTCTAGACATTGATTGCAGCCATTTGGGGAGTGAACCAGCAGATAGAAGAACTCTCTCTCTCTGTCTCTCTCTCTGTCTCTCTCTGTCTCTCTCTCTTTCTCTCTCTCTGTAACTCTGCCTTTCAAATAACTAAATAAATCTTTATAAAAATTGTGTATAAGTTCTAATAAGTTCTAACAGATTTTCTATGTACAACATCATGTCATCTGCAAATATGTATATTTTGGTTTCTCCTTTTAATTTTGATGCCTTTTACTTCATTATCCTCCTTAATTGCTTATGCTAATACTTCCAATAGTATATGCAATTGGTGAAAAATTGTATATTCAAATTGGTGGTAGGGGATATGCTTGTCTTTTTCTACACCTGGGGGAAATGCTTTCAGCCTTTCCCTGTTCAGTATGATTTTGTCTGTTGGTTTGTCATAAAAAGGATTTTTATTATTTTGAGGTATATCCCTTTCATCTCTAATTGTGGAGAGTTTTTATCATGAAGGGATTTTGAATCACAAAATTCTTCCTGCATCCTACGGAGATGACAATGTTGTCTTATTCCATCTGCTGATTTGATTTATGATATTAATTGAATTTAAAATGATGAATCACCCTTGTATCAGGGATAAATCCTACTTTATGCATGATCTTTTTGATGTGGTTTTCTAATATTTTCTTGAGAATTTTCACATCTATGTTAATCATGGATATAAGTCTGTAGTTTTCTTTTTGTGTTGTGTCTGTTCAGTTTGAGTACCAGAGTGATGCTAGCCTGATCTGAGGAGTTTGGCATAGTGTCATCCTGCTCAACATTTGAGAATGGTTTGTAAAGTATAGGAGTTAGTTCCTCTTTAAATTTTGTTTAGAATTCAGTATTAAATCCATAAGGTATAGAAGTTTTTTAATGGAAAACTTAATTAATACTCCAATCTTAATGCTTTGTTTTGAATCTGTTTAGTTTCTATATCTTCTTGATTTACTTTGGTAGGTTATTTGTATCCATGAACTTAACTATTTGTTTGACATTGTCCAGTATATTAGCCTATTTCTTTTCCCAGTAGTTTTTAATGGTCCTTTTAAGTAAGTGGTGTCATTTGTATTGTGATATTTTAACCAAGAGGATAAGAAAATAACTTTTCCCTAAAACTTATTATGATAAACACAGAACATTTGATTATAAACAATCAGGTCACATAATATAATTGTGTGTGTGTGTGTGTGTGTGTGTGTGTGTGTGTTCGATATAATTCTACTGTTACTATGACAGTTTCATTGAGAAAAAAGCTACTGGGTTGTTAAGGAAAGTGGATGATAATTCTGGTGTTGATTTTTAAAGAAAATTAACTGCAAGTAAAATGTTATTAAATTACAACATCGAGTTATCCTTAAAAATAAAACCATAATAGCATATCTGTTACATATTTAAAAATGATCAGATCCTTATATGTTAATTTAGCTTTTTTCCTAGTATGGTAGGCCTTTGTTTTGATGGCTCAATTAAAATGTGCAAAAAGATTTATGTAGAATAATTTATCATTTATAAAGCTATTCATAAGGAACATACTAAATCTAATAATGAAAGTTGATTAAATAAGTTATATTGTGAATATTCAAACTGATTAGTTTGTAGAGATTAAAATTCACATTAGGTAACAATAGTTTTAAACATGGATAATGTATAAATTATTTTTGTAGCCTATAAGCTCTATGTGAAAAAGTGAGGCAATCTGATACAGAGGACACAGATCTACTTGCTCAAATCTCATGAAATGAGAGAGAGTATATTCTTATAAATGCTAAATTATTAAGAAGTCGAGAGAGTAGTATAATGCGTAACTGTTTTCCTAAGAATTGGGAGAAATTCTTGAAAGAAACAGAACTGATAGTAGCAGATCAATGAATAACAGCTGAAGGAAACCATAGAATAATAACCACAGAGGAAAACCTCTTTACCAAAGACAGTTAAGGTATTGTAGTTCACTAAGTTTGATGTTGAGTCAGTGATAGAGTCAGAATTAACTGTGTTAATAAAATAAATAATAGGGAATCCCATGAGCAATAGGCAAGCATGTTTTACAAGAAATTCATGAAAAAGATTGGCACTGGACTTCATAAAGACCCAGAGAGATTGCCCTGGGTAATGGACAACAAATAGCAATGGCATTTGTTCGTGGGATACAGCATTAAATGAGGACTTTTGAGATTACATTTGTCCAAAAATTCAACATACTATTGCATTATTGACTGCAGGAGCTGGATGTATAAAGCATAACTTAATGGAAAAATAGCACTAGAAAGTTTAAATTGTAGTGAACCTGTGAACTAGAACTTAAGTCATTGAAATAAATAACATCGGCACAGTTTTGGCAGATATAATTCCAGGAAAAAAACCACCATGTGGAAAAAGGACAAACATGCTTAATTATAGGTAGAGCAGTGAAGATACAGAGGAAGTTAAATATTTAAAAATTAAATGAGGGACTAGTGCTGTGATATAGTGGGTAAAACCACTGCCTGCACTGGCAGCATCCCATAAGGACAGTGGTTCAAACCCTGGCTGCTCCACTTCTGATCCAGCTCTCTGTTATGGTCTGGGAAAGCAGTAGAAGATGGCCCAAGTCCTTGGGCCCCTGCAACACTGCAGGAAACCAGGAAGAAGTTCCTGGCTCCTGGCTTCAGATAGGTGCATCTCTGGCCATTGCAGCCATCTGGAGAGTGAACCAGAGGGTGGAAGATTTCTCTCTGTCTCTGCCTCTGCCTCTCTGTAAGTCTGCCTTTCAAATAAGTAAATAAATCTTCAAAAATAATTGTGACATTAGTTAATTTCCCAATATTTTGCCTAATTTTTAGTCAAATGCTTTATTTTTTGATAGTACCATAAGATTTTTGTCCTTTAATTGTGCAACCCTAGAATAACTATCAGTTAGTAATGATGAGTAGCCCTCTCGATATCACTAAACTTGTTATGCTGCTTTGTTCAACATTTTGTCACTTGTGTTCATAAGGTATAACATATAATTGGCTTTTCTTTTTAAAATTTTTTTTATTCATCTGACAGGTAGAGTTATAGACAGTGAGAGAGACAGAAAGAAAGGTCTTCCTTCCGTTGGTTCACTCTCCAAATGGTTGCTATGGCTGGTGCTGCGCCGATCCGAAGCTAGGAGCCAGGTGCTACTTCCTGGTCTCCCATGTGGGTGCAGGACCCAAGCACTTGGGCCATCCTCCACTGCCCTCCCAGGCCACAGCAGAGAACTGGCCTGGAAAAGGAGCAACCGGGACTAGAACCCAGCACCCATATGGAATGCCAATTATGGGACCTGTGCCGTGGCTCACTTGGTTAATCCTCCGCCTGTGGCACTGGCCCCATAATTGGCTTTTCTTAAGATATTTTTTATCAGTGTAATTCTATTATCTTATTTTAGGGAGAGAGTTTGTGAAAAACTGGTGTGCATTATCCTATAAAATCAGAAAACAGAATTAATACTTTCTGTACCTGTGTGCTTTTTTTAGAGTGTGTAATATATTTTAATTAATTTATTTTGTTTTGTTTCTTTAAATTAAAATGAAATCACTGTGCTCAGTTATTTTAAAACTTGACAATCATCTATTGGGAAAGGGTGCATTGAGGCAAGTTAGGAATAGGAATCAAAACACAGTGGAATACAAAGAATAAGAACCCGGTGTTCGAGGGCACAGTTTGGGTTTAAGATAGCCTATTGTATATTTTCTGGGAAATAGAAGTGAGGATCTTTAAAGTGTCAGTTGGAAAGCAATGACAAGCCGGCACCATGGCTCACTTGGCTAATCCTCCACCTGCAGCACCAGCACCCTGGGTTCTAGTCCCGGTTGGGGTGCCAGATTCTGTCCTGGTTGCTCCTCTTCCAGTCTACCTCTCTGCTGTGGCCTGGGAGTGCAGTGGAGGATGGCCCAAGTACTTGGGCCCTGCAGCTGCATGGGAGACCAGGAGGAAGCACCTGGCTCCTGGCTTAGGATCAGTGCAGTGCACTGGCCGTAGCAGCCATTTGGAGGGTGACCCAACAGAAGGCAACAGAAGAAAGACCTTTTTCTCTGTTTCTCTCTCTCACTGTCTAACTCTGTCAAAAACAAACAAACAAACAAAAAGCAATGATAAGGAGAAAGAAATGCTAATTCCTCTGATTTGATCAGTAGATGTTGCATATAATCATACTTAATCAAATTAAAAAGAGAGTTTAAGATGGGAATGCCACTAACCTGATTTGACCTCCTATGTCACACATTTTCATAGATCCCTTCCCACTAATCCCTAGAAACCAATAATCTTTTTACTGTTTCCGTAGTTTTGCCTATTACAAAGTCGTGTTGTTGAAATTATTCAGTGTTCATACTTTTCAAACTGACTTATTTCCTTTAGTAATGTACCTTTAAATGTGTCCCATAACTTTCATGTCTTGAAACTCATCTCTCAATAGCACTGAATAGTATTCCATTCTGGCTGTACCACAGTTTACCAGCTTATGTACAAAAGGACATCTTGGTAGCTTCCATATTTTTGCAATTATGAATACACTAGTCACAAACTGCCATGTCCAGATTTTTGGGTGGATTGAATTATAAATTTATCTGGGTAAATACCAAGGAGTGTGAGAGCAGGTTCATGTGGTAATAGCACACTTTATAAAAAATTACAATGATCTTCCAAAGTATTTTTGAAAGACACTTTCATATACTCACTATCAGTGGATGAGATATTCTGTTGTTCCAGTTCTGCAGACTTTGGCAATTTTGGCAGCTATGTAGTGGCATCACCATGCTGTGTTACTCTGCATTTGCCTGATAACATAACAGGCAGAGCATCTATCATAGCCTTATTTGCCCTCTGTATATCGATATCAATGTGGCATCTGTTAAGATATTTGACCTTTTTTGCTTTTCAAATAATAATTTTATTGAATTATAACATATACATAGAAACAATACAAATACAAACAATACAAATACAAAACATGTGAAGATAGCTTAGTGTCTCCCAATGCAAAAGTACAATCAATTAATATTAACTTTGGTCATGCAAGAACACAACACTACAATCAGAATCCTTCTGCCATGTACCCTTCTAGTTACACCATAAGAGAAAGAACTCCCAATGACCTGTGGGACAATGTGGTGACTGACATTGAAAACAATGAACTGTTCCAAAACAGCTGAAAGAGATGATGTTGGACAAAGATATGACCCTTGCCTTGATATTATGGATGAGCCAATCTCATCACAATACACTGTGTATATGTATTAAAATGTCACACTGTATCCCCAAAATATGAAGAGACTTCAGAAACTTTGTGAAAAGAATAGAATTAAAAGGTAAGCTTATTTTGGTGCAGAAAGTGCAGCAAAAAAGTTTTCTAACAGTTTTAAAATGCATGCATATTTTATTCATAATACACATTTTCCAATAACTTCTTGAAGAGCCCCTCATAGGTATAATTACCATGAATCTATAAAAAATAAAATGATTTACTTAGAAAATTGAATGATTGAAAAAAGCTTGCTTGGTTATTTTTTCCTTTTGTAAAAAACATATTTATTTATTTGAAAGGTAGGGTTACAGAGAAAGAGAGAGAGATAAAGAGAGGGAGTTATTTCATCTGCTGGTTCACTCCCAGATGGCTCCAATGGTGAGGGCTGGGCCAGGCCAAAGCCAGAAAACAGTAGCTTCTTCCAGGTCTGCCATTTCGGTAGCAGAGGTCCAAGCACTTGGGCCATCCTCTGCTGCTTGTCTCAGGCAATTAGCATGGAGCTGGATCAGAAGTAGAGCAGCCAGGAAACCAACTATTGCTCATATGTGATGCAAGCATTACAGGAGGCAGTTCTACCTACTACACCACAACTCAAGGCCCTGTTGGTTATTTTTTTTTAACATGTAAGAGTGAATTATCCTTTGGAAGTGTTTTCTCCATATCTATCTATCTATCTATCTATCTATCTATCTATCTATCCATCCATCTATTTAATCTCCATATATATCAATCTGTCATCTCTCTACAACTATCTCCATGTCTATCAACTCTATCCCTATCTGTCTCTTCATCTCTCCATATCTATTTCAATCTCTTTTTTTAAAATAAAATGAAATGGCCGGTGCCGTGGCTCAACAGGCTAATCCTCCGCCTTGCGGCGCCAGCACACAGGGTTCTAGTCCCGGTCGGGGCGCCGGATTCTGTCCCGGTTGCCCCTCTTCCAGGCCAGCCCTCTGCTGTGGCCCAGGAGTGCAGTGGAGGATGGCCCAAGTGCTTGGGCCCTGCACCCCATGGGAGACCAGGATAAGCACCTAGCACCTGGCTCCTGCCATCGGATGAGCGTGGTGCGCCGGCCGCAGCGCGCCAACCGCGGCAGCCATTGGAGGGTGAACCAAAGGCAAAGGAAGACCTTTCTCTCTGTCTCTCTCTCTCTCTCACTGTCCACTCTGCCTGTCAAAAAAAAAATAATAAAATAAAAAATAAAATAAAATAAAATGAAATAAGAGTTTTGTTAAAAATAATAATTTAAATTAATTTTCTATTTTAGTTAATTGTAGACTTACATGGAACTGTAGCAAGTAAAATGGAGGGATTCAGGCAAACTTTCCCAGCATTCCCAGGAGAAATATCTCACAGACTACTGGGCTAGATCAGAGCAAAAGTATTAGTACAAAGAGCAATTTAGAAAAAGAGAAATTTAATCGCCACAAGATCACACACAATCCCTACTGTGGTGTCCCTCCTGGACTAACACCTGACCAAAACTCTTCATCTGTTCCAGATCGATGTGTAGATGTTTAATCATTTCAAATGTTATGTAGTGTGCAGAGGTCTACACAGAGGAGGCACCTCTGGGGCCTGTCTTGCCCTTGCCTGTGGTAGGTACTGTGGATATGGAGCTAAAACAGAAACTGAATCTAAGGTGAGAACAAAACCCAATGACCACTAGAGAATTGACTGTGACTCTAAAATCTGCACTCAGGAACAGGAGAAAAAGGGGAGGCCTGGAGAAATGGTGGACTCAGAAAAGACAGATAATGGCCTTGATTTCTTTCTCCTAGAAAAGTATGCACATGGCCTTACTTGCAAAATTTAGTGTTTTCATATATGGAGGAATACCTTTTGTGACTATTTAGTAAAACAAATTAAAAATTACTTAATACATTACACATAATCATTTTGGAAGAAATTATTCTTAAATGTGTATCAAATTTTGTGTTTTAAATATAATTCAAACAACTCAAAAGGAACTATATACTACTTTAGTACTAATGATCTTATGACTCTTTTAAGTTTATTTTATATGAGTGAAATTAAACATGATTTCTTTTATTTTTTAACTTTCACTTTATAAGTACAGCCTTAATGCACCATTAACTATAATGTTCAACAAGAAAAAGTAGAAAGACCATTGTTCCACAGGACTATAGACAAGGGCTAAAAACAATAACCAAATTGTAAGATGTCAGTTTCATTCTTATATATTGTGAGGTTTTTTTTTTTATTCTACATAAACTACTGCATATCAGAGAAAACATACAATATTTGTCTTTTTGGGACTGGCTTGTTTCACTAAGCATATCGGTCTAAGATATATGGGTGTTTTTATCCTTATTGTTTAGCTTTGAGAGTTCCTTGTATATTGGATAACAGTACTTTATATGATATTTGTTTTGCAAGTGTTTTTTTACTGTCTGTAACTTGTCTTCTCATTTTCTCCACGGTGTCTAATGTAGCAGAAACTTACTGATGTTACCATTGTCAATTTTCTTCTCTTGGAGTTGACAGCTTTGGTGTTACAACTAAATAAAACCATTGCAAGCCCCAAGTGATCTAGATTTTGTTATTTTCTACTAATTTTATGTTTGTCTTTGATCCAGTGGTTTCTCTTAATTAATTAATTTATTTTTGAAACTCAGAGAGAGAGAGAGAGAGAGAGAGAGAGAGAGAATTTCAGGTTGAAGCCAGAAACCAGGAGGTTCAGCCGGGTCTGCAATGTGGGTGACAGGGGCCCAAACATGTGGGTCATCTTCCACTGCTTTTCCCAGGTAGTTAGCAGGAAGCTGGATCAAAAGGGAGCATCTGGGATACAAACTGGCGCTCATTTGGGATGTCGGTGTCACAGTTGTTAGTTTCACCCATTTTGCCACTTGCCAGCCCCAGTGATCCATTTTTAATTAATGTGTGAAACATGTGAATTCTGAATCTATATTAATTTTATGTATGTGTGTCTGTTATTTGTTCCAGAACCATTTATTGAAGGTATTATGTTTACTCCTTAGGTCTTCAAGAACAATTTATGAAAAATGTGTGTTGGGAAAATACTTCATGGATTTCAAAAAATTTTATGAAAACATAAACATCCTAAAAATTTTTTTCATACATGGTATGATGTGATCTCACACTTGATTCTTTATCAGTGATATGTTGACTATATTTAAGTGGTCTTCTTAGGGACTCTATTATGTGCCATAGATTTATTTCATAGGTACAGTGTTGGTATTACTGTAGTCTTAGAGTATGTATTGAATTCACAAAGTATTAGACCTCAAACTTTGTTGTTCCTCTTCAATATAGTGTCAGATAATTTATATCTTTTTCCTCTCCATACAAACTGAAGAATAAATTTGTCTAAATCCACTAAGTGGCTTGCAGGTATTTTGATTAGGATTCCACTGAATCCATATATTTTGGTGGAAAGAGATAATATTTTGGCAATTGTCAATCTACCAAGTGAGTAACAAAGACTATAACTCTGGTTCTTCTCTGATTTTCTTTATTATAATTTTGCACTTTTCTTCATATACATTCCATACATACAGTTAAATTTATGTGTAAGTCAATTTTTTGTTGCAAATGAAAAATGATGCTGTTTTCATTTTTTGGCCTATGGGAAAGTGATATAATTTGTGTAATAACCTTATATTCTGCAACTCTCATTCTGATGCTTATTCATTTCAGGTGTAATTTTTGTTGTTAGGTTTTACAGATTTTATAGAGATGATTGAAGCATCTTCAAATAATGCCAGTTTTATTTGTTTCTTCTCAATATGTATACATTTTATTTCCTGTATATAATTTGTTGTGTTAACCAGAACTTTTGAACCTATGTTAAAATGCTGTGGTGGGGGGAATATACTTGCCTTGTTACAGATCTTACTAGGAAAGCTTCCAGTTCTTTATGTTAATAGCAGGCTTTTTTGTGGGAATTCTTGATTAAGTTGCCCTCTGTTCCAAGTTGATTGAGTTTTTAAAGCATGAATGAATATTTTATGTTGCCAAATACTTCTACTGTGAATTTTGATACAATTATATGTTTTCTTTATACTGGTGATATTATGAGTTAGAAAACTTGATTGCTAATGTCGAAACAGTCTTTCATATTTGGAATAAATCCTACTTGGTTGTAGATTTGAAGTTTGCTAATTCAGTGGCCACGTTGTGGAAAAAATTCTTTGTAATCATTCTCTTTCTCCCTCTAACCCCTGTCTTCTCTCTACCTCCCAACCCCTCATTTCATTATTTGTCAGTCTCTCTCTCTCTCTCTCTGCATTTTATTTATCTATCGGAATTTCATGATTAAATGATCTCAAGCATGTTGTGTAATATTTAAGAGAGCAACCAAGATAGCATGAACTGAGACACAAAATGAATTATATTATAGTAACCTGGGATCATCACCCAGTAGTTTTTAAGAGAGTGTAAGATGTTATGAATTAATCAGCTTAAGAAGATTTATTTTATGGACCTTAGTATTTTGCATATAGCAGTTGGATGGAGAATTGAATCATATTTTTTAAAAAAATCATGATAATTCTTGATATTTTAAAAATAATGTAATTAATTTTTAATAAAAATGGATTTTCATATAATGGTTAATATACAACTTATGCTGTCCACCTCCAGTATTGAGTCCCTGGTTTCGGTGTTGGCTTTATTCCAATATCCGCTTCCTGCTAACGTGCACGCTGGGAAGCTAAAGCATTGGGGACTCTGCCACCCATGCAGCAGGCATGGGCTGAGTTCCAGGCTCCCAGCTTTGGTCTGGTATAGCACTGACTTATAGGAGCATTTAGGGTGTGAACCAGCAGATAACGATGTATCTGTCTGTCTCTGACTATCTATTTTTCCTCTGCTTTTCAATTAAATTAAATGAATATTTTTATCAGACCTTTGTCTTTATTTTCTCCCCATTCTTCTCTATTGCTGCTATTGGATTGACTTATTCTTTCATCTGGAAATGATATACTAAAATATGACACCTGATGATGTGTAAAATAAAAGTACACTATTCTATAATTATTAATAGCAAATTCTTTTTGAAAGATTTGTTTTGTTTATTTTGAAAGACAGTTTTACAGAGAGAGATAGAGAGAGGTCTTCCATCTGCTGGTTCACTCCCAAGATACTTGTAATGGCGGGAGATGAGCTGATCCGAAGCCAGGATCCTGGAGCTTCTTCTCGGTCTCCCACGTGGCTGCAGGGGCCTAAGGACTTGAGCCATCCTCCGATCTTTCCCAGGCACATTAACAGGGAGCTGGATAGGAAGTGGAGTAGCTGGTACTTGAACTGTCACCCATATAGGATGTCAGTGCCACAGACCAGGGCATTAGCCCACTGTGCCGCAGTGCCTGCCCCAATAGCAAATAGTTTGCATTCATAGTATTAATTGGAAATTCCAGACTAAAATTTGGTTATTATTTATCTGTTTTTTAAATCTGTGAATAAATGGAAATTTTATGTGCACTATAGCTTGGCTAGGCTTACATCATTGTTCTATGACACTAATAGAAAAAGCATGCATTCTTTTTTCCTATATCCAAACTTTCCATCATGACTGTCTTCTGCATGTGAAAAAATGACTTAGTTTCAATATTTTAAGAACTCTTTCCTTTTAAAATATTAAACTATTTTTATTTAGCCAATAGTGCATTTATCCTCATGACACTTCAGTGCAAGTTTACTTGAGAAATTTAAAATTCTTCATAAGCATTTACTTATTGCACTAAAATATTTCAAATGAATTTAGTGCATATAGGAAAAAAAAGGTTATCCCATAAAATAGTTTTATATTGCAAAAGGCTATAATTTGCATTTTCTACCTGACTATATTTCATTTGCATATGTTTCATTTCATAAAAGAAAATTAAAATAATACATAACATTTTACTGTCTTTTATATTGGGGAATAATAATGGATTGTTTTAAGGACTGAGTCTTCCATCAGGTTTGGCTCTCAATATAAAAATATGATAGAAATAACATGTCCCCATCTTTACCACTAGCACAGACAAGAAATTGCCTTCCTGAACATTTGGGTTGGAAGAGATAAAAAAAAATTTGCAAGGATTCTCTATTCAGTAATTGGTTCTCATGCATGTCTGATTTCCACATTCACATCTACCTGAATAACCCAAAAACTAAGTTTAGATATTTTGACATGTTTTTAGCGAATCTGTGGATCCAAAAAAGTAAATAGAAATGATTTCTAAAGGAATATGATTTTGACATGAGACTCAATTCCCATAGAGTGTCAAGGATTATGAGCTTATAGTTAAATAATAATTTTTAAAACACAAGCAAGATTCAATGAAAAAGAGACGATTGCATTCAAACTAAAGTGAAAACTGAATGGATGAACAGAAAGGAAATAAGACAGTATGAATGGAATTAATGACATAGAAAGCAAAATTTTAATAAGTTTCTTAAAAAGCCTAATTAATTGGTTAAGGAGAGCAAGATGGCTGAATACAGAAAAAACTTACTGATACCTTACAAGGGGAAATAACAGAAGAAAAGCAGAGGAAGTGTGTCCGCAGGGGAGAGTTGGAGAGAAGTTGGCAGTGGTAGTTCTACAGAGTGAAGAGTAACACTACGAAGCAACATGCTAACTGTTTACACAGCAGTGAACTGAGATATCACTCCACTGTTGGAGGCTGGAGGAGATGGCAGGTTCTGAAAGGATGGTGAGGGCAGACTGTGGCAGCCCGTGCTACTGGTATATTGCATAAGGGACACCTTGTGGACCTCCGTGTATCTGAGTCTGATCTAGAGTACTAGTGGAAGGGAAGGGTACCCACCTAAACCAGTGAAGGAAAAGCATATTTACTTCTTCCCATACCACAATAAGGGCACTCGACAACAAGAAGGGGGAGAATACCATCTTGACACAAGTAGAGGCTCTAGTGGCTCTTGGGCATGCAACCAGAGGATTTTACAATGGGGAAATCTGTGTGTCACACTGAATTTTGAGTCTTGTTGGGAGGGTTGACAGGGGGCTGGGCACCATTTAGGGTTGTGAGGAGCCCACATACTCTCAATTCATCACAGACTCTGGGGTTCAAAATGCCAACTTTGAGCACCCACAGCCATATGGCTCTGGAAATGAATCTACTATCTCTGTAGATGGGGCAGGTTTGCAGGGCCAGAAGGGATAGTCTACACACCACAATTGTGGGATCCTAGCACACTGTGACTATGGAAATCCTGTGACTTCATGATAGTGCATGGGATGTTACTGGGTCTCTGGGAAAACAATGTGTCTAATGTCAGTGGTTCAGAACTCCCTGACTGCCTGGGTGGGTCGTTGACATGGTTCTGGGCTCACACTCAGGACTGCATAGATCATTTGTGTGGTTCATGCACCAGGATGGATGAAGAGGAAGTGAGGTTGTGATTACACCAACAGGCGCGATCATACCCTCCACCCTACTGACAGTAGAGATCTACCAAACCCAACTTGTATGTCACCCTGGATTCTCTCCTACACTTGAGCACGGAACACAGCACCTTGGTCACATCCAACACATGCATCTGAGTATTCACTAAAGGAAGAGACATTCCTCTAAGCAAGAGAGACATAGTTCAAAGATAAAGTCCATTAGTGGAGAAATCCAAGTGTTTTCTCCAAATGCAGAAATACAAAAAACAAAAATAAGGAAGGCAACATGACTCCCCCTAAAAGGCACAACAACAGTTAAATATTAGGATGTTTTCAAAATGAATGGGGCTGGCGCTGTGGTGCAGCCAGTTAAAGCTCTGGCCTGGGGCACCGGCATCCCATATAGGCACCGAGTTTTAGTCCCAGCTGCTCCTCTTCCAATCCAGCTCTCTGCTATGGCATGGGAAAGCAGTGGAAGATGGCCCAATTCCTTGGGCCCCTGCACCCATGTGGGAGAAAAGGAAGAAGTTCCTGACTCCTGGCTTCAGATCAGTGCAGTTCCGGCCATTGCGGCCATCTGGGGAGTGAATTAGTGGATGGAAGACCTCTCTCTATATCTACCTCTCTTTTTAACTCTTTCAAATAAATAAAATAAATCTTAAAAAAAAAGAAAATGAAGAAGTTGATGAAATTCCTGAAAAAGAATTTGAAAGAATGATCATAAGATCACTCAGAATCAATGAGAAACAAATTCATGAGTTTCATAAATCTATACATGACATGGATGAATAATTTTTCCATGTGACAGAGATTTTGAAGAGAAATTGAACTGAAATACTAGAAATGAGGAATTCAATATGTTAAATAAAAAAATACAATGGAAAACCTTAACAACAGGCTGAGTGAGAAAAAGAATACCAGAGCTAGAAGATAAATCTTTGGAAATATCTCAGTCAGACTCTCCCCCGACCCTGAAAAATGGAGAAGAAATTAGAAAAATTAAAATCATTGTCAGAGATTTACAGATTACTATCAAACGACCAAGTAAGTAGGTCTTAGGAGTCAATGAAAGGATTGGAGGGCTGGTGCTGTGGTGCAGCAGGCTAAAGCCCTGGCCTGAAGCGCCGGCATCCCATATGGGCTCTGGTTTGAGTTCTGGCTGCTCCACTTCCCATCTAGCTCTCTGCTATAGCCTGGGAAAGCAGTGGAAGACGGCCCATGGCCTTGGGCCCCTGCTCCCACGTGGAAGACCTGGAAGAAGTTCCTGACTCCTGGCTTTGGATTGGCTCAGCTCCGGCCCTTGCAGCCATCTGGGGAGTGAACCAGTGGATGGAAGATCTCTCTCTCTGTCTATACCTCACTCTGTACATCTGTCTTTCAAAAAAAAAAAAGATAGGAAATAAAGAGAAAATGGATTATAAGGCTTATTCAGTGAAATAATTGTTGGGAACCAACATATGGCCTTCTGCTAAAGGCCTACTTTTTGAAGCCCACTGCATGGCCTGAGTCCTGCTGAAGGCATCCTTGTCCAGATTGCCAAGGTGACCGGTCAAGTTATGTTAATAAACAGTGGCAAAGGTCATTTTATGTAATGCTGAAGCAGCTAAAGAAATGCTGTGGACTTCCAGTAAACAGTAAGTGGGAAATTCACCCCAGATAATAATTAGTCTCCCTCTAGGCTCCTCCATATTGTGATGTTCTCTTAATCCTAGCTTCCAAGCAACCATGTCTTTTCTGCAAATGCTCAAACTCTCCATTGTTCCCTATTTCACTGTTTTAACCCGCTCATCATGAAATCCTTTTTTCACAAAAGCACACACTTTCAATCATAATTTAATCAATCACTTCATCATTGATAATAACAAGACATCTGGGTCTGTTCTGCTGTCTCCACCTCCAGCTTTGGAAATAGACAAGGTATTCCCTGGTTTCCCTAAATTAAAATCTCTAATCTGAGTCTGCTTGTTTAATCTATGTGATATCTCATAGACAACTTCAAAACATTTTCTTAAAAATAAAAAAAATTAAAAATAAAAATAGTGGTGGGCATTGTGGTGCAGTGTGTTAAATCGCCACTTGGGAGCTTGTATCCCATATCAGAGTGCATGTTTTGTCCTGGTTATGCCTCATCTGATCCATTCTTTCTTGCTTATGTGCACAGGAGACAGTAGATGGAGGCCCAAGTTCATGGATTCTTGCTACAAAAGTTGCAGAAATGGATATAGTTGTCCCGTGCTCCTGACTTTGGACTGGCCTAGATGTAGCTTTTGTGGCCGTTTGGAAAGTGAATCATCAAATAGAAGCACTCTTTATCTTGAGCTTGGTCTCTCTCTCTCTCTCTCTCTCTCTCTCTCTCTTTCTCTCCACTCACAGTACCTTTCAAATAAATAAATAAATACATAATGAAATCTATCTTTTAAAAATATAAAAGTATCAGTTTCATTATTCAGAAGCTCCGTTAGGTTCAAGGCATTAGTAGGCAATACTACCAGTCACTTACTCTACTACTAAAGAACTGAGGGTTTAACCTTGTCAGTAGAGTCTTTTTATGTTATTAACTGGAAAAAGTGGGTAATTTTGAATGCTTTGTAAGTTTAGGAAATAATCTAATGGGGATTCCCGATGATTCTTCATCATAACTCTCACAAAATTGCTCTCATTTGAAGAGAACAATGGGCATTAGCGTTGGCTTGATGGAGAGGGACTCTGGTGAATTTGTCCTGATGTTTTCTGCTGAAGATTAGGAAAGTTTTCTCAAAACCCTATCCTAATACACCCAGAAAATCAACAGCCAGTGTATCTTGAGCTTCCCCAAACCCTATTGCCAAGGTCATTTCTATTTTAAAATTATTTTTATTTATATAAATGAAAAATTCCATTCATTACATACATACATATGTGTATATATATACATATATACACATATATATATATATATATATATATATATATATAGTTCTAAGAACATAATGATAGTTCCCACCCTACTTTACCTTCCATTGCTCCCACTCTCCTTCCTCCTTCCTTAATTTTGCTTTTCACTTTTGGAATGACATACTTTCTGTTTACTTTATAATCCCCAGGTTATCTTTCCACTATATAAAGAGTTCAATAAATAATAAGTAGAAAAAACTGATGTTTTCCAGGAATATAGATAAGAACTATAAATAATAATCAAATTATTTCAAAATGTCAATTCCACTCATATATTGCCTTTTTATACACTGTATGTTAGTTAACACAAATCTTGACTAGTCTACTTTGTCTGAACCACTTTCACCTGTTGGTATCTGTTGTTTTGGTTGCATTTTGATGTCAGGATTATACTAGTGAAGCCATATTTTATTTCCAGTTAAAATTCCTCAAAGAAATATTTCATGATCTTTACCCAACGTATTTAAAATTATTATTGAATTCTCAATTTTATTACAACAAATCCGGATACAGTAATTTTAGAATGCATCAAGCCAGAAATTTACTGAACTTTAATTGTTAAACTCTAGTTGTGCAAACTTAACTGATTCATATGACTGTGGTGTTGGTTATTATTTATGCTGTTAATTGTTGGTTTCCCTCAGTTTATCCTTCCAAATTTATGTGAGTGGTATGCCACTGCAGGCTTTGTTTTCATCATCGTATCCCTTCTTTAAAAAGTTACCTATTGGTATACTGCTTATTTCTTTGGAACATTGTCCTCACACCTTTTTGGTACAGCATCAGTCATTTCAACCCAGGCACCAGCATCAATTTCATGTTTTTGCTTCTGGTTACTCTCATAGGGGCACTTTTCAAACCGGTATCTTACCTTTCTGAGTGTCTAAAATGAGATCCTGTTCAGTCATGTTATAACAAGCTTATAATACAAAATATTTTGGTTAGCATAAGCTTCTGGTACAAGATTATTTTGGTGCAAAATTTTTGAAATACATGCATAGTTTTTCTTTTTAATGTTATTTTTTTTTTGACAGGTAGAGTGGACAGTGAGAGAGAGACAGAGAGAAAGGTCTTCCTTTGCCATTGGTTCACCTTCCAATGGCCGCTGCGGCCTGTCCAAAGGCAGGAGCCAGGTGCTTCTCCTGGTCTCCCATGGAGTGCAGGGCCCAAGTACTTGGGCCATCCTCCACTGCACTCCCTGGCCACAGCAGAGAGCTGGCCTGGAAGAGGGGCAACTGGGACAGAATCCGGCGCCCCGACTGGGACTAGAACCCTGTGTGCCGGCGCTGCAGGCGGAGAATTAACCTATGGAGCCACGGTGCCGGCGCATAGTTTTTCACAATACAGATTTTCCATAAAGTTTTTGATGACCCTATATGCATAGCAAATTTTTCAGTATAACTTAATTACACATTAATACATACTTTATTTTTTCTTAGTTATTTGACAGATAGAGTTAGTGAGAGAGAGAGACAGAGAGAAAGGTCTTCCTTCCATTGGTTTATTCCCCAAATGGCCACCATGGTCAGAGCTACACCAATCTGAAGCCAGGAGCCAGGTGCTTTCACCTGGTCTCCCATGTGGTTGCAGGGACCCAAGCACTTGGGCCATTCTCCACTGCCTTCCCGGGCCACAGCAGAGAGCTAGACTGGAAGAGGAGCAACCAGAACTAGAACCCAGTGCCCATATGGGATGTTGGTGCCACAGGTGGAGAATTAACCAAGTGAGCGATGGTGCCGGCCCCAATACATACTTTAAATACTATTTAAGATGTATGTGCACAAAAATTATTCAGAATAACAAATGCATAACAAAAAGTTGGATAATGGTGAAACATTCCATTTATTCTCTATAATGACAAAAGCTGAAATTATATGACTAAAATAATATTTGCTGCTTGAATACATATTACTTTTACAATTTATTTTTTAAGAAATTTTTATTTATTTGAAAGAGAGTTACAGAGAGAGGTAGGGCCAGAGAGAGAGAGAGGTCTTCCACTCTGCTGGTTCACTCTCCAAATGACCACAATGACCAGAGCTGAACTGATTTGAAGCCAAGATACAGGAGCTTGAAGCCAAGATACAGGAGCTTCCTCTGGGTGCAGGGGTCCAAGGAGTTGGGCCATCTTCTACCTACTGCATTCCCAGGCCATAGCAGAGAGCTGGATCAGAAGTGGAGCAGCCGCAGCGCCTATATGGGATGCCGGTGCTGCAGGCTGAGGCTTTAACCCAGATTACTTTTACTTTATAAGTCTCCTTTTGTGTCTTTTATTCCTTTTACATGTCTTATGAAAGATTTCATTAATCTAGTGGGGTAGTCATGACTGATCCTAAATTAATATTAATTATTAATTTGCTAGCAACTATTTGCATGACTAGTTTGCATGTGTTGAACAAATCTCAAAGGAAAAGTTTAATTCATATATTCTTAGAATGATATAGAAAATCATATAATATGCAAATATGATCCTGACATGTCAACTTTGACATGATATCAATAGTTTTGAGCTATGTAGGGATAATAACCTGACATATTTTAAATGAAATCTGAGTAACCTCTGTGCTTTCAGAATTGAAAGGAATGGAACACTATTCTCACGTTTCCAAATCCTTTGGATGTTGTTCCTCAGAGTAGGTATTTTCATCAGTATCACTTTTCACCAAGAAGTAATAACAAAGTCGCTGTGGAAACGTGTTCAGGATATGGAATAGATAACCATCAGAAGATTGGCAGCAAAACAGCAGTGGCCACCTGCTTCTGATTTAGGATATAAATATTCATATTAAATCCTTACCACACAGAGACTTTTAATGACTAACAAAATCCAATTTCATTATTATTTTAAAATCAATTCTACATTCTTAATACTTTTAAATTCACATTAAATACCACTTTGTTGCCAATTCTTCATGAGCAAGGTTTACACATTTGTTTTTTTTTTTTTAAATATGCTCATCAAAATATTTGCTACTGATTATACATTTGTAGAAAAGACCTCTCATTGCTTGTGTAAGGCTACATATGTGCTTTACTACTGTCTAATACGATCATTGTAAAATAGCAGTAATATTTCCTCTGGAAGGAAGGAGTTAAACACTAAACTATGATTTCCTCTTTCCTGTATATGCATAAAAGCGCATACCTAACTTCTCATTTCGAGCCATCCATATGAGTATCATATGTAACTTTATCTGTACAAGCATTTGTATCTTTAAATATATATCACAGTCTATATGTTTGAGAATTAATTTATCCTTTGTAATGTTCAGAAAATATTTTGGAACTAGACAATGAAATGCTGATTTGTCACTCTATTTTACATGCACAGAAGGAAACAGAGACTCCATAGCTAGATAGTGGAAGGATCCAGGACACACAAAATGGAGTTTGGAATAAAAACCCTTAAAAGAGGCAACTGCATTCACTTTATGTTGCATTAGTGACAAATACACATTATTACAATAGTGTTATTTTAGATTTTGGTTACTAAGAGTAACATTTTCTCCTCTAATGCATGTTTCTCAAAATGCTTTCTATTTTGTGACAAAGGAAAGATTGGCTTTTTGCTTTGTGCACAGGAGTCTTTTCTTTTCAGGTAGTTTTGAGATCAATAAAAATGAGAGCTTATAAGTGTTTTAGCTTTTACATAGTTTTAATTATCAGCTATGTTTTGATGAACATATGCACTGAAATAGCTTACCCTAATCAATATATTTCCATAACATCATTTATGCTCTTTTTTAGTCAATTTCTGTTCTCATAGTATCCCCTCAGAATCACAGAAACCCTTTCTCTCTCTCTCTCTCTCTGTCACTCTGGCTTCCAAAGAAATATAAATTTAAAGAAAGAGAGAGAGAGAGAGAGAGAGAGAGAGAGAGAGAGAGAGAATCTTCCATTCACTGGCTTATTTTGCAAATTCCAACAACAGCCAGGGCTGGGTGAGATCCAAGCTGTGAGCCTGGAACTCCATCCTGAACTCCCGCATGGGCCAAGCACTTGAGACATCCTCCACCACTTCTACATGTTCATTAGCAGGGAGATAGAATGGAAGCAGTGCAGCTAGAGCTTGAACCAGCTCTCTGATATGGAATATCAATATCACAACTGGCAGCTTGACCTGCTGGGTCACAATTTCTACCCTTGAAATCATCTCTTCTGCTATATATTACCACAGATTATATTTTACAATTCCTTGATTTTGCATAAATTAAATCCTATAATAATACTCGTACATACCGTATTCTTTTCTAAAGACAAATTCTAATGTACTTCATGTTTTTGCATGTATCAATAGTGTACCCCGTTTTCTTTTTGATATTAAGCAATGGTATTAAAGCACTGGGATTTATTTATCTAAATACCTATTTTGGGTATTGCTTTCTTCACTATCAGTTTTTAAGATATTATGGGGCTGGTGCTGTGGTGTATCCAGTAAAGCTGCCACCTGCAGTGCTGGCATCCCATGTGGGCGTGGTTCCTGTCTCAGCTGCTCCACTTCGGATCCAGCTCTCTGCCATGGCCTGAGAAAGCAGTAGAAAATGGCCTAAGTGCTTGGACCTCTGTTCCCATGGGAGAGACCCAGAAGAAGCTCCTGGCTCCTGGCTCGGTTTGATACAGTTCCAGCCATTGCTCGTTCTGCCTCTGCTTCTGCGTCTGCCTCTTGGTAACTTTGCCTTTCAAATAAATAAATAAGTCTTTAAAAGTTTTTAATAAAAAGATTACCAAGAAAACTAGTATGAATATTCATTCCAATCTTTGTATAGATTTTATTTTTAGACAGGAAATTGATGAACACAGCGAGCGAATGTCTACTTCTCTTAAAGAATAGTCAAATTGCGTGTTTATAGGTGGTATACCAGTTCCCACACTGATGAGCAACATTTGGTATGTATTCTTATCCTTGACAATAATTAATGTAAGTACTTTTTGTGGGGGTATTTTTCTTTCAAATTTAATCATTCTAGAGGATATCTGTTAAAAAATACGTATTTTTTATTTGGAAGGTGCAGTAACAGGGAGAAAAAGAAAGGAGTTGATTTTCCATCTGCCAGTTCACTCCTCAAATGCCTGCAACAGCTGGGGCTAGGCTAAGTCCAAAGCAAAGAGCCAAGAACTCCATCCAGGTTTCCCACACTGCTGACAGGGATTCAAACATTTGGGCCTTCTGTCTCCAAGACGCATTAGCAGGTACCAGATCAGAAATAGAGGGGAAAATCATCCTAGAAACTCCAATACGGGATGTGAGTGTCCCATCTGGCAGATTAACCTATTGTGCCATAATGCCTACTTCTATTTGAATTTTCCTCATGACATGCTTACGTTTAAACTCCAAAATCATAGGTTAATAGCATTAAGAGGTGAAAACTTAGTCCAACTGTGGTGTTCAGAGGAGACACCTTTGGGGAGTGGTGAAAGGGTGTTAAATCTCCAGGGGGGAGCCAAAAGATGCCTGTTACTTCATAAGAATATGAACACAGGCAGGCATGTAGACTTCCTGTGCATAAACGTGAGCATGTGAACACAACATATTAATAAGTGACAACATTAAAGGATAAAGTATCACAATATGATAATAAGTGACATCAAATTTAGTACAGGGTAGAATGTTGCTATATGTAGACAGGTTTATTAGAAATTGGCACTTTTTTATGTAAATCAGATGGACCCCCCAGGAATATTAATACATTAAATTAATTCATTTAATATTATTTATTTTATAAACATTCCAGGACAAACTAAATGGCATAAGTTATGGCATGTTGAGGCTGTCTGCATGTTGGAAAAAGCAAAATGCGAGTTGCCCTGCCTGACTCTTACAGGCAGTGTATCCCAACTTTGGGGGTAATGCTCTGATTCATGTAAGATAAAATCATGCCTGAATTGTATGGGATGCAGAGTTGCTAAGTGTTCTACAAAACACTCAGGTCTCAGTGAAAGCAGTCCTGCATTTGAGCCATTATCCAGAGCAGATACTGGGATATTAGCTGTATCAATGATGTCAAAGTGACTATGTGATACCCTTGGAAAATCTCCAAGGGAAATCACAACACAGATATCTATATGTCCAGAGGAAGTCTTAGCGTGAACAATGGAGAATCACACTGGTTTTGAAAAACTACTCCCAATATTGCTAGTGAGTCCTAATAAAGATGAAGTTTCTGACCACATAGCATCAAGTGACCTATGACCACATTCATCTGGTTGACCTATGTCAAGCTTACCACACTGAAATATTAGCCAGACCCAGTGGCTGTCTGTTGTAAATTAGAAATGACAAATTCAGAGATTAAAGTCCTGGAGAACACAAGTAAGCTCAGTAGCACAGCCTCAGGTCAGCCATGAAGGTTATATCAATGCTCTTCTTTCAACTCGCCCATAAAGTAAATGGGGAATCATTTATAACCACTAATAGAGTAGGAAAAGCTCAAACCTGTTTCACAGATGATCTAGATGTATTTATATAAAAATAAAAATAGACGCAAATAGAAGTGCACAATCCCTGCCCTAAAGGGTGAAATTACTGACAGGTGGAAGGAAATATATTCTTATATTCCCAATGGGTATGATCATCAGATTTTCATAGAAAGAGCTGTTAGTACAATTCAGATTGCATATATGTGTTTTGGAAAATTTATTTATTTATTTGAAAGGCAGAGTTACAGCAGAGAGATGGAGAGAGAGAGAGAGAGAGAGAGAGAGAGAGAGAGAGAGAGAAAGTCTTCTATCCACTGGTTCATTCCCCAAATGGCTGCAATGGCTGGAGCTGGGCTTATCTGGAGCCAGGGGTTTCTTCCAAGTCTCCCATATTGATACAGGGACCCAAACTAGAGCCATCTTCTACTGCTTTCCCAGGACATAGCAGAGAGCTGGACCAGAACTGGAGCAGCCAGGTCTTGCATTGGAGCCATATGGGTTGCCAGGACTGCAGGTGGTGGTTTTACCCACTATGCCACAGTACTGGCCCCATATATGGTTTTAAAATCATTTGTAAATGGCTTGTTTAGATAGTCACAGACTACAAATAAAAGGACCAGAGGATTAGGAAAGTTGCAAACATAGAATTGTAGGAAGCAGCATGTGACAATGAGAAGAAAATGCAAAGATCTTAGTATCACCTCTTAGCATTACCAGAGCATGTATGTCATGAAAGAGGCACAAAACAAGCAAATAGATAAAATGACTAATCATTCTTAATTTAATTTTTAAAAATTTATTTATTTATTTGAGAGGCAGAGTTACAGAGAGAGAGACACAGAGAGAGAGAGACAGAAAGAGAAATGAAGAGACAGAGAGAGATCTTCCATCCACTGATTCACTCCCCAAATGGCTACAACTCAGGGAGCCGGGCCAATCCAAAGCCAGAAGGCAGCAACGTCCTCTGGGTCTCCCACTGGAGTGCAGCAGACCAAGTGTTGGAGCCATTCTCCACTGCTTTCCCAGGCCACCAACAGGGATCTGGATCACAAAGCCAAGCCTAGAACTGGCACCCCTATGGGATGCCAACGCTGCAGAGAGAAACAACCTACTATTCCACATTGCCAGCCAATAATTTTTTCTTGCAAAAATGTGAATAGCATAATGTAGAAAGCAGGGAAAAATTATGTAAACTCAAGGGGCAAAATACGATGCTATGATTAGATTGTGATTTGAATGTGTTTTCCAAGGATTCATATATTAGAATACTTATCAAAGTACGGTAATATTATGAGGTGGTAAGAACTTTAAAGGGTAGGATCTTGGCCGGTGCCGCGGCTCAATAGGCTAATCCTCCACCTTGCGGCGCCAGCACACTGGGTTCTAGTCCTGGTCAGGGCACCGGATTCTGTCCCGGTTGCCCTTCTTCCAGTCCAGCTCTCTGCTATGGCCCGGGAGTGCAGTGGAGGATGGCCCAAGTGCTTGGGCCCTGCACCCTCATGGGAGACCAGGGCACCTAGCTCCTGCCTTCGGATCAGCGCGGTGCACCGGTCACAGCGCGCTGGCCATGGCAGCCAGTGGAGGGTGAACCAACGGCAAAGGAAGACCTTTCTCTCTGTCTCTCTCCCTCACTGTCCACTCTGCCTGCCAAAAAAAAAGGGGGGTAGGATCTATTGGGGTATCACAAGACTATTTGCTTCCTAATCTAATGGCTTCATTTCTTGTCACATGCTTCTCTCTTGCAAGCACCCCTGCCTCTGTGGTGCCATAGTCCTTGATGTGACACATACAAGCGGACCCTCATCATTGTCAGCCACATCTTTTTTGAATTTTTAACCTCAAAAATGGTGAGCTAAATAAAACTATTTTTCTTTAGAAACTACTCAGCCTCAAGTATTTCGTTACAGCAATGGAAAACTAACTAATACAGATGGCTACTACTTAAAGTCTGAAATTTTGTAGGAAACACTTCAGAAATCCCCAGGTCAGCTCTTCAATCTTCCTGCTTTTTGTAGCTTTGAAATACAGCAAATATCTCAAGATGGAACAACCGTGGATTTGAGCTTTTCAAGTTTCCAATTTTATTTCATGCCAGGAATGGATGGTTGTTGAAAGCTTTTCAGGTTTTATTTTCTCCAATGAATTTCCTCTGAACCAATCTCCACATCAGCTGGCCTAGATAATTGGTAAACTGAATCATACAAGTGAATGGCACAACTTGGTTCACCTCAGAGGGTGCTCCCTTCTCTAAAATTTTAGTTCATACTGATTCACAACACTGATTATTTGAAATGATTTATATATGTAAATGATTTTATATAAATCATATGATATATATTATATATTTATAAAACATATCTTATATAATATAGTATACATTGTATATACTATATTATATATATTATATATACTATATTATATATACATTGTATATACTATATTATATATATTATATATACTATATTATATATACATTGTATATACTATATTATATATTATATACTATATATACTATATTATATATATTATATAATAAACTATATATGTATTTATAAATCATGATTTATATGTATAAATGATTTATATATATAGTTTTCAATTTTGTAGCATTGTCTTGCCATTGTTCATCATGTTATAAATGGAAGCAGAAGATTCTGTTACTGATTGTAATATCAAAGTAGTAACTCAATTAAAAATATTTTTATTCTATGTTTCATCATAGAATCAAATTTGACTATTTTCCATATTGAAAAAGTCAAAAGCAAATAGCCCATATCCATAGAAGTTACTAAAAACAGAGACACTTCATTCTTTCACTGCAAATCCTTCATCAATGCTAACAGTATAAGACATGTCAAAAATTGAAAGGTTGTTGAGGATTCCCTTTTGAAATATTTTATTTATGTGTGTAAACTGCTAGAAAATTGACTGTCGGGTTACCTAGTCATATACTCTGAAATTGTTCAGAGTTGATGAATTCAGGCATAATGTTTTTAATAATCATGAGTAAACTATCAATGTAATATGCCTTTAGATACATATTTTTTTTTACAAATACAGGCTTAAATACATTGCTAGATTTTCTTAATTTTAAATCATGATGATAATTATAATGATGATAATAATAATAGTTGCAGTACAAATTGATAGTGTCTGGTTTGATGCAATAACATACTGCCTTTGTAACTCATTATTGTTACTTCTCAGTTTTTAAAAAACGGAAAATGTGCTGTTTCTGAAACCAAATAATTCTTTTGGTTCAGTTATCTCTATGCTGACCAACAGATGGATCAGCAAATAACAGATGGTTTTAGGAGCAGCTCTGTCATCCTAGCATTTAAAATGTTCTGCATGCCAAAGCTGTAGAAATCTGGCCTCTGCTCTTGTGCAATTATCCCGCTGTTGGTCTGGTTCTCTGATTTGGTTTCTTACCAAATTTCAGTTCTCCAGTTCCCTCTGAACATCTTGACCAGGCTTGTACATCTTCCTTCTACCTTCATAGAGTTCTAGAATGCTCTCTGACACAAAGAAAAAGTGTTTTTAATGAGACTCTACCCTAATCAATAATGCAAATTACTTGTTAAAATCTTTATTTAGTTGAGGGCTAAGCCTGTGGTTATTAAATAAACTGAAATCATGTAATTGTAAAAATTAAAAAAAATAAGAATGGAAAGTGTGTGGAAGGGAGGGTACAGTGGGAACTATAGTTATGCAATTAAATCTGTATATATGAAATACATGAAATTTTTCATGTTGTATAATTAAAAATTCTTTAGAATCTGTTTGCACTATTTTACAGACTACTTTTGATCACTATAGTCTTTAAATCTGTGACACTTTTTACACCTACAATTCTAATATTTGTCTTTATAATTTTATAAATCAAAGTACCTTTCTTATAATTTTTAAGAATATGAAAACACACACACACACGTTGGGGGAGAGGGAGAAAGAAGTCTGTGCTGTGTAGAAGATAGACTAATATTCAAATATTCATCAGTGTTGAAATGTTTCCAAGGTAAGTATCATTTTTAAAAACGTGTAGCTAAGCATTTTATCCTGTAAGAGTTTTCTACCATTAAAATTAGTCTTCCATAAAATATCATTTCAAGTTTTCTGTTTAAAATAGTGTCTTTTTTCTGTACAAGTTTTGGAACTTTTCTTTCAAAATAATGTAGATGTTGCTCATTGAAGTGGCCTGGTTATCACTGAAACCTGACAGAGATGTTCTGTTTCTAGGTTGTATCCCAGCTTGGGGGAATGCATCTTCATTGGTGGGAATTTGGGATCCAGGATGTTAGCAGTAGGTAAATGGGCCTCATCCGTATTGCTCTTATATGCTTTGACCTGCTTTGTTAGCGAGCTTTTAGCTATGTATTGAGTACTACTGTATTTTCTTCTCACTGTTTCTATACTTTTCCATATGTTATTTGATAATATAAAGTAACATGAGAAGAGAGGTGTCAAGATTTTCCTTGTTAGCCCACCTCTCTGTCGTTTGCTCTTCCATTTCACATGGGTGCTCCCAAGATTGCACTTCACCATTTTTAACAATTTCACTAACCAAATAGAAATGTCTCCTCTCTGTGGAGTGGGTGGAGGAATCCAAATAAATCTTAAATAATCTGTGTTTAGCAGATAGCCTCCTCAGTTTGATTAATGACTGAAAAAAACTTCATTTTTTTTAAAGCTTCTACCTTGGCCCTGTGTGTTTTGTCATTTAGGTTTTGTTCTATTTATTTATTTATTGAAAGGCAGAAAATGAGGTGAGGGAGAAAGAGGAGGTGGAGGGAAAAGAGAGAGAGATTGAAAGAGGGGGAAGGGGGCCCTCCATTGGCTGGATTACTCCTTAACTGGCTATAAGCGCAGAGGCTGGGCCAGGCCTTAGCCAGGAGCCAACAATCCCACTAGGTCTCACATGTGAGCTGCAAGAAACCATGTACATACGGCATCTTCTGCTGTTTCCTTAGGTACATTAGCAGGGATCTGGATCAGAAGAGGAGCAGCAGGTACTTAAATTGGTACTCCAGTATGGGATGCCAATATTGCTGGCAGTGGTTTAACTCACTGTGCCACAAAGCTGGCCTCTGTTTTGCCTTTCATTAGGAATTTCTATGCAGGTTTATGTTAAACTCTTCTTAAATCAACATCTTCCAGTTGAAATTCTTAGCAACAACTTTTTTTTTGAGAATCTTCTTTTGTAATTTTATTTATTTATTGTTATCTTACTTGAAAAGCAAAGAGAAAACAGACAAAATAGATCTTCCACCCACTGGTTCACTCCCCAGGTGCCAGCAATAGCTAAGGATGAGCCAGGATAAAGCTTGGAATCCAGAAGTCCATTTAGATCTCTCACATGTGGGACAGAGATTCTAGTGTTTGAGCCATTCATTAGCTGGAAGCTGGATAGAAAGCCCAGCTGGCATTGACCAAGGAACTCCAGTAGGGAAGGTGGGCATCTCCAGTCCCTGTACCACTCAATGCCCACAGCTGGATTTCAGTTCTTAATATTAAAAGTGAATACAGAAGCTATGACACTGACGCTTGCATTCCATGTTATACTGCGTGGGTGTGAGTCTCAGTCAATTTCCTATTCCACTTTCCTGCTAATGCATATCCTGGGAGGCAGCAAGGGATGATTCAAGTACTTAGGTGACTGCTACCAATGTGGGACTCTCAGATTTAGTTCTGAGTTCGTGGATGCTGAGAACATTTGGAGAATGAATCAGTACATAGAAGGTCTCTCTCTCTCTTTCAAAAAATAAAAACACATACTAAAAATTTAAAAACACATTAATTGAAATTGATAATTGAAATCTCCGTCCAATTTAGGTTGGTTCCAAGAGAGTAAAAACATAACAGAATACTATATTGAGGGTATCAAAAATCATTGAGTTCATAAAAAGCCTAATGAACAATGATTATAAGTAGTTTGACAAAAGTGTACCTGAAAAAATTACCTTGGGTAAATTCCACTGCTAGTACAATTCTTTATTATGTCCTCCTGTATCTTCAGAAATGCATAGATGGTGCAAACTAAGTAAAACTGTAACCCAAAAGTTATTAACAATTTTTGTGAAACTTCGTAGTGTTAGAGAGCATATAAATTGAATTAGATTGAAATAATACATTAATAGTCATGTTCTACTCCCACACCAGAAAACTGGTGTTATTAACTAGTACATGGTTATTCTAATAATATCAACACATAATCCCAGAAGGTATTTCCAATACTCAGAAAACATATGGGACATTATGTTTCCCAAGTAGAGAGGCCATTCTCATTGTTTATGTGAATAGTGTTCCCCTAGAGGATCAGTCATGGAAGAAAATTAGTCATCATGAAAATGCACTCAGAATCTGTGTCAAGACAATTAACTGAGAAGAAAATATCTGATTCCAGAAAAAAAAAATTATGATTCTGAGTTTGCAATAAGATCAAAACCGTCTCTATGAGACCTGGTACTTTAGAGTAGCTGGTTAGATGTTTGCAACTCTAGCATCCCACATAGGAGTGAGTGCCCATATCAGAGTGCCATTTAGAGTCTCGATTGCTCTGCTTCTGTCCCAGCTCCCTGCTAATGTTCCCGGAAAGGTAGCAAATGATAAACCAAGTGCTTGGGGCCCTGGCCCCCATGTGAGAAAGGAGTTGGAGTTCTAGGCCCTGGGCTTAAGTTTGTCCTGAGCCTACGTATTGTGGTCATTTGGGGAGTGAACCAGCAAATGGAAGATATCTGGCTCTCGCCCTTGCTTTCGCTCTCACATTACCTTTCAAACAAACAGATAAATCTTTATAGGAAAAGGAAACTGTCATCAGGGATTTCCATTTGGCTTAGTTGTTAAGATTCTGCCTGCTGCATTTATACATTCCACACCAGAGTGCCTACGTTTGAGTATCAGCCATGCTCCTGATTCCAGTTCCTGCTAAAGCATACCCCGGAAAGCAGCATATAATGACTAAAGTACTTGGCATCTGCTACACACATGGGAGACTCAGACTGTGTTCCAGACTCCTTCCATTTACCTCGTACAATCCCAATCGTTTCAGTAGATGGATGATTCTTCCTCTCTGATTTTCCCTCTCTCTAGCTCTCTCTCTCTCTCTCTCTCTCTCTCTCTCTCTCTCTCTGCAGGTGTGTGTAATTCTGTCTCTACAAAATGAATTGGTTAATTAAAAAACTTTCTCCAGATATAAAAACAAAGAAAGAAATTTCGCAGAATTAATGATCATCATCTGAAAATTTATTTGTTAATAAGAGTCATAGAAGCCTTTATGAAAAACTTATGATTGTCTATTGTAAATAATGGATACCATTCCTACTTTTATATTTATATTAAATTTGAGTTATATTAAAATTCAAAGTTAACTGGAATACTAAATCATTAAATCTTTGCACTTTTAGCTGATCCAGAAGTTCCTTGCATACACAAGATATTTTCCATCAGTTATTGTGGAGGAAATCTATGAAACGGGATTACAGTTTACAAAAGAATGCATTTCTCTGGACAATCAACGATACCTCAGGAAGAAATATATCGACATCCATCTTATACAAAAACAAATGAGAAAGAAAGATCTCTCGAGTTAGAGATGATAAAAAGAAGTTAGAGCCTCTACTAGCTGTTTTCTAAAATATGTAGTGGGTACATTATATCACTTTCTTTTCCTTTTGTATTCTCCTAATATAAAATTTGAATCTACCTACCATATTGTTATGGAAATATAAAGTGGTGTGGATTACAGTATCTTCAGGATTCTGATTTCTCAATAAACACTACAAACACAATATATCATCACCCATTATAACTATGTTCTTCTAAATCTTAGTGTATATCAACAGCAACTACCATACCTTCAGTTATAGCCACAATAAATACAGTCCACTCAACCACAAAAGGTAGGATCCAATTTCATAAACAGCATAATGCAATGGTGATATCGCACTACCTTATCCTCATTAGTTTCAGAATTTATCAATAGGGAATTATTTGTTTCATACCCATATTACCATATTGATTTCACTGATTTTCAATTTTCATAAACATCTTATTTGTGGTGACTCTCAAAAAAAATAAACTGCTTAATGACTGAATCATAAACTATGATTACAGTCAACATGCAAATCACTCTTGAATATTTATAAATTTAGTAAGTGTAGAAGTTATCATATGGAAAGACAATACACTCATCTCCTAGACTTTTAACAGAAATTCTGAATACCAATAAAGATTTGCAATGATTATAAATTTAACAATTTATTTCAATTATTGGCTTATTTTCTGAAATATAAATCATCACGGTCTCTGAAAATTACTCCTGCTTAAGTTGGATGGAAATAGTTTACTTGGAAAATTACTCCAGGAAGCAGTAGTGAGTGGGAGAGGATATAAAACAAGGAAAGACAGAGACAGTTCAAGGATCCTTATGGTGATTGCCAACTGTTCTCAGACCAGTGCGACATACCTAGAAACCTTTTAAGTATCCAAAAACCTTCTCAGGAATGCAACATCCTTTGGCCTCCATTTATTATTGAATAGGGAAGCTTAAGAAGTTCCATGAACTTTCCAATTCTCCATATGTTAGTTTTGAGGAGGTTCCCTCAGGAATCCAACTTCTGTATCTCAGAAAATCATAGGAGTTTCATGGCTTTGTCCTAAAAGCAGAGAGTTGTTCAGTTGTTTTGAGGCTGCAGCAACATCAGGTGTAGGGAATGGTTGTGACAGGATTGAGAATGATTGCAAAAGCTTTCCAGTGCAATCAATAAGATCATTGTGCTTGTTAATGCATTTGATAAATCGATAAATCAAAGCTATTAACCATAATCTAGATTATATTATTAAGGTTACTTGAAGAATAATATTTTAATACCAAGACTAAAAACTGTTTTTATTTATATGGGAATTGTTACCTATTTGCTTATTTATATTATTTTTGGAACATTACAATCTCATATTTTTCTGCCTGTGGGGGAAACTTCATTGCATCTTTTATCAGTCACTTTCCATCATAGCTTTCTTGTTGAAATTCTATGAATATTCTATTTGGCGTGCAGGGTTTCAGTTTTAACACTTTTAACTAAAATGAGACAGCTAACTTTGTAACTCTGTCCTAGATTTGACTTAGAATCTAATTCAATATTCAAATCAAAATTAAATGTTTCAGTTTTGCTTAATATTCTACACGGGGTTGCAAAGAAATATCTGCCCTGGTAGCCAATTAAAGCTTACATTTGAGCGTTTTTTCAGTTTCACCAGCAGTGCAAGTTTATAGTGGGTGATCTTTCATCCTGAAAAATGAATCCAGCTGTGTTGCCAAGAATTGGTGGTGTGAAGTCTGTTAAATAGCATGCAATTCAACTAAATCCTGATTATAATGTGCAAAAAGAATGAGATTACTACAATCATGTTAAGCATAGGAAATTTACAGGATAAATTTTCTTTTTGTTTTAATTTTTTTTTTAGTTTTTTTTAACAGGTTCCACATAGTTCATAGATACAGTCTGAGTCTATAACAGTATTCCCTTTCTCCATTCCTCCCTTCCATTCTCTCTCTCTGTCTCTCCTTTTCCTCCTTTATTAAAACGATATTGTGTGCATTTTTGACACAAAGTATTCTCTATTATGAAATTGTTTGTCAATATAAAATTTATCTAAGGAAAGACATAACGTGATATTTTAGAATTGTGTTTCATATTTTGGAGAAACATAGTCTGTGATTATTAGGGTAATTTCTTGATTTAAAAATTTAAATACAGTTATGCATTTTGGTTAAAAAATAGGTTAGCAATATTAAATTTAAGTAAGATGAAATGTATACAGAACTCTGTATACAGGATAGAATTAATGTCCTTCCTATTTGAGTTGTTTATGTCTTTTTGCTTGTTTGCTGGTTTTTATCTATCTTTTACATTTTTTTGTTTATATAAGGTGAACAAATTTCATGTATTTCATATATGCAAACTTAGGGGCATAGTGAGGTTTTCCACCCTACCCTCCTTCCTGCCTATGTTCCCACTCTCCTGCATCCTTCCTTTGTTATTCTTTCTTTAAATTTTGAATTGATTTTAAACAGAATAAATACTTGAGTACTGAAGCAGGCTTCAATTTGAAACATACTACTACTAAACAGGTCTACAGAAAGGGATGAGGTGTTATGGAAGAATTTACCAAAACACAAGCAAAGAACAGAAATACAAAAATGTATTTAATTTTCAAAGAAAGGATAGAAACTGCCAGTGAAGCTACAAAGATCAATGTCTGTATGATATGTTTAATGTATCACTCAAAAGAATCAGACTTCCTTGGGCTTTGGCGAAGAATTACTAATTTTGGTGAAAACTTTGCTCTGAGTATTGTTAAACAGTAATAATTAGATTGCAGATATTCCAAAGCAAACTCTGTACTTTAAAAAGGTAGGTTTTTTTTTTCATGAAGTAGTCGCAGAAAATCATCTAAAACCTTCCTGAAAATTGAAGATAGGTCTGCTGTCCCAGGTTAACTTTTTTTTTTCACTTATTAACAGAAGATAATAACTCATTAATTCAATTGAATATTTGCATTTTAGATATTCAGATTTAAAACAGAAGAAAACAAAAAGAACCTCCTAGCTATCATTGGGGATCCCTTGAGCTTTCCCTCCAAAGTGATGGGATTCTGTAAAATATCATTAGAGAACAAATAGCAATCTGGAGCTCACTGAAAAGCTTCTGCTGCTCATGAGAAAATTATAAGATAATATTCATTTGGCTGTAATCATCCACTAAAATGATGCCCCAGGGATAGCTGAAAAAATAATATCTTCCAAAGTGTTTACCTATTTTATTGAAATGATTTCTTTATGCATCAACGAAACGCATTCTAACCCACTGAAAGAGACTTTTATCATTTGCTTGCACCAATTCTTCATGAATTCTACTGCAAATACATTTGTAACACTATGAGGCAAGTATTGTACAATGCTGATTTCTGGTACATATTCCAATAGAGAAGCCTTTCTTTTATTTTATTGAAGGTCTAGTTCTTTATGTACATATATAAATTGAGATGTTTCTTTTTTTAAAAAGTGAAACAAAGGAAGAGTCAGTGATATTATTTAGTTTGTTGTAGTTTACCTGTTTTGATAGTATTTGCTTGTTTATGAGTTAAATAAATGTAGCAGTGTGCGTTGCTTGTGCTTTTTGTGTTACAGCACTACGCCGTTATAGGTCACTACAAAAGCTGCATGGAGTGGGATCAGGCATTTCTTATCAAGACTATCTCTGTCTTATAAACAGCATCCTCAAGGAAGACGGCCTTGGGTCTATGTGAAACAATCACATTGGTAGATTTCATTCTGCAAAATGCTTGACTACAAATCAGGACTTAACACTTTCCTCTTCTTCTTCAGCTATCTGTTTTTGAAGTTTTTTCTTTTCAAATTTTGATTTACAATTTAATATTTTGCCATATTCGCTTCATATGTTGATAGTGCATACACACATATACACTATTTTTTCTTGAAAAAAGGATATTGACATACAAAAATATGGGATTCATGAGGAAGGAGAAAATGGGTATATTTTCAGGTACTTGGTAACATTCAATTTAGCAATATTTATAGCTATATGCCAATTACTATGATTTCCACAAGATTTTTATGTTCTTTATGTTAATGCCCACAAATAAGAGAAAGCATCTTATATGGGTTTAGCTTATTTCTCTTAGCATAACCGTCTTCATTTAGATCCGTTTTACTGCTAATGTCAAGATTTCTTTCTTTTTTTATGGCTGACTAACCCTCCAACATGTATACATACTACATGTTGAATTGTAGTTCTTTAAATATATTCTACCTGAATTTACAAGGAGAGCACAGACTTCTCCTGACTCCCTTTTACCTCTCTGATATTCCTCATATATCACTGTTACTGGCTCTTCTTCAAGTCAGTCCTCAGGTAATCAAATAGCTCAATTTGTTTTTCCTTATGTACTTTTCTTAACCTACATTTTTTATCTAGGTTATTGCTTCAATGCCTATGTTGATGCTTAAAGAATTGTAAATGTCAACACACAATTGTGTATTTTCTGGTCTTGTCTTTTCATCTGAGTTTTGATATGTGCATCAAAGTTAATATTCAAAGTTTCAATTTGGATGAATCAAAGAACCTCAGTACACTGTATTCAAAACTGATGTCAAATCATTACATGATAACTCCACTCCAAATTGCATTTCTTAATGTTTACTATTTTAAAAAAAATTCTAGAAACAATCATTTATTTATTCAGATTTCTGAAAAATTTCACTGGTGAGTCTCCTTTTTTTTCCCCAAAAACCAGTTTTACTATCTCCCATTCACATTATATTTGGCAATTCCTTTCTGTATATATGAGAGGTCTTCAAAAAGTTCACGAAAAACACATATTATGAAACAGTTATATATGAATTTAAATTTTTGCACCAAAATAAACTTATTTTAATTAAATTTTACATGAATGTTTTAAAGTACCTTTGTTTCCAAAATTTTATTAGTATCCTTTGTTTATTATTTTAGCCTCTTAATTGTCCCTACAAATTCAATATACTTGCATTCACTTCTCCATATATAAGTTTAAGTGGCATTGTAAATATAAAATTCAACCATGTAATGCTTGAAGCTTAAGATGATAAAAATAAATGATTCCTCACTGAATTAAGTAAAATACCTGAAATTCTTAATAAATCCTTTAATGTCTCATATGATATTACCTTAGCTATTCTGCATGAATTAGTCTTAAAAATGTGTATCCAAGTCTTTCTGGACCCCATAAACATTTCAGACATATCTGCATTTGAAGTGTTGCTGCATTAATGTATACTATTATTTCTTTTTTTAAAGATTTATTTTATTTATTTGAAAGATAGAGTTACAGAGAGGTAGAGACAGAGAGAGGTCTTCCATCCGCTGGTTCACTACCCAGATGGCTGCATCGGCCAGAGCTGTGCTGATCCGAAGCCAGGATCCAGGAGCTTCTTCCAGGTCTCCCACGCAAGGGCAGGGACCCGAGGACCTGGGCCATCTTCTACTGCTTTCCCAGGCCATAGCAGGGAGATAGATCGAAAGAGGAGCAGCTGAAACTAGAACTGGCGCCCATATGGGAAGCCCGCGCTTCAGGCCAGGGCATTAACCTACTGCACCACAGCGCTGGCCCCCTGCATACTATTATTTCTCCCTTGGAGACTTGTGCAACTTTTTTTTTTTTTTTTTTTAAATGACTGACTGGTATGTTTTATGTGCCTGTTAAAACTCAATCTCAGGCTGGAGCTGCGGCTCACTAGGCTAATCTTCCGCCTGCGCTGCTGGCATCCGGGTTCTAGTCCCGGTTGGGGTGTCCATTCTGTCCCAGTTGCTCCTCTTCCAGGCCAGCTCTCTGCTGTGGCCCAAGGCAGTGGAGGATGGCCCAAGTGCTTGGGCCCTGCACCTGCATGGGAGACCAGGAGGAAGCACCTGGCTCCTGGCTTCGGATTGGTGCAGCGCACTGGCCATAATGGCCTTTTAGGGGGTGAACCAATAGAAAGACCTTTCTCTCTGTCTCTCTCTCTCACTGTCTAACTCTGTGTGTCAAAAAGAAAAAAAAAAAAAAAGAAAACCTCAATCTTCAATGTGTGTTTACCTCCTAACAATCAGAACTTTCACATTTCCCACATGTGTTCCAGCAGGATATTACAACAATATATTTACTTTTTTTTCCCATTTTTAGCTAATACATAAAAACGAAAACATTAAGAAATATATAAGAAATATATATTTTCGGGCCAGGGCCGTGGCTCAACAGGCTAATCCTCCACCTTGAGGCGCTGGCACACCGGGTTCTAGTCCCGGTCGGGGCACCGGATTCTGTCCCGGTTGCCCCTCTTCCAGGCCAGCCCTCTGCTGTGGCCCAGGAGTGCAGTGGAGGATGGCCCAAGTGCTTGGGCCCTGCACCCTATGGGAGACCAGGAAAAAGCACCTAGCACCTGGCTCCTGCCATCGGATGAGCGCGGTGCGCCGGCCGCAGCGTGCCAGCCGCAGCAGCCATTGGAGGGTGAACCAACGGCAAAGGAAGACCTTTCTCTCTGTCTCTCTCTCTCCGTCCACTCTGCCTGTCCAAAAAAAAAAAAAAAGAAATATATATTTTCTTTATGATAAAATCTTTACAATCTTTGAATGTAGGTTTGTTTGTTTGTTTGTTTGTTTGACAGGCAGAGTGGACAGTGAGAGAGAGAGACAGAGAGAAAGATCTTCCTTTTACGGTTGATTCACCCTCCAATGGCCGCCGAGGCCGGCGCACTGTGGCCAGTGCCCAGCGCTGATCCAAAGCAAGAGCCAGGTGCTTCTCCTGGTCTCCCATGGGGTGCAGGGCCCAAGCACTTGGGCCATCCTCCACTGCACTCCCAGGCCACAGCAGAGAGCTGGCCTGGAAGAGGGCAACCAGGACAGAATCCGGCGCCCCGACCGGGATTAGAACCCAGTGTGCTGGCACTGCAAGGCGGAGGATTAGCCTAGTGAGCCTCGGCTTCTTAAAAACCTCCAATAATCATCATTATCTATAGCACCCTACAGCACAATAGAAAACAGAAACTTATTTCTCCTATATACCTTAACTTAGTGCCCTTTAATCAATCCATCCCCACCTCCCACTCTCCTTCCTATTCATTTCGACCTCTGGCCACCACTGTTCTACTCTCAATTTCCATGAAATCAACTTATTAAAATTCCGAGTAAGAATGATAGCATGCAAGAGTTGCTGGTTCACTCCCCAGGTGACTGTAACAACCAGAACTGAGCCCATCCAAAGCTAGGAGCCAGGAGTTTCTTCAGGTCTCCCACATGAGTATAGGGGCCCAAGGTCTTGGGCCATCCTCCACTGCTTTCCCAGACCATAGCAGAGAGCTGGATCAGAAGAGGAGCAGCAGGGACTAGAACCGACGCCCATATCAGATGCTGGCACTTCAGAGGGCGGTTTTACCATCTATGCCACAGTACTGGCCCCCAAGAGATAATGTATTTTTAATTTAAATTACTTCCAATGGCTTAATGCTCCACTAAATAAAAACTTCAGTAATTAAAATGTAGAAATAAAGGCAAGATCTAAAAACAATAACCAAATGAAAAGATCTCAATATTACTCATGTATATTAATTTTATCACAAATCATTATAGTAGCATATCATTCTTAGCAATTTGAAGAAATTTAAAACAAAATTTGATAAAATCCTATATATGTAGCAAACCTGACACACAGACATTTCTTTCTTTTTATTTTTGTTTTTTGATTAAAAAACTAACTCCCATGTATAAGGAGAACATGCATTTGTCTTGCTATTTTTTGCTTATTTCAATCAACATGCTGTCCCCTATTTGTGACCATTTTGATGAAAACAAACCATCCAGTTAGGAAATGGGTAAAGGACCTCAATGGTCAGTTCTCAAAAGAAGAAATGCAAACGACCAACAATTATATGAAAAAAAATGCTCAATATTATCCAACAGGAAAATACAAATCAAAATCACAATGAGATATCACTCCACACCTGTCAGAATGGCTATTATCCAATGACAGAGATAGCAAATACTGGCAAGGATGTGGAGAAAGGGGAATTCTGACACACTGTTGATGAGGATATAAATTGTGCAGCCACAGTGGAAAACAGTATGGAGATTTCTTTAAAATCTAGGAATAAACTTGGCATCTGATTCAGCAATCCACTATGGGCATATTCTCAAAAGACGTGAACACATTGCATCTAAGAGACACCTGCACTAACATGTTTATTTATAGCAGCACTGTTCACAATGCCACAATATGAAATCAACAAAAGTGTCCGTCAAAAGATGAATGGATGAAAAAAACGTGGTGTCTACACATGCAGTGGCATATCATTCAACTTTAAAATTAACTTTACTTTTAAATTAATTTTATCACAGAACAATCGCAAATTATTTCAACATAGAGGTTATAGTTTGAGTCACAAGTCAGTTAAAATATGCATATTCCAAATCACAGATTGTTACTGGAGACCAAAGGTCAGTAAAACAGGATGACATTTGTTTGATGAGATGTAACTGTTGTGGGCTAGCTTGGGCCTAAATTTCTATTCTAGATTCTTGCCTTTTACTTACAGAATCATTTTAAGTACAGGTACAAGCATGACATGCAATGAGACAACACTTATTTGCAAAGTGAGGAAAATACACATGTTTATGTGGGCTTTATTTAGGGAGAGTGGGCTGCAGAAAGTAAAGAAAGATTTTCATACCCTGCTTGCCCTGGGGAAGGGGTCATCTGATTGAAAGGTGAGTGGATAATATTACTCAGTGCAAGGGGGATGTGTATTCCAGCTCATGAACTTAATGTAGCTGCCTGACTTGACCTTAACCATAACTGTGTCTTAGATATTGTGTTTTTAAAGATATTATCTTCAGGTGTTGTGACATAGTACTGCCTTATAATTTTTCGTTGAAAGCCAGATGTGATGTATAAGTCAGAGGAATTGAGGTGAACCGTGCTTTAGCAAGAGATTTTATGTAAATGTGAATATCATTCAGGATTTGTTTAATATGCTATAGGCTACATGCTAAAGGCTTCAAACATTTATCTGTCTAATGCTCTTGGGATTTTTTAGAATTATTTTTTCTTAGAGTTCCCTTCTCTCTGACGACATCATTCATCTGTTTTTGTCGTCTTTGGACTTACTTAGGAAAATCTTCTCAGAAGTACTGTGTCTCTTGCAGATCTTTTTATAATGCACACACATCATGGCTCCCTATTGATATGGCAGCAATGTAGGGAGAGGGAGAGAAAATGTTGTATAATATTTTAATGAAATCTCAAAATTTCAGTGGAGCTTGAGCTGTTTATTTCTTAGTCTTTATTCCCATTAGGTGTGAAAGGAAGCCCGAAGTGAACTGTATTTGGAGAAACATCCTTCTGTCAGGACTAAGTCTTTTTTCCCGATGTCTATTCATCCTCTTTTCTTCCAGAGACATGAAGAGATTTTTCTGGGTTCATCAAGATCATTATTTTGTAGAATTCTGGATGCAAGACCCACAAAATACAGGACTTTCTTACGACTGTGAACTTGGAAAGTTTTGAACCTCAAAATAGTCCACTTTCAGATTCCAAAAATTTAACACCATTTACATGCCCCTACAAGTTCATAGTTCCAATAATCTATGTTGTGAGTTTTAATTTCCAATCTTCCTAGTTTTCTTGGTGATGGTTTGCTGTGTAATTTCAGGTCTTTGATGAATCAAAGAAAATCATTGATTTCAGCTTTGTTGGCTACATCTGGTTAGGATGAAAATTTTAACTCCCAAGTCCATTACATTTTGGTGTTGAAATCAAAAGTATTTGTTTGGCATTTTCATACTAAATTTTAGCTCTTATAATTTCATTGGAAAATATCCTCATCAGAACAGATAGAACAGATTTTCCTAACATGTTCATTGAGTAGTGCTGGTAGACCAACTTGATTTCTTCTCAAGTTTTATCATCTACCATCAACTTCACAATAGGAACCCCATGCATATCCATCTTTATTAATTTTATTCTTAAACAGTCATCTTAGAATTCTGCAAAATTGTAGCAGTTATTATTCCTTACACTGTCTTTTAACTCCCGATCCTTTTAATGGTCTGTGTCCCTGTTTTTGTGTATCATACAGTCCCTTGTACCATAAATGATACAATCTCATGAATATTCTCTAGGCTTCCTTAGGGCTAGTTCACAAGAAAAGCACATGCTCAAATAAGTCTTTTTATCAGGACCTCCAATACTATTTGTATATATAGCACTAAAACGTCTCCTTTTGTTGTCAAATCCTGTTCTAATTCAGGTGATGTTCAAACTATTTAACCATACACATACAAATTGTGTCTTGGGGAAGAGTTGCTTGGATACTCATCTCATATAAGCTTGATTTAAACCTCAGCACGAGTTATTTTTCTTAGCAACTTAAAAAATGATCCAAATGTAAACCTTTTTAATCAAAATGAAAGCTTTATAGGCATGTGCTGTAAGGTAGTCCCTGACTAGGCTATTCCAGGTTTTTATCTCCATATGAGAAAGGTGAGCAGGAACAGATGATTTATCTAAAGTTAAAGAACACATTCAAGGAAAAAGTGCGGGAAAGCTCAAAAGAGTATAAGCTAAATTCAACAAGGCTTGGACTACTAGGTTTATATGATCTGGAGGTATAGGGGATGGTGTCTGAAAAGGGAATTAATTCAATATTCAAAGGGGAAGAGATGAGAGTCAGATTTGAGTACTGCCCATTTTTGTGCCTCCTACCATTTTGATATCTGAAGTTCTTCGCATGGGGTGTATACAGGAGTGGATTTTTTATTATAATGATATAGAGTCATGAAGGGAAACAGCCTGGAGTTACATTGCATATTTCTCACTAGCTGTTGTTCTAGGTTTGCAACATTGCTGGAGTTGCTGCTTTCTGCTACATGGAAGGGAGATGCACGGAAATGGACGTTTGGACAATGCACAGAAGCAGATTTTGGACAGTGAATGGAAAAGTGGTTTACTCAGGGCACATAAATATAGTTTTGGTGTTGCAGATCTGGCTGTCATACAGGCTGTGTCTGGCTGAGTATGGGCTGGTGACAGCTGCCACGCCACCCAGTTGAGGCTGCTGTCCAGACTGAAAGGAACTGTCAAGCAAGTTGACTGTCATGGGGTGACCCATGATTATCATGCTGGAGGCCCAAGCACTGCACTGCAGCTAGGCCTCTGGTCAGCCCTTGGGTTGTGCAGTGATGCAGCAGGCCAGGCAGGGTAGTCACGTGGTGCTGTCAAATCTGAGGTCCACTTGCTTTCGCTACCTCTCTGATTACATGACATGGAATATTTGGAATTGAAAATAGTATTGAGATTTATCATTTTACAAAGCTAAAAGGACGATTTAATGGGAAAATAGAATTGTAGTATTACTTCTTTGGAATGAATTGTTCTAACTTTTAAGTGTATAAAATGAAGTTGAATTTCCAGATATTTTGGCTTTATTCTGACATAAAATCCACAGGATCCCAATTACCATTAGCTGTACTTCTTTCTGCCTCTGGCAATGTGAAATGCTGGGTCTTCATGAGCAAAGCTATCCACTAATCAACCATAACTACTGGAGTGCAGAAAACTGGAGGCATGATTTTAAACAGAATAAAAGGATACGATGGAGATAGTAACAAAGTAACTTCATGTCTAAACAGATTGTATTTGTTTTCTAGAGCAAGTTCATTTTACACTGTGTGTTGTAAGATTTCCAGTATAATATGAAATAAAAGATTCTTCAATCATCAAAGATATAAAAAAGTTTTCATTAAAAAAGATGAATATTTTAAAAATACCTTGAGCAGAACAAATATAGTGGCTAAAATATACTTCGCCTATTTATTTGTTAAAAACTTGGAGTTTTGATATTGTATTCCATTATTAAGATATATATTCATAGCACACCATTGTCATTTCATTGTGTTAGATTCCTTACACTTCAGTATTAACCACTAAAGAACACTTTTTTTAAGAATACAAGAATGAATATGCCTGTATTTGTATATTTATGCAGATGAGATTATATATACATATACAACTAATTGTTTCAGTTTAAATTGAGAAGAATTGAAGAAAATAGCATTTTATTTGCATGAATTTACTTTGATATATGATATTGAATTTATTTATTTTTAAATTTTATTTATGTTAAACAAGTTTCATGTAATTCATGCATACAGATTTAGGAACATAGTAGGACTTCCCTTTCCTCCCTCTGACATTCCAACCTTTCCTTCCCACCTCAGATTCCCATTCTTAATTTGTACAATGATTTATTAGAATACTTAGTGATCATATGGTTAACCCTGCTCTAAGTAAAGGAGTTCAGAAAATAGTATGAAAAGAAAGAAAATAAAACAAAGTAAAGCAAAACTGAACAGAAGATTGTTCTTCAGTCATCCATTCTGAAACTGTCTATCTCACCCCAATACATTACATTTCAGGTATTCATTAGTCACATTAGATCAGCAAAAACATACAATATTTGTCTTTCTGGGACTGGCTTATTTCTCTAAGTATAATGGTTTCTGGTTGTGATTATCTTGTTGCAAAAGATAGAATTTTTTTTGGACAGGCAGTTAGACAGTGAGAGAGAGAGAGACAGAGAGAAAGGTCTTCCTTCTGTTGGTTCACCCCCCAAGTGGCCGCTATGGCCAGCGCACTGTGCCAATCCGAAGCCAGGAGCCAGGTGCTTCCTACTGGTCTCCCATGCGGGTGTAGGGCCCAAATACTTGGGCCATCCTCCACTGCCTTCTGGGGCCACAGCAGAGAGCTAGACTGGAGGAGGAGCAATCAGGAGAGAACCGGCATCCCAACCGGGACTAGAACCCGGATGCCAGCTGCACAGGCAGAGGATTAGCCTAGTGAGCTGAGATACAGGCCAACAGCTGAAATTTTAACACACTTTCTTCATCCAGTCAAGAGTTGATGGACATCTGGGCCGATTCCATATCTTAGCTGTTGTGAATTGTGCTGCAAGGAACAAGAGGATACAGACACCTCTTTCATATGCTGATTTCTTTTGGTTTAGGTAAATTCCCAGGAATAGGATGGTTGGATCATATGGTAGGTCTTTATTCAGATTTCTGATGTATCTCCAAACTGTATTCCTCAATGGTTGCACCAGTTTACATTCCCACCAGCAGTGGATCAGGGTACCTTTTTCCCCACATCCTCACCAGCATTTGTAATTTGTTGGTTAAAGTACACAAGCCATTCTAGCAGGAGTGAGGTGAAACCCCATTGTGCTTTTGATTCGCAGTTCTGAGATCCGTCTCTGCCGAGACATGGAGCTCTGGACCTTGAACACTGACACTCTTTTTCATGACCATGATACAAGCATTGAAAATGCAGCTTTTACAAATAATGTTAGTCATGTATAATATAATATAACTACGCTTTTACCCTATGTTTTGACCCCATGTGAGGTATCTCCAAATATTGCTGGAGACCTTGATGTACATATACTATTATAATTGGATAACCCTCAAAATTACTTTAACACTATATACTGTGATCTGTGGATTAATTAATAAGTTCAAGTAGTATTATTGATATTGACATTAATGGTAGTGATTCCAGTAGTCCTCTAGTCATTAAGGAAATAGTGTTACTCTGATAGTTAAGTGTTATTATAGTAAGTAAGTTAAGAAGAAGATAAGTAGTTATGTTAAGCTAAGTAGTTAAGCTAAGTAGTTACGTTAAGTAGTTAAGTCATGGTTAAGCAGTGGTGTTAGCTTTATTGATAAGTGTATTAAATAGTATAGATTGATAAGTATATTGGTACTGATAAGTGTATTGACCCAAGGAGCATGCTGATGAGTAGTGTGATAAAAACCCCTGGTGTGTAAGCAATAAAATCTCTCATAGGAAAGACAGTCTTAGGTCCTGGTGTTCCTTTCTTCCCCGTGACTGACAAGTCATACGTCGCACTTGCTACTTGTCGAGCTGCGTGACAGGTGGTGCTCATGACATCAGGCACCCTGTAATTGGGTGCATATATATTTATTATGGTCACATCTTCCTGTTGCATTGATACCTTAATCATTGCATAGTACCCCTTCTTTGTTGCTTTAAACAGTTTTTATGTTAAAATCTATTTGTCTAGTATTAGGATGGATACATAGCTGCTTTTTGGTTTCTGTTAGCATGTAATATCTTTTTCCATACTTTCATTTTTTAGTCAATGTGTTTCTTTACTGGTAAGATGTTTTTTGTAAGCAGCATATAGATAGGTCTTATTTTTCAATCATCTAGCCAGTCTGTATCTTTTAAATGGAGAACTGAGGACATTTAAATTGAAGGTGACTATTGACGAGTAAATATTCCTTTTGTTTACTTTGGATTGTTTTTTATACGTCTACTGGTGGGTTTTCTGCCTTCTCATTCTTTCATAATGATGGATATCATTCTGTGTTTCTGTGTGTAGCACATCCTTAAGCATATTTTGTTACGTTGAATGAGTATTGACAAATTCTTTCATTTTCTGTTTGTTATCAAAGATTTTTTTATTGCACTTTCATTAATAAATGCAAGCTTTGTTGGGTACAGTATTCTGGACTGACAATTTTTTTTAAGGCTTGTTTATTTATTTGAAAGGCAGAGTCACAGAGAGGCAGAGGTAAAGAGAGCAAGAGAGGTCTTCCATCTACTGGTTCACTCCCCAGATTGCTGCAATAGCCAGAGCTGCACTCATCCAAAACCAGGAGCCAGTATGCAGGTGCTGGTGCCCAAGGACTTGGGCCATCTTCCACTGCTTTCCCAGGCCACAGCAGAGAGCCAGCTCAGAAATAGAACAACTGGGACTTGAACTGGTGCCCATATGAGATGCCAGCACTGCAGGCAGTGGCATCACTTGCTATACCACAGTGCCAGTCCTAATCTTTGAATTCTAATACTGAAATGTAATTGTGTTCCCCTTGGAGAGAGTCATGATGACTTTTTTTTTTGATTTAGTCTTATTTTTCAGCATTTATGGAACTGATTTTTTATTTTTCTTCTGATAGCTTTTATTTTTGGGGCTATGCTTTTGTGGCTTAGTGGAATGTCTGCACTTTCCGTGAATACTAGGAGGTTGTGTTGGGTGTGGCCAGGGGGCTCTGGTCAATGATCAAGGGTGAGGCGAGTTTCCAGGGTAATACCCAAATTGGGTGTGATAGAACTCAATACCTAGCTACACCCTTCACCTTCTCATGTAGCCACTGAGTGCCCAAGGTCTCAGCATGCAAGGCTTCCAGAGTTGCTGAGTCCAGAGAGTGCTGATGCCTCAGGGTCCCTGTTGACCCTTTAGCTGCCTAGCCACCTCCCAGCCAAGTTCTGAGGCAGTGGGGGCTGCAGGCCATTCCCTCTACTCAAATCTCTGGATCACACACACCCACCATTGCCACCAGCACTACGTTCAGATGCCCTATCTTATTGGGCTGTTATTTACATTCCTGCAGGTTTCCATAGGTGTGCACTATTTCAAAATGGTACCCACCCTTTCTCAGCCAGACCATGGGTTCTGTTTTGGAGAGATTGGTTTGAAGCAAATGTCCCCTTCTTCTTCAAATGGGACCACAGGTGACCGCCAGCACAAGCCCCCTGACCTCCTGTCTGGACACACACCATGCTCCCTCTCTGGCTCTGTCCCCAGGGGTTGCTGCAGACAATCCTTCTCTCTGTCTCTAAAACGCACAGGCTCTGGCTCTCTGCTGCTGCAGCTGTGTGGGCTGTGCGGCAGCACTCACCACACAGGTGCACATCATTTCGCTCCTCCTGTTGAATTTCCAGGCTTTTTTCTCTCCAATTCTCCACTGAGCTTATACTGCCTACACTTTTTCTCCTCACTGTTTATCTCTAGCTCTGCAAAGCCTGCCACTCCCTAATCTGCCTTTTTGATCTGCTATTGTTAAAATGAAAGGATATCTAGGACTAACTGCTGCTGAATATCAATTGCTCTTTGCTTCTGTACTGTGCTGTTTGCTCAATGACTTAATGCAGGATGCTCAGCGTAAAAAAAGGGGGGGATAATTGTACCTCCGTGACAGGCTTCACAAACTCCAGCAAGATGGGAAGGCCCAATTCTCAGAAAACAAAACTTAGTAAAAACTTCCTGAAATTAATGGTCTCCCACTTCCTTGTGTGACCACTTCCTTGTATGATGCATAGTCCCCAGACTGCTGAGATACACCAATAAAATGCCCAAATTTAGCTAATTACCATATAAAGAATAAGGAACTAGCACATGTGTGCAATGAAGGATGTACTTGTTTACTCAAGGGTATAAAAGCGTTGAGAAGGAGGAAGGAGAGAGGCGGGGCTTCTCACCCCCGCACTGGACTATGTTGTATATGCAGGTGGGAGCCCCAGCTAGCTGGCAATAAAACAATAAATCCTCCTGCCTTTGTATTGTGATTGTCTTTTGTGGGTTAATTGGGAGAAGTCTCCGATCCATAATCCAACACTATAACATAGAATTTTAATGTAATAGCTTAAATTTGGATTTTGGGTTTTTAAATTTATCATTGATTTTTCATTTCACATAAATGAAATATCATTTCAAATGTGTTATTACCTCAAGCCATATCAGTGGCATTAGATAATACATAAGCACTTTTCTTTCATTTTTGTCATATTTGCTTCATTTCTAAATACTAAATATATCCATATCCATATCCATATCCATATCCATATAATCTTTTATTGAAAGCAGTCAAAATATATTATTATCACTTAATGTGGGATTAATGACATACCATACAATGAGGAAAGAAGGGCATATTATTCCATAAATGGTATAATTTAGTGAAGAGGACATTTATATATAGCTTTACAACAAATAATATAGCATCTACACATTTTTGCTATATATGTATGTTAACTTTCACATAGGAGAGTAAAAGATACAAGATTTGTCTTTCCACATATGGCTTACTTCATTAGCCTAATAGTCTTCAATTCTGTCCATTTTGTAAAAATACTATTATCTCATTCTTTTTATGATACAGTAGTATTCCATCATGCATATATAGTCGACAATTCTTTATTTAGTCAGCAGTTGATGGACACGAGTTTGGTTCTGTATCTTTGCTATTGTGATTATACCACAAGAGACATGGTGTGCCCACATCTCTTTCATATGTAGACTTCATCACTTTCATCTGGATACATTTCCAAATGTGGGAGACTTAGATCATATGGTAGATTTATCTTACGTTTTAAAGAGTTTCTCTACTATTTTCCATAATGGCTGTGCTAATTTATATTCCCACAAACAATGTATTAATTCCTCTTTTCTACACATTCTCACTATTTTTCACTACTTTTGATGAGGTAAATGGCAAGAAACACAAGAAAAAATGTCACCAAGAAAATAAAATAAAAATCACATTGATGTATTATCTTATTAAGATAGAATGCCAATTATCAAAAACATACATGCAAATTTATCAGCAATGCAGAAAATATATTTTAAAATAATATTTATTTATCAAACATAATACCTTCTGGATGATTTCATATATTTTGATATTGAATACTTATGCCTAGTTTACATCCATTTTTGGGGAAAATAATATGCATTTTAAGTATGATAAATGCCATGAAAATTATAATCAAGGAATGATAAGAAATTGTATAAGTATTTTAACAAATTTTTTCTTATGGAGTTTCATCAATTATGCTTTTTTTTTTTTTTTGACAGGCAGAGTGGACAGTGAGAGAGAGAGAGACAGAGAGAAAGGTCTTCCTTTTGCCATTGGTTCACCCTCCAATGGCTGCCGCAGCCGGCACGCTGCGGCCAGCGCACCACGCTCATCCAATGGCAGGAGCCAGGTGCCAGGTGCTTTTCCTGGTCTTCCATGGGGTGCAAGGCCCAAGCAGTTGGGCCATCCTCCACTGCACTCCCGGGCCACAGCAGAGGGCTGGCCTGGAAGAGGGGCAACCGGGACAGAATCTGGCACCCCAACCGGGACTAGAACCCTGTGTGCTGGCGCCACAAGGTGGAGAATTAGCCTGTTGAGCCATGGCGTCAGCTGCAATTATGGTTTAATTTGGAAGATGAATCTTGAGAAGTAAATTCATAAAATGAATCACTAGGAGGCAGCCTGTGTGTAGTCATACTTCATTAGTGGTAATATAATAAATATAGCATATTTTGTTAAATTTAGTAATAATATTAACAGGGTGGCACTGTGGCACAGCAGGTTAAGCCACTGCCTGTAGTACCAGCATCCCTTATGGTCACTAGTTCAAGTCCTGGCTGCTCTACTTCCAATGGAACTCCCTGCAAATGTGTCTTTATTCCTTAAACTATATATTAGGGTTTAGCTATTAAATAAAATTATGATTTGCTCCCCTTACTTGTTAAAAGAATGATGAGAAAAATGGTATAATTCATTTGAATATTTCCAAAATTTATGTTATTCAAAACTATTAGTTCAATTGTTTACTGTGTACTTACAATTTAGGATAAAATAAAATACACATATAAAAGATAAGGCTACTTCAATAATGATTTATTGCTTTTGGTGCTGTTATCAATCATGGACATACAGAAATTGTGTTATAATATACATATAAAAACCTCTAATGGTTTTCCATATCCTCTATGTTCGAAAAGAAGTTCTAATTTGTACAGTAACTGTTGACTTTATATACAAATTAGTTTTAAACCTCAAGATTAATTTCACTTTAATGCATTCTAACACTGCTGATTAACATTTTATAATTGATAGAGTGCTTTAATCTTATCATCATGACAGAAAAATTAGCCAATATTAAGTCAAATTTAATAAGGGATTTAGGTCCAGATTTCTGCAAATATTACTGGCACATCTTTTTTTTTTTTAAACATCATACATCTTAAAATCTGAAAAATTTGAATGTAGAATAGAACCAACTCTCAAATCTATCCATTTAAAGATTTACCATAGGTAACTCAAAAGCTACCACACAGACCTATTAGGAAAATTAGGAAGTTGATATTATCACCAAACTAAAACTGGCCGAATTATCTAAGGACAAATTGTCCCTTCCAAGATTCTTTGTTTGGGTCTCATAGGTATGTATTTGCTATCTTTGATTAAACAAAGTTTATCAACCTGGAGGTTAATTGTGGATTGCACATGCCCTTTGGAGTAACCCCTAGACTGAGCTGCATTACAAACTAACACGAACAACCATCATAAGGGACATAGAACATACCAAAACACATTGTCATCAGAGATCCTGAGAGCCCTCTTTTGACTTTACACTAAGTGACTTCATGGATTGGAAAAGATACCCAGAAAAACTATTGTAAGGCCATTTTATAATGGGCCTCTTTCATTACTATGAAGACAATTTATAACCAATATCCACTGCTGGAAGACTCCATAGAATTTATCCTCTGGTTTATGCTTCAAATAAAAACATGCAACCATTTCTTATTGCAAAGAAAACAGAATATGCTGGAAATATCAAGTTAGGGATGTGTAAGAATCCTCTAGGAGCAGAGGTCCTCAGAAGAATTTTGCAATTTCAAGATCTTTGGATTAAGCAAATGACATAGCAGAAGAGAGAGTTTCTGCCAAAGGTGATAAGAAAAGATAATCACTTTTCTGTTTATTCACTCTAATTACTTCTTGCTTAGATTTTGAACCCAATCATTGCTTACAAAGGTCTCTGGCTTTCACGCAATGTGATACTTTAAATGTTGCCCTTATGTTTTGTCCAGCTGATACTCAGAAAAATCCTTCCTACAATTCACACTTGATCTAACCAAAACACAGAAGTAATCTACTTGGTTATAAAAACATTCCTTCAGAGGCTACTGAGGTTGATCTCATTCTGTTATCATCTACTTCTCCCAGAGTAGACCTGAGCATGTCAGTTAAACGTACTGAAGTACACACACACTACAGGAGTTACATCAGGAGAATATGAAACCTATGGCTTTAGCAACTGACCCATCTCCCTTTGAGGCATTTTTTGTCTCAATACCTTGTGAAGGATATAACTTCTGAAAAAATACTTTGAGTAAGAATAAAAACACATTTTTGGTGTTAAACAGGCATATGTGGTCTTTTTAAATGTCGCTAAATTTTAGCTATATTTAAAACGTCTACCTTATTAAGTAACTCACGTCATTCAAGTACTTAATAGTCATTCTCTCTCATGTGACAGACATCAAAAATTTTCAAGCTTGTTAACATCTAGCTGATTTTTTCCTGAATATTTTAGGAAGTTACAGATGATTGTTAACAGTGAGAACTGTATGAATACTGCTAGTGTTTTTTATTGTTTTATTTTTCACATAATTTTACTCAATTCTGTAAAGATCATTTTAAGTATTTTTTTCTAGCCACTTATTCAGCAAATGACATCAATAATCTGAAAGAAATCATTATGATGAAGACTGCAAATATCACACATTGACAAGAAATCTGAGTGGTATAGATTTGTATAAATGGAAGTACTAAAAAACATATTAGCAGGTGAAGAGACAGAAAAGCATGTAACAATTTTTCAGTGCATGTGGTACAAACAATCACAAAACACAAACCAGTGTAGATCCAATTTTCTTGATAAAGTCAAGAGCTTTATACTCTCAGATTTATTTACCGGTATGCTCCTATTATCTTCTTAGAATTGTATCTGTGAAATACATGAATCTGTTCTCTTTATATCAGCAGACATTTTTAAAAACAAAGAAAGAAAACTTTACCTTGTCCAATAAAATAAAGTAAATGTCAAAAAAAATGAATTTGGCAATCAATCAGCAAAATGTTAATTGTTTTCCTACAAATCGCCACCTGATATTTCTGCTTCTTATTTTTATATTTTCTGATTTTATCTTAGAATAGTTTTAAATACAATACAAAAAATTATAGAGTTTCATATACCCTACACCCAGCTTCCTCTATGGTCAACACCTTATTTGGTATATTTGTCACAATCTATAAACCATATCCAATGCCCTCTGTTTTTTTAAATCCAAACTTTCTAGCCTTCTCACCCCACCCAGGCTCTAGAAATCAAATTCTGTATTCATATTGATCTTTATTTTATTATTTTAGCTCCCTTACTTGAGGGAGACCTTTGGTATATATCTGTGTTTCATTTTACAGTTCCATAAATTTTAGGTCAAATAACATAATTTTACTTTTTAGGGTTGAATAGTATTCCATCACACACATACAGTATTTTCTTTGTTTATGCATCTGATAATGGACACCTGGGTTCATTGAACATCTTGGCTATTGTGAACAGTGCTGCTATCAACACGGTAGAAGAGGGATCTCTTTGGCACGCTTATTTTATATTTTCATTTTTAAGTATAAATTTAAGGGCTTGTAACATAAAACACATCTACTAACTGGTGCTGACATTTTGGCACAGTAGTATAAGCAACTGCCTCTGATTCTAGCCTTCCATATGAGAGTGCTGGTTCAAATATCAGCTTTCAAGTAGGAGGAAAACCTGGGTGGAGTTCCTGGCTCATGTCTTTGGTTTGGCCCAGACCTTACTGGTGCAGTCATTTGGTGAGTGAACCAGTGGGTGGAAGATCTCTCTCTCTCTCTTTCTCTCGCTATTGCTCTCTCTGCACATCCCCTCCAACTTTCAAACAAGTAAAATAAATATTTTCAACAAATCTTCTAATTGATGGAAGACAGAGTAGTCATTCCTTCAAGTTACCTTTTATGTGGAAAATAAAATGTAAAAAATTTATTTTTCCTATTAGATTCTGATAAGCTTATTTGAGAACACTTATTTCTAAAAATAGCATTTCTAGTGAAGTTAACTTGATTGAAAGTAAATACTTACTGAACCATGAATTCATTTCCTTTGGAATTCTCCTGTCAACATCTGGCATAGCCCTATCATACAAAGCATTCCAAAAATGAGATAGTGAAGAAGAGCAATTTGTCATTACATATTAATAAACTGAATATTAAAATGCTTTCTTTTTGCTGTACTTTATAATTATTTTAAAGCATATAGATTAAAATATGTGCACACTTTGAAAAAGAGTGATTCTTTTTTGAAAAAAAATATTTTATTTATTTATTTGAGAGAGAGAGTTACAGATAGAGGGAGAGACAGAGAGAAAGGTCTTCCCTCTACTGGTTCACTTCCCAAATGCTACAACATCTGGAACTGGGCTGATCCAAATCTAGGACTCAGGAGCATTTTCTGGGTTTCCTACAAGGGTTTAGGGCCCAAGCACTTGAGCCATATTCTACTGCTTACCCAGGCCATAGCATAGAGCTGGATCAGAACATGAGCATCAGGGACTAAAATAGCATCCATATGGGATGCTGGTGCCACAGGCAGAGATTTAGCCCACTATGCCACAGCACCAATTCTTAGTAATTCACTCTCAAAAATATAAAATAAAACATATTACATAATAATAGTTGTAAATATCTGCCTTGGAAAACATACTAATATAAAAAGTTGCTTGATAGCAAAATTTATCTTAAGTATAAATTGGATAACTAAAAAGACAATATTAATCAATCCTTTTGTGATATGGTTAGACTTCCAGAGGGTGAGATATACTAATTATTTTTTTAGGTGGTAAGTGTATCGTACTGAGGAAACAGATATGATTATTTTCTATAAAGAACTTGGAGTTCAGTTTTGATTTGTTCTGGGTTTGTTAAGGGTATTTTATCATATCTTTGTTCATATTTCAAAAAATGAACTGTTTATAAGGAAGATCTACAAATGGCCAACAGATATATGAAGAACATGCTTTATCTCACTCATCATCAGAAAAATATAAACCTGAAATGAAACATCACTTCACTTCCATTATGGCTATTATCAAAAAGACAAAACATAACAAGTTTGGTAAAAATGATGACAAAAGGAAACCTTTGAAAAATGTTGGGGTGTGGTCATTTTGACCTAGCAGGTTCAGGCATCACCTTTGACATCAGCATCATATATAACAGCCAATTTGAGTCCCAGTTGCTCTACTTCTTATCTAGCTGCCTGCTGATGGCTAAGGAAAACAGCAAAGAATGGCCTAAGTGCTTGGGCTCCTGTACCCATGTCTGAGACCAGGATGGAGCTCTTGGCTCCTGACTTCAGCCTGGCCTATACCTGGCATTTGTGTCCATCTAGGGAGTCAGCCAACAGATGGAAGATCAATTTCTCTCTCTCTGTCTTCCTCTCTCTTTCTCTGTAACTCTGCCTTTCAAATAAATAAAATATATCTTCTAAAAATTTAAATAAATTTGATTTTAAAATTTAAATAATTTAAATAAATATAATATATCCTTTTAAAATATTTGTAAAATGTTAGTGGGAAGGTACATTAATACAGCCAGTGTGGAAAACTAAAACTAGATATACTCTATGACTGAGTAATGCCACTACTGGGTATATATCCAAGTATATATACTGGGTATATATCCAAGAAAATGGAATTATTTTTCAAAAAGTCCCTCCCCTCCCATGTTTATTGCAGCACAATTTGCAACAGCCAAGAAGCAGAATTAAGTGTCCATCAATTAACATTGGATAAAGAAACTGCAGCATCTTTAAGAATATAGGCCAGTGTTGCGGCTCAATAGGCTAATCCTCCACCTGCGGCGCCGGCATACTGGGTTCTAGTTCTGGTTGGGGTGCTGGATTCTGTCCAGGTCATTCCTCTTCCTGTCCAGCTCTCTGCTGCAATGGCAGTGGAGGATGGCCCAGGTCCTTGGGCTCTGCACCCGCATGGGAGACCAGGGGAAACACCTGGCTCCTGGCTTCGTATCAGTGCGGTGCGCTGGCCACAGTGCGCGGGCCGCGGCAGCCATTGGGGGGGGGGGTGTACCAACGAAAAAAGGAAGACCTTCCTCTCTGTCTCTCTCTCATTGTCCACTCTGCCTGTCAAAAAAAAAAGAAGAAGAATATAAGGCAGCTGTTAATCTTGTCCTCAATACGAATGGAAATATTTCCCTTTGTCAGATGCATAGTCATCCCCAAAGTGGCATATTGCTAAAGATGCTAAGACTAAATTTTTAAAACAATTCCTTTTAAACTGTATGTATATATTAACTGTATGTTAATCTCCAAGTAATATGAAATCTCAGTGTACTTTTGACATTTGCTTTTTGCAGTTACCCTTGGCTCAGTTAAAATATAGCATTGCCTTAGGGCAATCATTGTGGCATACCTGTGCCACCTGACTCCTACTTGGGTGGCTGGTTGGTGTCCTGGCTGGTCCACTTCCACCCAGCTCCCTGCTAATGGTCAGGAAACAACAGCGGAAGATGGCCCAAGCACTTGGGCTTTTGCCACCCATGTTGGAGATCTGGCTGAAGCTTCTAGCTTCTGGCTTCAGCCTGGTCCAGCCCCAGCCATTACAGTCACATGAGAAGTAACCAGTGGATGAAGGATCTTTCTGTCTGTCTGTCTCTCTCTAATACTGACTTTCAAATATAAATAAATCTTTAAAAATTAGAATTAACTTATTTATAATTTCAACTTAATTGGTTTAAAAGATTTTTCAATCTGTATTTTACATCTAGAACTCTGCCCCATCATTTACGTCATTATCTTTTCAATTGTTCTTAATAATATTGAGATTTTTAATGGCATGCTTCAGTTGAAGAGAAAACTGTTACTTTATCAGAATAAAAATACAGGGCTAGAGAAATAACAAGCCACTAAATACATAAGAATGTATTTGAGCATTGCCTTATAACTTTCATAGCCTCCTAAGCATTATTATTACTAAATTGTTAAATATATCTATTGAATATGCATTGGCAAAAGATTGGAAACAGTCTCTTCAGGTGTTCCAGCAATTGAAAATTAGTCCCTATAGATAAAATGACTTTACTGTCCATCATTGAAGAGTATGAAAATGTGATTTTAATTTTTGAGGGCTTTTATATTTAAAGCTGTCTAATCATATTTAACCTGTCAGAAAAAGGGCAATGTTGTTTTGTAAACTAAAACTGCCAATCCTGATTTGGAATATCTTTCATGCATCCATGCATCTTGTGCTGTGAAATCATGGTGATGGTGCATGATTAGAACTGTCAAAGTTGTATGTGTTCTTTGAATTTATAATTTACCCTTTTTAACTTGACAGGTGATGATTCTTTTCCATATCTTTAAGACATTGATGAAAATATTTATATATTAACAAAATCCCACATTTCCCCACACTTCTTACAAATGAGGAGTACACAAAAGTGACACTGTGTTTGAAGTCACACATCACAGCAATTGATTCATCTTTTTTCAGTCCTTAGCCTTGACAGGTGCTGATGGTTTGCTTCCTGTCTCAGGGACGGCTGCAAGCTGTCACATCTACTTTCAATTAATACATATCTGTTACAGTCCAGCAGCTCTAACAAATGCAAAACTACAAAATATTTCTTCAACTTCCACTAACCAGGTGTTGCCATGGTATCTGCTTTAGGTGGCAAAGTCATGTGGCCTATTTCTGACAAGTGTGTTGCCAATCATTAGACCTACTTATTTTACTCATTGACAAGAGACATCCATGTAATAAAGGAACTTTAACTTTTGATGTAATTCACTGAAAAATGTACAGAAATTCTGTAAACATTTCTTATAACCTTAGCTGATTATGTTAATACAAATGGATTTTTGTGATTTCTTGTATAAGTTTTAATTTGAAAATATTATCTTTGATAAAATCATTTGAACTTTCATAAATTCTAAATGTTGTACTATTTCATTTTAACAACATTGAAATACTGAAGTCACTAGTCTTTTGTCAGTATGTATTAAATTCTGAATAAAATGTTATTGAACAAAACAGACTAAAGGATACTTTATGACTTAGATTTCAGGAGTGTTTAAGCAAAGAATGCACATCTATACTCATATTTGTATTCGTTATCAGTTTGTATCTGTGGTATTTTAAATAATTTTTATAAAATTTTCTGAATCTTTTGCATTATAACCTATGTGCCATTTCAAATTAAGTAGATACCAATGAAACTTTTTAAAATTATAATTAAAAAGTCAATTTTTGTTCCGACTGTTCACAACCAGCAAATTAAGAACAGTGTTCTGTAAGAAAATAGAATCTGAACAAGATGCTGAGTATTATGGTGATCAGAAATGTGAGGTTGGGCAAGATAATTCTCTCTGTGTGTATTGTTTTATAATTAACAATTTTTGCTTAAACAAGTAAAATGGAGTGGAAGAGAAAACTAAACATTAATAGAAGGAAGAGGTATACATGTTTCCACCAAAACTCATGTACAAATTGAATCCCAGTGTAAGATTTTAAGAGGTGGGACTATTAGGATTTTTTTTTTTTTTGACAGGCAGAGTGGACAGTGAGAGAGAGAGAGAGAGAGAAAGAGAGAGAGAAAGAGAGGAAGGTCTTCCTTTTGCCATTGGTTCACCCTCCAATGGCCGCTGCGGCTGGCGAACTGCAGCCGGCGCACCGCGCTGATCTGAAGCCAGGAGACAGGTGCTTCTCCTGGTCTCCCATGGGGTGCAGGGCCCAAGAATTTGGGCCACCCTCCACTGCACTCCCGGGCCATAACAGAGAGCTGGACTGGAAGAGGGGCAACCGGGACGGAATCCAGCGCCCTGACTGGGACTAGAACCCAGTGTGCTGGCTCCACAGGTGGAGGATTAGCCTATTGAGCAGTGGCACCAGCCACTATTATGATCTTTAAGAGAGATTAGATCATGGGGATTCTGAGCTCATAAATGTTTTCATCCTTTCATGAATTAATGCATTATTGAGGGTGTACAAAGCCTCTGTGGGAGCTTGCTCTGGTTTGCCAAGTCTGCTACCTAGAAACATGTCAGTCTCAACCAGCAAGAAGGCTTTCATGAATCATTACCCCTTCAACTTGGACTTCCTAATGTCTAGAACTCAAAGAACAAAAATCCTTTTCTTTATAAATTGTTCAGTCTGCAGTATCTAGCTGTCTAAAGAGAAAACTTACAGAAAACTCATTCTTTCTCATTTTAAATTCTAATGTGAAGATGTAAACATTAAATACCTTTTAATAAGTAAGTACATAGGAGACAGTAGTAAATTGTATGAGGAACAAAAAGGGTGGGAAGCAACTGGACTGAAGATACTGTATGCACTACAGAATATTCTGTGAAACTGATGGTACAGTTTGAGATTTAGAGAGAGAATTCAAGAATGAATCCAAAGATTTTGCACCAATTCCAGGGAAACTGGTGTTTTCAACAAATAAGATAGAAATGTCTACAAGTGGAGATGATTTTGAGGAAACAACAGATTTCAATTATGTACATTGAAATTGGTATAGAACTGGAGATATTTTGTAGGTAACACTAACACAGAAATGCAGTTTAGAATTAGAAAACTAGTTGAGTTCACCAAGTGAACGTTGATAGAAAAAGAGAAGGATCAAGATTCAAGGCCACATAATATATACATGCTCTGAATATAATACACACAAACATGTACACGCAGAGATCACAAAATATAGCACACAACATATATACATGTTTATTCAGGTTCTATAGTAACAAGCAAATACCATGTTGGTAAGTTACCCTGGAATCAGAAAAAGGAACTTCTAAATATAGTAATCTTTTTTCATTAAGACAACAGAATCTGAAGGAGTTGTGCTTTTACTACATTTTTCATTAATTTATAGGATTTCTATTTTAAGGTATCTGTCACACTTTTTTCAATGGCAGTATTTTCCTATCTTTAGCATTCTCACATGTCCATATGTCTCAGAAAGATTGTTATATATTTTTGATTTTTTATATTAAATAATTTTCCAAAAATATTTTAAAATTCAAAAAATGAACCTATAATTCATACGTGTTCTTACTATCTACTTGTAATATTTAATCTATAATATTTTTCAAATAAATTTTAAAAGAATGTATGAAATACAATATTCATGGCCGGCGCCGCTGCTCAGTAGGCTAGTCCTCTGCCTGTGGCGCCAGCACACCAGGTTCTAGTTCTAGTTCTACGTTTCATCTGGTAGATGAAAAAAATAATAAATTTTTGTGGTGTAAATAAACTCAAGTTTATTGAAATTCTAATTCATATTAAGAGATGCATGGAATTATTTTAAATATTCTGTTATTTGTTATCTACAAGCTGTATTTTGAGAATAGTGTTATAACAGACAAGAAATCTGTTTAAAGAGTAATAACATTGCTTTGTACAAAATCAACATATTTCAGTCTTGGCTTTATTATACACAAATATGGGCTTTTACATATTTCTTTATATTTCATTCTTGTTGTAAATTTTGAAATGAGGAAAATTGTGACTATTTAAAATGTTCATTTATTTATTTTCATTTATTTGAAACACAAAGTGAAAAAGAGAGAGAAAAAATGAATCTTCCATCCTCTGGTTCATTCTTCAAATACCCACAACAAATAGTGCTGGGACTTTGAGAAATTTGACATAATGAGAAACATATTTCAAAAGAATTGACTGTATCCTAGTGATTCCTTGTCACTGCTACCTACCTTGTTATTGAGCTTGAATTGTGTGCACACCTTTCCATGGCTCAAAATATTCCCTCCACTGTCCTTTAGTTCCTGTCCCCTCTTACTCAATGGCCTGGCTAGCTAGACATTTCTCCCTTAGTTCTTATATCCTCAATGACTCCTTTTATAATAATTATTCCCTTCACTGATCAAATATGCTGTACTGCTCCAATTTTATAAAAAGTCCTTCTTTTCTCTGTAGCTGTTGTCCTTTTTTTTGCACTTCATAGAAATTTTCTTGAAAATATTTCTGATTTGAATGTCTAATTCTTTTACCCGCATTCTTTTCTTTTTTAAAATTTATTTATTTATGTGAAAGTCAGATTTACACACACAGAGAGAGAAAGAGAGAGAGAGAGGGAGAGAGAGAGGTCTTCCATCTGCTGGTTCACTCCCCAATTGGCCACGATGGCTGGAGCCCTGCTGATCCGAAGCCAGGAGCCAGGAACTTCTGCTGGGTCTCCCACATGGGTGTAGAGGCCCAAGGACTTGGGCCATCTTCCAATGCTTTCTAAGGCCATAGCAGAGAGCTAGATTAGAAGTGGAGCAGCTGGGGCTTGAACCGGTGCCCATATGGGATGCCGGTACTGTAGGTGGCAGCTTTACCAGTTACCCTACACCACTACCCTCCTATTCTATTTAAACATAGTTAACTCTACTTTTTTTTCTTTTGTTTTACTGAAATCACTTTTGTAAAGGTCATTGTTGACCTAATGTTGAATACAGTGGTTTGATCTTAGTCTTCAACTCTCTTTAGCTATAAGCAACATTTGGTATATTTTATTACCCCGACTTGGAAATGATTTCTTGAGCCTGTTGTAGTTTCATCATCTGTATTTTAAGATTTAATACTCACTGGTTTTTGTTTTACGTAATCGGTTTCTTCCTTTCAATCCCCTCTGTTTATTTCTCCTCTATGTCAAATTCTGTCAACATTACAGCACCTCGTGACAGTCTGTGAAAATCTATATCCTTCCTATACTCATTAGTTTAATGAAATCATCTTTTATTATTTAAATTCTCATGGCTTTCACTATTAGTTCTTTACTTGCAGCTTTCAAATTCATATCTCCTGCTGAATGACTTTATCTGTCCTTGATTCCAGCCACACATGTCTAATGTCATGTTTCCTGTTTAATATCTCTACATCATTTTGACATTGAAAATATCCCAAAGAAAGTTTCTGAGCTTCCTTTCCAAATCCAAGGACAGTCGTCCCTGTCTCAATCACAAATCTATATTTCCATTTTCTCTGGTCCTCATTTTTAGCCCATTTTCTCTCCATTATTTACTGCTTCATACTCTGTATTCAACTTATAAAACCCTTCACTGACTTTACCTCAAGAACCTAATTATACTCATCAGCTGTCCTGCTAAATTATAGTTCAAACTACTTCACACATAGACTATTACATGTCTCCCCCTAAAACTTAGTCTATTTTTACTCCAGAGCCTATGACATCATCTAACTTCCTTTTCCTTTTTCATTCCCTCTGTCTGTCCTAGCTAAACTGCCTCCTTGTTCCTCTTCAAGCAGAACAAATTTTTACCTCTTAACTCTTACATCAGCATTGCTCTCTCCAATCCATCTTCCAAATCTTAGATGAAATCTGATCTTCTCAATAAAATTTGGTGGCTGATATTGTGGTGTGATGGTTCAAGCCGCCACCATCCTTACAGGTTGCTAGTTCATGTCCCTGCTGCTCCACTTCCTATCCAGCTCACTACTAATGGTCTGGGAAAACAGTGGAATGTGACCTAAGCGCCATATCCATTATGTCAAACTCTTTTACGCTAGTTATTTTCCACAACATTTAGCACTTGTAGCATGCTATATAATTTAACTATTTACTCTACTCATGGTTTAATGTTCATATTCTCTCACTAGAATATAAATTCCATGTGTTTATGTTTTTTTTTTATTTTTCTGTTCACTGATGCCTAAAGCAATATGTGGTAAGACTTTAACTTAAATTTATTTAATAGATGATTCATTGATATGGTCATTATTACAATTGACAGACTAGATATTCAAAAAGGATTATCTTTTTCAGAATCATATCAAGAGAATTTAACAAATATGAGAACATGATTTCTTTGTCTCCTGCCATTAACTGTTTCACTATATTTAAAATCAAACGAATACTGATTTTCAGTATGTGCATTTCTGTCCTGGTACATTGTCATTTCACACTATTGTGTTGATTATTTTCTGTATCTGCTCTAATTAAAAAAATCCATAAAAGTATATTTGAGGATCCATTATAAGTCAGTAACCTATTATTTGATTATATATTGACAATACTGTTTATTTGACTCTCAATCAGGCAACCTGTATCTGGAAGAAAATATCAAAAATTTTACGTGCTTACACGTCCTTGAATTCTCATTATACTTTAGTAGAATTTAAGATAAGAAAATATTATTTATGTTTTAAAGTGAAATTTTACAATCTTTGAAGAATCATCCAAAGTGCAAATTTGTTAAAAATCTCTTTGCATCCAGAGAAAACAGTTACTGTCATCACTGAAGGTTCCTAACACTTTTACTCACTTGTATTAAAAGGGCTGTAGTAATAATCGGCCTTCTATATACAAATTATGAGCCCGTAGATGTTCATGTTTGTGTTCCACAATACCTAATACTACTTTTTGGCCAAAATAGAACATTGTGATATATTTATTGAATTGAGACCATTTTAAATGAGCAAAATGAATTCTAGTTGTGGTAAAGTAGGTAAAATGAGTCAGATTATTTTTAAAATAAACATATGACTTTCTAATTTCCACACAATCCACTTCCACCAATGAAGTAAAGCTATGTAACCTAGCGATTCTGTGAGGTTCAGGAGCTAGATCTAGGCAAGTACTTGAAGGAAGATTTTTATCTTCTTTTTATGAACAATGATAAATGAACCATATGATTCTCTGGGCTTTATTTCACAATCTCAATATTTGTTTCATTGAAGTTTGACAAGTCACTCATTCTGTTAGAAATCTTTAAAATTCCATCTATATTTGGACTTTTTGCACCATGGATAAAGTAGGATATTTAGGAAAATAATGAATAAAAAGTTAAATTAATTAAGCTTGAAACTAACTGTATTGTTTAAAACCAATAAAGTAAAATATAATTTTTTAAAGCTAACTTGTAAGCATTGTACATTACTCAACAAAAAATCCTGGTTTTTGAAGTTCTTTGTGGTACATTTCCTGTATTGTTAGCTTTATAGTGGTGTGTGTGTTTGGGTGTGTGTGTGTGTGTGTGTGTGAGAGAGAGAGAGAGAGAGAGAGAGAGAGAGAAAGAAGAGAAAGGCTCTTCAAGCATACAATAAACAATTTCACTTGGACTATTTCTTTCAAAATTGTCAAATATGTAAACAGGAATGTAAAGTAAGGATCACTGTGGATTTGAACACATATTTTCAACTGTAAAAGTGATACAATACTACCGTACACAAAAATGTCCATAATTATTCATAGTCCAACATTTTAAGCATATATTTTTGTATGATATTCTCAAACCTAAATGACACAAAGTATAAGTGGGGTATATTTTCTGTAATTTTTTGATCTCACTGTGATATGCCATCAGAATTTAATGCAAGATAAATGCAAATCAGTGGTTTCAATTAGATTCTGCAAATTCTAAAGATATATTGAGTTTAACGAATATTTCCAGAACTCATTTCCTATTCCAAATTTTAAATATCGTTTTACCTCTGCGTGCATTTTCTAAGTGGCTTTGGCTTCCCTATATCTTTGAATTAGAATTATATATCCCAAAACATAATGCTTTTTAGAATGTAAAATGTAACAATAATCTAAAAAGTTTTCAGAAATGAATTTAAACAACGTCTGTTATATTCTGCATGGGAAAAAAAATCACTTTTAAAAGTGTAATGTAAGCTAGAGATCAGGATAAAGATGCATTCAGACAGTACTGTTACTAATTTAAAATTTTACTGATGTGGCTCTTCAAACAATGTTTTATCTATGAAAAAAGTCCAATTTTGTCATATGGTCATTGATTATGCTTGATTTTCAGGTAAGCAATTGTCAGTGATAATGCCTATATTTTAAAAATTAGTGCCTGAAATGTGTTAGATAAATAATAGAATAATTTATCCTAAATTTTAACAAAATATCTGTGCATTTTCTTCTCATATAATCAAGATTATTGCCTCATTATTTCTCTTCAGCTTCAGCTTTCTTGTTCAGTGGACAGAGTCATTGGAAAATAGTGCTAATACAAACTCTGTACAAACTCCACGTTATTAATACTGGCTATTATATATGTAAAAATAGATTGCTTAAGGTCTATCTATTTGGACACAATTAACATTGCTTTTTAATAATTCAATTTTCTTAGATAAGATGTTCCTACGTTCCATTTCTTAAGAAGATTTTAGCTTTTACAGACACCAAGAACTTTTACTGTCCCAGAATGCAACCATTCATTTTACTTTACTACTTTCCTGTTTATCCCTCTCTGGTTTTAGGAGGAAAGCAAATCATCCTTTCCCTATTTAATGCTCAAGCATATTCATTCTCACCTTTGAGAGAAGGGTAGAAAGATTAGGGTTTTTATCATAACTTTCAGTATTTAACACCAAATCCACTTAAAACTTAATTCACTTTTTAGGCAGTATTGTGTCACAGCAGTTTAAATTGCTTAGGAAGTCCACATCCCGTACCGGAGTGTTGGATTTAGGTCCTGGCTGCTCCACTTCCAATCAGACTTGCTGCTAACGTGCCTGGGAGGAACAGAAAATGGTTGAAATAGAGTCTCTGTCACCCACATACGAGATCCAGGTGGAAATCCTGGGTCCTGGTGTTGGTTTGTGCCAGGCCTTGTCTTATGGCCATCTGGGGAGTAAGTCAGTGAATGGATAGTCTCTCTTTCTCTCTGAGTCCCTCTGTATGTGTTGTCTGTCTCTCTGGCACTCTTTTTAATAAATAAATCTTTCCAAATAAAATTGAGTATGTATCTTCACACTTCATTTCAATTAAAATAGGTTTGATTTATTTAATTTTTGAATTCTTAATTTCTTTAGAAAATAATATTAGCTCACTGACAGAAATAAGTTTTAGAGATCATAAAACCAGTTACACATATGAGACAATTCTGCATCATGCCAGAAAGTATGAACACAAATATTGCAAGGGTATTTTGGAGTAGAGCGGATATAGGAATAATTTTCTAGTAAATGCTCTATTTCAACGCTTGTCTACATTTTCCAAACAAAAAATTTAATAAGAGGTAGCAACAATGAATACTATGTGAATCATTATTTCCACTCTAAATTATAATGTTCCATGAAAAGACATCATATTTGAAACGATGTTTTTTTCAAAAACTTGGGTATCAGGTCAATGATCTCTGTGGTGGAGAAACAACCAAAATTAGTGCTATTATTATCTCACTAATGTCCTTTAGAAGACATGGCATGGAGAGGGGAATTCTTGTGGATCCCAGTAGGCTCCATTAACTGAGGAGACATAGCCGGGAGTCCAGAGAAATTAAAGGAGCTAGCCAGTGTGATAGCAAAAGGAAAATTGTTCTTTGGACAGAGTATTAGAGAAGGGAAGATTATTATAGCGAATGCTGGGGGTCCAAAGAATGATACTGACATGTAATCAGAAGACTGCAGATTGGTACCAGCACATGAGAAAACTATACAGACTCAGAGAAAGAAAGAAATGTAGGAGGAACAAAGACTGTTTGGACTCACACAAAGCTGAAAACATTGCCTCTTTCCACCACCTATAGTGGAAAAACTAATAATTGTAGGTGGTTGGATGAATGCTTAGGGATTTCTTGCTTCCATAAGAAGAAACTGATTAATCCTGGGGAAACTTACTGGGTAACTATTTCCCAGTAAGTTAACTGTATAAAGAACAACAACAACAAAATAGAGAGAGATGTCTCTGTGCATCAGTATTGCTGTAAATATATTTTTGTCAAACTTTGTTTTGTATCTTTGTCAAACCGATGATTTAGAATTTTATACTACTTTAGTTTTAATAAACTGACTATATTAATATTTATTGTATATGAATGAAAAAAATAACAAAGTTCAGAAGTTCAAAAACATCCAGCACTGGACAATAAAAATTTTAAAATGTTGGACATTCAATCAATTAATGTTAGGTAAGGAAGTAGAAAAAGAAAACCCATAATGAAAGAGAATATTCAATAAGCTGATAGTGGCAGAGTTACTAATGTTAGCAGACATCAATACTTAATCCATAATTATAAATGTATTCCTACATATATACTAAATGAAAAGTTATATAAAATATATAAAAAGTATCATTTCAATTTACAATGCATTATTTTAAAATATACTAGATTTATTTAATAACAGAACAACAATTAGAAACTATTGACCTAGAAGAGATAGCAATAAATACTATCCCAAATAAAAAAGAAAAAAAAATGAGTTTCAAAAAATGAGAAAAGCATTTGGTCATTGCAGAACATCTTCAGTGTAAACCAAACCATTCAAAACATCACATCAAATGTAGATAGTCTCAATTTCTCAGTGAAATTCAGATATTGCGGAAAAAGCAAATAAAAACAATGTGTTTCTTATTTTTAAAAACCCTCACTTAAAAAATTTATTTTTAAGTCAATAACAGAAACAGAAGGGGAGAGAGAAAGAAAGAGAGAGAGAGAAAGCTTGCATCCACTGGTTCATTCCCAAATGGCCACAATGGCTGGAGCTGGGCTTGTCTGAAGCCAGGAACCAGGAGCTTCTTCCTGATTTCCCACTTGGATATCAAGGAGCTACACATTTGAGCGTTCTTCTGTTGCTATCCCATGTACATTAGCAGGGATGTGGATCAGAAATGGAGCAGCAGCATAGGAACCAATGCCCACAATGGATGTTAGTGTCAAAGGCAGAAGCTTTACCCATTACACCACAACACTGGTCCACAAAACTCACGTTCAATACAACACTATAAACATAACTATTAAACAGTTGGAGAAAGGAGTAGGTGCCGCGGCTCACTAGGCTAACCCTCAGCCTAGCGGTGCCAGCACACCAGGTTCTAGTTCCTGTCAGGGCACCGGATTCTGTCCTGGTTGCCCCTCTTCCAGGCCAGCTCTCTGCTGTGGCCAGGGAGTGCAGTGGAGGATGGCCCAAGTGCTTGGGCCCTGCACCCCATGGGAGACCAGGAGAAGCACCTGTTTCCTGCCATGGGATCAGCATGGTGCGCCGGCCGCAGCACGCTGGCTGCGGCGGCCATTGGAGGGTGAACCAAGGGCAGAAGGAAGACCTTTCTCTCTGTCTCTCTCTTTCACTGTCCACTCTGCCTGTCAAAAAAAAAAAAAGTTGCAGAAAGAAAAATGAATGAGATCATTTCAGAATGATAAAGATAGAAATTGCTCAAGTGTACATCAGAATCCCAAATGCTTATCACATTATTTAAACAGATTCAAGGGATATGAGGGCCTGTTGGAAGTACAAGAAGAAATATATAAATCTACAACTATAGTGGAGATTTTAATAATTCTCTCTCAATAACTGACAGAGTAAGTGGAAAAATAGAAAGCATATATTTCCTGGACAATATTATTAACTGACCTTGCCTTAATTATTTTTACAAAATACTCTAACAATAGCAGAGTAGAAATTGTTTTCAAAGTATATGGAACATTTGCCAATATAGACAATATTTTGGGCCTTTAACACAGATTCAGAAAGTATTTGTCACATAAGTCATGTTCTCTGACCAAGTGTGAGCTGTCTTTTTCTGCATAATAAAGCATCCCTAGACTTTGGAACTTGTCTAAAATTTATTATCTTATGGTTTTCATTGTCAGCACTTCTCATAGACTTCAGTCAGAGTGTCAGCTTAGACTGCAGTCATTACAAGAATAGACTGGGGAAGGAAGGATTTGCTTTCTCATGGAGTTGCAAGTTAGTCTGGAAATAAGAAACCTCTATAATAGCCAAAACAGCTTATGTAAAAGAAGTTAGATAATCATTATTTGATTTCAAAACTTGTGAAACTACCTATGTTAGTTTGTTTGCAGTTGCTGTAACTAAATGTTGCATACTGGAATAATTTATAAATCGAGATTTATTTAGCTTACTGTTCTGTAGGCTGGGAAATTCAACAGCATAGAGGCATTAACTCCTTTACATCTGGTGTGGACATTCTTGCAGGGTCATTACATGGCAGAGGGCCCAGCCAGAGAAAGAAAAACCATATCTGGTAGACAGTGAAATTGGCTTTTCTAACATATCCAACAACCAAGAGTTTATTAATCCATTAATCTGAAAAAGCATAGAGACTTCATAAAATAATCACATCTTAAAAGTCCCACCTGGATCTACTTCTTAATACCTCATAATAGGGATTAAAATCTCCAAATAAGTATTTGTGGAGATAGCCATACCATAGCACTATTAAGGAGAAAATAGTTTGGTACTGTAATTAAGATAAACATACATATCAATGAACAGAATACAAAGCCACAAACAGAATCACATACACCAAGAATATTCAAAGAGGTAAGGGAAATGCACATTATGGCAAAAACTATACAAAATCATTTTTATGCCAAAATAAAATTATCCTCTAATTTCATTTTCCATGAATTTTTGGTGTGCAGAACTAATTTTTTTTTAGAAATTTACAAAGGCAGTTCAGTGGAGAAGTGATAGTCTTTCCAACAAATGGTGCTGGAACATTTGAATATTCATATTCAAAGTATGAAACACTAAATTAGATTTAGGAATAAAGCTAGAAAACTGAGCACATGTATTTGCAAACAATTTTGTGCTTTGTTTTTATAAGCCATCTTTAGCTTAACCATTCCATTAAGTTAGCAATCCACCTTTGGATTGATATTCAGGTTTTGGTCTGCTCCAATTCTAAGCTTTCTTATTTCCTACTTCAGTTTTCTCAGAAAGTTGTTCCTCCCCACTGACCCAAACAGCTTATAAAAATCAAGTTATGACAATCACTATATCAATACTTCATTTAAGGTTAACAACTGTAGCCCCAGTTCTATGGTTGCTTTTATTGTTATATTAAATTTCAGTCTATGTATAGTATAGTCAGCCAAAAATGAAAATATCCTAAGGGCTGGCGCCATGGCTCACTTGGTTAATCCTCCGCCTGCAGCACCGGCATCCCATACGGGCACCGGGTTCTAGTCCTGGTTGCTCCTCTTCCAGTCCAACTCTCTGCTGTGGCCTGGGAAGGCAATGGAGGATGGCCCAAGTGCTTGGGCCCTTGCACCCGCATGGGAGACCAGGAAGAAGCAGCGCTGGCCATGGCGGCCATTTGGGGAGTGAATCAACAGAAGGAAGACTTTTCTCTCTGTCTCTTTCGCTCACTGTCTAACTCTGTCAAATATACAAAAAACTAAAAATAAAAACAAGAAATTATCCTCCTCTTTGGGCCACCTTCTTTTGATAATCCCTGCAGTGTGCTTATAGAAAGTGATGCAAAAGAAACATCTCCTTGGAAACCTGTGGGCTCATCCTGTGAGGCCTACACTGTCAGGAGGCAGGGCAACGGTGTTCTTCAACAAGAAGCACTGGAGACAGTTTTGGTGAACATGTCTGTTTATTAGGAGTTAGGCACACACTTTTATAGGGTAGGCAAAGGGGAGTAGCTAGCTCAGGGTAGCAGTACTAATTCTATAGGATAAAGCAGATGCTGGCAATGCTATGCTTCTCCAATCAGCTTGAAGTTCACATAGCCCATGTAGCCTTCTCTGTTGTCTTATGGGTCTGGGCCACATTCAGGAGCTGTTTATGCTATTGACAATTACAAGGCCTCTCAACAGGAAGTGGGGCTGGGGGACATGTGTCTTGGGCCCCTGCTGCCTGCCAGCAGTCAGATCATACGTGGGTCTCAGTGTGCTGAGTCATCAACCAGGGTTCTTCCCGAGGGACATGGTGTGCCATGGCCTCTTGTCCTCCTTCATAGGCTAGGCAGGCAGGCAATCTTCCAGCCAAACACAGGATCACCTACAGGAAACTATGAAAAACAAATGATTAGTAAGCCCCACTAGCAAGTAGTTGTGATAAAATATGAATGCACAAAATAGCACCTTTCTTTTCATCACTAACTAGTCTTCTGTTCTTTCTTTTCAATTTCATCAATTAAAATTTATTATATATAATGGAAAGCAAATCTCATTCAATATAAAGAAAAACCTCAAAATGCTTAGGAATAGAGTGATAAAAATTCTTAAAGATGTTATGAGTTGCTAAGTATTTCCACGTGAGTTATTTTCTTAATCTAAAGCATTTAACCAGAAATTTCCCAACTTAAATAAGAACATACATGTCACTAATTTAGAGCATTAAAGATACATTTCTTGTTAACTGTCAAAGTCCCTGAGCTTTTTGTTTTCATAAAATTTAAAGAAAATTTTTGTTAAAAAATACAATGGATTTTTAATACACCTATGGTTAAATATGTTAGGGGCCATTATATCTTTCTTTATAAAAAAATCCAGGTAAACATACTGTCTATGGAAGTTTATACCATTATCCTAAAGTAAATTAAACATTTGATTTTCAGTTTAATACCAAATAAGTCATTAAAACAGCAAATAGTCTCACCCTATTAATTGGATATATTTATCTTTTTTGACTTGCATGTTATTAACATCCAGAGTTAGAACCACTATTTTCTTTTAATATATGAAAAATATGCATAGTTGGCTTTGAGAATAAAGAACAGAAATGGAAAAATAATTTAGTCATTTCAAATGCAAATTCACATGCCTGTAATCCTCATTTCCATTCATGCGATTCCAAAATGACTTTATGTATTTAATTGCAAGGAATAACAATCATTCTGTATAGAAAAAAACATCTGCTACATATACATAGGAATATCATTCAACTTGCACAAAAATTTACAGCATGTATCAAATTGACATTATAGAGGCTGTAAAACAACAGATAATGAAATATTATCCAATGAATTGCATTTGTTTGAGGACACTTACAATGATAAATATAGTCACATAAAAACACTTCACTCATCTGTTTTGATCTAAGTTTGCATACATATCATATACATTCATTTTCTTCATATATCACAATGTTAAAAAGTAGGAATAGCAAGAAAATCAGGCTTTTATCTTGTGTTTAGCAAGGATATTTCGTATTTTATAAGTATCCTTTATTCTTTAAACATTCAGTCTTCAATTCTAAATATTTTACCATCTGCAGTTACAAGTTCAGTAGCATGCTTAATTTCTTAACCAGAAAATAGTAAAATAATAAGGTCAACTTGCTTAAGTGACTTGTGCATTACTGCATATAAGGAAAGAGAGAAATACTTTTAGGAAAGCAAAAACACACACACACACACACACAGAATCAGTGATACATGAGAAGCAGAGCTGGTATATCTTAGTGGTAGAGCTGTTACTTTAAAATATTAAAAATTTATTTATCAAATTAAACAAAATATTAAATTATTACAAATATATAAATCTGATTTTAAATTCATTCTTTTACCTGATTTATTTCACAATTTAGAATGGATAATTTATGAAGATACTATAATAAATAATCTGTGCAGAGTTAAACCTTAGGACTGTGGAAGGAACATGGTTGGAAAAGGCATTCATCTACAAACACATTCAAATTGCATGATAAAAATCCTATTTACCATAATCACTTATAAAAGAACCATTGACAGGCCAGCAATGCAGCTCCATAGGCTAATCCTCCACCTCAACCTCACTGGGTTCTAGTCCCTGTTGGGGCGCTGGATTCTGTCCCAGTTGCTCCTCTTCCAGGCCAGCTCTCTGCTGTGGCCAGGGAGTGCAGTGGAGGATGGCCCAAGTGCTTGGGCCCTGCACCCCCACCCCATGGGAGACCAGGAGAAGCACCTGGCTCCTGCCTTTGGATCAGCACAGTGCGCTGGCTGCAGAGGCCATTGGAGGGTGAACCAACAGCAAAAAGGAAGACCTTTCTCTCTGTCTCTCTCTCTCTCACTGTCCACTCTGCCTGTCAAAAAAAGAACCATTGACAGAAAAAATTGGTTTAAGAAGAGTTTCATAGAAAAAATGAAACCCGTTCTCTACTAGGTATCAATTGTTGAGAATTATAAGTATTATTATTTTAAAACTGAACAACAAGAAAAAAAGAAAAAAAACATTGGCCTGAGAGAGAATACTCTATGGCTATTTCTATTTTTAACTGAAACATAAGTATTGTATATATATATATGGGATACCATGTGATGTTTCAAAACATGTATAAATTGTGCAATGTCCAAGAGTATAAACATAAATGTCTTTTCAAACTTTATCAATTTTCTACGGTGAAAACATTCAAAATCCTTCATTCAGCATTTTTGAAAACTGTATCATAAATTTTTATCATTATCTATAGTAAGCCTACTACGCAATAAAAGACTAGAAATCTGTACTCCTCTCTAGCCATAACTTACTTCCATCCCTCCTTTGTCCCTACTATGCCAGCCTTTCCCTATCATTAAACTCTTGAATTTTGAGATCAACTTTTTTTAAAGATTTATCTATTTATTCAAAAGGCAGAGTCAAAGAGAGGCAGAGGGGTAGGAAAGAGAGAGAGAGAGAGGTCTTACATCTACTGGTTCACTCCCCAAGTGGCCACAAAGGCCCGAGCTGGGCAGATCTGAAGCCAGGAGCCAGGAGCTTCTTCTGGGTCTCCCACACATGTACAGTGTCCCAAGGACTTTGGCATCTTCTACTGCTTTCCCAGGTCATAGCATAAAGCTGGATCTGAAGTAGAACAGCTGGGACTCCAACTGGCACCGATATCGGACGCTGGCACTGTAGGTGGCAGCCCTACCCACTACACCACAGAGAAGGCCCCTGAGATAAACTTTTTTAGATTCTACTTTTGAGATTATGCTATACCAGTCTTTCTGGAAAACGGTATGCTTACGTATATATGTGTGTGTATATATATATTTAATATAATGATATATGGAATACGTAAAATACATATATTATAGATATATGAATAAATATAGACAAATAGATAATAGTGATACAGGTAGATTTATTTTCATTGATATTTTTAAGATTTATTTATTTACTTGAAAGTCAGAGTTACACAGAGAGAGGAGAGGCAGAGAGAGAGAGGTCTTCCGTCTAATGGTTCACTCCCCAGATGGCCACAACAGCCGGAGCTGCACCAATCTGAAGCCAGAAGCCAGGAGCTTCTTCCGGGTCTCCCACGTTGGTGCAGGGGCCCAAGGACTTGGTCCATCTTCTACTGCTTTCCCAGGCCATAGCAGAGAGCTGGGTTGGAAGAGGAGCAGCTGGGACTAGAACCAGCACCCATATGGGATGCCAGCCCATCAGGCCAGGGTGTTAACCATTTACACCACAGCGCCGGCCCCAGATTTATTTCAAAGAAGGACTTATCACCCCCAATGATATCTTTTACAGTTTAAGTGAGGAATAGAGAGCTACCTCACCCCAAAACATGCTTTTCCTAAGTGATCTAAACTAATGACAGATAAAACACAGTCAATCTCAAGGTCAGACAGTGCTGTTATCTCATGAGTTTAACCATGATTTTTCAAGTCTGCATCCATTTGACCACTCTGCCCAAGGCTGTCTCCTAATTGCCCTTCTGCAGGTGTTGATTTCTACTTAGCACTCAGAAGGGAAAACTCTGTCTCTGTTTCTGAATCCTTAGAAAAAGTTAGTCACAGTAATCCCTAGGAGTGGTGCAAGTCAAAAGGTGTTAATACAGGATTTCGTTCTACTTTATTAGTACTGAGAAACATTTCACTGGTGTCAAGTGAGGCACTGATGGTTCTTGACCCAAGATTGTAGTCCATGGACAGTGGATTGACATCATAAAACAGTGCAAATTTGACTCATTTAGGAACATTTGAAAGGCACAGGGGAAATTGTAAATATAGGCAAAGGGATAGGATAGCTATTTCTAAGCACCATGGGTACTTTGACAAACGACAACAAAAAGAGGATTGGTAGAGAATTACCAAGCAAATGTGAAAGGCAACAGAGGTCCCCTTTAGCTGTAGGTAAAGTGGCTCCCATCCTGCCTCTGGAGATTGGCAATCTGAGACCAGGCTAAGGATTTAACACAATAGTTGAGGACTACAGATGAAAAATCCAAGCAGGTCAGGTTTACTCTGCCTAGGTAAGGTTCATTTTGGGGCAAATATGGAAACCTAGTTGGCACTTGCTATGCAAATATTAAGTCCTTAGATATAGCTGCAAGCCCTGAGCCTGCAGGATTAATTTGGCCCTCTGTATTTAGTCTGAAGATCCCTTATTTTTGAGATGAATGCAAAGACTCCTTCTCTGCAAGACCACTGCTCAAAACATTTGGCAGTTCTTCGAAATGTTAAATATGGTGTTACCATGTGACTCAGCTATTCCTGCTATAGAAATAACACATGTTCAAACAAAAAAGGCGTGTACACTCATAACATAACAGCATTATCCATGATAGCCCCCAAAGAGGAGCAAATTAGTCTCAAAGGCAAATTAGTCTCATCCAAATAAATATTTTTTAAAGGAATACTGATGCAGGTACCAACCTGGATGAAGCTTGAGAACATTCGCATAAGAGGAACCAGTCACAAAAGATCGCAGATTGAATGATTCCATTTATATATCTAAGCAAATCTTAGAAACAGAAGCTAACGTTAATGTTTACCTTGGATTGGGAAGCCTTGGTAGTACAAAGAAATGAAGAGAGACTGCTAATGAATGCAGATTTTCTTCTAAGGGTGTTGAAATGTTCTAAATTTAGATTTTCATGATTGTTAACACAATTCTGGGAATGTACTAAAAGTTGTGAAAAGATATATGGGTTAATTCATGGCATATAATTTATATTTCAAAACTGTTTTAGAAAACTGGGCATATATAACATTCACTCCATCTCTGCATTAAAATTACAGACTTTATTTACAAACATATATTTTTCAGTTTCTAGAATACTTCAGTATTCCACATTGCATTTTGTTGCTACATTTACTTAATCTCTTCAATCTACTTGTTTTTCCTTTATTAATTTCTATTTTAGGAAGCCACTTACTAAGTCCAGACCTCAGTCAAAGGTAGCGTGATTAAGTTCCCCTTCCTTGATGGACAAGCAATAGAGAATTTGTGATGATTTGTTAAAACCATCAAAGCAGAAAATGTAGAGTAAGCTATGTGAAGATGTGCAAATATATAATTTCTGTTTTATGTTTGTTCAGTATTTTTGTCATTCATCAGTGGAGGCAGTAATTAGTAATTTCAGTTCTAACAGTGATTTTATTTTTCCTCATTTCTTCTACACTTTTAAGTTAAACTTATCCTGTAATAAAGATATATCCTACATATGTTAATTTGATTTATGTATTCAGCAACATATTTCTATTATTACATACTTATGATGTATATTTTCCGCATTTCGTGTTATAAACCAATACTCTCCTTTCATTGTCCAGTTTTTGCTACTCTATGCTTCTGAAAGTTACCAGGAGTTCCTGTGTCCTTCTGATATGTATCAGTTTTTAATGCTTTCTTATTTTATACTACTACCAAGCAGACTAGGCCTAGTTTGCATTTTCCTGATCGTATCTCTGGTATTAACAATTTTCTAGGGTCTGGGTCTGTGTTTAGAGAATGCTGTTTAGAAAGCAAGGTCTGGTGCTAGATGCACTCATAGTTGCTGAGGTGGCAGTTTTTCTAGGCCTTCTGAGGGGACAGAGCTGAGAACTCTATTTGTATAAGAAAATATTCATGTGATCATTGCTGTAGCTATCTATCTGTGTATACTGCAGGAGAAGGAAAATATAATTTTCTTCCACCTTTCTGAGATCTTGCTGGAACCTTGTAGTAAAAGATTTATAAGAAAAACAAGTATATAAATTTCTTTCATATAAATTTTATGGAAGGATCCTTAATAAGAAAATGGGGATACAAAAAATTAAGTCTACTTTAATGCTTTTGTGCTAACTTTGATAATGAGTGGAGAATCATGCAAGCATGTGACAGCCCAAAGTTATCATAAAAGTATGGTAAATGGGGTGAAACTTAACAAGGACTATTTGCTTAGATTATTTTCTGTATCATATCTCCATGTATTTAGAGATAAAGATTCTTTTTTCATCCAACTGTCACATGAGATTTTATGATCTGCATCAGAGGAAGGTCATAAATCTCTTCCTGCAATGCTGTTTTTCAAAAATTATTTCAGCTTCATATATTCAAAATGTCAATGTGTCATATGTTGTAGTGGAGTGTCTAAAACTCTACCAATATAGATGCTCTTCAATTTAGGAATGGAGGTGGGACGAACATTGTGGGTTAATGTTGCCAAGTGAGAGCAACAAAGTGGGTTAAGCTGTCAAGTGAGAGGCCTGCATCCTATATCAGAGGGCCAGTTCTAGTCCAAGCATCTATGCTTTTGGTCCAGCTTCCTATTAATACATGCTAGGGGGCAGCAGATAATGGATCAAATGCTTATGTCCCTGCCACCAATAAAGGAGACCCAGGTGGAGTTCTGGGCTCCTGGCTTCAGCATACCCCATCTCTAGCAGTTGCAGCCATTTGGGGAGTGGACCTGGAGATGGAAGATTCTCTCTCTCTCTATCTCCACATGTGTGTGTACGCCTATCTCTGCAACACACTACCTTTTAATTAGACAAAAATAAATGAAAGTTTCTTTAAAAATCTATGATGGGGTTATATCCTGATTAAACCATCACAAATTGAAAATATCAAGAGTTACAACTGTGTTTAATACAGCTAACAAGCATAATAGCATAATTGCTACTGAATTCACATCACTTTGTTACCATCATGAAATGATGCTTCATAAGTGGAACCATCATAGGTTGGAACACATATTTTTGCTAAAATTCAGTTTATACTAACATACCCAACTTGAATCCTTCAAAATGATGAAGTACATGACACACTACCCTAAAATATTTAAGAAAACAGCAGAAGTAGGAAGTTCACTGTCACATTTCTTACCCTCTTCTCTGAATCAAGTCATAAACCCTCATTGAAGAAAGCAGAGAGAGGGAGAGAGAGGGGGGTCTTCCTCCGCTGTTTCACTCCGCAGATGGCAGTAATGGCCAGGGCTGAACCAGGACTGGGCCAAGATGAAGCCAGGTGCCAGGATCCAAAAGTTTCTTCTGGGTCTTCCATGTGGGTGCAGGGACCCAGGCACCCGGGCCATCTTGGGCTGCTTTCCCAGGCATATTACCAGGGCTGCATTGCAACTGGAGCAGCTGGACTCTAACCAGCACCCATATGTGGCGTCAGCATCAATGCTGCAGCTCTGGCCCCACTTCTCGGCACTTTTGCCACCTTTTGGAAGCTGTCAGCAAGCCTTGACTGGTTATCACTTTTACAGTCTTCAAAACCTGCATCATAACATCATCCGATCTCTCTCTCTCTCTCTGTTTCTTTCCTCCCATTTACTTCTCGATCTTAGACTACTCTGGCCCCATTTAAGAGCTCTTTTGTGTACACTGATCCCAATAGCCCATCACATCTCAGGACATTTAATTTAATCATATCTATAAAGTCTCTTTTGATGTGAAAGGTAATACGTTAATAGGTGTTTGGAACTGGAATTCAGACAATTGCATGGGACCATTATTCTGCCTGCTCACATAGCTTAATAATTTATTTCATGGGGCCAGTATTGTGACGTAGCAGGTAAAGCCACTACCTGCAATGCCAGCATCCTTTATGGGTGCTGGTTAGTGTCCTGACAGTTCAACTTCCAATCCAGCGCCCTGCTGATGTCCTGGGAAAGCAGTCGAGGTTGGCCCAAGTGCTTGTGCCCCTGCCACCCACTTGGGGGACCCACATGAAGCTCCTAGCTCCTGGATTCAGCCTGTCCCAGCTCTGGCCATTGCAGCCATCTGGCAGGTAAACCAGCATATGGAAGATTCTCTGTGTCACTCTCTGTAACTCTGAAATTCAAATATATAACTAAATCTTAAGAAAAGTTTATTTCATCAAACTTAATAAGAAATGAGAATTTATCAAAGCACAATAGCCATGTAAATTTCTTTCTGTTTTTATTAGAAGTGCTTTTGGTGGTCTTTTATTTATTTATTTTTATTTGACAGATTAGCCAAAGTGAGCCATGTCGCCGCTGGCCCTCAGTGGTCTTTTAGTTATTAAATAATAAAGTTATTATTCACGTGTATGGGTTTGTACAGATATTGGTTAATAAAGACTGCTTTATCAGTTGTAGCTCACACTATACTCACCCAATTTTGGGAAGCCACATAGCTTTTATAAAAATTTTTCAGACAAGAGTGAGCCAAATGAAACTAGTACATTTTTAATATTCTGTTGGAAGATGTTAATTCCCACTTTGAATCTGGGAATTGAAGAGGCAGGGAATGACAAATGGGGAGGAAGGAAAAAAATGTATCGATGAAGGTTAACAATTGCACATATAATGTTCATTCACATAGGATACACGAGGATTTGTTTGACATCTGTGAGCTTTTATCCCACATAAACGGAGAACTGCTTAAATTATGGGATTAACAAGCACCTATTCATTTGGAGAGTACAGAGGCTTCATTCTCTCCTTATTTGAAATGTGCATAATTCCAGGTCCTTGGAAATCAGAAAATAAACCTTCTAGCAAAAGTTTTCATTAGGCATGCTATACTTTAAAAGCGCTCTAGATTTGGATTTCCAAATGATTAATCTATACTGCATAGAAAAGAGACCAAGATTAAAACATACCATCACTTTATCCGTGGCTTATCCGCACTCTTTCAGTTGATTTTATTCTAAGTGTTTTTACTTTATGAAAATGATAGTTATTTTTGGAGGTTGATATGTTGTGTTTGGAATTTATCTCTTTTTTCTTTTTTTCACTATTTACCTTTAAGTGGTAAATAGTGATGCACATCATCCTTGAAATTAATTTAAAAGCATTCAAAGAATTGAGTTCATATTTTCCTCTGTTCTATTTGTTTCCTTTATTTGAAAAGACAGAAGAACATTGAGACAAAATATCTCCATCTGCTAGTTTATTTCCCAAATGCCAGCAACAGCTAGGTCTGGGCCAGACAAAGCCTGGCGCCCAGAAATCAATCTGGGCCTCCCAGGTGATGACAGGGAGCTTGGGTCCATCATCTGCCTCTGCTGAAAATGTGTATTAACAGGAAGGTAAATCTGAATAAGAGGATGCAGGACTCACACCAGGCACTCCAGTGTGTGATGTGGGCATTCCAAATGGTTACTTATCTAATGTGCCAAATGCCTACTCATTTCTTTTATATTTAACTGTGTTCCTCATAATGTGAATGTTAACTCGAAACTTGTTAACTCTATGTATTCAAAACCTGCAACACTTCATTCATAATTAAAATAATTGCGATATTAATGTGCTGTTTTGAAATGATATAATCACAGCCTCTGTTTGAGACATAGATTACTTGTAAATCTAATATCTAGCTGTTGGTTTTGCATTTTTCTCACTATTGATTTAATATATTTTTTGCTAAGCTTTCTGATACTGCATATTACCCGTGAAAAATGTCAATTCACTAGCCAGCTATTTAATTTGCTTGTTATTTAATGAATTTATTTCTTAATGCATTAATGATTTCATTTTTTTATTTGCAATCTGCATGTTAAAATAGGATAATATCAGTTTTAAAATATATGTGATTGTTTTAAAAACGCATTTTCATAAATAAACACAAAAACCACAGCAAAATATTGAAGGTATAAATTTTCAATAAATATTTGAGAAAACTGCCTTTTAGCAAAACCTGTCACAATAAAATTAGAAATTTATCTGGAAAATTTTTGTATGTATCTCATATATCCTTAATTATGGGATTTATAAAGTTAATTATACATGATTTAATTTTGGCATTATATTTTTATTGTGTATTGTGGCTCTTAGTTAAGACTAGGCTTTTCATCAGCAACGGTGCTTTAAGTGAATTTTGATTGTTGGCTATGCTCACCTATGAATGAAAATATTAAGGATTAAATTAGAGTATAAGTTTGATAATAAGTATGCTAAAGATAAGAAGTACATTTTATTTGGAAATATTTTTTAAAAATTAAGTATTTAACTTCTTTAAACATTAATTTTAAAATTACATTTATTTTCTACAAATTCTTCCTCTGAGTGATTTTATGTACATATGAGCTTTGCAAACTGACTGATCCTTTCGCTCAAAAGCACCTGGAGAACTATATACTGAAAGCAAAGAAGTATGTTGTATGAGTTCAACATACATTTTAAAAATATTAATTTTAAGTCATCAAAATGGAAATAGCTTTTAGAAAACTATGTATTTGTGGCTTATTTTTATAAACTTTTCTTCTAGATATTCCAATTTCCTAGTGATAAGAGATGAACCATGTGTCAAAGGCGATGTTTTCAGAACACTATTTAAAAAGTAAGAGTATGATTACATAGATTTATAACAAGGAAAGATGAATCTTTAAAAGTCCAAAAAAAAGTATATTTTCTGGATCTCCAATAGTAGGTCATTTCCATGCGTAAACCTGTTGCAATGGATTTGTTTCTGTGAGGAAGAACATGGTGGGGGCAAGAGGCATGGAATCACCACACAGACCCCAGGAGCCGAGTGAAAGCAGGCCTGAGGCAAGCAGCCTGCAGACTCGTTTATTTCAGTTGCTACAGCTGCTTATATAGCCAAGGCAGCCAATCCATTCAAGGGGCGGTCTATGCCCTAACCAATCACAGCCTGTTGCCAGGCAGTCTCCAAAGCCATTCAATCATGGCCTGTTGCCAGGCAGTTTCTGTTGTCAGCAGCCATCTTGGCATGACCTTCTCATTCCACCACATTTCCCCCTTTTTGTTTTTGAGCAACGGGAGGCATGATTCGTGGCCATACCATTGTTGACTCCCCATTTCCAAGTGGTCTCCATATGTGGCTGTGCATATCTTAGGTTGTCCCCAAGGGATCTTACCCATCATTGACTAACCAGTGCTCAAAACAGGAGACCACAGGAGTGCTTGCTCAGATGGGGGTAGGAATGAGGAACTGTGGTAATCAGGAATGGTATGACCACACGCAGGCTGTGGGCCATTTGAGTGGCTTACCAGAGCTCGTGGGATATAATACAGTAGTGGATGTGGCTATGGGCAGTTTCTCATGGTAGGATGATAGGGGTGGTGCGTCTGCTAAGAAGGCAGACTCTCAGTCTTGTTCAGCTGGTTCTGATTGATTGTCAGTTGCAGGCTTGATGTTTCTGGCTGGTACCCAAATGGGCTGTCCCACATTCTCCAGAAAGACACAAGCATATCCTCGACCCTTGGTTAGAAGAAGCCTTTTTACAGGCACTGGAATCCAGGACCTGAATTCTGCATTCACTCCTACATTAACGGCAAACGTGTGGGTGGGATGGGGTCTAGTAGCTGCCCTGATAACCTGGGGTTCCCCGGGGACTGCCACAAATGTGGGAATCCACACTGAGTATGGATGGGATGACCTCGCATGAGTTATTGTCTCAAGGTCATCTAAGTTCATCCCATGGGTATTTGGTGGGTGGCTGACTAAGCATTGCTTCCTTGTGTGCTCTCATGTCATTTTCACCATCAGAGCTCTCTCTCCCTAAGTCATCAACTGTTGTCTGTGAGACAGGGACCTGGAGTGTCAGGCTCTTATCACTCACAGATTCACTATGTTTGGTAATCTACACTGGATTTTGAGAGGGGGGTATCTTTCTCGTGTTTGAGCACTTAAGAGTGGCACACCACACCAACTATAGCCAAAGGAAAGACACGCACAGCACTGCTGCCATAACAAAGCAAATTCCTAGCACCTCAGAGGCTGATGGCATTATGCAGGGGTTCCCTACCTTAGACAAACAGACAGTGGCGTATCAGATCGTACCTATGTCCTGTGCTTAGTGAGGGACTTCCTTGATGGATTAGGTGAAGCCTGTATGCCCACATGGTGTCTCTGGAGCGTCACCTCTCGTGAGTGAGGGAAGATGACTTGGTTCCGAATTCTGGGATGATCAGTCCCTTAGTGAATTCACTGGGTGAACCAAAAGTAAAAGGTGGAGCCGAGAAGTGGTGTATGCCTGCTTGCCAAAATCCAGGGGGGGCCTTGCCAAGTCCGACACACTGTCTCACTCTCAGTCATGTTGGGCGCCAGATGTTATGGTTGATTCATTCTGAGAGGATGAGCATGTTGGGGGCAAGAGGTGCAGAGTCACCACACAGACCGCTGCAGGCCTCAGGCAATCAGCCTACAGACTCGTTTATTTCAGTTGCTACAGCTGCTTATATAGCCAAGGCAGCCAATCTAACCAATCACAGCCTGTTGCCAGGCAGTTTCCAAAGCTATCCAATCACAGCCTGTTGCCAGGCAGTTTCCAAAGCTATCCAATCACAGCCTGTTGACAGTCAGGCTCTGTTGTGTGGTTTCTGAAGCCATCCAATCACAGCCTGTTGCCAGGCAGTTTCTGTTGTCAGTGGCCATCTTGGCACAATCTTCTCACCTTTTCATTCCACCACACAAATCATTGCTCAATATTTTTTGATGAAACTCTAAAGGGAATATGTAAAAAGAGGACTGTACACACATATGGAAGCTTAAAACATTCTGTATATATTGTCAAATGGGAAAAAGAATTTTAGGTAAATAAATGCTTTGTCATGAAATACCCAAAAAATAGCAAGTAGTTAAATAATACAAAACTAAAATTTATTAATTCGCTGCAAAGTCCTGTTGATTTGTTTTGTTTCTGTCTCTACCTTTGAATACTTATCATTTATTGGAAGATTTCAAAAGGAAAATAAAATATTGTGGATATCAATGGTTAGATATGTCAGGCATGTTAAACACAGATGACATAAAATGATAATTTACAGAGTTATAACAGAATCCTGTATTTTATTTGTTAATGTTTTATGGTTCTTTTCTAGAAGACAAAAATATTAACTTTTATGGAGTACAAAGCTTATTAGTTCCAAAATAAAACACACTGAGTTCTTTCTTTAATCTATAATATTCTGTTTACTTATAATTTTAAATGTCTTCTAATCTTTGAGAATGCATTTTCTTTTTGAATTTGACAATGTTACTGTATAAAATATTTTAAATTAAAATGGCTTTAGTATAGATTAGTGAATGATGACATATTGAGTGTTTCTATTTTATATAATTATTAATCATCTGATTATTTATGTCTGTGATTATGGATTTCAATTTTTTTTCTTTTTTATTTTTACTAATATAAAGGGAACATATTTAAGTATTTCATAGATATAATTCTAAGAAGATAACCATATTCCTTTCCTACCTCTCTGTCTCTGAATCTCCCCTCCATAATTCCTTCCTAGTTTCCCTTTAGGTTTTGCAATAACATAAGTTCAATTTACTTTATACCACTTGCTTAATGTACCACTAATCATAATGTTCAAAACTAAAAGGTAGAGAGACCACTGTTCCACTGAAGTGTAGATAATAAGAGCTAAAAACAATAACCAAATCATAGGCTGTCAGTTTCATTCTTACACATTTTTTGTATTCTATATTAACTACCACATATCAGAGAAAGCATATGGTATTTGTTTTTTGGGACATGCTTATTTCACTAAACATAACGTTCTCCAGTTGAATCCATTTTGTTGCAGATGACAAGATTTCATTCTAGCTCACAATTTAGTAGTATTCCATAGTTTATATATGCCACTTTGTTTTCTTTATCTAGTCATCAGTTGGACATCTGAGTTGATTCCATTACTCAGCTATTGTGAAGTGAACTGTAATAACTCAGGTGGGTATAAATAACTCATTCATATGTTGATTTAATATCCCTTGGGTAAATTCCCAGGAGTTATATGCCTGGGTCATACAACAGATCTATTTTCAGATTTCTGAGGAATCAAGTAAGACACACAGAATATGATCTCGGAATGAAACTTTGGATGAATGGTAATGATACCTAATATCAGAGTGCCTGGATTTGATAATTGCCTCTAGGTGCTGATGCTAGTGCAGACTTGAAAAGCCATGAAGATGGCTCCAGTAATTACATCACAGCCAACCACAGATCTAGATAGTGTTCCAAATTTTTAATTTCATCCTCCTGTCATAGTGTGCATTTAGGGAGCAAACTAGTGCTGGGATCTCTTTCTCTCTCTCATTCTCTCTCTCTTTTTCTCAATCTCTTTCTCTCCCACTCACCTCTCAGATTAAAAAAAAGACCAAATTTTAATTACTCAAATAAACAATGTTGATATATATACAATATCTTAAGATAAATTTTCCATATTTAGTTTTCTAAAAATGTAGTTCATGTAAATATGGTTTCTTAGGTACAATTATATGTAAAGAGAATACACTATTTTATACATTAATTTTATTAAAAGAAATACAGTGGGGAGACTGATTTGAACAGTGTGTTTACTTTTTTTTTTTTTATCCCCACAGTGGCCAGTACTGTGGCATTGTCAGTGGGTCTGCCACCTGCACGCCGACATCCCATATGGGCACTGGTTCAAGCCCAGCTGCTCCACATGTGATCCAGCTCTCTGCTGTGACCTGTGAAGGCAATGGAAGATGGCTCAAGTCCTAGGGCCCCTATGCTCGCATAGGATACCTGGAGGAAGCTCCTGTCTCCTGGCTTCGGGTTGGCAAAACTCCAGCCATTGCAGCCATCTGGGAAGACCTCTCTCTCTTTGCCTCTGCCTCTCTGCAACTTTGACTTTCATGTAAACAAATAAAATCTTTAAAAAAAGATAGCTCCACTGGGGCCAGTGGTGCAGTGCAGTAGGCTAATCCTCCACCTGCGGCACTGACATCCCATATTATATCAAATTCTAGTCCCGGCTGCTCCTCTTCCTATACAGCTCTCTGCTATGGCCTAGGAAAGTAGAAGAAAATGGCCGGAGTACTTGGGCCTCTGCACCTATGTGGGAGACCTGGAAGAAGCATCTGGCTCCTGGCTTCAGAAGAGTGCAGCTCTGGCTGTTGCAGCCATTTGGGGAGTGAAGCAGTGGAAGACCATTCTCTCTCTCTCTTCCTCTTGATGTCTGTAACTCTACCTCTCAAATAAATAAATGCAATTTTTAAAAAAATATCACACAGACAACTTCATATTAAAACATAAGTGTTGGCCAGCACCATAGCTCAACAGGCTAATCCTCCTTTTGCAGTGCTGGCACACGGGGTTCTAGTCCCGATCAGGGCGCCGGATTCTGTCCCGGTTGCCCCTCTTCCAGTCCAGCTCTCTGCTTTGGCCCGGGAGGATGCAGTGGAGGATGGCCCAAGTGCTTGGACCCTGCACCCGCATGGGAGACCAGGATAAGCACCTGGCTCCTGCCATTGGATCAGTGCGGTGCACCGGCTGCAGCACGCCAGTGCAGCGCACCGGCTGCAGAGGCCATTGGAGGGTGAACCAATGGCAAAAACTTAAGTATTTAGCTTACTATTTTAAACAAGAATATATAATTTAGGCTATTTATTTTTATCAATGATGAAAGAAGCATCTTTGTACATATATTTATCACAATTTTATAAGTAAATTTTTAGGCTTCTTTTTTTTTTCATTTATTTTATTTATTTAAAAGAGTTACAGAGAGTAGAGCCAGAGATAGAAAGGTCTTCCATCTGCTGCTTCACTTCCCAAATGAATGCTATTGCTAGAGCTGAGCTTATCTGAAGTTAGGAGCCAGGAGCTTCCTCCAGGTCTCCAACATGGGTGCATATGCCCAAGGACTTGGGCCATCTTCTACTGTTTTCCCAGAACATAACAGAGAGCTGGATCGTATCAAGAGCGGTGGGGACAAGGATCAGTGCCCATATGGGATGCTGCCAGTCAGGCCAGGGCTTTAACAAATTATACCACAGCATCGATCCCAGATTTATTTTCTTAGCCAAAGCTATCAGATTTTTATTTTAAGACATTTTGCACATTGTAATAAATTCTATCATTTTTGGAAATGTTAATGTTTGATCCACTAAATCCTGCACTAATACCTAATATAGATGAAAAGTCAGTAAGAGATATGTGTACCCTCCCTTTTTTTTGTAGTAGCTTCCCAGAAAGGTGAGCTACAACTGGGCAACAGGAAGTGCTGTGACAGTTTTTACAAGGCTCTGTTAAAGGGGCAGATATATAAAGAGCACTCTGGCCTCCGAATCAGCCCTTAAGGCATTTAGATCTGGCTAAAAAACATATGAGAGTTTCTCTGGCATGGAAACTCAAGATACTCTGGAAAAAAAAAAATGGCCTAAATGAAAGATCTCTGTGAGTGAGATCCCAGCGGAAAGAACAGGTCATCAAAGAAGGAGGTACCTTTCTCCGAAGGGAGGAGAGAACTTCCACTTTGAATATGGCCTTGTCTTGTTTGTGAACTCAAGAGGCTTCCATAGCCTTGGCAGCTCATGACAAGAGCCTCGGGTGATTACTGACATGATAAATAAGAGTTTCAATTGTTAAATCAACAGTGGGAGTCACTGTGCACTTATTCCCCATGTAGGATCTCTGTCCTTAATGTGTTGTACTATGTGAATTAATAGTAAAACTAGTATTCAAACAGTATTTTATACTTTGTGTTTCTGTGTGGGTGCAATCTGTTGATATCTTTACTTAGAATATACTAAATTGATCTTCTGTATATAATATAATATATATATAATATATATAATATATAATATATAATATATATAATTAAAATGTATTTTAATGAAGAATGGGATGGGAGAGGGAGTAGGAGATGGGATGGTTTGCAGGTAGGAGGGTGGTTATCGGGGGAAAAACCTCTATAATCCAAATATTGTACTTTCAAAATTTATATTTATTAAATAACACTTTTTAAAAAACAAAGGGGCAGGTATAGTTTTAGAGTCACAATAGATTAATTCATGATGTTATTTAGGCTCATGGCCAAGTTTTATTAAAAAAATGAAATGAGGTGGTCTGGGATGCATATTTAGTGATTAAATGACACTCGGGATGTTAGCATCCCACGTCAGAAAGCTTGGGTTCAGTTTCTGGATCTGCTTCCAATTCAGCCTTCCTATGAATGCACATGCTGGGAGGCATTGCTACACACAGTTTGCACACACAGCTCCTAGCTTCCACTTGGCCAAGTCTCTGTTTTTGCAATTAATCACTGAAGGAGCTCTTTCTCTCTCTCTCTCACTCTTATTCTTTGGTCTTAAATTAATAAGTAAATATTTCCTTTTAGAAAGACTGCCTTTTCTTTTGAAAAGAAATGTTTGAAAACATAGATGCATTAATAAATATACCAGGCATGGCAAAATTATAAAAGGCATATGGAGATATAATTCATGTAATTTGAATATCAAACACTATGTTGTACATATTAAGCTTTACTTTTAGTGATATTTTAGATTAGGTGTTTCCAAATCTAACTCTAATCAGAGTTTAACAAATTCCAGCCAAAACGGTTATTTGTCATTTACAAATTACAGTTGATTTAAATCTAGAGGTTATATAGAGGAAAGCAGTTAACAAGGTCATGAGGAAGAGATTAAAAAAATATTAAAGTTAATGCCTATGTTGCACTTTGGTAAGATTGAGAGAGTAATGGAGTTAGGAAGAGTGCTAAGGTGCTTAGTCAGAAATTTCAAGCGTCTGACCTTGTCACATAAGGTTTTAGATGGAAATAGAACATACAAGAAGATGTCACAGATAAAGGTAGCAATAGTTAATTGAATAAAGCAGAACATGTAAGGGTTGGACAGACTCATGGAATTGGAATTGATTGGATGATAATTGAAGATATGGGAAGAATAAAGAGAAGTAGAAAGAGAATAGAAGAGAACATAAAAAGGTAATACATGGTGAATACAATCTGTAATATGAGTAAAATTTAGAAATCTCTGGAAAAGTTGCTAATATTATAACTGGTATTATAATTAGAAAGAGAAAGAAGATCATTTCATTGTGAAAACATACCTGAAAGATACTTTATTGAGTAAGAGAACAGTTAGAATTCTCAAGCATGAAATATATAAACATATGATAAGGATAACAAAGTTTTTACATTCAAAGAGGTTATTAATAAGTATGTGTGAATACTGAGAGGTTGGGAATTTATAGAATCACTTAGTTTTCTAAGAATAGTATCTATTTTATGAAGGGAGTATTAGATGAAAATACAGGGCTGAAAGTAGGTTATAAGAGATCAAGATGAGAAGTGGATGACTGAAAGCCAAGGTACATTCTTAAATTGTCTTTTCAAGGGCTATAGATATAAAGGAGTTCATAGTAGTGGGAAAGAAATGGCATGTTTTGCAGCTGCAATATCAAAGACTGACAACGGGTTAAAACACAAAAAGAATAAAAAAGAGTATGCTACGTGTTTAAGCATAGATGCAATGGAAAGATAAATGATATCATTTCTGAAGTTTGAAATATTAACTTGGCTTGAGAAATTCTGTCTCTATGAAAGTGTTACTGCTACATGAATGTTTATTCACAACTTTGTCACCTACATATTTTCAAGTTAATGAAATAATACTGTTTAATATGCCATGCCACACTGTCTTAAATATCAAAGTCATTTCTGTTGCATGGTTTGTCCTTCCATACACCAACATTTTGCCTCTTATATTGCTGTTTTCTCCCTTCTTCCTTGTCATGTGCCCATTTCCAACGTATCCATTGGCTCTGCTTCTCAGTTTTCTTCTTTACTCAAGCTCTGCCATTTCTTCAAGAGACTCCAGCAACTACTTGAACGTGAAATCCTAAGGTTTCGCAATTCCCTTTCAATTGACCTTTTTCTCTACTTTTATTACCACTTCATGGCAAAATATAGTTAGTGATCACAAAAGTACTTTCTCCCAACCCATCACCCATTTTCTTCATTACCCTGTTATCTAATTGGATATCACAATTACAATCATTTCAATAACACACCCTCACTGGTATCCTAAATTCCTCTGATCTTCTAAAAGTCGGTTGCATCTGTCTAGCATAACTTCAAGTTTTGATAAATCCCCACCAAAAATAAATCCCACTATTTGCTTTCTCTATGTTTCATTTATCTAAGGATCTGGGAATAATGGTGGAATATCACTGAAAATGTAACGATTATAACCAATTTCAACTGCACTCTCACACAATACCTCCCAGAGATGTCAAAAAGTCCATCTGTTTAACTTACTTTACCATAGCCCACAATGACTATAACTCTAAATTTATGAAACATTTGGTACCCTTCTTCTTTGTTGTATGTGTTCAGTCTTCATTTTCTGCTTTTCTAGTTGCCAGATATGTGCTTCTTTTATATATTTTGGTTATTAATGAGTCTACTATAATCACTACTTATGACATTTTGGTAAACATAGATACTAAGTTATCTTGAATATACTTAGTAGTTACCTATTTTAAAATTTGTCTGTTTTGCTAGTCAACAACTTTTATGATTTTCAGATACATATGTATTCTCTATTACTTGCTTGTGAGGTCATCTTTTGTTTTTATAGTAATTTTTTAACACAAGTGGTTTTTTTATTATTTGTTTTGACAAAGAATAAGATTTCAACATAGTTTTCAAGATAGTTTCATTGTATGGTTATTGACTTTTCTCTGTCTTAGAGATTATTTTTAACCACAAAGTCATACATGTATTTGCCTTTAAAATCAGCCTCTTAGAGTGTTATCATTTTATCTCTTACATTGAAATATGTAACCCATTTCAAAGTGGTTTTGCTGTATGGCATGATCTAGAGCTTAATGGTGATGATGATGGATTTTGCCATATAATAATCCAGTTGTTCAGTATGGAAATTATTTTCATATCTTCTTTAAATGACTACATTTTTAAGAAAATCAATTAATCCTGCGCATGAAAACCTATTTGTGCACACTCCATTTTATTTTTTGATAGGTTATAACACCATCATTTCTATAACATACTCTCTTTTGGGGGACAGCATATTTGATAATTCCACAACATTTGAAAGTCCATGTACACTTTCCAGCTGTCAGAGATGCACTCCTTTTCTTTTAATATTTTGGTTATCATTAATGAGTGTACTATGATCACTATATTATAACATTTTTAAACATAGCTATTTTGTAAACATGTAAACATAGCTATATCTTGCATTTACTTAGTAGTAGAATAGTTCACTAAAACTTTCTGTTAAACTTATAAACAACCACTTTCCAAAATATTTGCATGTAAAATATTTTCAATCCTCTGCCTAGACTCATCAGATCAATTTCTACCTTGTAAAGAACATAGAATAAATCTTTAGCAGTGGCATCTTAACAATGCCTAGTTCATAATCATTTGCTCTTTTTCTTAGGCTTTCTTATTTTTCTTCACATTTTACAATTTTAAATGTGGATGGTTTGAAGTTTTTATTGAACTTATTCCTCCACATTTTAGTCTTTTTAAATTAGATTTTAAAACGAAGTTTTTCATTGTTGGCAGTGCAACCAATAAAAAAAAAATTGTTTCATATATGCATGTTACTATCTATCATTTTCCTAAATTCACCTTGTATTAACAGTTACTCATTGGTAGAGTCTCCGAGATCTTTTGTATCAGAAATCATATCAAGATATCTGTTTTTTTCTGATACTTTTTTTGTATTCTATATTGAAAGCCACATATCAGAGAAAACATGATATTTGTCTTTTTGCCCCTGGATTATTTCACTACGTATAATAGTTTCCATTTGCTTCCATTTTATTGTAAAATACAGGATTTCATTTTTTTTATAGCTGAGTAGTAGAACTGGTCTTTCTACAGTTTACGTGTTTAATATTATGGTTTGTGGTGAGTTAAGCATATGATTACAAAGTGGATTAAAATTATGTTTCTGCAAGAAATTCTGAAAAGAAAATAGGGGAGAGAAAGAGGGCGATGGGGCAGAAAGCAAAGAAGGAATATTGTATGGTTATCTTAGAATTGTGCCTACGGAATACATGCAATCCATTCCCTTTATATTAATAAAAAATAAAATAATTGTATCGTTTAAGAATGAATATTGACTTTCTTTCTTTTTTCTTATCAGTGTGGCATTTTTAAATTGTGTCAGTGTTGGCTAAGATATCCAATAAAATCTTGTTTTAATACAGTAGAATGTCCATCACAGCAATTTTATTGATGTACAGAAAAGTAGTCACTTTCTCACCATTATGTATGTTTTTACCTGAAGATTTTTCAGAAATCATCTAAATTTTTGAAACCTCTCTATTTCTAGTTTTCTGAGATCATTGTGAATTGAATTTTGTTAAATTCTTTATACATGCTAAACGGGATACCTCTTTTTCTTAACATAGAATACTTCTGATGGCAAAATATGAGGTTTCCACACAAATTCTCTACTTTTTATTTGACACCAGTTGGTTATCTTACAATTTGTATAATTTTTAAACTATGCACTTAATGTTAACATTGGAACCCACAAGTTGAGGGCTCAATATAAAAAACTGATATTGCTGTGGATTTGTTCTGAGAGGAGGAGTGTGGTGGGGGCAAGAGGCACGGAGTCACCACACAGACACCGGGAGTCAAGTGAAAGCGGGCCAGAGGCGAGCAGCTCACAGACTCATTTATTTCACTTGGTACAACAGCTTATATAGCCGAGGCAGCCAATCCAGCCAAGGGGTGGTTTATGCGATAACCATTCACTGCCTGTTGCTAGGCAGGCTCCTTTGCCAGGTGGTTCCAAAACCATTCCTGAGTAACTGACGCTTGCTTGCCAGCAGCCATCTTGGCATGGCCTTCTCATTCCACCACTGACTGTCCCCCATGTCTGAGGTCAAATCACAACCCAGACCTCTTAAACTTCTGACTAAATGGTTATAAATTAGCTTTCCTCCACCCCTTTCTCAGGTATCATAATTTACTATCATGGTTCTCAAGTTCAGTGGAGCACGTACTAACAATGTCTGCTTTATTATAAAGAATCTTACAAAGAATACATATGAACAGCTACATGATGAAGTGGGAAGAATGAGATAAGTGGGAAGTGGCAATGATCTTCTATACCCTCTCTGGGCACATCAGCCTCCCAACAACTTGAAGAATTTGCTTATCAAAAAGAAGCTCTCTGAATTCTAGATTCAGAGAAGACTTTATCATGGAGAAATGATCAATTGCTAACTCAATCTTCTGTTCTTTTCCCCTCCCAAGAGAATGGGGTGGGGCATCTCTTGATCTTTATTAACACACCACCCAGAAACTACATAGGAACCCCTGGGGACAAAAATGCTATCACTCCTGGCCTTCCTGGCTTCTTTTGAGTGAATATGTACTTTATGTAATAGAAGAATGACTGGCTTTGTTTTCTTTTGGGTTTCATTCATGTGAAATATCTGATTTCAATCTTTCACTTTTAACATATGCTTGTCCTTAGAGATGAAGTGGTTTCTTATAAGCAGCATATGGATGAGTCTTATTTTCTTTTTTAAAATCCATTTGGTCTTGCTACATCTTTTAATGATAGAAGGTAATTTATTTATGTCTAAGCTAGTCATTGATAGGTTAGGACTTACTACCACCATTTTGATATTAGTTTTATAGTTCTTTTACTTCTTTTTCCATCTCTTCAATTTTCGTTTGCAGTTAGTTGATTTCCTCTAGTTGTGTATTGCGATTCCTTTTTATCTTGGAGAATTCCATTGTGTATTTTTCTTTTACAGTAACCAGGAGGCTTAAAAACACCTTCTTTTGATTATAACAAATTATTTAAAATTGATAGCAAATTAATTGATTAAAAATAAATGAGAAAACATTCAGAGACATGCAATACAAATAAGCAACTCTACACTTGCACTTCTTTCCCCTACACATTTTAATATTTGATGTCTGAATTTACATCTGTGCTGCCTATGTATTCGTATTTTATGTAGTATTTATTATTGTCTGCTCTTTAATATTGATACTAAATATAAGCACTGTTTATTTACCCTTTGAATTATTAGAGCTTTCCACATTGTTACTCTTGCCAGTAAGTTTTCTACCTTCCTACCCCTTAGTATTAATTCTTTTCAGTTAAACAACCCTCTTTAGCATTTATTGTAAGACAGATTTCATGGTAATAAATTCTCTTGTCTCTTATTTGAGAATGCATCTTTTTTATTCTCTCATATCTGAAGCATAGTTTTCTGGGAACAGTATTCTTGAATGACAATTTTCTCTCTTCACTGCTGTGAAAGTCTAATCTTACTCCTTGGCCTGTAAGGTTTTTCTGAGAAGTCTGTAGTCAAGCTAGTTAGGACATCTATTTGTGCTATTTACTTCTTTTTCTCTTATAAATTTGAGAATTCTCTTTTTATAGTTAACCTTGGTGACCTTGGTTGCTACATATTTTGAATTGACTTGGTTCGATTGAATCTGGTGACCTCTGACCTTCCTACCTGAATGGAATATCTTTCTTTGTTTTGAGAAATTTTCTTTTATTCTCTTATTGAATATTTTCCCCATGTTTGGTGCTTTCAAGTCCATTTTGATAATGTTGACTAGGATAGTTTTTCTTTTTGATCTTTTTATGCTGATCAGAAGTTCTCATAAGATTTCTTCACTTTTCTCAGTTCTTTTTTATTTTTCCTCTTTCGATTAAGTATTTAGTACTAGCTTGTCTTCACTACTGCTGATTTTTTCTTCTGTATGATCTGTTCTATCAATGATCCGTCATATTTTAAACTTCATTGTCTGCACTTTTCAATTCAGGAATTTCTGACTTGTTTTCTTCAGTTATTTCCAAATTTCTATCAAGTGTCTGTGTTATATAATTACATCATGCATTTGCTGATTTTTTTTTTTTTTTGAGTTTCCTTTAAACAGCTATCCTGGAACCAACATTGTCACATGGCAGATAAAGCACTGCCGATGATGCCAACATCCCATATGAGCCCTGGTTTGTGTTCTAAAAGGCCTACTTCCTATCCAGCTCCATGCTAGTGGCCTGAGTAAAAGAGCAGATGATGGAGAAAATACTTGGGACCCTGCCACCCACATGAAAGACCGAGAGAAGATCCAGGGTCCTTGCTTAGGTCTAGCCCTGCCCTGACTGTTGCGGCCATCTCAGTGGTGAACGAGTGATTAGATCTTTGTCTTCCTTCTCTCTGTGTAACTCTGACTTTCAAATAAATGATAAATCTTTAAAAAGAAATAAATAAGAACACTTGTCCTGAAATCTTCAGCCTTCAAATTTTAATCTTAGGTTGTTGGTTTATAGCATCTTATTTTGCTCATTAGGGTGAGGAAATAGTTCCCCAGAAGTCCTTAATGCTTAAGGGCATATGATACCATCTGCATTGTAAGGTTTGTTATAACAAGTTGGCTTAAGTTATTATTGTCCTTTTAGAAATTTTAAGCATCCATTTAATTTTCCCTTAATCTGTTGGACAATTCTATTTCAGCACTAGAAAACACCATAAGTTAAGATTTTCTGCCAGTATGTTGTTGATTTTTTTTCACAGTTTCACTCCTATAGTATGTCCCATGCTCATATTTGTCCAAATTCCACAAATACTGCATTGTTAAGATTGGACTGGGGAATTTCCTTAAAAGGAGCAGTCAGTACACACACCAGTCTTCCAGGAACTGCTGTTGGCCCAGAGATCTAGACATGTGCCCACCAATGCCATTAGCTAAGTCATCATTGGATCTCACAGATGAGTACTACTACACATATAATGTGTACATAGAATACACACATATAAATATGCATTCGTTTGCATGTTGGTAATACATGAATACTTTGTGTATGCTGTTAGTCATCCACGCATGTATGTGCACACATTCTCAGACATCACTTAGGTCTAGCCCTGCCCTGGCTAATGTGGCCATCTCAGCAGTGAACCAGTGATTAGAAGATCTTTGTCTTCCTTCTCTTTTTTATCAATGTCTAAGTTACTGTCTTTGAAAATTTCAAATAAACCCCACTATTCACAGCTGCAGTGATATTTGCTCCTCTCAAATCAGTTTCTGCTTTGCCAGCTGCTGTTATTTAGAATCCACTAATAGACTGGTAAACTGGGGGAAGAAGGAAATTGCCTCTTTGGTTTTCTTCCTGTCTCTGGTTTGTTGTCTGTCTTTGTATGAATCACCCTAACAGATTTTCTTCATCCTGAACCTAGCAGTCTGTTCCTATTACAGCAATTGAACCCATTTTGTAATTTTTACATATCTTAAAATTAATCTTATATTTGCACCTTAAAATGATTAATGCCTGTCACTAGGCGCTGATTTCTTGAGTCTTGATCTCAGCTCTAAGGGACTTTCCCGTGAGTTTAGGGACAATGGGACACTGGAGGTATATAGCAGCAGGACCCTCTCAGGCATATGACCTTAAACTGCACAGCCATCCTGAATTTTCCCCACTTCAGAAATCCTGTCTCTACTTTTTGCATTGGCAGCCATTTCCTACAAATCTTATAGCTATATTATCCTTTTAGGAGTTCTATATTTTTAATTTGTGCTTACATACATGTTAAATAAACTTTTGTTAACTTTTCCCACTGAAAATTGGCATAACTTCTATCTATATTTCTATCACTTTTTCTCACATTCGCATACATTTATTTTACTATCTTTAATAGAGTCTGACATGACATTTCTTTTTTATTTTTATAACCAAGCCCTACAGTAATTAAAATCATTACTTTATTAAAATTATGCTGAGTAGCTTAAACTATTATAACTCTAGTAATAACTATATTATACATTTTTTAGATCTTTTAAATTTAGTGTAAATTCTTTTTTTGAATATGTGTTTATTTATTTGAAAGGCAGAGTTACACACACACACACACACACACACACACACACACAGAAAGAGAGAGAGAGAGAAAGAAAGAGAGAATGAGATCTTCCATCCACTAGTTCACGCCACAAATGACCACAACAGCCATGGCTAGGCCAGGCCAAAGCCAAGAACCTGCAGCATCTTCTAGGTCTCCAACAAGGTTACAGATGCCCATGTACTTGAGTTATCTTCTGCTACATTCCCAGCCTATTAGCAGAGAGCTGGATCTGAAGTGGGGTATCCTGGTGCCAATATGGGATGGCTGTGCAGCACGTGGTGGCTTTACATGATACACCATAGCTGTAGCCCTAAAGTTAAATCTAAAAATAGTTGAATAAGAAAAGTGGCAAATAATTTGATGAATCAATAGTTTACTAAAAGCCCACTGGATGCATATATGTATATTGTTTCTCCAGAATCAATCACCATGTTATAGTTATTGTGAAGTTCTAAGTGAAATGAATTGTAGTCATATAAGGGTATTTCAAAAAGATCATGGAAAAGAATTAAAAGGTAAATTTATTTTAATTAAATATTTTTTAAACAAATTAAATTCATTTTCCACAAATCTTTTTAAATATCTTCATGATACCAATAAAAAAAGTCTTTCTACACTGATAAAATTAGAGTGGAACCAAAGTATCACTTTTTTAACAAAGTTGCTAAAGTTATAAGAAAATATCAAAAAATAAGCAAATTGCTAAGTTTCTATTGCTCAGTAAATAATTGTTTCTATAGAATTCTCATAGAAAGAAAACATAATTTTCATATTTTGTATCTCAATTTTTGTATCTTGCTTTGAATCTCTCACATTGAGAGATATGAAATTTCAATGACAATTTTTTTTCCAAGTAGGTAAGCCTAATACTATTAGGGAAATATCATTAATATTCAGAATTTTTTAAGACTTGAAGCTGTTTATCAGAGTAATATATTTTCCTGAAATTTTATAATGGGAGCTTCAATCCTTTGATAGAAAGTTATTAATTCTGTAATATACTTAGATTCTGGAAACAAATGAAGGGAACAATATGACATATCAAAATTTATGGGTTACAGCAAAAGCAGTTTTAAGAGGGAAATTTATAACAATTGATGCCAACATCAAGAAATTGGAAAGACAACAAATAAATGAACTATCAATGCATATCAGGGACCTAGAAAAACAATAAACCAAACATCAAATTAGTAGGAGAAAATAAATATAGACAAGAAATAAACTAAATTGAAACAAAAGTTTAAAAAGTCAGTGAAATGAAGTACTAGTTTTTGAAAAAAATTTGATATATGATAGGCCCAACTAACAAAAAACAAAAGAGGGGGGAAGAAGACCCAAATCAACAAAATCAGAGATGAAAAAGGAAATGAAACAATGGATACCATAGGGAAAAAATCATCAGAAATTACTGCAAAGAGCTGTATGACAAAAACTGAGAAACCTAGAAGATATGGATAAATTACTGGACAAATATGCCCTACATAAATTGTCCATGAAGGCATAGAAAACCTAAACTGACCAATAACCAAATCAGCCATCTAATCAGTAATAATGACCCTCCCAAGAAAAAAAACCCAGGACCAGATGGCTTCACCACTGAATTCTAACAGTTTAAAAAAAGAACTTACTCTAATTCAGGCTGGCGCCGTGGCTCAACAGGCTAATCCTCCGCCTTGCGGCGCCGGCACACCGGGTTCTAGTCCCTGTCGGGGCGCTGGATTCTGTCCCAGTTGCCCCTCTTCCAGACCAGCCTTCTGCTATGGCCCCGGAGTGCAGTGGAGGATGGCCCAAGTGCTTGGGCCCTGCACCCCACGGGAAACCAGGATAAGCACCTAGCACCTGGCTCCTGCCATCGGATGAGCGCGGTGCGCCGACCGCGGCAGCCATTGGAGGGTGAACCAAAGGCAAAGGAAGACCTTTCTCTCTGTCTCTCTCTCACTGTCCACTCTGCCTGTCAAAAAAAAAAAAAAAAAAAAAAAAAAAAAGAACTTACTCTAATTCATCTTAAGCTATACAAAACAAATGAAAGGGAAGGAATCCTCCTAAATTCTTTCAATGAAGCCAGTAGCATTTTAAAATCTAAACCTGAAAAAGATACAATGGAGAAAGAGAACTAGAGACCAATTTCCCTGAGGAACATAGATACAAAAATTTTCAATAAAATACTAGCCAACGGAATCCAACAACATACCAAAAAGATCATTCACCCAGACCAAGTTTGATTTAACCCTGATACATAGGTACGGTTCAACATTCACAAATCAATTAATGTATTACATCATATAAGCAAACTGAAGTACGAAAGCCACATAATTATCTCAATAAACACAGAGAAAGCACTTGATATGATAAAAATTTTCATGATGAAAACTCAAAACAAATTGGGTATAGAAGGAACATTTCTTAACACAATCAAGGTGATTTATGACAAATCCACAGCCAGCATCCTATTGAATGGGGAAATGTTGGAAGTATTCCCACTGAGATCCAGAACCAAACAAGGGTGCCCATACTCTCAGATCTAGGAAAAATGATTCTCAAATTTGTATGGAAATAAAAGAAACCCAAATACCTAAAGCAGTCTTGTACAACAAAAATATAGCCAGAGGAATTATAATACCAGATTTCAAGATATAATGCAAAACAGCTTGTTACTGACACAAAACCAGATGTGGACACCACTGGAACAGAATAGAAACCCCAAAAACCAACCCACGCATCTTCAATAAACTTTTCATTGACAGATGAACTAAACTCAATCCATAGAGCAAGGGAAGTCTCTTCAGCAAATGGTGATGCATTCAGAATTATAAAATAAGACCTTTTTCCAAACACAAAACTAAACTCAAAATCAACCAAAGGCCTAAATCTACAATCTGATTCCACCAGATTACTAGCAACCATTGGAAAAACACTCTAGACATTGGCAAAGTAAAAGACATCTTGAAAAATACCCCAGAAACACAGTCAATCAAAATCAAAATTGACAAATGGGAGTAAATAAAGCTGATAAACTTCTTCACTACAAAAAAATACCAGAAATCAATCAAAACATCTATAACCAACTTATATTTGATCAAGGATCTAAAACCAATGCCTGGCGTAGACGGTGTATTCAACAAATGGTGCTGGGAAAACTGGATTTCCATGTGCAGAAGCATGAAGCAAGACCTCTACCTTACACCTTACACAAAAATTCACTCAACATGGATTAAAGATCTAAATCTAGGACCCGACACCATCAAATTATTAGAGAACATTGGAGAAACACTGCAAGATATAGGCACAGACAAAGACTTCTTGGAAAAGAACCTGGAAGGAAAGGCAGTCAAAGCCAAAATTAACAACTGGGATTAAATCAAATTGAGAAGTTTCTGTACTGCAAAAGAAACAGTCAGGAAAGTCAATAGGCTACCAACAGAATAGGAAAAAATATTTGCAAACTATCTAACCTATAAAGGATTACTAACCAGAATCTACAAAGAGATCAAGAAACTCCACAAAAACAAAACAAACAACCTACTTAAGAGATGGGCCAAGGAGCTCGATAGACATTTTTCAAAAGAGGAAATCCAAATGGCCAACAGACACATGAAAAAATGTTCAGGATCACTAGCAATCAGGGAAATGCAAATCAAAACCACAATGAAGTATCACCACAACCTGGTTAGAATGGCTCACATTCAGAAATCTTCCAACAACATATGCTGGAGAGGATGTGGGGGAAAAGGGACACTAACCCACTGTTGGTGAGAATGTAAACTGGAAAAGCCACCATGGAAGTCAGTTTGGTGATTCCTCAGAAAACTGAATATAACCCTCTCATACAATCCAGCTATCCCACTCCTTGAAATTTACCCAGAGGAAATTAAATTGGCAAATAAAAGAGCTGTCTGCACCTCAATGTTTATTGCAGCTCAATTCACAATAGCTAAGACCTGGAATCAACCTAAATGCCCATCAATAGAATTGGATAAAGAAATTATGGGATATGTACTCTATAGAATGCTATACAGCAGTAAAGAAATGAAATCCGGTCATTTGCAACAAAATGGAGGAATCTGGAAAACATCATGCTGAGTGAATTAAGCCAGTCCCAAAGGGACAAATATATGTTCTCTCTGATCGGTGACAACTAACTTAGCACCAAAAAGGAAACCTGTGGAAATGAAATGGACACTATGTGAAACAATGACTTCATCAGCCCTTGTCCTGACTGTCGAGGAACAACTTAATACTTTATCCTTTTTAGCATTTTTTTTGTTCTACTTAATACTATTGGTTGAACACTTTAATTAACACACAATTATTCTAAGGTATTTAAATATAACTTAAAAGTGATCCATGTTAAATATAAAAGTGGGAATAAGAGAAGGAGGAGATGCACAATTTGGGACATGCTCAATCGGACTTACCTCTAGTGGTAGAGTTAGAAACGTGCCAGGGGATTCCAATTCAATCCCATCAAGGTGGCATGTACCAATGCCATCTCACTAGTCCAAGTGATCAATTTCTGTTCACAATTGATCATAACGATAGGTCTAAGAGTCAAAGAGATCACATAAACAAGACTAGTGTCTGCTAATACTATTTGAGAGAATTAAGAAGCAGAGAATGATCCAACATGGGAAGCAGGATACACAGCAGACTCATAGAATGGCACATGTCCTAAACAGCACTCTAGCCTCAGAATCAGCCCTTAAGGCATTTGGATCTGGCTAAAAAGTCCATGAGAGTAATTCAGGCATGGAAAGCCAAGACAAAAAAAAAAAAAAAAAAAAAAAACTAAATGAAAGATCTCTGAGTGAGATCCCAGTGGAAAGAATGGGCCATCAAAGAAGGAGGTACCTTTCTCTGAAGGGAGGAAAGAACTTTCACTTTGATTATGACCTTGTCTAAATAAGGTCGGAGTTTGTGAACTCAAGAGGCTTCTATAGCCTTGGCAGTTCCTGACAAAAGCCTAGGGTGTTTACTGACCCCATAAACAAGAGTGTCAATTGTTAAATCAACAACGGGAGTCACTGTGCACTTACTCCCAACATAGGATCTCTGTCCTTAATGTGTTGTACTATGTGAATTACTCGTATAACTTGTACTGAAACAGTACTTTAGCCTTGTATTTCTGTGTGGGTGCAAACTATTGAAATCTTTACATAGTATATACTAAGTTGATCTTCTGTATATAAAAATAATTGAAAATGAATCTTGACGTGAATGGAATGGGAGAGGGAATGGGAGATGTGAGGCTTGTGGGTGGGAGGGAGGTTATGGGGGGAAAAAGCCACTGTAATCCAAAAGCTGTACTTTGAAATTTATATTTATTAAATAGAAGTTAAAAAAAAAAAGAAACAGCAAAGTAAAGAGGCAACTGATGGGATGGAAGAAATATTTTCAAACTATACAACTGATGAAGTGTTAATATCCAGAATCTATTAACAGTTCAAGAAATTCAACATCAACAAAGTAAAGGATCCTGTTAAGAAATGGCTGAAGGATTTGAAAAGGCATTTTTCGGAAGAGGAAATGCAAATGACCTACAGACACATGGAAAAATACTCAGGATCACTAGCCATAAGGGAAATGCAAATCAAATCCTTTATGAGGTTTCACTTCACCCTAGTTAGAATGGCTCTCATACAGAAATCACGAGCAACAAATGCTGGTGAGCATGTGGAGAAAAATGTAACCTAATCAACTGTTCGTGGGAATGCAAACTGATGCAACCACTGTGGAAGACAGTATGGAGATACCTCAGAAATCTGAATATAGAGCTACCATATGATCCAGCCATCCCCCTCTTGGGAATTTACCCAAAACAGAAGAAATCAGCATATTAAAGAGTTATATGTACCCCCCCCCCATGTTCACTGTAGCTCAATTCACAATAGGTAAGGTATGGGATCAATCCAGATTTCTATAAGCTGATGACTGGATGAAGCAATTTTATACACAGACAGTACAGACTACTATTCAGCTGTAAAAATAAAAAAAAAATGAAATCCTGTCTTTTGCAACAAAGTGTCTAAGACTGAAAACCATTATGTTTAGTGAAATAAGCCATTCACAAAATACAGATACTATGTTTTTACTTATCTGGGGTAACCAATACATTCCTGAAATGTAATATATCAGAGTGATATGGACATTTGGACATTTGATAATTGTTTAAAGCCCTTGTCTCTACTGTTAAGCACCAGTGTTTTTTCTTCAAACTATTTGTTGAACTCTTTAATTAGTTAGGGTTAACTGAAGAAGTATAAAGTAAACTGAAAATAGACCTTTTTACAAACTAAGAATGAGAGTAGGAGAGGGAGAGGCAAGAAGAGTTGGAGAGTGGGAGGGAGGGAGGGTAGGATAGGAAGTATCATTATGATCCTAAATCTGTGTATATGAAATAAATGTAATTTGTGTACCTTAAATAAAACAGTAAAAAATTTAAAAAGCAATTGAATTAAAATTTTTCATCAGAATTGAAATAGAATATTATATATTTATATTCTATATATGTTCATTGGATTTATAAAGTTGTGGGAGGAACAATGCTTTAGCTTCATGATACCTGATACCAGAGAGCACTGTAGTAAACTATGTTACTTTTTTTTCCTTCCAGAGCAGATACTATACTACAAGTTGAGATTAACTGAGTCTAGCTATAGTTTCAATGAATTCCTTTAAAATTTATCATTTCTAAGAATTACCAAATAAATAACAAGAAGAAAGGAAAATACAAAGATTCAAACTAGAATCAAATAACTGTCCACTGCTTTTCTATACAATTATGGCCTATAAATGATTTTAAAAGCTTGGAAGGGGATATTTTGAAAATTTTCTATCCATTTAAACCACACTTAAGAATAATTGAATGAAGAAAACTGAGAGGGAGAATTGAAGCAAAGGGTAAATATAGTCATGAAAGGGCTTGTCAACTTCAGAAATGATCTACAAATTACAACAAATTTTTTCAATATCCTGAGAAATAACTAGTTTTTTAGGGATTTAGGAAGAATATTCACTACTAACTATATGTGATATCAAATTTGCACTTGTATACATCTTAAAATTATCAACTATTAGAAATAAAATATAGCAAAATGCACATGTAACACTGACTTATTTTACTCAGTTATTATGTCACTTATATACAAGTGATAAAAGATTCTATTTCTTCCTAAAATCATACTTCTGCTTTATAAATGACATGTCTTGAAAGAACAATGTATCTAGAAGCCCAAATAATAAAATGGTTTACAAAAAATTTTTCCCAATTAAGTAAGAAAATCTTTGAGCATTTGTATGCATGAGAGTAGTCCAGAGACTGTGCAAAAGTGGTTCTTTAATACTACCTTGAGTTACTCCTAGATTTGCCTGTGTACAGTATTGTAAACTTATGCAGACTCTCTAAATCCTTTCAATTTCAATTTTCTCATTTATAAAATGGAGACAGAAGAGTCTTATAAATAGTTGTGATTAACTTTATTAGGACAATTGTACTGATAAACAATGAACAGTTATTTAATATTAAGTGCTAATTTTGAGCCAATTATAGATTAGAACATGTCTTATAAAATAATGCAATATAATTTTAAAAATAAATCTATGATTCTTTTAGTTCATTTGTTTATAAAGTTACATTTTTAGTATGCTTACATTGGAAAATTTTCAGGTTTAGTATTCATCTTTTTACTTATTTCTTCTCTATTTTTGCAGTACATAAAACATGAGAAACAGTTACTTGATGTTGGACATATAGAAAGTTTATAATATCTTCCCCTTGGGAGCTCTTAGTATAATAGGGAAGATAAACAAATTAAAGTTCTCACTGAACATAGGATGATGGAGCGTTTGACAGCCCTACACACAGAAGGCTCTGGGACCTATGCCAGGAACTCTGCCTCTTGGGACCTTAAAGTCTAGTTAGAGGAAGTGATTCATAAGAACATTATTACTAAAAGAAATGAATTTTAGAAAAGAAGTACTGTGTAAAGAAATAAATTATGGGAATAAATGAAAAATTTCCAGGAAAATAGAAACAAATAAAAGGAGACAGAACAGTGATAGATGGTGTTAAAATATGAATAGTTTACAAAGAGAGTTTTCTATGTCATTTGAAAATTCAACTATATCTTGTGAACATGACAGTTGGCATGGTTTGAGCATATTTTTCTACTTTTCAATTTTAACTGATACATAGTAACAGTGTGTACAATGTGTATTTTGTGTATTTTGATTCTTGCATTTATTAGCAATCAAATCAGGAAAATTGGCATATCAAATGTTTAGCATTTCTTTGTGAAGAAACATTCCAAATGCATTCGTCCTGCTATTTGGAAATATATATTACATTATCATAAACTATTAACATTTGTGTTCTATTCATATCTTGGCTAGTATGACAATGTTGCAATGAGCATTGAAGGGCATATATAGCTTTACCATACTAATTTTGTTTCTTTAGGTAGCTATCTGGTAGTGGACTGCTGTGTCATAAAATAGTACTATTTTTAATTTTGGGGGAAATCTTTAAACTTTTTTTTTATAATAAACAGATGAATGTATATTACCACCAACAGTGTCAAGCATTATCTTTTTTTTCTACATCCTCAATAGCACTTGTTAGATTTCTTACTTGTATTATGTTCAAGAAAATTAAAAATAAAATATATGGTTATTTTTGGTACAACAAAGTGGAAACCCATTCTTATGAGAGGTTCTGCAAAATTTCATGAAAACTGCATACTGTAAAATCTATGTAGACATTTTATTCCCCTCCCATAGACTTTCCTAAAATCCTCATATAGTCCGGATATTAACACCTTACTTGATGTACGGTTTGCAAATATTTTCTACTGTTAATGATTAATTGCTGATTGTTTCCTTTGCTGTGATGGAAGTTTTTAAGTTTGACATAAACCATTTTTCTATTTTTCTTTTGTTATCTAGTTTTGTGTTCTCTTACCCCAAAATGATTACTCAGTCAAATATCATTAAGTATTTCTGCAATGTTTTTCTTATAGTACAGTAGCATATTGTTCAGAGTCCATTTTTAATATTTTAACCATTTTGATTTGATTTTCATATAATGAGGATTAGAAGTTCTATATGTTGCTCTGTCCATTTTTTCTAGCACCCTTTACTGAAGAGATTGGACTTCACATCAACATGAGTTTGTAGCTTCTTTGTTGGGTAATCAGTTGGCTATAAATTTATGCACTTATTTCTGAATTCTCTGTTCTGTTTCATTGGTCTATGTATCTATTTTTATGGCAATAGTCTATTTATTGTGAGATTGTAGTACATTTGAAGTCAGGTGGTGATATGTTGATCGCTTCAGGTTTTATGTGTATTTGGACAATGCAATTTTTTTCCTAAGTCCAAATGGAATTTTTCTTTATTTATTTTATTTTTTAGAAATTTGTTATTGATATATATACCTGCTATTGATTTTTATGGTGCGATCATATTCTCCAAATTAGCTAAATTTCTGTATTAGTTCTATTAGCTTTGTTAGTGAAGTCTTTCAGAGTTTCAGCATATAAGATCATTCCCTCTGCAAACAATGAAAATTTGACTTTTTACTTTCTGATATGGGTGCCTTTTAGATCTCCATTATTTATTTATTTAATTTTATTTGAAAGAGACAGTAAGAAAGAGAGATACCTACAGATGATGGAGAGATCTCCATCTTCTGATCCATTTCCCAAATACCAAAAACAACCAGGGTGGGGTTAGACTAAAGCCAAGAGCCTGGAATTCAATCTAGTTTTCCCATGTGGGTGGCCCACAAGTCATCATGTACCAGCTTCCAGTACGTGTTATCAGCAGTTTGGAATCAGCGGCAAAAGCAGGACCTGTAATATGTGTTCTTACCATCTGAAGTAGTGGCTTTGCCCGCTATGCCAAATTCTACCCCTGTACGCCCTTCCTCCCTTTTTTTCTCTTATCTGAACACCTTGGTGAGTACCTCCCCTTCTGTGATAAATAAAAGTAGTTAAAGTGGGAATCCTCATCTTGTGACAGAAGTTAGAATATTTTCAACTTTTCTGCCATTCAATATGATGTTACCTGTGAGTTGTATTGTGTGACATATATTCGATTGATGTACTTTCCTTCTGTATCTTCTTTCTGAACCCAATTCAGAGTACACGTCTATGACAGGGTGGTTTACAGTGGAAACAATTCAGAACTGAATGCTTCTAGTGTCTAAGTCTGCTGCTTGGCTAAGATGACTGGAATGAGGGCTTTTCAGACATCTTTCTGTGTAATTATTCTCCACAGGCTAATAGTGTTCTGGGCAGCATAGTAGTTGAGTTTCTTGCATGTAAACTGTATTTCCCCAGAGTAGATGTTACAATAGATATAAAATGGAGATTACTTTACTATGGGACCTAGAAAATGGTACATCACCACTTCTTGAATATTCTGTTTCATAGCAGATGCCAAGCCTATCTGTGGAGGGGACCACTGAACTCATTCTTTCTGGAGAGCAGGTCAAAGGATATTTTTTGCCATTTTTAATTCACTGCTCCCACAATTGTTATTAATTGATTTGTTGAGAGCTAATTAAAAACCCAGTGATAGAAAACCATGACAATTGTCAAGTTTTTACCTCTTGAATTTTGAAAGGGAAAATGGCACAAAAATGAAATCAAATATATTTATAACTTTCAGACAATCAAATAAATATACATAATACATGGACTTGGAGTTCAGTTTAGTAGTCTTTAGAATTACTTATTCACACATTGTGTGGATGACAACTGAACGTCTGGCAATGAAAGCCAATGTTCAAGTACACTGGGGAGATGGAGCAGATAAAGGGGCCCAGGAAGAAATGGTGGAGGAAAGACCATTCTCATATGGATTGGGAGTAAAAGGCCAAATATAATTACTGAGAAACAGTGCTATCATATATAAGTAGAAAGAGAAGAGATTATGTTATACTAAAATTTAAAGGAAGTTGGAATTTTACTAAGAGAAATAATCAACCATAGTTTCTGCTGCTGAGATACTAGCCAGCTATATCTGTAGTTTCCAGTGTATGGTTTCATAGCAAAACTTTTAGTAAATTAAGGGGGAACATCGCTAGCAGTTTCCTGAGAGAACTCTTGGCTAATGACAATTTCACATAAACTATTCAATTTTATGTAAAAAAAAAAACACAAAAATGCATTGTGCAATACTTTCCTTCAAAGTGAGCACACATCTAACTTACATCCAGAGTAAAAAAAAAAAAAAATCAGGAACTAGCACCCTCACACCCATTCCTTGCTATATTCATGTCATATTTCTCTGCCCAAAATAACGACAATCCTGAGTTCTAATACCACAGACTATTTTGCCAGCTTTTGGATTTTATTTAAATGAAATCACATGGTATACACTTTTCTGCATCTGGCTTCTTTACACAATACTGCATTTGTGAGCTTCATCCATTTTATTTCAATGTATTTAATTGCATTTACTCTCAATGCTGTAAAGTATAAATCACAGCTTTAAAGAAAAGAAATCAAAGTTTCTTCATATTTTGAAATCACAACTAAAAATTAAGTGTAACATTACACACTGAAAAATATCAGTGCTACAGAATACAAAATATATATTATATAGAGTATTCTGTACTATAGACTGAAAAATAAAGGGCTATAGCTGCACATGTATTTGGAAAATTGAAATATTACAGAAAAGACATTAGAAAAGAAAGAAAATGTCAGGTGTCTAATATTTAATGTTACATGGAAACAAAATAAAATTGGACTTTATAAAAAATGGTTAGGTCAAACACAACATAGGCAGTAACATATAAATATATATATGATAATATGTAATCAGCAACACTTTTAAAAAGGTAAACATAATACTAATAAATATATGTGAATGTTAATATTGTTAGAAGATATTAAAATATAAAAGCATAGGGACAAGGGCTTTGGCACAGTGGGTTATTGCCCTGGCCTGAAGTGCTAGCATCCCATGTGGGTGCCAGTTAAAAAACCAGCTGCTCCACTTCTGATCCAGCTCTTTTCTGTGGCCTGGGAAAGCAATGGAGGATGGCTCAAGTCCTTGGGCCCCTGCACCTACGTGGGAGACCTGGAGGAGGCTCCTGGCTCCTGGCTTCTGATCGGCACAGCTCCAGCCATTGCAGCCAACTGGGTAGTGAACATTCAGAAGGAAGACCTCTCTCTCTCCCTCTCTCTCTCTGACTCTCCTCTCTCTGTGTAATATAAATAAATCTTTAAAATTATATAAAATATAATACAATCTCAAAAATATATTTGCAGTTCATTAAAGAACAATAAATATTTCTGAATATTTATATATTCAGAAAATATATAAACAATCTGAAGGAAATAAAGGACCAAAGGAAATGAAAATAATGATTGATAAAGATTAGTTCAAAGACCAATGAACATTTGAAAACATATCCATACTCTCTGAGAGACTGAACAAAAAAATCAAAATAATGCTTTCCAAGTCTTTATGTTCTCAGAAATCACAGTGTAAGTCAACAAGAGCTGTGTGAAGATAGAGGAAAAGGATACTATCCTGTGATTTGTCAGTTTTCACAACCTCCTAGGGAAAATTCATCATTACTTTTCTGATTGTTTTGCCCTTCAGAAATGCAAAAATATCCACATGGACATGAGTTCAATAATATAGAATTCCTTGGAATAGTATATATCAAGAGGAAATAGAGGTTAGGGCTGTGGCTTAATGGATAAAGCTGCCCCCTGCAGTGCCAGCATCTTACAGGGGTGCTGGTTCCAGTCCCAACTGCTCCATTTCCAATCCAACCCTCTGCCATGGCCTGGGAAAGCAGTAGAAGATGGCCCAAGTTCTTGGGCCCCTGCATCCACGTGGGAGACCTAGAAGAAGCTCCTGGCTCCTGGCTTCAGATCAGCCCAGCTCTGGCCTTTTTGGCCAGATATTTGCGGAGTGAAGCAGCAGATGAAAGATCTTTCTCTCTGTCTCTCTGCCTCTCTGTAGCTCTGCTTTTCAAATAAATAAACCTTAAAAAAAGAGTAAATAAGTAAAACAAATGTAAAATCATTGTTTATTGTACCTGATTTTTAAATGTATTGATTTTATAATAACCAGAATAATAAAATGTTGTGGGGAAATTAGGCACATGAGGCAATTCAAAGATGGCACCCAAAGGAAGTAAGGTGAGCGGTACCCAAAGTTGTTTGCCACCAAAGCTGATTGGCCACGCAGCATCAGTGGAGGTGACAACAACTGATGAGGAGTGTACAGACATATGGCTGGTCATGTAAAAAATTGCCCCATAAAATGACCTTTTAAGTAATTGGTTGGTCCTTATGCCCTGCCCCAATAATCCTGCTGTCTTGTGCTTTAAAAGGCTTTGTTGCATGCACAATAAATGAGGTCTTGCTTGACTTGACTTCTGGCTGCGTCTGACTGTCTCCAAGATGAGGAGGCTGGGAAATGGGCGAGCAGTGCACTTACATTTCCTCAGACCCAGTCAATCTTTGTTTGGGTGAACTAAGACCCTGCATCTGGCGCCCAACATGGGGCATGAACAGTAACTATTCGGAGGAGGCTAAGTGGTCTCTCAGGGTAAGTGAAACCCTCAGTATGGATAATGCGGTTTCCTCCAAAGAGGACCCGGCCTTAAAGGCCATACAGGACTTGGGAGAGCCCAGAAACTCAGAGAAAGATGGCAGGGAAAGAGAATAGGCTAAGTTTGATCAGGAACGCAGAGGCCCCATGGAGGTGCGCATTGTTGAAGTAAAAATGAAAGTAAAAATCACCCTGCCTAGCCCCAGAAGGACTGGAACCCCCCCATATCTCCCAGGGGCAGAGGTGGACTCCCCTTATGTGGAGCTGCAGAGGGAGTTGCGTGATCTGGACCCTTATGATTGCTGAGAGGAAGGAGGAGAAATAAGGTGACCTATGTGGAAGCTTATCCAGTGGACATAAAGCAGCATAGGGAAGTGAACTCTGGGCCTGGAAACCTGCCACCTCAGGCCTACCCTGTTAATTTAGTTCTGGGCAACAACAGACCTCTGGAGTGGTATCCCTGGGAAGTGAAGGACTTAAAGGAGCTTCACAAGGCAGTGGCAGATGATGGGCTAAACTCCCCCTGGGCCCAAACCCTGCTGCATGACATAGATTATCACCCATGCATCCCCAAGGACTGGTTGGACATGGCCAAGGCAGTCCTCGCGAGTTCCCGGTTCACAAAGTGGTGCACCTTATTTAAGGAGGAGTGCTGGGTGAGGGCCGAAGCTAACCGAGCAGCCCAGCCGGCTATCCCTATTACATACGCTATGCTGGCTGGGATGGGGGAGGCATTCTCTAAAGGGAACCAGCAAGCCACTCCATACCATGAACAAGTGAGGCAGGCAGGACATAATGGTTGGTACAAGCTGGATGAGGGGCCCACTAAATCTCCCATCGCAGGGGTGAGACAAAAACCAGGAAAGTCATTGCTGGATTTTATAGCCAGGGTCCAACACAGTGTCCATCATAAGTTGCCAGCTGGGGACCTTCAGGATCAGTTTGTTAAGATGCTTGTTTGGGAAAGAATGAATGCTGATCATCCCATGGTCTGTGCTGGCCTGAGGGAGGCTCATAAATCCCCAGAGGCAGTTTAAACTAAGTTGGAGACTTCAGGTGTGGCGGCAACCCCTAAAGACCCAGCGCTGCCTCAACCCACCACACCTCCAATTCTGCCAATGTGGCCACCCCTTTATGGGTGGCCCTCCCTTGGATCGCAAACCACAATCTTGTAAACAGTGTGCCTACCCAACCCCACGGCCAGTCCTGCTAGGCCCTGGCATGCACAGTCTTCCCTGTAAATGGGGGACCATGGCCTTTCTCTGCACTCTCTTCCAGTCAATGTGGCCTGCCGCACCCATGCAGGCATGGCCAGATATCTCTAGGGAGAGTACTCCCTAGGGCTGCTTTTTTTTCTCCCTGTTTAAGGGAAATGCCTCTGGCTACTACTGGCCTTACCTAAGGGAGTGAGAACCATAATCCATTAACCCTTTCCAACCTGATGGGTCTTTCTCTTTGCAGTTAATGGAACTTTTCCTCCCCCCCAGGGAAGTCTCTCATTCTCTGCTTTGTTTCGAGATGTGTTTCCCTGTCCTAAGCAAAGGACTCCTACGCTGATGACCATCCATCAAACACCAATGCCTCATCTTTAAAGTGGCCCCTCCATGGTGGCATTTGGCCCTGAGGGATCAGCTCAAAATCAGGGTAGTTTGACTCTGATAACATTCAAAAACTTTATCACTTCTGTGAATGTTTGGGAAAATGGAAGGAGATCCCATATGCTCAAGCTTTTCTGTCTTTGATCTAAACCTTCTATGTGTACTGCTCTCTGGTCAAGGTCCTATTGACCTCCAAAGTTTAAGCCCAAACATCAGCCATCCATGTTTGCAGCCCCAGCTACACTATCTCAGCTTACTATACCTCCCGCTCCCACCTAGGAATTTGGACTTTATCTTAGAACCAGGCCTGGACCAAAGTCTACTCTCCTTGTCTTATCAATGATCCTCTCCCTAACAAGTTTGGGAATGGCTGTCTCCATGGTTTCCAACTGGCCTTTTGTCCTTCTCTTGTTCCAGTTTTACCATAAGACTAGCAAGGGAGGGAATCCTCCCAAATTCTTTCTATGAAGCCAGCATCACCTTAATTCCTAAGCCGGAGAAAGATGAAGTATTGAAAGAGAATTACAGACCAATATCCCTGATGAACATAGATGCAAAAATCCTCAATAAAATTCTGGCCAATAGAATGGAACAACACATCAGAAAGATCATCCATTCAGACCAAGTGGGATTTATCCCTGGTATGCAGGGATGATTCAATGTTTGCAAAACAATCAACATGACACACCACATTAACAGACTGCAGAAGAAAAACCATATGATTATCTCAATAGACGCAGAGAAAGCATTTGATAAAATACAACACCCTTTCATGATGAAACCCCTAAGAGAACTGGGTATAGAAAGCACATTACTAAATACAATCAAAGCAATTTATGAAAAACGTGTGGCCAGTTTCCTATTAAATGGGGAAAAGCTGGAAGCATTTCCACTGAGATCTGGTACCAGACAGGGATGCCCACTCTCACCACTGCTATTCAATATAGTTCTGGAAGTCTTAGCCAGAGCTATTAGGCAAGAAAAAGAAATTAAAGTGATACAAATAGGGAAGGAAGAAGTCAAACTGTCCCTCTTTGCAGATGATATGATTCTTTATTTAGGATATCCAAAGAACTCTACTAAGAGACTATTGGAACTCATAGAAGAGTTTGACAAAGTAGCAGGATATAAATTCGATGCACAAAAATCAACAGCCTTTGTATACACAAGCAAGGCCACAGCTGAGAAAGAATTTCTAAGATCAATCCCATTCACAATAGCTACAAAAACAATCAAATACCTTGGAATATACTTAACCAAAGACGTTAAGGATCTCTATGAAGAAAATTACAAAACCTTAAAGAAAGAAATAGAAGAGGATACCAAAAAATGGAAAAATCTTCCATGCTCATGGATTGGTAGAATCAATATCATAAAAAATGTCCATTCTGCCAAAAGCAATTTACAGATTAAATGCAATATTGATTAAGATACTGAGGACATTCTTCTCAGATCTGGAAAAAATGATGTTGAAATTCATATGGAGGCCGGCGCCGTGGCTCAACAGGCTAATCCTCCGCCTTGCGGCGCCGGCACACCAGGTTCTAGTCCCGGTCGGGGCACCGGATTCTGCCCCGGTTGCCCCTCTTCCAGGCCAGCCCTCTGCTGTGGCCCGGGAGTGCAGTGGAGGATGGCCCAAGTGCTTGGGCCCTGCACCCCATGGGGAGACCAGGAAAAGCACCTGGCTCCTGGCTCCTGCCATCAGAGGAGCGCGGTGCGCCGGCCGCAGCGCGCCAACCGCGGCGGCCATTGGAGGGTGAACCAATGGCAAAAGGAAGACCTTTCTCTCTGTCTCTCTCTCTCACTGTCCACTCTGCCTGTAAAAAAAAAAAAAAAAAAAAAAAAAAAAAGGAAATTCATATGGAGACACAGGAGACCTTGAATAGCTAAAGCAATCTTGTACAACAAAAACAAAGCTGGAGGCATAACAATACTAGATTTCAGGACACACTACAGGGCAGTAGTTATCAAAACAGCATGGTACTGGTGCAGAAAAAGATGGATAGACCAATGGAACATTATAGAAACACCAGAAATCAATCCAAACATCTACAGCCAACTTATATTTGATCAAGGATCCAAAACTAATCCCTGGAGTAAAGACAGTCTATTTAATAAATGGTGCTGGGAAAACTGGATTTCTACGTGCAGAATCATGAAGCAAGATCCCTACCTTTCACCACACACAAAAATACATTCAACATGGATTAAAGACTTAAATCTACGATCTGACACCATCAAATTATTAGAGAGCATTGGAGACACCCTGCAAGATATAGGTACTGGAAAAACTTCTTGGAAAATACCCCAGAAGCACAGGCACTCAAAGCCAAAATGAACTATTGGGATTGCATCAAATTGAGAAGTTTCTGTACTTCCAAAGAAACAGTCAGGAAAGTGAATAGGCAACCGACAGAATGGGAAAATATATTTGCAAACTATGCAACATATAAAGGGTTGATAACCAGAATCTACAAAGAGATCAAGAAACTCCAAACATCAAAACAAACAACCTACTTAAGAGATGGGCCAAGGACCTCAAAAGACATTTTTCCAGAGAGGAAATCCAAATGGCCAACAGACACATGAGAAAATGTTCAAGATCACAAGCAATCAGGGAAATGCAAATCAAAACCACAATGAGGTTTCACCTCACCCCAGTTAGGATGGCTGACATATAGAAATTTTCCAACAACAGATGCTGACGAGGATGTGGGGGAAAAGGGACACTAACCCACTGTTGGTGGGAATGCAAACTGGTTAAACCACTATGGAAGTCAGGCTGGAGATTCCTCAGAAACCTGAATATAACCCTACTATACAACCTAGCTGTCCCACTCCTTGGGATTTACCCAAAAGAAATTCAATTGGCAAACAAAAAATCCATCTGCACATTAATGTTTATTGCAGCTCAACTCACAATAGCTAAGACCTGGAACCAACCCAAATGCCCATCAACAGTAGACTGGATAAAGAAATTATGGGATATGTACTCTACAGAATACTATACAGCAGTCAAAAACAATGAAATCCTGTCATTTGCAACAAAATGGAGGAATCTGGAAAACATCATGCTGAGTGAATTAAGCCAGTCCAAAAGGGACAAATATCATATGTTTTCCCTGATCAGCGATGACTAACTCAGCACCAAAGGGGAAACCTGTGAAAGTGAAATAAACACTATGAGAAACAATGACTTGGTCAGCTCTTGTCTGGACTGTTGTTGTACAATGTAAATCTTTTCCCAATTTAGTATTTTTTGTTTGTTTGTTTTTGTTCTAGTACTAGTGGTTGAACTCTGCAATTAACACACAATTATTCTTAGGTGTTTAAATTTTAAATGAAAAGTGATTCCTGTTAATTATGAGAGAGGGAAAAAGAGAGGGAGGAGATGTACAATTTGGGGCAAGCTCAATCGGACTTGCCCCAAATGGTGGAGTAAGAATTGTGCCAGGAGATCCCAATATAATCCCATCAAAGTGGCATGTACTAATTCCATCTCACTGGTCCAAGTGATCAATTTCAGTTCACAATTGATCACACTGATAGGTCTAAGAGTCAAAGAGATCACACAAACAAGACTAGTGTCTACTAATACTAATGGATAGAATTAAAAAGGGAGAGAATGATCCAATATGGGAAGTGGGAGACACAGCAGACTCATAGAATGGCAGATGTCCTAAATATCACTCTGGCCTCAGAATCAGCCCTTAAGGCATTCAGATCTGGCTCAAGAGCCCATGAGAGTATTTTAGGCATGGAAAGACAGGACACTCTGGAAAAAAAAGAAGAAGATCTAAATGAAAGATCTCTGCGAGTGAGATCCCAGTGAAAGGAACGAGGCCACCAAAGAAGGAGGTACCTTTCTCTGAAGGGAAGGGAGAACTTCCACTTTGACTATGACCCTGTGGGAATAGGATCAAAGTCGGCGAACCCTAAAGGCTTCCATAGCCTCAGCAACTCATGACTAGAGCCTAGGGAGATTACTGACGCCATAAACAAGAGTGTCAAATTGTTAAATCAACAACAGGAGTCACTGTGTACTTACGTCTTACGTGGGATCTGTCCTTAATGTGTTATCCAATGTGAAGTAATGCTATAACTAGTACTGAAACAGTATTTTTACACTTTGTGTTTCTGTGTGAGTGCATACTGATGTAATCTTTACTTAGTATATACTGAATTGATCTTCTGTATATAAAGATAATTGAAAATGAAAAAAAAAACTTGGTGATAAATTGGAAATTGCATAAAAAATTAATCAATTTTTTTAAAAAATATATCATGTAGGATCTCTGTCCTTAATGTGCTGTACATTGTGATTTAATGTTATAACTAGTACTCCAACAGTATATTTCACTTTGTCTTGCTATGTGAGGGCAAACTGTTGAAATCTTTACTTAACACATCCTAAACTGATCTCCTGTATACAAAGAGAATTGAAAATGAATTTGGATGGGAATGAAAAGGGAGAGGGAGCAGATAAGGGGGGGAGGGTTCGGGTGGGAGGGAAGTTATGAGGGGGGAAGCCATTGTAATCCATAAGCTGTACCTTGGAAATTTATATTCTAAATAAATTTAATAAAACAGACTTATTAAAAATCAAAGTTCTAAATTCTCTAAAATTTTGGTATCTCCAGAGGGACCCTTGATATGTCATAAGATCTATCTCTCATCTTGCAGAGATAATAACCAATCAGGATTTTTAGATTAAATGTGCTGCCAAGATGTAAAATGATTCAACACTCTACTAAAATTCCTCACAATTCATAAGAACCAAACAATCATCAAAAAATAAAGTTTTAAAAAACGAACTTATAAAACAAAAAGGGGGAATCATACAAGACCAGCTACAAATGGCTATGCTCACCTTAAATACTTTCAATTTTGCAAGACATCAGCCCTTGTCAGCCTTTCACAAACATTGGTCCCTCCAAGTACCCTACCTTTTGGTTAGGATAAAATGGAAAAACAAACAAACAAACAAAAACCACTAACGGGATGCTGGCAAGGACCAGACCCACTGATAAGATCTGGTAGAGGATTTGGATGTGTCTTCTCAGGGGAATTCCAATCCCATATGGGTACCTGCGAGAAACCTTAAATATCCCCCCTTTGCCGAAGAAGGTCACCCAGCAGGACACCCTCCTGAAGAGTAATTTTTCTTTTCTCTTACAGGGATAAAAAACCATATTGGACTCTCTGCCTCATTGTGACTGGATCATCATTGTACCTCAGGAGTGCTGCTTTTATGCTAATCGCTCCGGCATTGTCCAGTATAAGATCAAGACCCTCCAAGAAGACCTTGAAAAACAGTAATGAACTAAGCTCTAGTTACCTGTGGTCAGGCCTTGGGGGATGGCTTCCTTATCTCCTCCCCCTAGTGGGCCCCTTGGTCTTCCTTGTAAATTTGTCGAAGATCACATCGCTGTAGTCCAGTTAATGGTGGTCTGACAATAATATGCCACTCTTCAAAAGCCGGTTTATGCCGTTATTCAAGTGCCAGATTGGAAACTATACATCTGACCACAGCCACTGCCAAGATGTAGATTTATAATACATAATATCCTGAGTTGCTGAGGTAATAGCCAATGACGGGTAATATCCCCTGGGGCAGCCCTTAACAGCTGGAGTAGTAGTCAAAGATGGGTGAGATTCCTAGAGGGGGCAACCTAAGATAGATATGCTCCCTAAAGGGCTGATTCCAGTCAGCGGGGACAACCTAAGAAAGGCACACTCTCCTCTAAGTTCCTCTTTCTCTCTCTTTTATATAAAACAAAAAAGGGGGAATCTGCAGGGAAATTAGGCACACAAGGCAATTCAAAGATGGTGCCCAAAGGAAGTAAGGTAGGTGGTACCCAAAGTCATTTAACACCAAAGCTGATTGGCCATGCAGCATCAGGGGAGGTGATGACAACTGATGAAGAGTGTACAGACATATGGCTGGTCCTGTAAAAACTCAGCCCGTAAAATGACCTTTTAAGTAACTGGTTGGTCCTTACGCCCTGCCCCAATAATCCTGTGGTCTTATGCTTTAAAAGGCTTTGTTAAAGGTGCAATAAACAAGTTCTTGCTTGACTTGACTCCCAGCTGTGTCTGAGTGTCTCCGGAAGAGGGAGGATGGGAAATGGGCAAGCAGAGCACTTACCTTTCCTCACCCCCAGTCCATCCTCATTCAGGTAGATTAAGACCCTGAATAATGTAGTTAAATGATTGCATAACTACAGGGTCTTTTAAGTATTTTTAATAAAAATTAACATTTTTAGAAAATAATACTGATGCAGGGGCCAGTGCCATGGCTCACTTGGCTAATCCTCTGACTGCAGCAGCAGCATCCCATATGGGCACCAGGTTCTAGTCCCAGTTGCTCCTCTTCCAGTCCAGCTCTCTGCTGTGGCCTGGGAGGGCAGTGGAGGATGGCCCAAGTGCTTGGGCCCCTGCACGCACTTGGGAGACCAGGAAGAAGCACCTGCCCCTGGCTTTAGATCAGCATGGTGCAGGCCATGGCGGCCATTTGGGGAGTGAACCAATGGAAGGAAGACCTTTCTCTTTGTCTCTCCCTCTCACTGTCTATAACTCTACCTGTTCAAAAAAAAAATACTGATTCATAAGTGATAATATTATGTCACTTTAATATATAGTTTGAAGTCATAAAAAGCAATATCAAATATTTTTAGTGTATAACACATATTATTGATACCTTGTATGAGACACATGGAAGTCCATGGCTGCTATAAACACTGCATTAAGATACATATTGCTTCCGGTGGAGGAAGGACAGGAAAGACACCAACAAGCGTCATTTGCGGGTCTTGACTGATGAACTACCTCATTGATGTTTAATTACAATTATAGCCAATGTTGAAAGTGATCACATTTGTTAGAATTGGGGAGTAAGTACAATTCTTTTTGCAATTTTTTATCATTATTCTCCTTTCATATATTTCTATTGACTTAAATGTTGATAATACAACTTATTTTGAATATTTGCTGACTTGTTTTTAATAATGGATAATTGTGTATGTTTAAATATCAATTTAAGTAATCCTGAAGGAAGGTGAAGTATGTTTTAGAGAGATTTACTAATTGGAATATAGTTTTCTCAGAGATACACAGGAGATTTTAAATATATTCTCATTGAAACGTTGGCAAATCTTTCTTTTATATAGCTCTAGATTCAAACAGGTTTATAAATATTTACTAATGAGTTTAAGATTTATTTTCTGTTGAAAATCATTGTTAGGATATGAGAAGATTATATTGTTTGAGAAAACTTCATTTCAAAAGTAATTCTTTTTATGTTTTGCCTTATTTAATTTAGTATAGCTGTAACTTCAGTTATTTAAATAATCTAGTTTTTATATGCAAGTGAGCCAGCAATATTTTCTTATAATTCTGTGAGTAAATAAAATGAAAAAGTCATGGGATATCTAAGAAAATCTTGTAATAAACATTTTAAGTTTTAAACCTTTGGAAGACTTGAAATTTCTTTAAAGTGTCTTCTTAGAGGTTTATCTTTTAGCATTTTAGACACTTTTGACTTTTCTAAAGCTAGGTATCAAGACAAAAAGATTCTGTGGAATATATGATATCCAATAAGTCATAGAAGGCTTTGATGCCATTTCTGAGAAATCTCTCTTTTTTTGGTATGATCCATCCTAGAATAAGAAAAGATTTATAACTAGAAAACAACCAGCAGTGAAATGTCAATGTGAACCTCCAGAATTACTTCTACGTCTCATTACAGTAATTTTTATTGTTACATGAATAGTAGTTATGATAAATTTTCACAAAGCAAAAAACAATGTATTAAATCAAATTCACTTTAGTGAATTATTTAAGGGTACTAAAATGGAACATATACTGTATTGGCTTAAATATGATGAGATTCATAGCTTTGGGATAAGATAATGTATTTTCTTTAAACATTGTTTGTCATTTACTATGATTTGTGATATATATATATATATAGTTAAGGAACCACATTCAACTTTAATATTACATGGATGTTTTTCAGGTCAAGAACTTATATATATATATATATATATATATATATATATATATATATATATGCAAGTTAAAATATGTGACTATCTTGTTCCAGAACAAATTTTATTTGTCCTCTCAATGAAAATAACTGAAATAAAACATTAAGAAAACCTTATATACTTACTTTTCTTAGACGATTCAAGTAATCATATAAATTATTATTATCTTTTAAAAATTCCTAAGAAAAAAGCGTCTAAATATTCTTTATTGATGGCTGAAATATTTCTCTTAGCTGTAAGTTTCAGTTTTGGCTCAGTGTATGAGCAGTGGTAGAAAAACCTTCACAAACCAAAACTTTTATGTATCAATTTTTTTAGAAGAGAAATTGTAAGAATACTCAAACCAAAATGTCCCTTGAATAAAATGATAATCAAGAAAAAAGCTACAACAGAGGATAATTATTGGCTATAGCATATATTCAGTGTTCTGATTTCCTTATACAGAAAGTCCTTCATATATTTTCATTTATTAACAAAGAAACATATTAGTTAATATGTAGATGATTTATTTTATAAGGTAGCTTAATTATGAAGTTACTGACATTTGTACTTTATTCATTGTCAACAAAGATAATTAGCCAAACTTTTTTAGCTCTCTTGCTAACTCAGAATTATATGATGTCATTGTAGCTTGGCAACATACCCTAGAGAGTATAAAATGACTATGCCTATAATTACATTCATTCACAGGGATAAGTGTACCTCTTCAGATTCTGTAACCCAGAAGATTCAGCACTTTTAAAGGATTCATGGACCTCACCTAGGATGGGACTCAACAAAAAATGCATGGGGTGAAACTCATGGATGTTCCATTCAGGCTACTGTGCAGATCACATTCTAATGCTCAAGTTGAAGAGGGAAATCTCAAACAATCTGAGGATGAATATGAATCATCTACAGAGATTGGGACAAGGTTTATTTTGAAGATTATAACAATGGTACCATGAGTGGTAGAAGACTTAGAGAATATGTCATTAACTACAGCCATGTAAAACATATACCATCGTGTCTGTCTTTTTTTTTTTAAACTATGAAAAAATGTTGAAATTTTTCCAGTTATCATGAAAATTATAAACCTGTAGATCTGAAATGCTCAAGAAAACTATAGCAAAAGCAACGTGAATAGGGCCGGTGTTGTGGCATAGCAGGTAAAGCCACTGCCTGCAGTGCCGGAATCCCATATGGTCACTGGGTCTAGTCCAAGCTTCTCCACTTTCAATCCAGTTCTCTGCTATGGCCTGGGAAAGCAGTAGAAGAAGACCCAAGTCCTTGGGCCCCTGCACCCATTAGGGAGAGCCAAAAGAAACTCCTGGCTCCTGGCTTCGGATTGGCCTAGCTCCGGCTGTTGCAGCCATCTGGTTAGTGAACCAGCAAGTGGAGGAACTCTCTTGCTGCCTCCCCTTCTCCTTTTGTGTAACTCTAACTTTCAAATAAATAAATAAATCTTTTAAAAAAGGAAATTCTGGCCGGCGCCGTGGCTCAACAGGCTAATCCTCCGCCTTGCGGCGCCGGCACACCGGGTTCTAGTCCCGGTCAGGGCACCGGATTCTGTCCCCGTTGCCCCCCTTCCAGGCCAGCCCTCTGCTGTGGCCCGGGAGTGCAGTGGAGGATGGCCCAAGTGCTTGGGCCCTGCACCCCATGGGAGACCAGGAGAAGCACCTGGCTCCCGCCATCGGATCAGCGGGGTGTGCTTGTCGCTGCGCACCGGCCGCGGCGGCCATTGGAGAGTGAACCAATGGCAAAAGGAAGACCTTTCTCTCTGTCTCTCTCTCTCACTGTCCACTCTGCCTGTAAAAAAAAAAAAAAAAAAAAAAAAAAAGGAAATTCTACAATTATAAAAAAGAAAGAAACATGAAGAAAACTACACTAACACACATAATAATTATATTCATCAGAAGCTGTGGCAAAGAAACTATCTTAAAAGTCTCAGCCAGTGGTGCGGCTCACTTGGCTAATCTTCCACCTGCGTCGCTGGCACACCAGGTTCTAGTCCCGGTCGGGGTGCCGGATTTTGTCCCGCTTGCTCCTCTTCCAGTCCAGCTCTCTGCTGTGGCCCAGGAGTGCAGTGGAGGATGGCCCAAGTGCTTGGGCCCTGCACCCCATGGGAGACCAGGAGGAAGCACCTGGCTTATGGCTTCGGATCGGCGCAGTGCACCTGCCGTAGCAGCCATTTGGGAGGTGTACCAATGGAAGGAATACCTTTCTCTCTCTCTCACTGTATAACTCTGCCTTTCAAAAAAAAAAAAAGTCTCTGGAGAAGCATGTTTCAGATATGAGCGCAGATTTCTCCTCAGAATTAATGCAAGCTATGAGACAGTAGGGCAACACTGTTATGTACTACAAGAAAGCTTTGCCCACTTAGGCGTCTATGTGGAAAGAATTTTTTTTTTAATAAAGTAAAATAAAGTCTATTTAAAACACTGAAAAATAAGGAACTTTTTGGAAAAAATCATGCATGAACATTTTTAATAAAAGAATATACATGTATTAAACAATCTGACACATAATGTGAATTCTCTGCACTGTTTATATTTGTGAAGAGAAGCAAAAAATACAATTGAAATGGATATTGTATAGAGTACAAAGTGTGGCATAGGAACACTGTATAAATGGAAATGTCTCATATCTGATGAGAAATATGGTGGACACAGTAGATGATAACAGAGAGGTTGATATCATATTAAAGTATTATTATGCATAAAACCAGATAGACATAAAGCTGGTAAGAACTCAGATTCTGTGGAGAGATATATTAATGCCTGAATTTTAGTAGCACTCTCAGTAAAGTATGAATGTCTAATACCTGTTCTTTCCTCATTCTAAATAATTCCTATTGCTATATAGCAAGACAAAATACTGAAGGAATTATACATTTGGAGAATAAGTACTGAACTCATTTTTGTATTGAATGGGAAATCCTAATTAAGAACCAAGATAGAAGACCACTGTTTGGCTAAATTTATTTTATTGGAACTCACTATGGAATTGGCTAATATAAATTTGAGGCTATAAGCAAAAAGAAATGGTAGAAAACAAAAGGTACTTGAAATTATCTAAAATTGCCTACTTGTACTAGATTGAGTCAGAGAAATAGACCAAAAACAGAATGCTGAAAGATACAATTCTAATGTTAAGGGATAGACTAAGAAACCGAAACCAGTAATAGAAACTAAAAAAGAAACAGACTTACTATTACCCACTCCATTTCTTTACCCATAAAATATGCCATTAGATGTGTAGCTTCTCTTTAAAGTCCTTCGTTTATTGCTTGTTCTTTCAGAAGCCACCGATATCTGAAGCTTACATGAATTACCTAACCTTAAACTCTCTCCATCTGTTGGAGTTAGCTCTTTTTTGTTCCTTCAATCTCAAACTCTTCCTCATATTTATTTCTTTAGTTCTATTGAAAAACTCACATTATTATTATGCCCTAGACTATTTATAAATTTCCTCCATATTAGGCAATATTTAAATTCAACACTAAAAGGAGGAATTGGAAGCAATAAGAGAAAACTTGCAAGTATTATTAAATATGAACTCATCCTGGAAATTGATGGCCATGTTTCATACAAGAAGAAAGCATCCTTGGGAGTTACGAAGGCGGAAAGAAAGAAAGGTAGGAAAAGTATGGGATAGCAGGAAAGTACCAATCACAATGAAAAGGGCCATGCAAAGGCAATGAAAAGGCACTTCTGTGTAATTCTTTGTAAAAGTTTGAGATACAAAATTAGTTTTCTTGATTTCAATGGTTTAAATACCAAGTTAAAATTTAAGTTCATCCTGAAAGTACTGAGCCATTGAAATTCTTTAAGCTGGTGATTGATACAAAATTTTATATTATAAATATGACTAAAGCATCAGCCTGGAGACTAATAGAGGACAGATGAAAGAGTAGATAAAGGAATTGATGGAGAATTCTAAGTCTTTCGGTAATACTTGCTTGCATTTTAATTTAATTGAATCATTCTACATTAATCTGTCTTCAAGGAAAAAGTACATTTAGAGAGTCTGGAACTTTCTGATTAAGAAGAAAATCTACATAACAAATACAAGGTTGTAGAGTAACTATGACAAAAATGTTTACTAACTTTTACCCTGAGGCAAATATATCTCATTTTCTATAAATTGGGCTGCTTATAAAATAAATATAAATTATATATAACAGTTTAGAAATGTTAAATTCCATAAGATTAAACAAATTTCTTTTTAGTTGAGTTCTTGATATTTTTACTCTGGTAGAAGCTGAATATTTTGTTGTGAGTTTATTCATGCATCTCTGTAGGGAAGCCTGTATGGAGAGGATCTGAATCCTTGAACAGCAATTAACACAAATTTATAGCCATGGGGGTAAGCCACCATGAAGGCAGATATCCTGACTGCAGTTAATCCTGGGTGTCTTTTGAGTGCCTTCTTATGAATAATACCAGCAGATATAGATTTCAATTTTTGAAGTATATAAATTGTCAGAGATGATAAATAATCACTGTGATTTTATTTCATTAAATTTTGTGTAAGTTTCTATGTAGTAATAAAAATAATTCATGGTTAATTGAGATGGGGCACAAAAATAAGGGGATACACTAACTAAATCAATACAGTGCATGGCTGTTCAGAATTAATTGCTCACTGACAATTTTATATTGTTTTTTTGGCAGTTGTTGCACACTCCTTTAACTAAGTGATGAGATAGTGAGAAAATCATCAGAACCATCAAAGGGCTTGCTGTTTGTCAGAGCTGATGTGTTGTGCTTTAATGAAGTTGAAAATGAGAAGATTCCAGAATATTTGGGGCCATTTGGTAATGAATATATTTATTCTAAGAACTGTTGGGATTTATAAATAAACAATTGCAAAAGAAATACACTGGATAAAACTGACAGCATGACCAAAATAATAATCCATCAGGGCCTGACTTATCAGGATCTTTCTTCAGTGAATTTAATTCAACAGTGGTATTTGAAGAGAAAAGAAAAATGAAGACTTCATTTAAATATTACTTAATATATATTACCGTAAAGGATCAACACTCTTGTATTAGTTATGACATTTTAAAAAACAGAGATTTTTGCTCAGTTCCCAAATATAAATCACTGCTTAGGCCTAAAATGCATTGACATAAGTGGAGAAGGAGTTCCTTGAGAAGGAACTGCCTGACACTACACCAGTGTTTACCACAGTATTTTTTTCTCCAAAGGAATCAACAGCTATTTCTCATATTCACTAAATGTTTAGAAAATAGAATACTCAGACCTTTAGAGAACTATGTGATAGATAGTCTGAGCTGACAGTGTATTGATACCAGGAAATCAAAAAGCCATCAAGTATCCTGAATCTTTAACTCCTCATTAGAGCAACAATGAAATTGTAGAACAAATTCCTTTCATAGTGTTTACAATAGTTGTACAGCCAGTAATGCTGTGTATTCTCTTAGTGCAAGATCAAGATGTGTATCCCCACAGTTATCAGAACTCTGATTACATTAACTATGTATTTAAAAGTAAGTATAATTCATAAAGACTCATAGCAGTCACTTATCAAAATACTCTTTCAGTAGCAACATCTGGTAGAATGACTTAGTACATACAGGGCAAAATTCACAGACATGAGAAGATGCAAGGATATTAATATCCAAAATATCTGAATTTTTATTCTGTACTTTGATGAGTTCAAAACCAGATAGATCACAGGAGATGATAGTGATCTTTTCTAACCTTAACTATGGGATCATAGCTTCCCTTATGAATGCGATATCTTTCTAAAATACATCACACAATTCGTACTACCTGGCATATGTTTATTTATGTATCTTGTCGATCCCAGCCCAGCCATAACAGGATCAAAAGCATTCTGAATTAATAGACAGATGGCAGTACATGCTTACCAATAACTCTCAAAACTACATTAATCTCCCATGTTCTCCCTGATATGTGGCAACTAATAGAGTACCTAAAAGGTAATGTATGGAAGTGAAATTGACACTTTTGAGATGTGGTGACTTTGAACAGTCCTTGTCTCAACTGTTGAGGAACAGTATTCTTTTTCCATATTATTTGTTGAACTATTTAGTTAGTGTAGGGTTAATCTCATGTGCATAAAGTTAATTTAGTATAGATCTTATTAAAAAAAATAAGGGGATGGCACTGTGGCATAGTGGGTAAAGCCTCAGCCTGCAGGGCCAGCATTCCACATGGGCACTGATTTGAGTCCCGGCTGCTCCACTTCGCATTCAGCTTTCTGCTATGGCCTGGGAAAGCAATAGAAGATGGCCTACATCCTGGGAAGAAACTCCTGGCTACTGGCTTTGGATCAGCACATCTCCAGCGGTTGTGGGCATCTGATGAGTGAACTAGCAGATAGAAAACCTCTATCTTTCCTCACCCTCTCTCTCTTTCTCTCCCTGCCTCTGCCTCTCTGTAGCTCTTCCTTTCAAACAAATAAATAAAAATCTTTAAAAAAAGAAAAATGGGAATAGGAGAGGGAGGAGGATTCAGGATGAGAGTGCAGAGGGAAGGAGGTAGGAACAAATTTACTATATCTATAAATTCGTATTTATGAAATGCATAAAGTTTGTAAAAATCATATGCGTTTCTTTAACAACAAAAATACAGCAGATGAAAAAAAAAACACACTAATTCTCCTATTCTCAGTAACAATACATTTGAAGAAGCGTATACTCTATGGACAGCACACAGATATCATTATGATGTCTTAAACTGAAAGCATTTGAATCAATTATTTTAAAATATTTTATTTACTTATTTTGGGAAGCAGAGTGATGGAGAGAGAAACTCCATCTGCTAGTTTACTTCCTAAATGCATGCTAATGTAAGGGCTGGGCCAGGGTGAAACCAGAAGCTGAGAACTCAACTTAGGTCTCCCATATGGTTTACAAGGACATGACCAGTAGAGTCACCATTTGTTGCCTTCTCAGGTATGGGTTAGCTGGAAGCTGGAATCAAGAGTATAGCCAAAATTTGAACCCTGGTGCTCTAACATGGGATGTTGGTGGACCAATCAGTATCCCAACTTCTGGACAAAATGCCCACCCCTGAACTGCTTTTTGAACTCTAAATGAGGCCAAGAACAAGAGAGGATACTGTAACAATTTGAAACTTTGGCACTAAGTGGTACTGTATTATCTCTTAAGCTGTGTTACTCTGCTGGTGCCATGATAGTAGAAAAATCACTTCTAGTGTATAGATTAGGCAGTTAGAAATGGCAAAAACATGTATGTAGGTGTCCTAGACCTACATGCCAAATGCTATTGCATTTAGATTTATCCTTTACACATTATAGATGGTTTATAAGATCATCCATAAAGAGGGAAAAATCAGGTTCATTTCCTGACAGGGTTGAAATAGCATAATTGGTATAAATTTAAGTTTTTTTCGACTTTATTTGTCTAGAACCAAGAAATAGAAATTAGAAGAGGTCCTTTCAGTCACACATTATGAAATTTATCTACATAATTTTAAGATCTGTTAACAACGTTTTAGCTTACTGAAGAAGGACATTTTTATTTGGGGTATAGTAAGAGATAAATTAAACTGTTAATTGGTCCTATTTTATTTTTGTCCCAAAAAACATTTTGGAAATATTGGCAATTACAAATGATCTCTTAAATATTTGAATTAACTGTGTAGAAGAACTTATATTTCATAATGGATGTAACATGGTATGTGCGCATTGGAGCTGCAGTATATGTTAAAATTTAAGGATACAGGAAACCTGACCTTGTAGACATTTAATAATCCACAATTTCAGAACTCTAACAACAATAGATGCTGGAGAGGATGTGGGGGAAAAGGGACACTAACCCACTGTTGGTGGGAATGCAAACTGGTTAAGCCACTATGGAAGTCAGGCTGGAGATTCCTCAGAAACCTGAACATAACCCTACCATACAACCCAGCCAACCCACTCCTTGGGATTTACCCAAAAGAAATTAAATTGGCAAACAAAAAAGCCGTCTGCACATTAATGTTTATTGCAGCTCAACTCACAATAGCTAAGACCTGGAACCAACCCAAATGCCCATCAACAGTAGACTGGATAAAGAAATTATGGGATATGTACTCTACAGAATACTATACAGCAGTCAAAAACAATGAAATCCTGTCATTTGCAACAAAATGGAGGAATCTGGAAAACATCATGCTGAGTGAATTAAGCCAGTCCAAAAGGGACAAATATCATATGTTCTCCCTGATCAGTGACAACTAACTGAGCACCAAAGGGGAAACCCGTTGAAGTGAAATGGACACTATGAGAAACAGTGACTTGATCAACTCTGGTGCTGACTGTTGATGTACAATGTAATACTTTATCCCTTTTAGCATTTTTTGTTCTACTTAATACTATTGGGTTGAACTCTGTAATTAACACACAATTATTCAGTTAAATTTAACTTAAAAGTGATCCATGTTAAATATAAGAGTGAGAATAAGAGAGGGAGGAGATGTACAATTTGGGACATGCTCAATCGGACTTGCCCCAAATGGTGGAGTTAGAAACATGCCAGGGGATTCCAGAAAAGGCTGCCTGGACCCTTTGTACCTTTGTAGTTGGGTCTTTAGCAGTAGGAGTAGGAGTACTAGTGAGTTGTAAGAATTCTGCATGTGTGTGACACAGGTCCTTTATCAGTTGCATGGTTTAGAGCTGTTTTCTTGTACACCTGGCTGATTCTGCAGCAAAGCACTTAGGTCCTCCAAGGCACACTTGGCTCTGTATTATGCCTGTTCACAAACCTGGTGCTCCAGGTCCACCAGAGCCTCTGTGTTCTCCTCACTCCCCTCACCCAGGCGACCATAGACATGGATGTGTTCCCTTTATCAACATTTCTCAAGACTCCTGGCAAGTTGCATTATGTGCCTAGATAGGAAATTAACAGTACCTCACACATGCATTCACATTCTGGCAGCCTGAGAGATCTTGTTCCATGACTGAAGGTACAGCCATCCAAGGGTGTAGGGCTCCAATCTTTCCCAAATCTCTGCAACCAGTCAGCATTATTTCCAAAAGACATCACCCATGATGCTTTCCTCCCAAATCCTTTAATGTCACCTCAACTGGCCTTCGTATCCCATAAAGCTACTCCACTATCACCTTGCAATACCACTCCACTATCACCTTGCCCCTCAGATTCCACGGCACTGTTCCTTCTCGTTTAGAATGTTCTCTCACAGCATCTGATAAACTCTGATAAGCCTTGGCACAAGTCTGGAGTCTTGGCTTCTCTGTCATCTACTCTGAGGGTCCTTCTAAGTCAGCCACAGCAAAACACTCTCCGCCCTATGACCCATGTCTTTTTACTTACAGAATTCATGTACTTGTCAGTTTAACACGGGTTCTCACTTGATAACTGAGCACCAGAGGGCAAGCCTGCCAATGAGGGGATCTTACAGGACCTGGCAAAAGGTTGGTCGCACAACAGCCAGGTCCTCCCTTAGGTGGGGTCTCACAGCAGGGGCAAAACATGCCTCAGGTCTAACTGATATTCCCTAGCTCTGGCACTCAGAGTTTGAAAACAGAAACAGAATCCCAGAGAGCCCATGCTGACAGAAAATTTACCAAAAGAAACCCTACTGGTCAAAGGGGAGTACAAAGATATTATCCAAGTTTTAAAAGAAAAAAAAAAAAAACTTTCCAAACTTGCCAACCCAGACTACTTTTCCCAGTGAAGCTCTTATTGAGAAATGAAGGTGACATAAAGGCTTCTAAGACTTGCAAAAACTGAAAGTGCTCACCACTGCCTGGGCAGCCTGAAAAGGGAGACGTAAGATTGTACTAAAGATAGAAACACAGAGGGCAATGCACGTCACAGAGAGTGTGAAGGAAGAAAGCTTCTTAGTTAAAACCAAGGATTTTCCAAACAAACAATAGAAATATGTATGGAAAATGATAGGACAAAATTATTATTTACCAAAAATAACACTGAATATAATTGGAATGGGGCAAGCTCTGTGGCACAGTGGTTAATGCCCTAACTTGAAGAGCCGGCATCCAATATGGGCGCAGATTCTAGTCCTGGCTGCTCCTCTTCTTATCCTGCTCTCTGCTATGGTCTGGGAAAGCAGTAGAAGATGGCTTGGGCCTCTGTACCTGCCTCTCCTTTTCTCTAACTCTGTTTTTCAAATAAATAAATAAATCTTAAAAAAAGAGAAATGTAAATGATGATGGGTCTAAAGTGAAGCATAAGCTCTAATAGAATAATATCATAACAATTAAACACTTTATTTTCAACAATAGGCAGACCAATTAGACAAAATATCAAAAAAGATACAATGCAAATAATCTAGACTATTGAGCAGAGGAACCTAATAGACACCTACTGACTAATCCATTCTACAGATTAAGAATACAAATTCTGTTCACAAGTATATGGAATGCTTTCTAAGATAGACCATACACAAAGTCATAAAACAATCTTCAAGAAATTCAAAACATTGAAATACACCTTATGTCTTTTCTAACCATAATGGAATGAAGATTGATATTAATAATGGAAAAGAAACTCAATAAATTATACAAGTACATGGAAACTGAACAAAATGATCCTTAGCTATCAGTTGTTCATAGAAGAAAAGGAAAATAAAATAATTCTTGCAAGTAATGAAAATGAAAAAAAGCAAAGCATCAAGATTTATGATATATAGAAAGAGCAGTGTTAGAAGAAAGTAGGTAGTTACAAGTGCCAGCATGCAAAATGGAAAAGTATAAGTAAAATAACCTAACAGTACATACCAATTGCCTCGACACACAAGAATAAACCAAACCTAAAATTAGAAGGAAAGAATAGTAAACATCAAAGAAGAAATAGACAAAACAGAAAACAAAAACACTATATAAAATCAGTAAAATGAAGAGCTGTTTTTGTGAAAAAAATTTTAAAAATATTAAACCATTAGCCCAACAAACTAAGAAAATTCACAAAATCTGTGATAAAAAAGATATGTTACAACTGATGATACAGAAATACAAAAATCATTATGCAATTATTACAAACAATGGCATACCAACAAATTGGAAAATGTAGAATAAATGGACAGTTTCTGGGCACACACAATTTGCCAAAATTGAAGTTTGAGGACATCAGAAATCTGAATAATCCAACAACCAAGGTTGGTAAGTTGTTAGTAATAAATAATATCCCAAGAAAAAAGTCCAAAACTAGATGAATTAACTGCTTAATTCTACCAATTCTTATCAAACTATTCAAAGCAATTGAAAGGGAGGGAAACCTTCCAAACTCATTTTATCAGGCTAGCAGTACCCTAACTCCAAAATCAAAGACACAGCAACAAAGAGAATTATTGACCAGTATCACTGATGAAGAGAGAGGCAAAAATGTTCAACAAAATTCTAGCAAATCAAATCCTAAAGTACATCAAAAAGATTTTCCACCCTGAACAAATGGTATTTAGCCCAGGGATGCAAGGATGGTTCAACATACACAATTCAATATAAATGATACATCACATCAACAAAATTAAAGTGCCAGTGTTGTTGCATGGCAGGTTATACTGCTACCTATGATGCTGACATCCCATATTGGTGTTTATTCATGCCCCAGCTGCTCCTCTTCCAACCCACTTTCATATTAATGGCCTGGGAAAAGCAGCAGAAAATCACCCAAGTGATTGGACCTCTACCACTCAAATGAGAGGCCTGTTAGAAGCTCGTTGGTTTGTCCTGGTCCAGCCCTGGCCCCTGTGGATTTCTGGTGAGTGAACCAGTGAATGGATGATCTCTCTTTCTCTCTTTCTCTCTTTCTCTCCCCCTCTCTTTCGAATTCTTTCAAATAAATAAATTATTCTCTTATAAAATGCAGGATAAAAATCAAACAATTATCCCAATGATTACACAGAAAGCATTTGATAAAATACCCCACTGTTTAATACTTAAAAAAAAAAAAAAACTTTAATTGGCTGTAGAAGGAACATACCTCAACACAACAAAGCAGAAATATGACAAACCCGTCATACTGAATGATGAATTGGAACGGCACAACCCAGAGGGATTTTCCACCAAACTGATGCTATGCCTTGGATTTTCTGGATATACCACTGTAAGACCAAAGCTGGAAAATCTTGTCAATTGACTGAACTTATTTTCTGGTTGTTCATTTTGTCTAACCTCCTCCAGTAATTACCCCTGTCCCTTTAACAAAATCCTTTTATGCTGGCTTGTTCAGTGAAAAGAGAATTCTTTGGGTTCAGATATCACTCTTCCACAAGACTTCCAGCTTCTTGAAATAAAGTCTTAACCCTGAATTGTTTATTGAAGCAGCAAGCAGCAAGGGCCTGATTATTTGATGACAAAATCATTAATTATATCTTAATTCAAAAATCTAAAAAAATGTAAAACACAAAAGTATGTTTACTTTAGTTTCTTTTAGTCAATATATCATGTTAAGCCTTCATAAGAAAATTACAAGGCATTGTAGCGGTGAGAAGACAAGTTTGAAAAAGCAAACCTCAGAGCCATACTCAAACACGGCAGAAGTGTTAGAAGTATAATACTGGATATTTAGAACAACTGTGATTAATATGTTAAGGACTCCAAGTAGTGAACATGTGAAAACTGATGTCTAATGTAAGTGATATAGGCTAACCACGAAGCTATGTAGGTCTGGAGATTTGGAGGTACCAGCATGTCACTACTCCTCAATCCCTGTCCCCACCCTGCTCCAAAAGTATTACTGTGCTTCTACTTGCCAGTCAGTATGCTCCCCTTTCCTGGGATGCATCTGCTTCATCCAGGATCTTGGAGATGATGCCATGAAAATACGGATATTGAGCCCTACGTGGAATTTATGGAGGTACTATAAGATTCAAATCAATGTCTTCACCGCATCATCTCATTAAAGAGGTCAACTGGGACCGACGCTGTGGCGTAGCCGGTGAGACCACCACCTGCATTGCCAGCATCCCATGTGGGCTCTGGTTTGAGACCCAACTGCTCCACTTCTGATCCAGCTCCTTGGTATGGCCTTGGAAAGCAGTAGAAGATGGCCCAGGTCTTTGGGCCCCTGCACTTGTGTGGGAGACCCGGAGGAAGATCCTGGCTCCTGGCTTCGGATCAGCACAGCTTCAGCCGTTAGGGCCAATTGGGGATTGAACCAGTGGATGGAAGACCTCTCTCTCTCTCTCTCTCTCTCTGTCTCTCCTCTCTCTGGGTAACTCTGCCTTTTAAATAAATAAATAATTTTTTAAAAAGAGGCTAACTAAGGAGAACTATCTCTTCCACCGTAGATCATGACTGGAGGGACTGCTAGAAGCCATCTTTGCCTCCATTCCCCACCACTTTTTATTTTTAGCAAATCTGGTCTGTTTGCCACTCATAATGTGGATCTCTCTGTGTGGATATTTTTGTTTTCCCATCGTTTGAATGAAATTTAACTTATATATGTCAGTACTAAGAATGCTTATTGTTGTACATGAAAAGAGCCTGCAATAAAAACAAACACGTTCCCCTAACTCACTTCATAATTAGAGATGGGAATTCTTAAGATCTTGTAACAAAAAAGTGAAAGAAAATGCTAGAAACAAAAGCAACAAAAGAGTCCTTTTATTAATTCAGGTTTGCGATGCTGGTTAAAATTTGAAAAAATAAATCAATTAATGTAGTCCATTATGTCACTAGGCTACGAGAAAGTAAACATAATGCTGTATTAATAGGTGAAGAAACAGCATTTGACAAAATCAATACTTATTAATTTTATTAGCTCTCTGTTAACTATCATTAGAAATGTATTTATTTAACTTGATAAAGAACACTTACAAAAGACTTACTTAATATGAGACACAATTTTCTTTCCTTTTAAGATGAGAATAAGAATTCTATTTCCTTTCTCACTATTCTTAATCAAGATTTAACTGGAAGTCATGGCTAATATATTAATCACAGAAAAGCAAATAAAATGCTAATTAGTTGGAACAGAACAAATAAAACTGTCTTTGCTGACAATATGTTTATTTATGAGAAAAATCCTAAAACTCTAGACCAAATAATGCATAGAACTAATAAGTGATTACAAAAAAGAAAATGCAAAAGTATTTACTTTCCAATATATTAACTGCAAACAATTCACATTTGTAACTGAATACAACACCAATTATAATAGCACTAAATTATAAAAATACCAAGGTATGATTCTCTGCCTCCCGGTGTTGGCCTTAGCTGGAAGATAGAATCTGGTGCAGAGCGAAAACTCAAGCCTAGGCATTCCAATATGAGACAAGAGAATAAAAAGTGGCATCCTCACCATTGTGCCAAGTACCTAAACAACCAATGCATAATTCTAATGCAATATATGCAGGATCTATATGATCTGATATAATATTTTTTTAAAAAAATCTAAATCAATGGAAATGTATTTCATGTTCTTGGATAAAGATGTTCAATATTATTAAGGTATCAACTCTTCCCAATGTGCTCTATAGACCCAAAGCAACTTAAGCAAACTCTCAGCTGAATCATGTAGATGTTTAAAAATTTTTAAACTTTTTTATGAAAAGATAAAATATCTAGAGTAGAAGCCAATGACACTAAGAAGAACAAAGCTGGAGTATTCACATTGCCTAATTTCATAGAGATACAGTGGTCAGCACAGCATAGTGCTAGTGGAGCAAGTGCTAGTGAATCAAGTCCCTGGAACAAAATAGAGAGCCCAGAAAACAGATTCATATAGATACAGTCCACTGATCATGGATGAAGAATGAAGGCTATTCAGTCAAGTAGGGACTACATTACAACAAATAGTACTAGACCACCTGGGTATCTGTACATTAAAAAATGTAGACTCAGAATTTGAAGATTTTCAAAAATTTGCTTGAAAGGGATCATAAGTCTAAATGTTAAAATAACAAAGCTTACAAAAGATGACATAAAACAAATCAAGTCCACTTGGAGTAGGCAATGCCATTTTAGATTCAACAACAATAGCACTATCCATGCAGGGAAATATAGTTTAACTGAACATAACTGAAATTAACAACTTTTGTGTTTCAAAAAATCCTGTTAAGACAATTAAAAGATAGTTTTCAGATTGGGAGAAAATATTTGCAAAAGAAATTACAGGATTGTTATACCAAATATATAAAGTCTTAAAAACCAAATGTAAGTAAACAACTATCCTGATTAAAAAATGATTTAAAAAGATAGCACAGAATATATAGTTATGACAATTATATAAGAAAATACATTAAATATCATACATTGTTAAGTAATTTAAAATTAAAACAAAAATGTGATACCACGATACTCCAATTAAAATAGTTAAAATTGCTAATACTGAGAAAGAGGTGCTGAGGATATGGAACAAAAACATTCATTCATTACTGGCAGGGATACAAAATTCTGCAACCACCTTGGATGTTACAATACCAGTTTCTAATTAGGCTGCATATAAGCTATCAAATGATCCAGGTATCACACCCTTCGATATTTACACAAAAGAATTAAATATATATGTGTACACAAAATTTGTGCATGTTTGTAGCAGTATTATTCAGACTTACTGGAAATTGGATGTAACCATGGTTTTTAAGAGGTAAATAGATAAACATATTGATATGTCCAGATCATAAGTTAATATTCAGAAAGTTGAAAGAGGAAAGGAAGGAAATATTAAGGCATAAATAAACATAGAGGAACTGTAAATAACAAAAGCAAACATAAGAGTGTCTTAAAATCTTCATAGAAAATGAATATGATAAAAATTATACAAGATTTAAAAATTTTTCCAAAATAAATTTATCATCTAATTTCACTTTCTATGTATTTTTTGAAGTATTGTCATATAGAAAGGCTATATAGTGTATGATTTTCCTTTTTTTTGAAAAGCAAAACTGTAGTAATATTTAAAAGATCAGTAGTTGCCAGGTTTGCCAAGGAAGCAGAAAACAGATAGAAAAAAAGATATGTAAAACTATATTGTGAAATTTATAATGGCAGATTTATGACATGGTATATTTATTAAAATACATATAAGTGTAAAACTTTATTATTTTACTATAACAGGTAATTGTGAAGACATTTCATCATTATCAGCTTGATACAATAAGAAAAGGACAAACAAATTCTATTTGGAGATTCCTTAGATTTTTTTTTTAATAAAGCTTTTATTTAAGAATATAAATTTCCAAAGTACAGCTTATGGATTACAATGGCTCCCTCCACACACAACTTCCCTCCCACCCGCTACCCTCCCCTTTCCTGCTCCCTCTCCCCTTGCATTCACATCAAGATTCATTTTCAATTCTCTTTATACACAGAAGATCAGTTTAGTACATATTACGTAAAGATTTCAACAGTTTGCCCTCACATAGAGACACAAGTGAAAATACTGTTGGAGTGCTAGTTATAGTATTAATTCACAATGTACAGCACATTAAGGACAGAGATAGTACATGATTTTTTTTAAAAAAATTTGATTAATTATCTATGCAATTTCCAATTTAACACCAAGATTTTTTAATCATTTTCGATTATCTTTATATACAGAAGATCGATTCAGTATATACTATGTAAAGATTTCATCAGTTTGCACCCACACAGAAACATAAAGTGTAAAATACTGTTTCAGTACTAGTTATAGCATTACTTCACATTGGATAACACATTAAGGACAGATCCCTCATGAGACGTAAGTACACAGTGACTCCTGATGTTGATTTAACAATTTGACACTCTTGTTTATGGCGTCAGTAATCTCCCTAGGCTCTAGTCATGAGTTGCCGAGGCTATGGAAGTGTTTAGGGTTCGCTGACTTCGATCTTATTCTGACAGGGTCATAGCCAAAGTGGAAGTTCTCTCCTCCCTTCAGAGAAAGGTACCTCCTTCTTTGATGGCCCCATTCGTTCCACTGGGATCTCACTCACAGAGATCTTTCATTTAGGTCTTTTTTATTTTATTTATTTTTTTCCCAGAGTGTCTTGGCTTTCCATGCCTAAAATTTCTCATGGGCTCTTGAGCCAGATCTGAATGCCTTAAGGGCTGATTCTGAGGCCAGAGTGCGATTTAGGACATCTGCCATTCTATGAGTCTGCTGCGTATTCACTTCCCATGTTGGATCATTCTCTCCCTTTTTCATTCTATCAGTTAGTATTAGCAGACACTAGTCTTGTTTGTGCAATCCCTTTGACTCTTAGACCTATAAGTGTGATCAATTGTGAACTGAAATTGATCACTTGGACTAGTGAGATGGTCTTGGTACATGCCACCTTGATGGGATTATATTGGAATCCCCTGGCACGATTCTAACTTCATCATTTGGGGCAGGTCCGATTGAGCATGTCCCAAATTGTACATCTCTTCCCTCTCTTATTCCCACTCTTATATTTCACAGGGATCACTTTTCAGTTAAAATTTAAACACCTAAGAATAATTGTGTGTTAATTACAGAGTTCAACCACTAGTACTAGGATAAAAAAATACTAAAATGGATACTGTTTGAGAAGGAAAGGGAAGCAAATGTCAGGAAATGACATACTGTTTTCAGTTCAGGGAATAAAGGAATATTACTTCACTTAGCTACCTAACCATTATCTAAATTGACATACTGAGGATCATGGCATGACAGGGAACACTGACTGAATCTAGATATTTTGTTGGTTACTGAATAGTGGAGTTATTTTGGCAATTCACTCCAGCCCTCTAGGCTTCATTTTTTTCATTGATAAATCATAGGTCCTGTAGATAAAAACAATTAAATAGTGCATTGTATAGGATTATCTAAAACTGGACTGGAACATGTTTGTATTTGTCTCTGAAGGCCCCTTTAAATCTACATATGTCCACAATAAGGACAACTTGTAATAGGCAGCTTCAATTTTGAAACATCCTTGATGATTTTCAGCATTACCTTGTCTTTGTTATGTAGATTGAAGGTTTAACACCTGGTTTGAACAGTCTAGCATAGCTATGTGAACAATAGTGTATGAAGATTTGGCATTAAATTTTTTCCAGTGTTCTTTTCAAACAAATAGACCTTGGTGATTGTTAATACAAAAATGAATCATCATATACAACTGTTAAAGAATCCTGGGGACTGGAACAAGTCTCAGGCAGAGAAGGTTGTTCATATTTTGTTTAGCTTCCTGTATTTTATCTTTATAAAATCTTCCAGGATTATAACTGGTGGAGTCTTATGAGTCCTTTTAATTTTCCTACATATGTACTGAATCAAAGGATCATACTTCTATGACTTCATGGTTTAAATTCATGGCCAAGATTTCAAATGTTAGGACTTTCTTAAAACCTTGTAGCTTTTTTATATTATTCAGTGACTAATGAAATAAGAGCAATTGGAAAACAGATTTCTCTATGAAGTCAATAAAAAATAAGAAATATATTAGAATAGCAATGCACAGCTTGAATCTTAAAAATTCTACATAGTCAAGCTCCAGTGATTTTTCTAGACTACAAAAAAACCCCTGAAGATTTTCTAATGATGCTTTTCAAAAATAATGAAAAAGCTAATATTCTGGAAATATCTATATTTACATTTACTAGAAGTAATTGGCTGTAATGATTGTAGACATAATAAACATTAAGTCACAAAGTATAAAAAGACAATTACTATATGATGATAAGCAGTCACTTCATCAAGATGATATATAAATTTCAGATGTATCTGCACTTAACATCAGATCACCTAAAATAAAAGATGAATATTAACATAATTGAAGGAAGAATCAGAAAGCAATAAAATATTAATGGGAACTTCAATATCCAACTTTTGCCAATGGAAGGATATTCCAGACAGAAAGCCAATAACAAAGTAGTGGACTTAAAACATCACTATACAACAAATAGATGTAGAAAACTTAATCAGAGCATTCCATCCAAAAATAGCAGAATACATATTCTTTACAAATAAAAAAAGGAACATGCTCCACAATAGATAATATATTGAACCAAGAATAAAACCTCAAGAAAATTCAAGAAGTTTAAAATAATATCAAGAATTTTTTAAAGATTTATTTTATGTGAAATTCAGAGCTATAGAGGGGAAATTACTGAGAGAGAGGGAGAGAGAGAGAGAGAGAGAGAGAGAGAATCTTCCCTCTGCTGGATCACTAATCAGATGGCTGCAACAGCCAGGCTTGAGCCAGAAGCTTCATGTGAGAAGTTAGGGTACAAGAAATTTATCTAAATATGATGAAATGAAACCAGAAACCAGTTATATACTAAAGATTCACAAAGTGTGGATTTTAGACAACACAGTTCAGATCAACAAAACAACCAATGGATCTTATACACCAATTTTAATTCATGAGCATGGAATAACCAATATCATCAAGATGTCAATACTATCAAAATCAATTGACAGATTGAATATAATTGCAATCAAAACACCAAGGACATTCTTCTCAGCACTAGCAAAATGATGTTAAAATTCATATGGAATCACAAGAGATCCTGGAGAGTTAAAGCAATATTACACAACAACAAAAAAAGCTGGAGGCCCCACAATACCAGATTTTCTTTTTTCTTTTTTTTTTTTTTTTTTTTTTTACAGGCAGAGTGGACAGTGAGAGAGAGACAGAGAGAAAGGTCTTCCTTTGCCGTTGGTTCACCCTCCAATGGCCGCCGCGGTCGGCGCGCTGCGGCCGGCGCACCGCGCTCGTCCGATGGCAGGAGCCAGGAGCCAGGTGCTTTTCCTGGTCTCCCCATGGGGTGCAGGGCCCAAGCACCTGGGCCATCCTCCACTGCACTCCTGGGCCACAGCAGAGGGCTGGCCTGGAAGAGGGGCAACCGGGACAGAATCCGGTGCCCCGACCGGGACTAGAACCCGGTGTGCCGGCGCCGCAAGGCGGAGGATTAGCCTGTTGAGCCACGGCGCCGGCCTAGATTTTCAAATCATATTACAGGGCAAATATAAGCAAATAGCCTGATACAAGTGCAAATATAGACATGTAGAGTAATGGAACAGAATAGAAAATCCAGAAGTCAATCCATGCAACTAAAACCAATTTATCTTTGATAAAGGAGGTAAAATCAATTGCTGGATAAAGGACAGACTCTTTAACAAATAGTGCTTAGAAAATTATTTCACTGTGTTCAGAAGTATGAAACAAGACACCTATCTTATAATTTATAGAAAAATTAACTTAAAACGTATCAAAGACCTAAATCTACAATCTGATACCACCAAGTTACCAGAGGAGAACATTGGCAAATCTCTGCAAGACGTGGGCAAAGCCAAAGATTTCTTGAAAACGACCTCAGAAACACAGGCAATGAAAATCAAAATTGACAGACAATATTACATCAAGCTAAGAAGCTTCAGCACTGCAAAGGTAGCACTCAGCAAAATGAAGAAGCAACTGACAGAATTGGAGAAAATATTGGCAAACTATACAACTTGATAAAGGGTTAATATTCAGAATCTACAAATAGTTCAAAAAACTCAACAACAACAAAACAAACAATCCAGTTAAGAAATAGGCAAAGGACGTGAACAGACACTTTTCAAGAGAGGAACTTCAAATGGCCACAGATAGAACAAATGCTCTTGATCACTAGCCATCAGGGAAATGCAAATCAAAGCCACAATGAGGTATCACTTCATCCCAGTTAGAATGATTCTTTTCCAGAAATCAATAAAGAATAAATACTGTCAAGGACGTGTGGAAAATGTACCCTAATCTACTGTCAGTGGGAATGTAAACTAGAACAGCCATTGTGGAAGACAGTATGGATATACCTCTGAAAGCTGAAAATAGATTTCCAGTATGACCCAGAAATTCAACTCTCAGGAATTTACCAAAGGAAAAGAGTGATCTGTACCCCCATGTTTATTGTAGTTCAGTTCAAAATAATTAAGATTGAAATAAATCCAGATGTCCATCAACAGATTAAAAAAAGAAATTGCGGTGTATGTGTAATATGTAATACTATTTGGCTATGAAAGAAAGAATGAAATCCTGTTTTTTACAACAAAATTGATTCAACTGGAAACGATTATACTTGGTGCAATAAGCCATTCCCAATTACACAAATACCATATGTTTTCTCTATTTTGTGGTAATTAATAGAGTATCAAAAATTAATTTATAGGAGTGAAATTCACATTTTGAGATCCAATGATTGTTTATAGCCCTTACATCTACTGTTGAGAAATAGTATTTCTTTCTTCTTACTCCTTGTTGAACTCTTATTGGTTTAGGGTTATTCTTATAAGTGAGTATAAAATAAACTGAAAACAGATCATTGAAAAATTAAGAGTGGTAATAAGATAGAATGGCAGAGGAAGTTTGGGAGCATGTGTGGGAGTGAAGGTAGGGTTGGAAGTACTACTATGTTACTAAATCTATATATGGGAAATAAATGAAATCCATTTACCTTAAATGAAACAATCAAGGAGCCGACACTGTGGTGTAGCTGGTAAAACCACTGCCTGCAGTGCCAACATCCCATATAGGTGCCAGTTCGAGTCCCGGCTGCTCTATTTCCAATCCAGCTCTCTGCTATGGCGTGGGAAAGCAGTAGAAGATGGCCCAAGTCCTTGGGTCCCTGCACCCACGTGGGATATTTGGAAGAAGCTCCTGGCTCCTGGTTTCCGATCCACCCAGCTCCAGCCATGGCTGCCAAATGGGAAGTGAACAAGCCAATGGAAAGCCTCTCTCTCTCTCTCTCCCCCCACCGCCTTCTTTTTCTGTGTAACTCTTTCAAATAAATAAATAAATAAATCTTAAAAAAGTAAAAAATTAAACAATCAAAAATAAAAATAAAAATGTATATTGATACAAATGAAAGTGAAGACAAAACACAAAAATGTACATTATGCAGCAAAAGAAACACTTTTGGAAACTTTTAGCAAAAAATGCCTACATCAAGAAAAAAAGAAACATTTCAAATGAGCAGCAAAAAAAATCACACCTAAAGGAAAGAGAAATGAAATAAGCTCAATGTTATCAACATGGAAAAAAATGTATGTTTTGAAAATCAGAGTAAAAGTGAATGAAATAGAAGGAAGAACAAAAATAGAAAAGAATAATGTAATTAAGAGTCACATGTTATTTATTTATTTAAAAGACAGAGAGACATAGAATGGGCATATATGTAGAGCGATCTTGCATCTGGTTTACTCCCAAAATGCCACTGGGTCAAGCCAAAAGCATGAGCCAGGGACTCACTCTGCTTCTCCCTCAAGGGTAGCAAGGACATTAACTACATTAGCATTTAACTGCTTTCTGTCAGGGTGCATATTAGCTGAAAATTAGAATGGGGAACACAGCCAGGAATCTAACCCAAGTACTTAAATATGTGATTTAGATGTACCAAGTGTCAAGAGTTGTTTTTTTTTAAAAAGATAACCACAACTCTCAACACTGCAGCTACAATAAAAAAGAATGGACTCAGATAAAGTTAGAAATAAAAGAGGAAGCATTACAACTGGTGCCATTGAAAACAGAGATTAGTATGAACAATTATTTTTTTTTTTATAACGCTTTTATTTAAAGAATATAAATTTCCAAAATACAGCTTATAGATTACAATGGCTTCCCCCCCATAACTTCCCCCCCACCCGCAACCCTCCCCTTTCCCACTCCCTCTCCCCTTGCTTCACATCAAGATTCATTTTCAATTCTCTTTATATACAGAAGATCAGTTTACTATATATTAAGTAAAGATTTCAACAGTTTGCCCTCACATAGAGACACAAAGTGAAAAATACTGTTGGAGTACTAGTTATAGTATTAATTCACAATGTATAGCACATTAAGGACAGAGATCCTACATGATATATTTTTTTAAAAAATTGATTAATTTTCTATGCAATTTCCAATTTAACACCAAGATTTTTTTTCATTTTTAATTATCTATATACAGAAGATAGATTCAGTATATACTAAGTAAAGATTTCATCAGTTTGCACCCACACAGAAACACAAAGTGTAAAATACTGTTTCAGTGCTAGTTATAGCATTACTTCACATTGGACAACACATTAAGGACAGATCCCACATGAGACGTAAGTACACAGTGACTCCTGAAGTTGATTTAACAATTTGACACTCTTGTTTATGGCATCAGTAATCTTCCTAGGCTCTAGTCATGAGTTGCCAAGGCTATGGAAGCCTTTAGGGTTCGCTGACTTCAATCTTATTCTGACAGGGTCATACTCAAAATGGAGGTTCTCTCCTCCCTTCAGAGAAAGGTACCTCCTTCTTTGATGGCCCCATTCGTTCCACTGGGATCTCACTCACAGAGATCTTTCATTTAGGTCTTCTTTTTTTTCCAGAGTGTCTTGGCTTTCCATGCCTAGAATATTCTCATGGGCTCTTGAGCCAGATCTGAATGCCTTAAGGGCTGCTTCTGAGGCCAGAGTGCTATTTAGGACATCTGCCATTCTATGAGTCTGCTGTGTATCTCGCTTCCCATGTTGGATCATTCTCTCCCTTTTTGATTCTATCAGTTAGTATTAGCAGACACTAGTCTTGTTTGTGTGATCCCTTTGACTCTTAGACCTATCAGTGTGATCAATTGTGAACTGAAATTGATCACTTGGCCTTGGTACATGCCACCTTGATGGGATTGTATTGGAATTCCCTGGCACAATTCTAACTCCATCATTTGGGGCAGTTCCGATTGAGCATGTCCCAAATTGTACATCTCCTCCCTCTCTTATTCCCACTCTTATATTTCACAGGGATCAATTTTCAGTTAAAATTTAAACACCTAAGAATAATTGTTTGTTAATTACAGAGTTCAACCAATAGTACTAGAATAAAAAAATTACTAAAATGGATAAAGTATTACATTGTACAACAACAGTCAGCACAAGAGCTGATCAAGTTACTGTTTCTCATAGTGTCCATTTCACTTCAATAGGTTTCACCTTTGGTGCTCAATTAGTTGTCACCGATCGGGAGAACATATGATATTTGTCCCTTTGAGACTGGCTTAATTCACTCAGCATGATGTTTTCCAGATTCCTCCATCTTATTGCAAATGACTGGATTTCATTGTTTTTGACTGCTGTATAGTATGAACAATTATATGCCAACCATTTGGATCACCCAGAATAAATACATAAAAATCTAGAATCATGCAATTTTGATAGTGAATCTAGAAGAAAGAAAATGTGAAAAAATCAATAACAAGTGAAATACCTGTGCAGTAATCCAAAAACTCCCAAGAGAGAAAAGCATGTGAGTTAATGGTTTTACTTGTAAATTTGAAGAAGTATTTATTTCTGAAACATATATGTATATTTAAAAGGATGACCGAACAAGGGGATGAAAGAGAGAGAGAGAGAGAAAGAAAGAGAGGGAGAGATTCCATCTGTTCACTCCCTAATGGCCACAAACAGCTAGAGCTGGACCAGGATGAAGCCAGGGGTCAAGAAATCCATTTGTGTTTCCAACGTGAGTACCAGGAACTCAGGTACTTGAAACATCATCTGTTGGTTCCTAGGTGTATGAGTAGGGAGTTGAATTGGAAGTGGAAGGCTGTGCTGCAATGCCTGCTCCTGATATCCGCGTTTTTATATCAAATATATAATTTTGTTTCTATATCCAAATGCATATGAATTTTGTTTAATCATCTTCTCACGTTATATGTTCTAGTATTTCCAAGTCAACATTTAATGGTAGTGTTTAATTCTTGGCTTTTCCTCTAGTGTTGGTGGGAAAGAATTCAGTCTCAAGTAATTAACCATGAAATATTAAGTGTAGGCATTTTGTTGGTGTATCTTTTTTGATTAAGGCAATTGCTTTATACTCCTCTCTATAGGGCTTTTTTATTTTTAAATCATGTATAGATTTTGATTTGCGGCTCATAAGCTCTATTTGTGTTTTAGCAAGATCACACGAGTTTCTGCTTTCATCTATTATGTTGAATTATATTGATGCATTTGCATATTTTGGAATGATCAGAAACTGAAATGATCACTACTGTGTGTAATAAGGAGATACTCTTAGAAATAATTATTTAAAGCTTATCTTACATTGCATAAATATGAATGCTTATTCTGATAATTTGAATTTCATGTTGTTACAATATTGAATAAAAATTAGCAGTACTTTATAGTATTTTTTATTTTTGGGTGGCTACATCTTTAGTTTTTAATAGCCATTAAAATTAAGTCTTATTAAATATCAGAGTATAAAAAGAAATCATCCATTATTTTGAATTTTTTTGGTGATAAAAGTATTAATTTGGGAAAAATAGGAACTATAATATGTTGGCATGGCTTGAGTTTCTCTGAATTATTTTATTTAAATAATATTTCATTCTTTCTTAGTTTTCTAAACTTATTTAGTGGGTACTTCATTGGATTAGACAAATTCATACATTATCGTGTGAAATGAAATGAAAATGAAACTAGTTTCAGTATATGAATTCAAAAATTTCAATATTTTTTGGAATAAATACTCATTTCATCGATTGTATCAGAGAAAGAGTTTTAAAACTGTGCTATGCACCATTTACTAAGGAAAATAAATTTGAAAACAATTATATGTATTTATAACTTAAAATATATTAATAAAGTGTCAATAAGAAAACTTCAGTTGTGTGCAGAGGTGTGTTCGATTTATGTTCAGAGATGATTTAAATCCTAAATGCTGTAGAATTCCAAAAACTGGATTTGTTAACTTCATAAACTACTAGTAATGAAAAATGCTGTCAACCTTTTTTTACATGACAACTAAGAATAGTTCCCTCCTTATGATAAAAATCAAAGTTGTCTTCTCTATAAGCAAGATAAAACTGTAGATTAATTGCTTTATGTCACATTAAAATTTAAACAATATATATTATTCTTAAGCTCATTTAATAATCAATATATTTGACAAGCTCATGATTTCAATGATCACAAAAACACAACAAGCAATAAAACATTAACATATTCCATCATCATATTAAGCTAAACTATCTAGACAGGGTTTTCCTTCTATATTGAAAGATATTCTTTCTTCCACCACCCCCTTTTGCAGATTTTTCCTTTTATTCATATATATTATAAAATAATTTGAAAACATGTAAAACTGCTTTTGAATACATTTATTTGTTCATTAAGAGACAATTTTACAGGGGCATTGATTTTATTTATCAAAGCTTTCACTTCATGATGTAATCACCTCCCACAATTCCTACTTCATAACACATACACATTGAAAGTTAGGGTTTAATACACAGATTTGAAACACATGTGAAAGTTTACGCCATAGTGTTAATAAGCATTAATGATATTCCTGAAATCTAGTGTTTGGCATGAGGGTGAGAGTATGGACATACAAGGGCTGTGTTATGGTGAGATATCCCTCACGATACCAAATTGATTGCACAAGTTCTGACATTGCATATATTAATACATGCACATTTGAAAGGCCCAACCAATCTTTGAAAGCATGAAATACTTCACCTGTGTAGCTAAACATTTTGTTTTTCGCTTCAGTCTGTGACTGAGAACAAAAGAAACACACAGAGTGGGCATACGAAGCATCCTCTGGTTTAATGAAATTTCCATCTGAATCAGAAAATTTGTAACAATCTATCATGAACTAGGAAGCAATGCTTTTTATGGACACATTCATTAGACTCTATCAAGGTTCCCTTTCCTTTGTAAAGTCAAGGCAATTGATTTTAAAAGAGAGAAAACTTATTATATCAAATGGATACTGTGTGAGTAACAGCCCACATAAGGCTGTTCAGCAAAATTTGGCAAGTCAGTCTAAAGGCAGAGAAGTTACGGTTTCAGTGAGAAAAACACATAAATCAAAATCATTCCAAGCCTTCTCACTTCTATGTTTTATTTCAGATTCCTAGAGAATTATAACAATTCTCACCTCCTCAACCTACTACATTATGTTAGTATTGTTCACTTGGACCAGCAGTTTCCCAGATCTGCAAGTTCCAAACAGACAGAAAACTGAATATATGTCCCATCTTTTCAATTCTTCCAGAATCATGTCTTCTTCTGAAGATATTTTCATAATTTTTCTTCTGCTAGGTGTATTACTTTTTTGTTGAATATGTGCATGTGTATGTATCTGTGGTTTTGTTCACATATATATGTGTCTGTATATGTGAGAAATTTCTAATTCTTTATCTTTGTAAGTTAGGGATCTGTTTCATTGTTCCATTGTTACTGTTTTTATTCCCTTTATTTTCAGGAGAGAGAGAGAAGGTGAGTTCTCGTCATTGGCTTATTACTCAAATGTCTGCAATGGCAGTGACATTGGCAGGATGAATCTGGGAGCAAGAAACTCAGTTCAGATCTCTAACGTGGGTGGCCAGAACCCAGACACTTTATTCATCTCCTGCCGCCTCCCAGAATCAAAGTCAGCAGGAATCTGGAATTGACAGCAGAGCCAGGAATCAAATCCAGGTATTACTTTGGAGGATATAGGTGTCTTAACTGTTATGCCAAATATCTAACAAATATCTAACTCAATTATTTCTTTTACATTGACTTATATTTGAAGCCATCCAAAATACCGATTTCCTTTTTTTTTTTTTTTAAATGTTTATTTATTTGCAAGTCAGAGTTACAGAGAGAGAAGAGGCAGGGAGATCTCCCATCTGCTGGTTCACTCCCCAAATGACCACAATGGCTGGAGCTGGAAACATCTGAAGCCAAGAACCAAGAGCTTCTTCTGGGTCTCCCACATGGATGCAGAGGCCTAAAGACTTAGGTCATCTTCTGCTTCTTTCCCAGGCCACACCATGGAGCTGGATCAGAAGCAGAGCAGCTTAACCCACTGCACTGCAGCACCAGCCCTCTAAACATTGATTTTTCAAAAATTCTTCCATTCTTGTTATGACATTCTCTAAAGTTTTCTTTAAAAAAGATGCATTTATTTATTTGAAAGTAAAAGATACACAGAGAGAGGAAGAGATAGAGAGAGAGATCATTCAACCAATGTTCCACTCGCCAGATGGCAATAAAGGCCAGGCCTGGACCAGGTTGAAGCCAGGTCAGAAACTTTGCCCAGGACTCCCATGGCTGACACAGGCCCACACACTTGGGCCATCCTTTGCTGCCTTTCCCAGCCATTCACAGGGAGCTGGATCAGAAGTGGACCAGCTGGGACAGGAACTGATGCCCATATAGGACTCCAGCATTGCAGGCAGTGTCTATACTCCACTAAGCCATAATACTGGCCCCTTTCTCATGTTTTCATAAACCAGTGTGAATCATGTAGAAAACAGCTTTGAACAAAAGTACAGGAGATACATATACATCCATACTATATCAGATTAAGTCATGTACTTAAGTTATACAATACCCTAAAACTGAGAGCTAAGTTTTGCTAACAACTTGAATAGACTTCACGTGTAGTTCAGCAAACAAAATAATCTTTTTTATAAAGATGTATTTATTTATTTGAGAGGCAGAGTCACAGACAGAGAGAGAGACAGAAAGAGGTCTTCCATCTGCTGGGTTACTCCTCAAACGACTGAAATGGCCAGAGCTGGGCCTATCTGAAGTCAGGAGCCAGGAGCTTCTTCAGGGTCTCCCATGTGGTACAGGGGCCCAAGCACTTGGGTCATTTTCCACTGCTTTCCCAGGCCATCAGCAAGGAGCTGGATTGGAAGTGGAGCATCTGGGGCTCAAATCAGAGCCCATATGGGATGCTGGTGCCTCAGGCAGAGGCTTTACCTATTATGCCACAGCATAATAACTAAATGGCACCATTTGTAACTTACAAAGGACAGTACATTATGACTTCATGGTACAATGCCAAATTCAGCTTTCATTTAGCATTTTACTGTGTTACATATGAATGTCTTAGTTTTCATAATGTTTTAGTTGGAATTTTAATTTTCTATGTGTTGATGCTTCATAGTGTTATTTTTGCAAATAATATAAAAATTACAGTATTTTCCAACTAGCATAAAGAATACATCCATCAAAATATTTTGAAGTGATAAAAACATTTATATTAAAATTAGGAAAACTTGTGTTTAATATATACACTGAGACTGAAAATAATATATGAAAACTTGATTGCTCAAACAACACATATAAAATAAAAAAATTATAAGTCCTATTAATAAAAATAATGTGTGTAATTAAGTATACATTTACACAGAATGACCATAAGCCTGAAAGTTTTAGATACTTTAAAAACAAAACATGTATTGATAAGTGTTTCAAAAGTTCAGGTATATGCTCTTTCAGAGAGCAATAGGAGAAAACACACTATGAAGTGGTTAAAAAAAAGCCAAAGTAATGCAGAAAGCAAAGGCTATATAAAAATAAATTCAAGGTCGGCACCGTGGCTCAATAGGCTAATCCTTAGCCTGCAGCATTGACACATGGGGTTCTAGTCCCGGTCAGGGCGCCGGATTCTGTCCCGGTTGCTCCTCTTCCTGTCCAGCTCTCTGCTGTGGCCCGGGAGTGCAGTGGAGGATGGCCCCAGTGCTTGGGCCCTGTACCCCATGGGAGACCAGGAGGAAGTGCCTGGCTCCTGGCTTCGGATCAGTGCAGTGCGCCAGCCGAAGCGGCCACTGGGGGGTGAACCAATGGCAAAAAGGAAGACCTTTCTACCTTTCTCTCTGTCTCTCTCTCTCACTGTCCACTCTGCCTGTCAAATAAATAAATAAATAAATAAATAAATAAATAAATAAATTCAAAGCAAAAAATCAATGAGAACTGAAGTGGAGCATCATAAAATATGTCATTACAGCGTTAATTCACTTATATGACTTTTATAGTCATCTTAGCAATGTAGATGTCCATCACTCAAGCTTACCATGAATTTTTCACAATTTACCATGCATTTTAATTTTTCTTTTTATGCCCTAAACCAAATTTGCATGGTTAAAATTATCTCTAAAATAAACTTACATAAAAAGATAAATATATTTTTTGTTCTTGTCTATTTCTTCTCTGTGAGTGCCTTTGTTTAAATCAATGCTTCACCTCCAATTTCAGCTTCCTGCTAATGCACACCTGGGAAAGTGGCAGGTGATGACTCAAATATTTGTTTCCCCACCACCCACATTGGAGGCCTGGACTGAGTTCTGAACTCTGGCTTCAGGCTGGCAAGCCTCCATCAATAGAGGACATTAGGGAAGTAATGTAGTGGATAGCAGGTCTTTCCCTCTCTGTCTCTTTCTCTCTGCCTGTCAAGTATGAATAACTAAGTAAATAAATATCAAAATAAATAAAGCATACCGTCACACAAATATATGTGTGTCTTGGTGCATTCCTGTGTGTACATTTGTTTCTATTTGGACCCAAGCTCTCTAGCACCCTGTTATAGTCACAGATATGTTCCTGACCTATCAATTAAAATTGTGCTAAAAAAATGACACTTCTAACTCAAATCTAATTAACCTAAAAAATCTCCAAGGATATTATAAACAAGAAACCTGACACTCAGAGAAGAATGTATTACTTTACTATGAGGCTGTCTCAGAATTGCTACATTAATTACACGACTTACCCATTCTCCTGAGAATAATAGTGGTTAGAAGAGTTTCTCGGCCGGCGCCGTGGCTCAACAGGCTAATCCTCCGCCTTGCGGCGCCGGCACACCGGGTTCTAGTCCCGGTTGGGGCACCGGATTCTGTCCCGGTTGCCCCTCTTCCAGGCCAGCCCTCTGCTGTGGCCCAGAAGTGCAGTGGAGGATGGCCCAGGTGCTTGGGCCCTGCACCCCATGGGGAGACCAGGAAAAGCACCTGGCTCCTGGCTCCTGCCATCGGACGAGCGCGGTGCGCCGGCCGCAGCGCGCCAACCGCGGCGGCCATTGGAGGGTGAACCAACGGCAAAGGAAGACCTTTCTCTCTGTCTCTCTCTCTCACTGTCCACTCTGCCTGTAAAAAAAAAAAAAAAAAAAAAAAAAAAAAAAAAAAAAGAAGAGTTTCTCTTACTCTCGCTGTGCTAATACTAAGATTCTCTAAACTCATGCTAGTTGACATAACAAGTTTGTTTCCTACTTCTCCCTCAAATCAACCTTTCATTATGCTGTAGCTAGTCTTCTCACTTTTCCACAAACTCCCAATATTCATTTCTATACCAGTCCCTCTTCCTCAAAAGCCACTATATCCACAATTTTTCCCCTGTTTTACATTTCTTACTGACTTCTGCTCTCACCTGCAATTTTCAATACTTTTTACTCCAGGTGCAACCTATGCAGTTGTATTCAATGTTCATATTGTGAAGCAAATGTCTCCACTGAAACTGAAATATTATAACCACCGTGATCAGTTCTATATTACAGAGTCATTCAAAGTCACAGGACATAAATTAATACCATAAAATCTTGCTTTCCAAAAGAATGGCTCACCAATGTGTTTTGTAGCCCCAGGGTACTCTTTTGCTTGAATAAGAAATTCTAATACCTAGAGCAGCAAGGTCTCTAGCTAACTGGTCATTTCTCTAAAGCAAGGCTACATTTAAAATTGCTGTTTTAACAAATGGTTAAGATAAAGGGGGAATGCTGATAAAAGTTTCATGTGTAGCAATTTGCTTTTCAACTACTTTACTTGCTATACTTGCCTTCCTAAAATTGTAGGCCTCAATGGCAAGAGTTTGTATTCCTGACTTTTGTGTGGCTAGAGCAAATGATAAATAATAATAAGTTTTACACATTACAGCAGCATTTCTAAATACAGGCTAAAGATTTTTGGTTATAGAATCGATTTTGCCCAGGATATATTTTACATTATATTTTTCCCTATAGACTATCTTATAAAAAGCTATGTAATGAAATTGTGTGAAATTTCTTCTAGAAGTCCTTGATTTGATGATTAATCTGAAACCAGAGCATGGTAAAATGAAAGGACTTACCCATAAGAATTCTATTAGAAGGACTCATTATAAAGAAAAGTTGGTATATATAAATACATGCACACTCATATGTATCTATAAATACACTCATACATACATTCACACATTATTAGCATGAAGGGTTTATTCTAGTAGCTAAGATGCCTTTATCTCACATCAGTGTACCCAAGTATGCTACCCAATTTTGGCTGCTTACACCAGCTGTCTGCTAATCCATGCACTGGGAGGCAGCAGTGATGTATGATATAATGGGGTTCCTCCTACATGAGGGAAATCTAGATCTAGATTGACTATAAGCTCCTGATTTTGGCCACTGTGAGAATGTGGAGAGTGACAGTGGGGAAGACATCACTCTACCTCTGTTTCTCAGCCTCTCACATACATAAATATAATATTTTTAAGAATACATTTTCTGGCCGGCTCCATGGCTCACTTGGCTAATCCTCCACCTGTGGCGCCACCTCCCCGGGTTCTAGTTCCAGTTAGAGCGCCGGATTCTGTCCCTCCTCGTTGCTCCTCTTCCAGTCCAGCTCTCTGCTGTGGACCAGGAAGGCAGTGGAGGATGGCCCAAGTCCTTGGTCCCTGAGGAACCTGACCAGGAGGAAGCACCTGGCTCCTGGCTTCAGATCGGCCCAGCGCGCAGCCGTAGCGGCCATTTGAGGGGTGAACCAACGGAAGGAAGACCTTTCTCTCTGTCTCTCTCTCTCACTGTCTAACTCTGCCTGTCAAAAAAGAAAATAATAATGCATTTTCCTAGGGGATTCTTCACTTCATTGTGTTTAAATTTTTTTGTATAATGTACTTTGATATATTCTCAGTTTACTGCTTTGAAAAGTCCACATTTTCTCCAGTATATGAATAAAGATAATTTTATGACATAATTGTAGAAATTTTTAGTATTTCACTTCCAACTGAATTATGAGGTGGAGGTTGGGAGAATTACCAGCACTAAGAAGTTCATTTGTATTTGAGTTTTATATCAGTAGATACTCTTAACTAATGGTTCATTAGGTCTCTTCTACCATCAGTGTTCCTAATTGGATATATAAAAAGGAGGGCCTTCAGGAATGATATTAAGTGACCACAGGTGCTCAAAGAACAACTACTTCTCATATGGGACAGATTGAGTAAAACGTATTTTGCAATAAGTATGTTCATTGATAGAGGAAGGGATTAGTAGTATTCTTTCTCTCCCACTCAATCTCTTACCACTATTGAGTTATTGAATTATATTCAACACCACACACACACACACACACACACACAGAAGTATATATGAAGACAAAAATGTAAAACTTTAAACACTGTAACTATTATATTGTTGTCATTTTCAGTTCCTTGTATAATTTACCCTCCTATGAAAACTCTCTAGTATTTATAATTTAATTATCTTTCTTAGAGACTATATATTAATCAACAGAGAGAAATTTATGGTCAAAACATTACGGAGTCAAGGAATACTCTCTAGCGTGAAACTAATGCTCAGCACTGCTGTCATGGGCAACTCAGATGGTGCTCGTTGAAGATTTTTATGATATGTATCTGCTTATCGACAAGTCTACATTTGAGACGTGTTATTCTGTTTAAACAATAGTTTATAAAAAATATTTGATTATAAGAGATTTAAACAAAGCAGAACAGTGATTTCCAAAATAAAAACTTAGGATTAAACTTCTGAATAAAACTCATTCTATCATCATTTCTGCTTCCATGAATTTACAATGAAATTGTTCAAAATGTCTTTAATTCCCATAACAGAGACTGATGATCATAGGCTTTGCAAAGGATAAATTCACACTTTCTGCTGAAGGACCCACTGAAAGATTGAGACATACACAGTAGATGTTCTTAGCTTGTTTTTTGATTTTTTTTTTGTTTTGTTTGGCCTCAGTGCTTGCTTTCTACCTTTTGTCCTTTTATCAGATTTTGAGATGAAGGAAAGAATGGTTGAAAGCTTATTTCTATTTTGTAAGATGCTATTCTGATGCAAGGGCAAAAGTTGCTGTATGCAGGGGCAAGAAAGGGATAAAAATGCTTCAAGTGAATTCATTGGTTTCTCAACAACAAAATCAGTTTTCCCAAAAAAGACAGTTTTAAGGAAATAGCTTAAACTATTATCTTGATTTGCAGTTAAAACATGGGGAGGGGGTGGAATTAGTGAAAGCTTTTCAATAGATCAGCTTGATTATTCTCTTGCAGAAAACTCTCTTAATGGAAATTACTATCACATCTTGCTTGCAGCTATAATTACTGGATAAGTCAGGCTCTTTAAACTTTCTACTCAGAAGTGTGGACTTCATTTGAATAGCAAATTTCACATGCAATTGATCACTAAGTCCTATGAAATCTGCCTTCAAATTAGATCTGGAATATGACTGAATTTGTACATCTCTGTTCACAACACCACAAACAATACATCTGTTCTTACAGCAACTTGGAAATTAGCCTCTGCACTGGTCACCGTTCTTCTTCTGTTTCCTTATTTGTTCATCAGCATAGCAGAATCCCCATATTTAGAGTTTATGTTTTACCAAATTAATTCTCGTGCTATATACTGTAGTATCACTGCATTGACTTTGGCTACATTTGGAGACACTTCTATTACCCCAACATTCTTTTTTCTCTGTAATTTTCACCCCCTTATTATGCGTTCAGAGTAGCTGCTTTTTAGTAACATACATGTTTCTTTGGATATCAGAGTATTTGCACACACCATTTTACTTACTGGAATAATTACTTCTCTCCACCCATCCTCCTCTTGCTTACCTTATTCCTACTCAAAAGACATTCATTGGGGCTGATAAAGCTGCCATCTGTAGTGCCAGGATCCCATATGGGCACCAGTTCGAATCCTGGCTGCTCCACTTCTGATCCAGCTCTCTGCTAGGCCCTGGAAATCACCAGAAGACGGCCCAAGTCTTTGAGCCCCTGCACCACCATGGGAGACCTGGAAGAAGCTCCTGGCTCCTGGCTTTGGATCCGCCCAGCTGTGGCACTTGCAGCCATTTGGGCAGTAAACTAGCAAATGAAAGATCTGTGTGTGTGTGTGTGTGTGTGTGTCTTTCTCTCTCTCCCCTTGCCTCTGCCTCTCTGTAACTCTGCCTTTCAAATATTTTTTTTTAAAAAAGACATTCATCCTAGTATTAAAGAATTAATTTTTGCATGATTTTTTTCACATCAAATAACTTCACTTTTGGACACTCTCTCTTTTTCTCTGTCACTTTCTCTCTCTAATTATCTGTTCTCCTAAATATTTATACACAAATATTTCTACGTCAAGACACATGATACATTGTTGTCGCTCAGAGAATTTTTTGTGGATACACTGGAAGTCAAGTACACTTTAGACAGAAAATCTAGGGATATTAATACTTTATGTATTATAGCAGTGGAATGTAATATGAACTGGACAGAACCTATCATAGTAGAAATTTCACAGAGAGGATAATTTCATAATATTCAAGCATGGGTAAAAGGTTCCTAAATTTCCATATTTTTATTGAAAATTAAATATAATGTTGATAACAGTACTTATAATATATTTAGCAGTTAAATGAAACAAATAATATACATTTTTCTCTATAGAAATTTTCTCATTTAGTTTGTTCACATATTTCTGGAAAAAAATTAGTTCCTGTACTTTTCAAAGAAAGATTAATTGCCATACAAGCAGTATTGATAACCAGTCTGAAATCTACTTAATAAATAAATTTTCCTCACTGAGCATGATCTGGGACACCATCCAATCAATGATAGTACCTTGTTGATCAAAGCTGAATCTGTCACAAACAGATTCATCTTAACTGATAAAACTAAGTGCCAGCCATTCCACAATAATCTCATCTAAGTAATTATGTTTCTACGGATGATGTATCACGTATGCCTTTGAAAGCTCAAAAATCCCTAAACCCAACAATTCCCAAACAGTCTGTTCTCATCAGAGAGACTTCTCATTAGAATGGGTGCCTAATTTTTTTTAAGATTTTATTTATTTATTTGAAAGGCAGAGTTACAGACATTGAGAGAGAGAGACAGAGAAAGGTCTTCCTTCTGTTGGTTCACTCCCCAAGTGGCCGCAATGGCCGCAGCCACGCTGATCCAAAGCCAGGAGCCAGGTGCCTCCTCTGGTCTCCCATGCAGGTGCAGGGGTCCAAGAACTTGGGCCATCCTCCACTGCCTTCCCAAGCCACAGCAGAGAGCTGGACTGGAAGAGGAGCAACTGAGACTAGAGCCGGCACGCATATGGGATGCTGGCGCCACAGGTGGAGGATTAATCTAGTGTTCCATGGTGCTGGCCCCAGGGTGCCTAATTTTATGAATTTTATAGAGCCCAATTAAATGACAGAACTCTTTCAGTGGTTTGTGTATATTAGCTAATGCTGATGACAATGACTGCCAAGCTCATAATAAACTTTAATTTCCAAGAGAGTGTGAAAAAAAGAGACACAGTGTTTCAAACTTCTTTTTGAACCCCAAGACAAAAATACTTGCCATCACTGTGTTGAAAAGTCACAGTGGACGGATTATTTTTGATTGGGTACATCCTGTGTGACTCTGGTCGGTGCACAGACTATTGAGCATCACATACTTTGAACTGAGTTTTCTAGTTATAGCGGTACATTCACACTTACTTAAACACCTGTAGGTTTCTGTAGCATCAAAGAATGGACAATGTAACTTTCTCAGAATTGGGGCTGCCCTCTAACAATGGAACAGTTGCTAATCCAGCCTTTACTCTAGAAGTGAGCCTAACCTTGGCACTCAAGTTCTGACTGGAAACTCAATTTCCAACTAAATGAGATAATTGGCTGCAAATCGCACCAAAACTTACAGCAAAGGAAGACTGAAAGCAGTTAAGGAAACAAGAGCAAAGCTGGATTATCTTTTACAAAACTTAGATGAAAAATATCTAAACTATAATAGTAATTCCTAGATTTTTAAGAATTTGCAAAGAGCTAATAAAGAAATATTAAGAACACATCATAAAATTAGTTAAGAAACACTAAAACCTTGTCCTCTGATATTCAGAAGAGAAAATGCAGGAAAACTTCAAACACAATTAACTGGTGGACTAAAACCAAGCATGATAGAACCAATCTAGTAGTTGTCAAGCAAATATTTAAAAGTTGGCTACTCCCCACCACCAAATGCATTTTTATTAAAAATCTTACTTAGATAAAACTTAGAAGCATATATAAATTAAACATAATAAAATATATACATAATCTTTATTGCAATTCCATTAATTAGTTAATATTCATATACCTGATTAGGTTATATTTGCTTAACTTTTTTTTCATTGCAAACTTCTGGATATAAATGACAAATGAGTATACTTTGGATGTGAATATTGGCTGACATTTTTCATTTAAGTAAGTGAGAAAATGGAAAATGAACCAATGAGAAAACTAAAAAGTCACAATACACTTAAGTGCAAGAACAGGCAAAGCCAAAGGATACAGTGAAATAATAGAATCAAGTTAACATCAGCTTGGGATTACTATAGATTTCAAGTTTATATAAGATGAAAACCCAAATAAAAACACTCACAACATTGTCCCTAAAGCATTTCTTTTATTTCTGTAGGGAACTTGAGACAGATTTTGAATAAATTATGTACAGTAATTTGTATAACAATGATAAATGTTTAACTGATATTTTGACATAATATGTAAATTGTAGAGGAAAAGAAAAGAAGCTATTTAGAAGATTTTTGTAAAATAATTGCTGTAACTGCTATTTTATTAAATTGTTTATTTGTTCATATACATTTATCTCTATTCATTCCACAATTAAAATAAATCAGAACTGAATGGGTATAAAATGAATACATCCAACAAGGCCTACAGATATGAAGCAGATATTACCATGGTTGAGAAATAACAAAAGATTTGCAAGAAAGAAAGTAGATGTGTAAGTAATAAGTGACGAGGTTTTTTCGTGGACCTTTATATGACTAGTGTCTAAGTGCAAGACCAGGAGTGGGTAGAAAATTTGCAGGAATTCTATAGACCCTTTTTTCTAAATTCCCTAAACTTTGTTGATGTTTTGAAGACAGTTCACCTCTAGAAAGATATGTGTCAGGAGAGAGACATGTTTACAACTGAATGAAGGAAGTACAGCCATATCACCAGCCACTAAGAAGCTGCCTCCTCCAGGGCTGTGCATTAATGGAAGCTGGCTCCCACGGCAAAGTGAATACAAGGGTCTCTGTCCTGGGGTCCACTAAACCCTGATGATCATAATGAAAGGTGACTCCTTTTTGTGGAACTTCCTTTCTATGTCCCAAACTAATTAACCATGCCAGGCAAAACCAAGATTTCTCTTTGGGAAACTAGTTGATCTAAGAGAAAAAGCCTACAGATATGGATTACTTCACATGAAGCAGCTGGTTCTTATTGCGTGTAGAGGATATAAATGTTCATCAGTAGACAAACTGTCCAGAAAGTTGAGCTTAGTTTTTCTTGCCACATTTATAACTAGGAAAAAAATACCTAGAATCCTCACATGTAGGGGGATTATCTCAAAAAGCTGGAAACTAAAAAAAAGAAGATTTGGAATCATTTGAATGGTATATTTGTATGATAACTATGACTATATCCCTTGCAATATCCTAATAAGAGTAGACACTTTAAAACCTTACAAAGCAGATTTAATGCATATCTTTTGCACAATGCAGAGAAAATTTAGATAAGAAAATATATTTTCTGCTTTCAAAAACCAGACAATTAGAATTAATTGCACTGATGATAGTCATTAAACTCTATTGGACTAATGTCTCAAGAAGAGATTTTCTTGTTTTGACAAGTCCATATTATTCATTACTGAATGATGTGTGAGAACGTTTCTGTCAGCTGTGCTTGCAATATGCATTATTCTCATTTGCAATCAATAACTTGACTGGCAGCCTATTCCCAGAGAAGGAGGGTATTTAACTGCTCGCGTTGTCATGCCACATCATTTAACTTCATCTTTCAACCCTCTTCAACATGCTACAGTACAGAAAATGCCAAAGAACAGCAATTCAAATCAGCTTCCTTTTTACTTTTGGTATTTTTGTTTTTATGTGCAGCAGTATATCTTGTTACAGTAGGCCATTCATGTCATGTCATGCATTTAAGATGAGTTTTCCTTTATATTTTAAAGGAAAGAAGGTAAGGCACATCTTCAACATAGTTAACAAACATCAAACTCTAAAAAATCCTGTGAGTTGCAATTGACAACTTGTCCAATTTATAATATTTAGCATTTTAGACATTCATTCATGTCATGATATTGTTAGGAGGAATCATTGTTACACTTTCACTGTTATAATGTAATGAATGTTTTGCCACCATTTGGATTTGCTCTCTCTCTAACATTAATTCTGAGCTCCACATGGATAAGGTTTTGTTTTGAAATCCATATGAAAATATTTTCTTCCCTAAATTTGAAATCAAATTAAAAAAAAAAATACAGATGTAGGTGTCCCACATCTAATGCTTCTAAGCCTGTGTTGATTACTGTGAACATGTGCTTGGCTTTCCATTGCCTGCTCTGTGGTAACTAATGGAGTGAAAAAAAAATGTACTTGAGTGAAATTAACATTTTGAGATTTGATTTTTGTTTATGGCTATTGTCTCTGCTGTTGAGGAACGGTTTTTTTCTTCTTACAATTTGTTGAATTCTTTACTTAGTGGAGGGTTAAGCTTATGATGATAAAATAAACTAAAGTATATAATTGTAAAAATTAAAAGAAAGAAGAAGGAGAGAGGGTAGGAGTGTGGGTAGGAGGTAAGGTAGAGTGGGAAGTATACAATGCTCTTAAATTTCTATATATGAAATACATGGAACTTGTTCACCATATGTAAATAAAAATATTTAAAAATAATAAAAATGTCACAAATTTTACTACTGTAAATTACCTGTATTTTTGCTAAAGATACTCTGCCATGGGAAAATTCTAAAATATTTATTATTAAATTTGAATAAATTCAGATTCAGGGAACAATCACATCTCAAACTGATAAACACATAATAAAAAATAAAAATGTTTTCTGAATTAGTAACATTTTGGCATTTATGTCAATACAACCTGAACCTGACCAACCTGAACCTGACCACCATATCTGTTTATTTATATGACTGTAACATATAGAATTTATAGATATTCAAGTCATCTTTATGACTGTAACTTGCTCCCTGTGTCCCATCTTGGCCACCCACAGACAACATTTTATCAGCATTTCATTTTTTCATATGTACATCACCTCATATCACTTGTGTTTGGATGTACCCTTGGCTTCTCACATAAACTACATAGTGTATTTATTACTATAGCCAGCAAGGCCACAAACTATGTGATCCTGATTCCCATCCTTTATCTTTTCCCTGATTCATGAAGTATATCCTCTTTGAACTTCTTTCTGACCTCATTTCATGGTATTTGTACTTGCTCTTCTTCCCACACTTTTTTTTTAAAACTGAGTTTTTAACAAATTTGAATCACTTTTCTATTTTGAGTCTCAGGACATATGCTTCCTCCATGAAACTGTGTTGCAATGGGTAATGAACATTGTTGCAATAAAGCTGTAAGCTTTTTACTCTGGTCATCAACGGTATCTCAAAGAGATTCATCTCTGTTTTTTCTGCACACCAAATCTCGTGTTAGTGGAATGAACTACCATTCCTAAATCATACCCAGAATTCTACCCGCAAAGAAGTCTGGAGGTAGTTTTAGGCTTACAGCTTCTCCATTACAGAGAGATAAGGGCATTGAGAAACTCAATCCAATTTAGAGCCAATAATACAGATGTAGAAATGGGGGGTCAGGGTTGTTGGCAAAGCCAGTAAAGCACTTCTTGGTACATGGGCATCCCATATGGGTTCTGCTTCACATCCTGGCTGCTTTGCTTCTAGTTCAGCTCCTTGCTAATGGCCTGGCGAAGGCAGAAGAAGATGGTCCCGGTACTTGAATCCCTTCCACCCATGTGGGAGACTAGGATGGAGCTCCTGGCTCCTAGCTCCTGGCTTTGGCCTGGCCCAATCCCAAGCATTTGGGAGTGAACTAGTGGATGGAAGATCTCTCTCCCTCTCTGTATCTCTCCTCTCTCTCTCTCTCTCTCTCTCTCTCTCTCTCTCTAATTCTGACTTTCAAATAAATATATACATCGTGAAAAGAAAAAATAGTCTGTGTTGTGGCATGGCAGTTAAAAGGTGTGACTTACAGCACCAACATCCAATGTCCTCCTGTTCATCCTCTGGCTGCTCCACTTCCAATCCAGTTCTCTGATAATGGCCTAAGAAAAGCGATGAAAGCTGGCCCAAGTGTTTGGGCCCCTGTCACCCATGTGGGAGACCCAGAAGACTCTCCAGACTCCTGGCTTCAGGCTGGTTCCGCCCTGGCTATTGCCATGACTTGGGTGTGAACCAGCAGACGTTGGACTTCACTCTGTCTCTCTGTAACTCTTCTTTTCAAATAAATAAATATATCTTAAAGAAAGAAATGTATCTATATATAAATGAATAAGAAATACATAATTGTGCATTCATAAATAAAGTGATATTATGGTGTACTAGAGTTAAAAAAAGTTAGTTGGATACAAACAAGGCTGTTCAATGAGGATCAGGCCTATTGGTCATTCTGGACAAGTCTGTATTAGTTCTGGGAAAAAGACACTTGTTTTTCTGCACTACAAATGGCATTTTTTTTTAAATCACAAGTGCATTCAAGTAAAATGAAATCCAGCCTCTTAATGTTTGACTAACATTATTCCCTTTAGTGCAAAGTTTTACTCAGCATTTCAATACCTAAAATATACTTTTCCATGTTATTGAACTTCATTTCCTCTGTGATGCTTATAGCTTACTAAAAAAAAAAATCCTTACAAAAGCTTTACATATGTGAGAGATAAAACAAGGGTATAGAACATTTTCATCATTCATTTAATGTTTTTCTTTGGCAAATATTTACTAAGTGTCCACCCTCATCCAGAACCTTTACTGACTGCAGTCTCCCTTTAGTGTCCAAAAAAATTGAGCTAACATTTGCATTCTGTATGATTGATCTTAATCTGCTTATCTACAGAAGCAACAAAGTGAGACATACACACTGAATAAAGAAAATAGATATCTAGGTATGGAAGGAAGACAATTAACTTATTTCCAAACCCTGAAGTTTACCTAAGAAAAACTAATGTGAGATAGAATATTTATATTTTTCAGCTGCTAATGTAGTTATTAACACATGTATTTGTGTGATTGAACCAATGGACACGTATATGGATGTAAAAGATGATTATGTTGGTACAATTTCAGAGGTATGCTTCTGTACTTGACTTTAAGGAATACATTTAAGAAAGATATTTGCAGAAAAGCAAAACCTCAGAAAAATGTATCATGATCAGAGCTGTCCCACAAGAAATGCTACACAGAGTTCTTGAAACTGCAAGAAAAATGCCCTAATGAATAAGAAGAAAACATTAGAAGGTATAAAATTGGTAGGAGAGATTAACTAAATAAGCAAATCCAGATGCTATAATACTGTATACATGTGTGCAAATCATTCATATCTGTAGTACAATGAGTGAAAATATAATTATGGTTATTAATATGTCCAGTGATAGGTAATAATTAACGATGTAAAATATCACAGTTACAAAATAAGGAGAAAATGAAATGGAAATATAAAAATTTTTATTCATATTTTTGTTTCTTTTCTTTTTTAAAAAAATATACTTATTGATTTGAAAATCAGAGTTACAGAGAGAGGGAAAAGAGAGAGAGAGAGAAAGAGAGAGAGAGAGAAACCTTCCATCAGCTGGTTCACTCCCCATATGGCCACCACACCCAGATCTGGGTAGCCTGAAACTAGAAAACTAGAACACCATCTGGTCTCCCACAGGAGTGTCAGGGACCCAAGAACTTGGTTCACCTTCTGTTGCCTTTGCAGGCGTGTTAGCAGGGAGTTGGATCTGTAGATTAGTAGCTGGAAGTTGACATGGCACCATACAGGATGCCTGCAACTTAAGCAGTGGCTTGACCAATTACAACACAATGACAGCCACATGTTTCTTTTCTTATCTTTATAACCTAGGTTAATTTGTTATTATTTTTAGAACACTTCACTATAAGCAAAACATGTTCTTTTGTAAACTTCATGATAAACCAAAAACACAAACCTAAGATAGTCACCAAACTTAACAAACAAGGAAACAAGGCACACAACTAAGGAAAAACCATTTTAATTTCAGCAAAAAAGAAAGGGACAAATATAAAACCAGAAAATAAGTAACAAATAATGGAAGTAGTAAGATCTTACCTATAAATAATTACATTAAACACAAATAGGTTATTTGCTGCAATTAAAAGACCTAGAGTTAGTGAATTAAAGAAATAAGACCCAGTGTATGCTATTTATAGGAAATTGACTTTACTGCTAAGGACACATGTAAACCAAAATTGAGGAATTTGCATAAGGCATGCCATGCTAGTGTGATCTAAAAGAAAGCAGAAGTGTCAATAATAACATCAAATAAAATAAACTAATGTGAAGTAACGCTGTAACTAGTGCCGAAACAGTATTTTTACACTTTGTGTTTCTGTGTAGATGCAAACTGATGAAAATTTTTACTTAATACATACTGAACTGATCTTGTCTATATAAAGATAATCGAAAAGGAAAAAAAAAAAGAAAGAAAAACTCAGTGTTACATTGGAAACTGCATCAAAAAAATTAATCAGTTTCAAATATATATATATATATATATATTTCATATAGGATCTCTGTCCTTAATGTGCTGTACAATGTGACTCAATGCTAAAACAAGAACTCAAAGAGTATATTTCACTTTGTGTTACTATATGAGGGCAAAGGGACGAATTCATTACTTAACACATGCTAAATTGAACACTTGTATACAAAGAGAATTGAAAATGAATCTGGATGTGATCGAAAGGGTGGAGGGAGCGGGCAAGGGGGGAGGGTTGCGGGGGGAGAGGGAAAATATGGGGGAAAAGCCATTGTAATCCATTAGTCGTACCTTGGAAATTTATATCCTAAATAAAAGTTAAAAAAAAAAAAAAGGGGGCCGGCGCCGTGGCTCAACAGGCTACTCCTCCACCTTGCGGCGCCGGCACACCGGGTTCTAGTCCCGGTCGGGGCACCGGATTCTGTCCCGGTTGCCCCTCTTCCAGGCCAGCCCTCTGCTGTGGCCCAGGAGTGCAGTGGAGGATGGCCCAGGTGCTTGGGCCCTGCACCCCATGGGGAGACCAGGAAAAGCACCTGGCTCCTGGCTCCTGCCATCGGACGAGCGTGGTGCGCCGGCCGCAGCGCGCCGACCGCGGCGGCCATTGGAGGGTGAACCAACGGCAAAGGAAGACCTTTCTCTCTGTCTCTCTCTCTCTCACTGTCCACTCTGCCTATAAAAAAAAAAAAAGTAGCAAAGGAGACAAGGAAGGCCACAATAAAATAAGTCAACTCAACACCAGGAAATTATAATTTTATATAATGTACATGTTCAAATATATCAATCAAATATTAGTAGACCCAGATACTATAGGAAATATATCTACATACAGCTATGGAAAAATCATCCAGAATGAAAATCAACAATGGAAAGGGGCCAGCATTTTTGCCTAGCAGGTATAGCTGCCACTTGCAACTCCAGCATCTCATATAGTCAATAATTCATGTCTTGGCTGCCCCACTTACCATCCAGATCCCTAATAATGTGCCTGGAAAAACAATAGAGGGTGTCCTAAGTGTTTGATTCTCCACACCAACATGTGAGACCTGGATGAAGCTCCTGGCTTTGGCTTTAACCAATCCTGATCATTGTGGCTACGTGGGGAGTGCTCCTGTAGGTGGATGAAAGATTCTCTCTTTGTGTGTATGAGAGAGAGAGAGAGAGAGAGAGAGAGAGAGAGAGAGAGAGAGTTTCCTTTTCTTTCTCTCTGCAGGACTGACTTTCAAATAATTGAATAAATTTTTTAAAACTACAATGATACAGCCAGCGCCGTGGCTTAACAGGCTAATCCTCCGCCTTGCGGCGCCGGCACACCGGGTTCTAGTCCCGGTCGGGGCTCCGGATTCTGTCCCGGTTGCCCCTCTTCCAGGCCAGCCCTCTGCTGTGGCCCGGGAGTGCAGTGGAGGATGGCCCAAGTGCTTGGGCCCTGCACCCCATGGGAGACCAGGCAAAGCACCTGGCACCTGGCTCCTGCCATCGGATGAGCACAGTGCGCCGGCCGCAGCACTCCGGCCGCGGCGGCCATTGGAGGGTGAACCAAGGGCAAAGGAAGACCTTTCTCTCTGTCTCTCTCTCTCTCACTGTCCACTCTGCCTGTCAAAAAAAAAAAAAAAAAACTACAATGATACGTGAGTTGAGGTGCACCCTAACCACATGGCTCTAGTAGACATCTACAGATGGAGACTGCGCATTCTTCTCAACAGTTCATGAAATATTCTCCAGGTTAGATCATATGGTAGGCCATAAAATTCTCAGCATTAAAAAAAAAATGGTGCATTTATTCTGAATACAGCAAACAAAACTAGAATTCCATAAGAAAAACTTTAGAAGCCATGCAATTGTATGGAAGTTCAATCACTTACTCTTGTATGACAAATGAATTTGAAAAAATTCAAAACAGAAATTAAAATTTCTTGTAACAAATACAAATGGAAACATAACATACCAAAACCTATATAATAGAGCAAAAACGGCATAGGATGGATGTTTACAGCAATCATATCCTACACAAATGGCAAAAATATTTCAAATAAACAATTTATATTTACACTCAAGCTACCAGAAAAAGGAGAAAGAGAAATAAATCAAAATTTAATATAAAGAAAGAAAGGGTAAAGAGCATAGCAGAAAAAACAATATATAGCTTATTAAATAATACAAAAATCACTGAAAGTTCTAGTTCCTCCAAAAGATAAATAAAATTGATAGACTAAGTAAAACAGAAAACTCCAAAAATACAGAAATGAAAAAGCAGACATTAAAATATATATTTATAGGAACACAAATGATCATTAGAAACTATCATGAATAGCCATATTCCAACAAATCTGATAACTTAGAAGAAATGGACAAATTCCTGGACATATACACCATATACATGTTAAATCATAAAGAAAGAAAAACTAGACCAATTATGAACAAAGAGATTGAATCAGTAATAATAAATCTTCTACTGAAGCAGGCATTTGACACAGCCATTAAGTAACCACTTGAAATACCAAATTCTGTATCAAAGCACATGGATTCTTGTCTCCAGGCTTTCTGATTTTGCACACCTCGGAAGGTGTTGGTCAAGGTTCAAGCACTTGGCTCCCCTGTAACCTCTATGGGAGATACAGATTGAGTTTCAGGCTCCTGGTTTCAGCCTGGTCTGACACTGCTGTTGAGAGCATTTGGGGACTGAATCGGTAGATAGAAGATACTTTTCTCTCAAAAAAAAAAAATAATAATAATTAATTAATTTTAAAATTTCTCGACCAGCACCGTGGCTCACTTGGCTAATCCTCAGCCTGTGGCACAGGCAGCCCGGGTTCTAGTCCCAGTTGGGGCACCGAATTCTGTCCTGGTTGCTCCTCTTCCAGTCCAGCTCTCTGCTGTGGCCCAGAAGTGCAGTGGAGGATGGCCCAAGTGCTTGGGCCCTGCACCCGCATGGGAGACCAGGAGGAAGCACCTTGCTCCTGGCTTCGGATCGATTTAGTGCGCTGGACGTAGCAGCCATTTGGGGGTGAACCAACGGAAAAGGAAGAGCTTTCTTTCTGTCTCTCTATCTTTCACTGCCTAATTCTGCCTGTCAAAAAATTTTTTCTATTAATGGAAAGTCCAGGAAATTGCAGATTCACTGAGGACTTCTACCAAACTTTTATAGAAGAACCAATACCAAGACTTTTAAAATCATTTCAAAAAATGAAGAAAATTCCCAACTCACTACATGAGGCTGATATTCTCTTAACAGAAAACAAGTTGGGCATGACAGAAATAGCTTTGCAGTAGCTTTCATCAATCTACATGAACAAATACCCCAACAAAGGCTAGGAAAGTGCCACTAATCGCATCGAAAACTCTTATACACTATGATCAAGCAAGATTCGAATCAGAGATGTGAAGATAATTCATTACATACATATCAAAAGACACTGTATACTATTTTAACAGAGTGAAGGAAACAAATCCATATGATATTATCAAGAGATGCAGAAAAGTCACTTGAAAATAATCAACATCTTTTGTGAGCAAACATTGAATAAATTATATTGAAATGGGATCTTCCTCAGTACAAGAAAGCCAAACATCTTATTTTCAAGTATTTGTAGAATTGATTTTTTTTTTTTTGACAGGCAGAGTAGACAGTGAGAGAGAGAGACAGAGAGAAAGGTTTTCCTTTGCCGTTGGTTCACCCTCCAATGGCCACCGCGGCCGGCGCACCGCGCTCATCTGATGGCAGGAGCCAGGTGCTAGGTGCTTTTCCTGGTCTCCCATGGGGTGCAGGCCCAAGCACTTGGGCCATCCTCCACTGCACTCCCGGGCCACGGCAGAGGGCTGGCCTGGAAGAGGGGCAACCGGGACAGAATCCGGCGCCCCGACTGGGACTAGAACCCGGTGTGCCGGCGCCGCAAGGCGGAGGATTAGCCTGTTGAGCCACGGCGCCGGCCTGTAGAATTTTTTTGTCAAAATGTCAATGCTAAGAAATTTACAGTTTTAGGGTCACAGTTGTGGCACAGTGGTTTAAGCCACAGCCTGCTATGCTAATATCCCATGTTGGATCTTTGGTTTGAGACCCAGGAACTTCACTCTGATCAAGCTCGCCACTAACACACTTGGAAAAGCAGCAGAAGATGGTCAAGAACTTGGGCCCCTATCACCTCTGTGGGAGTCCTGAATGGATTTCCAGGCTGCTGGGTTCAGCTTGGCACAGAATTGGCTATTGCAGTCATTTGGGAGATGAAGCAGCTGGTGGAAGTTCAGTTTCTCTCTCTCTGTCTCTCCCACTCTCTGCATAATTTTGTCTTTCAAATAAATAAAACAAACTTAAAATATTTATACTTTAATTCTTCATAGAATTAGAAAAAAATCCTAAAATCTGGTGGTGAATGATTAAAAACCATGATCAGTCAAACCAACAAAAGCATTTGAAATAATTGATTTTTGATAAAGGCACAAAGAAGATAAAATGAACAATACACTTAAGTAGTGCTGGTAAAATTGTATATTCACATTGAGAAGGACAAAGGTTGATCCCTATTTCTCAATATATGTGAAAATCTATTCAAAATGTATTAAGACATAAATGTAAGACCTGAACTATGAAGCTACTAGATGAAGACACTTCACAATATTGTAATTGGTAAGGGTGCTTTAGATCACACTCCAACAGCCCAGAATAAAACAATAAAAAATGGAAAGATGGGGTTACATGATAAATAATGTTTTTGCATATCAAAGAAAACAATCAATAGACTGATGAGACAATCAAATGAGAGAAAATGTTTGCAAACTGTGTATCTGGCTATAGATTATTATCCAAAATTAGGAAAATCAATAGCAATAGACCTAAAAGGAGACATACAAATGCCCAACAGGCATAAGAAAAAATGTTCAACATCTCTAATCATTGTGGAAATGCAAACCCAAACCCCCATGTAGTATTGCCTCACTCCCATTAGAATGGTTGTTACTCAAAGGACAAAGCAAAAGAGCCTGTGATGACATAGTAGAGCCATTATGGAAAACAGTATGTAAATTCATTAAAAATTGAAAATAGAACCATCATATCATCTAGGACTCCTGCTTCTTTGTGTATACTTATAAGGGAAAGTAAAACAATATGTCAAAGAATTATTTTCACCCCTGTGTTCATTGCAGTATTTTCTACAATATCCAAAACATAGAATTAATTTCCATGTTTATGTACAGATACCTGAAAAAAGAAAATGTGGAGTACACATGCAATGTAAACACTATTCAGCCTTAAAAAGAGGTGAAATCCTGTTATTTGGCATAATATGAATGCAACCAGAGGTCATTGTTTAATGTGAAATAAGCTATGCACAAAAATAAAAGTGCTATATGATTTCACTTGTATGTGGAATCTAATTTAACTGACATCATGAAAGTTAAAAGTAGAGTAATTTATATCAGAGGTGGGGGCTATGATTAGGGAAATATTGGATATGAAAAATAAGTTCTGGTGTTTTGTTATGCATTATGGTGACTATAGATAACATATATGATTCAAAATATCTAGAAAAAAATGTTTTCATCACTGAAAAATATATGTTTCAGAAAATAGATGCATTCTTTGATTCTCTTATTAAGTAGCATATATTTGTATAAAAATACCATGTAGTACCATGTAAACAAGTGATTTAAAAAAATATTTATGGGGTGTGGTGGAATGAGAAGGACATGCCAAGGTGGCCACTGGCAAACCAGCATCAGTTACTCAGGAATGGCTTTGAAACCCACCTGGCAACGGAGCCTGCCTAGCAACAGGCTGTGATTGGATGGTTTTGGAAACTGCCTGGCAACAGGCTGTGATTGGATGGATTTGAAACTGCCTGGCAACAGGCTGTGATTGGATGGCTTTGGAAACTGCCTGGCAACAGGCTGTGATTGGTTGGGGCATAGACCGCCCCTTGATCAGATTGGCTGGTCTTGGCTATATAAGATGTTGTACCAACTGAAATAAACGAGTCTGTGGGCTGCTCGCCTCAAGCCTGCTTTCACCGGACTCCCGGGGTCTGTGTGTTGACTCCGCGCCTCTTGCCCCCACCACGCTGCTCCTCTCAGAAATGAATCCACTGCAACATCGTTGAGAAATCAACTGCAATAATGGGGCTAGTGCTGTGGCAGGCTAAACATCAACCTATGGCGCCAGCATCCCATATGGGCACTGATTTGTGTCCTGGCTGCCCTTCTTCTGATCCAGCTCTCTGCTAAAAGCCTGGGAAAACAGTGGAAGATGGCCCATGTGCTTGGGCCCCTGCACCCATGTGGGAGAGCTGGAGAAGTTTCGTGGTTCCTGTCTTTGGATCAGCCCAGCTGCAGCTGTTGTGACGACTTGGGGAGTGAATCAACAGATGGAAGACCTTTCTTTCTGTCTCTACCTCTCTCTATCTATAACTCTACCTCTCCAATAAATAAATAAATAAATAAATAAATATTTACTTTAAAAATAGTTATAGGGGAGGAAACAGAGAGAGATCTGCCACCTTCTTGTTCACTACCAAATTGGTGTAAAGGCCAAGGCTGGGTCATGATGAAGCCAGAAGCCAGGATATTCATACAGGTCCCTCATGTAGGTGGCATGGGCCTAAATACTTGGGTCATATTCAGCTGCTTTCCCATGTATATCAGCAGGGAGCAGGATTAGAAGTAGAGCAGTTAGGACTTGAACAAGTGCTCATATAAGGTGCTGGCACTACAGGTGGCAGCTTAAATTCCTGTGCCACAAAACCAGCCTAATCTGTGCAACTGTTATGTTTCATTAACAAATGTTGAATTTATATAGGACATATACAAGGCCTTAAAGGGAATACCAAATTGGACAACAAAAGCTCTTCTAAGATTGGGAATAAGGCAAAGATCCCACTTCTTCTCAACTTCCCATTACATCTGTAGGGCTACTAAAATAATGTAATAAAGTAATTATATATATATAATAAGGTAATTATATATATATATATAATTATATATAATAAAGTAATTATATATAATTATTTATAAAATAAATAGAAAATTAAACATGAAAATGGAAAACTACCTTAATTTGTTGATGACATTATGAGGTTTTTTAAGAAATCTTTAAGCAATTTGTATAGCTATTGGAGTTAACATTTCATTAGATTGCAGAATGCAAAGCTAATTTTTAAAAAAAACATATATCAGAAGTGAAAAATTAAAAATTATATTCATTGTATCAAAATAGCATCATACAACAATATAAAATAAATTTAACAAAAGATATTCAATGTTTATGCTGAAATTGTAAAACATTGCTAAGAGAAATTATATAAGAAAATAGTAAGTAAAAGAAGAGATCTATCATAATTTTAGATTAAAATGCTCAGGATTCTGAATGTGTTAATTCTCCCCAGACTCATTTAATGAGTCAATCTATTCTTATTCAAACTCCTGGGAAAATGTTAGAAAATTTGATAAGCAACTTCAAAACCTGAACCTAAATTTTAGAAGAAAATGTAAAAAGAGTCAAACAGATAGGTAATATTTAAAAAGAAGCAAAGTTGGGTGAATTTTAAGACTTAACATAAGCCTACAGTGAAAAAACAATATGATATTGTCATAAGAAAAAACAGAGATCAACAAAACAACATAGAGACCAGAAATAGACACATACTTACAGCTGCTTGACTTTTATTAGAGGCAACAAAGCAATTATGCACATGAAAAGAGAGAGATTTCATTTGGACTTGTGTGTCTCATATTTTGAGAAATAGTTTAAAATGACAAATGTCAATTGTTGCAAGCATGAGTTAAAATAGTTTCTATAATACTATAATGATGGGGAGAATTAGTATAGTCAATTTGGAGACAAATTGGTATTATTTAGTAACAGGAATGAAATTACTACGCACAGTATAATCTAAGATCATGATAGTAATTTCCTCTGAGACTAAAAATGCACTTGTCAGTGGTAGAGAAAATATTCTTAGGAGACTGACTTTATTAGATATAACTATCTGTGGAGGAGAATGCATAGATTTTTAAATGTACATACAGAAGGAATACTATGGCAAGGTGGGTTAAGGTGCAGCTTGTGAGGTTAGCAACCAATATGGGAGTGCTGATTGAAGTCCTGGCTTCTCATTTTCCCATACAGCTTCCTGCGAAAGCACATAGAAAGGCAACAGAAAGGGGCTGGTGCCGTGGCTCACTTGGTTAATCCTCCGCCTGCGGCGCCAGGCGCCAGCATCCCATATGGGTTCCAGGTTCTAGTCCGGGCTGCTCCTCTTCCAGTCCAGCTCTCGCTGTGGCCCGGGAGGGCAGTGGAGGATGGCCCAAGTCCTTGGGCCCTGCACCCACATGGGAGACCAGGAAGAAGCACCTGGCTCCTTGCTTCAGATCAGCACAGCGCGCCGACCATAGCGGCCATTTGGGGAGTGAACCAATAGAAGGAATACCTTTCCCTCTGTCTCTCTCTGTCTCACTCTCTATAACTCTAGCTGTCAAGTAAAAAAAAAAAAAAAAAAAAGAAAGGAAACAGAAGATGGCATAGATATTTGGGCCCCTGCATTTCACATGGGAAACCTATGTGGAGTTCTTGGCTGTGTGCCAACTGGTCCAGCCATGACTGTTGTGGACATTTGGGGAATAAAACAAGAGATGAAAGATCTTTCTCTGTGTGTGTGTCTCTCTCTCTGTTGCTCTGCCTTCCAAATAAATAAATATTCTAAATAAATATAGACTGAAAATAAATAAGTTGTTATTTCTTTGTAAAGGAAATACATTTACTGATTATTGGTACTTTTATGTACTTCTTTATTTTGAACATTACACCACTGTCAAGTTCTAAATGGTCTCAGTCAATCTTCTACAAGAATACAACTCCTTCTATCCCTGACTTCCTCAAGACTTACACTCTTTCTCAGGAGCAAGGGTTTTGTCAATGCTTGACTCTCAGGTCTTTTGCTCTATATACACACTCTAATCCTATTACAAAAATGGATTTACTTTAATCCTCTTACCATCAGGCAGTCAGTAACCTAGAATATCCCTCCACAGGTGTTTGCAAAGTGCTTGCTCTAGAGCTATCAAATATTCCTACTCATGCCGCTTCTTGGCTTTTATTCTGACCAGCACCTCAAGATCGGAGTCCTTTTATCTTTCCACGATAGAAAACGATTTATCCTTCTCTGTGTCAGTTCAAACCTATGATAACTAAACTCCGAAGAACTCTAAGTAGGTAGGATCCAGGGTAGAATCTATCTGCCTTTAGAAACTGCAGTTCTCACTCATCCATTGACTGAACTGTGAGATTGAAGTATCTGTTTGTAAACTGGCTATGCTACTTTTCTTGATTGCTTGATGTAAACATTCATGACAGGTGCAAGTATGGGTGGGATAGATCTTATATTAAGACATACACACACAAATGCAATGTACATGAGTGAAATTGACATTTTGAGATTTGATTATTGTTTATGATCCTTGTCTCTACTGTTGGGGAACAGTGTTTATTCTTCTTATTATTTGCTGAATTCTTTTTTTAAAGATTTATTTATTTGAAAGTCAGAGTTAAACAGAGAGAGAAGAAGAGGCAGAGAGAGAGAGAGGTCTTCCATCCAATGGTTCACTACCCAGATGACCTCAATAGCGGTGATCCGAGGCCAGGAGCCAGGAGCTTCTTCCCGGTCTCCCATGTGGGTGCAGGAGCCCAAGTACTTGGGCCATCTTCCACTGCCCTTCCAGGCCACTGCAGAGAGCTGGATAGGAAGTGGAGCTGGGTCTCGAACTGGAGCCCACATGGGATGCTGGCCTTTAGGCCAGGCATCTGTGCCACAGCACTTGCCTCATTGAATTATTTTCTTAGCGAAGGACTAAGCCTATCATTATAAGATAAAATGAAAGTATGTCATTGTAAAAATTAAAATAAAGAATAAGAACAGAAGAAGGAAGAAAAGTGGGAGCATGGGCAGGAGGAAGGGTAGGGTGAGAAGTATCACTATGCTCTTAAATCTGTATATATGAAATACATGAAATTTCCTAACCAAAAAATAAATAAATAAAATGCCTTAAAAATGGACTTTCCTCAAGGTTTAGGACATCATAAATGTATTTTTCCTCATTCTTCAAAATCAGTACTTTTTACTGTACCAAAAGTTTTTTTGAGATTTTTTTAATAATTATTTTATTTATTTGAAAGTCAGAGTTACAGAGAGGAGAAGCAGAGAGAGAGAGAGAGGTATTCCATTCTCGTGGCTCACTCTCCAAATGACTGCAACTGTTAGAACTGAGCTGATCTGAAGCCAGGAGCTTCTTACAGGTCTCCCACGTGGGTGCAGGGGCCCAAGGAACTGGCATCCATATGGGATGCTGTCGCTGCTGGCTGGGGCTTCAACCCTCTGTGCTACAGCGCCAGCCCCAAGAGTTTCTTAACCTACATGATAGAATAAACTGAAATTTTTAAGGATAACTAAAAAGAATTCATCTAAACATCATGTTACCACTTATGACTAGACATTTTATTTATTTTTATTTTTTTAATTTTTTTTTATAAAGCTTTTATTTAAAGAATATAAATTTCCAAAGAACAGCTCATGGACCACAATGGCTCCCCCCCCCAACTTCCCTCCCTCCCCCCCCCTCCCCTTTCCTGCTCCCTCTCCCCTTCTGTTCACATCAAGATTCATTTTCAATTCTCTTTATACACAGAAGATCAATTTAGTACATATTACGTAAAGATTTCAACGGTTTGCCCTCGCATAGAGACACAAAATGATAATACTGTTGGAGTACTAGTTATAGTATTAATTCACAATGTACAGCACATTAAGGACAGAGATCCTACATGATTTTTTTTTTTTAAAAAATTGATTAATTGTCTATGCAATTTCCAGTTTAACACCAAGATTTTTTTAATCATTTGCAATTATCTTTATATAAAGAAGATCGATTCAATATATACTATGTAAGGATTTCATCAGTTTGCACCCACTCAGAAACACAAAGTGTAAAAATACTGTTTCAGTACTAGTAATAGCATCACTTCACATTGGATAACACATTAAGGACAGATCCCTCATGAGACGTAAGTACACAGTGACTCCTGATGTTGATTTAACAATTTGACACTCTTGTTGAGATCCCAGTGGAAAGAACGGGGCCATCAAAGAAGGAGGTACCTTTCTCTGAAGGGAGGAGAGAACTTCCACTTTGACTATGGCCCTGTGGGAATAAGATCGAAGTCGGCTAACCCTAAAGGCTTCCATAGCCTCGGCAACTCATGACCAGAGCCTAGGGAGATGACTAGACATTTTATAGACATGGTAAGAACAATGTCCAGATGCTACATTATCCAGCAGTCTTTTGTGCTTAATGCTATCTGCATCACACCCTGCTCTGTGGCAGAATTGTCACTTTTGGTGTATCAGAGATTCTATAATGACTGCAGAGACTCCTCAGATCCTCTAGCTGCAAATGTGCAATGTTCACACTTTCTCTGTCTTTTCTTTCGGGGTATTTTAAAGTTAAAAATGTTATATTTTTGCTAATATTCACCAAAACCCAATGCAGTACTGGGATATAAAACATGTTGCTTCCTTTCTAATGATTTCTCCCCCCCCAAAAAAAAAAATTGAAAGGAACAGAAACGCATGCCCCCATGGTGATCCAAGAATGGTTTCTCCCTCTGCACTTTATTTTGCAGTGCTCTGATCATTTTCCTCTTTCTGTGAGCTCTGCTGTGAATTGCAAAGGTTATTCAGGAACTGGTCTTATTTTGGCTAGAAAAACAAAAACGTCCAGGTTTAGAAATGTCACAGTCACCACTGTTGTATGAAATGTCACTGATTATATGATAATACTGTTTGTTTCAGAAAAAGCATAATTTGTCTGGCTTAAACAGCTTGCAGTTTTATAGTTTAACATGCTTTGTTAAGATTACTGTGTAGGTTTGAACTAATCCTATCAGTTTCCTACTCCGTACTGAAATTCCAAGTTTCCTATAGCTACAAGTTTAAATTGGACTCCCTGGACATCGCTAGATTTCATTTTGAAAGTATTATTTTTCATTTATATTTTCCTAAGAGGTTATTTCAATAAAAATACTTAATTCAATACATATCAAAATAATAGACTTTTTTTTTTTAAAGATCTATTCATTTATTTTAAAATCAGTGTTACACAGAGAGAAGAGAGTCAGAGAGAGAGGTCTTCCATCTGATGATGGTTCACTCCCCACTTGGCCCCAATGGCCGGAGCTGCTTCGATATGAAGCCAGGATCCAGGAGCTTCTTCCTGGTCTCCCACGAGGGTGAAGGGGCCCAAGGACTTGGGCTGTCTTTTACTGCTTTCTCAGGCTATAGCAGAGAGCTGGATGGGAAGAGGAGCAGCCCGGACTAGAACCGGTGCTTGTATGGGATGCCAGCACTGCAGGCAGAGGATTAACCCACTGCGCCGCAGCGCCAGCCTCAATAATAAAGTTTTTTAAAACCTTTGAATTTTTGGGGGGGTGAAGTATGAGAGAGAGAATGGAGTACACTGGCTCCTATCTACTCCACACACTTGTTCACTCCCCAAATGTCTACAATGACTATGAACACAAAGCTAGGAACCGGGAATTCAATCAGGTATCCAATGTGTGGAACAAGAATCCAACTATTTGAAAGTTGCCTTCCTGTTGCCTCCCAGGGTCCACATTAACAGGAAGCCAGAACTAGGAGCTGGAGCTGGATATCAATTCTAGATATTCTGAAAAAGGACACAAGTATCTTAGGTTGTGTATTGTACACTGGGCCAAAAGCCTACCTCTGTATATTTTAAAAATGCTTAATTCCCACTCATATATTTTTAATTAATTAATTAATTAATTATTTTTGACAGGCAGAGTTAGACAGTGAGAAAGAGAGAGAGAGAGAGAGAAAGGTCTTCCTTTTCCGTTGGTTCACACCCCCCCCCGCAAATGTTTAAATAAAATATAATTGTAAATAAATGATATGCTTTAAATATGCAGCTAATTCATCTTTAAAAATGAAATAAGGAATAATTATAGCAAAGAACAAAGTTCCTTCTTGTACTTGCCTAGTCAATAGCATCATTTCATATATGTTTCTTAAATTAATATAACATGAATTAATAAAATATGTATTTTGTGCCTAGCTTTTTCATTAAAATGTTTTATGAAATTTATAATTCTTATTGCTTTTGGTAGTGGGTCATTTTCTTTCATTGACTGTAGTATTTAATTTTACAAATATTCCATATGATATTGATTGTATATCAAGTTAACTATAAAATAGTTGTTAGCTCAACCCACTGTATCTTGATCTTTGTTTTTATAACTTACCCAAGTCTGATTAGACAGAACACCCTCACACACATAACGTGAAGTGGATTTTTTTATTACAGCTAAACAGCAATAAATAATAGAAGTGTAGGATTCTTAATAAGGTAGCTCCCAAGATCCAGAAAAGCTACCTGAGAAAAGCAGATTCTTGAATGCATGATTCTCCCCTTGCATTGCAACTAAGGAACTTGGAGAAGTGTCCATCTATATTTTATGCACTAAGAGTGACATTACACACTGGCTAAAGTGTGTAACAGGAAGAGAGCTCAAGTGGTTCTGGACAACACAATCTTATTTTGGGATTTGGTATTCTCAGCACATTGTACAGTTATATTGAGAATTATTAATAAGAAAGAAGGAAGAAATGGGTTGTCCAAGGCTCTTTGGAGGTCTGACCTACATTTACCTTTTCTAGTCTTGATGAGCCCATAGTGTGTTCAAGTGTATGGTTGTTATGAATAATACATGTGTGCCCATGAAATACACACAAAAATTAGTTCAGTATATGTCTAAGAATTGCTGGGACAAGGGACAAATGTACATATATTAAGGATTATAAGTATTATCAAACCATTTTCAGAAGTGTGTTTATTTTCTCACTTGAGGTTTATGGGGTTTCTTGTTCTACATTGCCAGTGGCACTTGAATTTCAACAACTATTCCTTAGTGTTTTTAGCTGTTCTCATAAATATATGTCAATATATCATTGTTGTTTTAAATGGCATTTTCTAATGATTATTTATGCAAATTTAGGTTGTGCTTTTGTAAATACTTTGAAAATTTATGGAATAATGCCTCTTTGTTGTTAATGTAATGTGCATCATTTTTACATATTGCAGAAATTAATTTCCTGATATTTAGTTTATGGTTTTGGCATCTGTATGAGAAAAATGTTGTCTTTTGTTGCATTCATTTGCTTTAAAATTATGAGGGGCTTAAAAGTATTTAAAATATAATATTTCTTTCTTTGATTATTCAGACAGTATAATTAGCATTTAAACCCTCATATTCTATTAATTTTTCATTCTTCCTTTAATCTTGTAGTATTACCTTGGAAAACACCATTTTTGACATTTATTATACAATCTCCTGTAAATTAGTACTTTAATTATTCCTGGACACTATGAGAACTAAAACCATTTTAATTTATCTCATTTATTGTGCTATCATTTTCAGATCTATTAATTATACAAAAATTTAAGGCAACATACATGTTTTATTTATTTATTTTTATTTTTAAAACAGTAATTTATTTATTTAAAAGAGTTATACAGAGAGAGGAGGAGAGACAGAGAGGGAGAGATGTCTTCCATCTTCTGGTTCACTCCCCAGATGGCCGCAGGAGCTTCTTCTAGGTCCCCCACGCAGGGGCAGAGGCCCAAGGTCGTAGGGCATCTTCTACTGCTTCCCCCTGCTGTAGCAGAGGAATTGGAAGTGGGGCAGTAGGGATTCGAACTGGCACAAACATAGGATTTTGGCACTACAGGCAGAGGCTTTACCAGCTACGCCAAAGCTCTGGCCCATATTTATTAAACAATATACATTTAGATTTACACAGTTACCCTTTTCAATAATTTTCAGTTCCATGATTGCACATGAACTAAGTTTCTTTTTGAGTGGAGAACCTGCACTGAACTTCCACTAGTGATTTTACATTCTCTCAGTTTTGTTTGGTTGAAAACGTCATTATTTCGCCCTTTATTTTAACAAATTTTTGTGTGGGATAGATATTCAAGACTGATCTGCTGGTGATGAAGTCCTTCAGTTTTTCTTGTGTTGGAAACTTTTTTATTTTTTTTCTGAATTTTTATTATGTTCATTTTTCCTAGTTTTAAAATGTAACAATTTTCAATATTTTGGCATATTCACTGCAAGTGTAGACATTGTATATATACACATATGTACTATTTTTCTAGTAAACAGATATTAGTATAACAAAGTATATAACATTCACGACAATGATGTAACACAGGGAAAGAAGGGTATATGACTCATTGTAGCAATATTTGTAACCGTATATGAAATTATTACAGCTGCACAATTTTATGCCCTCAATAAATTAACATCGATAAATAAGAGAAAACATATGATGTCTCTCTTTCACAGACCAGACCAGCTTATTTCACTTAGTATAATGATCTCCAGTTTCATCCATTTTATTGTAAATATCAGGATTTCATTTCTTTTAGCTTTTTACAATTTATTTTTATTAATATAAAAAGAACAGATTTCTTAAATCCATAGATACAGTTCTAAGAATTATATGACTGTTCCCTTCATCTCTTCCTCTTTCCTTTCCTCTCAATTCATCCCTTTTTTCTTTCTTTCTTTTCTTCTTTCTTCCTAACTTTGAGATAATATTTTTAATTTACTTTATAGTCAAAGGCTTAATACTCCACTAAATGAAGAATTCAGGCAGAAAGGACAAAGACAACTGTTCAACAGGAATATAGACTAGTTCTTCAAAATAACCCAACCCTGGTTCCAGCATTGGGGTACAGCAATGTACCACCGCCTGCAATGCCAGTATCCATATTGGAGCTGGTCCAAGTCCCAGCTACACCACTTCTGATCCATCTCTCTGTTAATGCTCCTGGGAAAACAATGGAAGAAGGCCCATGAGCTTGGGCCCTAGTCATCAACACAGGAGACTTGGATGAAGCTCCAGAGTCCTGGCTTTAGCCTTGCCCAGCCCCACCTATGGCAGCCATCTCGGGGAGTAAACCAATGGACAGAAAATCTCTTTGTATCTCCATCTCTTTGTAACTTTGTCTTTCAAAGGAAGAAAATAAATCCTTAAAAAAGTAATCAAATTCCAAGATGTTATTTTCACTCATATGAAATAATTTTGTACTATATACATTAGTTACACAAATCAGAGAAAATGTGATATTTGTTTGTTTGGCTTAAATCATTGAGCACAATCGCCATGCATGTACACTACATTCTTTACATAATCATTAGTTGAATGACATCAAGGTTGATTCTGTGATTATGCTATTGTGAATTGAGCTGCTATTAATGTGGTGGTGCAGGTAACTTTTCATATGCTGATTTCTTTTGGATCTGTTCCCAGACTTGAAATGCCTGGATCCTCTGATAGACCTACTTCTAGTTTTCTGAGGAGTCTCTCTTCTTGTCCATAATGGATGTACCATTTGCATTCCCACTGACAGTTTATTAGCTTATTAGGATAGCTTCTCCACATGCTCATCACCATTTCTTATTGTGACTTAGTTCCTCATTGTGGTTTTCATTTGCATTTCCATCATGTCTGGTAACCACAAGCATTTTTTATTCAAGTATCTGTTGACCATTTGTATTTCATCCTTTGAAAAAAAGCTTATTTGGGGCCAGCGCTGCTGGTAAAGCTGCCGCCTGCAGGCCTGCAGTGCCAGCATCCAATATGGGCGCCTGATCAAGTCCCAGCTGCTCCACTTCCCCTCCAGCTCTCTGCTATGGCCTGGAAAAGTAGGAGAAGATGGCTCATGTCCTTGGGCCCCTGTACCCAAGTGGAAGACCTGGAAGAAGCTCCTGGCTCCTGGTTTCAGATCAGCACAGCTCTGGCTATTGGGGCCATCTGGGGAGTGAACCAGCACATGGAAGTTCTCTCTCTCTCTCTCTCTCTCTGCCTCTTCTTCTCTCTCTGTTTAACTCTGACTTTCAAATAAATAAATAAATAAATCTTTAAAAATACTTGTTCATTCCTTTGCCTTTTTCTTTTTTCTTTTCTTTCTTTCTTTATTTATTTTTAGTTTTTGACAGGCAGAGTGGACAGTGAGAGAGAGAGACAGAGAGAAAGGTCTTCCTTTGCTGTTGGTTCACCCTCCAATGGCCCCTGCGGCCGGCGCGCTGCGGCTGGCGCATCCCGCTGATCCGATGACAGGAGCCAGGTGGTTCTCCTGGTCTCCCATGGGTGCAGGGCCCAAGCACTTGGGCCATCCTCCACTGCACTCCCGGGCCACAGCAGAGAGCTGGCCTGGAAGAGGGGCAACCAGGACAGAATCCGGTGCCCCGACTAGGACTAGAACCCATGTGCTGGCACCACAAGGCAGAGGATTAGCCTATTGAGCCGTGGCGCCATGGTGTCTTTTTTAATAGCTCTTTGGGCATAGCTTTATGGACCCAGGAAGGGAAAAACATAGTGGAAAATTATAGTATACTTAGTGAAGACCCAAACTGTGATGTCCAAGGAGTTATGTATAATTATGTTAGGTTATTTCAAGTCAAGATGCAGTTCATAATTTGAGTTATTGTGTAAATTGCATAAGCATTCTTGCATTGTAGAACAAGTGATATTCTATCTTTACATTTAGAACAAAATAGATATGAAAGGTTAACTTTATCAATTTTTCCACAGAGAAGGAGTAAAAGATTTGAAAGTTCTTTATTCACATAATTTTATGAAAAATAAGATGCTTTTCTGGGCTTCCTCTCAGTTCATTACCCTTTTCTCTCATGCCCCAAAGGTCCTGGTGGCATGGTTGCCCTCAATATCTTCAAACAATTGGGTTTTCTTCTTAAGGATTATTTATTTATGTGAAAGTCAGAGTTACAAGGAGAACAGAGAGTTACAGAGAGAAATAAAGAGACAGAGAAAGGGATCTTCCATCTGCTGGTTCACTCCCAAAATGGATGCAATGGCCAAGATGGGCCGATAGAAAGCCTGGAGCAAGGGGTTTCTTCTGGGTCTCCCACGTGGGTGTAAGGGCCCAAGCACTTGGGCTATCTTTGACTGCTTTCCCAGGTAATTAGCAGAGAGCTAAATTGGAAGTGAGCATCCTTAACTGAAACCAGCACCTGTAGGGAATGAGGGCCATCACAGATGGCAGCTTTACCTGCAATGCCACAACATTGGCCCCAAACGGTTGGGTTTTATATTATTCTTGATGTCTAGGTATATTACTATTATATAAATAATTCCACTAGTGTGGGAGATGGAAATATGTCAAAAAACACAGTAAGTTATATATAGTTAGTTTTGTCATTTACTTTTTTGCCTGCACGAATTTTATGGAAATAGTTGATTGGTGGCAGAATTGTTGTTAACTAGGCCTAGGTGAATCTCTAAAGGTGCTGGAAATTATTAAATGGTTTGTTTATATGCATTAATATCATTGAGTGGTGGTGATTATCAGGCTTATAAAAGATAGTAAATTAACAGTGTTAGTTATTACTGCCAAAACTATACTTTTTACACAAAATTATACACAAATGCTATCATATCTATATGCTTTATAAACCAAATTACATAGGCATTCTATATAATTGCAATAAGATCACAGTGAAAAAATTGAAAATTTTCCAAATAATGGATTTTTTTCTTGCATTTTATGTTTCTAAGAAAAGAAACAAGATAAGCCAAAGTTATATATAAAATAGGAGAATTCAACCTACAAATCATTGCGAATACTTTATCACTTGAAATTTTTGAAGTTTCTCTTTACATATTTTGGTATACTTTCATGTTAACTCTATAAATTGGTGACTGGTGGTAGTTCAAGAATAGATGTTTATTAGTCTACTGTATTAATTAAGAAATCAATAGTGTCAACCATGTTAGACTGTTCAAATTCTTTGCAGATGAAATGCTTTCATGTGATGTAAAGTAATTTATTTTAAAAATAACATATTCTTAAGGAATCACTACATGCAATCATGAAAAATAGTGTTTTTACCAAATATAAAGGAATTTGTTAAAATAAAAATATTCAAAAGCATAAGCTACTAATACATAGTGGATATTGGTGCTAGGGACATCATAAAAATAAAAAATTTTTAACCTAAAATAATGAAAAGTGGTGTAAGTTGGTAGATATTTCACTGATATATAAAAATCATGTTGTTATACTGACTGAAATACTATTTTCCTGTTATTTGGCAATTATTTACAAATTTCCCCATATACATTGACTTCACCATACAAACACAAGTAAAATTCTACACAGCCCAACACCACCTTTCCCCTTAGTGCTGTTGTTTTTCCTTTTTATCCATCTTACTTCTCCACAAGGTCTACCTTCTGTGACATTTATGTTCTCTGGTCTCACATTAGAAGCGCATTGGCCATGTTTGCTCTACAGACTATATTTAGTAGGGACTATGCATACTTGTTATGAACAATAATCTGTGACAATTACAATGTTTTATTCAAATTACACAAATTTTAACTTCTCTCACATTGGTTTTTTAAAAGTTCAACAAATGATCTTAATTTAGAACTACCAGTTCAATTTCATCATCAATGCCATTTTTTCTTTTTTTTTGACCAATTTCCAATAACTCATTAAGATTTCTGATGTTATCACTTTGTCTTTACACATCAAAAGATACATATACATTCTTTTTCCCACCATAACAACTCTCAAAAATTCTATTCCTATATTTTGGTGATTATCTACACAAATCTCTGTCAATTGAGAGACAAATTCTAGACTATTAAGATCCAGGGAATTTTCCTTGCTATTTCATTTTGAGGATTCAGCACGGAAAGTAACATACAGGACATGTTCGATAACTATTTTTATATCAAAGGATCAAACACACACGTTAGTCATGGACCATATTTGGATAGGCTATTGAATATTCATTGCAATGGTTTCTTTTCAATTGCTTGTTTTTTAAGATGTAAAATATGTACTTTGTTGACTTTGTCATGGATCAGGTGGCTGTAGATAAGCAGATTTGCTTACAAGGTCTGTATTCTGTTCCTTTGGTTTATGTATCTGTTTTTGTTCCAGCACCATGCTGTTTTGGTTTAATAGTCCCACAATATGTCTTAAATGTGATATTGTGATGCCTCTAGGTTTATTATTCAAGATCACTTTGACTACTCTGGGAATTTTTCCTTCCATGTGAACTTTAAAATTGTTTTTTTTTTCCTAATTTTAGTAGATATTCTCGGGTATTTTCATGTGAATTATGTTGAAATGGTAAATTACCTTGGCTACTTGGATATTTGAATTATATTAATTTTCCTAGTAATGAACATGGGAGATCTTTCAATTTTAGGGATTCTTCTTCAATTACATCATTAGCGTTTTGTAGTTTTCCTTATAGAGGTCTATCACATCCTTGGTTAAATTTATTCCGAGATATTTTATTTTAGGTAGTGATTCTGAGTGGGTTTTCTCTAATAATTTCTGTGCAGTTCATTATCAAATAAATATATATAAAATCTTTACTAATTTTTGCATGATGAATTTTATTATGAAACTTTATTAAATTTATCAGTTCTAATATATTTTAAAGATTTATTTATTTATTTGAAAGGTGGAGTTATAAAGAGGCAGAGGTAGAGAGACAGAGAGAGGTCTTCCACCTTCTTGCTCAATCCCTAAATGGCTGCGATGGCCAAAGTTGGGCTGATCCAAAGCCAGAAACCAGGAGCTTTTTCATGATTTCCTAGGTGGGTACAGGGGCCCAAGGACATGGGCCATCTTCTACTGTCTTCCTATGCTTTAGCAGAGAGCTGGATCAGAAGTGGAGCTGTAAGGACTCGAACCGGCACCATTATGGTATGCTGGCATTGCAGGGGGTGGCTTTACCCATTACGCTGCAGCACCGGCCCCCTAATATAATTTTAATAGAGACTTTAGATTTTTCTATATACAGAATAATGTCATCTGAAAACAAACATGCATACATAATTGAACTCCTTTACTTTTCTCTGCCTTTTATTTCATTCACTACACCTCCCACACTCTGGCTAAAAGTTTCATTATGATAGTGAATGAATGGAGAGTGGACATCCTTATCTCTTTATATATCTTAGAGGAAATGATTTCAGCTTTTTGCTGTCCAATATGTAGTTGGGTGTGGGATAGTAAAATATATCCTTTTTATATTGAAGTATATTCCTTCTGTACCAAATTTATGCAAAATTTTTATCACAAATGAATGCTGGATTTTATCAAATTATTTTCTTTGCATCTATTGATATGATTGCATGTTTTAATCCTTCAGTCTATTGATGTGAAGAATTAAATATGATGATTTGTGAATATTGAACCATTTCTACATCTCATAAATAAATTCCTCTTGATCATTATTAATGATGTCTATGATGTGTTGTTCGATTCTCTTTTCTAATATGTTGTTGATAATGTTTGCATCTGTGTTCATTAGAAATATTAGTCGATTGTTTCCTTTCTGTGTTATGCCCTTGTCTGGTTCTGAAATAGAATTTGGAAGGGCCCCCTCTCTTTCATTTTCTTGAATAGTGTGAGAGCTGATACTCATTCATTCTCAAAAGTTTGGCAGAATTCAGCAGTGCAATTATATGACTCAATATCACTTATTATTGATCTGCTTTCATGATTCAGTTGTGTTAATTTTTTTCTAGAACATGTCAATTTTTTCTAGATCCTCCAATTCTTTTTTTTTTTTTAATTTGACAGGTAGAAAAGTCTTCCTTACATAGATTCACCCCCGACCCCCAAATGGCCACTACAGCTGGATCTATGCAGATCCTAAGCCAGGAGCCAGGTACTTTTCCTTGACTCCCATGAAAGTGCAGGTGCCCAAGCACTTGGGCCATCCTCCACTGCCTTCCCAGGACACAGCAGAGAGCTGGACTGGAAGAGGAGCAACCAGGACTAGAAACTGGCACACATATGGGATGCCGGCACCACAGGCGGAGGATTAACCAAGTGAGCCAAGGTGCTGGCCTCTAGATCCTCCAATTCTTTAGTAAATAGTTGTTCAAACTAGTCTCTGGTGATCTGTATATTTGCATAATATCAGTTTGAATGTCTTTTTATCTCAGATTTTATTTGAGTCTTCCACTTTTTCTTCCTTAGTTAGCCTAGGTAAAGGTTTTTGATTGAGTTCATGTTTTTAAGAAAAACTCTTCACTGAATTCTTTGAGTCCCTATTTCATTTAATTCTGTTCTGGGTCATGTTATTTAGTACTATCAATTTTGGGTTTTACTTGCTTTTCTAGGTGCTTCAGATAACAACCTTAAGTTGTTCATTGGAGATCTTTCTTTTCATTTTTGTTGGTACATATTGCTATGAACATAAGTTTTATTACAGCTTTTTCTTTATCTTATCAGATAATCTGTAGCGTATTTTCATTTTAACTTGTTTCATGACTTTTTTAAAACATCTCGCTTTAGATTTATTCAGTAATGCATTTTGCATTCAGTTTTTTTTTTTTTTTTTTTTTTTGGATAGGCAGAGTGGACAGTGAGAGAGAGAGGAAGGTCTTCCTTTGCGCTTGGTTCACCCTCCAATGGCCGCTGTGGCCAATGCGCTGCAGCTGACGCATTGCGCTGATCTGAAGCCAGTAGCCAGGTGCTTCTCCTAGTCTCCCATGGGTGCAGGGCCCAAGCACTTGGGCCATCCTCCACTGCACTCCCAGGCCATAGCAGAGAGCTGGCCCGGAAGAGGGGCAACTGGGACAGAATCCGGCGCACCGACCAGACTACAACCCAGTGTGCTGGCGCCGCAAGGCAGAGGATTAGCCTATTGAGCAGTGGCGCTGGCTCCATTTTGCATTCAGAATCATAATCTCCACATAATTGTATAATTCCTACAAGGTTTTTACTTTTTTTTGCCTCTAGTTTTATTCCATTGTGGGCAGAAAAGACATATCTTTTTTAAACTTTGGGTGCTTACTTTATGGCTTTTAATATCATCTAACCAGAGAATGTTCCACAAAAAGAAAAGTAACTCTGTACCTATTGGATGCTATGTATTATAAATGATTATTAGGTACTTTTTTGAAAGTTCAGCTTAACTTAAATTTTTAAAAAATGTATTCACTGTCTAGATGATCCGTAATTGATGAATGTTGGAATGGGAAGGCACAAACTACCGTTGTGTAGAAGCTTACTTCTCTCTTTTGATCTACTAATGTTTGTTTTATAAGACCAAATGTCTTTGCATTAGATGTATGTTTAGTTGAAAAAATTACATCTTTTTTTTTTTTTCTGAATTTCTGAACTTCTTTCTTGATCAGTATGGAATTGCATTGTTTGTCTTTTTTTCAGTGTTTATCCTAAAATCTGTGTTGTATAACAAAGATATTGCTACTTTTAATCAATTTTAGATTTTATTTGCCTGGAATGTCTTTATCCAACCTTATTCTTTCGATGCCACTACTTGTGAAGTGAGTTTCTTGTTGAGAGGATATCATTGAATCTTGGTTGTTTATTCACTCAAACACTGTATATCTTTTCATTTGGGATTTTAGTCCACTTTCATTGAAGGTAATTGATAAGTAGTGGTTTTGTTCTATCGTTAAAAGAATCTTGTGCTAATTTTCAATATATTTTGTTCTTGTACTGTGTTTTCAACTTTTGCATGCTTTCATGTGGAAAGTAGTTACCATACTTCTGTTTCTATATAGGACTCCCTTAAGCATCTCTTGTAAGGTTGGTCTGATAGGTATGAGCTCATCAGTTCTTGCTTGTCGTAGAAAGTCTTTGGTTTTTCTTCATTTTTGAAAGATGTATTCATTGAGTGACATATTCTGACTTTGTACTATTGTTTTTTTTTTTTTTTCCTTTCAGAACTTGGAACACATTGTTTAATTCCCTTCTGGCCTGTAAAATTTCTGCTTCTGTAAGTGTGACTTGACACTTTTATAGATTTTAGAATTCTTGGTGTCACACTTTTGTAATTTTGACTATAATCTTTTTGGTGAGTTTCTTTTCCGCCCTTGTATTTTTGGGGTCCTTTGGGCCTCCTATGCTTGAACGTCCTTATCTTTCTCTACATTGGGAAACTTTTTTGCTATTATCTTTCTGACTAGATTTTCTATGCCTCCTCTCTTTTCCCTCAAGAATTTCCACTACTCTAATATTTCTTCATTCAGTGGTGTCCCAAATGTCTTTGAAAGTGTCTTGATTTTTTAGAATATTTTTTTCTTTTCCTTTTTGTCTGGGGTCACGGGAATGCCAGATGTCACTCTGTTGTGGCTGGGGTCATGATAGCTTCCTGGAGTCCTGGATTTCAAAATATATGACTACAAGTTTAGATATTACTTTTTCTGTTTGTTCTAGTCTGCTCTTAATGTTTTCGTTTATAGGTTTATTTGATGTATTGAGTTATTTTTGTCTAAGATTTCTGTGTGATACTTTTTACTTATTCAAGAGAAAGAAAGAGAGTTAGAGATAGAGATAGAGATAGAGATAGATAGATAGAGAGAGAGAGAGACCCCATCCACAGGTTCAGTCCACAAATTCCCACAGTGGATAGGACTGGGCTAGACTAAAGCTAGAAGCAGAGAATTCAATGTATATCTCCAATCATGGGTTGCCCATGTCCAAATTATTAAGCCATAACCTGCTGCCCTTCAGAAACTATTCTGCCAGAAAGTAGACATCAGGTGCTAGAGCTGGGAATTGAACGCAAGCACTCTGACATAGTACATGGACATTTAGTTGATATCGTAATTGCAAGGTTAATTATCCACATCTATTTAGTTCCTTTTCAAAACCTTTATCTCTTTCTTAAATTTCTCATTTCTATCATGCAATATTCTTTATTTCATTCTCCTGTTCTTGTTCCCTTGAAAATCTTTGATTATCCTTAAAATCATCCTTTTGAATTCTTGAACATTCATCTCAACATCTCTTATTTTCTTGAGTCTTCTACTAATGCATTACTACATTTCTTTGGGTCATGAAATTACCTTGATCTTTCACATTTCTTGTGTCGCTATGTTGATATTTGTGCATCTGGTGTAATTGTTTTCATCACTTTTAATCAATGGCTTTTGGAGTGACAGGACATTTCATGAAGTCAGTATGGTAGGTTATTTTGATGTTATTTCTAGTTGGATGCTGTAGCATAGTCTTCCTATATATTTTCTTCCATAGTAATATTTTTAAGTTTATATATGTATTTATAAGGAAAGTGGAGATTGAGATTGGCTTCTTATTTTAAGATTTGTTTATTTATTAGAAAGAGAAGGAAGGACAGATTGAGAGTGAGAGTGAGTGAAAGAGAGGGGCAGGGGAGAGAGATTTTCTATCCTCTGGTCCACTCCTAAATGAATGCAAAGGCCAGGCATTGGGTAGGCCAAGGTCAGATTCCAGGAGCTTTATCCCAGTGTCTCATGTGGGTATAGGACTCCAGGTATTTTGACCATCTTCTAGTGCTTTCCCAGATGCATTAGCAGGCAGTTGAATCAGAAGTGGAGCAGCCAGGACACAAACCAGCACTTAAATGGTATGCTGGAATTGCAGGCAGCAGTTTAAACCACTGAGTCACAATGGAGCACCTTCCATAGTAATTGATGCCAATGAGGATGTGGGGCACTCTTCTCAATCCCAGTAAAGATGTGTGGGTTTCATTGGTGGCCCAAGGGATGGTATCTGTCTTCACAAGAATGCCTATCCACATTCTGCAATGAATTTGGTCATGGTAACATCTTCCTGGAATCCTGTAAGTGTCCCTCAGGTCTCTGTATTGACTGCACATGGCCAGAGGTCAAATTAAACCCAATAAAGACAAGTCAGAGCTAGTCCCCAGTTACTATACTATGTCTTGGCATCCCATTGACCTTTCTTCCCCTAGGCAGACATTTGCTATCTACATGTTCTGTTGCCTGAGATCAGAGTCAGTAATTCAGTGAGTAAACCTCTGGCCATCTACACTTCAATGCTAAATCTCACACAGAGTCCATGGTCTCCCAAGAGCAGTGCAATATGAGATAAGGTCAAGTCTGTCATTGCTATAGGCAGCCTGCTTCTGAGAAGTACTTGCAGTTCAAGGCCTCTGCTAACCACACCAAATGACGTTGGTGAAGATATAAATCTACTTGCTAACCGGAGTTATGAGTCTCCATTTTGGAGTCCAGAGTAAAGACCACAGTCATTGGCCTATAGACAGGGAGTATTAGTATCTATGAAGTGACAGCTTTACTACTTCCAATATGGAGACCTGTGTTCACTTTGTTGCTTTATTTTCCATTGGCTGAAATCTTATCTCTTTGCTTTCTGCTCATGATTGGAGGGTGGGTGGTTAAGGCAGTTCCTTGGTTTGACAGGTTGGCTCTAAGCTGAGTTGCACCTTAGTCCCAAGGCCCTACACCATCTTCCAGATGTTCTCCAAACCTGAAAAATGTTGGGGGTGATACAAGATGAATCTGTTCTACATTCTACTAAGATTCACATCTCTACCTGATTCAAGGACAAATCTACAGTGGTATCTGCTAGTCCTAGCCTGAGGAAAGAAGGCTTAGAGTTTTATGATGTGCTGATCTCACTGTGGCAGTCCAGGCACTGAGCCTCAAGACAATCCTAAGTGTACTCCCCAGACCACTTCTCTCCAGTAGCTGGAATTTTGCTTCATGGTTTGCCCCAGATTGCCTCACTCCCAGAGTGAGTAATCAGTCTCAGAGTCACTCAGAGTGACACTAAACTGTGATGTAGATGGGTTTCCCAGTCACTAAGTACCAGTGTTATATGCCAAGCCCTGTGAGACTGGCAGGCAAAGCAGTATGTCCTATCATGTAAAGATTAGCTTTAATCCATAGTAAGTCTAGACCTGCATCTATGAGAACTAGCCTGGGGACAGAGGCAATTTGGCTTTATGTGGATCTAGATTTCAATGTGGCAGACCCAAACGTGGGGTACAAGGCAGAGTTGTATACTGACTCTCCTACCCTACATCATAACAACTATAGTCTTTCTCCATTGAATGGCACTGGTTGCGGGTGGGGAGGCAGGGTTGGAAGTTGGCCCTTGGCCACCTGGCTTAGGAGGCTCCAAAGGCTCAATATGCCAATGCAGGACCAGATCAGGACTTCAGGCCTTTGATCTGTCCTGCTCTAGGTTTGACTGTACTGAGCCTAGTGGTAGGTTTCAAGTCTTTGGTCTGTGCTTATTTCTCTCTCTCTCCAAAGCAGGAGGCAAATTGCCCAGCCTCACACTATACTACTTGGAGTTTTGGGCAGTATGAGCCAAGCAATTCTTTCCTTCCTGCCTTTTTTAATATGCATTTTCTTACATTTATACTAAAACCAGCACTGTGTTGTTTTATTTGTCTTGTCTGGATTCACGAAGAGATTTTCATTCATGACTAGGTATTCAAATGGGTCTTTCTTTAGGGAGATGATCCTTGGAGCATCTTACTCAGCTGCCTTCTTACTCTGCCTCCTGTACAACATATTTTGATGTACATATAATAGTGACATTATTACTGCAGCCAAGTAAAGTAACATTTCTGTTACCTCACATTATGGCTTGTATTTTTGATAAGGTCACCTTAAATTAACTCTATTAGTGAATTTCTACTGTATAATATAATATTATTAACTCTAATATTTATGCTGCATGTTAGACCGCTATGCTTATCTGATAAATCATAATTGTTTGAGTAAACCTAGAAACAGTTGAAACTGCAATGCTCATTAAAAATAAATTTTCTTCATTCTATTTCAACATATTTACTGTGACACACAAACTCAGATATGGGAACTTTATATTGATGTATGTATGTCCAAAAAATAGGTTCAGTAGAAGAATGGTATGTTTGCTTTTTCTCTATATATGAGAAAATATTCTTATATATTAAGTGGAAGTGCATTTTTTCCTTCATTAAACAACGTTTATCAAACTGTTTAATTTTAATGTCTGAATTACATTGAATTTGCCTATTTCTCCTATATGCATAAATGACATTTGCACCTTAATTTTCACTTCTGTATGTATCATCAGATTTTTAGTTCTATAGAATGTGAACATATAAAACCTACATTCCTATTATACCCATCTAAAATAGAGCTGAGAGGCCTTCAGATGAAAATGATCACAAGTTACTGTTCCAAGAAGCACACTAACAGGCCAACACAGTAGTTCTGTTTTTACTTTTTGAGAAATTTCCTCACTGTTTTCCACAATAGCTGTAAAAGTTGCATTATCATCAGCAGTGTACTAGTGTACCTTTTTCTCCAAATCTTTGCCAGCACTTGTCTTTTGTTTCTGATAATATCCAGTCTGATGTAAAGTGATATTTCATTTTGGTTTTCATTTACATTCCTACCATCATTAATGATGTTGAGTATTTCTTCAGGGATGGCCAGATTACCCTGAATGTGTTTATCACATGCCAAGTGTTTTTCTAAAAAAATTATCAAAAAAACATTATTGGGGCTGGCGCTGAGGAGTAGTAGGTAAAGCCACCGCCTGCAATGCCAGCATCCCATGTGGGCACCGGTTTGAGTCCCGGCTTCTCCATTTCCAATCCAGCTCTCTGCTATGGCATGGGAAAGCAGTAGAAGATGGACCAAGTCCTTGGACCTCTGCACTTGTGTAGGAGACTGGGAGGAGGCACCTGGCTCCTGGCTTCGGATCAGCGCAGCTCCAGTCATTGTGGCCATCTGGGATGTGAACCAGCAGATGGAAGATTTATCTCTTTCTCTCTGCCTCTGCCTTTCTGTAATTCTGCCTTTCAAATGAATAAATAAATAAATAAATCTTTTTGAAAAGAAATAGACACATTATTTATTTGGTTTTAGGGTCTGAGAGAGAGAGAGAGAGAGAGAGAGAGAGAGAGAAAAGGAGACTGTCAGAGTTTCAATCAATAGCTCCACTCCTCAAATGCCTGTGGTAGCTGGGAATGCACTAGCTGAATCCAGTAGGCAACTCAATCTAGACACTCTATGTCATGTCAGGAATCTGATCACTGGATCCATTACCTGCTGACTTCCATGATTTACATTAGCAAGAACTGGAAGTAGAGCTTTCACGTGAACTCATGCACTCTGACATGGAATGCAGGCGTCCCAAACAGCTTCTTAACTACCAGGTCAAATCCCCAACCCAAGAAAGACAACTTAACAGTCCAAAATATTATCTATAAAGGGATACTTGTCAAACAATATGGTTTTTGAATTTAAGAGCTTCTATTGTGTTCAAATTCAAACAAACATTTTGGAAAAGTGGTAATATCTCATAAAGCTGATATTTTCTAAAGCTGAATAGATTTTGAACAACCCAACCATTCCACCACCACATATACGTACAAAAAATTTCAAAGATGTATCAAGAAAACACTGTGAAGATCTGGGCATCTGTCCTAGGATGCTCACGTCCTAGCTTGAACCTTGAATTCTGAAATGGGCATGCATAATAGAGAAAACTGCACGTGGTGACTGGCATTGTGGTGCAGTGTGGAACTACCACCTGCCATGTCAGCATCGCATAAGAGCATCAGTTTGAGTCCTGGTTGCTGTACTTCCTCAGCTTCCTAATAATGTGCCTATTAAAGCAAAAGAAGCTGGCCTAAGTGCTTGTGCCCCTGCTCCCAAGTGGGAGACCCAGATGGAGTTCCTGGTTCATGACTTTAGCTTGGCCCAGCCCTGGCCATTGTGGCCACTTGGGGAGTGAATCAGTGGATGGGAGATCTCCTCCTCTCTGACTCTCTATCATTCTTTCTGTAAATGTGCCTTTCAAAATCATAAATAATTATTAAGAAAAAGAAAAGAACTACATGTATTTCAAAATCTTTTGCACCAAAATAAACTTTTTTAAATTCCATTTTCCCAGACTTTTTGAAGTACCTTTGTGCGTGCATTTTTCTGGGTGTGTATGTGTGTGTGCGTGCAATCATGTGTATGTAAAGAAATGCTAATTATATCTTCAAGATTATTCCTATACCTAATTTGGCCAACTCAAGTATTCTGGTCTTGTATATGCTATTGAACACAGGGGTATATGGTAAAGATATGTCTCAATATCTTGCTTGCTTTTGACCCCGTATAATTTGTAGGAACTAAATAACTATTTCTCAGAATTTTAATATCATAGATACAGAAAATACTTTCAGATACACTGTAACTCTGAGTAACTTTGTTATATTTAATATACAATTTGATCTACTTTGTCTCATTTGTTTATTTAACTGAAATTAATATAGGGAATAGTATTTATAATCATTATAAGAAATACAAATATGACTCTTGCAAGTTTTGTCTCCACAAAAGCCAAGTACTTGCTGTATTAATATTCATGTCTGGCATAAGTCTTAGTGAAGCTCTCAATCCATATCATTATTTTGTTCATATCCACACTCTTGAAATGGACTTGATAGATAAGGCTAAGAAGTACAAAAGAATAGATTTGTTTATGTAGAGATTATTTTAAGCTTGCTGGAAGGAGCAGAAAAATCCCAGGGGAGGAAATAAGCAGACCGGCAATCTGTGTGCCTCTTATCATCTCGCAGTTCCTAGAGGTTACTTACAAGAAGACTAGGAAGTAAAACAGAATCACAGTTGAAAAGCTTACTAATGAAAATAAATATACTGTGTTTGATTGCTTCTATTTGTCATTATTTTTTGACAACAGCAGAATATGAACTGATGATTCAATACACTGGAATTATTTATGATATAAGTAGATCATTTGGAATAACAATTTGGTAAAACTGAGACATGGCTAATATTTTCCCCATATTTATAATTACTACTTTAGTGTTCACACTTAACTTTAAAAAATGAAAAATAAGATATTGTTCCTAATAAATGAAAAATATTATTGACTACTTAATTTTCTATGAATATTGGAGGTTAAAATATGCCATGTCTATTATTATACAAGCTGAGACATCAATGATTTGTTTTTTGTGTGTGTTTACACCAATTACAACCTGTGCAACAAGATGTTTTCAAAAGTATTGCTTATTTCTACTTCAATAATAGCACAAATAAGTATGTGCAAAATCAATAGGTAAATAATAAGTAAATGCAAAGAGACAGAAATGTCTATTATTTTCAAGTGTTGTGACAATTCAGATTTATAACTATTTGATCTGCTGTTGGAAGTCTGTAATAAATTTAGCAAATTTGGGAATCTCTTCTCTTCCTTCATGGTATCAGAGTAAAGATTGCCAGAGAATAATCACATGAAATCAGAGAACTGGAAGTAAAACAGTGGCTGTAAACCTCTGCTGAGCCCAGAAATATTGATGTGATCCAAGATGGCAGTGAGTTCCAATCTGTCCTCTCACTCTCTGGCTTCATGTCTAGCCATTCATCTAGGTATGACTGTGGGCCATATCAGTTTTACAAAAGGAGCCCCAGGATTGTCAGAAGAGAATTGACAATGGTAACTATACACACAAACAGGTTTACATAAACCACTCTATGTGCTTCCCTTTATTTAGTTTGCTCTGGCAGCTAGATGTCTTTAAAGAGGAAATGATATTTTAGTGGAATGCTCCAAGATAGACTATGGAGGGATAATAGTCCAAAGAAAGCATTATAGGAGTAGAAACCATGATGAAAAATATAATAGGATTAATGTAAAAAGAAATACATAATATAGTAGAAAGAGAGAGAGATTACATTCTGCAATAGTACATTTGAGCAGAATATGAAAAATCTTCAGCTAGGAGCAATAAACAAACCTGAGAAGGGCTCTGAAATTAGCAAAGTTACAGGATTTTTTAATAGGTTTCCATAGTGGGAAAAGGGCCATCGTGTCCTTTCAGTATAATCAGGTTTTGCAATTTAAATATTCTGTTTGCAACTGCTAAAGACACTGTTTCTTGAAAATTCAGACCATCTCTGTGAGCCATGCCTCTGCTTCTATTGATTAAGTCTTCTAGCAGCTTGCTTTTCTGACTTCCTGTTGTGAAAAAAAAAGTAACTTTCATAACTCAAGTTGTAGCTCTCCTTTTGAAGAATTTTTATTGCTGTTGGCCTTTTCTAAATGAATTTATTTTACTTTTGTTTCTAAAATAGGAAAAGAGACACACACAAAAAGGTGCCCCATCCTCTGGTTCATTTATCAAGTGTCTGCAATAGCTGGGGTAGGGGCAAGCCAAAGCCAGGAGCCTGGAACTCAATGCTGTTTTCTGAGTTGGTGGTAGGAACTCAATTACTTGAGCCACCCGGATGCTTTTCAGGGTGCGCATTAGCAGAAAGCTGCAATGGAGAGCAGAACTGGGAATCAGACCCAGACACTTGGATACAGGTTGCTGGCATGCTATGCACAGTCATACCAGACTCCTTCCCGTTTTTGTTCTCACCAACAGGTCTGCTTCTCTTTGTTACCAGATTTCCTCTCATTATTCTCTCCAGCTCCGTCTTTGTCTATGTCCATGTGATATCAGTAGTTTATGATACTTTACACAGACTGTGGAATCTATAAATAGTAATGGATATGTAGATAAATTAGATAAATATATGTATACACATACATGAATGATTTATGTGTATATGAATATATACATAATTATTAAACCTTTTTTGATTTATCTTTTCGGAAAAACTTACTGAAATATTTAATTATATTCAACAAGAAGGGGCAATATTCTGCTTTAATCCATTTGTTTCTAAAAGATCCATTTCCTTAAAATTCATATAATCCATGTTTAAAATTTCACTTATTCAGTGATACATACATAGCCCCTTGTACAGCCACTATGTGATATTGACTCCATCTGGATACATTAACGGGGACTTCAGAGTAGTGTGCCTTTTGCAATATCATTAATATTGACATGTAATTTTGAGATGTTTTTCTTTTAAAATCAGATAAGTTGAGCCTTTGTCTTCAACATTTCTCTTATGACAATATTCCGCTGTCTTGTAATACTCAACAGTTAGAAAACAACAGTTTTCTATCTGATCTGCAGACATAAAAATTAGCAATAACTTTTTTTTTTAGCTTTCTGATAGTTCCAAAACTATTGGGGATATACACCCTTCCACATTCCCATTTTCCATTGCTAACATCAAAGTGCAGTACAAATACTAATATATATTAGCATCCTTTCATCAAAAAGTAATTTAAAAATCAATGGCTTGTTAAATACATCTCTTTCCCATATTATAAACTGTTTGTACCTATTTCTAGACATGCAACTAAATTCCATTCTGAAATATGAGGGACACCTTATATTTTATTATACTTAATTTATAACAACTGGATATAATTATTCTCATTCCAAGTCTTACACTTTCCACATTTGACCAGATATATTTAAAGTGGTTCAAATTTCCTTTTAGTAATATTTAGATATTTTGAAATCATATTGTGCACTGGCTATGTTGGACAGTATGTATCTGTCAGTATGTTTCTTCTAATCAGGACATTAGGCCCTTTTAAAAAACTTTTTTTTTTTTTTGTTAAACAACTACAGTAGTTGAAACCAAATGTGGTTATCAGATGAAATGTTTGTTGGTAGCAACAATCATATTATCTCTTGACATCTCTGATTTCTTAGGTGAGAGGACTGGAAAAAAAAGACCACATCAATGTCATCGATTAATATTTGTACTCTTATCTTACCACTATTTATTCCCAAATATACCATTTAAAGTTTAATTTATAATCCAATAATATTTTCTTGAATGTCAGTTACCTGTGTAAATGTTTGTTCTAGATAATATAAACATTTACTTATCAAAATAAGAATTTTATTTCACTAATAATATTGTGGAATATGTAGAATTGTGATAGCTAAAGATAAGCTATATGTAAATTATAACATTTTCAAAAACTATCGTTATTCCCTGAGAATATATTAACCATTATTTGCAGAACACTGAAGTCTGTGTATGTATTTAGCTGTAAACATCCTTATTCTAATGTACAATTTTTACATTAATTATAAAAATAAAATATGTCTCAATACTTTCCTTGTAAATATATGTGCCTATATAAATATATTTATACAGTCTAAGAAACTTATAAAATTACTCATCACAGTGTATGTTTATAAGTATATATTATTATAAATTAATTGTTTAATAACTAATACAATATTTATTTATATGGAATATATATTAATATATCCTGTGTTTTCAGTATGACAGTAAAATGTGATTGTATTATTAAGAAAAAAAAATGCCTCCAGGTGTCTCAAGGGAGGCACTTGGAAGAAGGGGTGTGAGGTAGTGACCCCCTGTCTTGGTCCTGGCATAGATTGCTTCGAGAACAAACCCTGGCCTGATTTTCTTTTTCCAAACCGTCCTGTAGGGCTTAGGAGCCCATAGAAGCATTGAATAACAGGCGAGTGATGCCTGAAGAAGACACCTTGATATTTCCTCTATTTTCTTTGACTCTGCCTCAGATTTTCAGTTTTCTCCACTTCTTCATTAAAATACTTTTAATATTCTGTGATGCGGTAAATTGAACCATCATAAATAATTCTCCACTTCAAATAAGCATTTTTCAGTAATAGGAATTTTCTGGATGAAGTACTCAGATTGTCACAGAAATTTTTTTTCAATTAACAAAGAGTATACTTTTTAGGAGTTTCATTGGTTAGCAATATCCTTTAACTCCACACAGAAAAACAAAACAATATCAAATCTTAGTGTTTTTTCTTTATTTTCTTATCATATTGGTTTTGCTTAGACAAATGAATTCTTAACATTTTGCTTTCACTTGTGTGTGTTTTATGTGTCCATGATCATGCAAAACATGAGTTTCTATATTCACATATATTTCTCACAAACAGACACATTTGTAATGTCCTAATTATTTAAAATTAAGGCTTTTTACTCACTAGCAAATATATTTTCTTTGATTTTCTAAATCTCTCTCAAATATAAATGTATATATTACATATATATCACTTGAAATATATATATATATATATATATATATATATATATATTACTTGGAAACAGAAATTTCATAAACTTAGAAAGCCATGTATTTTAGACTTCCTCTTTTCCAGGAACTAAGATTGCTACCAATGTAAAATCATAATTTACTAAGTAGTAACTGGAACTAAAGTCTTTATGATATGGGGGACACTAGAATATAGCCCCTTCTCTAGTTTTGGTATTTTACTGCTAACACAAAGAAATGGAGATCTAATATGTTGTTTTGAGAAAGTGTTATTTCAGTTGGCATTACCAAATCTTCTCTTCTATTGTTACTGTGACTTATTGAGTGGTTATCATATGAGTTCCATGAAGAGTACCTTAATTTGCCCACTATCATACTCTTCACAAGATATTCCAGTGCTCTGCAGGTATTGTGTATTGTATGTGTTTAGTTTTTATAACTTAAATGACACATAACATTGCAATAGAACCATGCAGGATCCTCCTGTGAATTTTTTTGTCTCAATTCACCTCTGAATTTCAGAATATTTGCCATATTGAAAACCTACCTTTCATAATTCAACCTTATTTTTAATTCCTTATATCAGAAATTTCATTAAATACAATTGGTAGCATAGATGAGTCTCTATTATCTAGAGCCAATAAAGTTTATTGATTTATAATATTTTTAGTATTTAACCCTGATTTATTTATATATATGTATATATATAATTTAGCATGTGGAAATTCTGGAAAATTCACAATATTTATATTAAGTTACTATTCATTGATTCAAAACAAAACTCTTAGTTTTTTCATACTCAAAATTAAAACAATGACTTATTCACTTATTTATGTAGAGTGCTAATTTCATGTCATTATCTATGATAATTTCCAGAGAAAAAATTTCCTGTTTTTAAAAAAGATGTATTTATTTATTTGAAAGTCAAAATTTCGGAGAGAGACACAGAGATTCAAAGGGAGAGAAAGAGACAGAGAGAAATCTTCTATCTGCTAGTGTCTGCTTTGAACCCCCAAAATGCTTGTAATGGCCATTGCTGGGTAAGGATGAAGCCAGGAGCTAGCAGCTCCATGTTTCTCCCTTTTAGGTGGCAAGGTCCCAAAAACCTGGCCATTTTTCACTGTTCTTTCCAGGCCAATAACAAGGAGCTTGATAGTAAATGAAGCAGCAGGGACCCAAATCAGTTCCCATATATATCCTGATGTCACAGGCCATGTCCTGCAATGCCATAGCACTGGCCCCTACACAGAAAACTTTTGTCAATCCTGAAATTTCTTTCATGGAGTATACAGAATTTTGGATAAGACAACATCAATCAAAATGACTCAGATTAGCATTTAGGTATCAGCTGACTGATTTCTCTTAAAGTAAAGTATATAATTCTTTCAAGATATGATTTTTTTTAAAAAAATTATTTATTTGAAAGACAGAGTTATAGAGAGGCAGAGGCAGAGAGAGTGAACAAAACAGAGAGAGAGAGAGACCTTCCATCTGTTGGTTCACTCCCCAAATGGCCGCAATGGCCTCAAGCTGGCTGATCCGAAGCCAGGAGCCAGGAGCTTCTTTCGGGTCTGCCATGTGGGTGCAGGGGCCCAAGGACTTGGGCCATCTTGTCCTGCTTTCCCAGGCCATAGCAGAGAGCTGAATCAGAAGTGGAGGAGCCAGGTCTTGAACTGGCGCCCATATAGGAGGCCGGCATGGCAGACAGCGCTTTACACGCCTTGCCACAGCGCCAGTCCCTGAAGATAGCTATAAAGGAAGAAACAGAGTTTAGAAAAATGTGTGAGTACTTCAGTTAAAACAATTACATGACCATATATCTCTGAAATAGTTAATAGCAAGTGAATATGATCCCACTCTGAGATGACAAGAAAATATCTCAGCCCATGGCATAGTTTCCAGCAATGTGAAAATGATACAGTGTGATAATCAACATAGTAGGCAAGTCAAACATACAATCTGTTCATTCATTCACTTAAACATTCTTGAGAGGTCAGTGCACCAGTCAGCATGTAAATAAGGACACCAGACAGAAAGATCTTGGCTCTGTGTATTCGTGACCTTGCTGTCTTGAGACATGCTAGTACATAGTTGAGTGAATGTAAGTTAATGTGATGGTAACAGGACAGAGATGGGGAAAAGTATCACTGTCGTATTTAAGAGATATCATTTAATTGCTTTTGCTTTGTTTTCTGGACATAAAGGTGAAATATTTTCTTAGAATGACTGAAGGTGAACCTTAAGATTAATACATGGAGGGGGCAGGAATTGGCGCAATGGTCCAGATTACCACATCTCATGTTGGAGTGTCTGGATTTGAGTCCCAGTATCCACTTCTGATTCAACTTCCTGATAAGGCACACTTTAGAAAAGGTGTCTGGATTCCATTCACCTACATTGGAGGCATGAATTGAGTTCCTGTCTTCTAAACTCAGCCTGGCTCATCCCTGGCTGTTCCAGCTGAATCTGTCTCTGTCTCTGTGTCTCTCACTGTCCTTCAAAAAATAAATAAAAAATTCTAAAATAATGACAATACATGAGAATGCATGTCAGGAAGCTAGAGCAGCATGAATCAGGGTATTCATGTTTGAGAGTATAGTTACAGGGACGTCGTGTATTGAAACAGGATATCTACAGTTGGGAGGGAGCTGGTTAAGTAGTGTGTCATTCCTTATGTAATATTACAGACTGCTAAGAGTACAGGTGAGGTCACCAGTGTTAGATCTCAGGTAAACGCTAATACTAATTCTTATAACATTGTTAGCTCAGAAAAATTACTTAAACCCTTAAATCCTTTTGTATAAAATGGAATAATCATAATATTTTCTTCATATGATTGCTAGAAAATTAAATTAATGCAGTAATAGGTTTAATGAGTATGGAAAGGGCTTGGTACAGTGCCCATCCTGTGAGTAGTGGTTGTTATTAATATTACTTTTTTTATACACTGCATTATATTCATCTTAAGATCTAATTAGAAAAAATTGGCGTGTAATATTTTGGACTACGTTTACACTCTCAAAGTCATTTTAAAAATTCTCAATTAGGCAATACAATTAATATTTTCCTAAATTGAAGCTCTTTTAAATAAAGAGTGTGAACACAATTATATTTTAATAAAATTGCTGGTTTAAAGTGAAGCAAGGTTCAAAACAGATACATTTGTATGTGATTTGTTTTTAAAAAATGGACAGATGTGTTTCATGCATAGTAATAGAGCCATATAGGTATTTATTTCCCAAGTTTCCCATGTTTGTTACTCCTCTTTTCCCTTTTGACATCGACTTCTCAGCAAGATGATTGCAGTAACTATGGTGCCTGTATAAACTCAGTACAGTACAACAACCTCAAAACACAAACTCATATCCATAGGCAGAAATTCCAAGGTAACTACTGTGTCACAGCATGTGAAACATTCTTTTACAACACAGTGATATGCATCAATCTCTTCTTAAATAGCCAACAGTAACCACTAAAAACAGCAGGCACTTGTTCTTTGCAATTCTGTTTAGATACAAAAGTACCTTGGTTTCTACTAACCTGTACCTCCTCATTACATTCTAGAATTGTAGGTTATGCATCAACGCACTTAATTTCTTTTTGATTTTTGAATTAGGTAACCAAGGTCTAATTTACTAATGATTCCTGAATGCTTTTTTTATTTATGGTTTGGGGCTATTTGCATGGCAGTCATTTAGCAAATTAATGTAGATAAAAAGCAATAATTTTACAGATGTTTATTGCAATCATGCTGTCATCCTATACTTAAAATGCAAATCCATTGACATCTATTCATTAGAGATGAGCTCCATTTACTTTGTAACATTAGTGTTTTGTAACCTGGGGTGCTTTGAAATAAGCTGAAAGAATTTTAACAATCCCACTCAGAATACATTTTAAAAGGTACATGTATTTTGTTGTTTATTACTTTATAACTATTACTCTCCAGTATAACAGTAAACAATCTTTGACTAACTCCTTTGTTAACATACGGACCAGTACACAGAAGGTGTTTCCATTAATTTCATGTTTCAAATGACAGAAGTCTGTTTATCTAAGTTTACAAAAATGGGCCCTCCACTAATTGGCAAAATCCTCATGGAGGGCAAATGAAGAGCAGATTTGTAGCAGCTCACAGAAAAGGGCTAGGATGAAGACTGAGTTAAACCAGGCCTTTTCCGGCGCCATGGCTCAACAGGCTAATCCTCCGCCTTGCGGCGCCTGCACACCCGGTTCTAGTCCCGGTCAGGGCGCCGGATTCTGTCCAGGTTGCCCCTCTTCCAGGCCAGCTCTCTGCTGTGGCCCGGGAGTGCAGTGGAGGATGGCCCAAGTGCTTGGGCCCTGCACCCCATGGGAGACCAGGAGAAGCACCTGGCTCCTGCCTTCAGATCAGCGTGGTGTGCTGGCTGCAGCGCGCTGGCCGCGGCAGCCATTGGAGGGTGAACCAACAGCAAAGGAAGACCTTTCTCTCTGTCTCTCTCTCTCTCACTGTCCACTCTGCCTGTCAAAAATAAAAATAAATAAATAAATAAATAAATAAAAATAAACCAGGACTTTTCTTTCCCTTGTTGAAATTTCTCACTGCAAGTCATAGTTATTCTCCTGGTGGGTCTTTTGTTTTGTTTTTGATTTTTTAGTCTTGTCATTTGTAGTCTTGTCATATTATCAAGATCCTTTTAAATGTGACTTATCAATCTAAGGTAAATCAAATGTAAACCACTGGGCTGATCACTAGGAACAAGGAAGCAGAGCGACATATAAACACTGTAGCTCAGTCTGGAGCTCTGGACATGACGTGGGAGTGTAGCATATGTTTGGTACACTGAGCAAGACTGCTGCAAGAACTCCATAAATGTGATGGGCTAAACATATAGAGATCTTCATTTTCATATATGATGCCTCAGATAAAAATGTCTATGAATGATGCAGTCTTTCCATTTTCAAAACAAATTTTCTGACTTTAAACTGATACATATTACTATTATTATTTGACAGTAAGAGATAGACAGTGAGAGAGAGACAGAAAGAAAGGTCTTCCTTCTGTTGGTTCACCCCCTAAATGGCCGCCACAGCCGGAGCTACGCAGATCCAAAGCCAGGAGCCAGGCACTTCCTCCTGGTCTCCCATGTGGGTGCAGGGTCGAAACATTTGGGCCATCCTCCACTGTCTTCCTGGGCCTCAGCAGAGAGCTGGACTGGAAGAGGAGCAACCAGGACAGAATCCGGTGCCCCAACCGGGACTAGAACCTGGGGTGCTGGCGCCGCAGGTGGAGGATTATCCTAGTGAGCTGCAGTACTGGCCACATAGTATTATTATTATTAAGATATTTTACCTGTGTATTTTCTTTGAAATCTTCAATGTTCACATACAATTTGGAATATATAGTATACAGGTGCCGGCGTTCTGGCGCAGGGGATTAACACCCTTACCTGAAGCGCTGGCATCCCATATGGGCACTGGTTCCAGATCCAGTTCCAATCCAGCTCTCTGCTGTGGCCTGGGAAAGCAGCAGAAGATGGTCCAAGTCCTTGGGCCCTTGTACCTGCGTGAAAGACCTGGAGGAAGCTGCTGGCTCCTAGCTCCTGGCTCCTGACCTCGGATCAGCACAGCTCTGTCCATTGCGGCCAATTGGGGTGTGAACCAGTGGATGTAAGACCTCTCTCTCTCTCTGTCTCTCTCTCTCTCCCTGTCTCTAACTCTTTCAAATAAATAAATAAATTTTTTAAAAAAGAATATATGGTATATAACATAAAATTATATATGTGTAACTTTAACTATACAGAACAGTTGTTAAAAGCAGTGTTCCCTCAGTGCTTCCAATCAGTAACTTAAATTGACTTAAAATATTTAATATACTTTTATTATCTTTCATGGATTGGTCTTTTCTTTGCATCCTTATGTCAAGCCATCTTGAGTTTGGCTAACTGAGGACTAAGTAGTTTAACACAGGAGAAGATTTCAAAGATGAATTTTGTAGTCAAAAAAATTGATGTGCATGCATTTTAAATTAGGCAAAAAAAAAAACAGTTTCCCATGTTGTTATTTTTTACCATTTTAGTATCATTTTATACCTAACACTTGTATATTACAGTTTTTGATAGGCATTATGGGTAAATTCTTTCGCTAACACTAAACTATTGTGACTGGTTTCGCCGTCTCTCTCCTTTTTTTTTTTTTTTGACTAAATGCTCTGATGTCCTATCCAAACCCAGATTATAGTGACTCAAAATTAAGCTCCAGAACTCATCAACTTGGTTTTACTTAACCTATAAAGCATCTTTGTTTTCTGTACTTTCAATCACATAATCCATCACTTCTGAAATGAACCACAATTTCAGACTGAAGAAAACAGCTTTTTCCCCAAATGTACAATGCACACCATGGGTTTTATAGGTGGCTATAATATCTATTGCTAAATCTCAGATCTTATGCCAGACTTTTCAGAGTTCAAGTCAGGCGTCACCACTTATGAGCTGTGAGAATCCTAACATTTCATTTGACCTCTATAGACTTCACTTTGATATTTGTAATGAAACTGGAAATAGGGCAAGCATCTAATAATGTTGAGGGGATTCAATGGACAAATGAGGCAAAATGCTGAGCGTGGTGCTAGTACTTCCTCATCATCTGTTTGTTTCCCTCTCACCACCTCACATGAATGCAGGGGCCCAAGGACTGGGGCCATTTTCCACCGCTTTCCCAGGCCATAGCAGAGAGCTGGATTGGGAGTGGAGCAGCTGGGACTCAAACCGGCGCCCATATGGGATGCCAGAACTGCCTGTGGTGGCTTTACCCATTATACCACAGAACCAGCCCCCTCAATTTCTTCTTTAACATCCACTACCTCCCCAACACACACACACACGCACATACAAACATCTTCTCTCTTATTTTTGGTATGTTTGCTATAACTTCCCTGAAATAGTAATTATGCATTTTCCCAACTGTACTCTTCAAATATGTGTATACCTCTGATTCTTTCATTCTTATGAATTACTTTGCATACATAAGAGCCTGAGAAAGGAAACTCTCAATATTATGTCTCCAAATCAAGACACACCATAGAGCAAGCAAATCCATAATCTATACCTCTTTTAAAAAGGAAAGTTTCCCTCTTCTTTCCCAGTCCTCCTCTGTTGTTCACATCCTAACACACCAACCAAACACTCATGGGAATAGTAAAATGTTGAATGCACTCTCTTTTTTTTTTCCTTCTGTTTTTACCAAAGATCCTAACACACTGTTCATTTCTCATGACCATTATGACCTTTTTCTAGTTTTTCCCTTTTAATAAAAAGTGAAAGAGAAAAGCCTCATATTCCAATATTGTGGTGCACTAAGCTCCCAGCACTATGATATTACATTACCTTAATTTGCCCTTAAAGAAAATTACTAGGACTATTTCCCTACCTTTCTGAGTACCTTAGTACATTTTCAGGTTCTCTTCTTCAGACCATTCTGATCTACTCTGATCTGGCTTCTGGCTACCCTGCTATAGAGAACTAATTCTAAGCTGGTTAATGATGACTGAGTTTTAAATGATGATTGTGTAGTTTCTGTCCTCATTTTAAATGCCAACAGCCATCCGTGCAAATGACCCTTTCCTTCTTGAAATAGCTGACTTCTTTCACACCACAGTCTCTGTCATAAAACTCAGTCTTCATTTTAGACTTGTTTCAACGCTTTAAGCTATTATTTATTTCATTTGTTGCAACTGTTCTTATACTTATAAATATCATAAAATGTTGCTCTTTCCATTCCAGGTATTTCAAGTTTCATAACTGCGCACTGCACATCAATACCTTCTTATTCAAACCACAGAAGGGTATCAATTGTGTGTAATGTAAAAAACAAAATTTTTTTTTCCAGAGTAAATGAAAGGGTTTACTGGGGGGAACACGACAGAACAGAGGGAAGAAACAAAGTGGGAAAAGAGAGAGAAGTAGAGTATAGGAGAGAGATCCAGAGAGAGAGAGAGAGACAGATCAGGAGATGGAGAGAAAGAGAGTGAGCAAGAGAAAAGAAGAAAAGGGAGGCATGTGTTCAGAAACAGGTCCTTTTAAAACTTTGCCGGGGGAGCATCGTATCCCATTAGGATGGGGGAGGAGCTGACACCAGTGGTTGGGCCATGTAGCCACTTGGCTTCCAGCAATGGTGGTGGAGGCTAGGGCCTAGAATGGTGTCAAGGTGTAGACTGTGCCATAGATAAGAGTGCACGATTTTACTAACACTTACCCCTTTTGTTTTTTATAAAGCAGGAGTTGCATGGGATAGCATTAGTCCCAAAAGTCCAAGAGGGGTAGAGGGATGATGATTTGTCTTTAGAGCTACTTCCTGCTGTCATGGGGTGGCAAGTTACTCTGCTGGCACGGGGTGATGTCTCAAGCCACTGTCTCCTGGGTGGGGAGCCGAGTATGTCCCTGTAACAGCATTTGGTTGACCACCTGGTTGCTGAAGGCCTTGGTTCATTCCATTATCACCTCCTGTAAACACTTAAACAGACACTGTAGTATAAAAGACAAGATTAGAATAGCAACTAATGATCCTAAGAGTGGCATTAACCAAGTAATGAGAGGATTTAATAAAGGAGAGAAAATGAGGAGGGTCTCTAGACCCTTGTGAAGACTCTTTGATGGATGTAGTTTAAAGCTCATTCCAACCAAGACTGGGAGAAAAGCCACTCGTCTTCTTGCAGGTAGAGGGGTTTGTCTGTAGAGAAATTCTGAACAATCATACAACATTAATTGGGGAAGAGGACCATCAATACACACAGGTCAGCAGTAGAGACACTGATAGAATAGAGGCTATGGTTACAAAGGAATGAGGCCCCAGATGGTCCAGACAGGGTCTAGAACAAAAGACAGAGTCATTATTAGATGACCTAAGAAAGGTGCTGTCTAAGTCACGGATAAGTTCTCTGATTCAGAGACAAATAGAACCTGACAGAGGGGTTTGATAATAATCTGGTGGACTTTAAGGTCTTGCCAGTTATGAGGCACAGATCTACCTATCTCTTAGGGTACATCCTAAGGGAGGTATGAACCTCATTGGAAAGGCTCCTGTTGACTTCCATTACCTAGCTGGTCTGGGGGGAGAGCTGGCCAGGTAAAGGCAGATGGCATCTCTAATAGGAATTTTACTACTCTGCCTGCAATGTTACTGACCCTACTTGGCTGTCCCTTCAGCAGTGGTGAAAGGAGCTGGGCCAAGTAAAGGGCTCTTCAGCTTGGAGCCAGAAAGATGTGTGGCTACTGAAGGACTCTCTTGGATGCACAATTTGATCTTTAAATCTTATCAAAGGGATGGCTAACATTTTCTATAATAGCATAGCCAAAATGAGAAATCATAATTTCCCAGCTAGGATTACTTTGCTATGGGCACAGTAAACAGGAAAATCCTCCCTTTCAGACAAAACAAAGGGAGAGAAAGTTTTAAAGTGAGGACATAGCTTTCCTCAAATGCATTATCTACCTCAAAATAAACCACTAACAGAACATGCCTGTGAATAGATTTTTAGTTTTGGCCACCAAACGTTAGAGATGGGACTTGAGTATCCCCTTGACTTGCATCCTCTGGTCTGTTTTAACAAAAACCAGGAGGAAAAGAAAGCTAGGCATCAGAAGCAATGTAAAGATAGTTGGCAGGCCTATTAAAGGCTGCTCTGTACAGTGATCTGCCTCAAAGAGACCAGGCCAGTCCACTGCAGTGGTTTTCAATGTGGAAAGCCCAGGCTTCAGCAAAAGTCAGCTTATGAAGAGCCCTGGTAGCTCTGCCAGCCAAGAATTGGATCACTGGAAATGGAACTGCCCTTGAGTCCAAGGAAAAACTGAATTTTCAAGCACCATACTGACTCATTCCTACCATCCTGAAAAATTGAAAGAAAAATGATAGAAGTAGAGGGAGGAAGGAGGGAAGGAAGGAAGGAAGATAGGAAGGAAAGAAGGAAGGAAGGAAGGAAGGAAGGAAGGAAGGAAGGAAGGACTGGACAAGAAAGGAGAGAAGGGAAGGAGGAAAAGACTCATCTTTCTCCAGTCTTTAATTTTTGGAAACAACACTCAGCTCTTCCTACCAGGAAAATGTTGGTTAAAAAGATATGTCTTTTTTCCTTGCATGAAAATCTTCACAGTCATTAAGAATAGTTATCCCAATTTTTTGTCTGAACAAATAAAAATTGTACTACCTGATAGGCCGGCGCCGTGGCTCAACAGGCTAATCCTCCGCCTTGCGGCGCCAGCACACTGGGTTCTAGTCCCTGTCGGGGCGCCGGATTCTGTCCTGGTTGCCCCTCTTCCAGGCCAGCCCTCTGCTGTGGCCCGGGAGTGCAGTGGAGGATGGCCCAGGTGCTTGGGCCCTGCACCCCATGGGAGACCAGGAAAAGCACCTGGCTCCTGGCTCCTGCCATCAGACGATCGCGGTGCGCGGGCTGCAGCGCGCCGTCTGCGGCGGCCATTGGAGGGTGAACCAACGGCAAAAGGAAGACCTTTCTCTCTGTCTCTCTCTCTCACTGTCCACTCTGCCTGTAAAAAAAAAAAAATTGTACTACCTGGACAATGTACTCATTTTCTTTTTGCTTCACCTTTGAATTCTGTTCCATATAGCATTTTAAAAATCTGCAAATGCTTTTATTCAAGTGTTACAGACACTGCCACCTTCTCCACGTCACACCATTGTTCTCTGGGCGGAATACAAGCTCCATAAAATTATCTGCACTGCGCCCATAAGTTGGCCCCAGTATGTCTCCCTACTAACATCATATGAATCTGTCATTATGTTATATCCTTTCCTTGGATCTATATTTCTTTCCATATCTGGATGTTTTTATATATTGTGTTCTCTTTCTGGGATACTCATATAGCTGAACAAATACGTGTGTGTGTGTGTGTGTGTGTGTGTGTGTGTGTGGTATCCTTGTGTGTGCACCCACTTCCTCTCCACAAGCACAGTTCTTTTTCTTAGTAAGTCATTATTACATACCAGTTACCCTTGGATGATAATGGACTTTACACTTCTGTTTTGAAAATTACAAAATGAATATTAAAGAAAGAATTGAATAGACAGTCATAAATATAGAAAATAACAAATACCCAAATAAAATTATTTGAATTTTATGTACATGCATTTTATTGATTTAATAAACAATTTGGAAACAAACATCCCAGGAATTTTTGCTGAACACTCAGGTACCCTTAACCCACCTTTTCATCATCTGTGATATTTCCTTGTTTCTACACAACATCTCCATGTCTTTACCATTTTTTAAAGATTTATTTATTTGAAAGGTAGAGTTACAGAGGCAGAGACAGAAAGGGAGAGAGAGCTTGTCCCTCCTCAGATTCACTCCCCAAATGGCTGCAAGGGTTGGAGCTGGGTCAGTCTTAAGCCAGCAGCCTGGATCTTCTTTGAGGTCTTCCACAGGGGCCCAAGGATTTGAGCCATTCTTTACTGCCTTCCCAGACCACAGCACTCAGAAGTGGAGTAGCTGGATCAGAAGTGGAGTAGCCAGGACTCAAACAGGCAGCCATATAGGATGCTGGCACTGCAGGCAGCAGCTTTACCTGCTACAACACAATGCTGGCCCTGTGTTTACCACTTTAAGGTAGAGTTCCTCACAAATGCTTTTACACAATATTTCTCTTCTCTAGTTGGTGACAAAGATTGCATATAAAGTCTAGTGTATGACTTTAGATTTTTATTTTTATTACATTCATTGCTGAAAAAATTTGGAGACAGAAAAACCAAATAATGGGCTAAATTTGGATTTCCCAGTTTACATACTTGAGAAAATCTGATGCATTTACAAATAAGAAAATTACAGAATATGATATGCAATGAAATTATATTGATTATATTTTAAATTGATACAGCTTTTGTCACCATAGATTAAAACTTTTTGAATAATAAGGAACTCTTCAATGTGATCTTCTTTCAATTCTTAATGGATAAGAATGAGTTAACATATTTTAACTGATTCACTCTTTTTAATTAATGATAAAAATACTTGAAAGATAATGCATCTTTATTATCTCTACATTTTTAACAATGTGATTTCAAAATATCTAGAATATGAAATTGTGCATAGTAATTAGGAAAATCTGATATAGATTTTATATTTCAAAAATACAGTTTGAAATAACTAGAGAGTATTTATATATAAAAATGAAGCAATGAAGGGCCGGCACTGTGGTGTAACAGGTAAAGCCACTACCTGCACTGCCAGCATCCCATATGGGTGCCAGTTCGAGTCCTGGCTGCTCCACCTCTGATCCTGCTCTTCACGATGGCCTGGAAAAGCAGTAGAAGATGACCCAAGTAATTGGGCCCTTACACTCACATGGGAGACCTGGAAAAACTCCTTGCTCCTGGCTTGAGAACAATGTAGCTCTGTCTGATTGGGGAGTGAACCAACAGATGGAAGACATCTCTCTTTGCTCTCCTCTCTCTATGTAACTCTACTTTCAAATAAACAAATAAATCTTTTAAAAAATTAAATATTGAATGATAATCAATTTCTAAAATTACTAGTTATCACTATAAATCTTCAATATTTAAGCCAAGCATAACTGATAACACAATTAAAACAATAACTGACATTAGAAAGTAAACTGATACAAGGTCATATGCATATTAACCTACTAGCTTATAAAACACATTCTCCAACTATAATTTCATTACATTTTTACTAGAACCTGCAAAGAAAAAAAGATACAAATTATATAATATGCTCTACAAAGAATAAAACTGACCTAGTTTAAATAATTCAGTGAAGACTTAAACCTATGTATTCTGATTTTGGAATCTTTTCACATCTTCTCAGGATTCAATAAAATCAGTATTTAAAACTGTGTGCTGTGGAGCTATAATGCATCTTTAAATTTTGGCACTAGCCTTTTTTGCTTCAGTTATTTGAGGCTGATTTCTTCACCTACAAAATGAGGATTAAATATAGTGCTGAGTTTAGGCACTTTTGTGAGAACTGAATTTAAAAATATGAAGAAAGTTGATCCCTAACTCACAAATAAAAGTTCACTTCAAGTAACCATTATAAGGTCTCTCCTCTAATCATTATCAATATTTTCTTCACTATTGCAATTTTATATTTAACAATTAAGGATAAACATGCAATTAAGGGTAAACATGAGAGATTTCACTGCAATATGATGAGATATAATTTAATTTGTTTCCTTTAAATTCTTAAATATTCACATCATTTTGTAATCTTTAATAAGGAAAGAAATTTACAATTCATTTTACATATCTCTATATTTTTAAAAATTTTTATTTATTTATCTGAATGTCCAAGTTACAGAAGGAAAGACAGAAGGGATCTTCCGTCTGCTGGTTCACTCTCCAGATGGATGCAATTTACAGAGCTGGGCCAGGTCAAAGCCAGGAGATAGAAGTTAAGGGCTAGGAGCTCCATCTGGGTCTCCCACATGAGTGGCAGAAGCCTATACAATTAGGCTAACTTCCTTTGCTTTTCACAATCATTAGCAGGGAGCAGGATTAAAAGTGGAGCATCCAAGACACAAACCGGTGCCCATATGGGATGCTGGTGTCATTGGCAGTGGCTTTATTCACCATACCACACCACCGGACCCAGCTCTATACATTTTACATAAATTATACTACAAAGTCATTACTCTGATGATTGTCAAGGACAGCATATTCACCTTTACTTTTCCTTCTCTCTTGCATTATAAAAAAGAGACTAAAAATATATGATTGACATAATCTTGTATAGCTAGTCCCAGGTATACTGGCAAAGAAAGAAAAATACAATTTAAAGTCACAGGTTATACAACAATGTAGGTTATTATTCTTCTCTGATTTGGGAATTTACTTAAATTGTTACTGGGAACAATTGAGATAAAAAACAGAAGAATTATTATGAAAGTACTTACTGTATGCTTTGAGACAAGCTACACTGACTATTCAGCTGCATAGAAAACTTCATGCTATGTAGACCCTTCTTTTAACTCCTACCTTTAAGTTTTGACTGACAATCTGATTATCCATATAACACATAGTACTAAAAATAAAATTAGGTAATCTAAATTTCAAAAATAAATTGTTGTGATCTGAGTGACCTAAACAAATTAATATGGTTATCCACAAAAGGAAAATCACTGTAGCAGATTAATTTAAAGAGGATGAATTGAGTAGTTAACTTTTGATAAGGCAGAGAGATCAAGAAGTATAGGAACCTAGAAGAAGAAAAAAATTCAAGAATGAGGCATCAAAATCATTGTTTTACAAAATAATTTCTCTACTGTTAGTGGTGTCCCTACTTCATGGCGGAAGTATTTGTTACTGTGGATTACTGTAACTTGTTTATTTTATTAAAAGTTTAACCCAACATTACACATTTTATAATATAGGATTATATTCTGTTGCTATGGATTTGTTCTGACAGGAAGAGCGCATTGGGGGCAAGAGGAGTGGAGTCATGACACAGACACGGGGAGTCAGGTGAAAGTGGGCCAGAGGTTAGCAGCTCGAAGACTCGTTTATTTCAGTTGGTATAGCAGCTTATATAGCTGAGGCAGCCAATCTGGTTAAGGGGCGGTTGCCAGACAGGCTCTGTTTCCAGATGGGTTTTGAAGCCATTGCTAAGAAACTGACACTCACTTGCCAGCAGCCATCTTGGCATGGCCCTCTCATTCCACCACTTTTCCCACTTTTCATTTATTTTTGAGCAATGGGAGGTTTGATTCTTGGCCATACCATTGTTGACTTCATTTTCATATGGTCTCTGTATGAGGCTGTGCCTGTCTTAGGTTGTCCCTCAGGGGATCTTACCCATAGTTGACTAGCCAGCCCTCAAAACGGGAGATCACAGGAGTGCTTGCTCAGATCGGGGTAGGAATGAGGAACAATGGAATCAGGAATGTCGTGACTGTACACAGGCTGTGGGCCATTTGAGTTGCTGACCAGAGCTAGTGGGGTACAAAGCAGTAGCAGATGTGGCTAGGGGCAGTTCCTCAGGGTAAGCTGATAGGGCAGCAGCTTGACAATCGGTAGCAGGTGCATCCACTAACAAGGCGGACTCTCAGTCTTGTTCAACTGGTTCTGGTTGACTGTCAGCTGCAGACTTGATGTTTCTGGCTGGTACCCAAATGGTTTGTCCCGCATTCTCTGGAAAGACACAAGCATATCCTCGGCCCTTGGTTAGCAGAGGGTGTGGTCACTTCCATTCTCCTGTTAGGAGATTTTCCACTTAGCCATAGGGGTTGGTGTCTGGGATGGAAAGGATCCCCAGTGTTTATAAGATGGACTGACCCCTTGGGAATCAAAAGTAAGAAAATTGATAGCGAAAAGGACCTCAAAGCATGCTGTGGGTCTGGGGGCATATGATCATTTTTATGTCTTTGTAAGAGACCTTTAATTGTCCTATGAGTTCTTTCAATGATTGCCTGTAAGATATCATCCACGCAACGTATGACCAAGCACTGATCTTTAAATGTGCTGGTCACATGAGAAACATACCTTTGGCAAATGGCAGGGCTATATTTCATGCCTTGTGGAAGTACTGTCCACTGAAATCTTTTTGTCGGGAGCTGGAAATTGGACTCCCATACTGCAAAGGTGAAATAGGTCTTATCTTCCTCTGCAGTGGGAATGGAAAAGAAGCAATCTTTGATATCAACGGTAACTATGTGGTATCTGTTAGGAATAGCCCCTGGATGGGGAATGCCAGACTGGAATGTTTGTATCTTTTTTATGATTTTGTTGATTGCTCTCTCTCTTTTCCATTGTAACTAGATAATTGTGCTCCTGCTCTCAATCTCTTCAAAAGCATAATACTTCATCTAGGAAAAAAATGCAGAATTTTTAGGGAACCACAAAAAACTGATATCTAACTCTTTATGTAACGGGTTATACACAATTTATGAAATTGTTATCAAAAGAATGCTGGTGAAATTTGTAAAAGAAAACATAGCACTCTGTTGATAATGGTTTTTGATAAATAATATCTTCATTTTGCACAAGCAGATAATAATAAAACATGTTAGGGGACTAATGAATATAGTATTCTCCATCTCATTCTCTGGGTTATTTAGGTTTAATGCAATCTATTTATATAAAAATCAGTAAAACTTAGTGTATTAAGTACTCAAAAAAGTGAGTAGGATGTAATTCATCAGGAGGATTATGTCAGGGATTTCAATGATTGGGAACAGCATGGAGATTGACAGGGAATTATGAGAAATGAAAACACAAACAAATCAGGAAGAAAAGATAATTCAGAGTGCTTGAATAATACCCTATGTAAAATCATGTAATCAGATATAAATTGAAATTTTGGGATGGCAAGTGTGTGTTTGTGTGTGCGTGCATACACCTGTTTTCTAAAAGTTTGTGCTGTTTTTACCCGGTATGCAGGAAGGCTCAAGAATTTACTTAAAATACGTTATTTTCACATTGCCAATACAGAAAGTATGTGAAAAGTAGATAAAAATACCCGATGACAAGGGCCATGACTGAAGTATAGCAAGTTAAGCTGCCGCCTGCAGTGCTGGCATCCCATATGGGCACTGAGTCCAGTATTGGCTGCACCACTTCCAATCCAGCTCTCTGCTATGGCCTGGGAAAGCAGTAGAAGATGGCCCAAGTCCTTGGGTCCCTGCACACACGTGGGAGACCAGCAAAAAGCTCCTGGCTCCTGGCTTCAGATCGCAGAGCACCTGCCACTGTGGCTAGTTGGGGAGTGAACCAGCCAATGGAAGACCCCTCTCTCTCTCTCTCTGCCTCTCCTTCTCTATCTGTGTAACTCTTTCAAACAAGTGAATAAATAAATATAAAAAATCCCCAATGACAATTTTGAGTTTGAAGAAGGTGAAAATCCAGATGCAGTAGCCAGCTAAAATAATTAGTTCCATAGTTTTTTAAAAGGACAAAAATTGCGAATGAGGAACAGACATCCTGTCTTACTCCCTGTTTTAATCCCAGAGCCAGTAATGGTGAACCCACTGGGGTGACTGGGAGATGGGATGAGCGCTGGTTCTGTAAGGAACGGTCTAATGTGCAACAAATGCTTAGAGACAGCAGTAACATGGTTTTCCTTGGTCATCCAACCACAGCTACATTAAGCTAGCTTTAAGCCATTCTAGATATTTTGCCAATTAAATACTTGTCTTTTATTATTTCACTAGCTTCTTGTTCTTATGCTCCACTGAGAACTCTTCAGAGTGAAGAGGTGCTATCACCAGTGGCCTGTTTGTTGGTTCAAAGGGCCCTGGAGCCCAGGATGTGATTCTAGGGAACCTAAGCTGTATTTCTGCTGAAGTTACTGGTCTGAAGAAAGAACAGGTGCGAGTAAATGGACTCCCAAGTATTAGAGGATGTCAGAAATGAAATTTTCAAATCCTTAAGACAATCATTTTAGTCTTTCTAATAAATCTGCTTTCCTTAAAAAAAAAAAAAGAAAAAGGACAAGAATAGATGACATTGGAGATAATGAAATGTTTAGGTATATTAAGCTAACTCAACAAAGAGGTTAAGAATATTTTTGTGTGCTTCTAGGTGTTAGATTTTTGGGATATATAGTTTGAAAACATATATCCCTAGAACAGGAAAATTGGAATTGAAAATTGATCATAGCGGTCAAATGGGAAACACAGATAATGAAGCAGAAAAAAGGAGAGACAATGGTTGTTGCACATTTTGATATATTTTGCAATGACATTACCTTAATCTGAGCAGTGTGATTTTCTTCAGTTTCATTTTATCCACAATGATTAGGGTGTTGACCTAGGTCTAATAAGTATGACCCAGGTCTAGTATTATGTCTTTTATGTTAGACATGTTCAAACCATCCAAATTACAATGAGCGCAATTAAATTTAACTAGTGCAAAAACTACTAAGGTGAAAAATGTCCAATTAAATTTCCTAGTTCTGTCTGTATCTGGGTCCTATCCACGGTGTTTCTGTCATTGATGTGATACTTTTTCAGTTTCTTGTTTTCTTTATTTTTAAGATATTTATTTGAAAGAGTTACAGAGTGGTAGAGAGAGAGAGAGAGAGGTATAGAGAAAGAGAGAGAGAGAGAAGGAGAGGAGGAGAGGTCCTGCATCTACTGGTTCACTCCTCAAATGGTCCCAACAGCTGGAACTGAGGTGATCTGAGGCCAGGAGCCAGGAGCTTCCTCAGGGTCACCCCTGTGGGTGCAGGGGCCCAAGGACTTGGGGCATCTTCTACTACTTTCCCAGGCACATTAGCAGGGAGCTGGAAAGAAAGTGACTTGAACCAGAGTCCCTATGGGATGCTTGGCTCTGCAGGCCAGGGTTTTAACCCACTGTGCACCACAGTGCTGGCTCCTGGTTTCTTGTTTTGAATGCCAGACATCTCATGTAGGACCCTAGAGACCGAGACAGTTTGCATGTCAACAAATGGACATACATTTTCTGTCTCTTGGCTGTAGGCACTGAAACGTTCTGCTCTGCAGCCGTGGGGGCTTTGCCTTTGCTGTTGCTGAAGTTACCTTGGTATACCACAGACCTCAAATTCCAAACATATGATGGGGTGGAGGCTGGTCAGTCAAAGGTTTGTCTCCATTCCTGCTCCACCCTATGGTAGAGGGCCCCCCTCCTGTAACATTTATAACACTCCAAGGATTATTTCCCTGTTATTTTTCTCTGTTTATTAGCCTGTCAAGGCTGGGTGTACAGGAGATTTCTACTTCATTGTAGCTAAGCCTCAATTTTAGGCAAGTAGTACATCCATGTGTCCTTCTAGTTTCTGCCGCTATCACAGCAGTACTTCTGGGTCTAACATATATTTCTGGCTGTTTAATATTAGATTTTTTTCCCTGCAGCTGCATCTGTTGGTTGCCATTGCTGTACTGTGGGCAATTATAAAACCCAACACCTCTCCTTTCAGTTCTCAATTTAGCTAAATCATGCTATGTTCTAAATCAAGTCTGAGGAAAAAAAATTGCAAATAGGCACTCTCCATTTGCATTAAGGTCAAACATATTGATTGTATTTGTGTGCCATAGGTGCTCTACAGATTTACTAGGCAAACCATAGTTATTTTCTTAGGCTTCTCCTTTCTGAGCACATTTTTAAACTAAGGGGCCGGAAAGTAGATTATGTGTTATAGTCTATAGTACCATTTCTTCTGCATTTTTTTGCTTGCATATGTTTCTGAAAAATCTACTTGCTTCCATTAAACCTAAAAGTTCCTGGTGATAAGTTTTTGGATCTTATGAGGGATTGAAAGAAGACTCTACTTCATATGAAATGACTAGTTTTAACTTCTTTTCATTTCATTATTACAAGACAGAAAGGATTAATAAAAGTACAGAAGTTATTCAATTATTAGGATAGGTAATGTCCAGTGTTGTGGTGTGTCTAGATAAGCTGTCACCTGCAATACTGATAACCCATATTGGAGCGACGGTTCATTAATTCACTGCACATCTTCCAATCCAGTTCCTGCTCATGTTCCTAGGAAAGGAGAAGAAGATGCCCAAGTTCTTGGGATCGTGCACTCACATGGGAGTCCTGGAGGTAGTTCCTGGCTCCCAGCCTCAGAGTTGCTCAGATGCATTTGTTTTGGCCATTTGGGGAGCAAATCAGTGGATGAAAGATGCCTCTATCTCTCTCTTCTCTTCAAATTGACAAACAAGTGTACATATCTTTTAAAAATAATATTTAAAAAGAATATTTCCTTAAAAAAGTCAGTAAGACATAAACAAAACATATCCTTTGGTAAAGGAAAAGTAAATTTTTTTCTAGGCTTCGAGATTAATGATATTATCTTCTCTTTCTTTATTATATTTGATGCAATCATGTTATAAATGTGATTTTCTGTGACACATTATAGAAGTTAGGAAAACCAAGGGTTATTGAAAATATTATAGAAATAGTAATATTTAATAATTATGTACACCGATCAATAATTATAAAATATAATAACTTCATGCATAGTATTTTTCTATATATATTATGTGCAGCCTTCATTATGTCAGAAACAACAGATGATGAAAAGGTTAATCTGAAAGGATACTTCAAGAAGTTCATGACAAAAATAAATTAAAAGTTACAATTATATTCCTGTAATTATTGAAATACAAGCCTGATTTTATCATAATTTTAATACATATAAGTTTGCTTATATATTTCTAGTATTAAGACAAAGAAAACTAGCAGAAAGAAGACAATAGAAGTATACCATTTTGGATACCATTATTAGAAAACAATATCTCTGGGATATTATCTTTGGAATACAGAATGATTAAATATAGTGAGTTGGAAGATGTTTATATATACAGAACCAGTATTCTAGGAAAATGATAAAAGTAAAAACAAGTACTGGGGTGGAACAGTGTTTGTTGTTAGTTGTAGGCTCAGAAAAGAGTTCAGTGTGACTAAGAAGGCAATGAGCCACAGAGAAATTAGTCAGGAGCCAGCTGATGTGGACCCTGTGAAAGAATAAGAACTTCAGGTTCAATTCTAAATGTAATTCAATTTTTGTAGGATTTTGTTCCATGCAACATGATCAAATATATATTTTTCAAAAACAGTCTGATTAGCAGATTCAATGGATATCAGCTGCAGGATTGAAACAACAGGCTTGTGCAGGTAGACACTAGAGTAGATCTGAATGCATGTGAAGGAAGATTGTGCTAGAGTGTTTTAGACATTGGTGACAACAATTTGATTTAAGAATTACATGTTTTATTGGTTACAATAATTATAAAATGCATTAGGTTAAATGTATGAGTATAAAATATAAAGGTGAGAAAAGGTCAAGAATATGCTCTAAAGTATTCTTGCCTTCTGATTTAGGAACATGGAGGGAGGAATAGCACTAAAATAAGAAAGGAATCAAGTTAGGGCTTTAAATATATTGTTTGAGCCATCTTTATCTTTGTGGAAGTGTCAAGAAGTCAATTGAACAGGCAAAGCAAGATTTCCATGTCAAATTTTGGATTAAACATAAAATTTGAGAATAGCTTATGCATAGACACTATTTAAAATCATCAGATTAGACGTTGTCATTCACTCATTATGTAGATCACTGCTACAACTCTGCACTGTGTCTGAAACATGAGAAAGGTCTAGTAGAGTAATGTGAGAGTAAGCTACATGCTGGCAAAGAATAGCCAATCCAGAACAGATTATTGATATTTGGTTCAGATTTGATTTACTGTTGCTTTCACTTCAGTTTTCTTCCAAACCAAGGAATATTAAGGTAAAGAAAATACAAAATGATGTGAGTCATTTGCTATAGGAACTTATCAGTGATTTTGCATTGCTTCCTGACAGCGTATGTGTATTCAGACACACACACACACACACACACACACACACACACACACACAGATTCCCATGGGATATGAAACTTTCCAGGGTACAGGAGCAAAGGAACCAAGAGTTCTGGATTTTATAGTGTTAGGTGAGTGGCAGAGTCACAGTGGAGCTCAGAGTGTAACTCACTTCCACAAATGATTCAGAGCTGCCCTGTTTTGCATTTCTAGAATTCTTAGACCTTGTCACACTGAACTATAGGATATCCTTTTGAGGCATGCTTTTAGTGGCCACCACAAAAATGAAAAGAAATTCCAGAATATGTGGCATCCCAGAAGCCAAGTAAAAGACTATTCTATGGGAAACAGTAAAATTGAATTTCCCAAGATAAATGGGGTATTACAATTCCAGTTGGCAATGTGAGGGGGGAATTGTATATCTACTAAATTCATAAAACTTTGATCACTTTGTTATATTTTAAAGATTTATTTAAATATTTGAAAGTCAGAGTGATAGAGTGGAAAAATTTTTCCACCTGTTGGTTATTTCTCCAAAATCCTGCAACAGAGTTGGGTCAGATGAAAGTCCAGAGCTAGGACACCAATTACTTGGGCCATCCTCTGCTACCTTTCTGTGAATTAGCAGGAAGCTGCATAGGAAGCCAATGTGGAACTCAATTACAGGCACTCCATTAGAGGAGTTGGGTATCCCAAGTGGTATTTAACCCACAGTGCTATAATATCCTGCCCTATCATGTCATTAAAGAGAATCAATCATCAAATCCATATCACATATCTTTCATGTAAGGACTCATGGAAAACACAGAACAAAACAAATAATTTAAAACTCTAGTGGATGAATTAATTTCTGAAATAAATCAGGTGTAAAATGGTACAGATAGAGTAATTTGGATACAATCTAAATGTTCACATTTTTGAAAATACATGATTTTTGTAGTTATTGAAAATATGATCATTTTGAAGTAATATTTAGCCTCTAACTTTTAGTTGTTGTCAAATATAAAATCAACACTTAATTTCAAAGAGTGAATTTGAAGAAAAGGTAGGGTTATTGAATATGATTATAAATGTAAAAATCTCCACCTTGGATATGAGAAACATATTTTTAAGTATTAAGGTTCAAACTGTAAGGAAAATATTGCAAAATTTTAACATGAATTGATTTAAATATATTAATAAACATTGTATGCTAAATTTCCCTATAAAGTTGGCCTTAACATCAGTTTGACTAACCTATAATTAAGTCACTAACTGTGGTACTTTTGTGGTAGGATAAAATGAACATTTTCATTGTTTGTTTCTAATTTGCTTTAATGAGTCAAACAAATATTTTAATTAAACAACCTTAACTAACATGATGAAACTGAACTCAATAAAAGTTAATTACAAAAATAATGTGATAAAATTAGTGTCTGTATTAAATTACAAAATGTCCAAAGGAGATATATGTCTTTGTAATCACAAAGAAAAATTGATTCTGTAATGGCATTATGGATTTTTCAACGTCTAGAGGGCTTCAAAGAAAAACAAGTAGAACCTTACAAAAGCCAAATGAACAATAAACATCTCAGATGCCCTATAAATTGCAGCAAACAATTACAAAATGTCTCTTATACAAGTGTAAGAGAATGGTACAAATCTAGGATCACATTCTCAGAATGAGTAGGTATTTCTGTAAGTTTTAATACTGATGCATCCTAAGAACAAAAACAGTCCCTGAAACCTAATAGTGATCTTTGATAAATAAATATAGATTACAAACTGAATGTTTTAAGCATTCAATACAAAAAACTGAAATAAAGCTTCTATATTCAGTAATAATGCTTAAAGATTTATTATGATGTCTTTTAAATGGTTTGTTGGTTTGTCTACTTAGACCCTTACAGTAACTGATGAAAAATTTATTAAGGTTGACTTTTATACATGGTTAGAAACAGAAAAATTTTTTAAATTATTTTTACTCTTTGAACTTTACTGAAAATGTTTACATTGAAGTAGCCTTTTTTTTACTTTTTATTTATTTGATAAATATAAATTTACAAAGTACAACTTTTGCATTGTGGCTTTTTCCCCCATAACCTCCCTCCCACCCGCAACCATCCCATCTCCCACTCCCTCTCCAATCCCACTCTTCATCAAGATTCATTTTCAATTATCTTTATGTACAGATGATCAACTTGGTATATATTGAGTAAAGATTTCAACAGACTGCACCCCCACAACCGCACAAGATATAGAGTACTGTTTAACTATTAGTTTTACCGTTAATTCTCATAGTACAACACATTAAGGACAGAGATTCTACGTGGGGAGCAGGTGCACAATGATTCCCGTTGTTGATTTAGCAATTGACACTCTTATTTATGATGTCACTAATCACCCAAGACTCTTGCCAAAAGCTATCAAGGCTATGGAATCCTCCTGATTTCACCAACTCTGATCTTGTTTAGTCAAGGCCATATCACAGTGGAGGTTCCTTCCTCCCTTCAGAGAAGGGTGCCTCCTTCTTTGATGTAAACATTTCTTTGCCAACTTCATAGATGCTTCAATGTGTTGTCTTCACTTTCTGCAGAGTTTGAGGAATGGCATTTAGATCACTATCATGATGTTATTTTTAATATCTTCTATATCTCTGCTTATTTACCTGGTATTAATTTTTTTTTACTTGAGCTGTAGATACCAGTAGATAGGAACATTACATTTTGCAATGAATATGATACTTTTTACCGTGTGACTTACATCTTGGATGTTCACATTGTCTTGTTTTATGTAGAAACATTTATAGATATTGAATATATTTTCCATTATAAAATTTATCTCCTTTAAAATATATTTTTAAAATATAGATTTAATTAAAATATAAAAAAAGAAAAATGTATTACAAAGAATATTATTTCAAAACCTAAACACATTCAAAATTATTCTTAAAAATTTATGAACATCTACAGCTTTATTGAATAAGTTCACGTAATCAACTTCACTTGAATGTTTTGGAGAACTTATTTATTTGATACAGATTTGCAGTTGGGTGACAGAAACCACATTACACAAGCCAACATCATTGCCTCCAATAGTCTACATTAGAAGGAAGCTATTAGCAGTCTTCACAGCTGTATATAAAAGTCAGCAACTCCAACATTGGGCAAAGACTTGCTAATCAATGTATTAACTGGGAGGCCAACTGTCTACACTTAGCACTTAGATATATATTCTACACATTTCTATACTCAGGAAACAAGGTAACTCTAATTAGAGGCATTAATTGTATTACTATGTTGCATTAATAACTGTAACAATATTATGTACTTATATATAAAATATTATACAATAGTAACTATAAATTTTCATGCTTGTTGCAGTTCAAAATTATAAAATTTTAAATATTCTGATTGGAACATTGATTCTATTCCCTATTTTTACATAATTTCTTCTCCATATAGTTTTTGAGGAGATTTGCAGATGTAGGAGGCTTACGGATTTCTTTTTAGAAGTATTTTGAGGTTATTGTTTGCATCAATAGTATGAGATCTAACCCCCATATTTCTGATCTTCGTTCTATAACATTCCCTACATTAACCCTCATCAACACCACATTAACATGCTTTTCCTAATTAAGCAATTTAAATCTCCATCATTTTAACAATAATCTCCTTTTATATAAATATAACATTTTCTTGATGTAGACAGAGGTTATTGTATCTTTATTCTCACTTCAAAGTTCAATTTCTTTTCCTGAAAACCATCATTTTATTTCCCAGGATAACATAAAGTATTGGATTTATATTTTTCTATAAATCCCTATGCATAACTTTATGTACCTTATGACACTTATTCTATTAATAATATTATGATAAGTCGTATTGTCTGTTTCCCCAATATCTACTAATGGTACTCTCAATATTTCCACTGAACAAAAGAGTTTAATTCATATTCTACCAGAGAAAATCATAAGGATATAAAAATCAAGGAAAAGCTACAACAAAGAAATAAAATGGGCCTACATGAAAATAATCATACATTTGGGTTTAAAATTCATATTCGTGATCACTGTGATGTGAGATAATTTAAAAATCAATAACCCCAATATCATTGACCAAGGTAAAATCCAAAAAAATTACGGTTTTCCAAATCAATCCTGTAATGCCGCTGAGTATTTTGAGTCACAAGAAAGAGTATGTGCATCTTCTTGTGTTCAATTTCTTTGTCTTTCCCAGTAAATCCTGTAATGTACTTTTGGCTTGAGTATTTGTGTTTGATATGCCATATACAAGAAGACATTTCTTCTAGTTAAGCTTACAGAACAAGGTAATTTCATTTAACTGGAAGGTATAGAAAGTATGCATGCAGCTTGAGTATAGTGATGTAACCAACACTTTCATTTTATCAAGTGACCATACATTTGGGATATAAACGCATATGTTAACTGGAAGGTGGATGAAGATAAAATTCTGAAATTAATGAAATACTAAGAAATTCCAATCTGTTCTTTGAATGTGTTCTCAAATATTAAGTGTTTGCAGTTGTGATAATTTAATTATGTGCGTTTGACTTTCTTACACAAATCATGAATACTCTTCCAGAGAACAAGCCAATTCTACCTATGTATGAATTCCCACAAGTCCTAGAGTGCAATTAACTCTACTTCTAGCCATGCTGTGGCACCTGCAGACAATGAAGAAATCTGTTACAAGAACTATTTCCATAGCATGAATATGCAAGCACCAGAATTAGTGTGATTCATTCAGCTGCAGATTATCTAGGCTCCAGTCACAATACATTTTACTGCCATGTGTCAGTTCATTGACAGCTTCATAAATCCTACTCAATAAACATTAAGTGTTTACTTTCGTTGTCTAGTGCATAAAGAAACCTGGGAAAAGTTTTCTAGGACAAAGCAATATAGTGTGGCGTTCATACAATAGGAACTATTCTTATCTAAATCAGGATGAACTAGATAGATATATGTTTTCATGATTTGACAGGTACTATATCTGGAGCAATACTACAATTGTAACTGGATATAACCTGATCTCTCAGAGAAACAGTAATACAAGGGTATTTTTAAAAGTTTGTAGAAAATGTGCATTATGATTTACTACTATTTTTCTACAAACTTTGGCTTAGCCTGGTATAACATTTTGTTTTACATTTACTATTATTATTTTTCTTTCAAAATATGGATTTCAGCTGTGGATTATAGTACAACACATATATGAAAATAGTTAAGTATTCTCATGTTTGATTTAAAGATTAGCTAACTCTGATTCAATTTCAATCCAGGACACTAAAATTATATTCCTCTGAGAATTGCTATCTTTTTACCAGGGAATATTTCAAATGACTAACTAGATTGAAAATGGATGTGGAAACTATTTTTTTTATTTTTTATCTTTTGTTTCACAAATACTTCAAAAGCAAGTTTATAATGTCTCCTTTATTCATCCCTTCCATGATGACAAAGGAATCTAAACACCACCAGGTCCAGCTGTGAGGCAGCCACACAAACAATGGTTCATTGAGGGATTTAAAGTTGTTTTCCTGCAAAGCTCAGTTTGCATATAGGAGACCCCTTATTGAGGCTTTTCTCTTTGTTTTATTTTAGATTTCAGCTTATATGGCACACAATGTTCCTGGAATTACTTTTGCCTGTTATGCAACTTTCTTAGCAGAAGCAGCATAATTGAAGTCTTATTTGTCCATGGAACTTTCAGGAAAAGCCTGCAAATTGCAAAAAGTGAGTAGAGACTTGGAAGTTGTCTCTCACCTGGTTCCTGATATTTCTTTATCAACTACAGCAACTCTCTCCTTGATCATTCCCCAAAACAAAGCAAGACTGTCCTGGGTCATTCATTTCCCTACTTTTAGACAAGAAAATCGCCAGTCTCAGTTTTAGTGAGGACTCTTGTGACAAGGAAGTTGTAAGTTAGGAGAGATGAATGTGTCTCCAGTTTTGAAAGCGCATTTGCTGCTGCAGGCTCAGAAACTGATTCTTCATTCTTCCCCTTATATCAACAATGGACATCAATTATGGAATGAAATATTTTTGGGAAGTGGACTTGAGATTGCTAATGCTAGTTCTACTGCAAGGGAGTCTATCTGAAAGCCTTATAAGAATGTGATTAGATTTTGCTACTTAATATTTGATGAACTGATATCAGTCAATTGGAACAATTAACTTACATCGTAGATCTAATGGATGGTCATTTTAAGAGAAAAAACTTGAAAATTCTGACAGTAATCAGCAATTTATGTTAACATGGGTGTATTAAAACAATTAACCTTGGATATGCTTTCACAAGCAGCAAATGCCAGTTAAAATTCTCACATTTCACATCTATTATATTTTTGCATTATACCTCAGGTAACAAATGCACCAAGAAATTGCTAGTTTTTTGGATCTATATATTTTTTAACAGACCAGAGTACACAACATAATTTATTGGGTTAATGCACATTGGATATAAATCTGGCTGGTTAATGTATTCATTGCTTCATATAAATGTCATTTTGTTGATGATTTTGATATTAATCCAACATTCTTAACCATTGGTTTGACAAAGATATAAAACAATGCTTTACAAAACTGTATTTATAGCAGTACAGAGACACTCAGACATTTCTTTCTTTATTCTCTCTCTCTCTCTCTCTCTCTCTCTCTCTTAATTTTAGCTCCCATATACAAGGGAGCACATGGGCATTTATCTTTCTGGGTACATCTTATTTCACTCAAAATGATGTCATTCAGTTGCATCCATTTGCTGCAAATTGTCTAATTTCATTCTTTTCTATAGCTGAATAATATTCCATTGTGTATATATGCCACATTTCCTTTATCTATTCATCTGATGAAAGACAGCTTGGTTGATTCCAAATTTTGGCTACTGTGAACAGTGCTGCTGTAAATATGGTGGTGCAATTATCTCTTTGATACAGTATGTTCCAGCCTTTTGGCTGTATGCCCAGTAGTGGGATTGCTGGATCATATGACAAGTCCATTTCTAGAGTTTTAATATTTTTCCACAATGTTTTCCACAGTGGTTGCACTAATTTACATTCCCACCAAGAATGTATATGTGTTCCTCTGTGTCTTCATCCTGTCTGTGTTTTGGATTTTAGGCATTGTGATAGGGTGAGATGGTATTTCATTGTGGTTTTGATGTGCATTTCCCTAATATATAATAGTGTTAAGCACTTTTTTTCATATATTTGTTGGCCATTTGCTTTTCTTCTTTTGAGAACTGTCTATTGAAGCCTTTGGCCATTTCTCAACTGGATTTTTGTTGTTGTTGTTGTTGTTCTTGAGTTTGTTAAATTGTTAATATATTCAGATAATTAATCTGTTGTTGGATAGGTAGTATGCAAATATATGTCCATCCTTTTGGATGTCTCTTCACTTTATTGATGAACTTCTTTGCTGAGTCAAAGCTTTTGAGTTTGATACAGTTCCATTTGTTTAGTTTACTTTTGTTGCTTGTGCTTCAGGGTGTTGTTCAAGAAGTTGTCCCATACACCAATATTTTGGAAAGTTTCCCCATATTTTCTTCTAGCAACTTCATGGTTTCAGCTCTTAAATTTAGGAATTCCATCAATTTTGAGTTGCCTTTCATATATGTTGAGAGGTGTGGATCTAATTTTGTTCATATTTATATCTTTATCTCCAGTTTTCCCATCTTCTTTGTGGAAGAGATTATCCCCACTCCACTGTATGGTCTTGAGAACTTAAGTTGAAAATCAGTTAGCAGTATGTTTGTGGATTAATTTCTGAGCTCTCTATTATTTTCCATTGATCTTTGTATCAATTTTTGTGCCAGTATCAAGCTATGTTAATTACTATAGCTTTGTACTATTTCTAAAAACAGGTATTGTGATGCCTCCAGCTTGGATTTTCTTGTTTAGGATTGCTATGGCTATTTGGGGTCTTCTATGATTCTATATGAATTTTAGGACTGTTTTATCTAATTCTATAAAGAATGCCATTGATATTTTGATAGAAATTGCATTAAATCTCTAAATTGCTTTATGTAGTATAGACATTTTAATGATATTGACTTTCTGATCTGTGGGCAAAGAATACCTTTCCATTTTTTGATGTCTTTGATGAATTCTTTTATCAATGTTTGATAATTTGCATTGTAGAGATTTTTCACTTCTTTGGTTAAATTTCTCCTAAATACTTGATTTTTTGATGGCTATTGTGAATGGGGTTTCTTTCTTTATTTCTCTTTCATTGAGTTCATCATTAACATACAAGAAAGCCACCATGTTTCATATGTTTATTTTGGAACCTGCAAATTTATTGAATTAGTTTCATAGTTTTACCAGCTTTTTGGCCTTGTGTTTAGGTTTTTTATGTACCACACTATGTAATCTGTAAGCAAGGTTAATTGAACTACCTGTTTTCCAATTTTTATGCCTTTTATTTTTTCTTTTTTAAAATCTTTATTTACACACACAGATTAGGATTGATGAGAGAGAGAGAGAGAGAGAGAGAGAGAGAGAGAGAGAGAGAGATCGTCTATTTGCTGGTTCACTCCCCATTGACCGCAATGGCCAGAGCTGTGCTTACCCAAAGCCAGGAGCCAGGAGCTTCCTCAGGGTCTCCCATGCAGGTGCAGGGGCCCAAGGACTTAGGCCATCTTCTACTAATTTCCCAGGCCATAGCAGAGAGCTGGATCAGAAGTGGACTAGCCAGGAGTGAAACTATTGCTCATATGGGATGTCAGCACTGCTAGCGGTGGCTTGACCTGCTACACCACAGTGCCGACCTCAAATTTTTATTTCTTTTACTTCCCTTATTGCTCTTGCTAAAACTTCTAGTATTACATTGAGTAACAGTGGTAAAAGTGGACATTCTTGTCTTGTTCCAGATCTCAGGGGAATGTTTTCAGATTCCTCCCAATATGATATTGGCTTTTGGTTTGCGATATATAGCATTATACATTTGAGAAATTTTGCTTCTATACCTAATTTGTGGAAGCTTTTTTATCACAAAGGGATGTTGAATCTTACTAAATGCTTTCTCTTCATCCATTGAGCTGCCTTATGGTTTTTGTTCTTTATGCTATCGATATGATTCATTGATTGGCAAATGTTAAATCACCTTGTGTTTCTAGGATAAATCCTGCTTGATTGTGATGTATGATCTTTTTGATACGATTTGGATTTGATTTGCTACCATTTTGTTGAGAAGCTTTGTATCTGTGTTCATTAAGGGTCTAGGTCTGTAAGTTTTTTTGTGTCATGTCTTTCATTTTGGTATCAAAGTAATGAATAGAATTTGTAGAATTCAGTTTTAAATCCATCAGGACATTGGAAACAATAAAATAATAATAACAACAACAACAATAATAAAGGGAGGTGTGTAGTCTAGTTGTAAGGATTTACATATCCACATGGAAGTGAAAGTGTCTGAGTTCTCATCTTGGCTCCTTACTCCAGCTTCCTGCTAATGCGAATTCTGGGAGGCATCAGTGATAGCTCAAGTGACTGCCATTTTGGCATTCTTGCCAGCCATTTGTTAGATCAAGTTCCCAGCTTTTGTCTTCTGTCTTGTGTGCAGCTCAATTCCAGACTGTTCCAGGCCTTTAGGAGTGAATCAGTAGACAGGAGTACAAACTTTATCTTTCTCTCAAATAAATAGAAATGACAAAAACAGTGTTTAACAAAACTGCTGAAAATATCAAAACAAATCTTTCAGATTATTATAAGCAGAAATATCACACTCTAGGAAATTATTGTTAAACGCATTGCACAAAAGGTAATTATTGAATATAAAACTAAATATTAATATGTATTACTAAAATATACAACTCTAAAACAGCTTAACTGAAGGAGCCATAAGAAAAGAAGGACAAGTAAGCAATAAGCACATGAAAAGCTATGTAGCCATACTATCAATTAAGCATATGGGCACTGCAATAAAAATATGCTATCAATTAAGCATATGGGAACTGCTTAGCTTCTCAGATTGACAAAGAGTTAAATAATTAATTATAAGACATGAAAATGTAAGTCATGATGTTGTAAATCAATGCAAACATTTTAGAGGCAATTTAGAAACATTTGTTAAAATATAAATATCACACATATTTTAACTTATAATCTCTGCTCCTAAAATTTTAGCCTAAAATTACATTTGCAAATTGTACATAGATTTGAAAGAAGTTTATTGTTACATTTATTTTTTTAAAAGATTTATTTATTTATTTGAAAGTCAGTTACATAGAGAGAGGAGAGGCAGAGAGAGGCAGAGAGAGACAGAGACAGACAGAGAGAGAGAGGTCTTTCATCAATTGGTTCACTCCCCAATTGGCCGCAATGGCTGGAGCTGCGCCAACCTGAAGCCAGGAGCCAGGAGCTTCTTCCAGATCTCCCACGTGGGTACAGGGACCCAAGGACTTGGACCATCTTCTACTACTTTCCCAGACCACAGCAGAGAGCTGGATTAGAAGTGGAGCAGCCGGGTCTTGAACCAGCGGCCATATGGGATGCTGGCACTTCAGGCCAGAGTGTTAACCAGGTGTGGCACAGCACTGGCCCCATATTGTGACATTTATTGTAAAGAAAAATAGCAAGAATGAATTCAATGTTTAATGATGTAATACTGATTAGTTATATAACAGTGCATCTATGCATGCATTTGTGCATGTATCAAATATTTAGAAACACCCTAGTAAATGTGCGTTTTGTTCAGAAAACTGAGTTTAAATAAAGAGGCTTTTAATGCTCCTCTGGCTATTTTTGCAATTAAAATATTAATTTAATTAGGGAATTATACTTAAAAATGAGTTCCTTATTCTCAATGAACATATATATATATATATATATACATATATATATACACATATATATATCAATGAGATAGCAAGATAAATGTATGAAATAAATAGAAGAACAGCTTAACTCATACAGAAATAAAAAGTAAAAAGTAATATTCCCTATGTGAGATATGAAAATAACAATATAGCTATAAATCTCAGAGAATGGACATAGAGAGGAGGTCATACCTAGTGGCTTAAATACTCATTTTTTTATTTTATGTGATCAATAGATATTATCCATAGACATTGAGTTTTAGAGTTTACACATCAGAAGAAATAAAACTAGAAATATTTGAATATGATTGCTTGTGAGGAATGGCCATACAGGCAAAGGTATGCAGTTGGAGCCTGTTTTTTGGCTCTTACAGTGATACTATTTGTTAATAATAGTTAAAAAAAATAATCTGATGCAACAGGGAAGTGTACTTCAACTTCTTTTTTTCTTGTAGTCATTGGGGCTGGCGCCATGGCTCACTTGGTTAATCCTTGCTGCGCCGGCATCACATATGGGCACCAGATTCTAGTCCCGATTGCTCCTCTTCCAGTCCAGCTCTCTGCTGTGGCCCTGGAGGGCAGTGGATGATGGCACAAGTGCTTGGGCGCCTGCCCCGCATGGGAGACCAGGAGGATGCGCCTGGATCCTGGCTTTGGATTGGCGCAGTGACGGCCGTGGTGGGCATTTGGGGAGTGAACCAACAGAAGGAAGACCTTTCTCTCTGTCTCTCTCTCACTGTCTATAACTCTACCTGTCAAATAAAAAAAAAATAGTTAAAAAATAATCTGATGCAACAGAGAAGTGTAGTTCAACTTCTTTTTTTCTTAGATTTAATTTTTCCTTTTTTCATTTCTAGGTACTGTTCCTATCTACTCAAAGACCTATAATTGTCTTGTAGTCATTATTTATCATTTTTCAATGTCTCAAGGAGGAAAGGAACCGGTTTCTTATATGCGTATTATCCTGTGAATATGCATCTTATATTTCTAGGGGAAAATATAAAAATTAGTAGTGCATGAAGGGCCAAAGAATGACATTTTACTTACAAATCATTTATTTTTGAATTTCTGTCCTTATTACATTTTAAATGTGCCTATCTTAAAGTAATAGAAAACAAATAAAATATTGCCTCCTTTATTTTTAGTATCATAATGTTCTATTATTATTGATTATCTTTTCATTTACTGTATAGTCCAGATTTATATCATGTAAATTTAAAAATTAATCATTTTCTTTAAAGCATTTAGTAGCTTTATAAAAGGAAAAAATAAATTTACAACTTTACAGTCTAATTAATTTTTCTCTAATCATGCTATATAACTTCAAGCATATACCTTACATAACACAAATGTGAGAATATTTCAAATCCACATTTAAGAATAAAATAACGGAGAAATAGCCATATGCACTATGGCTGTTAGCACAGTGTAAACCATGATTCCTCCTTCTTCAACAGATGAAAAAATGGTTATTAAAGATTCACAGGCATTTCATACTTCATTCTTAGCACTTCTATATACTCTACCCATCCTTAATTAAGCTAAGTATCTTTATTAGCAAGTATCATCTCAAACTTCATGGGATTTCAAAACATCAGTCTTTAAAACAAATTATAACACTTCCCTGTAAGTCTTTGAGGATGTCTGCCTGATAGAGGTTTTCAAAAGATGCTATGAGCCATGGAGGTTAGGGTTCTCACACAATAACATGTGGAGTTACAAGTGCAAATTGTTATTCAATAATGTGTATAGAAATTCTCACTTATCATTGCACTTGTAAGATGTTTTTTAATATGGTATGCTTTCTACTGTTTCACGAATAAATCCTCATATAAATGTACTTCAAACATTGAGTTAAAAGGTGTTAATTTTGTCATTAAAATTTTTTGATTCTATGCAGATTAGTATTATTTCATATTTCATGTACCTAATTTCAGATTTATAAATATGTATTTATGGCTATAAATCATTTACCCAATGTATCCTACTTCATTATATTTCATGTCATGGGACAATGACATTTCATTTTATGAACTCTGATTTTCTTTAGCCTATATAATATTGATTTGAATGGTAAGATTTAAAAAAAATATGAATAGTTGATAAATGCAAGGAGTACAATGGAAGATAAGAAATAACTCAGAGGCTGCAAACTCTCTACACCAAAATAAATAAAAAATAAAAACATCATGGCAAATCAAAACAAGATAAAAAACATTACTGTGGCCAGCGTTGTGACACAGCACGTTCAGTTGTGCCCTCTAATTTCTGCATCACATTTGTGCCTGCCAATGTACCTGGGAAAGCAATGGAGGATAACCCTGGTGCTTCGGTCCCTGAAGCCTTGTGGATGGAGTTCCTGGATCCCAACTTCAGCTCCAGCCTCTGCAGACATTTGGAGAGGGAACCAGCAGATGGGTCTCTCTCTCTCTACCTCACTCCTTTTGCTTCCTCTTCTCTCTAAAGCCTCTTTTCAAGTAAAATAAATAAATCTTTAAAAATAGAACAAATAAAAACAGAAAAAGCATTGCTGTGGTGTGTGCTTTGTTGCCCAACCAAAGAAATTCTTAGGGAAATAACTAATTGCTTTTGAGGTATAGAGGTATAGTAGTGCATTACTTTGGGATGGCTCAAATGAAAATCAATGCATTTGATTATCAAGTATCCACATAAGTCATATAATGACTTGGTGCTCTTGTGTTCTTCTTTGATTGATTTATTTCACTCACCATGATTTTTAGATTTGTTTATACTAGTGATTGTAGTATCAGTCCATTCCTTTTTATTGCTGAGATATATTCCATTATACACACATACCACAATTTGTTGACATATTTGACCACTTGTTTGCAGTTTGGGGCTGTTATCTATAATTGGTTTCAGGCTTTAGAGTATGTATTTTATGTTTGCATGTGTATCTTCATGTAAAGTTCTAGGCTGATATATATTTTTTCTAGAACTTTAAAGACACCATGGCAGTAGTTTCATGATAAGAAATTAGCTGTCAATTTTATTTTATTCTCCTGAATTTAAGAAAGTTCCAACAGCTTAATAACTTCAGGTGCAGCTTAGGATTTAGTCCCAGAAGCACAAGAACTCCTACGTAGATTTCTGAAACTCTTATGTAGTGCCTTCTCCTCAGACATTCTGGCCCACAAACCCAGGGGTCTCAGTCTCTGTAAATTCTCACTTAGTCTTCCCAGCATGGGAGAGAACCCTGTGCCCTACATGGATGCCCCTTCTCTCCTGAAACACTGGTAAATACCTCTGAGTAGAAAGCAGGGAAGTGCTGGAAGTAATTTTTAGCTTCACTTTTCTCAAAGATTACAACCTTGAGAATAGGATGGTGACAATCCATCTAACCAAATTCACATGGGTGTCTCTGTAGTGCTAATGCAATTGAATATATTTCCTATAAAATATTTATATACAATATTTTCTACAGAAGAATTTATGCTTCCATATAACATCTGTTATTTCATTTTCCCTGGATCGTGTTCTATCTTTATAAATGTACTGAGTTTTATTTATACATTTGGACAAAGGTCTATGTTTTTACGGTTACAAACACGTCTCACATTTTTGTTATCAGACAAAAGGGGTCTGTTTGCTTGTTTGGGAGTTGCTAGATACTCAGCACCAAATTGGAGCTGCTCAAAGAAAAGCTTTAGTTATATGAGATACGTAAAGCAGATGATGGGAAGCTTAGTTTCCTAAAGAAACTGCCACCCTGAGAAGCAGTTTGCTAGGCAGTTTACAGCAAGGATAAGGGGATGCTCAGGATATAGAAAAGGAGAACCATTCAGTACGCCTGCAATGCTCAAGCCACAGACATCTTCATTGACCTATGTCCCCAAATTTGCCTGACATTTTTCTTGTGGCTTTCCTTGTTTGTACTGGTCTGGCCCACTGTGAAAACAATGTACCATGGTATCCTTTCCTGGAGAATAATTGATAAAGGAAATTGCTTCAGATCATGTGCCATTGTTCCTGTGCCTTCCTTTTGCCAATATTCTACAATCCTGGTTATATTTTCAGTGTCTTTTTAACCTCTCTTGAAAATAGAATGTCCTATTTCTAATCCGCTCTATCTTCAAAAGATGTTCAGTATCTGATAAGTTTTTCATGCCATTGCTACCAACAAAATACAACCTGTGCATGGTTTCAAGAACACTTTCTTTTTCCAACTTATATGATTGTCTCTATGGTGGAGATAGGGATTAAGTCTGCTTCATCATTTGTGGTTCATCATGATGGTAGTATTTCCAATTTGTTTAGCATTTTTCCCTCTTAAAATTGCTTCTGTTAGGATTGTACATAAAATTGTCATCCTATTCTATAGATAGTAGCTGAAATGACGTTTTCATTGTAACTATATATGCAAATACAGCAAAATACTGGATGTTGATTTTATGCCTGGAAAATTTGGCGTGCTACCTTAGTGACTTGAGTCACTTGTCTGTAGATCCTTGTGATTCTCTCTATATGTAATCATAGCATTTATAAACAATGAAATTTCCTCCAATCTAAATCCCTATCACTTTTTTCCAGTCTTCAAATTACTTTAGTTGCAACTTTTATACAGTGTTAAACATCACAGTGATAGTAAGCATCACATTCAAAAATATTCTGACCTTTATTTTAATATACAGCTGTAAAAATGGTGTTTGCTGTAATAGTCTGCATTAATTATATATTATTTAAAGAAATTACACTTTGCTCCACATTATCTACCTTTAAAAAATCGTGATTTAATAAAATTCTAGTAGATGTATTTCTGCATCAATTATATTCTTACATTTTCATAATTAATATGATGTATTTTTAAAAATATTTATTTATTTGAAAGTCAGAGTTACACAGGGAGAGGAGAGGCAGAGAGAGATCTTCCACCTGATGGTTCACTCCCCAATTGGCTGTAATGGCCGGAGCTGTGTTGATCCGAAGCTAGGAGCCAGGAGCTTCTTTCAGGGCTCCCACATGGGTGCAGGGGCCCAAGGACTTGGGTCATCATCTATTGTTTTCGCAGGCCACAGCAGAGAGCTGGATCGGAAGTGGAGCAGTTGGGTCTCAAACCGGCACCCATATGGGATGTCGGTGCTTCAGGCCAGGGCATTAATTCACTGCACCACAGTGTTACTTCAAGTGTTAAAATAACATAATACAATTACAGTCATGCTGTACAAGTATTATGCTTTGTTATTCTGTTAAAATGATTTACTTGAGTTCAAGATATTTATATGTGCATTTATGAGTGAGTGAGATTCATTTTTATCATGTTATATGTAATGTTTAATATTAGGTTGACATTAATCTTAGAATATTTGGTGAGTCATCCTTTGCAGTGCTATCTAAAAGTTTTACAAACCAGAATTTTTTAAACCTTGATTATGTGACAGATTCAACTGTAAAATGACACATTCTATTATTCTCCATGTCAAAAAATGTAAATACTGATTTAATGACATAAAGCTCTGTTACCAGTTAAGTTTCTTTTTGTCCCTAGACCTGTGTAGAACTGGCAAGTTTTTAAAAAAGATTTATTTTACATATTTCATAACAGATGAGATACTGGGGAAAGAAAGAGAGAGGGAGAGAGAGAGAGAGAGAGAGAGAGAGAGAGAGAGTTAGTCTTGCATATATTGGTTTACTCCCCAAATGGCTACAATGGATGGGGCTAGAGCAGGCAGAACCCAGGAATCAGGAAATCCATTGAGGTCTCCCATGTGGGTTGCAGGGGCCCAGGACCTTGAGCCATCATCTGCTGTTTTCCCAGGTCCATTAGCAGAGAGCTTGAATGGAAGCAGAGCAAGTGAATCACAAACCTGCTCACATATAAGAAGGTGGTGTTGCAGGAGATGGCTTAAACCACTTGCTTCAGCGCCAGGACCAGTGCTAATAAATTTGTAACAGCAGCTCCCCAGAGGTAGAAAATTCATGATTTGTGGAATTTGCCACCTTTCACAACGCAAGCAAATTTAAGCTACATATGTGATGTCATGGAATAATGCGTTAGAAAGAATTGCACATAATAAGCTGCTGAGAATCAGTACAAATTATCTCCAGTACATCATTAAGAACTGTGATGATTTGAGATTTCATCATTTTGAAATTTAAACATTTAGTAAATCAGTTTCTTACATCATTACTAAAAATAGGAGATTTTAGTCTTAAAAATTAAAGACTATTCTCATGTCAGTGCAAACGTAAGATCAGCATATTTATGTAAGTTTCCTTTGTACCTTAATCACAGAAGTGGATACCTGTACATTCACTGAATCGCTGCATAGGAGAGTAACCTTGAATAGAGGAAACCCAAATATTTTATATTGTTTAGTATGCAGCTTTCTTCTTTACTCTGGAGATATTAAATATATGTTAAATGTTGCAGTAGTGGAGTACAATGTTATGTTTCAATACATATGTGTATTTTGTAGTGATCAAATCAGGATAAATAGCATGTTTGCCAGTATAATTATTTATCATTTCCTTGTGGTGAGAATGTTTAACATAATCTCTTATAACTATTTTAGTACATTTTCTGTTGAAGCAAGAACATCTTTTATTTGTTTTGAAATACAGAATGCATTCTTGTTAACTACAGACTTCCTATCTCCAGGCATACAAATAGATGTAAATGCCAATGGAAGAGAAAGAAAATTCAGAAATTAATCTGTACACTTCTAGTCAATTAATTTATCAACAAAGGTATTGGGAAACACTGTGGAGAAAAGATAGTTTCTTCAAAAAGTGTTGCTGGGAAAATTGGATATCTACATGGAACAAAATTAAATTAGATACTTGTCTCTCCTAGTACACGTTTGCTTTTTTGTAGTGAGAAACCGTCTTGATTTGTGCAATGACTTGATCAGTTTTTCATTCAGGATCTTGTGTCCTGCAAAGATAGAAATACTAAGCAAAGACTGGGATTGGGTGAAAATAACAGCTTATTTGGGGATGAGGGAATAAGCTCATTAACTCATGAACATGGGTCACCCTACACAAAGAATTCCAACTGAACAGGCTAAAGAATGGTCCACAAGCTAGGGAGGATAGGGAAGTCAAGGCAAGATTTGCAACAGCAAGTGTCTTTCCAGTAATAGAAAGGTGGGAGTGGCAAAAGTTTCCAATGAAACACTGAACAAAAACAGAAAAAAAGTACGTAAGAAATGGGCACAGTGGCTTGACAAAAATGTCCACATCAAAGAGACCACTCTCCCATCTTTCTCTCTTTTTATGGACTATTGCACAGGTCCTGGAAGTATGGTGCATTGTGGGAAATTGTGATTTTGTTTGACGTGTAAGCAGTGGAGGTTTCCAACTCCACGAACCTAACTATCTGCTTCCCTCTCCAGATCTAAACGTCAATCCAGTTGCCTACATCCCATATCATTCCCCTCTCAGAGAATTCCAACTCTTAATATTAAGGGAGTGCTGAGGATGAAATTCCATATTCTGTATCTATTTCCTGCTGTTCAGGGGCATTGTTCTTGCCTATCCTTGATTCAGAAATCTCCACCTGTCTTATCAAATGAATCCATCTCACAAGCTGGAGGATTTTCATCAGTCACTGCTAATGGCACTGGCCTCCATGAGGAAAATAGCTCTTAAAAGTTGTTGAATTCTGAAACATCCAAGTGTATCAATCAGAATAAATGTAATTGAAAAATGTAAGTCTCAGATGGAACCCACTTTATGAAAGGAAATATATATTCTATTGTATCCAGAATAGTAGACCCAGATGGATTATATCTACAAAGATTATAAAACCATCTAGCCTGGGTATAATGATTTGTATTACCTTTTTTAATGAACACACTGCTGTTAGAGTGGATGAGACAGATTCTACTCTCCACTGCACATGCTTCTCCTTGTTCTGAAAATATATATTCTAAGGGTGATTGGTTGTTCATGATTAACTTAGCTACAGCACACCATTTTAACATTTGCTGTAAAAGCTTACCTGAAGTGTAAGCTAGGTTAACTCATGCAATAGACATGCATTTATGAATTGTAGCAAGATCTTCAACTCTGATGAAAGAATGACTTACTAAGGAGTTTTCCTGCCAATGGAAACTTCCAATAAGAATCAGGGGGAAATTAGGTAAAACATGATGGCCATAATGTGCAACAGCCTTGATGTGAATAAAAGCTTTAACTTTTTGTCATTTGAAGGGGGTGTTTAAGGTCTTCAATTTGTTCAAATGTAAGCAAATTAGACTTTGCATGCAGCTATGAAGACTCAAGAGGAAGAATTCTAAAAATCAGGTTTAAAGTATATTTCCTAGGGTGAGATTCGCCATCAACTCCCATAATAGTATATCTCTCTGAGGACAGAGTCCAGAATGAAAACTTATTACAGAGTAAATGAGTCCCTTGTCAATTAGGATGTTAACAGATTTACTCAAAACAATAGTCAGTGGAGCTCTTTGAGGAGATGTTTGTTTCCTCAGGAGCCTCCTGAATGACCAGGCCTCATCAGTCTTCAGAGAATGCCACAGGTGGAGTGAGGATCTGCTGTTCCCTCTGGAGAAGAGGGCATTTCTTTTCCAATGACCACTTGCTTGCGTGGACCAGGGGAATGGATCAGGGGCTCTCTTGCAGAGGAGCGCTTGTAGTAATGATCTGGTTTTCTACATTGGAAGCACTCCCCCACTGAAGTGCTCATTTTTACGGAAACAGGTTGCTTTCATTCCCTGGATGTTGTGAACAGAACTGCAATAAACACCAGAGTGTGCATGGTTTTTTTTTGACAGATGGATTTCATACTCAGAAGTGTGACTGTTGCTTCATCTGGCAATTTTGTTTTCAGTTTTGTTGAAGAAGGCCCATGCCGTTTTCCACAATGGCTGTATTAATCTGCATTCCCACAAACAGCGTTTAAGTATTCCTTTTTTTAATGTTCTTGGCAACAACCGAGATTTTCATAGCAGTCTTATTGAGGGTGGTGATATCTCCTTGTAGTTTTTCTTTATGTCTTCCTGATGATGAGTGATGTTAACCATTTTTTCATGTACCTCTTGGCCATTTGTAAGAATGCCTTTGAAATGTCTGTTCAGATCTGTTTACCACTTATTGTTAACATTTGTGTTATTTGACTTTTTGCTACTAAGTTTTTTATATATATTCTGAATACTAACCCCTTGTCAGATGTGTAAAATTTAGGATATTACTCTGGAGAAGGCAAAACGATGACTAGTCAGGACATGAAACTTTTATTTTAGAAGGAACAGAATACTGAAATCTGAAATAAGCTTTTAGACTGCCTGGGGCAATGGATGGGAGTCTGAAGAAAGACTTTAGGCCACTGGGGTAAAAGGTGGGAGCCCTTTTAACCTACAAGTGGAACAGGATTTGTAGGTCACTATGGAGTGTGATTATGGGGAGCAGAATGTTCAGAAAGCTTTGTCGGTAACTGCTGACCTTGATACAGAAAAAATGGAAGCTCAGAAAAGTTCATCGGTAAAGTTGACTGAAGCCACTCATTCACAATAAATCATTCTGGCCATTAGGAATGTCCCTTTTGTAGGACTGTAAAAGTTATTACTGAGGCAACAAGATTCCACCAGATTTCATGGTTAACTGTGCCCAACTCCCTGTTAGATACTGACAAGATGTGAAGTTTGCAAATATTTTCTCTCACCCGGCAGATTGTATTTTGCTCTGTTGTTTCTCTTGCTGTGCGAAAGCTCTTTAACTTGTTGAAATCCATTTAACTATTTTTTTTATTTAAAGTATTTTTGGAGTCTGATTAAAAAAATCCTTGCCCATTTCAATGTCCTGAAGTCATGTCTCTGTTTAGGTTTCAGGTCTCACAGTTAATTCTTCTGTTTGATTTGTTTGGTTGATTGTTATAAATGGTAAGACATGTAAGTCTAATTTCGTTATTCCTCATGTGTATATGAAATTCCCAAAAACATTTATTAAAAATATATATCCTTTCCCAGTGCATGTTCTTAGTACCTTTGTCAATGATGGACTGGCTGTAGATGTATGGATTTACATCTTGGATCTCTATTCTGTTCCATTGGTCTATGGATCTGTTTTGATGCCAACACCATACCGTTTTAAATTACTGTAACTTTCTAATTTATTTTAAAGTCAGATAGTGCAATGTCTCCTATTTTGTTCTTTAGGCTTAAAATAATTTTGATTATTTGGGATCTTTTTTGGTTCCTTACAAATTTTGTAGTATTTTTTTTCTTAGTCCTGTGAAATATGTCATTGAGATTTTGAAAAGGATTGAATTTATTCTGTGAATTGATTTGGGTAATATGCACATTTTAAAAGTTTATTTTATTTATTTATAAGACAGAATGACAGAGTGTGGGAGAGAGGGAGAGAGAGAGAGCGCGCATTCCCGTCTTTGGTTCACTCTCCAAGTGGCTACAATATCCAGGTCTAGGCTGGGCAAAATCTGGGAGCCAGGAACTTAATCTTTATCACTCACATGGGTAGCAAGAGCCTCAGCATTTGGGTCATTATCCAATGCTTTCACAGGTACACTATCATGGAGCTGGATCAGAAGTGGGGCAGATGGGACTAGAACCAGTGGTCTGATGTGGGATGTTGGCATTGCATGTAGCATCTTAATTTGCTGTGTCGCACTACTGGTTCTGGTATGCACATTTTAATAATATTTATTTTTCCAAGCAAAAAACATGAGAAATCTTTCCATTTCCTTATCACTTTCTTTCATCAGTGATTTGTAATTTTCATTATGGATATGTTTTGTCTCCTTGGCTGAACTTATCCAAGCTATTTTGCATTTTGGAGATATTTGAAATAAAATTGCTTTTTTTGATATTGCTTATTTTTCAGATATTCACTACTATAAAACAGTGCTACTTATTTTTGTATATTAACTCTTATTCTGAAACTTTGCTAATTTTATTAGTTCTAGTAACTTTTAGGTGCAGTCTGGTGCTTCTTATATATGAGATCATGTCATCTGACAACCATGACAGTTTTCTTCCTTCTTTACAAATTACATGTCCTTTCTTTCTTTTGTTTAATTGGTCTAGATAGGACACCCAGTATTTTGTTAAAGAGAAGTGATAATGGGAATACTAATCTTATTCTAGATCTTATTTTTGATGGTTACATAACAGTACTACAGATTTTGTTCAGGTAATTATATACTTGAATTTTGAAAATCCCCTTTGACATATGTATCTGACTAATCTGGTTATAAATGTTGGATTCCTTCACCGTGATTAGGAGTCTTGTCATTTTGTTGGTATATTTATGTGACATTTACTCTCTAAATCCTATAATTTGATTTTTGCTGTATTAGTTTCATGTTGCTGATGTAAATGTCATAGACTTAGTGGTTTAAAAAGCACAAATTTATTATCATATTGTTCTGTAGGTTCAAAGTGTAATATAGATATCAAAGGAGTAAATTAAAATGTCTTATGAATTGTTCTTTTCTAGAAACCATGGGGAAATATTTTGTTGTCTTTCCATCTTTTAGTGGAAGCCCACATTTCTTTTGGTATAGTTCCCATCATCCATCTTGAAAATTAGCCACGTTATTTCCCTCCAACCCCATTAGCATTCTCATAACCCTTTGTACTTTTTCTTGTATCTTCTTTCTACACATCCCAGGACCCTTACAAATTTTGTGATTATGTTTGTTCCACCCAGACAATCCAGAATAATCCCTAAGTTTAACATTCAGCAGATGAACAATCTTAATTTTATCTACAATCTAAACTTATGTTCACCATGCAGCATGATATAGCCATTGGACATAGAGATATAAGGATGTAAACATGTTTGAAGGAGGCATTATTCTACCTATTACACCGTTCTTTTGGTAATATCTGTCAAAGACATCCAGTGTTGGTAATCTCTTGAGGAATTTGCTTAAGATGCTCTCAGAATTGTTTCTTTGTCCTGGCTAGTGTTTCTTCAACATCACTGTTCTTCTAAAGTTTATTTGTTCATATATTTTACATGTTTCCCTTGTGAACATAGGATTGAATTTTGCTGCAGAGACAAGTGAAACATATAGATTTAAAAAAGTTAAAGTAAAATGTTTAGCAATGACAAATATCTGATATTGCTTCAACTCTCAAGATTTTAACAGTAACCAAAGTTTATCAATCTCTTTATTCACTCTGTCTTTTGTGTCTCACATTACTTCTTGGATCATTTTCCATGCTCTCTAAATGAATTCAACTCCAAGAGTTTCATCAGTTCAAAGAGCTGTTGCCTGCCGAATTGTTCTGTGACGCAAAGTTCTTCAGTGTTTTATGTGTTTAGTCATTTCTGGGCAGCCTCCACTTTTCCCCTGGTTAGAGAATATATGTTTTACATTTTCTTTTAAGCTTATTTTTCTGCCCAATATGATAGTTTAATATCACATCAATACCTTCTAGAGGCCATATATAAGGAAATATCCAGCATCTTCTCTCTTTTCTATTGATTAAAATGAAACCTCTGGAAATTAACCCTCATTATGACCAATCCATCCTTCTTACTTTACAACATCTTCTCTCTGTTTCCTCTCCACCTCTTAAGCAAACAGCAACTGCAACAAAAGGGAATGGATGGTTAACTCAGTTGTTAAGGCACCAAATTGCACATCAGAAAGTTTGATTCACCACACTGATTCCTGACTACAGCCTCTTGGCAAGGGTAACCCTTGGAGACATAGTGATGGCTTAATTAATTGGGTTCCTGTCACCCATGTAGGACACGTTTATTGTATACCCAGGTGCTGGTTTCAATCTTATCTCAGCCCAGCTATTTCAAGCATTTCAGTAGTAAACACGCAGACAGGATCTCCTTGTCTCTCTGTGTCTATATCTCTATGTCTCCATGCTTCTCAAATAAATAAAAATATAAAAACATTATTTATTTAACTTTTGTTTTCCCTCATTGAGAAACGTGTCCATAAGTCTGACATTTTATAATTAATGTGGTAGCATAGCATACTTTGGAAATACTAAGGAAATAAAATAGGGTGAAAAAATAAATAAAACCATTCTTGACCTATATTACTAAAGTAGTTATCACAGTTATGTGCTTTTATTGTGTTCATTTAAAATGGTCCAGGTTGGGGGGCTGGTGCCAATGGTTCACTTGGTTGATCCTCCGCCTGCAGCGCTGGCATCCCATGGTGGGTGTCAGGTTCTGGTCCCAGTTGCTCCTCTTCTGGAGCAGTTCTCCACTGTTGCCCAGGAGGGCAGTGGAGGATGGCTCAAGTGCATGGGCCCTGCACCAGCATGGGAGACCGGGAGGAGGCACTTGGATCCTGGCTTCAAATCAGCGCAGCACTGGCCGTAATGGCCTTTTGGGGAGTGAACCAACAGAAGGAAGACCTTTCTCTCTGTCTTTCTCTCGCACTGTCTGTAACTCTGCCTGTCAAATAAATACAATTAAAAAGAATAATGCCATAAAATAGTCTAGGTTGCGATATGTGTTGTGATGCAGTAGTAAGCTTGTACATGATACTCCAGCACCAATATCATAGCACCATTTCAAGATTTGGCTGTTCTTCTTCTGATCCAACTTCCTGTTAATGCATCTGGGGAGGCAATAGATGATGGTCCAAGTGCCTGGACCCTGCCACCTATGTGAGAAAATTAAGATTTTCTTCAGGGCTCCTGGCTTCAACATTGAGCAGCCCCAGCCTGTTGTGAACACTTGAGAGATCCAGTGGATTCAAGGTCTCTCTCTCTCTCTCTCTCTCTCTCTCTCTCTCTCTTCCCACTCCCCCTTATCTTTTGGGATAGAAAATATACTTTTTAATGTTCCAAGTGGCATGTGTTAAATATGTTCATTTTTGAATCAGAATTATATCTTTTGAAATATGCATCTATCACTTCATATGTAAAACAAACACAGGCAACCAACCTATGAATGTGTATCCCAAAAGTGACTTAAAAAAGCTGCATTTGAGGCTAAGTTATGCCTATAGGATTCATAAGCAAGGCACTTACATTCTCAGAAAAATAGTAATATAATACTTATCTAACACAATTACTTCAAGTATAAATAAGATATAGTTGTAGCGTACTAGAAAAATTTTAAAATGCCATGGAAGCATTATTTATTTACTGATGGTAAATAAGTACATGATCAAAATAAAGAAAGTAAACTAGAGAAACAAAGTAAACTGGAGAGTAAATTTTAAAAACAAAAGAAAGCATACCTTATTTTGAAGTACAGTATTAAGAATATCTGAATGTAATAGTTGACCTATTATTCCAGATAGGTAATATTACTTAAACACAAAACTTTCAGGAAATTTTTTTGACCTTTTAGTTTTCTGTGTGAAAAAAAATTTCTCCCTATCTCTTCTATTCTATTTGCTCCTAAAATATTAATATTCACATTAATAATTTTTCCCTTAAGCCTGATATATCTCAATAAATTTCCCATTATCTATATTACAATTAAACTCCATCATTTTTCCAAATTCAGAAACTCAGATTGCCCAAATCGTGTAATTGTCATTACATTAGCCACAAGACTCCTTAAGCTGAGCTATCATTGAATACTAACAGCCATTAACTAGAAAAAAATGACTACTGGGGAACAGCATTGTGGTGTAGTGTGTTAAGCTGCTGCATATAACAGCCAGGATTCCATATATACATCGATTCATGTCTCAGCTACTTCAGTTTTGATCCAGCTCCCCGTTAATGGCCTGGAAAAGCAGAGATCGATGGCCCAAGTGCTTGGGCCCCTGCCACCCATGGGGAGACCTGGAAAAAGCTCCTGGCTCCTGGTTTCAAGCTGTTGTAGCTATTTAGGGAGTGAACAAACAGATGGAAGATCACTCTCTCCATCACTCTCTGTAATGCTGCCTTTTAAATAAATGAATATTTTTAAAAAGAGAAATGGCCAATGAGACACTCATCCCTGATATTACTACATGCATAACCAGCTATATACTCTCCATTTTATCTATTTATTAAATCCTATTCATCTTCTCTTTACCCTCTCACCTTTGGCCTTGATTCAATCTTGGATTCATGCAAAGTTCAAGGGTCTTTTAATTTCTTATTATTTTTCTTTCTATCATGGAAATCAAGGGCAAAAAATGATTTCCACACATTATTGAGTTAAAATTCCATTGAAACAAGAATGAGAAAAAAAAGATAATAGGACACTAAAAGAATGACAATGAATAAAAGGGAATTCCTTAGTAAACTAAAAAGTTTTTAAACAAATACAGATTATTTGGCTCTTTGAAAAAGACCTTATACTGTATATCTCTGTTGGAGAATATTAATTTGCTAATTTCCATCTTTCAGCTTTTGTTTTAGGACAGCCATTCTGCAAAATAATATAGTCCATTACAGAAGCAGAAGCATCCTAAAGCTATACTGTACTGCACTACTCAAGTAGGTAAAAGTGTGTAGCCACCAACTTGGTTCATACCTCAGTGATATCAAGGAAATTCGGGGATACAAAGCAAGAGATGCACAGCAGGGAATAGGGTGAGATGATCCCTGCTTATGTCCGCAAACAACATCAGGACACTGGAGAAGTAGCAGCTGCCTGCATTATCAACCTGGCTGTAGATTCTGAGATATGAAGCAAACATTGCCAGTTCTCCTCGAGCCAGAAAACACTTAAAAACAAAAGAGCACATCTTGACTCCATAAATTGCCATCCATCTATTTCAAATTTCTCTACACTATATTGTACTTGTGGTATCATTTTACTCCATTCTTATTTAAATGTTCTTCTATATCTCTCAAGTTATTTTGCTCATTACCTGCTGAATCATCTACTGAATTTCCCACATTCACTGCTGACAGATGGATTGAGATACATGCCAAGAAGTCAGTTGCCTGGAACAAAAAATGGCTAAGTGTGATAAAAAAAATTCTGAGGTGAATGTGGGAGCACAAAAATTTTGATAGAAATATACGATAATGAATGCTCTATTAAAGGTCTCCCTGAACAAGAATGATGTATGTCAGAGAGAAATATTCAATAATTATGTTGTTGTTGGTTACACTACACAGAGAATGGTCCAGCAGAGCAGTAGTTGGTTGTTATATTTACTTTGGGGATAAATATGTTCCCCCCAAGGATTATGTTATATATTCTCTTATATTTGACATCCAAAGGACTCTAAAATGAAAAGTAAAAAATAAAACAAAACAAAGCAGGGGGACGGAGGGTCAAAATGGCATAGTCTGGGACACTTGTGAACTCTTTGACCAAAGGCAAAGATTTTGTTCCCACAGTCTTTTAAGAATCATATGATGATTGTTAAAAATAAATTGCCTGAGTACAAGTTCAAGTGCTGTTCAGATTTGTAGAACACATACTTACTGTGTGAAATATTTTTATGGAGGGCATTTCAAGTTAAACTGCCAAGGATATCATAGGTTTTGATCCACTGCATCAAAGTTACATTTTTAGAAATCTAAAATCTTTTTTAAAGATTTATTTATTTATTTGAGAGGTAGAATTGCAGAGAGAGGGAAAGACAGAGAAAGGTCTTCCATATGCTGGTTCACCCAAAAATCTGAAGCCAGGAGGCAGGCGATTCTTCTGGGACTCTCATTATCCAACCACCTGGGTCATCCTCTAGTGCTTTCCCATGCTATCAGCAGGGATCTAGATCAGAAGAGGAGCAGTCAGGACCTATGGGATGCTGGCGCCATAGGCGGAGGCTTAGCTTTCTATGCCTCAGTGGTGGCTGAAAATTATGTTTTAAATAATGACACAAGTTAAGTTTAAATGTTCTAGTTTTTCACATAACGCAGCTCACATTCCAGAATTTAACAGAGAGGACTGGGATGAAAGAGGAAATCTTTATATTGGTTAAGATTATATTTCTTCCTCTGGTCCATACTTTATCAATGTATTGAATAAAACTGCGTTAACAGCCTTTATTCATAAAACAATTGCAAATCTAATCTTACAGAAATTTCTTCACCATATTGAAGTATTCCATTGTTGTCCAAACACATTAAGTAAGCTGTGTAATCATTATTCCATTAAAGGGGAATATTAATTGCAGATATATATTATATTATATTATATTTGTTTACAATTTATTGTCCTCTGAATGTGCCATTATGGTGTTACTGTGCTTTACTTTTGCATTTAATTTGCAAGTATGGTTGACAGGAAAAAATTAATAGAGATGCAATTATAGCTATAACTATAGTTTATTTTGAAAACCAGGCAGAAGTTGTTTATTTCATACATCACCTGTGAAGCTTGCTTTAGTTATTCTTCAAAACAGTCAGATGTGCTTAACAAAAAACAGAATAAGAAACATGAAGTTTACCTATTTTGAAGTTAAAGATACATATGTATGGTGTTTTGTCAATTATTCTGAACATCACAAGCAGTATAGATAGACAACTTTTCTTCTGGCATAAAATAATAAAAGATATGGTAGAATACTGGCATGCTGTTAAAAAACGTGAGATTAATTTTAGCTTTTTTATTATCTCTTTATTTATGCACAGTTGATTCTTCTTCCCCAATCCCTAGTTTGTCGAAATTGAGCTGTAATGCTCCCAAATACTACCAAAATTTTATTTTTCAAAGAAAACATATAGGTTATTGTTAGCAAATAGAGTTAGAATTGGGGAGAAATGAAGTATAGAGATTTATTGCTACATCTGGGATCATATAAAATCTGTTTCTATTGATTATAGTTACTGATTAAAAAGAATCTTCTTAAAACAAGTCAATAGTTCTTTTGATGACCAAACACAAAATGTAATTCAAAAGTCAAATTCAAGTAACTGAAAAGAAGGAACTGATTTAACACCTACTTGGTGAATGTACAGTACAAAAGGCACAAAGATGCGAAAAAGTATCCAGTGTGGGGCAAGCGTTGTAGCACCCTGTGTTAAACTGCTAGCTATCATGTCAGAATCCTAAAAACGTGATGGTGCAAGTTCTGGCTATTCTGTTTCCCATCCAGCTCCCTACTAATGCATCTGGGAGGGCAGTGGAAGATGACCTGAATGTCTCATTCCTTACCACCCTCGAAGGGTACCCAGATTGAGTTCCTAGATCCTAGTTCTTTCTCTCTCTCTCTCTCTCTCTCTCTCTCCTCTCTCCTCTCTCTTTTTGTGTGTGTGTAGGTGTGTGTGTGTGTGTATGCCTTTCAAATACATGAATAATATTTTAAGTGAAAAAGATAATTCATTGCTCATTATCATCCAAATGAATCAAACTGTCCTTGGAAGACATACTGCAGCTTGACTACAATCTATCATAACAAGAACGATAGCATAAATGAGATACTTGCCCTATCCTATGGCAGAAGTTGTTAGTCAATCACACGCTACCTTCTCTGTGAGCCAGAAAATGTCCTCAGCCTCTTTTTCAGAAACACACATCCTAGGAACCATGTACAACACATGGAAGACAGCATACGAGGTGAAAACTTTCTTGTTATTCTTATTTGTTCTTAATTATAAATCATGGTATGAGTTTTAAATTCTGTTTAATATTTATTCCACAAAATATTAACAATTTAAGCATTTTATAAAGAGTAAAATGTCTCTATTTTTCCAAATCTATTGTGTATTTAATATATTGATATGTATCATTCAACTACAAAAAATAAATCCTGCCTGTGGTAGCAACATGAATAGATCTAAAGGCTATTGAGCTAAGCAGAATAAGCAAGATGCACAATGACTATATGATTTGAAATCAACATGTTTGACTTTATTGAAGTAGAGACATAGTGGCAGTTGTCATGTCTAAAGAAAGAGGGGGAAGAGGGAGGAAGTCAGTTAGTTGGTTTAAACTTTTGTGATAAGATGAATAAATTCTGGGGATTTAAAGTAAAGCTTGATGGGGGCTGGCACTGTGGCATAGGGAGCTAACCCTCCGCCTGCAGCACCAATATCCAATACAGGTGCCAATTCTAATCCTGGCTGCTCTACTTCTGATCCTGCTCCCTGATCATGTGCATGGGAAAGCAACAGAAGATACCCTAAGTATTTGTGCCCCTACACCCACATGGGAGACCAGGAAGAACCTCCTGGCTCCTGGCTTCAAATTGACCCAGCTCCAGCCCTTGAGGCCATCTGGGGAGAGAGCCAGCAGATGGAAGATTGATCTCTCTCTCTCTCTCTCTCTCTCTCTCTCTCAACTCTGCCTTTCATATAAAATAAATAATTCTTTAAAAAGTAAGGTGTAGTATGGTAACTATGGTTAATAGCATTCATATTGTTTTCTTGAAGTTTGATACTAAGAAAGCAGAGTACAGATGTTGTATCATACACACGCACACAAAGTCCAAGTTATGAATGTTGATGGATACATTAATTTTATCAACACATGTGTATATCACACATCATAACATTATACACCCTGCATATATAAATTTTTGTCAATTATATCTAAATAAGGCTACAAAGAATAAATAAAATTACTTATGCATTCAACACTAGAAGTTTGAACAGAACAAACTAGGGAGAGTAAATACAACTGCATTACCAAAATTATTTTTTAAAAAAGGGAAGTTGGGGCCACAGTTTGGCAAAATGGTTTAAAATGTCTGTAATGCCAACATCCTATATGGGCTCCAATTAGAGTCCCAGCCGCCCTCTTCTGATCCAGCTCCTTCTAATGCACCTGAGAATGCAGTAGAAGAAGAACCAAGTGCTTGTACTCCTATACCCGAAAGGAATACCCCCTGAAGCCCCCGACTTATGGCTTCAGCCTGGCCTAACCCTACCCATTACAGCCATTAAGGGAGCAAACCTGCAGATGGAAGTTCTCTCTCTCTCTCTCTCTCTCTCTCTCTCTCTCTCTCTCTCTCCTCATCTCTCTCTCTGTAACTCTGCCTTTCAGATAAAATATATCTTAACAAAAGAAAGAAAAAGGAAAGCAATTGCTAGCCAACATATTCAGAAAGGGGTTGTAAATGAAGTAATAATTATGTTACAAATGCCCAACCTGGGTGGACAGTTAGCCTAGAGGTTAAGACATCATTTTTGATGCAATGATCCATATCAGAGTCCTTGAGTTTGAGCCACAACTCTGCACCCAATTTCTGCTTTCTACTAATGCAGACCCTAGGAGGCAGCAGGTGTTGGCTTTATTGCTTGGGTTCTTGTTGCCTGAGTGGGACATCTACACTGAGTTCACAGATCCCAGTTTCAGTCTCGCCCAGTCCCAACTGTCGGAAACAGTTGGAAAGTAAAACAGTGGGTGAGAACACTCTCTCTCTCTCTCTCTCTCTCTCTCTCTCTCTCTCTCTCTCTCTTCTCCCTCTCTCAATAAATAAGCACATACACACACACATACACACACACATATGTATATATGAGGGAGAACTCAGTCATTATCTGGACAGAAATAACATTTTCCATCAATTTGTGGTTTGTCATCTATTTCTCAAAACAATTCAATTTATTATTATTATTCTGAAACCAGAGGACAATATTTGTAGGTGTAGTAGTTCTCAAATTTTTCTTGCTTACATAGCATAAATTGTATAAAGCAGAAAAATACTTGGCTCTCAAGTCCATATTATTTTCTCTGTATCATGGCAAGTCCATCAAGTATAAAATTTCAGAAAAATAGAAATAGAAATTTGTCATAAATTTACTTTAAAAATGTTTTTCTATTAGGGAAAGTTTAAATGGGACAAAATTCTTTGCAGTGCTAGTCCTGATATAGGAAGGATAAATGCAATAATATGATATATAAAAAAGAAGCAAAAGTTAACCTGGTACATTTAAAGAATGAAATAAAAGATGCCTTGTGATTTCAGGCTTTCATTAACTAAGAATATTTCAACCAAAGAAAGCAATTTCAGTTCAGTTAATGTTATTTAGCACTTGCTTGTTGCACTATTCTCTTTCAGACACAGACGAGTGAAAAGATGGAAAATCAGCAGCTAAAAAGTATGTTTAGGAAAACATTGGAGATGCACTCGCTTCTCTCTTTCATGAATGTACTCAGAGTACAGCACATGTACACTGACAATTATTTCAGCGCATAGGGTTAAAAAATTTGGCCCTTGGCCATTAATGGGAATACTTCTCACTAATAACACATTTTCGTGCACATGCAACAGTGCAGGTGAAGCTCAAATGTGTTGTGCTAACAGAAAAGAAGACAGCTCCTATTTACAAGAGTCCTTATTTTTCTGTTTAGAAAATACAATCCTGCAAAGGAATTTATTTAATGTTCAAAATAATTTAATTAGATTGTGTATTTTATACAATATATTTCACATATTCGATTATTTTTTAAATTATTTTGTATATATTTATTAAGGGCACTGAAGATGGTAAGTTTCCTGACTCAAAATGACACGAATTGATAGTAACATCTAGTATCAGAAATTAATATAATAAAATGAAAGGTGACTGACAATTTCAAAAGTATTTGCATGGTAGTAATAAACTAGGTATGCTATGATTCACTGTGCAAGGATACCTGCAGACAGATTTAAAGGTGTTCAGCCAAGACCTCAAAGTGTTAATGAGACAATGAAAACTACTACGATGTTGCAAGTTGTTAATCATGAATACTGGCATGCAGTATAAAATTTAAATGAAAGGAAAATAAGCAGGAAGAGATTAGATCAGGTTTTAGAGTTCACATACAAAACGGATACTACACTGGTAAATGTCTCCATTTTGAATATCTTCCTAAAGCTGTTCATGTTGTGATACAATTATGTCACTGCTTATGTGCATTTCCATTTGGTCTTGCTTATGCCAACTGTCTCAGCTATTGCTTTCAATTTCAGACAACCAGCATGATCAGCAGAAAATGCCAAAGTGAATCAGTAGGAACCCTATTTTGTTTCTAAACAGAGCACTTCTGTAACTGATTTGGAAGACCCATCTTATTACTATAGTTTCACTTGACCTACTCTTCACTTTCTGTCTTCAGGAATTTACACATGCTTACTTTGCATTTAACTCTGTGGTAGAAGACATTACAAAATAAAACTATGGACATACCTTATAGGTAGATCAAAATAAGAAGAAACAGTTCCAATATTCTTCTATTTAGGTGAGATCACTTCTTTTTTTTAAAGATTTTTATTTATTTATTTGAGAGGTAGAATTAGAGATGGGGAGTGAGAGAGAAAAGTCTTTCATAGACTAGTTCACTCCCCAGATGACCACAATGACTGGAGCTTAGCTGATCCAAAGCCAGGAGTCAGGAGCATTTTCTGGTCTCCATGTGAGTACAGGGGCCCAAGCACTTGGGCCATCTTCTACTGCTTTCCCAGGCCATAGCAGAGAGTTGGATCAGAAGAGGGGCAGGCAGGACATGAGCCAGTGCCCATATGGGATGCTGGCACCACAGGCTGAGGCATATTTAGCCCACTACTCCACAAGGCCGGTCCCTTGTCAGATTACTTCTGAAAAAGAGTGATGCTAAGGAATTCTAACTGTAATTTCACTATTACTCTATCCAAAAACCTGTCAAGATTCTATCTGTCTTCAAATGCTCTTGGCTCTATGTTTAAAATATGTCATAAAAGGACTGCCTCTTACCATCTATAACTTTGCTATATTCATTCAAGTTACTATTATCACTCATCTGGATTGATTTAAAGTTTCTACTTGTTTTTTTTTTTTCATTTGCTATCTTATTTCCTAAAGTATGATCTCCAGAGAGCAACCAATGTGATTCTTTAACATTTTATGTCAAAGCATCTCTTTGACTAAAATAATCTAATAGCTTCTTGTGTGTTTTAGAATAAAATTCAAAGATCCTAAATGGCCTGTCCCTGCTCCTACTCCCACCTCTATCTCTATTACCTAATTTTTGTACCACTGTTTTAATTTATTCCTGTGCGTACCATTCACCTTGGCCACCTCTTTGCTCCTTGAAGAATGTATGCATCCATCTATGCAGAGCTTTTCCAATTCGTATCTCTTCCAAAAGTTTTTCCATTCAGGCATCTTTGCAATACACCCCTCAGCTTTACTCTCATTCCACTTTTGAAAATATTTCTTTGGTTTATTATGTTTCATATCAATCATTACCACCCAAAGTTAAACATATTGGAGGATATTGTTTTACTTTCTATCTTCTTTCTACCTTCAACCATTGAGAATAAGCCGCATGAGAATTAAGACTGTTTTTCTTATTCCATTTACAAATAGTTATCCTCGACATTTATATATTGCTTAGTATATATAGGCTTTCAATGAGTAAAGAGAGAGAGAAAGAGAGAAAGAAAGAGGGGAAAGAAAGAAGGAAGGAAGGAAGGAAGGAAGGAAGGAAGGAAGGAAGGAAGGAAGGAAGGAAGGAAGGAAAGAAAGAAGGAAGGAAAGGAGGGAGGAAGGGATGGAGGGAGGAAGGAAGGATGGGAGGGAGAAAGGGAGGGAGGGAGGAAAAGATCAATTATGCATGAACATGTTTGTTAAGAAACAAGAAATACTTTAGGATATACTGGATTCCAGATCTGAATTAAATATTTATACAAAAATTTATTTCTAAAATTAAATGATAAGAAACAATACATTTGAGGGATGATGTAGTTTCCACAATTTGAAAATACTAGGCTAGATCATCTTTTTTTTTTTTTTTTTGACAGGCAGAGTGGACAGTGAGGGAGAGAGACAAAGAGAAAGGTCTTCCTTTGCCTTTGGTTCACCCTCCAATGGCTGCTGCAGATGGCGTGCTGTAGCCGGCACACTGCACTGATCCCATGGCAGGAGCCAGGTGCTTCTCCTGGTCTCCCATGCGGTGCAGGGCCCAAGCACTTGGGCCATCCTCCACTGCACTCCTGGGCCACAGCAGAGAGCTGGATTGGAAGAGGGGCAACCGGGACAGAATCCGGCGCCCCGACAGGGACTAGAACCTGGTGTGCGGGCGCCTCAAGGCAGAGGATTAGCCTATTGAGCCGCGGCGCAGGCCACTAGATCATCTTGCCTGTTGATAACTGCTGCTATAAATAATGAATTTTGTAATTTTTATAGCTTATAATCGTTAACGTGTAACCACATTTCAATTATATATTTTATAGGTGACCTGATTTATTGGATTAGATGCATGAATTAGTAACTTAATTGAATACTATATCAAATTTAAATAGTTCTTAAATATAAAGCATTTTAATCTGAGTAATTTATTAAATTATTTAAGTTAATTTTCATTTTCAAGTAAATAATGCAAATAAAAAACAAAAATCCTACTTCCATATATAATATAATTCAAATAAATTATATTTCTCTTAATGATTTATATGAAAATTTACTTTCATAATTATGAAGCTACAGGAAAATAATTTGTCTGATATTTAAAAGAAGACAACTAAGAAATATTTTATGACTCTAAGATAAATCTAGATCATTTTATTTTAAAAATAATCCAATTGATGTTTCAATATACTATAAGTTATATTCCTAGGTGGACATCATCTTTTGTATTTATGAACTAAATAGTATGACATAAGTAATTCATAATGTAAAGAGGATTATTTCTATATGAGATTTTATAAAATCATTCACTGGCTATTTAGCATCTATTATTTACGTATTTATTTATTGAGTATTTAACTAAGTGCATATTTAACTTAAATATAATTTGAAACATTTTACCAACAGTTACATATGCTTAATCTAAAGAACAAATGATATCAATTTCTGCACATTTCCGAAAATTAAGTTACATTTATATTTAAAGGTAATACTTTTAATTGTAATGGTTCTTTTTCATGGCAAAAATCAACATTCAGGGGGACACATATTTGGTGTCCCAGTTAGGATATCACTAGGGATGCCTGCACCCCACATCAGAGTGCCTGCCTCAGATTTGAGTTGCGGTTCTGCTTCCTCTTCTAGCTTCTTGCTAATGCATCATGCAAGACAGTAGACGATGAATGCATTGAAAGCTGGAGCTCATGTCACCCACGTGGGAGGCCTGGTTACAGTTCCAGGCTCCTGGCTTCTACCTGGCCCAGTCCCACATGTCGAGGGTGTTTGAGGTGTAAACCCCCGGAAGGAAGATTTTCTCTCTCTTCCTCCCTGTCTCTCATGAGAAGATAGCTCTAAAGAACATATCCAACAGGAGAAGCAGAATAAAATATTTGTTATAAATTGTAACAAATGCATACTTCAGATCAAGTAGCAAACAAAAATATATTTCAAATAATGGAGTTAAGTCTACTTGATATCAACATGGAACAAAAAAGATCTGACTCCTACTTTCATCTATCACTACACTGAGGGCAAAATACACACTATTTTCAAACAAATAAAAGCTGGGAGATTACACTGCAAACATAACCACTCATGAAAATTTTCCAGGATGTGCTTTCAGGTAGAGGAAAATAATATCAGATGAATGTTTAGATTTTAAATAGTTATCTAAAGAGGAAACATCATGTTCCTTGAAGGACGAGTACTATGTAAAAATGACAGCACAATTCTCACCCACATCCAAGCAAGCAAGGAATTTAATGAAATATTTAGAGCATTGAACGAAAAATAACAAGAGCAGTAAGCATTATGCCAAGCTGAATTTTCCTTTGGAAATGTAGAGTCTAAAGACGTCTCAGATAATAAAACTTGTAGTGTGTTCATCAGCAGTGGACATTCCCAGCAAAAAAAAAAAAAAATGATAAATTAAGATCTCCGGTAGCATGAACGTGACACAGTATGATCTACCTGAAGAAGATGTCAAAGAAGAAATAAAGTGAGGTAAAATGAAATGCTTTCTTTTTATTTTTCCTAAATACATGTATAAAGCAACAGCAGTAACAATGTTCTACATAATTTCAGTGTGAGTATAAAAAAAAAAAAAGAATTTCAAAGTATGTGTTATTAAGGAATTGGCGGCCATACTCTGTTATTAGGTTTTAGCACTGCATATGAAGTGATGGAGTATTATCTGAAAGTGGAATCCAATTGCAAAAATGATTATTGTATTGCATACTCCGAAATATTTAAAAAACATAATTGATTCACTTAGAAAGATCATAAAACTCAATCATTACATTTTTAAAAATACTTTGTTTTATTTTTTAAAGATTTACTTATTTTTTTGGAAAGGCAGAGTTGCAGAAAGAGAGGGACACACACACACACACACATAAAACTTCCATTCAGTGGTTCACTCCCCAATGGCTGCAAAGGCTACGGCTCGGTTAGGCTGAAGCCAGGAGCCAGGAGCTTCTTTCTGGTCTCCCATGTGAATTCAGAGGCACAAGGAATCGGGCTATCTACAACTGATTTTCTGAGGCCATTTGCAGGGAGCTGGTTTGGAAATAGACCAGCGGGGAAACCAAAAGTCAGCACATATAGGATGCTGCTGTCATTGGCAGGGACTTAAGCTGCTATGCCACAATACCCCCTGAATCATATTTTAAAATGTTCAATGAAACAAGAGAAGAAATAGAAAAATAGCATTAACTCAAAGGAAGAATGCAATAATAGAAATTTTTCATAAATATGGTTAATATTAATCTAGGTATATCAATAATCACTTTACCTTTGAATTATCTAAACATAACAATTGAAGGAAAAATACAAATAAGGCAAACACAACTATATGTTGTAAATATGAATTCATTTCTAAATAAATAATTCAATAGTTAATAATTAAAGCTATAAAAAGTTATACCATTTAACTCTAATAAGAAGATGGAGTAATTATTCTAACAATTCTAAACATCTATGATCTATGAATCTCACAAAAAAAAAGCTAAAATGCATAACATGAAACTGTAGAACTAAGAAATTCCCTTAGAAAGGGGTGAGTTTTATACAGTATTTCACAGAGATTTAATGCCAGAAAGTATCACAAAATCCCACTCTGAGCTAATTTCTCACTTCATTCTTTTAATGCCTCATGTACTCAAAAGTCCATCTATCCATTTTTCATAAACATACTTATTTAATAATTCTATATACTATAACTTAAGGGCAATTCAAAGAAAAATGTTCTCTATTATTTGTTTTGAAATTATTTATTGGATACTTATGATCATTGCTAGTCTCTAAAACAGGCACAGTATATATTTAAAACAAAATTATGTGTTCTTAGGAATTAAAAACTAATCATATAAAAAAACTGATATAGGCACATGTTGACGACATATGAGCACTTTCAAGGCAAAAAAATGAACTAATGCTGGAATAGGAGATGGGGAAAATAATGTTAATTGCTTTTTGTAAAAAGGCAAACAAATGTGAATTATTATCTAGAAATTGAAAAAATTTTCACACTATAGGAAAATTTTAGTTGGCCTGATTTCATGTGAACATACACATTGACTGTAAGAATTTTTTGTTAGTCAATATAGATATCATTTAAAATATATAGTGTTTCTTTTATATTTAAAAGACACATTCAATTGTTTCCTCATTCTTAAATATGGTTCTCAGTATTGATTTAAAACACCTGTGAAAATATAGCATTTTAAAAAAGACTTTCTAAATTTAATTATTTTCTGAAAAGTAAACAAAATAAAATCGTCAACTTTGCAGTTTGTACTTTTGTCTATGTGCTCCTTCTCTTGCTATGGAGAAATAATCTTTCTGAGGATTCATTCTGTTTATTAAAAAATTAAAATTTTCACAGTAAAAATGTTTTAGTAGAAAATGACTTGTGGCAATTTTACTGCATAATGTAAAAGAGATGCATGTATACACACCTTACCACATTTGAATTGTGCCATTTATATAATTACAAAAGCTAATTTGTAAATAACGACAAGGGAATCTGTGGCTTTTCTGCAAATGGTGTTTTCAACAGTGGAAGATAGATTTCCGTCGGTCTGTGAATATCCTGGAAAATTATGTAAGAAGTCATGCCACCGTGTCCCAATGTTTTAAAATAATCAATGCATTAATTATATATTCCCAGTTTCCATCCAACATTGTTGTATTTCATGTTAGCAATCATTCTCAAAGATGTAAAGAGCTGAAGGATGTTTAAAGACAGATATTCAAACTATTTTGTTAATATATTGAATTTCCCTCCAGATAGACTCTTCATATTGAACATTTCCCTCAGATAATCATAGGAGTAATATTAATGATGTTAATAGGGACAGTTTTACATATATGTAATTTATATATGTATAATTTTGGTGTTAACTTGCTAAGATTGTTTAATATCTCCTTCAAATCTTATGTCATAGACATGAACAATGATACTTTTATTCATAGATGAGAATGTAAGTGGCTATTCAAATTATTAGCATATGATACTCTTGCATATAACACAGCAGGGTGTCGACTTTGTCTGGATTAAGGAAGCAGACTCAGATTAGAGAGTTTAATGTGGGGAATGAGGGGATACTCTGTCCACTGCAAAGATGGAGGCAGAAGCGGAAACTTTGATATCTGATTACTCTTAAGTTTTTATTATCAATGGTGTTGTGACTGATAAATCATAAAAGATATGCAGTTTCATGAAAACCGGATTTCATGATGAGGGTTTAAAAAGTGAAACAGGAAACAATGTTTCAGCATTTACAGGAAAGATGTCTTTGCTTGGAAGCTGGGATTAAGAGAACAATCACAATGTTGAGAGAGGGAGACTAATTGTCAACTGGGGCAAACATTCCACTTGCTGTTTACCAGAGCCCACAGCATTTCCTTAACTGCTTTAGTACCATGCCAAATGAGCTTTGCCATTGTTAGCATAACTTCACTGATCACCTTTGCAATCTGGCCAAGCGTGCCTTCAGCAGAAGTCAAGCCATGTTGCAAAATGTTTTACATAAAGTACTATATGATATAATAGCCATGTTGCAAAATGTTTTACATAAACATATGATATAAAACTATATGATATAATATTTTATAACACTTGCCTCCTTGACTTTCAAATGTCCATTTGAGGAAAGAACCCAGCAAGACAGCATAATTCTTTTGTAAGTTATCTGCTAATCCAGATAAAGAGTTGAAAATTGTACTACTCAACAGTCATTATGGAATCTCATCATTGTTTGAAATTAAATAGATAGCAGTCAGCCATTAGGAAGCATATGGGGTTCCAAAGGAAGTCCATATGCTTTGTAACAGTTGGTGTTCAAATGAAAATGTGTGAAGTCGAATAAAAATGTGGCCTGGATGACAAAACCTAATTATCAGAAGCAGCATTGTGCTACAGACTTTCTTTCAAACTACCTGTGTTGCTTTCTATGCTGCTTTACAGAAATTTTACAAACCTGTTGATTATAATAATATAATCCTTTCTTTGAAAAATAGAATATTACGGTCGGCGCCATGGCTCACTAGGCTAATCCTCTGCCTTGCGGCACCAGCACACCGAGTTCTAGTCCCAGTGGGGGTGCTGATTTTCTGTCTGGGTTGCTCCTCTTCTGGGCCAGCTCTCTGCTGTGGCCTGGGAGTGCAGTGCAGGATGGCCCAGGTGCTTGAGCCCTGCACCGCATGGGAGACCAGGAGAAGCACCTGGTTCCTGCCATCGGATCAGCGTGGTACGCCAACTACAGCGCGCTGTCCGCGGCAGCCATTGGAGGGTGAACCAATGGCAAAGGAAGACCTTTCTCTCTGTCTCTCTCTCTCTGTCACTATCCACTCTGCCTGTCAAAAAAATTAAAAAAAAAGAAAAATAGAATATTACACTAGAAATATAACTTCAATTCTAGTTTCCAAAGATAAAGCACTAATTTTTCACTTCTCTAAAAGCCACCCAAAGCAATGTGGTACATAAAAAAAAAAAAAAAAAGGAAAACGGAAAATCATCATCTATGGAAGCAGGAGACATCTGTATCCTAAAATTCATGCACACACACCCACACACATACTTATCCATTTCTGTATGTGTATGTGTATACTTATGTGTATGTATGTATAATTTAAGGATGCAGAACTAAAGTCCCACGGAAGCTCAAGACTAAATGCATAATGCGACACCAACAAAACAGCATGTTTTAAATTTAGTAGCTCAGCCTGGGATTAAAATATAATTATTTATGTATGGTAACATGGAATATGCAGGGACATTGTGTGTATTTCCTTATGGAGGCTTCTTATTAATTCTGGAGAAGCAGGAAATTCAGAGTTGAAAAGACAATATTAAAAACAAGAGTATTTGCTAACAACTTTGATTAGACAGAGATAAGAGTGAAGAGACACTCAGTAGCTTGAATAGTCTAAATATTTGTTCCCTGGGGAGACATAAAAAGTAAAAGAGCTCATATTTACTAGAAGGCTGAAAGATCGTTTATTCCGGACGATAGCCTTGTACCTAACTTGATATTAATATGCAAATATAACTTGTTCAGCAAGCACTAATTTCATAGTAACTAACTAGAAATTTCTTGAAGAACACAAAAAAATGTGCCAGAGCAGAAGTGAAAATTTTGACTAAATGTATTGCCACCAATTCAGAAATCTCCTTGAAAGAATCTCTTATACTAAAAAGCAATGTAAAACAAAGAGAATTGGTCCTGGCAGAATATACTGAGGCACACACATGTGTGTATGTGTGAGTGTGAGTGTGTGTGTGTGAGTGTGTGTGTGGGGGGTGGGGGTGTGTGTGTATGAGTGAGAGGATTTGAGAATGTCAGCTGAACAACCACCTGCTTAGAAAGAATAAAAGTAACACACAAAAAAATCTTAAAACACAATAATGGAGAGGAGAATAAAGACTTTCAACAGCTAAAAACAAAATGAGATGAAATTAGTTTGTGTTCGTCTTTCTTCAGTCATTTGTAGGGACGTGTTCCTATATAAATGTTTTCATGTTTAGATGGGAATATTGTAGCTAAACTTTTCACTGTCCTTTGCCTACACAAGAGCACACTTCCACTTTATGTCTTGCTAAACCATTCAATTATTATTTTTGTCTATATTGCTATTATTTATATCTTCTTTAAGATGATTGTATTAACTTATGAAAGCATAATAAATGTATATTTTACCTATGTATGCACTATCACATTGCAAATGTTTATACACATATCATACAATTAAATTTTGATTAAAAAATCAATAAAATTGTCATTCATTGAAATTCGTTTTAAAAACTAAATAAATGTGGGCTAGTGCCATGACACATATATGTAACATATAATTGCATTGTGAAATGCATATATATTTACATATAAAGTATATTCATATGTAAATATATTCATTGTAAATGTATTTATGTAAAATATGTTACCAGGTGTATAAAAATAATGATACAAATGTGCTCATATTCATGTATATGCTCATACATATATTCCCATGTACATATGTATTTATTATATATACATATATGTGTATTTCTCAGAGGAAGTGAACAAATGTAGTTACTGGGGCACCAGAGAAGACGAATCTTACATTCAATGTGTATCTTTATTTCTTTCGCATTTTGTAAAATATTCAACAGTTCTCTATTTAAAAAATCATCAAAGTAAAACAAAGCGCTAATGAAAACATAGGGACTCCTCATTTTTAGAAAAGACTTACCTCAAATGTGGGAAACTATGAGGTAAATCATTTCAATTCAGATACTTAAAAAATGTCCAAGTTGCAAACCAGAGTCACATTGATATAACTTAAATAAGACCCAGACAACCTATATACCAGACATATTCAAATTGAGTAAGTGACCTAGCAACTTTTTAAAGTCCGCATCAACTATGTATTAGGCAGTTGATGATAGCAGACAGTGTAGCTGAAGGTTATGTAAATATCTCTAAGTATCATGCTTCTGAAGTCTGCAGGCTTCAGGTTAGTGACAGTTGTAGGCAGCAGGACCTGTCGATAGCTTTCTGACAAAAATAAAACATGGCAAAGCAAATGTTCCTTCTTTGTAAGTTCTGTCATATGATGAGGAAGAATGCTGCATGTCTTTAGAATACCTTCATGACGATAAACCTACAGGTGCCATAAGTATAATGATGGGAACTAATGGAAATAATAGCACGCACATTTTAATTTTCTTCTCCTAAGTAGTACAACAATTACAGATTCAGCTCCAGTTGACTGTCCTGTTCTCTTTTAGTAGGGAAATCTGCCAATGTGTTCATTAGCCTCCTTGACTACATTAGGCAGGAGACCAACCTGCCTGTATGGTTTTATTCCAACTGTGCATTGTTAGGTGTGAGTCATTTGAAAAACTACCAACACTTTTTAATCCAAAGTAATCTCTGTAAAATAAGAGTGATTATTTGTACCACATGTTGTGACAATGAGAATTAAGCAATGTAATGTATATAGTCTTTTTAAGAGACTAGCTGTCATATTACAAGCTTTTAAAAATTACAGATATATAGATACACATGTACTCTGTCCTTGGATTAGCTGAGTTCAGACTCTTGATTTATTGCTTACGAATTGTGTTACAGTGGTCCAGTTGGTTAGTCTTTTTCTCAGATTATTTTATATATTAGAGGTGAGGGATGACATATGCCTCTTAAAAATTATCAAATAATTCAATGACAATACATGTACACACAGGTACACATACATACAAGTAAATAAAGCAAATTGTGACTAATTTAGTCTTCATTTGTAGTCATCTATTGTCGTAACTTAAGGTATAGTATTACATTTTCACTTAGCAGTTCTAGTCTATCTAAATTTGATTGAAAGCTTTGACATTTACATTCTACAGTAAGTATACAGATATGTTTCCAACTACTAACAAATTTTAACTTTTTAAATTATTTAAAAATTCTTGCTAAAATTTAAGAACAAAATTATTATGATACTTAATGTACATTTTAATATATACAAAGTAAAGGAAATGCAGCACAAATAGAATTTGTAAAAACAACTTCCTAAAGAAAAGTTATGGTTGATATTGTAAATGTTATCAATGTTATTACTCAAAATATTTATCTGAAAATGCTAAAGAAATATTCTTCCAAGTTCAGGTCCACTAACGGAATGATAATGATGCAGTCCAACATCAATAAAGTAGTTGTTTTTTATAATACAATTTATTATAAGTATTTTATATAAAATTTGATTAGGCATAGATTTATTAATACTGCTACTATATTCTTACTGCACAGCAAATTTTACTTTATGGTTATGGGAGAATTCCAAATTTTGTATAAGCATAATACTTTGCATTTTTTCTAGTTTTTATGCTTTCATTACAATGGACAGTAACCTACTTCCAGAGATATCATGATTAATGTCATTCTTCTTTGGGCTAGCATATTGGTACAGTGAGTTAAGTTGCTACTTTTACTGCCGAAACCCTATATTGGAGTGCTTCACTTCTGATACAGCTCCCTGTTCATGCATTGGAGAAGAAGAAGCCCTTGTTTTGCAACGTCCTCAAGGCAGGTATGTCAAAATATAACGCACTACTTACATACTGTCGCTATTTTCTAAGTAACAGAAATGAAAATCTATTCCACAGGAAAGGCCTCAATCACAGGAGGAGGAATGAAGCTATGAATGTTCTCTAGGGTTATCTAAGACTGGGGAAAGCATTCTGGCTTTTTAGCGCCACCACTCTATGTTGAGTAGGCATTGAATGTAGGCTCTCCTAGGTGACAGGCGTGCGACCTTGAAAAAACAGTTCCTTTTGGAATAGGTCAGTTCTTAGGAAGAGTCCCAGCCAACAACACACCTGCCAGCTGAGAGAATGAGCATCTGGCATGAATCTGGAAGCATGCAAACCACATCCACAGCATGCAGATTTTCTTTTGAACATATGGACTCAAACTACGTTAAACATGGGTACCTGAAACGGTATGCTGCCAAAACGATTCTGCAGGAAGTGGCACCAATTTCAACATTGAGAAGCAGGTGGCGAGAAGACCATTAGAGGCTGTATATTCGTGTCACTGGAGCTAAAACATATGCTAATATTTCATCTGCTAGGACTTAGAATGCTGACCAGTATGGCTGTAAACTGAGTTAAGGGATTTGAAGCTAGAAAATAAGAAGTAGATGTTGTCTATTGTTAGATGGAGTTTGGAAGGTTAGAGAAGAGATGAACTGAAGAATGGATTGATCAAATTTTACATAGGAGTGAAGACCATTGGAAGTAATGTGGAATTTTGATGTTTTTATTATTAAAATATGAGTAATTAAATGTCTTAAATCATAGAAAATGAGATTAAAGAAATGCTTTATAGAAAAACGGGAAAACTTGTAATTTAAGTGTTCTAAGTCACAGCTTGGGTTGGAAGTACTTCTGTCAGGGTGGTTTTTAGAGTGTGAAAAACGCATATTGATAATACATGATATTAACAAATGGGTGTGATAGAAGTGACAGATTCTTCTTTTTAGAAAGATTTATTTATTTATTTGAAAGGCAGAGTTACAGAGAGAGAGAAAGAGAGAAATCTTCCATCCACTGCTTCACTCCCCCAATGTCCACCTAGGTCAGAGCTGTGCCAATCTGAAGCCAGGAACCAGGAGCTTCTTACAGGTCTTCTATGTGGGTGCAGGGGCCCAAATACTTGGGCCATTTTCTACGGCTTTCCTGGGCCATGGCAGAGAGCTGGTTCGGAAGTGGAGCAATGGAAACTCAAACCAGCACCCCTACAGGATGCCTGCACTGCAGGTGGCGGCTTTATCCCCTGTGCCACAGCTCTGGCCCCAGAGGGATTCTTTTTTTTTTTTTTTTTTGACAGGCAGAGTGGACAGTGAGAGAGAGAGAGACAGAGAGAAGGGTCTTCCTTTTGCCATTGGTTCACCTTTCAATGGCCTCAGCGGCCGGTGCGCTGCAGCCTGCGCACTGCGCTCATCCCATGGCAGGAGCCAGGTGCTTTGCCTGGTCTCCCATGCGGTGCAGGGCCCAAGCACTTGGGCCATCCTCCACTGCATTCCCTGGCCACAGCAGAAAGCTGGCCTGGAAGAGTGGCAACCAGGACAGAATCCGGTGCCCCGACCGGGACTAGAACCCAGTATGCTGGCGCCACAAGGTGGAGGATTAGCCTATTGAGCCGCGGCGCCAGCCCAGAGGGATTCTTAACACAGGCAGGTAGAGAGTTACAAGGGGCCCATGGAGGAATAGCAAGCCACTGCATCACCGGACAAGTTTACATAGCCAAAGGCCCTGACCACTGCAGACCTTTCTGAAAACTCTGTCCACTTCACTATGCAAGATGACTTACTCAGGCTCTGACCTCTGAATGGCCCTGACTATGAGAGACTCATGAGCAGCTGTAAGCACTTCAGTATCACCTCCGTGGCACATCTATGTTAAAAAAGGTGATTCTGGCAGGTGCTCCCTGAGTGGCTCACAGGTTTCCTCTTTATTAGCACAGATAGCCACCAATCAGGAAAGTTCCCCATTTTAAAATATAAAATTCCTAGCCATGAACTCTTCTTTGGCAACATTTGGGCCCTTCCCAGTGCTGCTGGTAGTTTTCTCTTTCATTCAATAAACCTTCAGGCTGCTGATACTTTGTGGGCACAAGACAAAAACCAGATGGATAGAAAGAGCTTAAGTATCCTGAAGATAGAAAGAGCTATCGTGTAAAAGACATGTAACATTTCTAGAAATTTGTTGGAAAAAAAATCTGCAGCAGGGGAATCTGGATATGGAGAACAAAGGAACTCATTATACCATTTTTCTATAGATTTTTCATAGATTTAAAACAATTTTGAAATCAAAAGTTTAAAAAAAATTTGTATTAGCATAACATAGGATAAAACAAAACAACTAGAACAGACTCTCTAAATCTGCTGAGAGAATACTATTTCTAATACTAGTCAGACACTAAATATCCTCTAGGTGTTTAAGTAAAATAGGAATATTCTACTATTCTGAACAACAGGCAAATTGTGAAAAATTACTGTCTTTCAAAATGTGCTAACTCCCAATCCCCAAAAGTTGACAGAATATGAGTGTTAGATAGAAAGATAAATAGATAGATAGAGAAATACAGATAGATATTTCTTGAAAGTTTAGCAGTAATAAAACATTGGAATACACTAAACAAGCAAATATAACACAGGCATATAAACGAATGCCATAAGGTGGTTTAAGCTGAAGAATCTCTGAGAAATAACATAAAAATGTATTGAAATAGAATTTTCAGTTAAAACATCAAGATTCCTGTGTTATATGCTACAGATAATCCTTCGCTTTCTTTGAAAATCTGCTTGGGAACATATTGGATAATAAATTTATGTTAGTATATTTATTAAATTTGAAGTATGTTTTATATCACTTTTTTTCTGTATAAGGATATTACTTTAATATGACCCTATAACAAATTTTATAACTGCTTATGTATTACAGTAGTGACAGAGACCTAAAGAATCATTTTATATATCAAAATTGAATGAATAGCTCAGTTTTTGTATTTGAATGGGGAAAATGGACTAAATCTCATGGTTTCCCAGTCTATTATTTTCATTGGTTTACAAAAGTAACATTTTAGCACAAAACAGGTATTAATCCATAATAACTATGCTGCTACCCAGATAGTAGAGTTTTATACCACGTAAATAAATTTACCTGCAATTAGACACCAAGTTGCTCAAACTAAATTGGACAATCATATGAGGTCCGTAAACCTGGGCCTGTCTTTAGGCTTAGCTAAGGGAAAATTTGTCTAACTACAATAATAAAGTTGCTTCATATAATTTACTCACAAATAGACTAATTCCCAAGTCTCGCTAAGTTTAAATGTATCACATTGTCATTAGTTAATATATAATAATTTCTATCAGCTATAGTAAGACATTTACATATTTTTGTATGTGTGTGCAATGAATGCTGACCAAACTAAGGTGATTAACATATCCATATCCTTGTCATTTCTTTATGTTTCAAGGCTTTGAACTCCTGTATTTTAGGTCTTCACTGCAAGACATTGACCTAGGCAAGGACTTCTTGGGTAAGACCCCAGTGGCACAGGAAATAAAGGAAAAAATAGACAAGTGTGATTGCATCATGCTAAGATGATTCTGCACAGCAAAGAAAATACTCAACAAACTGAAGAGGCAACCAATAGAATGGGAGAAACTATTTTTAAACTATACATCTGATAAGGGGTTCATAGCCAGTATTTATAAGAAGCTCAAGAAACTCAATAACAATGAAACAAACAATCCAGTAAAGAAAAGGGCAAAGGTCGCTAACAGACCTTTATCTAAGGATGAAATGCAAATTGCCAACGAACACATGGGATTGGGAGCTGGCGCCATGGCTCACTTGGTTAATCCTTCACCTTACGGTGCCAGCATCCCATATGGGTGCCGGGTTCTAGTCCCAGTTGCTCATCTTCCAGTCCAGCTCTCTGCTGTGGCCCGGGAAGGCAGTGGAGGATGGCCCAAGTGCTTGGGTCCCTGCATCTGCATGGGAGACCAGTAAGAAGCACCTGGCTCCTGGCTTTGGATTGGCACAGCGCTGGCCATAGCGGTTATTTGGGGGACTAACCAACAGAAGAAAGACCTTTCTCTCTGTAATCTTTCTCACTATCTAACTCTATCTGTCAAATAAATAAAAAAGATACTCAGGATCACTAGCCATCAGGGAAATGCAAATAAAAAGCACAATGAGGTTAAATCTCACCCAGTTGGAATGGTATCATCCAAGTATCAAAATTACCAAATCTTGGTGATGATGGGGAAAAAAAGGCACCTTAATACACTTTTGGAGAGAATTGTAAACTAGTACAGCCAGTATGGAAGACAGTGTGATAATTCACTAGGGATCTGAAAATATGACCCAGCAATTCCACTCCTGAGAATTTACCCAAGAATAAAATCACCGTATGGAAGAATTATTTGTACCCCCATGACTATTGAAGCTCAACTCACAATAGTGAAGGTATGGAATCAACCCGGATGTTCACCAGTTGATGACTGGATTAAGAAATTTTGGTAAATACACAAGATGGAATACTACTCAGCCATAAAATAATGAAATCCCGTTTCACAACAAGATATATACAATTGGAGAGAATTATGCTTAGTCAAATTAGGCAGCCCAAAATGACAAATATGATGTGTTTTCCCTGGTTTGTGTTAACATACAGATTAGAAAAATATGATGTATATGAGCAAAACTGACATTTTGTGAGTTGATTATTTTTTGTAACCCTTGGTTGTACTCTTGAGGTATAGTGCTTTTCTACTTACTTACTTGAATTACTTATTACTTACTTACTTACTTGAATTATTTATTTAGTATAGGGTTAAGCTTGTCATTCTAGCATATATTGAAATTTTGTCATTGTAAAATGTAAAAGAAATACACGAAAAAAAGAGAAGGGAGAGTGGGAGTGAGAGAGGGTAGAGTGAGAAATATGAATATGCACTCAAAAACTGTATATTTAATATACATGAAGTGCATTCCCTTTGTATAAATAAAATGTTATTTAGAACTATGAAATTTTACTGTGTATTATGGTCATTCCTTGTGTGCTGTTGAACAGTGGAATTGTTCCTCCTACCTGTGATGTGGTACCCATTTTCCTTTATTCTTCCTCTCTTCACACTTTTCATTCTCTAGTAATCACTATTATGCATTCAGATTTTCATGGAAAAGAATATGTAATATTTGTCTTTCTGTGTTTGACATATTTCACTTCATATAATGTCCTCAAGATCTACCATTTTGCTGGCAAATGACAGGATTTCATTCCTTAATAGATGAATAATATTCCATTCCATTGTGTGTATGTACCACATTTTCATCTATTCATGGACAGGAAGAGTAAATGTTGCTAAAATATCCATATTGCCTAAATCAGCTTATAGACTTAGTGCAATGGTAATTATAATATTGAACTCTCCATACTACCCAAAGGGATTTACAATTATAATGCATTTCCCATCAAAATACAAATTTATTTGGAATCATAGGAATAAGTATATATGTGTGAGTGGTCTACATAAAAGTTATGGAAAATAAACAATGAAAATAATTTCTTATTTCACTTTTCTGGCAACTTTGGAAGGATCTTTAAATGAGTATACATTCACACAGAAATTTATAGATACTATCTAAACAAACAAGGATATAGCAAATGTGTTAGTAAGAGTCTAAACTGGATGAAGCTAAGGTTGGGAGTGTATAAATAAGTTTACATTTTATAAAGATACTACTGTTTCTTTGAGTTCAGAGGTGGAGAGTGCAGGGATACTTGACTATATTTATCAGTGGTGATACTTGTGTATTTGAGACATCTGAGAGATCTTCTTTATTGGGGTTCCCTTATTAGTTTATTTTTTAAAAATTAATAATAATGGTATGAACAACACACACTAATAAGAATTTCACCTACTGTCAACACATGCATATAACAAGTGTACCTGTGCATGTGTCCGTGTGTTTTAGTGTGTTTGGATAAGTCCCAGATATAAACATAAAATATAAAGCTAAATGAAAATATATAGTTTAAGGAGCCACTCACCCTCCCGCCCAACATTGTTTCAACCCTTCTTCATCCTCCCTTTCTTATTCCCACTCTCAATTTTTACAAAGGTCTATTTTTGGCTTCCTTAATGAAACCCTACATTAAGTAAAATAGTGTGAAGAAAAAAATTGTTCCTCAACAGTAGAGACAAGAGCTGTAACAATTATGGAATCTCAAAATGTCAATTTCACTCCAATATATTATATTTTAGGTACTCTATTAGTTATGTCAGATAAGGGAAAACACATGGTATCTTTAGTTACTATACTGTGCAGTAGAACCCGGGAAATTCTTACTTGTATCTAATTGTAACCTTCCCCCGGTTAATTAACTTTTCCCTTTCCCTCTCTTTCTATTGACCTCCTCAGCCTCTGATCTCTGTGATTATGGCTTTTTTCCATAATATCACCTTTTTTATTCTGTATCTGAGTGAAATCATGTGATACTTACCTTTTGGTGTTTCTCTATGTTTTGCTGTATATATGCTCATATTTACTTGAAGATTTAATACAAAATTGAACCCTTGAAAAGAAAACTCTGATTGTCTAGATTACTAAATAACTAGGTATCTACTAGATTATGGTGATAAATAATAACAGATATTAAAACTAATAAAACCAGGAACTCTGTACTTAAAATTATGTAACACTGATATACCACTGGTTTTTACATTCCAGACTATATCAAATATTATAATAAATCCAGCAGTGAATGAGTAATAAATTAAGATTCATGATATTATCAAATAATGTATCAGAGGAATAGAAGGGAATAATTTTTATTAGAGTTCCAATAAAATGTGAAGCACTCAATGTTTCCGCATTGTGCTTTGTAGAGATCATTCCTTAATTTTATTCTGTCAATTGAGCAATTGCATTCTTTGTAAATGCCTGCTGATCTTTCAATAACTATTCTCATATAAAGGATGATTTCACTAATCACACATTTCATCATTTGAATTGCTCCATGTTTGTATCTTATAATGAAATCTTCATGACATTGTATTTATATTTAATTACATTTTTAAGCACTATTTCATACTTGATAAGGGATTTTATACAATTAATAGAAAAAACTACATAAACATGCTAAATATATACTTAATATCAAACACACCAAATGAAGTCTGAAGGTTCATTTTCAAAGTATCCACCAAGTTTGTTTTTAGTTTTATCTCTTTGGTGAGGTCCAAATTGCCCTGCCAACATGCAGTTAGGGAAGCTTTCTATTATTATTTAACCAAATAGGCTTTCTAATCCATTCTTTGTTTCCATTTCTTCAGGAACTCCTAAGACACATATATATGATCATATGATAGTATCCAAAAAATCTCAAACACTAATTGCAGTGTTTCTCATTTTTTCTTCTGTATTTATCTGACTGAGGTATTCACAAGGATTTATCTTGTAGGTTGGATATTTTTCATCTGCTTCACCAAGTTGTTGACAGGGCTTTCCACTGCCCTTTCTTTCTGACATATTTAATTTTTATTTCCAATATTTCATTTTGATTTGTCTTCAATATCTCTATCTCATTGCCAAATTTTTCATTCATGTCTTATATGGTTTCTTTAACTCACGATTTTTTTTATCATATCTTCTGACATAATCAGAACCTCAAATCTTCTCTTCAGTGTCTTCAACCCTCACTCCCACAGGTATATGAACCACTGAAGCAATCTGCCTGGTTCTCATTGTATTGTGAGCACAGAACCCTCTGCAATGACCCACCATAGGCAATCAGGGAACTCTGAGCCTCTGAAGCCAGAGACTGATTTCCCAGAGACCCAGTTACAGGCCACACCCTATCATACAGTCAGAATACCCACAGTCACAGTGTGAAAGTGTCCTACAGTCACAAGCTGCCGGGAATGTATTCTCAGCTCTGGAAGACTGCAAGGTTCACAGGGAGCAGAAACTTTTACATAGTCAGCTTCCTACACACGCAGCATCTGATTGATTCCTGGAGCCTGTTATAGAATAGGGAGCATGGAAGTACCTCACTATCCTCAGTGAGCACACTGCCCCTTGCCATCCCTACAGGCCCAACCAAATGTAAGAGGCAATGTGGATATATCCCTCTAATAAAATCCCTTAATACTATGTGCGTGTGAACAGTCACAACCTCCACTTGGGTTAATATGATGTTTTCTTCCTGCTGGTTGCTGAAAGCCCTTGTGGGGGATGGAGAGAAAATATGCTAATACTGCAAGGGGTCAGGTGGGTACCCTTCCCATGCTAGTGCTCCAGGTCAGACTCAAAGTCAGTGTGGTCCCCAGGGTTCTCTTTCAGGCAAAATCACCAGTGACATGGGCTGCTACAGTCTGTCCTCACCTCACTCTCAGAAAATGACATTTCCACCAGCTCTCCACTGCAGGAGTCATGGGTGGCATCCCTGCTCATTGCTGTGTGTTTGTGTCTTCACACTGCTCCATGGTGTCTCTCTTCTGTCCATAGCATTTCTACTGCTTTTGATGCTGACATGCCATTTAGGATTGCTGAATAGTGTCCAGCACACATGCTTCTGAAAAAATGTCTGAGATATAAGACAAATGTTTGGAAATATCTCTGTTAGACAAAAGAAAAGAAGAAGAAGAAAAAATGAGATAAACTGGAAATAGTGTTTGAGATTTATGGAGTACTGTCAAATGATTTAACATGTGTATTAGGAGTTCCTGCAGGTGTGGAAAGAGAGAATAAATTAGAAGACCTATTCAGTGAAATAATAATAGAAAACTTCCCTAATTTAGAGAAAGAAGGGGATGTCCAAGTACAGACAGCACGTAGAACCCCTTATAGACATGGCCAGAAAAGTCAAATTTTCAACAGTAAAACAAACAGAAAAGATTCTAAAAGATATACAGGAGAAATAGCAGATCTAAAAGTTATACAAGAGAAACATCAGATTAGAGGATCTCCAATTACACTGACAGCTGATTTCTCATCAGAATCTACATGTAGGAAAGAATGGAGAAACATCGTACATGTCTTAAAAGAAAAGAAAAAAAAAAACATGTGAACCCAAAATTCTGTACCAGCAAAGCTCTCATTTATGAATGAAAGTTAAATAAAGACCTTCCACAGCAAACAGAAATTCAAAGAATTTGTCCCCACTCTTCCAGCCTTACAAATGATTCTTAAGAATACACCACACAGAGAAACAGAGAATGATAGTCATCATTATGAATGAACATGAAAGCAGAAAATCTCCTAGTAAAAGCATGAATAAATCCACAGCAAACTAAGCAATATTTATTGAAATATGACAGGGACTCATTTTTACTTATCAATAATAGCTTTGAATGTAAATGGCCTAAATTCTCCAATTATAAGACACAGACTGCAAACATAAAAAACCAAGACCCATCTATTTTATATCTACATGAGACACACCTCACCACAAAGATACACAAAACTGAATGTGAAAGGGTGGAAAAAGTTATTCTCTGATAATGAAAGCAAAAACTAGCTGATTTAACCAAATAGAAAATTGAATTCATGTGGTTATGTCAAATTAAAAACTCTTAACCAGGAAAAGAAACAACTGACAAAGTGGTGTAACAACACACAAAATGGGAGAAAATGTTCATAAACAGTTCATCTTATAATAGGTTAGTACTCAGAATACATAAAGAATGAAAGCATCTCAAATAATAATAATAATAATAATAATTATAAAATTTTAATTATAAAGTAAATAGCAGGGTTTAATGGAGTGGTTAGACATTGTTTGGGATACCTTTATCTCATACTTCAGTGTCCAGGTTCAAGGCATGGCTCCAATCCTGATTCCAGCTTCTTGTTAGTGTGTACTTGGAAGTTATCAGGTAATGGCTATAGTACCAGGGTCCCTCTACTCCCATGTGAAACCTAGATTGAATTCTGGAGTCCTAGATATGGCCTGATTCAGCTGTTGCAAGTGCTTGGGAAGTGAACCAGCAGAAAATAGATTTCTCTGTCTTTGTGTCTATCTTTCAAATAAATAAAAATAAGTTGTAAAATATTTAAAATTGGGTCTAGCATTGTGGCATAGCAAGTTAAGCCTCTGTCTATGATGTCAGCATCCCTTGTGCTGCCAGTTCTAGATCCAGTTGCTCCACTTCCTGTCTATCTCCCTGGTAATGCACCTGGAAAAGCAGCTAAAGATGACCAAATCCTTGGACCACTGCATGAGAGGTGCAGATGAAGCTCCTGGTTTCTGGCTCCTGGTTTGACCTCACCCAGCCCTAGCTATTATGATATTATGGCTATTATGGTGGGAAGTGAACCAGCAAATCTCTGTGTGTGTGTCTGTGTGTCTCCTCTCTCTGTGTCCATAACTCTGACTTTTAAATTAATAAAATAAATCTGTATAAAATGTTTTAAAATTAGCAATAGATTTTATGCAATGTTAGAGAGAATATAAATTAATAGAACCTCCATGGAAAACATAGAATTTCCTCTAAAAACTAAAAATTAAATTAATATGAAGGAGCAATCTCACTACTGGGCTTAACTATAGGCCAGTAGAGACAAAAAAGAGAAGTTGGGTAAGAAATACAAAAATATAGTTGGGAATATTATTTCCAATATACAATTGCACAATAGAATAACCACAATTTATAATTAATTCTAATTTTGGAGTAATTTAGAGGAATTTGGAGGTCTTCAATGTATAGAAATGCTAATTACTCTGATTTGATCATTATACATTATATGCATACATCAGATTATTATACTGTTGCCTATAAAGAAAAACAAATATTATAGTCAATTAAAATAAAATTTTAAACATCATAACCAGCTTATTTGGGTTTATAAAGTTTGGAGGCATTATACTGCAATAAATTTATAAAATTAAGGAGAAAAGTCACCATAATGATTGTGAGTCTTAAACTTTATGTATTCATGTCTCTCAGAGGTACTTCAAAGTTTCCTCATCACAAGCTTTTATATTTAACTTTAAAAAATTTTTAACTTAAAAATTTTTAAGTTGATATAATAAAGTTTTTCTTACTAATATGCTTTTTTTAAAAAGAGATTTACTTATTTATTTGAAAGTCAGAGTTATACAGAGATAAGAGAGTCAGTGAGAGAGAGAGAGAGAGAGGGAGAGAGGTCTTCCATCCGCTGGTGCACTCCCCAATTGGCTGCAAGTGCCAGAGCTGTGCCAATCTGAAGCCAGGAGCCAGGAGATTCTTCCAGGTCTCCCATGTGGGTGCAGGGGCCCAAGGACTTGGGCCATCTTCTACTGCTTTCCCGTGCCACAGCAGAGAGCTGGACCGGAAGTGGAGCAGCCGGAGCTCAAACTGGGATGTTATCGCTTCAGGCTAGGGCATTAACCTGCTGTGCCACAGTGCCAGCCCCACCAATATGCTTTTAAACTAGCCGCTGTTTCTATTAAAGAAGGCTCCTGCTTTCTGTGTATTGTTTTGCCACTTTGAATTATTGTATTTTCAGCTACATTTGTAATCAATTCTTTGCAAATAAAGACAGTTGTACATCCTACTTTATGGTTTGAGGTTTTTTATTTCTAACTGAATAATTGATAAGATATGCTCAGTTCACTGTTAAATGTTAGCAGTTTTAGCTATTATTATTCTTTCCTGATTTAAACAGAAATAATTCTTTCCCTATTAAATGCTGGTTTTCTAAATAATTTATTTATCATGTTAAAGAAGGTCAAAGTATATTCTTATGTGGAATAGGTTATCAGTTTTTCCAAAGCCTTCTTCATCAGCTTTGGAGACAATCATTATATTAATTATAGACTATATTATGTTGTTTTATTATATTATATTGTATTACATTACAACATGGCTATATTTAGAAATATTTCCCCAAGGTAACATTTTGTTTTCCATTCCCATAACCACTGGGTATTAAACAAAGTATCTCTTGCAAAAATGACGGCTGCATTAATTGTAGACATCAAATTCATTGGGTTTGCACATTTATTTGTTTTTATTTCTCATTTGAACCTTCCTTTGGCCTCATTTTCCTCCTTATTCATATATGGCACCCAAATGTTGAGAGCAGTGACAACTATATTCATGAACTTCATCTATATATAAATGTATAAATAACCATTTAACCTTTAAATATCAGGATAATCACTCAATAAGCCCAAGGCGTAGATGTCAGGAGTTTTAATGCACACACTGATTTGTTCTTGGATTTTATCACTTACAACCATTAGGAATTGAAAGGATAATTTATCTTGAAGGTTGAAGCATGTGTCTTTTAACTAAATGTTATCCAGGGACACAAAAGGGAACAATAAACAGATGGATTGGCTCTCTGTGCCCTAAATCTAAAAAGTACTGAGCTACATGAAACATTCTCTTTTGTTTCTGTTTCTAGCTCAAGGTCATAACTGGAAAATACCCCCCTGAAAGCTTCAAACTCTGAGAAGGTAAATTTTACTATAGTTATGCTATTTTTATATTAATTGCTTTTAGAACACTCATGCAGAAAATAGATCTTTTATTAGTTTGTTTTTTTCCCATGTTTTATCGATATTTGAAGTTACTGCATTGAAATCTTATCTAATACAGCCATGAAATACAGGTTGTATAGAACAAAGAGCAACAGGCAGTTACATTTATTGAGAACATATGTTAAGTAGTATCTGCTTGGATTCAATTCAATTAATATCCACATTACCTCTATAATTTAGATCATTATGTCAATTTTACATATTAGTAAATGGTAGCTAAATCATTTATGTAGCTATTAAAAGCCATAATTCATCTGTTAAATAAAATAACACAGATTAAACAACATGTTTACATGGGATTTTCTATACTTTGATACTTAGAATATTAATGAAACAGAAGAAATCTATATAAAATTCCAGTACTTCTAGAAATATCCTATTTGTGTAGTTTGAAGTGTTATAGAAGTGATATTCTCAAGACCTAGAGGCATAGAAGTGTGGTAAAAATAATACACAATCCAGAAATAGGCCTACACATACATAGCTACTAGATTTTTGACAAAGAGATAATAACTGATAATGGAACAGTGAAATATACAGAAGCTAATAGGAATAGCGTAGTGCGTTGGCCGTAGTGGCCATTTGGGGGGTGAACCAACGGAAAAGGAAGAACTTTCTCTCTCTCTCTCACTGTCTAACTCTGCCTGTCCAAAAAAAAAAAAAAAAACCAAACTACACACAGTATGAGTGTCTTGTGATGTTTACACACATACATAGATTGTATAGTATTAAAATATGGGTAAATATGTATGTTTGAAAATATCAACTTTTTGCAGTGAAAACTTTCCAAATTTTTTTCTTATACCTTTTTAAAAAATACAGTTCATTATTATCTGTAGTGTCCTTGTTGTGTGATAGAACACAAAAATTAATTTTCCTTATCTAACTATAACTTATGACTAAATTTTCCCCTACCTTTCCTTATTAGTATCACTATTCTACACTGGATTTATTCAAAATAAAATTTTATGGATCATAAAGTTAGTATAAACTATAAACCCTGTGAGAATAATAGGAGACATATTTGTGCAGCCTGCTGTTGATAAAATTCTTAAATATGACAGAAGGCTACAGGCAATGAATAGTTATCTGAAATTCACATATCTGGTAAAACACATGTATTCAGAAAATATAATGAACTCACAATACTCCACAGAAGGAAAACAAATACTCAAATAAAAAAAATAGATAGAGGCCTTAATAGAGATTATAGGAAAGTTAAAAACAAAGTAAAAATTGCAAAAGCATTGCATAAGGAAACGCAAATATACAAGACGAGAATCTCTTGTAACATATTTTAGCATGGATAAAATAAAAATTACTGATGATTTCATGGGATAGAAAAAACTCAAACCAAATGGAACTGGGATAAGTTGAGAATCAATCTGAAAAATAGTATAAATACTGTGAACAGAGTTCGTTAATTTTGTATAAAGATAGATGCATATTTACTACAATGCCTACTGATCATAAACCTTTATATCTGTCCTAAAAGAGGCAACTCCAATTTTCAACTGTTTATTTATTTACTTTTTATTTATTTGAAAAGCCAAGAGTCACAGAGACAGAAAAAAGAGCTCTCTCAACCAAGAGTTTATTCCTGGGTCTGGAATCGTGTTTTATCAGGCAAAGTTGTCTCTTGCAATGCCAGTATCCCATATGGGTACCAGTCCAAATCCTGGCTGCTCCACTTCCTATCCAGCTCCCTTCTAATACACCTGGGAAAGCAGCAGAGGACAGCTCAAGTGCTTGGGCCCCTAAACCCACGTGGGAGATCGAGAAGACACTCTTGGCTCCTAGCTTTGGCCTGGCCCAACTCCAGCTATTGCAGCCATTTGGGTAGAAAATCAGAGATGGAAGATTCTCTCTCTCTCTCTGGCTGTCAACATCTACCCTGCCCCCTCCATAACTCTGCCTTTAAAACAAAGAAAATAAACCTTAAACGATTTACTCCCCAAGGTTGCAACATCTTGAGATTGAGTCAGGCTGATTTCTGGAGTCAGGGACACAATACAGATCTCACACATAGGTTGCAGGGGACGAGATCCTTGAGGTAACAGCAGTTATATCCCAGAGAACATCCCAGTAGGAAGCAGGAATTTGGAGCATAGGCTCAAATCCCAATATTCCAATTTGAACTTCAGACATCCCACATCACATTTTAAACTCTAAGGGAAACACAGCCCACATAAATTTTTTTTTCATTTTTTATTTTAATTTAAATTAATTTCAACAAATTTAATATTATTTGTGGATACAAGTCTAAGAACATAATGAAATTCCATTCCTTCCTTCCTCCCATCTCCTTCTACCTTTCTTCCCCCTTTTTTGTTAGTTTCTAAGATGACATATTTTAAATTAACATCCCATAAAAAAGGCTTAATACTTCACCAAATAAGATCTTTACAGATATAAAGCAAAATCACAGTAGTTTTGCAGGAATATGGACAATGGCTATAAATAATAATTTAATGTATGAATGAAAATTTCACCAAATAACACTTCCAAACAAAAACATACAATAATATCTACATAAATCATAATAAAAAATAAACCCCCAAATAATCCAAATATACAAGTGTTATAGTCTCAAAAGAGTTACATTAGTGACAAAAATAAATATAAAAATATCATGTATTGTGTTAATTAATATAATAATCTCAAGATAAATTTATAGTGAGAGTGCCATGTTTCCATATCTGAGTAGTAGAAGACCTTTGGCTACTAGATAAAAGGATATTATGAAGTAGTATTTTGGGAAAATGGATACATTCTGTACTGTGGTTGTTGAACAGTCTCACTTGGTCTGTGCATGTGTAAAAATTCATAGTTTGTAAGCCAAATGGTAAATTAATAAAAAAAAAAAATAAAAGGAGCCGGCGCTCTGTCATAGTGGGTTAAGCTGCAGCCTACAGTACTAGTGCCAGCATCCCATATAGGCACTAGTTCGAGTCCCGGCTGCTCCACTTCTGATCCAGCTCACTGCTATTACCAGGGAAACCAGTAGAAGATGGCCCAAGTCTTTGGGCCCCTGCACCCACGTGGGAGACCTGGAAGAATCTCCTGGCTCCTGGCTTCAGATTGTTCCAGCTCCTGCCATTGCAGTCAAGTGGGGAGTGAACCAACGGATGGAAGTCCTCTCTCTCTCTTTGCCTCTCCTTTTCTCTATGTAATTCTGACTTTAAATAAATAAATAAATCTTTAAAAAAATTGCTAGAGCTCTTAGAAAAGCTCAAAAATAATGCCATTGGCATCATAATTGTATATATTAAATGCAATTTTGAATGATTTTTCAACTTAACTCTTTGAAAAAGTAGTTAGGATGGAAGTAAAAATCCCATCATAATCCCAAACATGAACTTAGTGCAATGTGTATGTTTATATTGATTTTAATGTTTAGAGAATAAGAATAAAGTGTATTTAATTTAACACTTATGTACTTGATTTTCAAGTAAGTTCAGTTTTAAGACAATTTTAAATATACTATAAACATTTTAATGCATTCAAAATAATAAAATCAACTTGTAGAACATTAAATAAATAATTTAAAATAATATATACTTTCTTTTTTTAAAAAAAAGATTTATTTCTTTATTTTGAAAGAGTTATAGAGACAGAGGGAAAGACAGAGATCTTTTATCTGCCGGTTCACTCCCCATATCCCTGCAATGACCAGCACTGCACCAGGCTGAAACCAGAAGCCAAAAGCTGCCTTTGGATCTTCTATGTGCGTGACAAGGGCCTGAACATTTGGGCCTTGTTCTGTTGCTTTATCCCGCAAATAACTGATAACTGGAAGTAGGACTGAAAGCAGAGCAGGGTCCGGCACCATGGCTCGCTTGGTTAATCCTCCGCCTGCGGCACCGGCATCCCATATGGATACCATTTTCTAGTCCAGGTTGCTCCTCTTCTGGTCCAGCTCTCTGCTGTGGCCTGGGAAGGCAGTGGAGGATGGCCCAAGTGCTTGGGCTCCTGCACCTGCATGGGAGACCAGGAGGAGGCACCTGGCTCCTGGCTTCAGATGGGCGCAGCGACAGCCTTAGCAGCCATTTCGGGGGTGAACCAATGGAAAGAAGCCCTTTCTCTCTGTCTCTCTCTCTCACTGTGTAACTCTATCAGTCAAAAAAAAAAAAAAAAAAAAGAAGTAGAGCAGACTGGACACAAATCAGCACCCATATGGGATGCTGGAACCACAGGCAGCTGTTTTACTTGTTATGTGAGAATTTCTACCCTCCAATAATATGTATTTTCAATCATATGTAATTTTGAAAGAAACTAGAGTAAAATTTTATTGCTAAAAAAGATTAATATTTGTGAAGATAGGTGTACACCAATTTGTACATAACACAACCTTTCATACATACATCATGTGGTTCCCTAAAATATGTAGAATTTTATGTATCAATTAAAAAATTATAATGAAATGTAACTTCCACTCCTTAATACTTTAAAATGAATATTATTTATATGCTGTATTATTTGTTCCATTCAGTTAAAGAATATAATTTCATTTTCTTACTATAATACAAACACTAACTCATCTTTTCAAATCTCAAGTACTATTTTATCTATTCCTCCCATGTTGCTGAAACTCTCCACTGTATAGAATCCTATACTCAATTTCTATTGTAGTAGTTTCTTTGTACTTTACCCTTATCCAGTGATAACATTTATTCTGTTTCTTTTGTATAGAGGCATTGGATGTTCTAGCACATTGTTATGGTATACAACTTGCTTGAACTTTCAATGATAATATGCAATGATAATATGCAATAATCTTCCTTTGGGATTCTACTTAGTAAATTAGAAAATAAAAAGTTAAGTTATACAGAAAGTTATGCCATGCTGATACTCAAACTATGTTTATATCTTCCAAAATATGCTGTGATATTTAAAAGTCACAGGTGAGTTAAGTAAGTTAAGCTGCTTGAGACCTGTCAGCTGCCTTGCCCTATTACAGATAAATTTTCTCAGCTTGCTAGAGTAAGCCCTTTGAGTCATCAGACTGACTCAGTCTTGTCACACAGCTTTTGAGCAAGTTCTGAGTGAAAAACATGTCAAATGGCGAAGATATGCACATAACACCGAAGTGTCAAGTTACTTATTGCAGGAGGACAGAGCACCACAGAAAATAATGAGGAGTGGAATAAATCCATGATATGCTTGATAGAAATAAAGAAGAAGAGGGTCATGGATGAGGGTAGATTGATAATTTCATATAGAGATAAAAATCTCATAGATCCATAAGATTTAAATATGTCCCAAAGATTAATTAATAGCTGTATTCTTGACCACACTAAGCATAATCACCAGTTGTAAGTGGTAAATGTAAATAATTTCATTGAGTGCCTATTCCTTATTCTTTGTAAAATGTAAAAAATAAGAAATGTATAGCAAATATAATTATTTCCTATAAATATATTTTGACTTACGCTCTTCATCTTGAAGTTTAATCATATCCCATAGTATCCTCGATTGTAATGTAAAACTATTTGGAATTAGATAGATATTATGATGAAATAGCTTTAGATAGGCAGTAATAGTAAAATGAGGTTTTGAGTGCAGATTGGAGAGTAAACTGTTAGGTAGCAAATAACTGCATTAAAAAATGAGTACCAAGGGCAGAAACTGGAATTCAGCAGGGAAAAAAATCAGAAGCCCATAGGACACAAACATAACAGAAAGCAAAATAAAGAGAACAAAGTTGGCCAGCAGTGGAAACACATACGTTTGTTATGTTTGTTAACTTATACTCATATATTCCAGTTCCAGCTCTTTCTTGGGACAAGTAGCTACTTTTGCTAGGGATCGGTTTCTTTTTTTTTTCTTTTTTAAAATTTATTTGACAGGTAGAGTTACAGATAGTGAGAGAGACAGAAAGAAATGTCTTCTTTCCGTTGTTTCACTCCCTAAATGGCCTCTATGGCCAGCGCTGCGTGGATTCGAAGCCAGGAGCCAGGTACTTCTTCCTAGTCTCCGGTGTGGGTGCAGGGGCCCAAGCACTTGGACCATCCTCTGCTGCCCTCCTGGGCCACAGCAGAGACGGGCAGAGGAGCAACACAACTAGAACCCAATGCCCATATGGGATGCCAGCGCCGCAGGAGGAGGATTAACCAAGTGAGCCACAGTGCCAGCCCCGGATCGGAATCTTAAATACAGAGGTAGGAATATATGCTTGGTTGTAGAGTTGCTAAACCCAACAGGAAAAAATAGATTCGTTTCATGTACTTGTTTGAATAGGGCTGTAGATTAGGTTGGTTTCAGTTTTCATCATCATTTTTGTACCGTTTATTCTGTGCTCCACATTTTGTGTCTCCATTACAATTGTATTGAATTTCTTCTACTCATTCTCCTGTCTCTAACTTTTCACTTATCATCTTCTCTAATACTTCTGTTCTGAAAAGATTTTTAGGACTAATACTCTTATCAGTAAATATATTTTCTACAGAATTCAATTTGTTATCTACTCTCTCCATTGTGTTTTTACACATATTTTTATTGCTATTTTTAAAAATAAAGCAATATTTCTTGGTTCAAGATTGTATACTTTTTTGTTTCATTAAGACAATATTCTAAAGATGATTATGCTGATATAAAATCATATCTGAACTTTTACAAAAATATTAAATCAGAACCTATGAAAATGTTTTATTTTCACATGCATTCATTTTGACGATGCAATTTTTGAAACTCATAGCTGTAAAATGTGTATTGCTTCTAAACTTTAATTTATTATATGTCTTAAAGAAGAATTAAGAACACTTTTTTTTTTTTTTTTTGCTGTGGAGCTAATATTTTTTCCAGGCAGAAAACTAAAAAGGAGATTAACACCTTGTGAAAAACAGGTTCAAGACTGCCAAATACAGATGTGTACCATTTCTCTTCTGTATAGAGAAGCAGCAAAATGATAAGTTAAAAAACATATCTCAAGATGAGTGCCCAAGAAAGAAAACTGGACCTCAGCAGGGAATCTACAGGAAGCCCACAGGACAGAGAGAGATAGGATAGCAAAATGAGGGCCAGCATTGTAGCACATCATGTTAAGCTGCCCGTGTGTTGCCTGCATCCCATATGGGCACCAACTCTACTCTGGATGATCCACTTCTGATGCAGCCCTATGCTAATGCTCCTGGGAAAGCAATGGAAGATGACCCAAGTGTTTGGGCCCCTGCCACCCACATTAGAGACCAGGAAGAACCTCCTGATTTACAGTACCAACCTGGCTCAGCACCAGGTCTCATGGAATGAGCTAGTAGCTGGATGATCTCTCTCTGTCTCTCCCTCTCTTTCACTCAAGGTACCATAAACAGTGTATAAAAGACAACATGTGAGATAAAGAGTTTTTTTAAGTATTTATTCATTGGAAAGTCAGAGTTACAGAGAGAGGAGAGAGAGAGAGAGAGAGAGAGAGAGAGAGAAAGATTTGCTACCCATTGATTCAAGCTCCAGATGGCTGCCATGGCCAATGCTGAGCCAGGCCAAAGCCAAGAACTTCATCCAGGTCTCCCACATGGGTGGCAGGAGTCTAATCACTTAGACTATCCTCCACTGCCCTTCCCATGTGCATTAGCCAGATATGGATCAGAGATGGAACAGTTGGGACACAAGCTGGCACTGATACTGGATGCTGATGTAACAGACAGCAGCTTTACCATACATACCACAATATGGGCTGCCAAAAATGTTCTTGTAAAATTTTTGGTAAATAGTATTTATTTTTAATCATTATCCATGGGGTGGGTTTTAAATTGTATTTGCTATTTATCCCACAAAACAACATTACAAACATTGTATAGAGAGTAAGCAGTCTCTTTTCCCAAATTTGCCATTTACTTAGATACAATTCTATCATAAAGAAAAGCAAATCTTTTCTTTTGTATCAACATGAGTGAATCTAGAGGATATTAATTTAACTAAAATAATCAAGATAAACCATGACTATTCAGTTTGCAATTCAACATAGTTGAATCACAGAAATAGAGAGTAGAGTGTTGGTTGTCAGGAGGTGAATATTGAAGGGAGAGTTAGGGGAAGATGGTCATAGCATATAAACTTTTATAACAAGATGAATAAATTCTGGGCATCTAAATTATAGCATGGTGACTATAGCTAATAACACACATATTGTTTGCTTGAGATTTGATACTAAGAAAATATAGTATAAGTGTTGCCCTCACACACAAACAAGCACAATCATAGCTGTGAGTGTTGATGGTTGTATTAATTTAATTAGTGGAATCATGGAGTTCCAGGTTCTTGGCTTTGGCCTAGTCATTTGGGGAGTGAACCAGAGGACGGAAGAACTCTCTCTATTTACCCTTCTCTCTCTCTAACTCCACTTTTCAAATGAGTAAAAGGACAGAAGGAAGGAAGTAAGGAAGGAAGGAAGGGAGAAAGGAAGGAAAGAAGGAAAGGAGGAAGGAAGGAAGGAGGGAGGGAGGGAGGAGGGGAGGGAGACAGACCTGCCAGCAATGGAGACCCTTTCTTGATAGCCATGGAGAAGCCCCTCTGTATGTGGAAGGCTAGATTGAAGGGTCCCAGACGACTCTTATTTCCAATGACAATGAACTTCAGCAGCATTAGAAATGAATAAAAGAAAGTAAGGAAGGAGTGCACAATCCTCACAGAGGAGGTATATGGAACGAGCCAGAAAGCTTTGTTTCAGAGAATGAACTCAGACTCTCAACAACCCCAGAGCACAGTGTGACACCATCTTGAGAAACAAGTCACTTTCAGAATCTACCAACACCCTAGAACACAGAAACCCCATCATTTTACCCCCTTCGCTTGGGGACCTCACATTATCAAATAAAAATGCCCTATAAAGCCAACTAGACCAAACAGAGACTGGACCAATCACCTTAACCCAAACAGCATTCTGCACTACAAGGGACAGATTTTTCAGTATAGCAGGTCCTGCTTCCAAGACCTTAGAAGCCAATATATCTGCCTCTGCATACTTGGGCCTCTTACCTGTACTCCCTCCCTTCCTCATTTCAGTGCCTGTTAACCAGAAAATGGGCCCACCCCCAAAAAACACAGCTTTCTTCAAGACTTTTTTTAGCTTTGGGGAGCATTGCTATACATACACACCAGCATGAGTTGCACTTCTCTCTCCAGTCTCTGCCTGTCCCAGCTTTAATAGTCTTGTTTTATAATGTGCAAATATTCCACAGCAGACCTCAGATTTGGTGAAAGTCCAACTTTAGTAAGCTTGAGCACGCCTGGCTTTGCTGGGCACGTTTGGTCCTGTGTACCTTCTTAAGCTGTCATATCTCATTCCCAACCCTTGTTGGCCTATGTGAATTCACTCCTGACTTCAGCCCTAGCTCAGATTTAGCACTTCCACAGTTTGATGAGCATATATGATCGCAGATACAAGTCTGGGCTGCCCGCTCCCTTCCTTAGTGCTCCCTGGCTTTGGTGAGTAACCTATACTCCAGTCTTGCTCTAGCCAGAGCTACCTTGGCCTGGCTTTGGTGGCACACACCTACTCTGAATGTGCAAATCCCTCCCACAGCAGACCTCAGCTTTGATGAGTGCCCCTGATTCTAATCCTGATACAACTTGAGTCTACCACAACTTTTCTGAGTGTGGTTGGTGCATAACCACTCAGCCTCAGAAGCTGCATTCACCAGAACATTCGCGCTTTTGTGAGCACCGCAGACTTCAGACTCATGTGGCCTCCACCTGCTCTGGCTTTGGTGGATGTGGGTCATAAGCCACACAGGCCTGGGATGCTTGACTCACTTCTTCTACCTGTCTCAACATAAGTAAGTGACCCAGACACCAGCTCCACCTTGGTGAATCTATCTCAAATTTGATTGGCATAGTTGGTTGCACACACAACCCAAGAAATACTGGTGTGATCTTTTAAAGTTCACCTTGGTCTTGATGAGCACACAGATTGCAGCCCCACCTGGCCCATCCTTATTTAGACAAGGCCATAATCAAAGTGGAAGTTCTCTTCTCGTTTCAGAGAGAGGTATCTCCTTTGAGGGCCCCTTCTTTTCACTGGGATCTCACTCACAGAGACCTTTTATTTAGGTGTTGGTTTTGGTGTTTTGTTTGTTTGTTTGTTTTGTTTGTTTGTTTGTTTGTTTTTTGCTGCAGTGTCTTGGATTTCCATTCCAGAGAAACTCTCATGGGCGTTTTAGCCAGATCCTAATGCCTTAAGGGCTGATTCTGAGGCCAGGGTGCTGTTTAGGGCATTTGCCATTCTATGAGTCTGATGTGTATCCCACGGGAAAAGCTTCCAATAAATGAAAGCTGCCCTTTGAAAATGATATATGATTCCCTAAATGAAATCCAGTAACACTTTGATTAAATGTATGAAAGAAATATAAAAGAATACTTATAAAGATAACCAGATACAGGCCATAAAATGAAATTGGGAAATTAATTCCTGATATGACTAAAAAATTAGCACGGAGAGATCTTGATAAAGGACCAAACAGAAATCTTAGAGATGAAATCTTAAAGATGAACTCAATAAGTCAAATAAATGTACAGATTCCTGAAAGAATGTGGAGAAAAAGGAACACTTTATACTTTGGGTAAGAATATTGATTAGTAATACCATCATGACTAACAATAATGAGGTTGTTCAAAAAACTAAAACACAAACAAATAAATATAAAAAATATGGCCCATCTAGCCTTCCTTTGGATTTATATACAAAGGAAATGAAAGTGGCATGTGGAAATACCTGCATTCCTATGTTCACATCACTGCATTTTACTCATGATACTTAAGATGTGGAATCAACTTAGATGTCCATCGATAAATGAATTGCTAAAAAAAGTGATATATATATATATATATATATATATAAGCAAAAGAATATTACTCAGATATAAAAAAGGAAATCATCACATTTACAACAAAATTGATGAAGCAGCAGATCATTTTGCTAAATTAAATGACAGATTCAGAAAAAATACTATGTGTTTTTTCTCAAATGTGGATGTTGTTAATAATATATTTTGATACAAATTTGAAACAGTGATTAATATTGTCTGAGAAGTGTGGTGAGCATGGGGTGGAGATTTAAAGCATGTTTGGGTGAACAAAGCAGGTTCTGGTGTTTTTAGTACTGTGAGGGTGAACTATGGATCATTATGATATATAACAGTATTTATAAAGCTGAGGAGCTGGTAAGCTCCACATAGGAAAATATAAGGCAGTTAAAAGGCTGGTCACTTGATATGGTGAGATTAAGTTATGCATTTGTGTTGAAAAGTTGAATTGTACTCCTTAAATGTGTGTGTATTACATACTTAAAATCAATTTTAAAAAGAAACCTGCACCCTAAAAGTGTTCAAAATCAATACTAAAAATAAACATTGTTATTAAAAGCAATGCAAGCTGGAAGATAGTAGGGCAAACTTTTTAATGTACAAAAGAAAAACTGTAAACCTAGAAATCTAGCCAGGTGAAATTATGTTTCAGAAACAAAATCAACACAACTAGTATTTCACACTTTTAGGTTACCTCTTTTCCATGAAATTCAAGAAACAAAGTTTGATAAAATTGTGGCAATATTAGAACCAGTATACCTTGCTGTTGGGAATGTCAAATGATAAAGGTCACAGTGGAAAGCAGTTTGGTGTTTCTTCAAATAAATCATAAAATTATCACATTATCTAACAATTATACTCCAATGTATTTCTCCTAAATAATACAAAAGAGATATTGCCTAAAGAAATACACAAATATGTATAATGACACTCTTTATGATAGCAAGAATGTAGAAACAAACCAAAAGTCCATTAACTGATTAAAGAATAAAGTGTGATGTATATATACACACACACACATATATTTATATATATATATATATACAATGTAATATTACTCAGACACACAAAAAGAATAAATTACAAATACATGCCACAGCATGAATTAACTTCAAAACGATTATGTTATATAACATAAATTAATGTATATATTATGTTATTCCTTTTATTCCACATTCCATAGTGAAATAGCCAGTATAGGCAACTCCACAGAGTCAGAAAAAAGATTAGTGTCTCTCAGGGCCTGGGTGATGAGAAAATGAGGAGTGACTATTAATGGAAATGAGATTTCCTTGGGGGTAATAAGAATATTCTGAAACTATAGTGGTGATGGTCTGCAATACTATGAAGGTACTAACTGCAATTTAAAATCATTAAACTGGTAAACTTGATATTTTGTGTATTTTATCACAATCTTAAAGCAAAAATAAAGTAAGCTGCACAACTATGGAAACAGTTAAAATTAAAAAGACTGGAAGACCCTGTTAACCCCATACAAAGTATCTGCAAAGCAATGCTGGAAATCAAAATCTTCACCATACACCACTCATGAGAATGTGCATTACAGCCATGTTGAAAATGAGTAGGCTACTTTCTTAAAAAGCACAACATATGGCAGGTGCTGTGGCTCACTAGGCTAATCCTCCGCCTTGCGGTGCCGGCACATTGGGTTCTAGTCCCGGTCGAGGCGCCGGATTCTGTCCAGGTTGCCCCTCTTCCAGGCCAGCTCTCTGCTGTGGCCTGGGAGGGCAGTGGAGGATGGCCCAAGTGCTTCGGTCCTACACCCCATGGGAGACCAGGAGAAGCACCTGGCTCCTGCCATCGGATTAGCGCAGTGCGCCGGCCGCAGTGCACCGGCTGCGGCGGGCATTGGAGGGTGAACCAACGGCAAAGGAAGACCTTTCTCTCTGTCTCTCTCTCTCTCTCACTGTCCACTCTGCCTGTCAAAAAAAAAAAAAGTACAACATACACTGTCTAACATATGATCCAGCCATTCCTCTACCAACTATCCCACAACAAATGAAAGCACAAATACACACAAAGTCTTATTCATGGATTTTCAGAGCAACTTTAATGTAATAGCCAAGAACTGGAGACAGTCAAGTCACAGTATACATCTACAATAAATTGTTATTTAGCAGTATTGAAAGAGTGACACATGAAACAATTTAGATGACTCTCAACAGTATTAGATAGAGTGAGAAGAAGCCATACAAGGATGAGTCCATACTATATGATTCCAATTAAATACAGTTTTAGGAAAATCAAAATAAGCCATAGAAAAAAGAACTGTGGTTGCTTAATGTCTATACCAAGTGGAAATGGTACAAAAGGGCTATAAACGGACACAAGGAAATTGTTGTGGGCAATGGTTATTCATGGTCCTAATTGTGGTAATGGTCTTGCAGGTACAAACTCTTATTGAATTACATAGCCTCAATGTGTTGGGGAAAAAGAACACTGTGCTAAGAGAATAGGTCATTTCTCACAAATGATTCCCAATTAGGAAAAATGTAAGTAATCTGAGCTTTTTTCATATTATTTTCAAAAATATTATATTTAAGAAAGTATTACATTAAGATTTCAAAATATTTTATTAAATAAGTTAAGGACATTATATATAACTAATAATAAAATTTCGAATGTATTTTCAATATACTTTTCCAACATCACTATTTTTAAATTTGTAATGTACTCCCCTACATGCTAAGGAAAAAGAAATGTTGTTCAATCTGGCACTGTTACATTTCTATAGCACTATTTTCCAGCTTTATTTTGTCCCAGTGGAGCATTTCAATTTTTCATAGGTGAAATCTGTTTTACTATAGCCTTCTGTCTCTGAATCTGACGAGCTTTGTAATGTAACATGTTCATACTCCTGGGAATGGAAACACTTTTTAATTGCTTTACTGCTAGGGAAAGCAAACAAGACATCCTGCCTGAACTTACTCAATTGTTTATAAAAAGAAAACAAAGAGAAAAGTATCCTGACTTGCAACATCATTTGCCAAGAATTATCAGATAATTTAATTCAATTAGAAGGTTTTTGAAATAAAATAAATAGAATGTTTCCCTAAATATCAAATAAAATAAGAGATCAAGATTAGATATAAAGCAATTAAGTACACTTCAACTGGGTTTCTTATATATTAGAATATGGAAGGGATTAAAATTCTAGAAAATGAAGAGGAAAAAACTGAAATAGAACAAATAAAATACAATAAAATTCTTGCACATTCAGATGATAACATGATATTGTGGAAAGAAGACTTAAAAAGTCCAAAGTTCAGGCAAGACAGATAAATTTCATACTTTTTTGTTTTTTGTGTTTTTTTTTTTACATAGAAAGCATGTGTATTGGAACTGAAAAGGAGTCTATGCTGATTGATATGACATATGATTTCAAGATAACCAAATAAATTCATAATATTCTAACATATTTACAAATAAATTATTTGTGACTTTCATATTTTAAAAAATTTCAAATAATACAGAAAAATATAAAGAAATATAAAAACTCCTGGATTTAGTTATTTTAAATATGTCATAATATGTACTTCATATACAAATATATTTTATTTATATATATAAATATATACACTATTTTTTGAAATCAGGAATGGATATTGCTATATCACTACCACAGGATTCATAACAATGATCATGAAGTGAGTAAGCAATTTATTATTATATTATATATGTAAGTAAGTATTATATAATACATTATTATTATATGAGTGATATAATTCAGGAAGACAACTCTTACAGATATCTATACACTGAATAATATGACTTCCAGACATTTTTATGCTATTTCTCATGTTTATTTGTGTATAACTTCAACATATGAGAGACAGCATACAGAATTTCTCTTTCTGACTTAGTTCATTTATCATAATGACCCCCAGTTTCATTTAATTTGTTGCAAATGTAAGGCTATCAGGATTTATATGACTACTAATATACTATCATGTATATGTCACGTTTTCCTTCTATAGTCATCAGTTGATTGGCATCTAGGTTGATTCCATGCTTTTGCTATAATGAATTGTGCTTCAATTAACATGAGGGTGCAGGTTATATTCATATTTGATTAAATTTACCCCATGATTTTTATTTTTTAGCTATTGTAGATGAAGTTGATCATAAGCTTCTTTCTTGGAAAGACTATTCTTGGTGTATAAAATCATACTGAACTCATGGTATAAAGCAAAAGCAGGGTTAAGAGAAATGTTTATAGCAATACGTGTCTAATCAAAATAATGGAAATGTATCAAATAAATTAATGTGTTGTACTATGTGAATTAACAGTAAAACTACTACTCAAACAGTACTTTATACTTTGTGTATCTGTGTGGGTGCAAACTGCTGAAATCTTTACTTAGTATATACTAAGTTGATTTGTATATAAAGATAATTGATAATGCCTATTGATGCAGAATGGGATAGGAGAGGGAATAGGAGATGGGATGGTTGCAGGTGGGAAGAAGGTTATGTGGGGAAAAGCTGCTATAAACCAAAAGTTGTACATTGGAAATTTATATTTATTAAATAAAAGTTGAAAAAAATAAATAAGCTATAAGTTCATCCCAAGAACATAGACAATAATGAATCATTCCAGAACTTACTAGAAGGAAAGAAATAATAAATAACAGAGAAGCTAGGAGCAAAATAAAAGAATGTCATTTGGAAAATATAGACAAAATTAATAAGCCATTATTTAGATCATCAAAGTAAAGAGAGATGACTCAAATCAATAAAAATCAGATGAAAAAAGGAGATATTACAACTGATTCTATAGAAAGACAGAGTTGTTAAGAGCTATTATGATCAACTATATGGAATGAATTGGTAATTACAGAATAAATAACCATGGATAAGACTGGATCAGTAACGAAGAGTTGCCAAACAACATAATGCTAAGGATGGATGACTTCACAGTTGAATTCTGCAAAACAATTAAGGAGAAAATGATTTCAGTTTCTCTCAAACGTTAACAGAGTGAAGGATAAAATCATATGATTATCTCATTAGGTACATAGCAAGCATTTGATAAAATCCAACACATCTCATTATAAAAATCTTAAACAAATTAATTATAGAAGGGACATTCATCAACACAATAATGACTACTATATAGGACAAGCTCCCTTCGACATTGTATTGGATGGGGGAATTCTGGAAGCTTTTCCACTAAGAACTGGAACCAGACAAGGATGTCCATTCTCACCACTCTTATTCAATACAGATCTGGAAGATTTATCCAGAGCTAATAATCCAGAGATCATGTTAAATATGTTAGAAAGTTGGAAGTCAAATCATTCTGTTGCAGATGGCATGATTCTATACATAGGAAACCACAATACTCCAAGAAATTATTAGAACTGATAAGATATTTTATCAAAGTTATAAATACATCTTTTTAAATAAAATAGTAAAATGTTCACACTTGCTGTTCTGAGTGATCATTCTGACATCTATTTGTTAAAATTAGGCAATTATGGAAGTAAAGATATAATAGAGTTTTTGTAGCAACACCGAATGTACAAATCAGCACGAGATAGACTATATTTTTAAGATACATAAAACTTACCATCATTCAGACTTTATGATAGTTTTGTTTGCAAGGTAAAAATTGAGAGAGAGAAAGAAGTAAAGAACTCCTGGTGATGGTATAAGTTGAAGAACTAGCATTTTTCTTGAAAATAGAGGAAAGATGATCAGATAGAAACTACACTGAAATTGAAATTTGTCTCTTTAGAAAGCTGAAATTACATTCTGTGGGTTACTTTCATGATTTAGGAAAAAGCTTTCCTTGAACTCAATGAACAGATAAAATTTTATGTAAAATTTAACATAAATAGAATACTTACTATCATAAATAGGCTATTACATGTTTCAAATAATATAGATTAGCTTTGTTGTTACTATGTATCTTCCGCCAAATATCTTACTCCCCTTTATTTATGTGAAATACGTGTCAAGACTCCTACTGAATGATCGCAACCACAAATTTTACCAAAATTTTTATATACAAAGTCTTTTCCTACACTATGAGATTAACTTTTGAAGTTCGAGGTGATGCACCAAAATTGGAACAAATTTCATTGTTCTTCTTCACAATTTCAAAGATAATAGATTTGTAGATATTGTAGATCTTGGTAAACTACACTTAGGACCATTTTCCTTAAATTCCTTAAAGTAAAAACTTTTAGATTTTCAGTTAAAGATTCTCTTTGCTGTGTCTGAATTGTCAGTTGGGGAGAATTATCAAGTAAATAAGGATTACTTGAATACAAGCACTGTAATTTCAAGACAGTTGATCTGGTAACTGAGCCAATCCCTTGGGAGACTAACAGGCACAGAGGATTTACAGTGAGGATCTATTTGGTAAAGGGATGATTCAAATTTGGCTTTAGAAGGAGCAAGTGTCTTGCAGGATTTTGGCATGCTTCTGAGAACAGCTAGTTGTTTAAAGCTTATGATTTTTTAAAGAATATTTTTATTTAATATTATTAGACTATGATTGACAGAATGGCGTTCATATGGGCACCAGCTAATGGTCCTGGCTGCTCCATTTGTGATTCAGCTCCCTGCAAAGGGTCTGGGAAAAGCAGTAGACCATGACTCAAGTGTTTGAATTCCTGCCACTGACATGGGAGACCTGGATGAAATTCCTGGCTCCTGATTTTGTCCTGACCCAGTCCTGGCCATTGTTGTCATCTGGGAAGAGAACCAGTGGATGGAACATCTCTTTCTTGTTCTCGTTCTCGCTCTTCCCTGTGAGTTTCAAATAAATGAATAAGTAAATCATAAAAAAAAATGAAATTACGGGGAAGGGGAAACTACAATGAGAGGATTGGAAATGAATGCCTAAAATCAGAGCAAGTTTTCATAGTTAAATAAATGGATAAATGATTTTAGGTGATGGTCCATTATCATGGTCATTGTTCTATTTTGAAAATACATTCAGAGATAACCTTATTGATTTGAAAGTGTTGACTCCTTTGTTGTTACAATTACATCAAAATGGCAAAACATGGAGACAGACGTTTGGTCTACATTTGTTAGCTTATCACTGAGATGATCAACATTGATACCTTCCTTCTTAATTACTGCATTTGAGGGGATAGGCATTATGGGGCAGTGGCAAGCCACCACTGTGACACCTGCATCTCAGAGTGCTAGCTTGAGTTCCAGAGTCTTGCTTCCTATTCAGCTTCCTGCTAATGTGCCTTGGATGGCAGTGGATGATGGCCCAAATACTTGAGTCCTAGCCAGCTATGTAGTAAATGGTGATAAAGTTTCTGGCTCCTGGCTCATTTGCTACCTCCTTGAAACAGCTGGTTTGTGATGTGACTGCTTTTGCTATAAAAATTCCAAAGATGTGAGGTCACAATGATTTCTATAACTATGAGTTTATGTCATTTCTAGCATTTAAAGGGCACTACAGCTTCCACCTGACTCTGGAACTAGTTCTGAAGGAAGGCATCTGAAAAGTTAGAAGTTTAACATTTTACCAGGAACTGCTGAGAGTGAGTGTTAGGAAGTCCTGTGGAGGGGCCACATAATTACTCTTTATGTTTCTGTCTTTCCCATTTTAAGTAACACTAACTTCAAAAGCAGCAACCTATTACACCTTTATTGTTAATTTCCCTAGCCAAGTTTAACCCTATCCTATTAGCACAGCACTGATCTTTCACCTCTTATTTTTATGTATTTTCAGAAATTCAATGGAGCAGCAAGGCTCCTATGCCGACCTCCATTTCTTATAAAAAGGCAATTAAGTTCAGTAAGTATGGAGACCATAGTAGTGTGGCTGTTCGTAATGAAAACTTGGTCTGCTGTCTTCAAATCTCATGCTTTACGAAAATAGTTTAGTGTTTGCCATCTCTGAATTTCTTCAAATTATGCTTCTTCCATTAAAAATTTCTTCATAAATTTCTTGTTTCAGAAGCCCAACTGAAGAGGACATTTTCCCTATAATCCTACACAGTAGATGCCATACAATAGCAATGGAGTTTATTAAAAGCCAATTTCAAGAAAGAAATAATTTCATCTAGTAAACATAAGTAACATTTTTTTAAACTAAGCCAGATAAATTGACATGACAGTATAGATAACTCATATATAGCCTAGTGACATTCATCTATCCAATGGTAAATGTTTGTCTAATTAAAGTGCACCTCACTATGTTATTTCCTTAAAAGGGTTTGTTATATATTTGTTGGTATTGCTCAGAATTTCTCCAGCTTGTGGTCTTTTCCTTCAGGAAAAACAGTTGTCCAGCTGCATTGCATTTGTTATCACTTCTCATCCCCTCATTCTCTTCCTCTTCTCTTCATCATACTACTTGCATACTAAGCAATATTTATTAACAATTGATATTATTGTAAAATTACCTAGAAAAGAAGAATATAAATGTTACTAATTATTATTACTGGTTCACTTTTCCTTATCATAATATATACCTGAAGTCCAAAATTACAGGACTTATGGTGATTTTGAACTCCACAGCATGGGCATCAATCAGATCTAGAAATATTGATATTCTTGTTAGAATAAGTCTAATCAACAGTGGTTTATTCCAAAAGTTCAATTCATTCAACTACAAAAATATGCTTGAAAGGAAAAGAAATGCCAAGTGAAACAAACTAACAACAGGAAAAAATATATGAAAATTGTCAAAAGACTTTTTACTAACTTTTGGATAACTTACATTATTTTTGTTATTTTTTAATTTTTTTCTTTTAACAGTTATTTTTGTTATTTTTAAAAGACATCTGTGAATATATTCAATTCTCATCACAGGAGAGCGATTATATGTGAAATACTATTCCATATGTTATGCAGCAAAAGAAATGGAAAAATTTAGTGTATATTCACTATCTTAGAAGTGTTTCCATGACAAAATTTCATGAAAAAATATACAGAAACTTTTAATAATATAATCCACTTTTGTAAAGTAACTGACAATTAAATGGATACTTTCATATATATATATATATATATATATATATATATATGAAGAAATTATTTAAGAAGATATGTCCAACTTCGATCTTATTCCGACAGGGTCATAGTCAAAGTGGAAGTTCTCTCCTCCCTTCAGAGAAAGGTACCTCCTTTGATGGCCCCGTTCTTTCCACTGGGATCTCACAGAGATCTTTCATTTAGGTCTTCTTTTTTTTTTTTCCCCAGAGTGTCTTGGCTTTCCATGCCTACAATACTCTCATGGGCTCTTGAGCCAGATCGAATGCCTTAAGGGCTGATTCTGAGGCCAGAGTGCTATTTAAGACATCTGCCATTCTATGAGTCTGCTGTGTCTCCCACTTCCCATGTTGGATCATTCTCTACCTTTTTGATTCTATCATAGTAATCTGTGTGGGTGCAAACTGATGAAATCTTTACATAGTATATACTGAATCGATCTTCTGTATATAAAGATAATTGAAAATGATTAAAAAAACTTGGTGTTAAATTGGAAATTGCATAGAAAATTAATCAATTTTTTTAAAAAAATATCATGTTGGATCTCTGTCCTTAATGTGCTGTACATTGTGATTTAATGCTATAACTAGTTCTCCAACAGTATTTTTCACTTTGTGTTGCTATGTGAGGGCAAACTGTTGAAATATTACTTAATATATACTAAATTGATCTTCTGTATATAAAGAGAATTGAAAATGAATCTTGATGTGAATGGAAGGGGAGAGGGAGCGGGAAAGGGGAGGGTTGTGGGTGGGAGGGAAGTTATGGGGGAGGGAGCCATTGTAATCCATAAGCTGTACTTTGGAAATTTATATTCATTAAATAAAAGTTAAAAAAAAAAGAAATGGCCAAATTTGATTATAGAAAGCTTGTCAATGGAAAGTACATTTGCATGAGTAAACATGCTTTGCTTAGCCAAAAGGATTTCCTGAAACATGTGGTAGAAGAAATATGAATAAAGAAATAAAAAAAATCTTTTCCACTTTTTAAAAACATGATCACTTTTCTACCAATATTTAACAACTACAGAAATATTTGCTTTGCCTCATTAGCCTGAGGAATAAATGTGTGAGTGTAAGTCTGCTTGTCTTCTATAAAGGAGGGCATTGTGCTCATACTTAGCAAGTACAGCATGTCTCAGAAATGTGTGGAATATATGGACGATCCTTGTCCTTTTGAATCAGAATTTTCCTAGTAAATCAAGACCATGCATTCCTAAATATTTATCTCCTTCTGGACATTTAACATAAAACACAGACAATTAACCAGGGTCTCTCTTCTTATGCAATGACAAAAATAACAACATACCCCAGTATGGTTTAGCAGCTATGTATGGAGAAATCCTACAACTAAAAACCAACACATAAACAAAAACAAAAACAAAAACAAAAACAAAAACAAAGCAAAACAGCCATGTTGCTTACATTCCTTTGTTCTTTACAGTGAGGTAGAATATATTCTAGCCACGACAGGTTTTTCATCCCTTTGATGCCTGTGAATTCTTGTAAGAATGATTGAAAACATTTAAGAGATTTTTAGTGAGCAGAATTACTGAGGGCTGAGAATGGGACAAGTTAAGCATCCTATGGAGGCTCATAATCAAAGCCACTGCTATTGCACATAAGGGAGAGAAACAAGCTCAACGCAACATGGTTTACTCAGAGTTCATTTACATATATATTAAATATATATTACTGCATGGGAGATAATCACAGCCTTCAATATTTATAGTTTAGAATCAATGGCAACATCACTTACTGAATATGGCACCAGGGCAAAAACTGCTAATTAGGTGGAGTATTCTCAAATTAGTTTTATTTTACTGACTAGCTACAAGATAATTGGAATATGCATGATGGAATGAAAGCATTTATGCCATATGAGACATCTTATGTTGAAATACTGGAAAACAAAAAATAATCAGAGACAAATGAATGATCGTGCCGTGACCTATATCTTCGTAGCAACACAAGACTATCATTCCCACTCATAAACACAGATCATTTAACATATTAAAACAACCATGATTTCATTTTACTAAATGAACACCAGGAAAGAAATTACTTTATGGTAAAATCTTGGGTTAAGTACTCTGCATTTCCTTATCACCTCTTCACTTATTATATGGATTGTATTGGGCAAGATTCTTGTTTGTCCATGCATTTGTTAAATGAAGGCATTCCTAATACTGACTTCACACAGTTGTTGTGAGAGTTGAATCAGCAAAATCCCATACAGAATTTAGAATTTAATCTGGCATACTATAAGTATTGAACTAATGACATCTACTAATGTTTTGCTCTTAATTACATTCGATATTATTTAATATCTGCCTTATTGCTGTTATTATTTGCTTATTTTCCCTGGCCAACCAAAACTACAGTGACATATAGTAACTCACAATCAAAAAAGAATAATCATTACATAGTGTTAGTAATAGGAAATATTGAACATTTCCTTCGTAAGAACCAGCATTGTGGTGTGTGTGTGGGGTTGGGGGGTAAAGCCACAGCCTGTAATGTCAGTATTCATATGAGTGCTAGTGATGTCCTGGCTGCTCCACTTCTGATCGAACCCCCTGTCAATCGCGTGGAAAAAGCAACTAATGATGGCCCAAATGGCTGTGACCCTGCACCCACGTGAGTTCCTGGCTTCTGGCTCCTGGTTTTGGCCTGGCACAGGCCTGGGCATTGTGGCTATCTGGGGAGTGAAGCAGCAGATGGAAGATCCCTCTGTGTGTCTCTCCCCCTTTCTATGTTGTAAAATAAAAATAAATAAATCTTTAAAAAAGAGATTTCTTTCAAAAATGTCTCATTCTTATTACTTAACTGTTTCAAATGTATTGTGTCTTTTTCTGCATAGTCATGTTATTAGTGTTATAAACAAATCACTGAAGAAATTTATACAGTATAAAACAGAATTCAATATAATATATTATTTAGTTTAGTATATTTATTTAGTTTACGTATTAGAGAGAGAGAGAGAGAGAGAGAGAGAGAGAGAGAGAGAAGAATGAATCCAATTTGCTGGTCATTCCACAAGTGCATGCAACCATAAAGGCATTGAGTAATGGAAGCAAGGAATTTAGTCAGGTCAGCTATGTAGCTATGTGGGTGAACCTGCTCCTAGAGTTACATTAGCTGAATCTGTAGCAGAGCCAAGATTGAAAACCATACACTCCATTATGGAATGTGGAAAGGTGTGTAAACCACTTGACTGAATCCCAGTTCATCAACACAAGCATATTCCATTATATACTTAAGGAAGAGCATAGATATGTGATTTTAATAATAGCATATACTTGGATGAAAGGGTTTAGTTCGGATACCTATTAAAATTAAATCTTTACACAAAAGACACTTAAAGCAAATGATTTTCTTTCAAAGTAAGCAAGCATTTGAATTTTTTTAGAGATCACAAAATACAAGTGTTATATTTGTTAAAGAAAATCACAGAACTGCAAATTAATGCACAGGAAATTTCAGCTTGTGATAAGGGTAACTGTAATAATTATTTTTGGCAGACGCTTCTAGTGGGGTAAACAATTCATATTAATTTCACATCAATACCATGCTAACTACTCGCTAGTTGACCTGCATGAAAAAGGGCATGCACAGGCATAGCTTATTAAAGGACAGCATCTTAGCCACCATAGGACAAGTGACAGCCTCAACTTCACACCACCACACCCTAGTAAGTAACTGATCGATGATAATTAAGCTTGAACAATTAACAGTTGATCCAGGAATTAATTTATAACAATATAATTTTTATTTTACAGTACAGTAAAAGGCAAAGTAAAAAAATGAAGATATTCTGTATCTAATGAACAGTTAGAATGCAAGTGGTATGCAAGACATGGAGGAAATAAAGTAGACCACACCACAGAATGTCCCCGATGCTTAGGAAGGAGGTGACTACTATTTTCATTTTCAATCCAATAGCTTCTGTATGGCAGCGTTGAGGAATGAAGCTTAGTATTATACACAACACTGAACAGTCTGCGTAAATAAAATACACAGGTCAATATCAAGCATAGATAAGAATTTTCAGTGCATAGTGCTCATAGGTTATGAGAATTATATTGGAGTATACAATAGGAAAAGTACTAAAGTATCAAGAGTGCCTAGCAAATACAATCTAAATTACCCCAGTACAAAGTTTTCAAATGACGAATGCATGTGAATATGTACGTGTTCATGTATACTAGAAATCTATGACATAATTACAACAACTCAACCAATAGATAAATAGGAAAATCCAGAGAAAATACAGCCACAAGATGTTTGCTAAGGTCAGCATTAATATTTCTACCAGTAAATTTTAATTTTCAAATTAAAAAAAAATTCTATGTTCTCATTCCATTTCTTCCCAAATGGTACAAACATTAATATTGATAGAAGAAAACATGAAAAATGCATAACTATGATTAAACTCAAATCAGTTATTCAAAATAAACCTGTATACTAAAATAACCAGACCCAGAACTCTGAAATTATTTTAAAAGTTCATGGAAAAACAAAGATCCATAAAAAGCTAAATAATTCTTTTCAAAAGTAAATAATTCTTTTCAAAAAGTAAAGATTGAGGAAAAGCATATCTTTTCATTTTCAGAAAGAATATATAATCTCTCTGAGTAAAAATAGAAGTGATCAGTGTTAAGATTCATCTTACACAGCAATTCATTGGTCATATTTAAAAAGTATCTTGGGGCCAGCATTGTAGCATGGTGGGTAAAGCCACCACCTGGCACTCCAGCATTTGATATGTGCACTGGTTCATGTGCTACTGCACTATTTTGCATCTAGTTCCAGACCAGTCGCTTGGAAAAAGCAGCAGAGGGTAATCCAAGTATTTGGCCCCTGTGCAAAGGACCAGAAAACACTACTGACATGGCTTCAACCTGGCCCAACACTGGCTATTGCAGCCATCTGATGAGTAGAGTGAACCAGCAGATGGAAGACGAGTCTGTGTGTGCGTGTGTGTGTTTGTGTGTGCGTGTCCCTCTCTCTTTGTAGTTCTGTCAACATAAATAAATAAATAAATAATAATAAATCAGTAATTAAATAATTAAATAATTAACTATATCTTCTTAAAAAGATACCTTATTAAGAAAATATTCTCTGGGGCTGGCGCCATGGCTCACTTGGTTAATCCTTCGCCTTGCGGTGCTGGCATTCCACATGGGTGCCTGTTCTAGTCCTGGCTGCCCCTCTTCCAGTGCAGCTCTCTGCTGTGGCCTGGGAGGGCAGTGGAGGGGCCCTGCACCAGCATTAGAACCCAGGAGGAGGCACCTGGCTCCTGACTTCGGATCGGCATAGTTCCAATCATAGCGGCCATTTGGGGAATAAACTAACAGAAGGGAGACCTTTCTCTCTCTCTCTCTCTCTCTCTCTCTCTCTTTCTCTCTCTCTCTCCCTCTCTGCCTAACTCTGTCAAATAAATAAAAAAGAAAATATTCTCTGAAATAAAATTATGCAATCTGAGAGTATATTCAGCCTCTGGGCAGATTTTCAGAGGGATGTCTACTTTGGAAAAAATTTAATATGTCTGTCTTCTTTCACTCAACATGATGTCCTCCAGTTGTATCCATGAGATGTAAATCGTAGAATTTCATTCTTTTTATAGCTGAATAATATCCCATTACATATATATTTGTATGTGTATGTGTGTATACATTTTGTTTATCCATTCATCTGATGATGAACTCCTTGGTTGATTCCATATTTTGGGGATTGTGAACACTACTGCTATAAACTTGATGATACAAGCATCTCTTTGATCCTACTTGTTCATCTCTTTTGGATATATACCCAGTATTGGGATTACTGGATCATATGGCAAGTCTATTTTTAGTTTTTAAAGAAATCTCCATACTGGAACTGAGCCTAACCTTGGCACTCAAATTCTGATTCAAAACTCAAATTCTAACTAAATGAGATAATTGGCTGCAAATCACAAAAAAGCTTACACAATGGAAGACTGAAAGCAGTTAAGGAAATAAGAGAAATGCTGGATTATCTTTTACAAAACATGAATGAAAAAATATATAAGCTATAGTAGTAATTCCTAAAGTTTTAAGAATTTGCAAAGAGCTAATATTTAGGAAGATTAACAATACATCATAAAATTAATTAAGAAACACTAAAATCATGTCCCCTGATATTCAAAAAAATTTAGGAATACTTCAAAGTACACATAAGTAACTAAATTAAGCATGATAGAGATAATCTAGCAGTAGTCAAGCAAATATTTAAAATTCGGTTACTCCTCACACCAAATACATTTTTATTATAAATCTTCTTTAGATAAAACTTAGAAGCATATAATTTATAAATAATAAAATATATACATAATCTTCATTGTAATTCCATGTAATTAATTTTTATAGTCTTGATCAGGTTGTATTTGCTTAGCTTTTTTTTTTAAGGTTATATTTTATTTATTTGAAAGACGGAGTTACAGAGTGAGGTAGAGAGAGAGAGGTTTTCCATCCACTGGCTTACTACCCAAATGGCCAAAATGGCCAGAGCTGCACCAATCTGAAGCCAGGAGCCAGGAGATTCTCCCAGGTCTCCCACATGGGTGCAGGGGCCCAAGGACTTGGGCCATCTTCTACTGCTTTCCCAGGCCAAAGCAGAGAGCTGGATAAGAAAAGGAGCAGTTAGGACTGGAACCTGCGCCTATGTGGGATGCTGGCGCTTCAGACCAGGGCTTTACCCACTGCACCACAGCCCCGGGCCCTAGATTCTTTTTCCAAAAGTGAGACCATACCTCCAATGCCTATCAAATTATGAGCAAGAACATCAAACGGAGAGTTCCCTTCAATATGCAAAAGGAGGACTGATTAAGAATGGAATTAGCTAAATAGACCCATAAATTATCTTTGATATTATCAGAATAATCAGAAGTTACAGGAAGTTTTACTAAGGAAACAGTAATATTTACAGTATACAAGTGAGGGGTGGCTTTGGAATAGGCATCTACTAATTTACAGGATTAGGTTCCCAAATCAGCAGGAACAGTCTCTTTTTTTCTCTCTAAATAAGTCAATAGGTCATTCCATCTCTCCAAACTTGGATGGCTCTGGAACTTTAAAACAGTTAACATCCAGTCCTTTACCATTTAAGAACCAATCAGATCCCCAGGATGATGGGCCGGAACAATTCCATGCACAATGCAAGAACACAGGAGCTCCTACTAGTATTTCAATTTGTGGGGTAACAGTGTACAAACAACTAGTATTAGATGACATACCAAAGCCAGCAAAGGCCACAGGTCAAGGCCTCAATATAAAGACGCACATTAGTTTAAGCATAGAGCTGTAAGTAAGCGAGCAATTATGGCTGTAAGCAAAGTCTCAAGGGTTTTGAACACATTTTCAGATGCTAGTCTTGTTGAGCAGCAGCAATCACAGATTTGATTTCTTCCTAGGTCCCTGGATTGCAACCAGCAAGGGGAGCTTGCAGAGTAGGTGGATTAGGCAGAGAAACAATGGTTGGTTGATCAGGTTTGTGTTGGAGGGCAAAAGAATGCCAACCAAACTTGCTGGGGCCAACTCATGACAACAGGCAGGTCAAACACAAGGAGCCAGAATCCAAAGAGGACCTGTAGGGGTTAAAACAGAAGCATACCTACTCCCACACATAATTAATGGTGCAGGACCTTTCCAGTTAGGATCAAGGGGCTCCTTTTAATAAACTAATGGGTGAGGATAATTATGAGCTGGACAAAAATATTTTTGCATTGGCGTTTCACAATCTAAGAAGGTAGAATTAAATTTTGAAAAATAAATGACTAAAAGAATTGCCATTTCCCCTGGGGGTGCCCCCATTTTTAATTTGTTTTTTGAAGAAGGGCTTTAAGAGAATGATGGCCCTGTTTAACAATGGCTTGAATTGTACGATTATAGAGAATGTCATGAGTAAGTTTAATATTCCATAATCTACAAAAATGATTGAAAGAATAAAATGTATAAGTGGGCCTATTATCAGTTTTTAATTGAGAAGGTTTGTCCATGACAGGCATAGCCATTAGTAGCTGTTTAATAATATAGTGAGTGAATTATCTTTTAAGAGAGGTTGTCCAAATAAAACCTGAGTAGGTATTAATAACAGCATGTAAATATGAGAAGGGTTTTAATGAAGGACACTGAGTTATCTCCATTTGCCAAAGTTCATTGAATGGCCTGGAGGGTTGATAGGAGTGAAAGGAAAATAATGAGGGGTTTTAGCACAAAGAGGGATCTTAAACTATTTATGGAGAGATTTAGCTGATTGATGAAAAAATTCATGATTCTGAAGAAGATTAAAAAAGAGAGTACTGATACTTAAAGCCTTATCCACACATTCATTACTTTCTGACAAAAAAAAAAAAAAAAAAAAAAACAGATAAAGAGGTACGGCTGTGAATATGAGCAACATATAAAGGAAACTGATGCCTTGATAATATGGATTGTAAAGTTAAGAAAATGCTAAGTAAATTAGAGTCAATAGAATAACTAATTTGGGCATTTGGCAAATTAAATAATAAATTGGAGACGTATTGATAATCAGCAGTAAGATTTAGAGGTTGGTCCTTAAACAATTGTAAAGCCAAAATAACTGTCACTGACTTACTATGGTGAGTTATATTTTGAGGCATAGTGTATTTTACTAACCAGTGTGAATCCTGTAGGTAGGTAATAACTCCTCTTTTAGGAGAAACATCTGTAGAAATATTAAGATCTTGAAAAAAATGAACTTTAGAAATTATGGAACAGAAGGAAAATGGCAAAGTAGTAAAAAGAGTTAATTAAGGATTGTTAGAGAGATTATAGGAGAGTTTTCTTACATAATCAATAAAAGCAAAATGATAAGTAATTTGAAATTGTAATCAATTCTTACACTTATGTTTGGTAAAATGTAGATAAACATTAATTAAATCATGCTTAATTAAAGTAAGAGATAAATGATGCCCTTTGGTGATTAAATCAGTTATACTTTGTGAGTGAGGATAAATATTGCAGCATCACCTTAATTCCTAAGCCAGAAAAAGATGCAGCATTAAAAGAAAATTACAGACCAATATCCCTGATGAACATAGATGCAAAAAAAACTCAATCAAATTCTGGCCAATAGAATGCAACAACACATCAGAAAGATCATCCACCCAAATCAAGTGGGATTCATCCCTGGTATGCAGGGATGGTTCAATGTTCGCAACGCAATCAATGTGAAACACCAGGTTAACAGACTGCAGAAGATTAACCATATGATTATCTCACTAGACGCAGAGAAAGCATTCGATAAAATTCAACACCCTTTCATGATGAAAACCCTAAGCAAACTGGGTATAGAAGGCACATTCCTCAATACAATCAAAGCAATTTATGAAAAACCCACGGCCAATATCCTATTGAATGGGGAAAAGCTGGAAGCATTTCCACTGAGATCTGGTACCAGAACAGGGATACCCACTCTCACCACTGCTATTCAATATAGTTCTGGAAGTTTTAGCCAGAGCCATCAGGCAAGAAAAAGAAACTAAAGTGATACAAATTGGAAAGAAAGAAGTCAAACTATCCCTCTTTGCAGATGATATGATTCTTTATTTAGGGGATCCAAAGAACTCTACTCAGAGACTATTGGAACCCATAAAAGTGTTTGGCAAAGTAGCAGGATATAAAATCGATGCACAAAAATCAACAGCCTTTGTATACACAAGCAAGGACACAGCTGAGAAAGAATTTCTAAGATCAATCCCATTCACAATAGCTACAAAAACAATCAAATACCTTGGAATAAACTTAACCAAGCATGTTAAAGATCTCTATGAAGAGAATTAGAAAATCTTAAAGAAAGAGATAGAAGAGGATACCAAAAAATGGAAACATCTTCCATGCTCATGGATTGGAATAATCAGTATCTTCAAAATGTCCATTCTCCCAAAAGTAATTTATAGATTCAATGCAATTCCAATCAAAATACCAAAGGCATTCTCCTCAGATCTGTAAAAAATGATGCTGAAATTCATATGGAGACACAGCAGACCTCGAATAGCTAAAACAATCTTGCACAACAAAAACAAAGACAGAGGCATCACAATACCAGATTTCAGGACATACTACAGGGCAATTTTAATCAAAACAGCACAGTACTGGTACAGAAACAGATGGATAGACCAATGGAACAGAATAGAAACACTAGAAATCAATCCAAACATCTACAGCCAACTTATATTGGATCAAAGATCCAAAACCAATCCCTATAACTATTACTGAAATGGTATTTTACACTTTATGTTCTGTGTGGGTGCAAACTGATGAAATCTTTACTTAATATATACTAAATTGATCTTCTGTATATATAGATAATTGAAAATGAATCTTGATGTGAATGGAATGGGAGAGGGAGAGGGAGATGGGAGGGTTGCAGTGAGAGAGAATTTATTGAGGGGGAAAGCCATTGTGATCCATAAGCTGTACTTTGGAAATTTATATTTACTAAATAAAATTTAAAAAACAGGGTAGGAGGCATATGAAGACATTCAATGATGGAAATATTTTCAGAAACCTTTGCAAACAATAGGATTAATAGGAGTGGAAAATATTGCTAATTGTTAAGGGGCATTTTTAGGAATGTAATCAACAAAAATTTGTTGTAGGGTTAGATTAACATCTTTTAGAGATTGTTGAATTTGAGGAGAAATTTCAGTGGTGTTGGTTGGACGTATTTTTTTCCTTTATTGCTTCAAAAAGCAGTTGTAACTATGTGTTAGTTAATCTGAGATAAGAGTGAGCCCAATTAAGGTGACCTAAATACTGTGTAATTATTACCAAGGTTAAAGGCTGAGGCAAATGCAACAGGGGAAGGGAAGGAATAGATTTGGTCATAAGTAACTTATAACCTAAATAAGAGAATGGAGGTTCAGGTTGGATTTTTTTCTGGTGCAATTTGTAGACCTTATTGTAACAAATCAATGCTAAGCTGTTGTAAATGTGAAGAATTAATAGCCGGGCCTGCTATTAAAGTATCATCCACATAACAGATTACCATAAGGTCTGGAAATTAAGATGTGAAATGAGTTAAAGCTTGATGAACATAATATTGACATAATGTAGGACTATTTAGCATTCCTTGAGGAAGTACTTTTCATTGATACTGCATTGTGGCCTGAGCATGGTTGGAAACTGCCATTGTAAATATAAATTTTTTCTGGTCTCTGTTAACCAAAGGAATGATTAAAAAAAAGTGATCCTTTAAATCAATAACAAATAAAGCATATTTTAAAGGAGTTAAATTAGGGTTAGGTAATACACACTGAAGAGGTCGCATGGGCTGTATGTGCTTATCAACTTCCTATAAATCGTGGAATAGTCTCCACTTGCCAGATTTCTTTTTTAATGGTGAAAATATTGCATTATGGTGCTGCTAGAATATTTAATATGACCTAAATATAATTTTTGTTGAACTAGGGCCTCCATCGTGACTTGTTTGTTTGTTTGTTTTTTTAGGAAGTGTCCATTTTTCAGCCCATGGTGGCTCCCTAGGTAGCCAAGTTAAAGGCACTGCTGTGTGGGGATGAATTGATTCAGTAGAGATCCCTATTAGAAATCTGTATGACTAGTAACAAAATTTGTTGTAATAAACCTAAACCCTGAATAGGAAAAGTAATAGGAAGACTATAAGGGTGAATGTGAGCAATGAGGCATTGGCCTGCAGGATCATAACAATTAAAACATTTTTTATCAGGACTTGTATCAGTGGCAGGCAACAGAAATAAAATTTAAAGCAAAAAAGAAATGCCAGCTTTGAAAATTAGATGATCCTAGTCTTAGATAATGCAGTTGTACTTGTGCCATTTCATTGCTTTCACCATACTCTATTTTGTATAAGCAATTCATAGATGAAAAACACAGGAGAGGGATTTTTTTTAAGATTTTGTTTGTTTATTTGAGAGTAATAGACAGTGAAAGGGAGAGACACAGGGGCAAGAGAGAGAGAGAGAGAGAGAGAGATTCTATCTGCTGGGTCACTCTCCAAATGTCCACAATGGCCAGAGCTGAGCCAATCTGAAGCTAGGGTCCAGGAGCTTCTTGTTTCCATCACAGATGCAGAGGCCTAAGCACTTGGGCCGTCTTACACCTCTTTCCCAGGCCATAGCAGAGAGATAGACTGGAAGAGGAGAGCAGAGACTAGACCCAGGGCCCATACGTGATATAGACACAACAGGCAGAGGATTAATCTGGAGAGCCACAGCACAGGTCCCAGGAGAGAAAATTAAATGAGCTTAAGAATACCAGAAAATCAGAAGTGTTAGGATCACATTCACATATGTGTGTTACAATTTTCACCCTGAAAGAATGAAGTCCATTTCACAAGCGAACGTATTATTTTCCTCCCAAGATTTGAAAGTGCAATGGTCAATTTAATGTGTCAAGTTAACCAATGCATAGTCCCCAGTTACTCAATAAAGTACCAATCTAGGTATCACATGAAAACATTTTGTATATGACTAGCATGTAAAATCAGTTGATATTAATTAATACAGATTATTGTGGATACTTTGAGTGGGCCAGATTTATTAGATAAGGGCTTTAAAAGCAGAATTTCCCTGATAAAAAAAATTATAACCTGTTTATTGCAACTTCAGATGTTGCCTGAGATTTCTTGCTGGTCCCATGGACTTTTTATTTGTCTAGAGAGACCTCAGTCACATAAACCAATTTCTTCCATAATTATCTATGTACCCACATCTATCTATCTATCTATCTATCTATCTATCTATCTATCTATCTATCATTTCCTATTAGTCTGTTTCCCTGATTCTCATCACGATTTAGCATCAGTTCAAAGATCAAAACATAATTATTTAAATCACATCCAGGTCTTCTAGATTTAATCCAGTACTTACAATTCTTATGGGTAATTTTATTTATAATAATAAAAAGCTGATAATATTCAAGGGTATAACTACAGACTAATCAAATTTTACATTTGCTTCTTGATATTTGTGTTTAATAGAACTTTACGGTTATTAGAAATGACTAAACATCAACCTTTTTCTCTGTATTGTTCATATATACATATATATAAGCCATATATATAGCAGACTGTGTCACTACCAAGTTTCATAAAATTGATTAAACTAATACTTAAACTAATAATTATGAGAGAATATTTGCATTATAAACATTGCTATAAGTAATTATGAGGAATTATTTAATAACTGTTTACTTGAGTGGCTTTAAACAAGTTTTTTTGTTTCTCTTTTCTACTAATATGAGAGGATTCCCATTCATATCTACTATGATAAAGATTTTATTATATGTTTATTAGCCATTTGTAATCATTTGGATGATAAATGGTGATTATATTATTAAGTAGCTCATATGTGACAGAATTATTTTAGAATACATTGATAACTTATTGCGATTAATTTCTTTCAGACTCCCCATTGTATTTTGATTATGGATGCTTTTGTCTTACGTACAGCTTTATTTTTTAGGTTTCCAACTTAGTTAGTCTGTATATTTTATGCTTTTTAGGTTTTATAACTTCCTCAGGAATGTTGTGTGTGTGTTCATGTGCATGTTTGATTGCTATTGTTTTTGTTTTTCTACTTAAAGGTTAAAAAACAAATTCCCTTTATCAATCAATTGTTTTGTTTTGCCTGTGTTTGTTTACTTCACATGTTTGATTTTTATTCAATGATGTTCTTTGAATAGTGATACCTAGAGCGTTATTTAGAGCAGGACATTTTAGAATTGATAACTGCTTTCCTGAACCATATATATACAGTTCTGCTAAAATGCAACAGATGCTTTCCTAAAATATCATTGTGCTATGTGGAATTGATCAATAAAAATATGGAGTTTTCTGGGAAGATGTAATTAGAAGAAACACACTAAAAATCATAGATGAGACATGGAAAACAGATATTTGTAAACTAATGAAAAACTAAGTTTTATTCACATTAAATGGCTCACAAACATAAATGGTATAATTATGACAGATTACTTAGAAAAAATACTTGTATTTTGTGAAAGTGGGCATTGGGAGGCCGGCACTGATTATTTACAAATATTCACTAATTAAGTTGTTACTTATTTTTCAGTTATGTAAGTGCTTTTAGGGGCTGGTAGTGTGGTGTAGTGGGTAAAGCTGCCACCTCCAGTGCTGGCATCCCATATGGGTGCTGGTTTGAGTCCCGGTTGCTCCACTTCTGATTCAGCTCTCTGCTATGTCCTGGGAAAGCAGTAGAAGATGACCCAAGACCTTGGGTCTCTGCACCCACATGGGATACCTAGAAGAAGCTCCTGGCACCATGGCGGGCAACTGGGTAGTGAACTAGCGGATGGAAGACCCCCTTCTTTCTCTGCCTCTCCTCTTTGTGTGTAATTCTTTCAAATAAAATAAATAAATCTTTAAAATAAAAAGAACATAGGCCTTGAGAGGATGGTAACTTACTGTAAAGTGGAAAGAGGAGTGTCTGAAATTACAAGGAAAGTTGCATTAACACATGTGGATGGATGTGACATATCATACATGATGAATCTAATTAAAATTTGAAATGTGTGTGTGTAACATATTTTACACATTTATGCAAGGGTCTGTGCAGCGGAATTCAGGCTAATGCGTTCATTTCATGCTTCCCTGAGATGAAATTACACATAAGCAAACCGGAAATTTGCATTATGATTAAATTATCCCATAATGTATCACATTGGAAAAAAACTCACGAAAACAAGCTTTATAGCAAAACTGATTATTATTAGAAGTGTGACGCAAGTCATTGCCTGTATCTTTATACGTGCAAAATCATCCTGTGTTTTCTAGATATATTTGATACTCCGATCTTTTTGTTTCTTGGAGAAGTCGTATAGTCAGTTTTAATATATAATTTTGCAAATATCTTATTTTTTCGTACATTCCTACTTATTTTTGCATGTTTTTACTTCATAATCTTCGTATATTTTTTCAATTTCTATAGAGTCCTAATGCTTTTTAATTAAATAATATTGATTGAATGAAGTGAGAAAATACAGTTTTATGACACCATGATACAGCTACTCTGGCTTTGACATTTCCCACAATAAAGTCTTCAGTCTTCATTTATCATACTAACTTTGAGGCACAGTGTGAAACATATATTTACTTTATGGAGCATAATTCTATACAAATTTGGGACAACTTTCATTTATTGTATTATTAGCTTGAGATACAGAAATATACAACTCTAGAATGTACCTGAGGAAATACTGTGTGTTGGTTAAAGAGAAAGTAACTGCTTCTTGCCTTCTCCTTCCCACAACCCCTACATAATAATTGAGGGGTTCTGAAGATGACCTTGGAAAGCATATAACTCAGTCTGACAGTTTGATTTTGTTACCTTCATTCAATGATTTTAAGTTGCAAAATCCAAGGATATATAGATAAATATATAGATAGATAAAAGTATAAAGATTAAACTGTGAGCAAAGAAAAACCAGTGCTAAAGGTAAGGATATAGGCCCAATGATAAAGTAGATTAGGAGGAGAAACAATTAAATCTGACTTTTTTTTTATAACGCTTTAATTTAAAGAATATAAATTTCCAAAGTACAGCTTATAGATTACAATGGCTTCCCCCCCAAAACTTCCCCCCCACCCGCAACCCTCCCCTTTCCCACTCCCTCTCCCCTTCCATTCACATCAAGATTCATTTTCAATTCTCTTTATATACAGAAAATCAGTTTACTGTATATTAAGTAAAGATTTCAACAGTTTGCCCTCACATAGCAACACAAAGTGAAAAATACTGTTGGAGTACTAGTTATAGTATTAATTCACAATGTATAGCACATTAAGGACAGAGATCCTACATGATATATTTTTTTAAAAAATTGATTAATTTTCTATGCAATTTCCAATTTAACACCAAGGTTTTTTTTTTTTTCATTTTTAATTATCTATATACAGAAGATTGATTCAGTATATACAAAGTAAAGATTTCATCAGTTTGCACCCACACAGAAACACAAAGTGTAAAATACTGTGGCCGGCACCATGGCTCAACAGGCTAATCCTCCGCCTTGCGGCGCTGGCACACTGGGTTCTAGTCCCGGTCGGGGCACTGGATTCTGTCCCGGTTGCCCCTCTTCCAGGCCAGCCCTCTGCTGTGGCCAGGGAGTGCAGTGGAGGATGGCCCAAGTGCTTGGGCCCTGCACCCCATGGGAGACCAGGAAAAGCACCTAGTACCTGGCTCCTGCCATCGGATGAGCGCCTTGCGCCGGCCGCCTGCGCCGGCCGCGGCAGCCATTGGAGGGTGAACCAATGGCAAAGGAAGACCTTTCTCTCTGTTTCTCTCTCTCACTGTCCACTCTGCCTGTCAAAAAAAAAAAAAGAAAAAAAAGAAAATGTGTTATTAAATCTGACTTTTTTAAGAAAAAAATACAGCACATTGATTTTTTGCTAAATTAAGTAGTAATACTGAGTTATTTTGATGAATCGTAATGACAAGCAAAGAACATTATAAATGAATGTTTTGAGTGGTTACTAATCATATTTGTCTACTTGTTGGAACCAAGAATCATCCAAAACAGCTGGAGTATGATATATGTAGAAGCATATAAAATATATATTATAATACAAATGTGAACATATTTGGATGTAAGTGTGAAAAACCATTAGAGGTGAATGTATTGTTATGTGACTTTCATGAAAAAGAGTGAAATAACTTATTCATAATGAAAAATATTAGGGTGTAAAAGTCTGCCCAATAAAATAAGCAAGTAATCCTCCCAAAGAAATTATGGTTCCCAGAAATGGGAATAGATGTATTACGATGATTATAGTGAAACTCTGGCACCAAACTCCTGTTCTCAAAATCTTGTTCTAGTGCACCCCAGCTATCATTAATATCTTAGCCCAATGATTTAAATTCCCTACCTTTGATTTTTCATATCTTTAAAATGTGTAATATACAACACTAGTTCATGGATTATTGTGATGTTTTCTTTAGAAAAATTTAATGTGTGTAATATAGGAAAATGTCTAGCATGTAATAAGTAATTCATGAGTAATACTTGATATTTCATATTGATTAACATAGTTGCTATTGTCATAACAGTACTCTAAGGGAGAGGCCAATCACTTATCTTATTAAGAACAAGTATTCATGTAATCTCTTTTAGTTCTCTTCTATTTTGCTCATGGCTCACAAAACATGTTTTATAATTTTCCCTCATCATTTTAGGTCTTCTGTGAATGCAGGCTACCTTCATCAAATAATAAAGCATACTTATTTATAAAGTCTTAAAATTAGTATTTAAAAAGTATTTTTATCTAGTCAAGTTTGTTCAAACAGAGTTCACTGTTAGTTGACATCCTAAAACCTGATGAAATCATTTTTGAGCCTCTTACTATTGCAATAGTAAAATATGCTTTCTTAAGAGACATACATAATTCTCTCAGATTTAATTCTCCTCCATTTCTCTAGCACATTTAAATGAAACAAATCTTTTAGGGAATAGACTTGATAAAGTTTCTCAAAGCTATTTATGATAAATGTGTTGAACAAAGGAAAATATTTGCTTTCCCTGAAATGCATTGTAATAATCAGGATAACTTTAAACAAGACTGTCACAATCACATTTAGATGTTCTATCTTTGTTTTCTCTTCACATAGTCCCTCTTCTTCAGATTATCCACATGAAAGCTTTCTCTATGTTACAGTTAATCTTTTCCCCCACCTGAATCCAAAATGCTATGCCTCCTATCACAATTGACTTCTGAAAAATAATAATAAAGTTACAAAGAAAGGATTAGGATAATAGGCTAAGAATATGAAACAGACAGAAGACCATCAAGAATTAAACTGCTATTTATTTTCATTTGTTGACAGTTACAATCAGGAGACTAAGAAAGCAGCTATCTGAAAACAGCTTAAGCTAAGACACAGATACATAAATAGAATGTTTTTCATATTGTATTTTCATTGACTGCATATAGAAATCTTCTATGGAGTGCCAGCTTTTGTATAATATCTATGTATTTTAACTTTTTCATTCTAGAATTTAATCATATTAAATTTTCCACCCTTCAGCAAATACCTGGTGTATTAGATACTGTAATAAAAAGTAATAAAAAGATGTATGCTAGATTCCCTGCTGTTTTAGAATATATTAATTATTATATTACATACAATTTATAATATTTTATGAAATAAATTAGTCAAATTCTGTGAATCTTTTGTATGTTTCATTTGATGTAGAGGATTTTTCTGCATTTGTAATGCATAAAACTCATGACACAGACATGTGTACCATATCTCAAGAGTTTGATGAAACATAATTTCTTCCTTTTGAAGTCTCTCTCTCTCTCTCTCTTTTTCTTTTTCTCTCTCTCTGGCTGTCTGTATCTATGCTTTACAATTAAACAAATAAAACTTTAAAAGTAAATAAATAAAATGAATAAGGTCATTCATAATGATAGACAGAAATTGCTCAATGAATATCAGAGTAAAGCCACTGCCTTCCCCATATGGGGTGCTGATTTGAGTCCTAGTTGCTCCCCTTCCAGTCCAGCTCCCTATTAATGAACGGGGAAAAGCAATGGAAATGGCCAAAGAATTTGTGTGCCTACCACCCATGCAAGAAACCTGGTTGAAGCCCTTGGTTTCTGGCTTTATTTTGGCTCTTCCATGGATATCACAGCCATTTAAGGAGTAAAACAGATAAATGGGCTGGCGCCGCAGCTCAATAGGCTAATCCTCCACCTTGCGGCGCCAGCACACTGGGTTCTAGTCCCGGTCAGGGCACCGGATTCTGTCCCGGTTGCCCCTCTTCCAGGCCAGCTTTCTGCTGTGGCCAGGGAGTGCAGTGGAGGATGGCCCAAGTCCTTGGGCCCTGCACCCCATGGGAGACCAGGAGAAGCACCTGGCTCCTGCCATCGGATCAGCGTGGTGCGCCAGCCATTGGAGGGTGAACCAATGGCAAAGGAAGACCTTTCTCTCTGTCTCTCTCTCTCTCACTGTCCACTCTTCCTGTAAAAAATAAATAAAAATTAAAAAAACAGATAAATGATACTCTCTCTCTCTCTCTCTCTCTTTCTCTCTCCCCACACACTCCGTCTTCCCCACTCTTTCTGTAAATTTGACTTTCAAATATATAAAAATTAATAAATCTTTAAAAAATCAAAAAACAAAGATACACCTATGTCATTAATATTGTTACAAATACAGTTTAGTCAAAATCTGTCTTATATCTGTCTCCAACCAGTGCTTAAGAAAGATATACTGGTATAGTTTTAATGATGTGTGATTATTTTAAAATTTACATGTGTGTAATGGTAATATTATCATTTGATTATTATTTATAACACTTGCTCCTGTTGAACTAAGATAGTTTTACTTTTTAGTTGTTGAACTCTATTTTTAGAGCAGTAAGCCTTTGTCTGTAATGTAAATTAAAATGTTAGCTCTAAACTAAAACAGGAAGAAAGAGAGAGAGAGAGAGAGAGAGGAAGAGAGAGAAATAGAGAGAGGGAGGGAGAGAGGAAGAGAGAGAGGAAGGAAAGGAAGTATGATATTCTTACAATCATTACCTATGCACTACTTTGAATCTGTTCTGTTTGTATTCATATGCATTAATATGATATTTTGTGAGAACAAATTTAAAATGTGATTCTAAAAACATCTCAATGTACATCGACTAATATATATTCATTGAAAAGGTTTGAAAGTCACAATAATGAAATTGTTAATGTAATTTTTAGTTGAAGTATAATTAAATAACATAAAAATCCAGAGAAGTGAGTGCTCAATTTAACTATATTTGATGAATACTTGCCCCATGTAATTACCAAACAAGACAAGAAGTAGACTATTATCATCACTGAAAAATCTCACTTCAATGTCCTTACAAGTTAAGCTTCCACAGTCACAACTTTTTGTCAAAATAATTTTAAGAATATTTGTCAATGTTTCAACTTTAATCATCAGTTCATTTTTATTGATAACTAGATTTCCATTGTATGAATGTATCTTAATTTGTTTTTTCATTTATCTCTCAATCAAAAGTTGTTTATAGTTTGGGCTATGATGAATTGCAATATTAGGAACTTTCTTATGTAAGACTTTGTGGGGACATATTGTTATTTTGCTTTTTGAAATGTCTAGATTACATCATCATATTCACATTCTTATTCTTATAAAAATAGTGAAGGAATTCTCAAGAGCTGTACTATTTTTATCAGAAGTGGAAATGAGGCTTGAATCCAGGTTCTATGACAAAAAATGAAAGTGTCCAAACATAGTCATAATTGTGCCAAAGGTGCACCCCTATAATATATATTTCTATAATATAGTTAACTTCTCTTACAACTTTATATTAATAATCATTTATTTATACCCAACTTGATTCCCCAAATTGTTTATTCTCTTTGCATAACCTATCATAGCTAGCATGAGACCTCAAATGTAAGGTTACCAATACAATAATATTAAGAAAATTTTATTAGATTGACGAGGCCAAGGCAACTTCAGCTGGCTGACAAGGTCACAGCAGAAGGTCTGTCTCAGCAAGGCATGAGAAGGACAGCCACGGTCCTCTTGGTGGTTTTAGGTTTGATGGGAACTACAAGCTGGAGCTTCCTGGTGGTCCTGCTAATGACTGCTGTATTCCTAATTTTACGGAAGAGCACTTAGTCTCATAACCTCCAAAATGTCCATTGTCTTGTAGAATTTTAATCAAACAGAGTGTTAGTGTAGAAGAAAGGGATAATGCCTTATGCAAGGTTGAGCTGTTTGTAGAAAGAATTAAAAGGCAACAGGCTCTCTGGTATATACTTCCCACTAGAATAAAGATAGATGTTAATAAAGCTTTAATTCACTAATTGCTACAAATACTACAATGGTTAGGATGTCAAAAACTGTAGAATAGAGCTAGGTGAATCTTTAAATAAGTGCAATAAAGAAATTAAAAAATTACAGAAAGAACTGCAAAGAGGGGACACATTTTAAAAAGGGTCTGCTTTGAACTTGGGGCTTCTAGCAAAGATTAGATTAGGAAGGTACTATTCTAGCCTATGTAGCCAATTTCTACATAGTTTAGCAGCACTTGAGGCCTTGGCTTGTGTGGGCAGCCTGCTATCTTGCACCTGTCTGTGATTGTAACCCATGCTCTGAGTACGCCCTTGAAAATCAAAAAAATTGTAATTAGAAAAAATGGACAACAGGCCTTTCATTGTAAGAAGAAAAAATCATTATGTGGCTTATGATATAAAAATAAAGTCTGGTGCTCAAAAGCCAGAGCCATGCCATCAGCCTTGCTGTGAATGTCTCTCACTTTCTTCAAGCGCCGACACCTCTCACACCTTGGGGCCCCTGGACTGGCTGGAGCTGGTCTCCGGCATTAGATTTATTTTACTTTAAATAAATTTCCAAGATTACTTTCTTAGAAAGAAAAGAAAAAGGTTTATTCCAGCTAATAGTTTAGAGGTTCACAGCTTGCAATAGGCACCCACTAGTGTGGCAATTCTGTGAGGCAGGCTATGGCTCAAGGGAATGGAGTAAGGACCACTTGGTGAACAGGAAGCGGAGATGACACTGACAGCATAGTTCTATCAAGTCTCTGCTCTTAACACAACACTTAACATATGATTTCAGAATTTAAGCATATAAATGATTTTGGGGACACAGGTCCTGATAAGTTCTTAACAGAAATATAGAACAATTTAGCAGATTTTTGCTTGGAAAAGAAACATCAGAAAAATCACTACAAGGGAATGAGTTAAAAAGCACTTTCCACATGTTACACCGAAAATAAAGAACCAGAAGGAAGAAAGAAGTTTAAAATTCAGAGGAAAGTCTGGATGAAATTTAGAAGATTAATAAAATGAAATGAAGAAATGACCAGTTCTAGAAGATCCATGCTCCAACTCACCCAGTCATACAGAGAACTCAACATTCATCTGCCTTTTATTTCCACTGTTCTAATCTTGGTATTAAATCCAAAGGAAATGAAGTAAGTATATCAAATAAGTATTTATATGCCTATTTTTACTGCAGCATTATTCACAATAGCCAAGATGAGAAAAATTCTTGTGTCCAATAATGGTTAAAGAAAATTTGGCAATATATAAATAGTATGATATTATTAAACCAGAAAACTGTGAAGTTCTGTCAGTTGGAGCAACATGGATAGAATTGGAGGGATCAATTGAAATAAAGGAGACACAGAAAGACAGGTACTGCATGATCTCACTCATACATGGAATTGAAAAAAATGTTGACCTCATATAGGGAGTGAATGGAATGATAGTTACCAAAGACTATCAGGATAAGCAGAAGAGGAAAATGGAAGAGGTTGATCAATGGGTAAAAAGTTACAATTAGTCAGGTAGAGTAAGGTCTCTTATTCTGTTGCACAATAGGGTAACTATAACTAATAATAAGGTGTTCCCAAACAGCTAAAAGAAAATATTTTGAGTGTTTTTTATCACAAATAAACAATAAATAACTGGATTTTACGCATTCAAATTTCTCCATTCTTATCATTACAAGGGCTATACACATGTCAAAATTGTGACAAATGTGCTCCATATTTGTACAATGATTTGTGTCAATACAAATTATATGTGTATCTTGACATTTTTGGTAATAATACAAAACCTGCTATATTTTGCTTAAGATTTGGCTAAATCATATAACTGACCAGGTTTAAGTAGAGTTTGTTCTTCCTGAAAGAAAACTCATCTCCTTTTGTTATTAATTTCCTTTAAGGAATGGTCTGCTTTTATGAATAGTTCAGCCTCAAAGTGATATTTTACATTGCAATTCCATAGCCTAAGCAACCAGAAAATAAAAATGCACTATTATTCAGGTAATTAGACTAGAGATGGGATCAATTAAATTGATTAAGGTTTAGCATGGCTGGTTTCTGATTTGGAAATCAACAGTAAAATTTAATTACAATATTTCTCAATATTTGAATATATTATCTTGCTCAAATGTGTATTCTTGAGGATCTTTTCTATTACTATGCGATCAATGTACTTTGAATGATGAAATAATTATCTTCCAAGGAAGAACAAGAAAATATGACACTTCTGGAGTTGGTATGGTGAGTTTCAGAAACTCCACATGTGATCCTGAAAAACATAATAATTATGAGAAGTTAAAATGTTATTACAATAACAAATCAGAAGCTTAAACCTATTCAATAGACCACATCTCTTGCTACCGTCATCCTAAATATTTTTTAGAAATCCAGATTTGAAATATTGTATATGTTATAGTAAACAGTCCAAAATTTTTTTAATTCTCTAATGTTTTCAAAAATTGTTCCACAAATCTTTGAGCAGCTTATGAAGCTAAGTGGAATATACTGAATTTACCATTTTTATGGATAATAAAACTTGGAAGAAATCTTTTTTTTCTCATCACAGTTTATGACACACTACTTACATGGTTTCGTGAACCAGGCTTAGTTGTTATAGTTGGAGTCCCAGCTCCTCCACTTATGATCCAGCTCTCTGGTATGGCCTGGGAAAGCAGTAGAAGATGGCCCAGGTCCTTGGGCCCCTGCACTCATGTGGGAGACCTGGAAGAAGCTACTGACTCCTGGCTTTGGATCAGCTCAGCTCCAGCCATGGCAGCCAATTGGGGAGTGAACCAGCGGATGGAAGACCTCTTTTTGTCTCTCTACCTCTTCTCGCTCCGTGTAACTCTGACCTTCAAATGAATAAATAAATCTTAAAATAAGAGAAAATCATTCCTTCTATTACATTTGAATGATTTTATATATTTTTGCTTTATTTATTTAGTCATTTTCACTTAGATAAAGTACATTAACCAGCCTTATTATTTGTCATACAAAACTCCATTTTTGGATGGGCATAATTTTATAGAGATTCCATAAAATTGAATTTATCCTAGCAACAATGATTTGCCACTATAGAAGTTATTCAAAACTTCAAAGTGAAAAGGGCAGCCTAACAAAGAAATCACAAGAATGTTCAGAGGAATTGAAACAACAAAGCAACAATGTAGTTTCTCTCAAGGTCACTTTTAAGGAGACAGAAATCAATTGTATACAAATCATCTTTTCTATCTACACCTTTTCCTTCATTGTTTTTTTCACACTCTAATGCTTTCACATGTATAACATTGGATTCTGAATTTATATTTCCATTTCAAGACTTCACATTCTGTGCTAGACTTGTATGCACATTCTGTTAATTGACAGTATTTCCACTTGGACATTTCAACAAAAATATATATCTACCTAAGACACACAATCTATTGTTTACCATTTTCTCCTTCTTAGTAAGATCAACTCTATTCTTCCTGCTCCAAAGCTAAGAATATGATTCACTAGTCAAGAAATCCAAATAACTTCATAAACATTTCAATATATTTTCATTTCATACTGCATTCTGGAGAATTCTAAATCTATTCTGCATAGAGAACTATGATCCAAACACTGACCAGCTTGTATTCGTGTTCAAAATTTATGAATACTGGCAATACTTTTCTGAAATTGCCCAGTCTCTAAGGCTATTTATATGGTGCCAACCTTACTGCATTTTTCCATCTATTTTCTTTTTATCCTTTCAAATAATGTGCTGAATTTGACCTTTGCTTTACTCTGTAATTTTACTTCTTTGAACATTCTTATAACAAGCATGTCCATTACAATAAATCTCTCTTTCAATATAGTTCTTGAATTAACTACAAACTTTAATAGAGCAAACTAATTTAATCAGAGTTTTTTTTGGATTCTTTCAAATGATTTCAATGCTATTTTAATTAATAACTTATTAGTTTTATATATTTATAATGCCAGTATTAGTAATTATATATTGTTTAAAATTTTGTTTTTTATTTCAATATGTATATATAAGAATTTAAATTTGGAAAACTATAAATTATTATATATATCAATTAGATATTACCGACTTCACTATATTATGGGTTTCTATTTTTCACATAAATGACATTATATAATTCAATCCCTTTTGATGACAGTTACTTGCTAATGGGTGAATATTGTGGCATAGTAGATTAAGCTACTGCTTCCGATGCTAACACCGGCTTTTCATATGGGTGTTGGTTCACGTACTAAATCCAGCTCCCTTTTAACATGCTGGGAAAAGCAGCAATTTCCATGGTACTTTGGCTCCTGAACCAACATCAGAGACCCAAATGATGCTCCTGGCTCCTGGCTCCTGGCTCCTGGCTCCTGGCTCCTGGCTCCTGCATGGCTTAGCCCTGGCCATTATGGCCACTTGGACAGTGAACCAGTGGACCAGCCTTTAGAATATATATATATACACACAAAAGGAAGCTTACTCTAAAATCATGATGATGGACTTCAGGTATTCGTGTAGCTAAGAAAGCAGATTTCATTTATCTGTTGCTCTGTTGATTTTTAAAGACTTTCATCAACTTAACAATGTATCAGTCTGTTTCCTAGCCCAAATTTAAACCAAGAAAATTCCATGCCCACCCATTTCCAAGCTTAACGACTATTGTCATGCTCAATTTGATGGAAGATTTTACTATTGATGTAATTATTGGGAAGTAATATGGAGTAAATGTTAGAGATATCTGTGGACTTCTTTTATGACCTACTCCTTCACATTAAATAGTCATAGAAAGATTTATTAAAATCTGAATATCAAAATTCATTCAAAGTTTAAGATTTATAATTTGGGAAAGTACAAAACATAATCAGCTCAACAGGACAACGTTGATTTCTGTCACTGGAATCACAACAATTATAATGTGGTATGGAGGCTAGTATGCATGGCAGAGTGTGAACTGACCTTTCTCTTATGTAGTCTATAAACTAATGGCCCCTCCACCTTGACGAGGCAGATTTACATTCATTTGGAATCACTTTAGTTAAAATTAGTTGGCATTTGTTGTTACTATTGTTTGTTTGCCTTTTGTAATGTGGAGTTTAAGAGTCAGCTAAGGAAGATATTGTCACCTCTGCTAACATTACTCATGTAAACTAGAAAATGTGTTTATAAATTTTAGATATCACTCAGCAAAAGCCTACTTCAAAATTTGTAGAAATGAAATCAAATGTTTATTTTGATAGAAACAAATTTAATATTTGAGCATATGAGAGGTCTTCAAAAAGTACATGAAAAATGAAAAATATGTGTGGATTTTGTTTATTTTTGCCTCCAATTAAATTTATCTTTCAGTTTCACTATCATCAACTGTTTGTAGTCTTCTCGTAAATCTGGTTGCCCTCTATATGTATATTTTTAGAACTTATGCAAGGCTACATTACTATTTTGGCCAATAGAAATTCAGAATAAGGCAAGAGCTAAGACCCTATCTTGTGTACCCATCATCCTAGTGAGCATTAAAAGCTCTGGAAGTGTGTGTAGAGAGAGAATCATTGTCAGTCCACACTTCTATGAGATTTATATTCTGTGTCTGATAATTCATTTGTATTTTTCAAGCCATTAGATTTGTAGATATTTTATTGCTACCATCTAGCTTATATCACCTTTTCTGATACAAATACTTGTTAAGTGTAATTCATTTTTTTTTGTAATTCATTTTCATCACCATTCATAAAGCTTTTTAAGAATATATAGTTGATGGGGCTGGCACCATGGTTGACTTGGTTAATCCTCCACTTTCAGTGCTGCCATCCATATGGGCACCGAATTCTAGTCCCTTTTGCTCCTCTTCTGGTCCAGCTCTCTGCTGTGGCCCGGGAAAGCAGTGGAGGATGGCCCAGGTGCTTGGGCCCTGCACCCACATGGGTGACCGGGAAGAGGCACCTGGCTCCTAGCTTCAGATTGGCGCAGTGCTGGCTATAGCAGCCATTTGGGGAATGAACCAATGGAAGGAAGACCTTTCTCTTTGTCTCTCTCTCTCTCACTGTTTATAACTCTAGCTGTCAAATAATAAAAAAAAAGAATGTATAGTTGATTTGTTGAATCAAGTATTCAAAGAATGAAGTTCTGTCTCTGTTTCCTCTGATTAATTAGATTTCTACAAATAATTGTATTAGTTTTCATTCTTTTTTCACTTTTGTTTCTTAGTTAAAATCTAATTTTCAATCTACTTCCTAAATGAAGCACTTTTTAAATTAAGTTGCTTAAAAATCTTCTTACTGATAAATGCATCTCACCTTTTTACAAAGGCATTCACATTTTCTACAATATTTCATTCTTCTTTGGGCTCTATTATTTTTAACTTTTTAACATTTTCTCTTTTTCTTTTTATTTTTTAAAGTATTATTTTTTAAAGTAACTTATGTTAGAAAATCATAGCAAATGCATAATAATTACTGCAACACAATTCCTGTTAATTCTCATCTTAATGTGATATTAATACAAGAGAATAAAATCAGTGTAATTATTAGATGCAATTCTAAGAATTTTGAATGAACAATTTACCTTTGGAAAATTATATAAATTTGACTCTCACTCTCAGTTCTTTGATGATTTTACACCCCCTTGATAATTTTCTTTTCTTCCTCTGATCAAAGTTTTAAAAAAAAAAGAAAGATTTTTTTTTCTATTTGCCTGGAAAATAAAGGGACAAAGACAGAGAGCTGCAATTTGCTGGTTCACTTCAAAAATGACTTCAGTGGAAATGGTGGGTTTGAACCAATGCTGAAGCTGTGAGCTGGTAATGGAATTCAATTCTTCCCTCCAAGGGTTTGTATTAGCAAGAAACTGGAACCAGGCCCCCATAGCCAAAGCTGGAGCCAGGAATCAAGACCCAGCACTTAGATGTGGGATGAATGTGTCTTAAACACATGGTTAAGCTCTCACCACATAATTTTTCTTTTTCAGGAGTCATTTATTTAGTTGAAAGAGTTACACAGAGAGAGGAGAATCAGAGAGAGAGAGAGAGGTCTTCTTTCTGCTGGTTCACTGCCCAATTGATCGCAACGACTGGAGCTGCACCAGTCCAAAACAAGGAGCCAAGGCTTCTTCCCGGTCTCCCAAATGGGTGCAGGGGCCCAAGGACTTGGGCTATCTTCTACTCTTTTCCCAGGCCCTAGCAGAGAGCTGGATCACAAGTGGAGTAGACAGAACTCAAACTTGGTACCATATGGGATGCCAGCAATGCAGATGGCAGCTTTACTCGCTACACCACACTGCCAGCCACCACATAATTTTTTGTAAGCTACTTTTTCTCAGGGCTTCATCCTTAGCAATCTTTCTCTCTTCAAACATTGATTTTTAGCCAGCTAACCAAGGCTATGATCCTTACCCTTTCTTTAAAACTACTCATTCACATTTCATGTCTTCAGTGAGCTTCAGATGGGAATGTCTCACTGCCTAAAAGACATGATTTATGCTTTAAGAAATTTTGTATCATATTTATCACTTTTATCCATATTTGTACATTACTAAGGCCCAATATTTGAGTTTAATTCTATGTTGTATCCTCTGGCCTTAATCCTCTACATAGTCCCTATATCCTCCTATTCCATAGTTCACACAAACATATTATTTCCACTGGCTTAGTAAACCTTATTTACTCCCCTGTTTGTAATCACCCTTGTTGCTACTTTTATGTAAGATTTTGTCATTATTTTGAAAATTGTTTTTTTACGAGACTTTTCCCTTTTTTATTTGAAAAGGACAGATACAGAGAGAGAAGGAGAGACAGAGAAGAAACAAAAAATAAGTTATTCAAAAGTTATTCAAAATATTTCAATACTAAAAGCACAAAATATTTTTGTAAGTATTTATTTATCCTCTCCGGATTCTGAGCATTCTAGAATTAAATGGATCCTAAAATAAGGTTCTATATATAAGCATATAAGGTTCAATATTACTTTTTATGATTATATAAAATTTGAGAAAAGTTAATGTTTTCCAAAATTAACTGATGTTTTCACATTTGACCATATTTATCTATACAAATCCAAGCCAATAATAAATGGTTTCAGTATAATTGTTTTTAATAAATAAAACTAGAATTTATGAAATTATTAAGAAAAGATTTATAGTTTTAAAGCATATTATTTACCCTTGTTTCAAACATTTTATTCCATAAACAGAATCTCTTGGGAGTCAATAACATAATGAATACTAGTCATTAGTATCAGACTACATTTATATGTGCTGACACATTTTTCATGTCACTGGTAATCTGCTAGTATTTTGCAACACAATGAAAACCTATTTGGGTAGAAAATTACAGAGGCATAGAAAAGTAGATTATCATCTTTCTAGGCAGCCTTTATTTATAAGGCAATTCCCTTAGCAGCATTTCTCATTTGATTAGTTTAATGTAAGGGTAGAAGTATAAATATTTAAGTACATTATGAAAACAAAATGGTATGTAATTATTGGTAAGGCCTTTATTTTATGATTAACTTCTTTTAAAAGGGAATAGAAGGAGTAATTTTAAAGTTTATAAAGAGATTCAGGTTAACAGAGCTTGGTACTTTGTACTTTACCAAATCTGTATAAAGGAAACATACATTTGAAGTCAGTCAAACTGTCTTCCTCATTAACCTGGAAACTCAGAGTAAGAAGAATACGTTATCTAGTTCCATAAAATATAAAAAATCTTGAAACACTGTGCTAATCAGAAATATTGGTGTTTTCTAAAGGAAAATTTTATGTAATGTTAAAATAAACTCCACGTTGTAACAAATCAGGATTACTTTGATTTCATAGAAGTTAAGAATGTAACGATGATTTCCAGAGACTGGGGAGAGTAAGGGGGGCAGAGGAACATGGAACAGTTGATTAACCAGTACTAAAATACTGTTAGGTAGGAGAAGGAATTGCTGATGTTTTATTGCACAGTGGGGTAACTATAGACAATGCACTGTATATTTTGCTAAAAAGTGTAATGATGAAACAGCCCATCTTTAGGACATATATATGTTTATTCTAACTGTATATCACACGATTAATACTGATATCAAAACAGCATATGATTCTCATAAACATAGAATTCTAATGAGTATGTAAAAAAAATTAAATCTAATTTATTCTTCACAGCAATCCAATCAATTTCTTCAGTGTATGACATTACAGAAAGATATCAGAAGTAATATTCTACTTCCAGAGTGTTTTCTGAGAACTATCCCAGAGTTGTTTTACTCAGGTCAGGATTAGATCATGCATAAAATTCCACAGAAGAGAGATGCTAGTTTTACATGGGCATGACACCAAGAAAGAAAGACAAGAATGTGAAGAAAATTCAAAAGTTTAGTAGAGCAAAATAAACCAGATGTTGGAAATAACAAATAAGAGTTTGTTCCCTTATCTATGTGTATATTTTCTCTAGAGAGGGCACAGAGACTAAAAATATTTTCATTGTTTTTAAAATCAAGAAAATTAGATGTACACACCTTTTATCTCAGTGGAAAAGTGTTTTCTAATTTTTTATTGAATTCTCCTTGCAAATTTCTATAAGGTTTAGTTTTATCACCTTTTTTAAATACAAGTGGGTAAAGTAAGGAATTAGATGGCATGTCTTGACCTTGCTTTGTGTAAGTAAATTACCTCAATGTTTTCAGAATCAGAAAAACAGTAAATTCATTGATGAATTTGTTTTTGACATTTTTCTATGTACCTAAACTCTAGAAAATTCTTCAAAGATCTGAATTTTATGCATTTCTTATTTTAATATTTCAAATATTAATTGGATATTATAAAATGCAACTCTTTTTTAAAGATTTGTTTGAAAGAATTAAAAAAATTAAAAATAGGAGACATAGAGATAAGATAAAGAGAGGTAGAGGTAGAGAGTTAGAGAATGAGAGAGACAGAGAAAGAGAGAGAGAGAGAGAGATTGAGAAGGGGGAGAAATCTTTCATCTGCTGATTTATTCCTCAGTTGGCTGCAAATGCCCCCAGGCTAGACCTGGCTGAATCCAGGAGCCAGGAACATCGTTGCATTCTCTCACATGGTTGGCACTGTCACAAGTACTTGGCTCAGCTTCCATTGCTCTTCCCAGGCTACTAGCAGGGAGCTGGTTTGGATGTAGAACTGAGGAGCCATGAAGCAGTGCCCATACAGGATGCAGGTATTGCAGGGAATGCCTGAAGTTGTTACTCTACAACGCCAGCCCTGAAAATCTTTACTTGAAGCAGATTCACACTATGGGACATATGAGAAAAAGCTTCTAAAATGAAGGAGTGAGGAAAATAAAAGGCCTAAAAACAGTTGGTATTTTGGAGCACAAAATTCACTGCCTGAATTCATCAGCAGCTTTTTTTTTTTTTCTTTTTTAAAAAAAGATTTATTTATTTGAAAAGCAGAGTTACAGAGAGAAAGAGAGAGAGAGAGATCTTCCATCTTCCGACTCCCTCCCCAAAAGGCTACAACAACCACGACAAGGCCCCAACAAGCTAAAGATGACGCGAGGGCCTTTGCTACTGCTTTTAACACAGTAAGAGAAGAGAGGATCAAATTCATCAGAGAGCAAGCCGAATGTGAACACAGCTTTGAAACAACTCATTGGGGAAATCTTGAAAAAAATAAGTGAAAATTAATCAAAAGGGAAAATGAATGAGTATTTAAATATTTGTTTGAAAATTTCTTTAAGTCAAAAGCTATTATGATGACTGAAACAATGAAAAGGATTAGGCATGGTAGAAGAATGAGAATTCTGCTTTGCGAGTGAATCAAATCTTTTGATTTCCTTACTTTTTATTTTGTTATTTTATTTTGTTTTAAATTTTTTATTCTTATTATTGATTTAAGGTAAACAAATTTCTTGTATTTCATATATATAGATTTGAGATCGTAGTGATATTCCTCACCCTACCCTCCATCCTACACATGCTTCCATCCTTCTCATAATTTCTGCCTTATTCCATATCTTAATTTTTACAATAATTACTTTCATTTTACTTTAAACTCATAAGATTAACCCTACACTAAGTAAGGAGTTCAGCAAATACTAAGAAAAAAACAAAAACACTGTTCCTCAATAGTAAAGACAAAGGCGGTAAATCAAATGTCAAAAAGTCAATCTCACCACTACAATAACAATTTTGTCACTCTGTTACCACAAATCAGCAAAAATACATGCTATTTTTGGTTTTGCAACTGGTTATTGCAGTAAGGATAATGGTTTGCAGTTGCATCAATTTTATTTCAAAAGACCGTATTTCATTTTTTTTAATAGTTGAATAATATTTCTTTACCCAATCATCAGTTGATGGATATCTGGATGATTACATATCTTTGCTATTGTGAATGGAGCTGCAATGAACATGGTGATACAGATAATGCTTTCAGATGCTGATTCAGTTTCCACTCAGTAAATTCCCAGGAGTGGGATTTTTTGGGTCCATCTTAGATCTATTTTCAGCTTTCTGAGGTATCTCCATACTGTCTCCCACAATGGTTGTACTAGTCTACATTCCCACTAAGAGTGGATTAGGGTACCTTTATCCCCACATCATAACCAGCATTTGTTGTTTGTTGATTTCTGTATGAGGGTCATTCTAACTTGAGTGAGGTGAAGCCTCATTCTGGTTTGATCTGCATTTGCCAGGTGGCTAGTGATCTGAACATCTCTTTCATGTGTCTGTTGGTAAAATGAATTTCCTCTTTGAGAAATACTCGTTCAAGTCCTTGCCCATTTCTTAACTAGACTGCTTTGTTGTTTAATTTCTTGAGCTCTTTAAAAATTCTGGATATTAATCCTTTATCAGTTGCATGATTTACAAATATTTTCTTTTTTAAAAAATATTTACTTTATTTATTTGAAAGACAGAGTAACAGAGAGAGGTAGAGGCAGAGAGAAAGGTCTTCCATCCATTGGTTCACTCCACAGATGGCTGCAATGGCTGGAACTCTGCCGATCAGAAGTTAGGAGTCAGGAGTTTCTTCCTGGTCTCCCAAATGGGTGCCAAGAACTTGGGCCATCTTCTGCTTTCCCAGGCCATAGCAGAGCTGGATCAAAAAAGGAGCAGCCAGGACTATAACCGGAGCCTATATGGGATGTCTGCATTTCAGGTCAGGGCTTTACCCCACTGCACAACAACGCCGGCCACTAAAAAATATTTTCTACAATTCCTTTGGTTCCCTTTTCACTAATTTTTAAAATTTTTAACTTTAATTTAATAAATATAAATTTCCAAAGTACAGCTTTTGAATTAGTGGCCTTTCCCCTCCATAACCTCCATCCCACCCACAACCCACACGTCTCCTGCTCCCTCTCCCACTCCACTCTCATCAAGATAAATTAATTTTCAATTATCTTTATATAAATAAGATGAATTTAGTACATACTTAGTAAAGATTTCAACAGCTTGCACCCACACAGAAACACAAAGTGTAAAGTACTGTTTGAATCTTAGTTATACCATTAATTCACATAGTAAAACACATTAAGGACAGAGATCCTACATGAGGAATAAGTACACAGTGACTTCTGTTGTTGATTTAACAATTGACACTCTTGATTATTCTACCTTTTGGGGCAAGTCCGATTGAGCATGTGCCCAACTGTGCATCTCCTCCCTCTCTTATTCCCACTCTTATATTTAACAGGAATCATTTTCAGATAAATTTAAACACCTAAGAATAATTGTGTGTTAATTACAGAGTTCAACCAATAGTATTAAGTAAAACAAAAAAAATACAAAAAGGGATAAAGTATTAAATTGTTCCTCGACAATCAGGAAAAGGGCTGATCAAGTCATTGTTTCTCATAGTGTTCATGTCACCTCAACAGGTTTCCACTTTGGTGCTCAGTTAGTTGTTACCAATCAGAGAGAAAATATGATATTTGTCCCTTTGGGGCTGGCTTATTTCACTCAGCATGATGTTTTCCAGATTCTTCCATTTTGTTGCAAATGACTAGATTTCTTTTTTTTTTTAAATCAAATGCCATTTTATTTTTTTTATTTATTTTTTATAATGCTTTTATTTAAAGAATATAAATTTCCAAAATACAGCTTATAGATTACAATGGCTTGCCCCCCCCATAACTTCCCCCCCACCCGCAACCCTCCCCTTTCCCACTCCCTCTCCCCTTGCTTCACATCAAGATTCATTTTCAATTCTCTTTACATACAGAAGATCAGTTTACTATATATTAAGTAAAGATTTCAACAGTTTGCCCTCACATAGCAACACAAAGTGAAAAATACTGTTGGAGTACTAGTTATAGTATTAATTCACAATGTATAGCACATTAAGGACAGAGATCCTACATGATATATTTTTTTTAAAAATTGATTAATTTTCTAGGCAATTTCCAATTTAACACCAAGATTTTTTTTTCATTTTTAATTATCTATATACAGAAGATTGATTCAGTATATACTAAGTAAAGATTTCATCAGTTTGCACCCACACAGAAACACAAAGTGTAAAATACTGTTTCAGTGCTAGTTATAGCATTACTTCACATTGGACAACACATTAAGGACAGATCCCACATGAGACGTAAGTACACAGTGACTCCTGAAGTTGATTTAACAATTTGACACTCTTGTTTATGGCATCAGTAATCTCCCTAGGCTCTAGTCATGAGTTGCCAAGGCTATGGAAGCCTTTAGGGTTCGCTGACTTCAATCATATTCCAACAGGGTCATAGTCAAAGTGGAGGTTCTCTCCTCCCTTCAGAGAAAGGTACCTCCTTCTTTGATGGCCCCATTCATTCCACTGGGATCTCACTCCCAGAGATCTTTCATTTAGGTCTTCTTTTTTTTTCCAGAGTATCTTGGCTTTCCATGCCTAGAATATTCTCATGGGCTCTTGAGCCATGGCTTTCCATGCCTAGAATATTCTCATGGGCTCTTGAGCCAGATCTGAATGGCTTAAGGGCTGATTCTGAGGCCAGAGTGCTGTTTAGGACATCTGCCATTCTATGAGTCTGCTGTGTATCTCGTTTCCCATGTTGGATCATTCTCTCCCTTTTCCATTCTATCAGTTAGTATTAGCAGACACTAGTCTTGTTTGTGTCATCCCTTTGACTCTTAGACCTATCAGTGTGATCAATTGTGAACTGAAATTGATCACTTGGACTAGTGAGATGGCCTTGGTACATGCTACCTTGATGGGATTGTATTGGAATTCCCTGGCACGATTCTAACTCCATCATTTGGGGCAGTTCCGATTGAGCATGTCCCAAATTGTACATCTCTTCCCTCTCTTATTCCCACTCTTATATTTCACAGGGATCACTTTTCAGTTAAAATTTAAACACCTAAGAATAATTGTTTGTTAATTACAGAGTTCAACCAATAGTACTAGAATAAAAAAATTACTAAAATGGATAAAGTATTACATTGTACAACAACAGTTAGCACAAGAGCTCATCAAGTTACTGTTTCTCATAGTGTCCATTTCACTTCAATAGGTTTCATCTTTGGTGCTCAATTAGTTGTCACCAATCAGGGAGAACATATGATATTTGTCCCTTTGGGACTGGCTTAATTCACTCAGAATGATGTTTTCCAGATTCCTCCATCTTGTTGCAAATGACCCATTTCATTGTTTTTGACTGCTGTATAGTATTCTATAGAGTACATTTCCCATCATTTCTTTATCCAAATGTATGCTTTGAATTCCCTGTGATCTTTTGCTGTGTGGTTCCCTTCGTTTATCTTCTTTCATGTTGATGGCCGTGTTTCTGTGTTTCTGTGTGTAACACATCTTTAAGTATCTTTTGCAGGGCTGGATGAGTGGCAACAAATTCTTTCAATTTTTGTTTGTTATGAAAGGTCTTTATTTCACCTTCATTCACAAATGAGAGCTTGGCAGGATATAATATTCTGGGCTGGCAGTTTTTCTCTCTAAGTACCTGGGCTATGTCTCGCCATTCCCTTCTAGCTTGTAGGGTTTCTGATGAGAAGTCTGCCGTGAGTCTAATTGGAGATCCTCTGAGTGTAATTTGACGTTTCTCTCTTGCGCATTTTAGGATCTTTTCTTTCTGTTTCACTGTGGTGAGTTTAATTACAACGTGTCGTGGTGAGGACCTCTTTTGGTCATGTTTCCTAGGGGTTCTATGAGCTTCCTGTACTAGGATGTCTCTGTCCTTCTCTAAAACTGGGAAATTTTCTGCTATTATCTCACTAAAAAGGCATTCTAATCCTTTCTCCCTCTCCATGCCTTCAGGAACTCCTAGAACTCGAATGTTGGGTTTTTTAATAGTATCCTGTAGATTCCCAACAATATTTTTTAGACTTCTAATTTCCTCTTCTTTTCTTTGGTTTGACTGTATAGTTTCCTGTGCTCTGTCTTCTAAGTCCGATATTCTCTCTTCTGCCTCACCCATTCTGTTTGTAAGGCTCTCTAATGTGTTTTTCATTTGATCTATTGAATTCTTCACTTCATTATGATTTTTCGTCACTATCACAGTTTCATGTTCTACTAGTTGTTTCGTTTCAGCTTGATTTCTCCTTAATATTTCATTTTCACGAGAGAGATTTTCTACCTTGTCCACTAAGGATTTCTGTAGTTCAAGAATTTGTTTTTGAGTACTTCTTAGTGTTCTTATCAATTTTTTGAGATCTGCTTCTTGCATCTCTTCTATCTCATCATCTTTGTAATCTTGATTTGGGGTGTCTTTTCATTTGGGGATGCCATAGTGTCTTCCTTGTTCTTATTACCTCGGTTTTTGCGTTTGTTGTTTGGCATATTGGTTTCTTCACTGTGGTGTTTTTTTCTTGTTATACTATGACTCTAGATTAAGTGGACTGTCTGCTTTTGATGGAGCCTTAGAGGCTTGAGATGGGTGTGGTCTGAGAGCTCTGTTTGGTTCCTCAGGGTTGAGGGTGTGTCAAAGGAGACACTCCCAGGTTAGGCGTGATAAATCTCTCTCTGTTACTTTTTTTTTTTTTTTTTTTGGTTCAAAAGGGAAGTAATTCCACACAGCTGAATGGAATTGGGGGTGGTTAGCAGGCAAATGATATACCCACAGGAGCCAGAGATCGGAAGCTCTTTCCCAAGGACCAGAGAAGGAATCTTTGCGGCCCTTTGTGTGGGCTGAGATTCTCCTGTAGTCTCCCACTGGGCTGCCAAGGCTACTGAACTGTAGCGTCTCTGGAGAGTACTCACATGAATTGGTGATTTCCGTGAGTTCTCTCCCCCACCGTCTCTTTTTTCACAGTCTCAGTTCATTAGCACCACACATTCATTAGGTTCTAATCTCCTGTTATTTCACCCCTCCCACCCAGAGTCAGGTTTTTATGCTAGGCTCGGGGCCGGTGCCGACCCGAGGTCGCCCTGCTTATGACGTATTCCAAAATGGCGCCTGCTCTTTGTCTTGCTCACCTTTGAGAGGTGAGCGGAGAGAGAGAAGCTCGTGTCTGTATGGGTCACTTTTTTTTTTCCCTCTCTCTCTCTCTCTTCTAGTTAGCCTGGTGAACTTTTCCCCGCAGCGTTTCAAGCTTTGTTTGCTCTAGGCTCCCTTTTCCGCTTCCCTGCTGGTATCTCGGGCTATTGAATTTCAGCTCACCTCGCGTTCCAGCGCTGGTGTGTTGAATCTGCTGCTGGTGTCCCAAACTGCGGGCTCCCACACTCTCCACGCAGGTCCACTGTGAATCTCCAGTTCCGGAAGGGTTTTCTCTGCTGTTTCTTCCCCTACTCTTCCTTGAACCTGCAGTATCTCCACTTTTATTAAACTGTCTCTCCCCAGACTATCGGTGTGCTCCCTTCCTATTCCGCCATCTTGCCGCTCTCCCCAAAATGACTAGATTTCATTTTTTTAAATGCTGTATAGTATTCGATAGAGTACATGTCCCATAATTTCTTTATCCAGTCCACTGTTGATGGGCATTTAGGTTGATTCCAGGTCTTAGCTATTGTGAATTGAGCTGCAATAAACATTAAAGTGCAGACAGCTTTTTTGTTTGCCAATTTAATTTCCTTTGGGTAAATTCCAAGGAGTGGGATGGCTGGGTTGTATGGTAAGTTTATATTCAGGTTTCTGAGGAATCTCCAAACTGACTTCCATGGTGGCTTTTCCAGTTTACATTCTCAAAAACAATGAGTTAGTTTCCCTTTTTCCCCACATCCTCGCTAGCATCTGTTGTTGGAAGATTTCTACATGTGAGCCATTCTAACTGAGGTGAGGTGAAACCTCATTGTGGTTTTGATTTGCATTTCCCTGATTGCTAGTGATCCTGAACATTTTTTCATGTGCCTGTTGGCCATTTGGATTTCCTCTTCAGAAAAATGTCTACTGAGGTCCTTGGCCCATCTCTTAAGTGGGTTGTTTGTTTTAATGTTGTGTCATTTCTTGATTTCTTTGTAGATTCTGGTTATCAGCCCTTTATCTGTTGCATAGTTTGCAAATATTTTTTCCCATTCTCTCGGTTTCCTCTTCACTTTCCTGACTGTTTCTTTTGCAGTACAGAAACTTCTCAATTTGATGTAATCCCAACTGTGAATTTTGGCTTTGACTGGCTGCACCCCTGGGTATTTTTCAAGAAGTCTTTTCCTGTGCCTATATCTTGCAGGGTTTCACCAATGCTCTCTAATAATTTGATGGTGTCGGGTTATAGATTTAGGTATTTAATTCATGTTGAGTGGATTTTTGTGTAAGGTGTAAGGTAGGGGTCTTGCTTCATGCTTCTGCACGTGGAAATCCAGTTTTCCCAGTACCATTTATTGAATAGACTGTCATTACTCCAGGAATTGGTTTTGGATACTTGATCAAATATAAGTTGGCTGTAGATGTTTGAATTGATTTCTGGTGTTTCTATTCTGTTCTATTGGTCTATCTATCTGTTTCTTTTCCAAAACCCATGCTATTTTGATTATAACTGCCCTGGAATATGTGCTGAAATCTGGTGTTGTGATGCCTTCGGCTTTGTTTTTGTTGTACAAGATTCCTTTAGCTATTCGAGGTCTCCTGTGCCTCCATATGAAATTCACCATCATTTTTTCCAGATCTGAGAAGAATGTCATGGTATTTTGACTGGAATTGCATATTATCTGTAAATTGCTTTTGGCAGAATGGCCATTTTGATGATGTTGATTCTTCCAATCCATGAGCATGGAAGATTTTTCCATTTGGTGGTATCCTCTTCTATTTCTTTCTTTAAGATTTTGTAAATCTCATCGTAGAGATCTTTAACATCTTTGGTTAGATTTGTTCCAAGGTATTTCATTGTTTTTGTAGCTATTGTGAATGGGATGGATCTTAGAAGTTCTTCCTCAGCCGTGGCATTGCCTGTGTATACAAAGGCTGTTGATTTTTGTGCATTGCTTTTATATCCCACTACAATTCCAAACTCTTCTATGAGTTCCAATAGTCTCTGAGTAGAGTTCTTTGGATCCCCTAAGTAAAGAATCATATCATCTGCAAAGAGGGATTGTTTGACTTCTTCCCTCGCAATTTGTATCCCTTTCATTTCTTTTTCTTGCCTAATAGCTCTGGCTAAAACTTGCAGAACTATATTGAATAACAGTGGTGAGAGTGGGCATCTCTGTCTGGTACCAGATCTCAGTGGGAATGCTTCCAGCCTTTCCCCATTCAATAGGATATTGGCCGTGGGTTTTTCAAAAATTGCTTTGATGTATTGAGGAATGTTCTTTCTATACTCAGTTTGCTTAGAGTTTTCATCATTAAAGGGTGTTGTATTTTATCAAATGTTTTCTCTGCATCTTTTGAGATAATCATATGGTTAATCTTCTGCAGTTTGTTAAGGTGGTGTGTCACATAGATTGCGCTGTGAACATTGAACCATCCCTGCATACCAGGGATAAATCCCACTAGGTCTGGGTGGATGATCTTTCTGATGTGTTGTTGCATTCTATTGGGCAGAATTGTATTGTTCCTCAATGATATTGATCTGTAATATTCTTTTAATGCTGAATCTTTCTCTGGCTTAGGGATTAAGGTGATTTTGGCTTCATAGAAAGAATTGCAATTGTTTTTAGTAGTTTGAGAAAAAAAATTGGAGTTATTTCTTCTTTAAATGTCTGGTAGAATTCAGCAGTGAATCCATCTGGTCCTGGGCTTTCTTTGTTTTGAGGGCCTTTATTACTGATTCTATACCTGTCTCAGTTATGGGTCTGTTTAGGTTTTTTATGTCTTCATGATTCTGTTTAGGTAGGTTGCATGTGTCCAGGAATCTACCCATTTCTTATAGATTACCCTGTTTGCTGGCATACAACTGTTTGTAGTAATTTTATGACACTTTTTATTTCTGTGGTTTCAGTTGTTACATTCCAATTTTTCATCTCTTATTTTATTGATTTGGGTCTTTTCTTTTTGTAGATAGTTGGGCCATTGGGGTGTCAATGTTTTTTATTTTTTCAAAAAACCAACTCTGTTTTGCTGATCTTTTGTAATTTTTTTGTATTCAATTCTGTTGATTTCTTTTCTAATTTAATTATTTATCTTCTCCTACTAGATTTGGCTCTGGTTTGCTGCAGTTCTGCTAGATCCTTGAGATGCATTGAAAGCTCATTTATTTGGTACCTTTCAAATTTCTTGATGTAGGCACCTATTCCTATAAACTTTCCTCTTTTTTTTGACAGACAGAGTGGACAGTGAGAGAGAGAGACAGAGAGAAAGGTCTTCCTTTGCTGTTGGTTCACCCTCCAATGGCCACCGCAGATGGTGTGCTGCAGCCAGCGCGCCGCGCTGATCCAAAGGCAGGAGCCAGGTGCTTCTCCTGGTCTCCTATGGGGTGCAGGGCCCAAGCACTTGGACCATCCTCCACTGCACTCCCCGGCCCAGCAGAGAGCTGGCCTGGAAGAGGGGCAACCGGGACAGAATCCGGCGCCCCAACTGGGACTAGAACCAGGAGTGCCAGCACAGCAAGGCGGAGAATTAGCCTGTTGAGCTAAACCTTTCCTATTAACACTGCTTTTGATGTATCCCATAAGTTTTGATATGTTGTATTGTTATCCTCATTTACTTCCCACAAGTTTTTTTTTCTCTTTTGATTTCTTCTATGACCCAGTGTTCATTCAAGAGCATGCTGTTCAATCTCCATGTTTTTGCATATGCTCTAGTGATTCCTGTGTTGCTAATTTCCAGCTTCAATCCACTGTGGTCTGACGTGCTACAACGTATGCTTCTAATTCTTTAGAATTTGCTGAGACTTGCTTTATGACCTAGTATATGGTCAATCCTAGAGTAGGTTCCATGTACTTCTGAAACGAACGTTTATTCTTTAAGTGTAGGATGAGAAGTTATGTAGGTATCTATTACATCCATTTTGGCTATAGTGTCAATTATATCTGTCCTTTCCTTGTTGATCTTCTGTGTGATTGATCTGTCTATTTCTTAAAGTGGAGTATTGAAGTCCCTCAATACTATTGTATTGGAGTCTAAGTCCCCCATTTAATTCCCTTAACATAACTTTTAAATAAACTGGTGCCCTGTAGTTAGCTGAATTTACATTTATAATAGTTATATCTTCCTGTTGAATTGATTCCTTAATCACTATATAGTGCCCCTCTTTGTCTCTCTTAACAGTTTTCGTGTTAAAGTTTATTTTTTCTGATATGAAGATGGCTATGCCAGCTCTTTTTGGTTTCTGTTGGCATGGAATATCTTTTTCCAACCTTTCATTTTCAGTCCGCAAGCATCTTTGTTGGAAAGATGTGTTTCTTGTAAGCAGCAAATAGATGGGTTTTGTTCCTTAATCCATTCAAGCAGTCTTTTTTTTTTTTTTTACCAGAGAGTTGTGGCCATTAACATTCAATGTGACTATTGAAAGGTAGTGACTTTGCCCTGCCATTTTCCCAAAGATTTTTTTTTATTTAGTAAATATAAATTTCCAAAGTACAGTTTATGGATTACATTGGCTCCCCCCCACCATAATTTCCCTCCCACTGGCACCGCTCACATCCCCTGTTCCCTCTCCCATTCCATTCACATCAAGATTCATTTTCAATTATCTTTATACAGCAGATCGATTCAGTATATATTAAGTAAAGATTTCATCAGTTTGCACCCACACAGAAACATAAAGTGTAAAATACTGTTTCAGTACTAGTTATAGCATTACTTCACATTGGACAACACATTAAGGAAAGATCCCACATGAGAAGTAAGTACACAGTGACTCCTGTTGTTGACAATTTGATACTCTTGTTTATGGCCTCAATAATCTCCCTAGGCTCTAGTCATGAGTTGCCGAGGCTATGGAAGCCTTTAGGGTTCACAGACTTCGATCTTATTCTGACAGGATCATAGTCAAAGTGGAAGTTCTCTCCTCCCTTCAGAGAAAGGTACCTCCGTCTTTGATGGCCCCGTTCTTTCCACTGGGATCTCACTCCCAGAGATCTTTCATTTAGGTCTTCTTTTTTTTTTTCCCCAGAGTGTCTTGGTTTTCCATGCCTAGAATACTCTCATGGGCTATTGAGCCAGATCTGAATGGCTTAAGGGCTGATTCTGAGGCCAGAGTGCTATTTAGTACATCTGCCATTCTATGAGTCTTCTGTGTATCCCTCTTCCCATGCTGGATCGTTCTCTCTCTTTTTTGATTCTATCAGTTAGTATTAGCAGACACTAGTCTGGTTTGTGTGATCCCTTTGACTCTTAGACCTATCAGTGTGATCAATCATGAACTGAAATTGATCACTTGGATTAGTGAGATGGCCTTGGTACATGCCACCTTGATGGGATTGTATTACTTTCAAATTTACTGTATATTTGTGAAAACATCAATTTTCTATTCTATTATTGTTTATAGTCATTATCTATATTCTCATGAACTAAAGTCTTTTCAGTTTTTACTTGTTAAACTTCTTATTTGGTGTATTATTAAACCATTTAACTGTAATATAAATGTAATATATGCTATCTCATAAACTAAAAAAAAAAGACAGAAGAGAAAAAGAAGGAGGATGGGAAGGAGGAAGGGAATAACAGCAATTGTTCTTAGAATTGTATATACAAATCACATTGAATCTGTTAAAAAACAAATAAATATTTAACTAAAAAACTAACCTAATCTAAAAAAAATAAAGAGAAAAAAGATGAATTACTATTGATAAACCATTCAAAGAAAAAGCCTTCATAAAGAGTATAAGTTACATTGATGGTTTTAGTTCCATGTATTTTTATATAAGAAAAATATAAACTCATCATTTTATTAATAAAATCTTGCCAAACAATTTGTATTTACTTTTGTATCTTTAATTGCTGTGATAATTTAATCTACAATAGTGCATCAGGTCCTATAGCAAGTAAAATATACATAAGCTTAATTAAAATTTATATCTTCTCTCAAATTCATGTCAGAAAGAAATTGCCTTTTCATATTTAAAAGTATTCAGGTGTAGATATTTGTCTTAATAACAGTTAAGACTCAGCTTGGGACATCAACATCCAAGTACCCTGTTAGCTTCTGATACAACTTCCTGTTAATACATATCCTCAGAGGCAGCATATGGTGATTCAAATGTCTGGGTCCTGGCTACCCATGTGGGAGACCCAGACTGAGTTCCAGGCTCTCGGCTTTGGCTTAGCCCAGCTATGGTTGGGTGGGATTTTCACTTTGGAGCTGAACAAGCATAAAGAAGATTTTTCACTTTCTCTTTCCCTATTCCTCTCAAGTGAATAAAAATGATTACTACTTAAAATAAAATAATAGCATCTTGGGATTCAAAAAATTGCATGTCAGGATGTCATGTTTAAATAATTAATTTCCATTGATAAATGAAAATTATGATCAATATGTTTCTCTGTGTCATAAAACTAAAATTCCTGACCCTGACAAAAACTGTAGATCTAACTTTATATTTGCTTACATTTGCATATTTAGCATAATGTGCAATATTCATTGAAAATAAACTTCTAAGAAAGTAGTTTGAGGTACATAGCAAAATTGTAAGGAAGGTATATATTTCCCAATTAGATCTTGCCCCTAGATGCGCAAAGATTGTTCTCACTCTCCAAACTTGCCACCATAGTTGTATATTTGTTAGAAATCATAAACATACGCTGACACATCATTAGTACCTAAGTCTATGTTATTCATTTTATGAGTTTGTTCAAATGCAGTTGACACATGTATTCCAACCATAGCATTGTATAGAGTAGTCTCACTTCCCTAAAAATCCTTTTGACTTCACCTGTTCATTCCATCTCCTCCCATCCACCAGTCTTTGTATTGTCTCCATAGTTTTGCCTTTTAAAGATTGTCATATATTTAAAGCATATAGTATGTAGACTTTCAGATTACCTTCACTCACTTAGTAATATGCATTTAATGACCTCCATGATTTCACAGCTTGATAGTTCATTTCTTTGTAGCACCAAATTTTCTAGATAGAGCATAGTTCATTCATTTACCTGCAAGAGGTCTTCTTGATTGTGTCCATGTTTGGGCACTTATAAATAAAGCTGCTGTAAACATTTGTGTAGGGGCCAGTGTTGTGGCACAGCAAATTAGCCTGTGGTTTGTGAAACCTCGTCCCATATTGGAGTGCAGTTTCCAGTCTCTGCTGCTCGGCTTTCAATCCAGCTTCCTGATAACACACCTAAGAAAGCAGAGGGAATTAAACCAAATGCACGACTCCTGCCATCCATATGTAAGACTGGAATGGCTTCTGGTTTTTGTCTCACCAACCTCTAACTGTTATGGGGCCATGAAGGGAGCGAACCAGCAAGTGGAAGACCTCTCTGTCTCTCCACCCCTCCTCTGTGTGTGTGTGTCTCCTTTTCTGTCTTTGTCTCTCTGCCTTTCAAATAAATAAATCTATGAAAAATGTTTCTGCAAGTTTTTAAATGTGGAAATCATTTTTATAATAGGTATATTTTTAAACATAGTTCACTGGACTCTAAATAAGATAATTCTATGTAGTCAGACTAATCACATCAAACTAAAACTCAAATTTAATTTTGACAAGTTTAAAAATACTTTCCTGAGGTTCTACTGTGACGAAGATGCAACTGCAACTTATAGTTTCTGATACTATATCCAATCCTTTAGCTTCCATTTTCCTCACAATAAAAATTATTTTATGAGATAATTCGTATCAAATAGTATGCTTACACATGTATTGCACAGGTAAATTAATTACCACTAAAATAAGCCTAGAATGTAGTAGTCTCTATTGATTTCAGCTTTTTCCTTTAACAACAGTACTTTTAATTATACATAAATATGTAGATATGATATATTTTTCTTCCACTTACTCAAAATTCTTGAACAAAATATTTCCAGAGATTTTAGTTCATCAGTTATATCAACTGATGTGCAATTTGCATCACTTCTTTGCTATTGAAAATAGTAACTAGAAGTCCATGGTAAAAAATGAACTCTTTCTGTGCAATTTTTCTGCTTGTGTTTAAAGATCTTTTATGGTTAATGTTTAATGTGGAACTCCATCGCTACTCAGTATTTATATGGTAATGGCATCATAAGAATTCTGTCTTTACTTAAGTTCAGTTCCACTTACCAACATGCATTTAGCATACAGTTTTGAAAAGGGTCAGTACATATTGATATGCACTTTAGACTTTACAGTGAATGATGACAGCATAGAAAGCATATACCTTTTTAAAGTGAAATCAACTATTGTCTTTCAGAGATCTGAAGGAAAAATGAGTTACACTGAGAGGACAATGTTATTTGGTTTACCCAATGTTAGCAGTGACTATTATTTTTCTTTAAACATAATATGCTATACTTATACTTCCAAATACAAAATAGAAAACAAATATGGAATTTACATTCTTGAAAGTCTATTTCACTTTTTTTTGGTTTTATAGAAATGGATGACCCCAGTGTTTGGTTAAAAAAAATAGCTCCTGTTTCCAAGGTAACCAATCTAAATTAATAGCAGCATTATAGAACTTCATGTTCAAGATAGAATGTAAAAGGTTCAAGCTGTAGTTCAGGAATGAAAGCCAAATTATAATGTTTTAGGATTTTTTATTTCAAAACACATTTAAATTTTAAAATTTTAGAATGTAAATTTTAATTTGAGTAAGGAGGTAATCTTTCTTTGTTTAAGATCAGTTTCTGGTACAAATTCAGATCACAAGAAATGCTAATGGTTTCATTCAGTAATTTCATTATCTGTGCAACAAAAGGCAAAACAAGCATACAGAAAACTACCACAACTCATGGTCCTTACAAATCATATGCTATTCTCTTACTGTTATGAATGTACTTCTAATATTTTAGTGGCAGAATGTCAAAGTTAATAAGTGGTTGGATCTGAGGTCTTATCACGTTATTTCTCTTTCTAGAGCCTGAAATCTTAGGCTTTATGCCATAAAACCTTGCAGAATGTAGTGGAGAAAAGAATAGTAAGAATTTACAGAGAGGTCAGAAGTGATCCAGTAGGATTGCTACCTATCAGTGCATCATTGCAGAGAAAACACTTTACCATTTCTGAGTCACAGTAAGAAAACAAAGGAGATGAAAGTTAAAATAGATGAACATAGTAGGGAATTAAGACTATATAATTGCAACTGTATTAGCTGTTCTCCAGCTAGGAACAAGTCCCAGAGTAATTATGGACAATATTTAATGCACACTTTTGTTATAATACATATGTCTATATATTTTAATGTATGATGTCATATAGAAATCCATACATGCAAAATGCATTTAGCCTTAATAAAATAGTTTTGTATGTGAAGGTGCATATGTACATGTACATGCCTGTATATATGGGTGTGTATAACTAAAAGATTTAAACAATAAAATTTCTTTTATATAATGACTAACATATTTGCACACAAAATTATTAATATAAAATTAACAAAGTATTACTTAACATAATATATATTGATATGTTTAGGTGCCAGTGCTGTGGTGTACCAGATAAAGCTGCCATCTGCAGTGCTGGCACCCCATAGAGGCACTTGTTCAAGTCATGGCTGCTTCTCTTCTGATCTAGCTCTCTGCTATGGCCTGGGAAAGTAGTAGAAGATGGCCCAAGTGCTTGGGGCCATGAACCTGCAAGGGAGACCTGGGGGAACCTCCTTGCTCCTGGCTTCAGATCAGCCCAGCTCTGGCCATTGTGGCCATTTGGGGAGTGAAACAGCAGATGGAATATCTCTCACTCTCTCTCTGAGTCTTACCTCTCTGTAACTCCGACTTTCAAATAAATAAATCTTTTTAAAAAGTTTTAATATGTTTGAAACACATTGAACCAGTTCATTTAATTCGCCACTATGTCCTTGTCATATATGTAAGACATGTTTATATTTTTGGAAGAGTGGAAGTGGAGTAGGTTGACTAGTTATACAGTTAATATGTTGATTGTGTATCACTATATAAATCCATTTTTAAAATTCTAAAATTAACATGAGCACCTGTGGATCATATTGGCTGGGTTAGCAGATCATTTCAAGGGAGATATTAAGAGAGCCTTGGCCATTGTTAGAGAAACTGGTGCTGTCTTATCTACAGTGTCATCCTAAGCTTCAGGCACCATCTTAGGCTCTGTCCCAGTTGCCATCTTGTACAATAAGTTTCAGTTTCTCTAAGATAAGTCTCAGTTGCCTTAGTCCAGACAGGTGTACCAGAAATCAGGTGCCTATATGGCTCAATTTGGTCCATATGCATTGCCCTCACCCCTCCCAATGCAACTTACTTTTCTTACTTCCTTATCTCTGTTAAGCTATATATCTATCACCTGTTCTCCTCTATAGGCTGCTGTTTCTCTTGTGCACGGAGAGACAGCTTTGTTGGCAGGCAACAAACTGTTCTTTTACTCCAGTGTTTGGTGTGTTTTTTGGTGTCCTTTCATAAGTGCCGTGACTTGGATCCAGGCTCTCGCTTCAACTTTGCTCTTCCTTCAGGGGTCTGAGCTGCTTCAAGATCCCGGATTCTTGCCAACAAAACATACCCCTAGACCTCCTTCTTTGCCACAAAGTGATCTGTGATCTCCATCGACACACAGGTCCTTCAAAATTCTGAGGTTGGATGGAGTGGGTGGAGGATTCTTTCACTGTGACTTTCTATGGGTCATGATTCTAGGTGACTTCACCCAAAGTCCTGGTATCAGGCACTATGATTCCTAAGGCCTCGTGCCTCTCTACAGACTTTGTGTCCTGAACAAGAGCTGGTGTGGGTGAAGTCTCAATCCCCTGTTTCCCTTCTATGAACTTTATGCCCAAGACTCCTGTGGTTGTGGGAGACGAACAACACTCTCTGGCCCCTTACTCTCTTCATCAGACTGTCTTGATCTCAGGTATGCCTACTATCCACTTGTTCAACCTCGACAAGTCACCATGAGAGATTTCTCATACCATGAACCATCCAAATCTCTCATCATTTGTCTTTTAAATTATCTTGTTCCTCTCTGATTGTTTCTGGGTCTCAAATGCTGTTGCCTCATATTTTACTACTTTTCTCTCAAGACGACTCTGAACACCTCACTCCCACTTTAAGCTATCACCATAGATAATGGATTCCAAACTTCTCCCTTCTAGTCAGACCACCCTATGAAGCCAAAAAGGGATCCCTCCAATAGCCGCTAATAACCTCAGTCACCTCCTAATATTATAAGCTCTAATAGTGTATTCAACAGACCCCTGCCTTACTCTTATGAGATATCACATGGCCCTTCCACACCTGTGTCACCGAAAACTAAGAAACATCCTTGGGAATTCTTGGCCATCAAATCAGTCCCTCTTTTGCTCTTGTAGCCTATCTCTCAAAAACACTAGATCCAACAGTTGAGGGCTGAATGCCCTGTTTATGGATTACAACCTCAGCCACAGTTTTCATACAAAAAATTGACTGTCAGGTCAGCACTTACTGCCCTCTCTTCTCATCACCTGTCAGAGCTTCTAACCTATAAAGGCCTCTAGTCTCTTCTGCCATCCTGCATTCTAGCCCTCAATGTGGCACTAATTGAAGACCCTACCCTCACTTTTAAACCCTGTCCTCTCCTAATATCAGTTGCTCTTCTTCCCCCTTTCTTATCATCTTTAGATCTTTCTCACTCCTGCATTGAGACCATTGAACACCTATTACTCCATCCCTCAAGCATTCAGGAAGGTCCCCTCATCAACCCCACCCTGTTATGTGTTACAGATGGCAGCTCTAACTATCATCAAAGGATCAAAAAAGGCAGGATATTCTGTGGTGTTGACCATCAGCACAATCAATACTGGACCGCTCCCTCCTAACACCATAAAACAACAGGCTGAACTTTATTCCCTAACACATGCCTTCATGCTGGCAAAAATAAATCTATCACATTTTATACTCCCTCCAAATATGCATTCCACATCCTCTTGTCCTTCTTGGTGGTCTGCAAAGAGGCTTTCTCACCACAAAATGAAAAGCCATCTCCAATGCAACTTCAATAAGTTCTCTCTTAAAAGAAGGGAGATACACAGCAGACTCATAGAATGGCAGATGTCCTAAACAGCACTCTGGCCTCAGAATCAGCCCTTAAGGCATTCAGATCTGGCTCAAGAGTCCATGAGAATATTTTAGGCATGGAAAGCCAAGACACTCTGGAAAAAAAGAAGACCTAAATGAAAGATCTCTGCGAGTGAGATCCCAGTTGAACGAATGGGGCCACCAAAGAAGGAGGTACCTTTCTCTGAAGGGAGGAGAGAACCTCCACTTTGACTATGACCCTGTCGGAATAAGATTGAAGTCGGCGAACCCTAATGGCTTCCATAGCCTTGTAAACTCATGACTAGAGCCTAGGGAGATTACTGACGCCATAAACAAGAGTGTCAAATTGTTAAATCAACTTCAGGAGTCACTGTGTACTTAAGTCTCATGTGGGATCTGTCCTTAATGTGTTGTCCAATGTGAAGTAATGCTATAACTAGCACTGAAACAGTATTTTACACTTTGTGTTTCTGTGTGGGTGCAAACTGATGAAATCTTTACTTAGTTTATACTGAATCGATCTTCTGTATATAGGTAATTAAAAATGAAAAAAAAATCTTGGTGTTAAATTGGAAATTGCATAGAAAATTAATGAATTTAAAAAAATATATCATGTAGGATCTCTGTCCTTAATGTGCTATACATTTTGAATTAATACTATAACTAGTACTCCAACAGTATTTTTCACTTTGTGTTGCTATGTGAGGCAAACTGTTGAAATCTTTACTTAATATATAGTAAACTGATCTTCTGTATGTAAAGAGAATTGAAAATGAATCTTGATGTGAAGCAAGGGGAGAGGGAGTGGGAAAGGGGAGGGTTGCGGGTGGGAGGGAAGTTATGGGGGGGCAAGCCATTGTAATCTATAAGCTGTATTTTGGAAATTTATATTCTTTAAATAAAAGCGTTATAAAAAAAGAAGAAAAAAGTGGCTTGTCTACTAAAACTAATTGGAATCGTCCACTGCAAAGTTCATCAGGCTGATAACTCCATTGTCACCTCTGGTAACAATAAGGCAGATCAAGCAGTCCACCAGGCAGCAATGTCTCCCTTCTGTTCCAGATCATCTGTTGCTCCATGCACTATGCTGGCAAGTTACTCTCAAGACCAACAACCCCAACAGCCTTCCACCCAGGCCATTATATTTTATCTCCATCATTTCTTTCTTCCCAACATCCCTTCCTTACTATCATTTGTCAAGTAATCTCTCCCTTTGTGCCACAAGATACCAAGTATCATTAACAACTCACTTCTTCATGTTCTATATGTCAGCAAGTGAATCCTAATTCTAGTCTCTGTCCTTCACTCTTCCATTTTCATCCAGCCAGAGGACACCTACCAGCAAACTGACTTCACCCATATGCCCTGAATATGACATTTTCAGCATCTCTTGGTGCTGGTGGATACCATCTCTAGATCTAGAGGCCTTCCTGACAGTACATTTGTTAATCAAATGAGCATTAACAGTATCCAATATCCTTTTTTAAAAAAAATATTTATTTATTTGTTTATTTGAAAGTCAGAGATACACAGAGAGAGGAGAGGCAAAGAGAGAGAACGAGGTCTTCCATCTGATGATTCACTCCCCAGTTGACTGCAATGGCTAGAGCTGCACTAATCTGAAGCTAAGAGCCAGGAGCTTCTTCTGGGTCTCCCACACAGGTACAGGGGTCTAAGTCCCTGGGCCATCTTCAACTGCTTTCCCAGGCCATAACAGAGAGCTAGATCAGAGGTGGAACAGCTGGGTCTCGAACCAATGCCCTTATAGGATTCCTGCACTTCAGGCCAGAGTATTAACCTGCTGCACCACAGCGCAGGACACAGTATCCAACATCATATTTAAGGAGATCATCCTCAGATTTTGGCCCAAGCATCCCTCTAGTCAGAAGTGATTTTGAATTTGCATCACAAATAACTCAACTACTGGATAACACACTCAACTTCCCATGGCATTTCCATATTCTTTATCACCCCCAGTCCTCAGGAAAACTGGAAGGGACAAATTGCACACTAAAAATACTCTAACCAAACTCTCCCTTGAGCTTCATCTGTGCTTAATGAACCTGCCTCCAGAAAACAGTGACCCCAAGCCACCTGCCTTTTCCAACACCGGATAAATGTTCATCCACTACCAACTCTTCCTACAACTTCTGTGGGAGGAATATCAAACACCCTCCTTGCTCATCTACCCCTCCTGGCTCCTTTCATATATTGAAGATTTACATCTCCAGGGAACTTTCTGATTTTTCACTCCATTTGAGATCTACACTTTTCCCTATCTCCTCTTACTATCTCATTCCTCTTCCACATGCCAAGATGAAACTTCTGGTGGCTTCCTCACTCCCTTTTCCATATATCATGGTAAATTTCCTGATAATCTCATACCTTCTGCTCTTTTGTGTCTGTATTGCATCCAAACTGGCCCAAATACTATATTATACATGGCAATTTCAGATTTATACCGCTTCCACTCCTGTTCAATTATTTAACTCTACCTTCTGCCCCACCACAAGCTGTGCAGCCCCATCACTCTGTACTTAGATTTCATTCAGGCCTGCTCACATAATTGTGTTGACTGGACTAGATATACTTTATCTCAACTGGAAAGAAACACATATTAATTCTGCCTAACCAAGGATAACATAGGCTCATGTATTGATGCTTACTGGAAAGGTTGTTCATCATGGTCCTGTAAGTACTACTAAACCCACCATAGGTATGGCCTCTGGGGAAAACAACTCTCTAAGGTCTTGCCCCAAGATGAAGACACTCTATGTTGGACATTACAGGCACAACCCTTCTTGACTTTCGCTATAACTGACCCCTACCATCAGGTTTGCCAAGGTGGATTCAAGGAATCCACCGCTTTATATATGGTCTCCAATATGGAAGATCCCCAGAGAACCATAAAAATTATCAGGGCCTACACTCATCTTCTGAGAACTCCCATAGATATGGTGGTTGATATAGTAAAGGAGTCTTCTAAATGCCTGTCCCAACTATTAATGCAGTCACACCCCCATTAACGTGGTTACAGCTCATCAATCTGTCCTTCACCTTCCTTTATCAGCTATCCAATTCTACTTTACTCTCTGCACTTTATCAACAAAAATACTTTGTATGTGCTCCCCTTCAGGAACCTCCCATCATGGCGACTTTACTCACTAATGTTTCTGCTTATACAAACTCCTGTACCCCGAGTCCTCAGAAAATTGTCAGTCACTTTCCTCTACATTCTGGAGGACAAGCTGCGTTGTGTTGGGTTACCAACATAAAAGAACAATCCAATGAGCTATGTCACATAACATCCCTGTGTTACTAATACGACTGTCATCTCCACTGCTTACTTCCCTAGCTCACCTGGAGCCTCGTTTCTGTGTGAACATACCTTACACACATCTATCAACAGTCCTGGTCCATGTTTATTGGTGTTTTCTTCCCCCACTTAACATTACATGCCTACTCAGAGTTCTTTTTACAGGCCAATCCCTATACCTGCAAGAGACCAGCGATCTTTCTTCCAGTCTTTGTTGGAATTAGCTTTGCAGCTTCCCTCTCTTCAGTGGTGATCTCAGGAACTGCTCTAGACCACAGTGTTACCTCTTAATGGGCTCCAAGAGCAACTACAACAACTATAAGAGGAGGTCACCAGGTCTATTGAGACTTCTGCAGATGCTATTCAGGGTCTTCAAAATCAGATCACCTCACTAGCAGATGTAGTACTATAAAATAGATGAGCTCTGGTCCTTACAACAGCTGAAAAAGGAGAAACTTGTGTTTTTCTGGGAAAACAATGTTGCTATAATATTAATTGGGCCAGGTAGAACAAGATGTTAAAATGCTCCAACAAATTGCTGCATCTATTAAACAACCTGCCTTAGGGTTGGAAGAACCCCTGCTGCCTCCCTCCCTAGGAAGCCCTCTCATCTCTAGGTTATGCTGATTCTAGGACCCTGGCTTTTATACTACCTTGGCTGTTTAACTGTATACAGGAGGGGGTAATGGAATGAACCAAAGCCTTCACCAACCATGTGGTCAACCAAATGCTACCACAGGGATATACCCAGCTCCCTACCCAGGAGATTGTGGCTTGAGATGGCATGGCAACAAAAAGTAATTCTTTGCCCCATGCCTTCAGGAAGCAGCTCCATAAAACAGATTATCATCCCTTCACCCTTCCTGGGTTTTGGGGCCAGTGTAATCCTGTATCTTGTTGGCTTTACAAAAAACAAAACAAGGGGAATGTTAGTGAAACCAATGCCATCTTATCTGAAGCATCATCTTAAGCCTTGGGCACTGTTAGGTTCTGGCCCAGTTACCATCTTGTATAATAATTTTCAGTTTCTCTCAGATGAATTTCAGTTTCCTAAGTCCAGCCTGGTTTACCAGAAATCAGGTGATCATTTTAACAATTCCTAAGGACCTTGGTGTAATGAGTCAATAGTACATTTATTTTCTGTGTCTAAGTATGAGACTCAAACAAAACTGAATTAACAAATGAAAAACTTAATCGCAAGTAGAGACTTAAAGGAACTAGTTCCGTTCCTTTTACTTTAAGCTATAATAATTTGATACACACAGTCAGGCAGGGCTATAATTTGCCCAAGGAGTGTTAAAAGCATTTGCAATAACAGATTAATTCTCATTCTCAAATAAACTACTATTCAACCATCATTTTATAATACATTTTTTTCTTAGTTCCCATGTCTATGTTTTCTTTCTAAAGGTAAATTAAAGTCTTCCTAATGCATGCTTCAAATAGTGCCAATTGTCTATTATGTTTGATTTAGACTAATGGTTAATTTGAATCAATATAATGGTTTTATAATTTTACATTTTAGAACAATTTTCCTTTCATATTTATAAAGCAAGACATATATTTAGCCCATTTTTGTTAACTTTCAATAATGTGTATAAAGAAAATTTGTTTCTCTAAACTTGGTCATCAGAGGTTGCAGCTTTGGATCTTATCTTTCTTTACTTTATCCACAGGTATCTATCTACATGTTGTGTAAAAATAGTGGAGGACTGCTCAAGTGATTAGGCCCCTGCACCCACATGGGAGACCCAGATGGAGCTCTTGGCTCCTGACTTTGAACTGGCCCAGGCTGGACCATCACAGCCACTTGGGGTGTCAATCAACAGATGGATGATCTCTCTCTTTGTCTCTGCCTCTGTCACTCTGCCCTTCAAATTAATAAAATAATATTTTAAAAAAGACATCTTAAGAAAACCAAAATATAATTATATGCTACCTATAAGAGATGTATCCAAAGAAAAATATTTGGAAATTTTGCAAATGAAATATATACCAGGATAATACAAACTGAGAGAAAGCAGAAGAAATATTCATAACACATAAAGTGAAATAAAGACAAAGGCCATAAAATGAGAAAAGAAAGATAGATTGTTTATAAGGGGTATAATTTAGTGAATATAACATTATTATATTCAGTGGCATCCATCTTCTTTCAGAAAAAATTACTATGCTTCTATGTCAACTGGTATACTATTGTGCTTATCCAATGTGATGTACCCGCAGGAAGGTAAGATACGAAGAGTGATTGGAGAGTCCAGATTTCCAGTAATGTGCATGGAAGAGCAGCAGATCATGGGCCACGTAGAAGACGTTATGGAGTTCCAGAGTCATGACTTCCTCTTGGCCTGTCTCCTCTTCCTCTCCGCAGCTCTGACTCTCAAGCAAATAAATAAATATTTAAACAAAGGAGGTAGAAAAAGTGTGACCATTTGGGGAGTGACCAACAAATGAAAGACCTCTCTTCCTTTCTCTCTCTCTCTCTCCCTTCTCTCCCACCCTCCTTCTTTCTCTCCCTCTGCTCTCCCACCCTTACCTCTCTCTCTTCCTCCTTCTATCCCACCCTTCTCACTCTCTCTTTCTCTCCATCAAATAACAAATAAAAAGAAATAGATCTTAAAAAAAAGAGAGGGATTGGAACTTTTTTCCTTCATTCTCTGTTTTATAACAAGTTTAGACAGTGGCTGAAAATGCTTGACTGTTTATTATTACAATGGGGGTAATCAATGTTTCCAGCTCTCCGTACATTACCAAAATATAATTTCCCATATAATCACTTTATTTTTTATAACGCTTTTATTTAAAGAATATAAATTTCCAAAATACAGCTTATAGATTACAATGGCTTCCCCCCCCATAACATATAATCACTTTATGACAATGCCCTCCAATGACTTCTAGTATAACAATGTTCAGACATTCCTCCTTGTCTGTGTTTACTCACTTTTTCTTCAACTGTTTTTTTAAAGATTTATTAATTTGAAAGACAAAGTTACAGAGAGGTAGAGACAGAGAGTGGTCTTCCATCAACTCCCCAGATGGCTGCAACAGCAGAAGCTGCACAGATCCAAAGCCAGGAGCCAGGAGCTTCTTCTGGGTCCCCCACGTGGGTGCAGGGGCCCAAAGAATTGGGCCATCTTCTACTGCAATCCCAGGCCACAGCAGAGAGCTGGATTGGAAGAGGAGCAGCCGGGATTAGAACCAGCGCCCATATGGGATGTCGACGCTTCAGGCCAGAGCTTTAACTTGTTGCACCACACCAGTCCCTTTTCAAATGTTTTTAACTGAATCCATTTATGTGCTCTTCAGGGACGTCACATTAGCTCTTTTTCTACCTCGGCTAGTTTTCCACCACCTCCTCTTATTTATGTATGTATGTATTTGAAAATCAAAGTTAGAGAGAGAGAGAGAGAGAGAGAGAGAGAGAGAGAGAGAGAGAGATCTTCCATCCACTGGTTCACTCCCTAGATGTCTGCAACAACCAGGACTGGCCAGACTGAGGCTGGGAGTCAGGAGTTTCATCCAGGTCTCCCGTGTGGGTGGCAAGGGCTCAGTCAGTTGGGCTATCTTCCACTGCTTTTCCCCAGCCATTAGCAGGGAGCTAGACCAGAGGTGGAGCAGCAGGGACATAATTGGATGCCCAAATGGGATGCTGGTGTAACAGGCAGAGGCTTTACCTGCAGTGCTACAATGCTGACCCCAGCCGCTTCTTCTCTAGTCGTTTTTATAACTGACTCTCCTTGATTCCTTATGTTTCAAGTCATGTCACTTTCTCAGGATGGTGTTTCCCGATCCTTCCATATATAGAAGCAGCTCAGGGTAAACGTTTGCCCTTAGGGTTAAGGTATCTACATGCCCTATTAGAGTGCCTGGGCTTAAGATTAGCTACATTTTCAATTCCAGGTTCCTGCTAATGCACACCCTTGGAGGCTGCGGTGATAATCCATGTGGCTGGTTTCCTGCCACTCACAGAAGAGACCCAGATTGAGTTCCTAGCTCCTGGCTTCAGTCTGGCCCAACCCCAGCCACTGGGGACCTTTGGGGAATGAACCAGCAGAAGAGAACTCTCTCTCTATTGTCTCTCTCTGTCTTTTATAATAATAGTAATAGTAATAATTATTATAGTACATAGAGATAAAAAAGCATATATTCTTGTCCCTTTCTAGTACATTTAGCTGATTTTTCCCCTTACCGCTCATTGTTTATTTCCTTCCTTTTTGTTTTATGCCTCCATTTTTTTTGTTTGTGTCTCATCATCTCCCACAAGAGAATAGTTCATGTTATTAGAGTCCTTGAGTTTCTTATTGATTATTTAAATTTCTATTTCCTAAAATATAGTGTTTACCATGTCATCACTTATCAAAAATACCACAGGTTCTACTTATTTGTGGAAGCTAAAATTGCTGATCACATACAAGTAAGCTATAAAATAGAGGTCATTAGAAATTAGGAAGGAGAAGGGGGAAAACAAGGGGGGGGTAACGGGTATCAAGAAGCAGTTACGAGGAGAAGTAGTACTATTGTTACATAACACACTAGAGCAACCATGGTTTAGAACACTTAATTATACATTTGAAAACAACCAGAGAAAGAGAATTTGATTACTCTCAGTACATAGAATTATATTTAAGAAGTCTGAAATGGTAATTTGCCTGATTTTATCATTTTACATCACATGCTTGTATTGAATTATAACAGTATACCTTGTAAATAAGTACAAATATTAGGCACATTTAAAAATAAAATATTTAAAATGTAATATAGCTTCGGGATTCAAGTAAATAAAGTATTTGAAGAAAAGCAATTATTCCCAATCTGTGCTTACCTTTTATGGATAAACTAGTCAAGTGCTGGCTGTTTTAGGAGCTTCAGAAACCATTCATCTTCTTAGTTTCTGACAGTGATTCTCCTGTAAGTGGCAAAGTGTACAAGAATCTGTAGGCTAAATTACAGCTGAAAAGATAGGAAATTAGCTAGTGATATAAACAAGTTAGCATTATTTATATTCAAAACTTTGCGACTATGCAGACATGACTTGTATGCCTAGAAAAACAGCATTGTTACCTAATTTTAATAAAAAGAATATAATTTTAGAATTCATTAATAATTGTATTCACTGAATTTTTCTTTCTATTCTAATTACAATATTTCCAAATTATATATAGATTTTGGATTGCATTATTAAAGTGAATTTTCTGGTTATAAATGTGAAAAAAGTCTTAAAATTCTCTTTCACAGGAGAAGTAATGAGTAGAATTAAAAATAGTTCTTTGTGCTGGGTCCAGACTTTACAGAGATGAATTAATCTCTTTGCTATCTAGTCCCTGAGCTCCATTTAAAATGATCAAATGTACTTATGATCACAGAAAGTCTCCAATGAAGTTTTGTAGTCCAACAGTGCACAAAATCAGCATTTTTTTCAATTAATCTAAAAGGCTAAGTGGCTGCACAAATTTGTCTAGTAAGAGATTACTGAATTAATAAGAAATCTGGTCTCTAGTGATGAAGCCAGATCAGTGATGATATTAACTTCTTTTTTTTTCCTTTTTCATGTCCTTGCATTGTGAATTGAATAATAAGTGAATTGTATCTAAATAAGCAGATGTATTTGCATTAGGAAATTAAAAAAAACTAGAATTTATCTGAGTAATATTTTTATTTTCTCTCATCTAGAGTATTCTTAAAATATTGATTGTGCCTCTACACACTTTCTTAAATAGACTTTAGGAAATACATCTCAGGGTTTGGCACATAGGTGTACCAAGGCTCCATTGACTCTATTCTCACAGCAGATCAGCACAGTTCTAACTGTACATGCATGGTTTGCAAACTTAGAAGAACATTTTAAGGATTCCACATTAAATGTGAAATTAGAAGAATTTATACATAGTGCTAATGTAGTCCCTGCAATGTGCCAATAATTTATATTCATATAGGAGATTAAAATACCAATGCCCTGAATAACTACTGCCTTTCAGAAAGTAGTACTTGCAGTACAGTACTTTTATTTTGTCAGTCTTGTTTGACCAAGTCATAAAACTCACAGGCAGATTTTTTATTATGTGCAACCATTAGCAACCCACAGGTCTCTATCCTGAATCCTCATTTTTCTTCGACTTTGTTCTCACTGTATCCAGAAATTTTTCTTTATCAAGTGATTTTCACATTTCTATTTCTACGCTTCTTATTACTCATCATTTTACTTTATATTAAATCAGTAACACCCATACACAAAGATTGAAGTAACCCAGCAGGAAGTACAGGAGTCTCAGCAGTTAGCTATACACACTTGTCTCCTAGTAAAAAGACAATGAAGTAATTCTAGCAGCAGAAAGCCATTCAGCTCTTGGAATGAGAACCATCAACGGGAAGTTACAGTACAGATTGGAAATTTCTGAGGACACATAGGTTATGAAGTCATTTTTGAGAGCTTTTTTTTTTTTTTTAAAGAGGAGTTTATTTCAAGACGTTGGTATCTTGGGAAAAGAGATACCTCTTGATCAAAAGTATGTTATTTCTGTTCAACAAACCAGCAAGAGAATTCTTTTAAAAGACAAGGGTAGCTGCAGATGGAAGTTAGAAATTCATGACTTGAACCAATCACATGTCCTTGAGAGAACTTTGAGAGGTTCTGAGCCATTCAGAACATCTGGATATGGAATTAATATATTTTGTGGGGAAGTGAATAATGAGATAGAACTAAGGAGAAGATAATGTACTTGAGACTGCAAGAGAATCACTAGTTTTTAAATAAGAAGATAATTTATAGACTAAGCAAATAGATTAAAATATTTGGCAAGGAGCAATTTAGTTTCCAACGAAGGAGTAAAATGATAAATTTGATTTAATCTAATTAGAGACTGAATTTATGCTTTTCTGATTCAAAACTCCTCAAATTCCATATACAATCAGTGATTGATCAATGAATATAATGTTCACACAGTTATTTCAGCTCATATGTTTCTCTATACTTTTAACTGTGACAATTACAACACGCCTCTCTGATGAATTATTTTCAAACCACTGAAGACTTGTCCTAAGCCACTCAAGTGGAATTGTGCAGCAGTTTTTTTGACATTACAATAATATATTTATAGCACTTAGTACCTGGTCTCTTGCAATGGTGATCTCAGCTAGAAGAGAGTGAAAGGAAGGCAGCTAAAATAAGTTTAGACCAGAGTTGGAGTTAAGTAGCCCAGGTCAGGAATTAAGAATGTTTTCTAAAAGACTCAAAAATTTATGCAAGTATTGCTGAGACTTTGTATTATTACTATGAAAGAAAACAACCATACAACAAACATGGAAATGAAGGGAAGGGCTTTGTTTGCATTTTGTTTTTTAAATTTTCTCTCTTAGAAACTTATGTCAGTCATGTTTTATTTATTTTTTTTCTGTGTTCTCTAGATCAAGTTATGTACTAGAGAAGGCTTAGTTTCAGGAAGATGAAGATACTGAAATTCTTCTCAGTACAATGAGATATTGTGCATTCATGTGCTATTTCAGAATTGTTAAACAAATCAAAGAAAATTGAGCCACCACAAATATCTAAGAATTTGATCTTGTATAGGGCAGGAAAGTGTTAGTGAGAGATCAGTTAAGCAAACCAGAAGCTGCAATAGCAATTTTAACAGAAAACATTTCATGTATGAAAATGATTACATATATATTTGGTGACATTAAAAGAAAAATGCAAAGCAATGAAGGAAGCTGAGATAATAATTGATGATATGGGGTTGCCATTAAAGACAGAGAAAAGGGGGAAGTGCAGGGTTCTCAAAAGTAGAGGTGCAGCATAGATCTATTTGAGAACCAGTTATTTTAAGATGAAGTGGATTGGGAAGATGGGGTCTTTTAAGCTATAACTCAGAGCTCAGTGCAAGGAATTCCATTTTTGACTGCTCATAGAAAAGGTCCCTCTCGGAATCAGGGCTGAGATCTCTCAGGAAATGCTACCATCTGATGGTGCTCGTGTCAGCTGGTATGGAATAGGAGTCTGAGCCTGTGAAACAAAAGTCAACCTAGTCTTGGTAACTGTCCATGAGAAGGAGGTGAAGTTAATGACGCAGATATAGAAGAAGCAAGATCGTTGATCATTGTTGAAGTTACTCTAGGAAGAAAACAGGGAAAGCGAAATAAACAGCAACTGCCTTCTAGTCCCTCCAATGCCTGTATTGGAATATCCTAAGAATCCACAGGACAAAGAATTGGAGATTACAGAGTCTCCACACCAGCACCAAAAAAATATAGAAGCATAGTTTTAAATGGACCAATCAAATGGCTTCACAGTAAGCACACACAAGATACGTAACTTCAGACCCTAGTGAGGACTCTTAACTTGAGAAAATTTCCATACTTTATGGTTCAATGTATGACAAAGCAAAGACAACATATGCTTTTATAGATACAGAGCAACTAGGTTAAGCATTGATAATTAAGCACTCAATTACCTAATAATTGACTTATAGAACATTAGTATGAGCTATTTCATATGCTCATCTTTATAACCTGCTCTTCCTGCCGGGAGTGGGTGTTGGAGAGGAATGTAGCAGGTGAATAATGAAATCTGAGGACTAACACTGTGGCATGGTCAGAATGGCCATAGAGTGTGTGCTACTCCTCCCATTGCGAGGGACAGTGAATTATCCCCCTTAGAATCTGTATCGGCCTTAATTATTTTATTAGTCAATTACAGCAACTTTCTGTGACATCCGAAGCCAAGGAAAAAACAATCTAGTGAGCTTCCATTCATATTTTAGAACACTCAAGGATCTCTAAGCTGCCATGGGAGAAATCTGACAGCAACACTATTGGCAGTTCTTGCAGGTACTCTGATGACAGTCTCAGTTGAGCCCAGCTTTCCAACTACTCCTTCCAAGGGACAAAATTCATAAGTCAGACTATACTTTTATACTCCAGATCATACGTTCTGCCAAATGAAAACCATTGTGTTCATATGTGGAATGAAGAAGAAACAACTTCCCTGAATTAATGACCCATGAATGTATCAGGTCTAATAAAATCATGATTGCTTGATGTTACTAAGTTTTGGGTTTGTTAACCACTGATAGTGAAAGAGATATATGTAGATGTCAAAAATACAAAAAAAAATTCAATGAGTTTTCTTGAGGTAACATGAAAATAGAGCAGTAGTGTTTTCATTTTACTTTATTCTTAAAAGCATAGGACAGTTAGTAAAATGAATGAAGAGAATAAAGATCAATAAAATACAAACATACAAACTAAAAGAAAAATAAATACAGGCTTGCAATGTGGCGCAGCATGTTAAGCCGCTATCTGCAGTGCCAGTATATCACTTGTGTGCCAGTTCAAATTCTGGTTGCTACACTTCTGATCCAGCTCCATGTTACTATGCCTGGGAATGCAGCATAAGATGGCCCAAGTCCTTGGGCCCTTGCATCCGTGTGGGAGATCTGTGGGAAGCTCCTGACTTCGGATTGGCCCAACTCCAGCTGTTGTGGCCATTTGGCAAGTGAGTCATTGTATGGAAGACCTCTCTCTCTTTCTTTCCTCTCTTCTTTTCTCTCCCTGTATATCTCAGACTTTCAAATAAATAAAGAAAATAAATATTTTACAAAAAAATACATAAACAAAATAAAATAAAATATGTCTACAAGCGACTATTCAACCCAGTGGTAAAAAGGAAAGGAATCAATGATAATCCATATCAGAAAATCTGGGTGTGATTCCCAGCTCCAGCTCCCGAATCCAGCTTCCTAAGATTCTATAATGTACAAGATAGAAATGCTAGATTACTTTCAGAGGATCTCCAGTTAGACTCATACCAGACTTCTCATCAGAAACCCCACAGGCTAGGAGAAAATGATGGGATATATTCCAAGTCTTAAGGGTAAAAACTGTCAATCCATTATACTATACCCTGCAAAGCTCTCATTTATAAATGAAGGTGAAATAAAGACCTTAACAAACAGAAATTGAAAGAAATTGTCATCATTCATCCAGTCTTACAAAAGACGCTGAAGGATGTGCCACACACAGAAACATAGTCATCACTATGAAAGAAGGTGAAGAAAGAAAATCTCCCAGCAAAATACAAAAGAAATCCAAAGTAATAGAAATATTTATGGAAAAATGACACGTCTAAGTTTTACTTATCAATATTCACCTTGCATGTAAAGGGCCTCAACTCTAATTAAAAGATTACAGAATGGCTGAATAGAAAAAAAATCTATTTGCTGCCTAAGAAACTCATCTCACCAACAAAGGTACACATAGACTGAAAGTGAAAGGGTGGAAAAAATATGTTCCATGCAAACAGAAAGCAAAAAAATAATCTGGTGTAGCAATACTCATATCAGACAAAATAGACTTTAACACAAAAACTGTTAAGAAAAATGAGGAAAGGCACTATGCAATTATTAAGGGATCAGTTCTACTGGAAGATGTTATCATAGCAAATATATATGCACCTAATTAGAGGGCATTTGGCTATTTAAAAGAAACATTAAAGGATCTAGAGACCTGTACTCGCATGCAATAGTAATGAGGAACTTCAATACCCCACTTTGAGCAATAGGCAGATCAACCAGAAAGAAAATCAGCAAGGAAATAGCAGAGGAAATTGATTATAGACCAAATGGATTTAAAGGATATCCCCATAACATTGCTTCCTACAGTTAAAGAACACACATTCTTCTCACCAGTGCTTGGAACTTTCTCTAGGATATACCACAGGCCAGCCCATAAAGCAAGTCCCAGCAAATTAAAAAAAAAATCAAAATCATACTTTGTATCATCTCTGGCAACAATGGAATTAAACTGGAAATCAGCTGATATTTAGATCTACTATCAACTCAATATAAAATTCACACAAATGTTCTTTCTTTCACTTACCACAAACAATACATTATAAAGAATAACTAACCTTAGTGGCATTTGATTCAGAAAGAGCACTAGAGGTCTAATAAGTTGCTTCCAAGTTATTTTTTTTGCCAAAATACTCTGTAGCTAATATGTTTTCTATCTGAAAATAAAGTCATCATTCTTATTTTTCATAGTCTTTCTTCCACCCAAGTTTCTCAACCATGTATTTGTAACTTCTTATAGGTTAACAACTCAAAAAATGTTTTTACTTTGAACTTCATGTGTACTTTATTCAGCACATTTTATCCTTAAGGAAGTATCTTAACACTTCACCAGATAGCTTATATCAAGGTCAACAGTAACCTTCACTCTCCCGCACACAGTGGACTGAATCCTCATCTTCTTAGCCATTCAGTAATTATGACTTCAATTAATGACAAAAAGTATGTGGTTCAAGTACCATCATTCTTGGTCTTTCTTGTTTAACACTTTATACTTTTCTCCAAAATTTTAATATTTATTTCCTGGCCTAAAAATTCCATCAGAACAATGATGACTTCCATATTTTAATTTTCCCTTTATTTTCTCTGACCAGAAATGCATATGTCCAATTTACTATTTGATGTATGCATTTGATACCCAGTAAACATCTTAAATTCAAAATATTAAAATTGAAATACTTTCTCTCTTCCCCACATGTACACAATTCAGCACCTGATTTCTCACTAGTGTTTTTGTCTGTGTAAGTCCACAAATATTTTTGTGTCCTCCTTAATTCACACCATCTCTATCCATGATAGTCAAATCCTAAATAAAATCAGTAAGTGCTGAAGTAAATTTGGGGGAGAATCACCTTATCTTCCTATTTGATACAGTTTGAGGAACATCCATTATAAGCTGCCAATGATTGAAACTGGGGAATGATTCAGAGTCAATGAGGTTCATCTTAACAGCAATTACTCATTTTTATCAATCTCCCAGTCATTTCTACATCTAGAAACAGCAATGGTTGGAGGAAAAAAAAATCCTGAGGGGCCAGTATCCTATAAATATTAAAGTAAGTCAAATTTAAATAGTATACAAACTAAATCTAATTTTCCTTTTTTTCTGTATAATTAGAACATACTAGACAATTATGAGTATGATCAGGAATGAGAATATAAACTGAGGAAAACAAAAAACAAAACAGGGCAGTTACCAAGATCTGAAATCTGTGGGTTTTTTATTTTAATGGCTGACTTATCTTCACCAGTACAAGGAGGGAAGTATCAGAACATGAGCTTAAAAATCAGGTCTCATGTGGAGAAAATACTTGGCCAGAGGTGAGAATCCCAGCAGTCAAAGCTTACTGATCTTCTTTCTAGAACTCCATCTGTACTTGAGATCCTAAAACTATAAGCCTCTGTGTCATTGCATTCACAACATGTATTTAGTACAAATAATCTGAAAGTTCAAAGTTAAATAGCTGTCCAACACTGGATCAATTACTTTGTGTGGCCAGTGGAAAAAGAATCCATTTGGAGAGCACATGAGTAACTCCCTTAACCTTATTTCATCTGCAGCCAATGCTCTTCCTTCCCAGCCCATGTATTTATATTTTTCTACTGTAATTTAAGTATTGCTGTCATTATTTCTATAGTGTTTTTGTATAAATCCCCTTAAAATCTCTACAAAATTAGTAAAATAAATAAGCTAGCAAACACATAAATAATAAATAAAGAAAAGAAATTTATTTTTAGTGTCCCTTGAGACAGATCTCAATTTTGTATAGATGCAAATGTTTTGGCATGAACAGCAGTCACACTTGTTAAATAAGAAATGAAAAGCAAGGAAAGCCATTCTGTAGTGAGGATTAAAGTTAGGAATTCAGAGCGGAATATTATGGAATGAGAAGTTTAAGCCACAGTCATAAGTCCAGAATTTACTTTGCCTTTTGTCAAAACTGTTGGGGTTGAAGTATAGATGGTCTGTGATGGTTCTACTTTATAATGCTGAGAAAGTAAAATATATTTAGTATAAATTATACTTATAATATTGGAGTTTTGGTCTTTTCTGAGACTAGTCATGTGCGGCAGTATGATATTCTTTTATAAGGCTGGGTAAGAGCAGTAAACCACAGCTTACAGTCAGTCATGAGATCACACATGACGATGTAAACTCTACAGTGTACTGTTGATGAGCAATGATGCTGTGTAGATTAGGCATACCAAATGAATTCCCAACCTAATGGTATTTTCAATTTGCAATGATTTGACAAGGGACTTCTGTAGTTACTTCTTAGATCCAAGTTAAACTTAATAACATTTATATGTCTTTAGATTTTGACTTTAATAACATGCCATACTCCTTGGGAGGTTCATAGGATTTCAATCTGCCTGTTTTATGTGGCCTTATTTAACGTTGTAAACTAGTCACTACTGAAGTTGGGGGGGGGGGGTTGGACCAGAACACACATCTGTATTAGCTCAGGCTGCCATAACCAAATATCGTAGATTATATAGATTAAAATAGAAATTTATTTTCGCCCAATTATTAGAGCTGAAATTCCAAGAACAGGGCACCACCATGATTAGTTACTTGTAAGGACTGCCTTTTGGCTTACAGGTTTTTGCTGTCAAGTCTCTACCCTTGTGTCTCCATTTAACCTTGATTACTTTCCTAAAGGTCTTTATCTCTAAATATGGCACACATTAGGAGTTGGGGGCTCCAGATAGGAATTGTATGGGAACACAAGCATTTAGTTTATAATACTACCCATTACATTACAGGAGTGAAGAATGAAAACTTAGCACAAATAGAATCTGGTACCTCACATACTCCACACATTTTTAACATGTTAGTAAACTGTTAGAGCGTCCATGCTAAGCCACTTCAACACTTACTATCTAAATGAAATCGCTCAATATAGTTTATATGACTTTTTTTTTTTAAAGATTTATTTGTTTATTTGAAAGTCAGAGTTATACAGAAAGAGAAGGAGAGAGAGAAAGAAAAAAAGAAAGAGAGGCCTTCCCTCCACTGGTTCACACCTAAGTTGGCTGCAAGGCCAGAGCTGCACCTATGCGAAGCCAGGAGTCAGGAGCTTCTTCCAGGTTTCCCACATGGGTGCAGGGGCCCAAGGACTTGGGTCATCTTCTACTGCCTTCTGAGGTCACAGCAGAGAGCTGGATCGGAAGTGGAGCAGCTGGGATTTGAACCGGCGCCCATGTGGATGCCAGCGTTGCAGGCGGCGGCTTTATCTGCTACGCCATAGCACCAGCCCCCAGATGAGTTCTAAACTTTGCAAATACATGGCAATTTCTGTTCTTGATGATTGAATAAATTGGAAAATAATATATAATGAATTTATTGGAAGACAAAACTAATTTTTATAATTACTATTTTTTGTAATATTATTTGATGATATTTAGTTCTGCTGAGGAAGAAAAAATGAAAAACAAAACTAAAAGATGAGTGAATCTTAATAGTTTTAATTATAGATACTACATAATCTGTGGTACACTCACACAGATAGAATTCATTAGATACATGAAATATAGAAAGTCTGATATATAGTCTATATTAAGCATAGTATAAATGGAATGTTTGATTACGTATAGAAAAACAAGAATATTTGATAGACAGAAGTTGGTGGAAAGACCTCAGCAATGGGCACAGATCATGCTACTTCCCAATGTCTAACTATTATTTAACCAAATTGGTTTGCACTAGTAACAACTGTTGTGATCTCATTCTAATCCCAGGCATGTACGTCCTTGGAAACAAATGAAAATTATGAATGTCCTTCAGACTATTTGAAATATGTAAATATGGAAAAGAAGCGTTGATCATGAGGCACTCTGACAGAGCAAATGTGTTGGCTCTGTGCATTGCCTATCTTCTGAGCTACTTTTTTGACCCTTAATTCTATTCTTATACCCACATAATCACCATGGAAGTCTGATCTGGGATGTGGCAGAGAGTGAAAGAAGGAGACAGAGAGAGGCAGTACAAGATTAACGTCGTGTTTCTTCTATCACTATTACTCCCTGTCCTAACATATCCATTCTTTTTTTCCTTTGTTGCTTGCTCTGTTTTAAATATTATTTTTAAGATTTATTTTATTTGTTTGAAAGATAGAGTTACAGAGAGAGGTAGAGTGATGGAGAGACAAGTCTTCTATCTACAGGTTCACTCACCAAATGATTGCAATGACCAGAGCTGAGCTAAGCTGATCCGAAGCTAAGAGCAAGGGGTTTGTTCAGCCCTCCCACTGTGGCTGCAGGGGCCCAAGGAATTAGGCCATATTCTACTGTTTTCCTGGGCCACAGCAGGGGGCTGAATCAGAAGTGGAGCAGCCAGGACTCAAACCAGTGCCCATATGGGATGCTGGACCTGCAGGCCCAGTCTTGCTCTGTTTTTAAAATGATAAACAATATTTTTTCTGTGTCTTAATTTTGTTTTTAAAAACATATCTGGCATAATCTCCTTGTTAATGTATTCAGAGTCTACAATAACATTAAAATAACTTTTGCAATATTTTGGTTGTCCATCATAGTAAAAAGGGTTGTAGCAGATATGATATTATCAATTTTTAGATTTTGTAGCAACTACCACCTTCAAATATTCAATAACTATTTACCAAGGAAAATAGAAAATGGAATTGTCATTTGGGCAGTGACATTTTATAGGCAGGCTGATAACTAATTGGACAGTACTTCTTAAATTGTCACAAGAAATATAAATTGTCACATTTGGAAATATTTTGGAAGCAAAACTAATATTAGTGTATTTTCCAAGGTCATGGTAGGGAGCCCAGAATAATTTTTATTGGAATGACACTGCCTTTCAGAATACTGAATATAATACATGTCAATCACCATGGAATATTATAACTAGATATGTTTATTTTTAAAGTAAGTTAACACATAGCATATTTTATTTTAAAATTATTTATAAATAGTATAAATACCAAACACTTATATTTCACTTGGATTTAGCTTTATATTTCCTCCAAGTCAAGATTTAAGCAAATGGATTAAAATAGTACACACTATTTTTCTATAAACATAGGATTATATAATTTAATTATGCTAAGTTTTCTTCAACAAAAGTAATTATGGTCATCTTCAGAACTCAAATGTAGAAATAATTCCTGATTTCATTATAAAATTGTGATTAAGTGATTGAGCTGATGAGTTTCAATAAGAAAATGTAATCTATTACTCAATATCTTGAGAAAATCAGAGTTACTTTTTATAACACAAAGAAGGGCTTTGTGATTTTAATGGGAAGAAACAATCTCAAAGTGTCATGTGGAAAAACATGAACATGTTTCTTTTATAATACAATGAATTAAGATGAGTAGGAACACATGTAATGTTTGCTTAATTGTTTCTTACATGAAAATACCCTTTGTTTTTAAAACAGTAAACTCAGATTAAACCTATGTGGTATATGGCATGTTACTCTGTACAATAAAGATGGGAAATTACTAAAATTTCTCAATATTCTAAACTCTTCCAAATGTTTCCTATGTTACCTCTCTTAACATGACAAAGAAATGCTTGATACTCTTGATATTGACTTTGTGAAATTCATAAAATTTTGGGCAAAATAGCTAAATATTTTAGAAACGACTATTGCTAGCATATATAGGGTTCTCAGACATTTTTAGAATTGCTATGATATGCATGCTCCTGAAAGTTACTCCCAAATGAATAAGGACTCTGAAACTTCCCATAAGAAGCCTTTGAGGTAAATCTCATTTAAAAAAAATTAGCTATTTATTTGAAATGCAGAGAAGAGAGAGAGAGAGAGAGAGAGAGAGAGAGAGAGAGAGAGAGAATCTGCTAGTTTTCCTCAAAGGGCTGCAACAGCCAGGTTTGGGCCAGGCCAAATTGATGAGTCAGGAAATCCATCCTGGTGTCTCACATGGGTGGCAGGGGCCTAAACACTTGGATCATGCCTTCCTAGGTGCATTCACAGAAAGGTGGATCAGAAGCCAAGGAGCTGAGACTTGGAGACACTTTGCTGTAGAATGCCAGCATCATAAACAGTGGTTCATTCTGCTGTGCCACAACCTTTTTAGCTAAATAGTAACAAGTAGCTTTTAATGTAAATCCTGGATATAATTAGAGATATGAGAGTCACACTCATGTATCATATATATATATATAAGTGTGTGAACAAATACACACACAGTTTTGTTTTTGTCATTCTTAGTTCTTTTTACAAAGATCAATAGAGAACGAAAGCTTTCTCACTCTATTTTTAAACCTGTTCTTGGTTGGTAAATTCAGTTAGTAAACTTAGTGCCTTGGGCCACTGGTGATTGCCTTTCTTTCACAGTATGCTCTAATCTCTCCTTCTGTTACATTTATTAGTTTTCCTAGATATTGTGCTAACCTATTATAGGGTCGTATGCTGCAGTAAGAATGCTATTTAATTGGAAAGAAAATACATACTTCTCAAAGGAAAGACATTTCATTTTTGTATTGAAAAAATCCTCCTTGGAGCAATTTACTGGGTCTTTTAAATGATAAGTTTTATTCTATTAGCTTTAGCTTTGTTGTATTCTTATTGTGTGGAGGGCACCATCAAAGTTATAGTAACAAAGCTACCATATTCTGTAGGTAAAGTAAAGGAGAATTAGGAGTTGATGATCATAAGGGAGGATGTTACATTAGAAATTATACTAGTCCAACTGGCACCATGGCTCACTTGGCTAATCCTCTGCCTGCAGCACCAGCACCCCAGGTGCTAGTCCCAGTTGGGGAGCCAGATTCTGTCCCAGTTGCTCCTCTTCCAGTCCAGCTCTTTGCTGTGGCCCAAGAAGGCACTGGAAAAGGCCCAAGTCCTTGGGTCCCTGTGCCTGCATGGGAGACCGAGAGGAAGTGCCTGGCTCCTGGCTTCGCAGCGCTGGCCATGGTGGCCATCGGGAGTGTGAACCAACAGAAGAAGGACCTTTCTCTCTGCTCTCTCTGTCTATGGCTCTCTCTCTCTCTCTCTCTCTCTCTCTTTCTCTCTTTCTCTCTCTTTCTCTCTCACTGTCTACCTCTGCTTGGCAAAAAACAAAAAATAAAGAAATTATACTAGTCTAATGGCAGAATTTACATTCCCTCCTGATCAACAACCCAAAGGACGTGGAACACAAAGGTCTCACGGAGCAAAGTAAGGTGCATGAATCACAGTATATTGAATAAACTTAAAAGGGAGTGCAAAAATCATAGAGGAATCGAGAAAAGATAACCAGGACAGGGCACAGGCCCTAGAAGGTCCTTGTTACTGAAATCTTTGTCTGCTGGCCATATTCATACGCTTTCTCTCTGTCTCCAACACATCACTGATCTTCTCTATTCATAAATTAAGTTGAAAAAGGGAACTTTTGGGGCTGGCGCTGTGGCATAGTGGGTAAAGCCGCCGCCTGTAGTGCCAGCATCCCATATGGGTTCCAATTCTAGAACCGGCTGCTCCACTTCCAATCCAGCTCTCTGATATGGCCAGGGAAAGCAGTGGAGGATGGCCGAAACCCTTGGGCCCCTGCACTCGCATGGGAGGCCCGGAAGAAGCTCCTGGTTCCTGGCTTCGGATGGGCGCAGCTCTGGCTATTACGGATGGAAGACCTCTCTCTCTCTCTGCCTGTCCTCTCTCTCTGTGTAACTCTATCTCTCAAATAAATAAGTAAATCTTTTTAAAAAAAGGTCTATATTTGTTAAAAAAAAAAAAAGGAAAAGGGAACTTTTCACTCTTATCCAGTGTATGTTTTCTACATCATTGAGAAAGAGGGACCCAAAACGTATGCTGGCCAGCTCTGTGCATTAAAAGACACAGAGTACTTCTGGTCAGAATTGATAGGACTGGAATAAAGGTCACAAGAAGTAGACAGAACTATTGATTGGCTCATGTCATTCACATGTTTCTAGTGCCATTATCATCCTGAGTTCCATTTCATCCACATAAGCATATAATGAATATTTGTTCCATCCCGATCCTTCCATCTCTATCAACGTTCAGTACACATTTACTCAGTTCACATTATTCATGTCTGGCACATGTATCAATTTTCTAGCTCATATGCATAGTTTCATCTATTATTCTAGTCTGTTTGGTTTCCTTAGATTTATAGAATAATAGAATATTCTTAACACTGCAAGTGTACATATAGAGCTAGTTTAAATTTTGATGAGCAGAGTAAATCAGCTAGAAGGAAATTGACATATCAGGATATTCCTAAATTTCAAGGAAATGGAATTAAATGACAAGCTTATTTGGATATAAAATTTTTAATTCAATTCATGGGTTTTCATGGTATGCATATTCTGTACACTTTTTGAAGACTCCTCCTGTGTGTGTGTGTATGTGTGTATACATGTAACCACAGGAATTTCGGTCAGATGAATGAGAGAGTCTTATGAAAACATTTGAAAACTTACCGAGAAAACCCCATGTATATGTGTGTGTGTAAACATATGCCAATCTAACAAACAATGTTGTTTGAGGCATATTTTCTCAAGTAAATTAATATTGTGATTTAATAGAATTGAAACATTAACAAAATCAGTTATTGAGATTTTCTACCTAAATCTTTCTCAAATACTCAAGAAAGCAGTTAAAAAGTCAAGGGTCAATTCCACCGAGACAGCTGACTAGGGACACAGTGCACACTTGTCTCCCACATAGAATGGTGAAAGACAAAGACAGACAGCTACTGTTCAGCTCCAATACTCAGGAGAATGTATTGGCATATAGTGCAGATGAAACAGAAGTTGTAGAATAAGGTGATTCTGATTTGTCTGCTAAAGAAGAGACAGCCCCCTCATCCCTGTTGGTACAAAGCTGCAACTGGGGATGTGTTCCCTTGAGGAAGAAAAGTAAACTGGGTATTTCCCAACAACCGTATTGCCACTGTGGACACCTGAAAGTTTTGATGCTGGTGTCCTGGCCTACAGTCTCCTCAGGGAGCTGTTGGAGATTAGGAACCATTGTGATGCTTTACAAGAAAACCCAGTTAGCACAGTACCCCCCCACCTCCCAGGCTGCTGGAGTAGCCCCTTGTACAGGCATCCAGCAGAGATTCACAAACATGTACTTCATGCACTGCCATGCATGTGCTAAAGCAACCCCACCACTACACAGCCCTCAGGTACTAAGAAACTTGATCCTCGTGAGCTGCACTTTCCTGGGGTGACCCCATCCCCATGTAGTCCCCATAGACTAACAGATGTGCCTCATCAGCTTGCACATGCTTGAGTGACCCTAACCCACATCATTTCCAGAAAGTGATGTTACCATATAATAGAGGCTCACTGGCTTTTTTTTTTGACAGGCAGAGTTAGAGAGAGAGAGAGAAAGGCCTTACTTTTCCCTTGGTTCACCCCCTCCAAATGGCCGCTATGGCAAATATGCTGGAGCCAGCACACTGCGCCTATCTGAAGCCAGGACCCAGGTGCTTCCTCCTGGTCTCCCATGCGGGTGGAGGACCAAAACATCTGGGACATCCTCCAGTGCCTTTCCGGGCCACAGCAGAGAGCTGGCCTGGAAGAGGGGCAACCAGGACAGAATCCGGCGCCCCAACGGGGACTAGAACTCCGGGTGCTGGCGCCGCAGGGGGAGGATTAGCCTAGTGAGCCATGGCGCCAGCCTTGCCTTTTTTATTTAAGCCACAAAAGAAAAAAATAATGAAAATGACAGTGACAACTGACCTTCCAGATTTGTAAATATCAATGTAGAAAAAAAGAAATATGAAAAAAAAAACAAGTAAAATGGTACTTCTAAAAAATACAATAATTATTTAGCAACAGGCCCAAGGAAAAAGACATTGATGAAAAACTTGGTAATTTGAAAGCATGAGTATAAGATAACTCACTGAGGTACATGTTAATGCAGATAGACAGTTAAACAAAATTAGGACAGGGATGAGAAACTCAGCACAGAGAAAGACTTCTAGTTAAAGGGCCAAATAAAAATGTTGGAAATGAACAAGTCAATAAGTCAAAAAAAATTTAGTTCAAAGTGTGTATAGCAGACTCAATTAAGCAGAAGCCTTAACTTGAAACCAATTTTTTTTAACTTTTTATATATATATATATATATATATATATATATATAAAGCTTTTGTTTAAAGAATATAAATTTCCAAAGTACAGCTTATGGGTTACAATGGCTTCCCCCCAACCCATAACTTCCCTCCCACCCGCAACCCTCTCCTTTCCCGCTCCCTCTCCCTTTCCATTCACATCAAGATTCAGTTTCAATTCTCTTTATACACAGAAGATCAGTTTAGTATATATTACGTAAAGATTTTAACAGTTTGCCCTCACACAGAGACACAAAGTGAAAATACTGTTGGAGTACTAGTTACAGTATTAATTCACAATGTACAGCACATTAAGGGCAGAGATCCTACATGATTTTTTTTAAAGAATTGATTAATTATGCAATTTCCAATTTAACACCAAGATTTTTTAATCATTTTCAATTATCTTTATATACAGAAGATCAATTCAGTATATACTAAGTAAAGATTTCATCAGTTTGCACCCACACAGAAACACAAAGTGTAAAAATACTGTTTCAGTACCAGTTATAGCATTACTTCACATTGGATAACACATTAAGGACAGATCCCTCATGAGACGTAAGTACGCAGTGACTCCTGATGTTGATTTAACAATTTGACACTCTTGTTGATGGCGTCAGTAATCTCCCTAGGCTCTAGTCATGAGTTGCCAAGGCTATGGAAGTCTTTAGGGTTCGCAGACTTCGATCTTATTCCGACAGAATCATAGTCAAAGTGGAAGTTCTCTCCTCCCTTCAGAGAAAGGTACCTCCTTCTTTGATGGCCCCGTTCTTTCCACTTTGATCTCACTCACAGAGATCTTTCATTTAGGTCTTCTTTTCTTTCTTTTTTCCCCAGAGTGTCTTGGCTTTCCATGCCTAAAATATTCTCATGGGCTCTTGAGCCAGATCCGAATGCCTTAAGGGCTGATTCTGAGGCCAGAGTGCTATTTAGGACATCTGCCATTCTATGAGTCTGCTGTGTATCTCGCTTCCCATGTTGGATCATTCTCTCCTTTTTTGATTCTATCAGTTAGTATTAGCAGACACTAGTCTTGTTTGTGTGATCCCTTTGATTCTTAGACCTCTCAGTGTGATCAATTATGAACTGAAATTGTTCACTTGGACTAGTGAGATGGCCTTGGTACATGCCACCTTGATGGGATTGTATTGGAATCCCCTGGCACAATTATGAAAGATTTCTTTTATTTATTTGAAAGACAGAGTTACACAGAGAAGTAGAGACAGAGAGAGGTGTTCCATCTGCTGGTTCACACCCCAAATGGCTGCAACAGCCAGAGCTGTGCCAATCTGAAGCCAGGAGCTTGGAGGTTATTCTTGGTCTCCCATGGGGTGCAGGGGCCCAAGGACTTGGGCCATCTTCTAATGCTTTCCCAGGCCATAGTAGAGAGATGGATCAGAAGAGGAACAGCTGAGATTAGAACCGGTGTCACTATGGGATGCCAGCGCTTCAGGCCAGGGCTTTAACCCGCTGTGCCACAGCATCAGCCTCTGAAACCCAGTTTATAAAAACATCGTATACTCAAATAAAACAAAAAAAATGGGGGGGATGGGAAGAAGGAAGGAAGGAAGGGAGGGAGGAAGGAAAAGAACGAAAGAAAGAAGGAAAGAAAAAAAAGAGGGAGGGAGGGAGGCAGGGAGAGAGAAAAGAAAGAAAAGTGAATGGAAACATTTCAGACTTTTTTTTTTTACTTATATAGGGAAGGTTTTATTTATTTATTTTTATTATATATATATAAATTTCCAAAGTACAGTTTATGGATTGCAATGGCTTCCCTCCCCCTGATAATTTCCCTCCCACTCGTACCCCTCCCACCTCCCGCTCCCTGTCCCATTCCATTCACATCAAGATTCATTTTCAATTATCTATGGAATCCTTGTTTCTGTTGCTTAGTTACTTTTATATTCTGTGTGTTAATCAATTGTCAAGTGAACAATTTGTAAATATTTTATTCCATTCCATAGGCTGTCTCTTCACTCTTTTAATCATTTCTTTTGCTATGAAGCAGTTTCTTGGTTTGATATAATCCCACTTGTTTATTTCTGTTTTGGTTGCCTGTGATTTTGAGGTCTTTGGGTAAAATAATTTTGTGCTAATGTGTTGAAGTGTTATCTGAAAGCTTTATTCTAGTGAATTCATAGTTTTAGGTGTTATATTACATCTTCCATACATTCTGAATTGTTTTTTATATAGGTGAGAGATGGGAAGGGGTTAACATTCACTCTTCCAGGATCCAGTTTTTCAGCACCAAATATTAAATAGGCTTTCTTTTTTCCAAAGTTAATTTTAGTATCTTTGCTGTAAATCAGACTGGTCGTATGTCCTGGACTATTTCCAGGATATTATTTTGATCTATAAGTATATGTGTCTTTTTGCACAAACCTGTTTTTATGTAACCAATATTTTCTGATTACTATAGTCCTATAGTATGTCTTGAAATTAGGTATTTTGATGCCTCTATCTGTTCTGAATCAGGATTTCTCCGACTGGCTGAAGTCTCATGTGCTTCACTTTGACTTTTCAGATTGTTTTTTCTAGTTTTGTGAAGAATTTAATTGGTATTATGATGGGGATCGTATTGACTCTTTAAGTGCCTTTAGGTAGTTTTCCATCAAGCAATATTATTCCTTCCAATCCAAGAACATGAGTTGCTTTACTTTTTTATTAGCCTCTACAACTTCTTTCATCATTCTTTCATAATTTGTGTTGTAGTGGTGTTCCACTTCCTTTGAGACATTTATTCCTAGATAGCCTTGTTGCAGTTATTGTGAGTGGGATTGCTTTCATTATTATTTCTCAGAAATTTTTTATTGGTATTTAAAATGTTACTACTTTTCTATGATTATTTTGAATTCTGCAGCTTACTGAGTTTATCAATTCTGATAGTCTTTAGTAGGAGTCTTTTATTTTTAAGCTTTATTTAGATTTATGTCATTTGCTTATAGAAATCATTTTACTTTTTTCCCATGCTATATGCTTGCCTTTCATTATTGTTGAGTATCTAATTGCTCTGGCTACCATTTCTGTCCTATACTGAGTAAAAGCAGTGAGTGTAGAAATCCTTGTTTTGTTCCAGGTCTTAAAGGGAATTATTTCAGTGTTTTCCCATTTAATATAACGTTGACTATGAGCTTTTCACATGCAACCTTTATTATGTTCAGATATTTTCTTTCTGTACCTGATTCAGCCTGTGGTGTAGTTTAACTCTAATGTGTGCTTGTTATTGTCATTGTTTTTAAAATTTATTTGAAAGGCTGAGTTACAGAGAAAGCAAGAGAGAGAGGGGGAGAGGGAGGGAGAGAGATCTTCCATCAGCTGATTCATTCCCTCAATGTCCTCAGCTGCCAAGGCTGAGGCACACTGAAGCCAGGAGAGAGGAAAGCATGTTCGGGGTCTCCCACATGGGTGCAGGTCTATTCCATCTTCTGCTGCTTTCCCAGGCCCATTAGCAAGGAGCTGGATGGAAAGTGGTACAGCTAGGACACTGATCTGTTGCCTATATGGGGTGCCTACATCAAAGGCAGAGACACAACCTGCTACACTACAACACCAGCCCCTGTTATTGCTTTAACTATGGCTTTTATATTATTTTATATAAGGGTTAATTTTATATATGTGTATTTGGCAAGTTTGGCCTTATTGGCTGACTATGACCCCATCATTGTCAGCCATATTCTCAGTCTACTGAAACAAAAATCAATCCCCTTCTACTTTATATTACCCTTTATTTTATCAAACTTTTCACAAAGTAGGACATGCTTGTGCTCTTAGTTGTTGCTGTTGTCCCTGTCTCAAAGGCTGTGGATTCTTTGAACTTGAATAAGTGACAGATGTTTATGAAGAAAGAATTGGTTGATCAAAATCTGTTTAGTTCAAAGTCACATAACCATATTCTGACTTGTCATTCTTCAAATCTTGAATATTTTATTCTATTTACCATTACATCAATATCTTTTTAATAGCTTTTGCTCCCCTCCATCTTTATGTTTGTACTTGTCAGCAAAGCTAATAGCTATAATTTTTTTCATTTGTACTATTTAATAACTAGACAAACTTATATTTTGATAAAATGCACAAAGCTGTTCCTCAGATCTTTATGGTAACATATATTTCAAATAAATGTATCCCAGTTCTCTCTTCAATTTTTGATAAACTTAATTTGAGTGGTCATGACAACATTTTGGGACTGAGCTTAGGGAGTGGTGCTTGCTTTATAACAAGATTTTAAGGTATAGAAATATTATTGAATTGAAATAATATCAAGAAATACAAAAATCTGTTGGTGTGCTTCATAAATATATAAGAATGCTTTGAGCCTCCCATATCTGAAGGCTATCTCTGCCATCTATTCCTTGTTAATTGAATCTTATTCACTTTGTCATATATTTGTCCCCTTTCATGTTCCTTATGGGTTTCACAATTGAAGATTAAACTGATTTGCTTTTTCGGTAAGTAGTTATCACATACCTTCTATGTCCTGGTCATTGTTTAGAGCCTGGGAACACATGAAAGAAAAAAACATAGTACTTTTACCCATATACTACAGTAGGAGTTACAGATTACACACATACACACATCCACCCACCCCATGAACACATAAAGATGTCAAATTATATAGTAGTATGAATATGTCTGAGCTGACTGAGGTCACATTTAGGCAGGCATTTAGTGAAAGAAGCACCTGTGGAGTAGAAGCACATTCCTCTTTTCCAAAGCCAGGGGATGAGAATGTGTTTTTCTTTTATTTAATGATTTTTTAAAATTTTCCTAAATTTTTTATTATTTTATTAGGCAGGCAGAGTTAGACAGTGAGAGAAAGAGACAGAGAGAAAGGTCTTCCTTCCTTTGGTTCACTTCCCAAATGGCCACCATTGCCAGCATGCTGCACCAATCCAAAGTCAGGAGCCAGATGCCTCCTCCTGGTCTCCCATGTGGGTGCAGGGGCCCAAGCACTTGGGCCATCCTCCACTTCCTTCCTGGGCCACAGCAGAGAGCTGGACTGGAAGAGGAACAACCGGGACCAAAACCTAGAGCCCATATGGGATGCTGGCGCCACAGGCGAAGAATTAACCACGTGAGCAACAGTGCCAGCCCCAAAAGTGTTTTTCTTATTTAAGTAGCAGCAAAGAAGTTCATATGGACAGAAAGCAATGATAAAAATGATAAATCCTTAAGAAGTTCAGAGGGTAAGCCTGGGGCAGTATTACCAAGGTCTTTCAGGGAAAGACCTTTTGGTGACTTTCCTTTCTTTTTTATTTTTTTTAAGATTTATTTTAACTTTATTTGAAACAGTTACAAAGAAAAAGAACTCTTCTATGTATTGGTTCACTCTCTAAATGCCTGCTTTGACCGTGGCAGGTCCTGGCCGAAGCCAGGTACCCAGAGCTTCATCTGAGTCTTCCACATGGGTGCATGGGCCAAAGCACTTGGACCATTCTCCACTGCTTTCCCAGACACATTGGCAGTAAGCTGGATTGGAAAAGGAAAAGCCGGATCTGAAACTGGTGCCAATATGGGATACTAGCATCACAGGGAGAAGCTTTACCTGCTAAGCCAAATGCCAGCCACCTTTGGTGACTTTCTGAATCCAATAGAAATCAAATCAGTGACATAATTTGAATTCTGCATCTGAAGTTTTGTTTATTGTGGCATGGAATATCACCTCCTTTGAAACAAAAGAGAGATGAGATGAGGTTATTATAAAGTGATAATGAAGTTTGGAAGTAGGATAAATAAGATAGTAGTGCTACAGTGAGATGGCATAGTCAAAACTCGGATGAATTTTAAAATGGAGACAACACGTTTTATTGCTGGATAAACGTTTAATAAAAAAATACTAATGATTTTGACATGATAGATAGTCTTGCCTGTAACTGAGATAAGATTATCGAAGGAAAATCAGGTTTGCGAAGACGATGTGAAGAATAGGAGTTTCAACATGCTACTTTTGAGACTAGTAGATTTTAAAACATGGAAATGCTTAGCAGTCATTTCAGTTAGACGTTAGAATTCAGGAGTGAGTCAGTGTGTTGAAGAGAGTAATTTTTGTGTAATAAAAAATCTTATTTAAAATAGACCCCTACCTTATACCTTATAAAAATTCTACTCAAAATGGTTCAAAGACAGAAGTCAGTGACCACCAAATTATAAAAAAAAACTTCAAGGAAACTCCAAAAGATTTTGAAATAAGCAAAGACTTCTTGGAAAAGACCCCAGAAGCACAGGCAATCAAAATCAAAATGATAAATGGGATTACTTCAAGCTATGAAGCTTCTGCATTGCAAAAGAAACACTCAAGAAAAATGAAGAGGCAGCCAACAGAATGGGAGAAAATATTTGCAAACTATGCAACTGAGATAGGGTTAATATCTAGAATCTATAAGCAGTTCAACAACATTCAACAACAATCAAACAAACAATGCAATTTAAAAACAGGCAAAGGACTTGAACAGGCATTTTTCAAGACAAAAATTCAAATTGTCAACAGACACTTGAAAAAATGTTCAGGATCTATAACCATCAGGGGAATGCAAATCAAAACCACAATGAAGTTTCACCTTGACCCAGTTAGAATGGTTCTCATACAGAAATCAACAAACAAATGCTGAAGAGGATGTGGGAACAAAGGTACCCTAATGGTAACCCAGTTCATTGTTGGTGGTAATGTAAATTGGCCCAGCTACTGTGAAAGACAATATGGAGATACCTCAGAAATTTGAATATAGACTTACCATATGATCCAGTGATCCCAATCCTAGAAATTTACCCAAATCAAAAGAAATCAGCATGGGAAAGAGCTATCTGTACCCCCATGTTCACTGCAGCTCAATTCACAAAACCAAAGGTATGGAATAAACCACTGGATAAAGAAATTATGGTATAGATACACTATGGAGTATTACTAGCTGTAAAAAATAATGAAAGCCTGTCTTTTGCAATAAAATTATGCAAAGGGAAATCATCATACTTTGTGAAATAAGTTTGTCTCAGTTTTACCTGATCTGGAGTTACTAATAGATTACCTAAATTGTAATGTATTAGAGTGAGATGAACATTTTTGAGATGTGATGGTTGTTTATACTCCTTGTCTCTTCTGTAGAAGAACAGTGCTTATTTTTCTTTATACCATGTATTGAACTCTTTTACTTAGTATAGGGTTAATGCTATGATTGTTAACTGAAAACAAGGACTGTAACCATTGCATTATGTACATGCAAAATAGCTTCTTTCATGAGTTTGGAAACAAAATTGGGTTGCATGATATTTGATATTTGTTGGCCATGTGAGTTTCATAACTGAATTTCAGAATCATGCAGACATAGTCACTCAATCCCAAGTTATTCTAGAAGATGTTCCTGGGATGACTGGTGGAATACAAGCACTCTGTAGACCACTGAACTCAAAGTGCAAGAGAAGGCAGTTAATGATGATGGCACTTCCTAAGTGAGATAAATCAGGATATGTCTTCTGAAATGGAGTAAATGAAGCAGAGAACATTCAAGGGGCTGCCACTGTGGTGCAGTGGGTTAACGCCCTGGCCTGAAGCACCAGCATCCCATATGAGTGCCATTTCAAGACCCGGCTGCTCCACTTCCAATCCAGCTCTCTACTGGGCCTGGGACAGCAGTAGAAGATGGCCCAAGTCCTTAGGCTCCAGCACTCACGTGGGAGGCCCAGAGGAAGCTCCAGGCTCCTGGCTTCAGATTTGCGCAGCTCTGGCCATTGAGGCCAGTTGGAGAGTGAACCAGCTGATGGAGGACCTCTCTCTCTCTCTCTCCCTCTCCTCTCTCTGTGTAACTCTGACTTTCAAATAAATAAATAAATAAATATTTAAAAAGAAAAAAAATAACTTTCAGAAGTTACACTAATGGAAAATTCCTTTTAGGAAAACATCGTCTCAGAAAAAGTAGCAATCATTTTTCATTTTATAAATTCATTCTTTAAGGAGTTTTTCTATAAAAATGAGCAAAAAATAGAATGCTGGCTTTAAGGGAAGATTATCTAAAGGGCACCTTTTTAAGAATATTAAATATAAGAATCAGTTTGTGTGATATTCTTTTTCTCCTTAGTACTTACAATACTAAATTTTGTTGCCATTTCATTAATTTGTTACTTGTCTGCCACATAAGATTTGTAGTTCTATGAGAGTCGGGGTTGTGTTTTATATTTTGAATAATCATAAAACTTTTAAGTCTGTCTGGCATACATTCAACATGTGCTTATTGTACTTCTTAATAATGTATTGAGTACATAGAGTATATGTCATCATATATCGATAACTTAGTCTATTTTGAGAGCAAGAGTAGAGGGCAATCAGCACCTGACGTGAACTTAGAAACGAGGGTCTCAGTCACAGATCAAACATTAATGCTGTTGGGGCAAACATTCTAAGCTGTCTACATCTCACTGTTTTTTTCTTCTGAAAAATGAGGATAAAAGTGATTTTCTTTTCAGCCTCAGAGATGTATTTCAAAAAGCAATTTATATAATAAATTTGAAAACATTTGAAAAGATCGATTGTGTAATATTGTTCTGTCCCTCTGTCTGTGTGCTTAAATCTTTTAATTTACCTTTACAACAGAAGGTGTTATGTTGATGTTACACATCTCCAATCAATCAGACTGGCACTGACATTCAACCATTATTTGCAAATAAACTGGGTAGAGTGTGGTGGGATCATATTAGAAAGCATATTTCTCAGCAAGAACTAGTTATACACTAGATGCTTTTCAGATTGCCCTAGTGTTTAGAATTAATCTTTTTTTTTTTTTCAACAGGCGGAGTGGACAGTGAGAGAGACAGAGAGAAAGGTCTTCCTTTTTGCCATTGGTTCACCCTCCAATGGCCGCCACGGGCGGCGCACTTCAGCCAGCGCATCGCGCTGATCTGAAGCCAGGAGCCAGGTGCTTCTCCTGGTCTCCCACAGGGTGCAGGGCCCAAGCACTTGGGCCATCCTCTACTGCACTCCTGGGCCACAGCAGAGAGCTGGCCTGGAAGAGGGACAACCTGGACAGATTCAGGCTCCCTGACCAGGACTAGAACCCAGTGTGCTGGCACCACAAGGTAAAGGATTAGCCTATTGAGCCAAAGCGCCTGCTAGAATTAATCATTTTATTATTACACTTATACAATTACTTATATAATACTTATATAATATACACTTATAATACTTATATAATATACACTTATTATAATTTCACAATGATATATACTAGAAGAAGTGCCACCTTTCCATTTCAACATTAGAATAATGATTTATGAGCAGAGAAAACAATCAGTGTCAGTCATTGTAGAGTAGTGTGATGCCCTGTGAAAAGCATAGCAAGTCAAGGGTTGTTAACATTCTAAATAATCAAGTATTTGTCACTGGGTAAATTGTTTACTATTACTATTATCCTCACCAATAAGCATCATTGAATACAAATGTAAATCTGACTCTATTGCTTTATCAAGTAACAGCTATGCAGTCAAGACTCATTATCTTACCTCCCATTAGGTTTCTGTATTTGAATCTTGCCAAAAGATACCAGGAAACAAATTTCTCAAGCATTTGTTACTTCCTAATGATCTTTCTACTGTAACTATATGATCATTTCTGATTACAAATTGGTTTGTATCAGAGGGGTTAAGATAATGAATCTAGATAGGAATTAAAATCCTGTGTACGGTTTCTTTTGTTTTTTTTTACAGTATGTTTCATTGAATTCTTATTGTTGAAAGAGCAATTGTTACCCTTATTGCTCTGAAAAATCTTAATGTAATCATATGTAGCGGGAAAAAAAAGAATTGTTTTCTTTATGTTATACATATTTATAGTACAAACGAAGTAAACAACAATACTGAAAAAAACTCTAGGCGGAACAACTTTATAAAATGAGAGAGGGTAACAGATTTTCTTACTAAAATAGTTCATCAACATATCTCTTAGAAGTAAATGTGTAGTACTACAAGAAAACATTTTATTCAAAGTAGCTAATAAATCATTAGTACAAACAAAGAAAACGATTATTCATGAGCTGATATCCCAAATCTGTTTCCCTGGAAGCTGTCTAAAATTCTTTAAAAAAACATGAAGTGAAACAATTCTCAGGAAATATTAGAAACAGTGCAGGGACATATAAAAATATACCTAACTAAAGTGATGAAATTGGAGGATTTTGTTTTTGTTTCTCTCTCTTCTTCCATCAATTATTGATTTACTTCTTTCACTCTTGTTTAGGATTCACCCAGAGGAGACTGGAATTCACAGCTTTTTCTCCCAGTGTCCCTGGATTGTCATTTATTTTTGCAGTGAGAAGAGAACTGTCAAATTGCAGTGACCAGGATCATACTACAAAAGTATATAAAGCCAAACGCATGGCTTACCAACTAATTTAATCCTCTTGTGCCTTCTTGCATCTGTAAGATAGAAAAATAAGAGTATATTTCTCAAAGAAATTTTTGTCATTACTAAATAAAACATTAAATCATGCATATCAATTATTTAGAGCAGTACTTAGAAAAATGTCCTCTATACAACAGTTTACATGAAAATAAAGGGCCATACATATGTTCAGTCTGAAGGTTTGAAAGGCAATTTTTAGATCTGTTTCTACCCTTTGTATGATTGGCTGGAATTATATTTGTAGTGCATTTGCTACATTAGACAGTATTATCTTATTATCTACCTATCTATATATATACACAGACACACACATATATTATACGTGTGTGTATATATATATATATATATATATATATATATATATGCCTCTAACCAATTCCCCATATTCATCCAAAGCACTTTCCCAAAAGGCGCCCTCAAGTGCTGTGCATGCATTCCCATACACAGTAAGAATGCATTCCAAAACCACTGGTAGATCAGAGGAAGCAGCCTGAGTCTCATTAGCTGGCTCCCTTTGGAACACTGAGAAGTCTCCTACAGGGGAAAGCAGAGAGAAGGGAAGACCACACCCTTCATCTCAGTATCTCATTGGGTTATGCCAGATAAAATGGAAGAGTAAATCTCAGTACATGAGAATAGGTAGAAGGTTCAAAATTCTATGACATCTTCTTTAGGAACAAGAGAAAAAGTGTAGCTTGCGCCCAACACTTTATCTTCTGAGAAAATGCCAAAAGGAAAAAGGCAGATGGCTTTCAGCACCTGGCATGTTCCTCTACAAGGAACATGAAGAATCAGAGAATATGACACCAGCATAAAAGTAAAAGAAAGCTACAGTTAATTGAGTCCCCAAATTGGATATCTACACATTACCTAACAAATAATTCAAAATTATAATCCTAAATAAGTTCAGTGAGCTTAAAATAGCAATCAGATAGCTGAGTGAAAGTCAGACATCAAAAAATGAGAAATTAAACAAAGAATTTAGAAACAATAAAACTGGGCTTGGTGCTGTGGTATAGTGAATGGGTAAAGCTACTACCTGCAGTCATAGACTCCCATAAGGGCACTCGTTCGAGGCCCAGCTGCTCCACTTCTGATCCAAGCCTGTATTACTGCCACTGGGAAAGCAGTGGCAGATGACCCAAGTAGTATTGGACATGACCCCCTAAAATTCATACAAAAATACGGCCCCTTAAAATTCCCCAAAAGTGCTATCTGGGGTGCCACATATGCCACCAGAATTTGGGGTGCCATACGATTTCACCATGGGCTTATTACTAAATCCCCAATATTAATAAACCCAAGAGGGTTCTTGCCTAATATTTAGAGAAGAATTCTAAATACCAGCACAGATAAACAAGGCAGCATGGTACATTTAAAGCTTTGTTTAGGGTGAAAGATGCATAGGAAAGTGAGAGCTTTATTAAGAGAGAGAGGTAAATCTGGGTTCATACCGAGCACCAGGAACTAGCCACATGGAGGAGCATCTAGGCCAGGAAGCCTAGGGCAGTGGCCCGAAGGCCATGCACCATGGAGGCGCAGGGCTATAGCAAGCCCCCTCCTGGCAAGAGCCCAGGGAAGAAGAGAAGGGTGGACGCACCATGTCCCAGGCTTTTAACCCACTTCCAAGGGGGAGTGGTTGATTAACCTGATTAGCTGGTGGGCACCCAGGTGTGGTCAGGTAGGGGATGAGGTCACACAGGGGCGTGGTGGAAGTATCAGGTAGGGCGTGAGGTCACACAGGGGCGTGGTGAAGGTGTGGTCTTCCAGCTCACAAACCTAATCGATTTTAACGTGTATGCCTGCCTACTTCACAAGTGCTTGGGACCCTAGACCTGGAAGAAGCTCTTGGCTCCTGGCTACTGGCTTAGGCCCAGCCCAGCCCTTGCTGTTGTGACCATTTGGATAAGAGAGCAGTGGATGGAAGATCTCTCTCCCCTCCTCTCTCTTTCTCACTGTAATTCTGCATTTCAAATAAATAAATAAATAAACAAAGGCCAGAACAAATCTGTGGAGAGATGTTAACATCTAGATTTGTGTAGCTCAAAGAATCCCAAACAAGTTGTATTGAAATAGATAACACACTGAGGTATTTTACAATTAAAATGGCAAAGCTATCAAAGCAAAACAGAATTTGGAAAGAAGCAAAATTGACTTACCACATAAAAAAGGACATACATAAGACTTTGAGCAATTTTCTCAATAGAAACATGACTAGGTGGCAGAACACAGGATGATATAGTCAAAGTGCTGACAGAAAGAGGGGAAAAAAAATCCTAAATTACTTTACCTGCAAAAAGTATTCTTTGCAAAAAATATAGAGATAGGTTTCCTGTTTAAAAAAAAAAAAACACACAGAGAGTTAATCAGGACTAGATCTCCCTTATAAGAAGCAATAAAAGGGGTCAACCCTGTGGCGCAGCTGGTTAAAGCTCTGGCCTGAGGCACTGGCATCCCATATGGGTGCTGGTTCTAGTCCCAGCTGCTCCTCTTCCAATCCAGCTCTATGCTATGGCCTGGGATAGCAGTAGAAGATGGCCCCTGCACCCACATGGGAAACCCAGAAGAAGCTCCTGGCTCCTAGCTTTGGATTGGTGCAGCTCCGGCCTTTTCAGCCATCTGGGGAGTGAACCATCTGATAGAAGACCACTCTCTCTGTATCTCCCTCTCTCTGTAACTCTGTCTTTCAAATAAATAAAATAAATCTTTAAAAAAAAGAAGCAATGAATAGGGTTCTTGAAGTTGAAACAATGGAAAACTAAACAGGATCATAAACATGTATAAAACTATAGTCCACCTTGCTAAGAAAAATCTGTAGACAAATACAGAATCAATATAGTAATGCCAATGTATAAATCACTGTAACTCTAAATAAAAGTTAAAGTTATTAAGAATAGGTATAACTGAAAACAAATTTTAATAGTTATACAATATCCAAATATACAACTTCTAGCATCAATAACATAAACGTGAGGGGAGGGAAGAAAAATTGTACAATATTTGTATTTGATTATGTTTATATCATCTTAATGCAGATTTTTATAAGCATAAAATTTATGCAAAAGATATCAGATAATAACAAAGAAAAAGAATCCTCTCTAGTTGTACAAAATACCAAAAAGGAATCAAATTACATCAGTACAAAAACAACCAGAAATATTTACAACAGACAGTCAAGGAAACAAGAACAAAATAATTGCAAAATAAAAAACAGTTAACAAACTGGAAATAATAAGTCACTGTCAAAAAAAAAGATATGTTTGCAATAAATTGAATAACCACAATGTCCTTTTCTTAACTTTTATTTAATAAATATAAATTTCCAAATTACAGTGGCTTTTCCCCCCCCCATAACTTACCTCCCACCCCTAACCCACCCATCTCCTGCTCCCTCTCCCATTCCATTCACATCAAGATTCATTTTCAATTATCTTTATATACAGAAGATCGATTTAGTATATATTAAGTAAAAATTTCAACAGTTTGTTCCCACACAGAAACACAAAGTGTAAAGTACTGTTTGAGTACTAGTTATAGCATTAATTCACATAGTACAACACATTAAGTACAGAGATCCTACATGGGGAGTAAGTGCACAGTGACTTCTGTTGTTGACTTACAATTGACACTCTTGTTTATGGCTTCAGTAATCACCCTAGGTTCTTGTAATGAGTAGCCAAGGCTATGGAAGCCTTTTGTGTTCCTCAACTCTGATCTTATTTAAACAAGGTCATAGTCAAAGTGGAAGTTCTCTCCTCCCTTCAGAGAAAGGTACCTCTTTCTTTGATGACCAATTCTTTCTGCTGGGATATCACTCGCAGAGATTTTTCATTTAGGTTTTTTTTTTGTTTGTTTGTTTGTTTTTTTCCTGGAGTGTCTTGGCTTTCCATGCCTAAAATATTCTCATGGGCTCTTCAGCCAGAACTGCATGCCTTAAGGGCTGATTCTGAGGCCAGAGTGCTGGTTAGGACATCTGCCATTCTATGAGACTGCTGTGTATCCCACTTCCCATGTTGGATCGTTCTCTCCCTTTTTAATTCTATCAGTTAGTATTAGCAGACACTAGTCTTGTTTATGTACAGTTTGGGACATGCTCAATCGAACTTGCCCTAAACATGCCAGGGAATTTCAATTCAAACCATTAAGGTGGCATGTACCAATGCCATCTCACTAGTCAAAGTGAACAGTTTCAGTTCACAATTGATCATAATGAATATTTCAGAGATATTTTTTGGAAAATACACAAAAAATTGAAATTAATATGAAACCATGAAAAGTCATTAGAAAAAGCAGTGTTCTTAAATCTGTACATATGGAATACATGATACTTGTATAACTTAAATAAAATCTAAAAGAAAAAGAAAAAACAATGTTAATCAAGATGAACAGCCTGAGGGCCTTTGCATTCCTCATTAAAATATAGTAAAAAGCTACTGTATTAAAATACTATAATATGGTTATATTTTCATGTATGAAAAGATCAACCTAATCCACAACTGAGAGACTTCATGTGTAAAATATCATGAGACTAATAATATTGTCTCATGAAATTATTGTGAGGATTAAATAAATTGATGCAAGGCTAAAAAAATGAACATATCAAACAGTGGAGAAAATACAGAGCCCAGCAATTATACTAGGTTTTCATAGTCAATTAATGTTCCATAAAATGCTAAAAAATATACAATGAGTAAAGAATAGTGTATTCCATAGATGATGTTGGAAAAACTGGATACCCATATGCAAAAACCAAAAACAAAATATGACCCTTATCATACATCAGACAGAAATACACTCTAAATGTATTAAGTCTTAAACATAGAACCCAGTAGTGTAAAATGTCCTGAAAAATCATACAGGAAAATTCCCTTGATATTGAATTTGGCAACATTTTATTGAATTTACCACCAAAATTGTAATTCACAAAAGAAAATACAGAGAAATAGCGTTACTCCAAACAAAAAGGCTTTTCATAGCAAAGGAAAATCATCAGCAAAATGAAAAGTGAGATGAGAGAAAATATTTGCAAAGCATATATCTAATGAATGGTTAATCTCCAAAATATATAAAGAAGTACAGGGCTTTGATGTAGTTTGTGTTCTGGATGATTGTGATAGACATTTCAACCTCAGAGTAGTCATGTTGGAGTAGAGGAATCTTTCTTATCTCTAAGAACTAAAGGTTAGGTCACAAGGCACACTGCATTCAGAAAAGATTAAGGTAACTCTCATGGAATAATTAGTTCCTGCAGGAATGAGTGTTATAAAAGAGCAAGTGACTGCTTGCTATGGTTTGAATATAATATGACCCTCAAACTTAGACAGGGATTTAGTCCCCAAATCCTTATGTCCATAGCACTAAAAGAGTGGGATTCAATTATAGTATTTGAAGTAAGGGCTTTATGTGGCATATGCAAGATTGCATTCTGGTGACTTATTAAGAAGAATGAGGGAGATGATATAGACAAAAATGTATACTCCATCTATGTTTGTATGTATGTATTTGAAAAATAAAGTTACAGAGCCAGAGAGAGACAGAGAGAGTGAGAGAGAGACAGAGAGCCAGAATCAGACACAGAGAGAAATATGTTTCATCTGCTGGTTTACTACCCAAAAGAACACAACAATCAAGGTGAAGCCAGTTGGAAACCAGAAGTGAGGTCTGGTTCAATTCTTTCAGGTCACCCATATGGGTGACAGGGGCCCAAATACTTAGGCTATGTTAACAGGCACATTAACAGGGAGCTGGATCTGAAGAAGAGTATCCAGGATCTGAACTGGTACGCATGTGGAATGCCTGTGTCACAGATGGCAGCTTTACCTGCTACACCACAAAGCTGGCCCCTATTCCCTCTCTTGCCATCTGATATCTTGTGCCACTTTTGGACAGTCATGGAAATAATGCCATCATCAGCGACTAAATCAATGGCCCATGCTCAATCCTGAACTGTGAATTTCTACAACTATGAGCCAAAGCAAACATCTTTTGAGATATTTTGTTATAACAAGGAGAATTGAGTGATACATCCTTGAATCTCTATTTAGCTTTCTGCCTTATCTGTTGTATGCCAATAATATTATATACAATGGTTTTAAAATTTAAAAGTTCAATTTTTGTTTTCAAATTTATAAATAAGCATGATTTGTTCAACATAGAGTTGGAAGAAATAGGACAGGGTGTCTGTGTTAGAAAATGGAAATATAGGTCAAGTCAAAATCAAATGCAGCAGCTACTCCAGACTATAAAAGAATTGCACACATCATTTAAAATAGATATAAGGGGAGGGAGCACTGTGACACAGCAGGTTAAGTCGTTGTCTGGGACACCTGCATTCTGTATCAGAGCACCAGAATGAGTCTCAGCTACTCTGCTTTCAATCCAAGTTCTCTGCCACCCAGGTGAGAGACCAAGATGATGTTCCAGGCACCCAGCTTTGGGCAACACAGTCCCTAGCTGCTGTTTCAGGCCATTATTTCAGTGGACAGATCTCTCTCTCCCTGTTTCTCTCTCTCTCTCTCCCCACTTCCCTGTCTCTCCTATCTCTCTCTCTTTCTCTCTCTCTCTCTGAGTGTGTGTGTGTGTATGTGCCATTATTTTTTTCAAATAAGTAAATATTTGAGAAATTTAAAGATTATTGTGGCCTAGTGGATTAAGCTACCGCTGGTGATCTGGCATCCCTTATGGAAGTTGGTTACCGTCCTGGCTGTTCTACTTCCAATCCAGCTTCCTGCTAATGTGCCTAGCAAAGCTGCAGTGATGGCTCATGAGCTTGGGCCCTGGTCACCTACATGGGAGACCGGAAGGAAGTTCCCAGCTAATGCCCTTGGTCCAGACCTCATCCTGGCTGTTGTGGTCATTTGGACAGTGAATCAACGGATGAAAGAGCTCTTTCTCTTTCTGCTTCTCCCGCTCTATCTCTATAACTCTGCCTTTCAAGTAAGTAAATAAATCTTTAAAAAAATAAAACAAATATTACAAATATTCCTCTTGGAGCCTTTAATGACTTTTTAAATAGCTAAATTATTGTTAATGTTGTTTATTTCTATCATTTCTTTTACTGTTTTAGTTCATTTAATTCAGCATGATTGTTTTCTCATTACCTGGGGAGGAAAAGTTTGACTTTGCTTAATAGAAATATTTCTCAAAGATTCTCATTAGAGTAAATTTGAAGTCTATTGTTAAGCATGCCTAATTTAGAGTCAATGACACTGTCTTATTCCATTAGGGCTGCTCTAATACTTTAGGTGGGGCAATTTATAAGTAATACAGATGTATTTCTGTATGTAGTTCTGGAGCTGGACAGGTCAGAACCAAGGGTGTGGTAAAGGATTGCCCTCTGCTTCTGAGGTATCTCCTTTTGCTATATACTTGCATGGTAGAAGAGTAAAAAAAGGGCAAAATGTTTGAACTTCCTCCCTTAAGCTCCTGTGTGAGGACACTAATAGCATTTGGGATAGGAGAGCTTTCATGGGCTATTCATCTCCCAATGGTCTCATATATCAATACCAATATCGTGGAATATAGTCCAATATATAAACACCACAGACTATGCAAAATGAACTTCATAGCTTAAATTGTGGTTTTGCAAAATAAACCCCTTAACTACCTAAGTAGTGAAAGTAATTAAGTTGTTTAAAGACTATGCGGGTGGGGGTTGGCACTGTGGCTTAGTGGGTAAAGCCGCCAACCACAGTGCCAACATCTGGTATGGGTGCTGGCACTGGGTTAGAGTCCCAACTGCTCCATTTCCAAACCAGCTCTCTGCTGTGGTCTGGGAAAGCAGTAGAAGATGGCCCAAGTCCTTGGGCCCCTGCATCCACATGGGAGACCCAGAAGAAGCTCCTGTCTCTTGGCCTCGGATCGGTGTAGCTCCCACCAGTGCGGTCATTTGGGGAGTGAACCATTGGATAGATGACCTCTTTCTTTCTCTGCTTTTCTGTAACCCCGCCTTTCAAATACATCAATAAATCAAAAAAAAAAAAAAAAGACTGTAGGAGTCTGTACCATGGCTTAGTGGATAAAGCTGCCACTTGAGGCACCAGTTCATTGAGTATTTAGATACTCTTCTACTACATACTCAGCTGCCTGCTGATGGCCTGGGAAAACAGCAGAAGATGGCTCTAGTGCTTGGATGCTGCACTCTTGTGGGAGACCTGGAAGAAGCTCCTGGCTTCTGGCTTCTGATAGGCCCAGCAGAAGCCATTATGGCCATCTGTGGAGTGAACCACAAGGATAGAGGACCTCTCTCTCTTGCCTCTGCTTCTCCTTCTCTGTAACTCTGACTTTCAAATAAATAAATCTTTAAAAAGGTGACTGTAAAACAAGTAAGGAATGTGGAAGTTATTTATCTTTTATTGTGTTTTAATTTATGCACTATGAGAAACAATGTCTTAATCAGCCCTTGTCCTGACTGTCGAGCACCAACTTACTAGTTTATTCCTTTTATTATTTTTTGTTCTACTTAATACTATTGGTTGAACTCTTTAATTAACATTCGATTATTCCTCGTTTTAAATTTAAATGAAAAGTGATCCCTGTTAAATATAAGAGTGCAAATAAGAGAGGGAGGAGATGCACAGTTCGGCACATGCTCAATCAGACTTGTCCTTTATGGTAGAGTTAGAAGTGTGCCAGGGGATTCCAATTCAATCACAAAAAGTTGGCATGTACCAATGCCATCTTACTTGTTAAACTGATCAGTTTAAGTTCATAATTGATCAAAAAGATAGGATTAATTGGCAAAGGGGTTACATAAATAAGACCATTGTCTGCAAACAATTGATAGAATTAAAAAAGAGAGAATGATCCTACATGGGAAGCAGGATACATAGCAGACTCATAGAATACCAAAAGGCCTAAACAGCACTCTGGCCTCAGAATCAGCCCTGAAGGCATTCAGATCTGGCTAAAAAGCCCATTAGAGTTTTGCAGGCATTGAAAGCCAAGACATTGTGGCAAAAAAAAATTGCCCTAAAGGAAAGATCTCTGTGAGTGAGATCCCAGTGGAAAAAACAGGCCATCAAAGAAGGCAGTACCTTCTTTTGAAGGGAGGAGAGAACTTCCACCTTGAATATGGCCTTGTCTAAATAAGATCAGAGTTGGTGAAATGAAAAGGTTTCCATATCCTTGGCAGCCCACGACACGGGTGATTACTGACGCCAGAAATAAGAGTGTCAATCAACAAATAAGAGTTAAATCAACAATGGAAGTCACTGAGCACCTGCTTCCCATGTAGTACCTCTGCCCTTAATGTGTTGTACTATGAGAATTAATGGTAAAACTGTCACTCTAACAGTACTCTATACTTTGTATGTCTTTTTGGGTGTAAACTGTTGAAATCTTTACTTAGTATATAATAAATTGATCTTCTATATATAAAGATAATTAAAAATGAATCATGATGAAGAATGGGATTGGAGAGGTAGTGGGAGATGGAATGGTTGTTGGTGGGAGGGAGGTTATGGGGGGAAAAGCTGCTATAATTCAAAAATTGTACTTTGGAAAGTTATGTTTATTAAATAAAAGTTGAAAAGAAAAAAATAACTTAATGAAAAAATGTTATCATTTCTTATTCTTATTAAATTCTTTTAAAATTTTAAAAGTAAAACCAAATAAAATGAAGTGACCTGAACCAATAGAACATTCATTCATGGTAAAAAAAAAAAATGGTTTCAAGATTGTGAAATGACTAGCTTTTTGGATTAACTTCTCCCACCTGCAGGACACATTTTTGATAGTAAAAAATTATATATATATATATATATATATATATATATATATATATATACTACTTCTTCTCTTTTCTTACTTTTTTTTGTAAAATGATATCAGTAAGAATGCAGAATGTTGTTTAAGATCACATATAAAATTTGAGTCCATTTTGTTAAATCAGGTCCCATTTACTCAAGATTACTCTGTCTTTAAAACAGGGACTATTACCATCCTGCCCTACTTTATCCTGAAAAACCAAAGCATATGGCAAAATGGGTCTGGTTCATTTTCTCCACAGATACTATGAAATGAAATAATAAAATATATGACATTAGAAAAAGCAGCTCAATTACAGAGCATTTTTTCAATTGAAAAAGTGTAGGACATTTGCTATATTACTTAACAGCTTAGTGCTGTGCAGACAGTCCTGAAAATAAATGATTGGACTAATACTATGTAGATTAATATTTCTCAGTGCTAAAGTTTAAATTTGTGAGTAAAATTACGTATTTGTGGTAACTTTGCACATTATCAGTTAATTGATCAGAATTTGGTCTCTTCTTTATACCAATAAATTTGTTGAAGCTAAGAAGTAAAGATAATACGATTTTCTTTGCCATGCATACTTGACTATATTAGAGTAGAAAGGGAAATATATCAACTTAATTTTAAATAATTTGCAAAATATTAGTTTTTAATTTTGTGTGTCAATATGACTTTTCCTTGACCTATTAGCACATCATGAACAGAAAAAAAATATTACAGTACAAAACTTGGAAATATTGTATATATTTTGATGCTTAAAACTTTTAGTGTAGTGGGTAAGACGTTTAAGAGAAGGGAAGCTATAGGAAGCCTGAAGGAGTAAATTAATACCAGAATATGAGGGTATTTACATGTGCCTACCACTGAGCTATTCTTAAAGTACTTAGAATCTCAGGAAATTAAAAGCAAAATAATAGTGTTAGGGCTAACTATGTGCAGTTTATGAAATTCAATAGTTTATATTCATATAGTATTTCAAGAAGATTCTAATTAGATGCAGCAGTATCTTTACTGTAAAACAATATTGACATTCAAAAGAATCACACTTAGATATTCTGTTTGTTAAAAATATTATATTTCAAATGATTTCGGTTTGTTTTATTGTTTGTTTTCTGGGATTAACTTCAAAATGTTTTAAACTATATTATTCCACACCTTTGAATGCAGTTGTCTATTGCCTTCTTCAAAAATGAAATCTAAAGGCTTCCATAGCCATGGCCACTCATGACTAGAGCCTAGGGAGATTACTGATGCCATAAACAAGAGTGTCAAATTGTTAAGTCAACAACAGGAGTCACTGTGTACTTACTCCTCATGTGTATCTGTCCTTAATGTGTTGTCCAGTGTGAAGTAATGCTCTAACTAGTACTGAAACAGTATTTTGAAAACGGATGAAACCTTTACTTAATATATACTAAATTGATCTTCTGTATATAAATATAATTGAAAATGAATCTTGATGTGAATGGAATGGGAGAGGGAGTGGGAAATGGGAGGGGTGCGAGTGGGAGGGAAGTTTTGGGGGTGGGAAAGCCATTGTAATCCATAAACTGCACTTTGGAAATTTATATTTAGTAAATAAAAGTTTGAAAAAACAAAAAAATGAAATCTAAACTCTAAAAATTAAAACACTGAACTCATAGGAAATATTCAAAAGATGATTGCAGTTTTTTCCCTAATTTTATAAAACAAAAGTAAAAATAAAAATTAGTCTTGACAATGTCATTTCATAAAGCACAAAATCCTTTAAAATTCATAATTTACAAAGCAGAGATATAGTTACAATGTCACTGATTAAAATTTGCATTTAACAATGAAAATATGGAGCTAGCATTCTGGTGTAGAGTTAAGCTGCCACCAGTAATGCCAACATGTCATAAGGGTGCAGGTTGCTGGCCCAGCTGCTCTACTTCTGACCCAGGTCCCTGATAATACACCTGGGAAACCACCACAAGATGTCCCATGCACTTGGTCCCCTGCATGCATGTAGGAGACCCAGAAGAAAAACCTGTCTCTTGGCTTCAGCCTAGCCCAGCCCTTGCCATTGTGGCCATTTGGAGTTAACCAGCAGATGGAAGATTCTCTCTCTCTCTCTCTCTCTCTGGTAACTCTGCCTTTCAAATAAATAAATCATAAAAAATAAAATTAGCAATATAAATATGAGTAATTTCTATTTCTCACAAACTTTAGATTCTGTTCTAACATTGCAAAGAAAGATTCAAAAAACCAAGCACACCAAACTGTCATGTGCATTTTTCTGAACTTAAAAAATTTTTTTAAAAAAATTATTCAGAAAAATCTAAAAATAATATAGAGTAAGGAAGGATCTCTGTCCTTAATGTGTTGTCTAATGTGAATTAATGCTATAACTAGTATTAAAACAGTATTTTACACTTCATGTTCTGTGTAGTTGCAGACTGATGAAATTTTTACTTAATATATACTAAATCGATCTTCTGTATATAAAGAGAATTGAAAATGAATCTTGATGTGAATGGAAAGGGAGAGGGAGTGGGAGAGGGGAGGGCTGTGGGTGGGAGGGAAGTTATGGGGGGGAAGCCATTGTAATCCATAAGCTGTACTTTGGAAAATTATATTTACTAAATAAATTTTAAAAATAATACATAAAGTAAGCTCACTTAGTGAGTTCACTAAGGGGCTGGCACCGTGGCTCACTTGGTTAATCCTCCGCCTGTGGCACCGGCATCCCATATGGGCGCTGGTTCTAGTTCCAGTTGCTCCTCTTCCAGGCCAGCTCTCTGCTGTGCAGTGGAGGATGGCCCAAGAGCTTGGGCACCTGCACCTGCGTGGGAGACCAGGAGGAAGCACTTGGCTCCTGGCTTCGGATTGGCATAGCTCTGGCTGTAGCAGCCATTTGGGCAGTGAACCAACAGAAGGAAGACCTTTCTCTCTGTCTCTCTCCCTCACTGTCTAACTCTGTCAAATAAAAAATTAAATTAAAAAAATCAGATAGTTTGTAACTTTCTGATATATAAATTATATTATTCCAAGTCCTTCATCTAATAATTTCAAAATTAATATTATATCTGAGTATAGTTCTGTTTTTTGTCACTTCAGGCTTCTATTTTGCTTGTTTTAACATATCTTTTAATTTTTATTGAAATCCTGAAACACTATTCAAAATTTTATTCATAAAAGGGAAAATTTCTTTTATTTCAGATATACAATTTTAAGAACATGATTTTTAAATACTTACTCATCTACCCTCTCTCCCTCCAACCTGCTTCATTTATTATTCTAATAATTTTTACAATGACAAACTTTTTTTTAAAGATCTATTTATTTGTATATTTGAGAGGAAGAGTTACAGAGAGAAAGAGAGGGAGAGGCAGAGAGAATGATTTTCCATCTGCTGGTTCACTCCCCAAATGGCTGCAATGGCCAGAGCTGGCAGATCCAAAGTCAGGAGCCAGATTCTTCCAGATCTCCCACATGGGTGGCAGGGGCCCAAACATGTAAACCATCTTCCACTGTCACCCAAGGCCATTATCAGAGAGCTGGATCAGAAGTGAGGCATCTGGTACTCGAACTGGTGCCCATATGGGATGCCAGTGCTGCAGGTGGAGGCTTAATCTACTATGTCACAGCATCGGCCGTGCAGTGAAATATTTACAATTTGCTTTATAATCACTAGCTTAACTCTCCACTAAATAAAGAATTCAGCAAGTAGTAAATAGAAGAACAACTGTTCTCAGGAGTATAGAAAAGGATATAAACAATAATCAAATGGCAAAATGTCTTTTTCATTCTCATACATTATGGTTTTTGTACAAATCAGGAAAAATATATTTCTCTTTTTTTGGACAAGTTTACTTTATAAGGCATAGTTGTGTCTAATTGTACCCTTTCTGTTGCGAATTGCAGGATTTCAGTCTTTTTTTAAAGAAAAATATTTATCCCACTTATTTTGAAAGGCAGAAATACAGAGAAGAAGAGGGAGAGACATAGAGAGAGAGATCTTCCATCCACTGATTCAGTACCAAAATGGCCACAACAGCTGGGGCTGGGCCAGGCCAAAACCTGTATCCAGGATCAATGAACTTCATCATGGTCTCCCACACCAGTTCAGGGCCCAATAACTTGGGCCATCCTCTGCTATTTTTCCAAGTGCATTAATAGTCAGCTGGATCAGAAGTGGAGCAGCCAGGACTTGAACTGGCTCTTACATAGGATGTTGGCACTGTATGTACCTGATAAGCCACAATTCCAGCCATAGGCTGAGTAGTGCTCCATAGTGTATATTTATTAAAATCTTAATCCAGTCATCAATTGATGGGCACATGGGAGGATTCCATATCTTATTAATTGTGACTTGAGCTGCTATGAACATGAGGGTACAGATATCTCTTCCATATGCTTCCATATGCTTCCATTTCCTTTGGGTAAATTCCCAGTGTATTAGGTACATTTTTCCCAACATAATGATAAACATTTGCTGGTTTTTGATTTGTAGATTTTTTTTTTTGACAGGCAGAGTAGACAGTGAGAGAGAGAGACAGAGAGAAAGGTCATCCTTTTGCCGTTGGTTCACCCTCCAATGGCCGCCGCGGCCGGTGCGCCGTGGCTGGCGCACCACGCTGATCCAATGGCAGGAGGCAGGTGCTTCCCCTGGACTCCCATGGGGTGCAGGGCCCAAGCACTTGGACCATCCTCCACTTACTCCCAGGCCACGGCAGAGAGCTGGCCTGGAAGAGGGGCAACCGGGACTAGAACCCGGTGTGCTGGCGCTGCAAGGTGGTGGATAAGCCTATTGAGCCACGGCGCCAGCCAATTTGTGGATTATTTTAATTTAGTTATTCTAATTGGGGTGAGGTGAAATCTCACAGTTTTTTTTGTTGTTATTGTTTTTTTTTTTTTTTGCCTTGTTTTGTTTTTTTCTTTTTTTAACATTTCCCTGATGTCTAGGGATCCTGACATTTGTATTTGATCCTTGGAAAGATGCCTGTTCATGTCCTTAGCCCATTTCTTTTCTTCTCTTCTCCTCCTATACTTCTTCCACTGCCTCCTCTTCCTCCTCCTCCACCTTTTCCTTCTTCTGTTCAAATAGAAGGGTCTAGATAAGGGCTGCAAACCATAATCAAATCTCAAAATATCACTTTTGCTCAGATGCATTACATTTTCTGCACAATGTTCCTCCCTTGTCTTTAGGCTTCCCTAATTATGCTTCTGTAGTTAATAGTCTGCATTTTTCACTCTTTCACTTGCAACATTCTTTGTGAACTGGAGCTTTCTTTCTGCAATCATGACATGAAAGTATGGAGCTACTCTATGATCAATGATTTAATGCTATTAAATTCTTCTCTTATGGGAGACTGGATGGTCAGAGGGGATTGGAATAGGATGCATAGCTTTACCCCAGGCGGGTTAATCCTCTGGATAAGTCTTTTCCCCTAAAAAAATTGTCATTCTGTGGAGAATTCTTTGAATCTGCCTGATAATGACTATTCCTTCCTGTCCCTATTTTTAGTTCTTGAATATGAAAATTTGGTGATTAAGTTTCATAGACAAAATTGATGAAAGCGTGGTAGTCCACCTTTGTATGTGGCTCCAAAATTTCCCCACTTTCATCATACTCCACACTGAACTTCCAACAGTTTATCAGAAATTATTATTTATTTGTTTATACCAATATTTGATTCCAATCCACCTACAACATTACCACCCAGTATAGTCCATAACATTATTTTACATATAAACTAAAACCTCAGTGAGCAAAAACAATATGAAACTTTATTTTCACACATAACAAATTCAGAAATAAGAGATTTCCATAATTGGTTAATATAGTAGCTGAAGTGCGTGATGCTTAGGGAAATGTTTTGTAACTATATAGAATAAATTAATTATGTAAATTCCAGGTAGCTATTTAATAGTGTAAGCATAACAGCTCATCAAAACTTGAAGTGTTCTTTATTAGTTAAATAACCATTTAGTTACTCATTTTATAGAACTCATTCAGTGTGAACCTATATTTAACACCTGAATAAGTTCCAAGTTACTACAGTTCTCACTAAATCCACATTATTGAAAAAGAACAATTATACTGGATTACTCTTAAAGTTATTTCAGCCTCTAAATAATCCAATGTAGATCAAAGTTCACATAAAAATATTGTGAAATTGATTCTATTTCTTTATAGAAATTTAAAATGGAATGATGACTTTATATGCAGACTATTATGATTATTAATAACCAAAATTTATTTTGCAAATATGACCAAAATTTCAACTATCCTTTAAAAGTGTCTCAAAAATTCATGAGACTGAGGCTAGTGCTGTGGTATATTAGGCTAAGCCTCTAGTTCTGTTCTTATGGTTTTCTTTCTCAACCACAGAAGTTTTTCCCTACCCCCTTATTTGCTTATTGAGCCATCACTGCTACCTTCCAGGGTATGTGTCAATGGGAAGTGGAAACCAGGCCAACCACTCCAAATTGAAGATGCTTTACCTGCCAAACTAAGTATCTACTCCTTAAATGCATGTTTAATTTTATTTTTCTGGGAATTTTTTGAAAACATGCATATACAGGTAATTTCTGACTTATGGTGGTTCGATTTCCAATGAACACTCAGTGAAAACCACTCTTTGAATTTTGAATTGTCATTTTTTTCCCAGATGGTAGTATGCAGTGTGATACTCTTTCCAAGTTGGGCAGTGACAGTAAATTGACACTCACAGTCATGTGATAATAAGGGTAAATGACCAATACCTTACAGTATACTGATTTGCTAATCTATGATATTTGGTAGGTTAGTTGGATTAAGTGCAATTTCAACTTAGAATATTTTCAATTGCTTATTTCTATGTCCAGTACACAATAAGAAAGGATTCCTCATAATTATACATAACTGTGTTCCAGATTATTCTACTTATTTGTTTTTCTTTTAATTGTTTGAACCACTTCTTACATTCCTTACAGATCTAAGAAGAGTAGTTGATTTTTCTGTCAGATCATTTTTTTGTTCTTTCTGGGATGGGGCAGTAACTTTTAAGCTCCTTATATGCAGAAGTGAAAACCAGAAAGCCAACATATCATTTATGGCCAAATATTTATTTTTATTTCACCTGAAGGACTTATGATTTTATTTGTTAACTAGGGAAATCATCAAATCCTGGCTTATAGATAGTACTAATTATATATAACATATATATATATATATATATATATATATATATATACACACGATAGAATTAATGTGCTAGAACATTAATGAAAATAACAAACTCAAAGTAACATTATTAATTTATGACATAGATCAAGAACCTAATAAATATATTCCCAGATAAAACATTTCTCTGGTAAAATTTAAGGCTAAAATTCATATTCTAGAAGTAAGAAAATGGTAAGATGCATTATAAAAGGAGATAATATAGAAAACAGAGGTAGTGAAAATATTAAAAGTTGAAGAAATTCTTTACAGAATCGAAAGATAATGTTTATAATTTTGATGGATGATACTCAGACTAATATAACAAAAAATATGTAGGAAATCAAGAAAATGAAAAAAAGAATGAAAGAACATCAGGATATTAAAAATCCATTAGACAGAGAAACAAGCAAAACTTCAGAAAGTTATATTAGAAGATATTAAAAGGGAACCTCAAAACAGTGCTTTCCTGGGCTTTCCTTCCCATTATAGCTGATGCGCCCTTGTTAGGCACCCTTGGAGTCACCATTAATAGGAGTCTAAAATTAATTGGAAATGTAAAAGTCTTTCAATTTTCACCAAGCTCTCTTTGGTTTAATGACAACATTGATACATGGGATTTCATTAGCTGTTCAATGTGAAGATTACCTAGAATAAAGTAAATTCTCTAATTTTCTTCTACAATATTTGAAAAACAAAATGTAAACTCTCCATATGATTAAATTAGCAGATATCATAGCATGGTCTTGGCTCACTTGGATAATCATCTGCCTGCGGCACCGGCACCCCGGGTTCTAGTCCCGGTTGGGGTGCTGGGTACTAGTCCCGGTTACTCCTCTTCCAGTCCAGCTCTCTGCTGTGGCCCGGGAGTGCAGTGGAGGATGGCCCAAGTGCTTGGGTCCCTGTACCTGCATGGTAGACCAGGAGGAAGCACCTGGCTCCTGGCTTCAGATAGGCACAGCACCAGCAGTGGCGGCAATTAGGGGAGTGAAAAAAATAGAAGGAATACCTTTCTCTCTGTCTCTCTCTCACTGACTATAACTCTCTCTCTGTCTCTCTCTCACTGTCTAACTCTGCCTGTCAAAAAGCAGATATTATTCATGGAATGCCAAATTAGAGATTAATATACAAGTTTTTGTAGATAAGATGCAAATGTTGAATGTTTACAGTTTTTCCATAGCCTTACAATTATTTGCTTGCCTTTTTCTTATCTTGATAAGTCTACGTATAGACTTCAGTGCTTTAGAGCTTCCAAATTTTAAAATAGGCAAACATTTGATTCCTCAAAGTAAATACCATTTAACTGTTGAATTACTCAATTGTTTAAATATTACCCTATCATTATATAGATTCAAAAACTTCAATCGATAATTTCAAATATTGCCAAGAAAAGTAAGTTCTTTGGCTGGCACTGTGGCTCAGTTGGCTAATCCTCCGCCTGCAGCGCTGGCACCCTGGGTTCCAGTCCCGGTTGGGGCGCTGGACTCTGTCCCGGTTGCTCCTCTTCCAGTCCAGTTCTCTGCTGTGGCCCGGGAAGGCAGCGGAGGTTAGCCCAAGTGCTTGGGCCCTGCACCTGCATGGGAGACCAGGAGGAGGCACCTGGCTCCTGGCTTTGGATCAGCGCAGCATGCTGGCCATAGAGGCCATTTAAGGGGTGAACCAATGGAAAGAAGCCCTTTCTCTCTGTCTCTCTCTCTCACTATCTAAGTAAGTTCTTTGTATATCGACCAATGACATATCTTGATAATAATGCGTGAAATAAAATGCCAAATAACCATTGTACTTACAAAACAAAATGCAATTATTTTTGAAAAATTAAGAGTATACTTTTTCTTTCTTATTGATATGATAAACAGGAGAGAGAAATACTGTTATTTTGATTTGAGTTACAGCTGCAGTTATACATAGAAATTGAATCCATATGTCTTATACCTAGAACCACAGGGCAAGTAACAGGGATGCTATTTTGAACATGAACAGATTGCTTCTCCAGGCATTTATGCAGAAAGTGTTTTTCAACAGAGCTCAGATACAAACTCACACTTTGTACTTCAATGAACACATTTGAATTATATATATGTGGGTGTATATATAGAGAGAGACATAAAAACAATAGACATTTTAGTAACACATCTTCACATTTATTTTGATGAATATTTGTGTTTCAAGTAGAGCTACATATAATGAAGACTATTGATAACAACCAAGTAACATATTTATTAATGATAAAAGGAGCTTAAGAATGTTTAAAATACTTAAAATTTTAAGAGACTTTGCTATAGAGATTTTTCCTTTTCATAAAGCAAATACTTTTTGAATCAATTCTAAGCATTTGTTTTAATGATTTTCATTAGCTAAATTCCTACAAGGCAAAAACTCTCAAAAATATTGATGGATCAATAACTAATTAGTCAAGAGTGTTCTGTCTGGTAGAGTGCTCAAAAGAAGGATGTAGTAAGTACAGTGATAATAGTATTTCTTTTTTCTTTTCTAGCATTGCTATCTTTCTTTGTATTTAAAAATATTTGCATGTGTACACGAGTGTGTGTTTATCTCTACATATTACAAGAGGTCTTGGGAGAAAAAGTTCATATAAAATGTATATTATGAATAAGTATATAAAATATGTTATGATTTCAAAAATTTGCAGTAAGTTAAGCATTTTTTAATTCCATTTTTCTCAGACATTTGGGAGAATCCTCACATGTATATCGGTGTGAATAGTAAAAAAAAAAAAAATGGAATTTTTATTTTCTGGGCCAATAAAGAAAAAACATTATAAAGGCTTACTTAATTTTTCCAGCTTTTCTGACTTCATGAAACCTACAAAAATTCTCTAATCAGCTAGATTACTTATGATGTTCAAAGATCAAATCAATAGCAGATATATTCAGACAGCTCTGTTGTATAATATACAGCTAAAGTTCAATAAAATGATATTTTTCATATTTCTTGAAAAATACCTGGCAAGGGAAGTCTTGAAATAGAGAAATCATGTTGTTCAGAAAATATTTATCTAATAGGTCATAGAAGTTTCTCATTAGGACAATATTTTTGATGGAGAAAAATTCTAAAAACATTTAATTGCTCATATACTTACCTGAAAGTTTGTAGTGCTGTTAGCTTCCTTATTATAATAATGGTAAAGCCAAGTGAAAATAATTTTATCATGATCAGACTATTTCACTTTAGCAGAAATAAAAGTATTTAATTTACCTAATTTTCCCAGCATAAAGATTCCTGAATGTAAAGATGTTCTTTAATATTTATTTTTACAGCAGTATGAATCTAAAATTACTCTCAGGTCTGACATTGTGCTAAGCTGCATGTGTAACACCAGCATCCCATGCAGGCACTGGTTTGTTTTTTGGCTACCCCACTTCTAATCCAGCTCCCTGCCAATGTGCCTGGGAAGGCAGTGAAAGCTGGCCCAAGTGCTTGGGTCACTGCCACCATCGTAAGTGATCCAGAAGAAGTTCCAGGCTTCTAACTTCAACCTGACCCAGCCCTGGCAGTCGTGGCTGTTTGGGGAGTGAATGTTCTCTTTCTGCGTCTCTTCTCTCTCTGTAACTATGCATTTCAAATAGATAAATAAATATTTAAAAAAAAAACTAAAATAGAAAAAATTCTCATATTCTATTTATTCTACCACTAGTTTAGTGATATATTAATGTATTTTCTTCATAGTTTTACTACTGTTTTAGAAAAAGAAATGTCTCTCAATTTTATTTTTTTTTTTAAGATTTTATTTATTTATTTGACAGGTACAGTTACAGACCGTGAGAGAGAGAGACAAAGAGAAAGGTCTTCCCTTCGTCGGTTCACTCTCCAAAAGGCCGCAACAGCCGGCACTGTGCTGATCCAAAGCCAAGAGCCAGGTGCCTCTTCCTGGTCTCCCATGCGGGTGCAGGGGCCCAAGCACTTGGGCCGTCCTCCGCTGCCATCCCAGGTCACAGCAGAGAGCTGGTCTGGAAGAAGAGCAACCAGGACTAGAACCCAGCACCCCTATGGGATGCTGGTGCCGCAGGCAGAGAACTAACCTAGTGCGCCATGGGGGCGGCCCCGCCTCTCAATTTTATAGTGTATGCTAGATATACAAATATGGTAGAGATACATATAGAAAAACATTTTACACTTGACATAAAATAGACAATTTCATAATGTGTTAATTATTTTTATGCAAAGATTATTTCTTATTCACATTTAATTATAAATAGTAATTAAATGGGTACAAATAGACAACATGTGAATGATATCTGCATTTTTAGGGCATTTTACTAGCTTATATGTGTGTGTGTGTGTGTGTGTGTGTGTGCGTGTGTGTGTATGATTTACTTTATTTATTTGAAAAGCACAATTACAGAAAGAGGAAGAGAGAGAGAAATCTTCCGTCCACTGCTTCACTGCCTATATGGCCACAATGGACAGGACTGTGCCAGACCAAAGCCGGGAGCCAGTAGCTTCTTCCAGGTCTCACACATGGGTGTTGGAGCCCATGATTTGGGCCATCCTCAACTGCTTTCCTAGGCTCATTAGCAGGGAGCTGGATCAAAAGTGGAGGAGCCATGAAACAGAACAATATGGGATGCTAGCATTGCAGGTGGTGGCTTTATCCCCTATGCCACAATGCCGATCACCATATATGTATTCAATGTTTGTTTATTTTCATCCTCTTATAAGGCACACTGGGGGAAGAAGCAGTGGAGGGAGAAAGAGAGAGAGAGATCCTCCATTCCTGGTTCATTTCCTCAGTGCCCAAAGAAAGCCAGGACTGGGTTAGGCTGAAGCCAGGAGCCCAGAACTTGATCTGAGTCTTCCACCTTGATGGAAGGATCCCGAGCACATCAACTGCTGGCTTCCAGGATGCATCAACAGGAAGTTGCATCATGAGTAGCTGTGGTCAGAACCTGCAGTCTAGTCTGGGTTGCAGGCACCAATGGGTGTATTAACCCATGATGGCACAACACCTGCCCCGGTTAGTTTATATTTTAGAAACAGAATTTATTCTGTTCAGTTTTGGATATCATTGAATTTTTGGAAAGTGGTGGTTTGATAATATTTCAAAATCAGCTTCATTAAATTCATTCTTACATTTCAATTATAATTTACAGCAGTAAAGTATAATATAGTAATATGTTTTGTTGCATCTCAAAATTTATTATTGATTACCAACTAATATGATTTAGTATAAACCCTTAAATTATAACCTTGAAATATCTTAGTCCCTCCTCCAAGACTAACTATCTCTTTTTCTTAAGCTGTGGCATCAGCTTCCAAACTGATCTGTATATTTCCGTGGTACCTCACCGTGGGCCCAATTTGTATATAACCAGGACAATCTTTCAAAGAATTCTATCACTTCACTTCACTCTCATTGCATTCACAGTATGGTAGATCGTCATGTTCTGCTAAGTGAGGCCCCATCAATCATGGTGCTTTCAGTCTCTCTGATCTCCAGCTACCCTGTGCTGGCTTTCCAGCTCAGTGACCCTGCAGCTCTCACCTTCTTCTTGTTTGTTGCTGGATTACTCCAAGTTTGTTCTTGATTCAACATTTTGGCACCCTATGAACTAAACATATTATATACATTTCTTTTCTTTCTTTATCTCTGAATTACTTTTGATATTTTTTGCTGAAATACCACTCATCCACTTACTATTATCCTGTCCAGCTTCACCACCATAACAATGATCACTACCTGAAATACATATAAAGTTTATCATTGGCATTCCCTGCTAAGCAGTAGTGGGTGCTTCATCACCTAAAATAATGTACACATAGACACTCATAAAGTAGAAGTGAAATGATGAATAATGTCAGAGACAAGAGGGGAGAGTTTAAAGCAGGGAAAGTAATCAGTGTCCCATGTCTCAGTCGACTAAAATAAGTAATTCAATAGGTACTGACCTTAGAGCTTTGGAGGTCAATGATGACAAAATTTACAAGTAGAGTACTCTCCAAGAAAGGCAAACTGCACTAGGAAGATCAATACAAAGGAAATGAGGAGGACATTGTCACTATCCGCATCCACACACACTTGGCTGCCTGGTTTTATCTGATAAACATCTTCTGAAGATATTTTCGAAGATTAAGTATGAAGGTTTTACAAAGTTATTTTAGGTTTCAAATTATTTACAGAAGTCATAATGTATTATTTATCATCTTGCTCCTGCAAATTTTTTAATGGAGATAAGTTCAAAGGTTTAGAAAAGAGAAGGAGGATTGAGATGTTGATTCATAGTTTTTGCTTTACAAAGCAAAGAGCATTTTAGAAGATCAAGAGAAAGAAGTTAAATATCTTGGTGTGCACAAGCTAGAAGTAAAAAATGTCAGAGGTGATGGCTTTGTGCCATAGCTGTTAAAGCCACTGCCTGAGATGCCAGCATCCCATTTGAGCACTCATTCTAGTCCAAGCATCTACACTTATGATCCAGCTCCCTGCTAATGACCTGGGAAAAGCAGCACAAATGGCCTGAGTGCTTGCCATCTTGCCACACATGTGAGAATCCCAGTTGAAGCCCCTGTCTCCTGGCTTCAGCCTTGCCCAGCACGGGTGGTTGCAGCCATGAGAGGAATGAACCAGCAGGTGGATCTCTCTTTCCCTATCTATCCCTCTCTCTCTGTACTTCTGACTTTCAAATAAATAAATGTATATTTTTTTTTTAAAAAAGGAAGTCAGTATGTGTTCTAGTACACTCATTTTCATATAACAGAATTATAAATTCCATAGGAAATATAATTTGATGAAGGTAAATACTTGGATATTAAATTTCTTACCTTCAATATTATTTTAATACTTTTAGAATTAAATTTATAGAATATAGATGCTTCCAAAAGACTTCACACTCCATTTTATCAATTAATATATATAAATAATACTTCATATAAATTTTACATAAGAGGAACTTGAGGGGCCAGTGCTGTGGCAGTGGGTTAAAGCCCTAGCCTGAAGCATCAGCATTTCATATGGGTGCCAGTTCTAGTCCCGGCTGCTCCTCTTCCAATCCAGCTCTCTGCTGTGACCTGGGATAGCAGTAGAAGATGGCCCAAGTCCTTGGGCCCCTGCACCCATGTGGGAGACCTGGAAGAATCTCCTGGCTCCTGGCTCTGGATCAGCACAGCTCCAGCCGTTGCAGCCGTCTGGGGAGTGAACCAGCAGATGGAAGACCTCTCTCTCTGTCTCTACCTCTCTCTGTAACTCTGTAATTCAAATAGATAAAATAAAGCTTAAAAAAAAAGACAAACTCGATTTATAGCTATTGATGTTAAACTTAGTCATATGGCTGAGGTAGTGTTTCTCAGATTTCTTCACTATAACATTGCTCTTTCACTTCCATTTTCATACTCTGTGTCTTAGGCGGAAATTTCAATGTGTGGTCCACACTTGATTGGGGTGTTATGATTAATCTCCTAGAATAAGAGAACACATTGTTTGAAATTTATCTTCTGTTTGGGAGACATGCCTTTTCTTTGTTAATTTTAATTTATTTCATCATTTGTTTATATCATTACAGAATCATGATATTTACAATATGTTATAATACAACACAACACAATAATGTGTTATAATACAACACAAATGTATTTACTTTTGTTCAAATTGTTCAAGCTTTTACAGTTTGAACCTGTATTTGTTTGACCTGAGTCTATCATTGAAATGAAGCTTTTTTACTTGCTTGTTTGGAACCTCCCTACATTCTGGAACAACAAGTGTGAAGTCTTCTTGCATTCTCTCCCAGATACTGAAGCAGCAATTTCTCCAAGGATTCCTGTTTGTTGTACTGGGGAATGTCTTAGAAATCAAGATACAGGCACTGGGTATGCTCTTTACTCTTTGAATGCCATAGTTTCCAGACTTAATGTGAGAGAACAAAGAAACATGTGTGTGTTCTAACCTGTGTGTAAATGGGCACTTAACTATATTTATAAATGTAACCATTTGCATCTGTATTTAACCAATATGAGTGCATACTGATGCCTCCTTCTCTAGTCCATATTGCCACCTGGATCATTTAGGCCTCCTCTCCTTACTATCACTACCAACCTATTCTAATAGCCAGAGCCCCCCTTCCCCTCTCCCCGCTCCACCCACACACACACACACACACACACACACACACACACACACACAGTTTGCCACTCATTTGCTTAACTGTTTAGATTCAGTAAACAATTAGAAGACACTATCCCAAGGAGAAACTGCTTTTTCAGTTCAAGTACACTGCTTATGTACAATTCCTTTTGCATTTAAAGCTTCAGATTATACTCATTTCCAAAGTGACTTAGATCAGTGCCTTTTTGTCCATTCCCATTGGTGAGATTTTTGAACATGTTTATAAATGCATTTAGTTTATGTTTTACAACTTCAAGACCATTGTTGATCTCCTCATTGCTTAATGTATTTTTAAAATTTGCATAAATTAAGACTCACTCTATGTTTTGTAGGGTTCCAAGGATTTGGAAAAACGTATAACATCATATACACCATACACTGTGTAAAATTTGTATCTGCCTTGAGAAAACAAAGTTTGCAATTTTCATAGTTATTTGTATGTCACACAAAATAGGTTCATTTTCCTAAAAAGTTTGTATGTTTCATTTGTTCAACTCATCTTCTCCAAAACCCCTGACAACCATTGATTTGTTTTTTATTTCTATAGGCTTTGGTTTTTCTGGCATGTCATATAAATTGTGTCATAGAGAATGTAGCCCTACAAACACTCATTTCACTTAGCAATATATATTTAAGATTTACTAAAGTTTTTATGCAGATTGTTATAGCTCATTTCTTTTTATAACTTTATGACATTCCACTATATGGATACATTGCTGTTACTTTATACTTATTTATGGAACAGTATCTCAATTACCTCTATTTTTATGATTATGGATAAAATTTCTGTGAATATTTGCATACAGATTTTCTGTGGACATAGTTTTTCAAATTATTTGATTAATTATCTAGGAAAGTGATCATCACAGTTAAGGTAACATTACATTTAGCTTTACAAGTAACTAGCAAACTATCTTCAATGTGTCTATATCATTTTGTGTTCTGGCCAGCAATGAATGTGAGAATTCTTGTTGCTGTACACTCTAGTGAATACAATCATGTATTCCCCCACCACCAAACCCCACTCAGTATCAGGTGGGACAAGCAGTCCGAAGAAGACTGGACTGGAGTAATTCTCTTCCCCTGGCAGTGATAAGGCTATGGCAAAGTGTACCATCCTCTGGAATAGTATGCCTGTGTTATAAAAATGATGTTGAGCATACATGATTACTCCTCCCACTCCTCTGTCAAATCACAAACACAGACTTCTCAGGGCTTCAGCATGATGGAGTTCTTGAAGACAGGCTCATGGATGTTGTAAGAACCTCTAAGAATGTAGTACTAGCAGTTCTTTACTGGCATACTAGTACTAGCCTTTAGAAACATCTCTCAAATACTATTTAAATGTACCTGCTGATTTATGGCTCCAGCAACTTCTGCTGTGGTAGGGAGACCTAAGCAGTGAATACCTGGATTTGCTTTCCCCATCACACTATGTGATGGTATTTTACCAATTGCAACCAGAGCTCTCACTGGTGCAAGAAAAGTTGTTAATTTTCACATTATATGCATTTTTCTTATTTAAAAGAAAAAAAAGGACGTTTTCCAAGCTGTTTGGTTGTCAGAGCTGAAAACAGAAGTCCATAGCTATGCTAGAAATTTTATTTCCAAGCAGATATTTTCTCAGTATCTGTTATCAATCCTTTGAATCTATCAGTCTTCCCATCCCACACACACACGCACACACACACGTGTGCACACTTATCTGTAATGGGAACTTGGTAATATCATTAATATCTTCCAAGCCCCCATTATTTTTCATATATTTATTTATTTGAAAGGTAGTGTCACAGAGAGAGAGAGAGAGAGAGAGAGAGAGAGAGAGAGAGAATCTTCACTCCCCAAATGATTACAATGGCCATGGCTGAATCAGGCCACCCCAAACTCCTGCCCCTTACATGGGTGGCAGGAACCCAACACTTGGGCCATCTTTTCTGCTTTCCTAGGCTATCAAGAGGGAGCTGAATTGGAAGTGGAGCAGCCAGGACACAAACCAGCCTCTATACAGAATGCTGGCATTACAGGTGGCAGCTTAACCCACTGTGCCACAACGTACTTCCTCTCCCATTCTACAGTGTGATTTAATCTACCCATGTATGCTTAAAAATTTTAATGATAAATAGAAAAAATAAAGAAAAGGAGCAGTAAAGGTGATACATACACACACTTACTATATACGCTCATTCAAATGCAGTGCAGAATGTGTATGTGCCTTGTCAAGCCTTATGCTAGGTTCTGTGGATATTGCTTAATAAGTAAGATGCAGCATCCATCCTCAGGAGTAGAGCACTAATTATTTCTAACTGAAGCTTAAAAGGTACAAGACAGAAACTTGGGTTTTAAACTGCTGAACCAAAGTTGGAACAACATTAGTAGTCTCCGCTGAACATGAAGCAGAAATCTTTCTGATATAATTATCTTTGAACACAATATATTTTTTATCCCAGTGTTACTAGTGATGCCTCTCAACCTAATATAATTGTACTGGAAATCTCTTTCAAACAAGAGAATTTGAACTTCTATTTATAAGGAAAGACATTTAAATATCATGATGGTGGCAATACACTAAAAATATTACTAAATATTAAAATATTTCTTTGCACTTACCAATAACTGCATAATAATATGAATCAAAATAAGTGCAAGCTGGCCAGCACCGTGGCTCAACAGGCTAATCCTCTGCCTTGTGGCACCAGCACACCGGGTTCTAGTCCCGGTTGGGGCGCCGGATTCTGTCCTGGTTGCCCCTCTTCCAGGCCAGCCCTCTGCTGTGGCCTGGGAGTGCAGTGGAGGATGGCCCATGGGAGACCTGGAAAAAGCACCTAGCACCTGGCTCCTGCCATCGGATGAGCGCGGTGCGCTAGCCGCAGTGCGCCGTCCGCAGCAGCCATTGGAGGGTGAACCAACGGCAAAGGAAGACCTTTCTCTCTGTCTCTCACTGTCCACTCTCCCTGTCAAAAAAAAAAAAAAAGTGCAAGCAAATGTTAAAATATTAGACAAATACAAAAACTATTTTTGAAAAGATTATATATGATCCTATTTTAGATTGCTAGGATTGTGATTTAAAAAAAACCCAAGACTTCATGATTTAAACAATGGAAGCTTATTTTCTCACACTTCTGAAGACAGGCATATGGAATTAAGCTGTCAGCAGGGTTGAATTATTCTGGGGCCTCACTCCTTGGTTTTCAGATGACCTCTTTACACTCTTTCATAAGTATTTTGTGTGTGTGTGTGGGTGTGCATGTGTGTGTGTGTCTGTGATATCACCGTGTTCTAATATCTTCTTATAAGAACACTGGTCATGTTGGACCCGGTCCATAGATCCTATTGTAAATTAATTACCACATAAAATCCCTGTGTCCAGAGAGAATGACATGCAGAATTACAAGGAGTGCAGGCTTCACACCATGAATTCGTGGGGAGACACAATTCAACCCTTCACAGATCCTTTCCAAATAATTCTTTCTTTCAAAACAACTTTGAATAGGCTGCTATGAATTATATAATCTGCTTTATTATTCAGTCTTTAGTAAATAAGCCATCACAGACATATAAATTTATGTTCCCCATGGCCTGTATTCCTTTAAACATTTCATGCCTCCCTGTTTATAGCACTGCTCATAGCTACATTATGGTTCTGTGCCTCCCTTTCCCTACGACCCCCATATCCTAACAACAAAGACTCTGCTTTATTCAGCTGACAGCATCAGGTGGCAGCACAAAACTTTTCTCATAGGAGGTTTTCAGCAAAGGTGTGAATATGGGTTTAAATATGAAGGTGAGACAAAAACTAAAATAAAAGTTATTTATCAAACTATTGTATATTAATAATATCTGTCAAAGTGGTTACAAATAGTATGCTATATATATGTAATGTAGAATTATATAATATGCAATATATATTTATGGTACTTCAAAAAATTTATTGATAAGCAGAATTAAAAGATAAAAATTTATTTTGGCTCAAAAATGTGACAGATATAATTATATTATTTAATTTTCCTTAAATTTAATTTTCTTGTCTTTACTTGAAAGAGTAACTGAAACGAAGATGTGGAGGGTGGAGAGAGAGAGAGAGAGAGAGAGAGAGAGAGAGAGAGAGAGGTCATCTATCAACTGGTTCACTTCCTAAATTACCACAACAGACACAGATGGGCCAGACAGCAGCCAGAAGCCAAGAACTTCAACCAGGTGCCCCATGTGTGTGGCAGGGACTCAAGTTCTTGCACCATCAATTACTGACCCCCATGGTGTATATTAGCCAGAAACTAAATTAGAAATAAAGCAGGGACTTGAACTCAGATATTCCAATAAGGGCGTGGGCATCTCAAGCAGTTTCTAAAATAACTTTGTCATGAAATAATTAATGCAGACAAAAATATAAACGAAGAGAAAATTGTCCTTTTAATGTACTATAATACTTCAGAAAGTATGAAGAAAAAATCAAATTAAAGATAAATTTAACTTGGTGCAAAACTATTTTGTAATATATGCATTTTTCATAATATATATGAAAATTTTGAAAACATGTATAATCACATATATAGCTATATACATATATATGTATATACTTATTTATAAAATTTCATATGTAGAAAAATGTGCTTGCTTGATAATTTAATCCTTTGACCAGGATTTCAAAACATTAAATATCAAAAGGGAGTAACTTGTAGTTTTTCTCTCTTGCAATGTATACTTTAATATTCTGTAGCCTTGTTCTCTCTATTTCTAGGAATATTTGAGATTTGTGCACAACAAACTATTTTGACCTGACTGTTACACTCATGGCCATAGCTTAGCATCATTGTTCCAGAAATTTATGAATTTTTAAGACATGTTGCTATCATACCTACTGCTTATAAAATATATAGATTTAAGATTATGAGGAAATTTAAAGTAATTTTCATTTGAGCAAGGAGAATAAATCCTCCCTTTCGCATTCATATTATAGAGTTGTCCTCCCTCTGAGTGTGTGGTGTTGGAGAGTCTGTATGGTTTCCTACGGAAGGCATAACATAATTTAAGTAGTTCTGCTTTCATGTACAGCACTTCAGTGAACACCGCAGAACACTACATCATTAAATTGGATCTGACATTAAACTAATGAATTTGCATGTTGTTAATAAGTGTTAAATCTTTGATGAGTTTTTTCAAGTTATGAAAAATAATTTTCACTCAGGATTCTTAATCACAAAACAGACTGTGAGTCATTTTTGACAAAGTGGGAAACTAAACGAACAGATCAAGAGCCTTAGAAAACGGGACATCATGAGAAGATGAAAAGAGACAGAATTGGTAGAATAGGTTTAAAAGATTAAAAGCTGAATAGAATGGAATGTATCGATGAGAAATAAACCACCTGCAAAAGAAATATGACAACAAACATGTAGAGGAAGGCATTGTTGAAAAGTAAAAAAAAAAAAAAAAAAAAAAAATAAGAAGGAGCAGGTGTCCTTTACAAAAACCTAAAGAAAGAGAACAAAAAAAGAACTCCAATAAAGACAAGGATCAAAGAAAATCATGTTAGGAATACAAGACATACAAGAGAAAATTCAACTTAATCCTGTCAAAATCTAACCCTTAACTCCTTAACTACCTTGAATATAAGCAAATAAGTCAGATCATCTATGAAGTTTTCCAAATTTGGATGTAGCTCTTGTTAAGCAAAAGCTTATACATATTTTTTCAAATAATGCTTTTATAAAATGTTGAAAGTATTGTTATAAGAAAGCGATATAGTTGTGAATGTATAAACATATTTTTATAATTCGTTGTTTGGAAAACGTTTTTTCTTTATATATTGACCATAAAAGTATATGTTCATAGACTATTTTAATAATCCTTAAGAAACAAACCAAAAAATGAAAGAAATATCTGTCTATAAATATTGCTGCAAATATGGTTTTATAAAACTTTGTTTTATACCTTAGTGAAAACAATTGTTAAGAATGTTGCATAGTTGTAAATTCTCCTGTTCACAAAACATTTTCTCCAGGCTTCATTCACCTTAACAGAAAATTCTATTTGGCCTCAAATGAAAGCTGAGTTCCTAGGAAATAAGTAAACATTCCTTTGCCAAAGCAACAGAGTTCTCCCCCTCCTCCTTCATTGTTTATTTTTGTTTTGTTGCATTTGCCTACAGATATCCCATGTCTTCTATTGCTGTATCTATATATATTATACATATATACATAAATTGCTACATTTATATCATAAGTATATATATACATATATATATATACATAAGAGCCTGAAACTTTTACAAAAGAATTCCTATTGTTCTTAGAATATTTTCTATGTTCTCAGAATATCTCCTCCGTTAAGCCCTATAAGATCTCTTCTCTGCTTAATTACAGTGAAACAATATTGTCTTCTCTGCTACATTGCAACTAATAAAGAGTGACTTTTCATTTGTCCAGACCCTAAGAAATATTGGATTTATTCTTTTTTCCTTGCAGAAAGTAATTCTTACTTACTGTTATTGAAGAATGTATTTTGAGACTTATTGATGCATTTATGCTGATCTACCCATTTTCATTTGCCTCTGATAAGACCCACAATATGCATTTATTAATAATCTTTGAAAGCTGTGATCATTGGACACAGACACAAATTATTTTGCCCCTGCAGATAAAGATTCAGCTATTGTGCTATTATTATAATGTTCAAAAACCTAAAGCTTTAGGTAATAAGTGCTTAGGTCACAAAGCTAGACTACTTATTTCAGTCTTACAGAATTTTGCACATACTGTTTGGCATGTTTCTTCATCCAGAAGCATTGGTGCATGTCCAATAGTCTCTTATTAATTCTCCAAGCTGACAATGTTTGACTGATTGTTAAGTAAATGTAATTTCTCTTCTGGTCAATCAACTTCATAGGAAGAGGGTTATGAAAAGGTTTTAGTGCAATCTCGCAGTAATTTGATCATTGAGATTATTATCACCTTCATTACAATCAATCTAATTATACCACCATTATATGAAATAGAAATTTCATTAAGATTTAAAGTAAAATAATTTTAAAATGAGTTATAATTGCTAAAGAATTGTCCTGTGCTTTTCTACCAAACATGAGCATAAACCAAATGCCTTAATGAATTGGGGATTAAGTTGATGTACAATCCCTATGAGCTTAGATCTAGGTTTCTTATAGACATCCTCCTATGCCCTATTTTACACTCCAAGTTATGCCAATGTAAGTTTCCATTGAGCATTTTGCTTTAACATGGAGTGATACATGATAATAATTAGGCAGTCATAGCCTTTAATTCAGATATATTGTATTTTGTGATGGAAATATCACATATGATTAGTAATTTACATATGAAAATGGAATTTAGGCATTGAAAATACACTAGATAATATTTAGACTAATTATATATTTAAAATAAAATATATATAAAATGATATAATATATAATAAGTATATATTATATGATAAAATTATATAGGCTTGAAAACAATATCTATTTATTAAAGTCTATTTTACAGTGAACTGATTAGTATTACTTATCAATTTAAAACTATATTTTTTCAAAATATTGAGGAAATCTCTTTTTTGTTCTTATTCACACATAAAGTAAATGATGAATTCATAATATATAAGAATAATTTTCATGGCTTTTGTCCTTTGTCAAGTCTCTGGCTTTAAGGTCTATTGCTTTTGATAGGAAAAAGAGGAAATATCGTTAAGATGAATCTATACTGGTTGGACAGAAATTGGTTCACCATTAATTCCCTGGTTGTCCCTGAATTCTGTTAACAACTATTTCATAGGAAGAGTGGTGAACTATTATGGGCATAATGACAGAAATGGTGACTCCAGTGTCTATAGGGAAGTCAACTTCCTTCCGTTTGCACAGCCAGAGCTCCTGAGTGCTGATGATCTTGGGCATTGGGAGTCTAAAGGAGAAGTTCTGTATACTTTCAGTCCTTTCAGGTCATTCTACAAAGGAGGCATCACCCTAGAGGCCTTGGTTTCAGAGGAAGTAACCCTACAATGATTCCCACTGCAAATAGAACAGGATATGGGGGTTTTCCCTGTTGACAGGAATGCGGACATTTCTTCTTGGAATGTCACACCTGACCAGAGCCATAACACTTTGGAGACAACTGTGGACCCTTAGGTTGTTGTGGCCATAAACCTGCTATCAGAGCTGTGATCTTTTCTTATCCCTTTGCTCTTGTTTGGGTTCCTCCTGATGTTCCTTCTGAAGTGGAAAACTCAGAGCTTTTATCCAGTTTTGAAAGCTTTCTCCTAAGATCTGCAGCTAATTGAGTAATGTACTTATCCTTCAAGATTGCCTGTTCTATAACATTGGGAAATAGGGAAATGCGATTGACTAATGCCTTCCTTAATATTTCTGGGAAGGCAGAGGGATTCTCCTCTGAAGTGAACTCCATCATGGATATCTTGGAGTGATTTTAAGAGTTTGGTCTTTATCTCATGCATGACAGAAGGCTGTCTTCAAACTAGTTGTTTTCTACACTGGAATTTTTTGGCAGGTAAACTGTTTTTTCATTAAGGTCTGAGAGTCAAAAAAATCTCAGTGTCCAATTATATGCAAAAACAGTAAATGCTGAAGTTTTACCCATGTGATATAATAGGACAAGAAACAAATCAATCTCTGAGTTTTTGACTACACATTTGAGGTGTCCTTCATCTCTAGGCTGTAGGAGTGTAGCATCCTGGAGCCTCCAGAAGGGGTAAGTCGGAGAATAGGAGTAGACACTCGTACCTGTGCTCTCACTTTTGCCTTTAATTCCCTGGGATCTTTGATACTGTGGATCATGGGTATGTATATGACCTGGCCCTCAGGATCATGGACGGTTAGGCTGGAAAGAATAGCTGTCTTTACCTGTGAATAATTTTGAGCCTCCCATCTGTGTCTCTGTGTTTCCTCTAGACCTTGATGAAGACACCTTACCTGCGTCTAGTCAGCATATGCCGTATCTGAAAGTGGGCTTTCTGGAGAAACCCGTAGATGACACTCCTTAGGATTATATTTTGTATGCTGGACTTAGATGTCCTACACCATATACTTTGACCTAATTGCTCTATGAACCTCTTTGCTCCAAAAGTTCTGGAGACCTTGCAGTGTAAACATCAGACCTTTATAAATACAACATATGTTTGGCATCATTTTAAATTAACTCAATTATTATCTCTCCAATTGAGAGCTTAATCTTTGAAGAGTTCCAGAGATCCAACTAGAAGCCTCAAGATCATAAGACCTAGTTTAGAGCTTTAAAACTAAAGAATTCTCAGAGGCTTAAACCATTAATCCAAGTAAAAGTAGTAGTAATCCATTTAACCTGACTATTTTAACTCAAGTTGTTGGACAGATATAATCAGATATATGCAATCCCTCAAGCAATTAAAAATAGATAATGCTAACTCCTTTAAGACTCAGCTCTCCCAAACAATAGAAGATCAGATAATCCTGTTGTCAAGAACTGAAGAAATAAAGTCATCAACAAAATGTAAACTGCAAATAAGGGAGAAAAGAATTCCTCAAGTTCCAAAGGATTAGTGAATTAAGGTCTCTCTCTCTCTTGCCACCATATGTGGGGAAACCTGTCTATCCTCTTTCCTTCATTACATTTGAGACTGAGGGAGAGTAGCAAACAAGAAGGAGAAGAAGTAGTGAGGAGTGCAGATTTTAGTCAAATACCCTAACAGGGTTTGGAATCTTGATTTAACCAGGGAGCCTTGAGACAACAGTGGAGAGCTGCCCTGATCAGAAACCATCTATTACTCAAAGACATTATTCCTATTGCATTTTCACATACTGAATGAATATCTGGGACAGGAAACCGAGGCAGCATAAGACCACCATTCCAGCGCCAATGGGCAGAGGGGTGTAGTCAGCTCTACCCTAGCAAGACTTCCTTCTGAGTTTAGGTAGAGAAGAAGCATTTCTTGAGAAAAATAAGTAGAAGCAGTTCATCTTTACTCCTCCCTCTGACAAGCCCAGATCTCTTCTCAGATCCCGAATAAGCCCCCAAGAAATCTTACAGGAGTCTGTGGTTTTGACAATTATTTTTTTTCCACTGGGTTTGAGTCTCCTGTCCGTAAAGAATAAGGAGAAAGAAAAAAGAAGCATGTAAAGCAGAGGTAGTTTATTGAAAGAAAGCAGAAAAAGAAAAAGAAAAGAAAAAAAAAAAGGGAAAGAAAAGGAAAATGTTCCTGAGAGTGCCAAATGAGTCTAAAAAGGGAACCATTCAGGGTTGATTGTCTACAAGATTTTATAGACTATAAAAGGGGCAGTTCTTGTGACTGGTCCTGGAGAAGTTAACCTTAAAAGTTAACAATAAATACTATAATATAAGCAAATTGGTTATTTATAAAGACATTACTTATTAAGTACATATCACTCATGTAGGCATTTTATGTATGTTTTCTTAGGATTGACAACTATGTGTGAATTTTGAGAGATTAAAGCAACATATTAAAGGAAAATTAAACAAAATTTGCCTGTAATACTCTGCATGACTCATACAAAATACAGTTTTAACAAAAACTCTAAACATGAAATAATAAATTGAATGAGATACATCCTCTTTTTTGTCTTTTACTTATGTATTTTTGGGTTTTATACATTATCTCTCTTGAAATTTCTTTTTGCAACCAATAGAAATTATAAGCATAAGTGAATGAATTTCCCCATGATTATACTCTATTGCTGCATTACTCATAGAATAAATGACATTTTATAAAGTTAATAATCTAAATTTTAACAAAATGCAAAGTTGAGTCATTTAGTAAAAGGATTTATTAAATAATTTGTTTCTATAAACTATAAAGAAGTCATTACACATGCTACTAAGATTTAAAGGCAAAACCTATATGATAATTCTAAAATAACTTACCTGTTTGTATAAAAAGGTAAATTCATGTTAAAATTAAATGATTATAGTTCCTATTGTAATGGGACTAAAATGATTTCATTTCATGTATTCTCAAATGTTCCTTCAAAAATATATACATGTTAAATTCCAGTTAGAAATAAATGTTAATGAAAATGTTTTCCTATGGAAAATATTTGGTTTATTCTATTAGATAACAAGACATGCAATCAATTACTTTGCTTTAGCCTTGCACTACATGAAGAATGCATATAAAATATTATATTCAACAAAATTCAGTATTCTAGTTTCATGGGATAATTAATTCTCCCTCTAGATGCATATTTTCAAATTTGAAGTAATTGTTGATATATCTTTTGTGCTGTTGAATTACATGTGGAAAGTTGATATACATCTAAAATCACTTAGTCATATTTTAACACTGACATTTTCCGCCTCATTCTCCAGAAAACTATGAAGTTTAAAAGCCAACCACAATACATTAAATTACTTAATTAAATTACTTATCAATGGTTGAATGATTCTCTAAGGAATGAGTCAGAACAATTTTCCTAAATAAAGAGGGCTATTGAAGCACAAATGAAGAGAGCCAGTAAAGTTTAGCAATGGTAAATAATTTAAAACACATAAAGGATTTGGTTTGTTTCAGAGACTCAGAATGTTAGACTGGCTGGGGTTCAGGTCCTAACAAACACATATGAGAATTCTGGATGGGTTTGCAGAACTAGGTTGGGTTGTAGTCTTCGGATGCTGCAAAGGTCAAACGAACGCTGTTGGAGATATCCAAAAACTGGAGAAAGGACAGGAAGAGAGAAGGAATCAGTAGCAGTAGCCATCGGAAGGTTTCAGACAAGAGAGTACCAGCATCAAAACTCAACGTTTAAGGGCTGGCACTGTGACGTAGCAGGGAAAGCCACCACCTGCAGCGCCAGCATCCCATATGGGCAGCAGTTTGTGTCCCAGTTGCTCTGATTCCAATCCATCTTTCTGCTATGGTCTGGGAAAGCAGTAAGTTGGCCCAAGCCATCGGATCCCTGTACCCGCGGGAAACCAGGAAGAAGCTTCTGGATCCTGGCTTCAGATTAGCATAGCTCCAGTCCTTAAGGTCATTTGAGAAGTGAACTAGAAGTTGGAAGACCTCTTTCTCTTTCTTTCTCTTTTTCTTTCTCTCTCTTTCTCTTTCTCTCTCTCTCTCTCTCTCTCTCTCATCTCTGTCTCTGTCTCTGCCTCTGCCTCTCTGTAGCTCTGCCTTTCAAATAAATAAATAAACCTTTAAAAGACCCATACATTTAAAAAGATCAATTTAAATGACTCTATTGAATGGAATTAAGAAGTCTAGTAGTCAAATATATGTGTAGATTGAAACTTATCCATTTGTTCAGAACAAGAGAGTATCTTGACAGAATTTCATAGAAACTAGGTGATTCAATTATAATTCTGTGCAGACAAAGTACATATAAAGTTATCTGATGGATAGAGATAACACTATTTTTAGCCTTAAGCTTATATACATATATATTTCTTTTTTTAATATTTTGTTTATTTGAGAGATAGAGTTACATACAGAGAGAAAGAGACAAAGACAATATTTGTGTGTCTGTTAATTCACTCCCTAAATGGTCACAATGACTGGAGCTGGGCAGACCTGAAGCCCAGAGCCAGGAGCTTCTTCTGTTATCTCGCACACAGGTGCAGGGGCTTAAGCACTGTGTCATTTTCCATTGCTTTCCTGGTACACTGAAGAGTGCTGGATCAGAAAAGGAGCAGCTGGGACACAAACCAGAACCCATATGAGATGCCTGCAACAGTAAGTAGAGGCTTAGCCTAGTATAGTACAGCACCAGCCCCAGAACTGCTACATATTTCATCCCAGGGAATATATAGGAATCAGTAGGATCTCTGTCCTTAATGTGCTGTACATTGTGAATTAATACTATAACTAGTACTCCAACAGTATTTTCACTTTGTGTCTCTATGTGAGGGCAAACTGTTGAAATCTTTACGTAATATGTACTAAACTGATCTTCTGTGTATAAAGAGAATTGAAAATGAATCTTGATGTGAATGGAAGGGGAGAGGGAGTGGGAAATGGGAGGGTTGCGGGTGGGAGGGAAGTTGGGGGGGGGAGCTATTGTAATCCATAAGCTGTACTTTGGAAATTTATATTCTTTAAATAAAAGCTTTATATATATAAAAAATAAAAAAGAAGTGGTATAACTTATATAATATGAAATGGTTTCTGTTTTTGCAAATATAGTTCACAAAACTTAATTCAAAATATATATTTTAAAAATAGTAAGCATCAGTCTAATTACAAAGGCAGTCAATAAAACTTTGATTGTACAGCCTCGAGGAAGAATCAGAAGATGTAAAGAGATTAAACCAAGTACTCTCCATGAAACACTTCCTCTGGAAAGTCAGGGTGGTCGTTAAAGTACGTCTCAAGTTCCCTTCAGCACAACCTGAAAGCCCTGAGTGTCCAATCAAGTGTTTAATGATCAGAGCACTCATAATCAGTAGAAAATAAAGTTATAAATGAAAGTACAAAAAATGTAGCTACTAATATATCTAAATGTTTAAAGAAAATGTACACATAATACTTTTGGAAAAGAGTGTGTATTTGCCAGTTTTAATTTTGTCTCAATACGTAATTTTGCACATTTCACTAAACCTGGCTTATAGTTGACAAATAGCTGCAATTTGTAGTGCATTAATAATGTTAGTTTCCATGATACACAAGGGCATTATCTGTTATAAAGAGGAGAGGACATGCAATTTCATAAGTGGTTTCACTCCCTCTCTAAATATAGAATTTAATAATAAAAAACAAGCAGATATGTAGGTGAACTACTTACAATGTATTATCATAGAAGAATTTTCTCTTCTCTTTGTCTCCCTCGGGTATGCTCTTGCTTAAAAGACTGCCAGTATTCATAAAATGCCAAATTCTTCTTAACCATTGCATTTTAATATGAAAGTTTAAAACTTCTATGTCACATAACAGTTATAAATAGCAATATCTTCTGGTTTTGAACAACATCTGTTGTTTCATTTTGACACGTTTGCAGTTATGACAAGCAGTAATCATTGAACAATGCTCGTGCATCTTGGTTTCCTAATGGTTAAGGGTTCTCTGACTGTTTCAAAACAGCTTTAACTAGAAAGTCTAAAGGATGAGTTGTTCAAAAGTTGGATATGGCCATTGATTTTGCAGATACAAACCCTACTCTTTAGATTGATGGTCATACACTCAGCTATAAGAAGTGTCCAATGTATAGACTGTGATTTCTTTTTTTTTTATAACGCTTTTATTTAAAGAATATAAATTTCCAAAGTACAGCTTATAGATTACAATGGCTTCCCCCCCATAACTTCCCCCCCACCCGCAACCCTCCCCTTTCCCACTCCCTCTCCCCTTGCTTCACATCAAGATTCATTTTCAATTCTCTTTACATACAGAAGATCAGTTTACTATATATTAAGTAAAGGTTTCAACAGTTTTCCCTCACATAGCAACACAAAGTGAAAAATACTGTTGGAGTACTAGTTATAGTATTAATTCACAATGTATAGCACATTAAGGACAGAGATCCTACATGATATATTTTTTAAAAAAATTGATTAATTTTCTAGGCAATTTCCAATTTAACACCAAGTTTTTTTTTTCATTTTTAATTATCTATATACAGAAAATTGATTCAGTATATACTAAGTACAGATTTCATCAGTTTGCACCCACACAGAAACACAAGTATAAAATACTGTTTCAGTGCTAGTTATAGCATTACTTCACATTGGACAACACATTAAGGACAGATCCCACATGAGACTTAAGTACACAGTGACTCCTGAAGTTGATTTAACAATTTGACACTCTTGTTGATGGCATCAGTAATCTCCCTAGGCTCTAGTCATGAGTTGCTGAGGCTATGGAAGCCTTTAGGGTTCGCTGACTTCAATCTTATTCCGACAGGGTCATAGTCAAAGTGGAGGTTCTCTCCTCCCTTCAGAGAAAGGTACCTCCTTCTTTGATGGTCCCATTTGTTCCACTGGGATCTCACTCACAGAGATCTTTCATTTAGGTCTTCTTTTTTTTCCAAAGTGTCTTGGCTTTCCATGCCTAGAATATTCTCATGGGCTCTTGAGCCAGATCCGAATGCCTTAAGGGCTGATTCTGAGGCCAGAGTGCTATTTAGGACATCTGCCATTCTATGAGCCTGCTGTGTATCTCGCTTCCCATGTTAGATCATTCTCTCGCTTTTTGATTGTATCAGTTAGTATTAGCAGACACTAGTCTTGTTTGTGTGATCCCTTTGACTCTTAGGTCTAAGAGGTCTAAGACTGTGATTTCTATAGCATACAGCTACTAATTATTTATTGTTGATTTGGTATTTAGCAACCTTCCTTAAGTTTTTTCTTAATATTTAAAAATTGATAGAGTTATTTGAAAGATGAAAGGTGAGAGAGAGAGAGAGAGAGAGAGAGAGAGAGAGAGAGAGAGAGAGAAAGAGAGAGATTGAGAATTCCCCACATGCTAACACACTCCCCAAATGGCTGAAGGCTGAAGCAATCAGAGCTGGGCTAGGCCAAAGACAGGAGTGAGGGAGTCAGTCCTTGCCTCCTGCATGGGTGTCTGGGACCATCCTACTTCAGTCATTACTTGCTACCTCCCACCTTTGGAAAAGCATGAGGCTGGAATCAGGAGCAGAGCCAGGGGCATGAACTCAGTCATTCAAACATGGGATGCCAGCATGCCAAGCATTGTTTTCTTTCCCTACTTTATTGATTTGAGATGAGTAATGTTCATTTGACAGCTTGGAATGAAAACAGAAGAATCTCCTTTTAGCAGATTATATGTGTGTCTAAAAGAAAGAGATAATTTATGAGTAATGAAATGATTTAAAACAGTTATAATAGTTCTCTTACGTGTGGAATTATCAAGAGGAGTTTTCTGTATCTAAATTAGCCACATTCCTTAAAGAGGGAAAATGTTTATCATTTTACAATGATAATTTATATTTTTCAAAAGATATCTCCAGCTGTTTAATTTTGTTTTGTTTTTATTATTTCTGCTTTATTTCAGAATAATTTAAAAATAAATTTATCATTATGTGAATGTGATAGTATCATCCAGTCCTGATAAAACAGCAATGAATTCCTTAAAAATATAAACTGTTTAGAAAACTTCTCATGTGAAACCAAAGTGGGATTTGTAATTGAGTTGCTCTGCCATTATTAACTAGTTGATGGTTAAGAATAGCTGTAATTATAATGAAAGGAGGAAAAGTCTTACTATGATCAACAAGTCCTGGAACTTATTTTATTTACCAAAATGTATAAGTTATCTTATGAAAACATTTTATAATATTCTTTATATTGAGAAGACAGTTTCCTCAAATTAGTTTTCATATAAAGGATCAGAGAAAATTATTAGGCTGACTTATATTCTAGAATTAAGATCTTATTTCTTCAATCTAGAGATTTTTATGTCAAAATTCTTAAATATATACAGAACATTTTGTATAGTGTTGTTAATACTAACATTACATTTACTAGCAAACAATAAAAGGATGTGAAGGGTCTACTGCAAAGCCAATTGTATGCAGTTTATTTATGTAATGGAATCCTATTGAGCAATAAAGAGAAATCAATTAGAGTAGCTTATTTTGCACATTTATACTTGGATGATTCTCAGAGTTAAGTATAAAATATTTTAAACTCAAGAGGCAGAATAATTACACACATACTTTGATAATCCTTTCTAGAATTATTCAAAGGAAAATGTAAAGAAACGGAAGAAGAATGATAATCTGTTTATAAATACTATCTCTGGGAATCTAGAAGATTAATACTGATTAAAATTTGTACATAAGATTGCTGATATTTTTCCTTACAATGTCTATTGGATATGTGCTTTTATATTATACTTTATGTTAATGTATATCATAAGTATTGTAAACTATGTTTTTCAATGCATACTATTAGTTCTGTTGTATTCCTTGTCATACAGATTGGCTTAACTTTAATTCAAGTCTAACAAATAAAAAAAGAAAATGAAATATAGATATCAGACATCAAAAGTATGCAAAAACAAGTTGGGAGGAATAAGAGAGAGAAAGAGGAGAAATTATATGGAGGGATTAGGCAATAGCGTCCTTCTCATTAGTGATAGAAAAAGACAATTTACTACTTGAAAGGATTTCCTTAAGAGAAGTCTTGCATGAAACAAACATGTTTAATTGGAATTGCCAGAATCGATGTAAGGAGATGTAACAGTTGCAATCTTGACAGGACCAAAATTGCAGAGTTAAAGTTAAATTTCTTAGCTGTAAGGTAGTGAAATGGTATGGTAGTAGACCATTATACAAAGATTGTTATTCAGGAGCAATGGAATGGGAAATTAGTGCCCAGGAAAAACTAAAAGGACCATTGCACACAACCTATTTTGGCTTTGAAAACTCCATTAAAGTACTCCTGAAAAAAAAATCTAAATAAAAATACATATCTTTAAAAATATAAAAGCAGTTTTAAAATGGAAAAAATATCCAAACTCATGCATGATTACCTAAGATGATAGTACAAAGGATCAAATAATATTGTTCTTCCCGAATGCATTTGAAATGGTATGCTTTAAAATGAGTGCTGACCTACAGTTATGGCTTTTGCTACCTTTATAGAACTCTGTGATGCAATAGGATTGGAATACAACTTCTTGATGTCACAGAACCAAAGGTTTGCAGCAAGGCATTCACAAGCATGTCCTGCACTGTACCTTTTCTTTTTCATGATAGGCAATCACAAGAAAAAATAGAGATAAAAAGTCTCCTTTACACAGTTGTGTACAATTGCATAGGAAAAAGGGGAAATGGCTTCATTCTAATTGATAATTCATATTAGACTTAACATTAAAAAATGGTGACTTTAGAATCAAATTTCTGTGTTTATTCTTAAAAAATTTGAATGTTAGTTGTGAAAGTTATTTTAGAGATATACTAAATGACTTGGGCTTCAATAGTGTAATTACTAATTAATACATATTGAAAAAAAGAGGCTCAAGTGTTTGTGCTGAAAACAATGGAAGAAATTTTATAGTCTTTTCTAAGAATATTTTCAGAAAACTTAACATTTCTAAATTCTGTTTCTTTGAAATATGTGCTGAATGTTTTATATCTGCTTAGCTTTGAGACCTGGCAATGGCAAAGTCTTTCTCAAATACTTAGGAACCAGCTCTTTGAAAGGTAATCATCGAGGACTAAAGTGCTGCTGTCTGTTGAAAGAAAGGATGCTAATTTGACACAGTCTATCTCTAAGTTGTAAACATCTTATAAATTTTATTTTTCCTATGGATGTAGCTGTATCTACAATGATTGAGTGAGTTTAGTGAGCCATGTGTAAGAAATGGTGCTTTGCTTATTTGCTAGAGCACTAATTACTGTTAATCATGACACCATCCATAAAATAGGCTGATTTTTATTTGATTCTATAAAATGCTGGGCATTATTTCTGGCTCTGAAAATTTTTAGTTGGCTGCTTATCCTACATATCAGTTTTTTGTTAAGTTCTTATTCAATAATAAAATATTTTCTTCACATATTTTTAAATAATTTTTCTTGGTTGAGAGGGAATTAGTTTTATTTGTAATTATATTTCCCTAACAAGTACCTCCATGGGAGCTATACTCTAAATTATTTTTAAATAATCTACAATAGTCAAATTCTAACACTTATTTGGAGCATCATGAATTATAGGAATTTTAATGAACGCTTATTTTCACTGATATTCAAAATAGCTGAATATGGAAAAGCTGTGTAGACATCAGTCAAATACAAAAAACAGAAAAACAAATGAAGGGTCACATTTCATGGCAACTGACTCATGAAAATTTTCAGTGCAGAATGGACAGAACAGAACAAAGACTCCAAGGAATAATGGGAAGTGATAATAGACAGACAGGAAACAGCCAGGAATACTCTGCCAGTGACTCCTGCATATATGAGGCTGGTGCCCAGCTGGGAAGCGTCATCTACTCAAACAAGTTGAAAGGAGGCTATCATAGCCTATGCCATTGGCACGTTTGACTGAGATAGAGTTCTAAGCTAATCATTAGATTTGATCCCAGCAGGAGGATTAGCAGGTTTGCTAAACAAAACTTTCCTTTGTGGAGCTAACAACAATTGGACTCTTAGATTTATAAAAACCAACATCAGAACACAAGAGATATGAATAAAGAAGGCCATATGACTCCCCCCCAAAAAAACACCACAATAATCCATTAATATTTGACTGCAAAGAAGGAGATATTACCAAATATCTGAAAATGAATTCAACAGAATGTAAGGATATTCAGTAATGCAGAGAAACAGTGGCACGAAATAAAGAAACTGATACATGACATGATTGAGAAATTCTGCAAAGATAGAGATGCTGAAGAGAAATAAAACAAATATTAGAAATGAAGTATTCAATAAGTCAAATAAAAATACAGTTGAAAGCCTTAACAACAGACTTTATGAGGCAGAAGAAATCAAAAGGGATTGATTCCAGGTCTTAGCTATTGTGAATTGAGATGCAGTAAACATTAAGGTGCAGACAGCTTTTTTGTATGCCAATTTAATTTCCTTTGGGTAAATTCCAAGGAGTGGGATGGCTGGGTTGTAAGGTAGGGTTATATTCAGGTTTCTGAGGAATCTCCAGACTGACTTTCCATAGTGGCTTTCCCGGTTTGCATTCCCACCAGCAGTGGGTTAGTGTCCCTTTTTCACCAAAAACTGGCTAGGATATAGGGGAAACGCACCTTAATCCACTGTTGGTGGGAATGTAAACTATTGTGGAGAACAATATAGAAATACCTTAGAAAACTGAAAATATACATAAAATATGACACAGCAATTCTACTCCTGGGAATTTACCCAAGGGAAATGAAATCAGCATATGAAAGACTTATTTGTACCTCTTGTTTATTGACGATCAATTCACAACAGTTAAGATATGGAATCGACCCAGATGTCCATCAACTTTTGACTGGATAAAGGAATCATGGTATATATACACTATGAAATACCACTCAAGTGAGGAAAAAGATGAAATCTTGTCTTCTGCAACAAAATGGATGCAACTGGAAACCACTATACTTAGTGAAAAAAACCAGCACCAAGAAGACAAGTACTGTATGTTTTCCCTGATCTGGGTTAACTATTATAGTGCCAAAAATGCAATGTATAGTAGTGAAATTTATATTTCTGAGAATTGATGTTTTTTGTAGCATTGTGTCTATTGTTGAGGAATAGCGCTTTTTTCTTATTACTTTTGTTGAACTTTTTATTTGTACAATATTAATCATATGAGTATAAAGTAAACTGAAAGGAGATCATTGTAAAAATTTAGAGAGGGAATAGGAGAGGAAGGGGTAGATATGTGGAAGAATGGTAGGGAGGCAAGACAGGGTGGGAAGCTGTCCTAAATTTCTTAAATCTGTATATATGAAATACATGAAATTTGTATGTCCTAAATTAAATTTTTAGAATTAATCCATATACCTATAACCAACTAATCATTAAAAAGTCAGCTAAAATCACTCTTCCTGGGGTAAAGAAATTCTCTTCAATAAATGGTGCTGGGAAAATTGGATTTCTAGATGCAGAAATTTGACAAAAAAACCTACCTCATACCCTAGAGAAAGATCAAATCACAATGGATCAAGGTTTTAATCTAACAACTGAAACCATCAAATTATTAGTGGGAAACAGGATAAATGTTGCAAGATAATCGCTTAGGCAAAAACTTATAAGATAAGCCCAGAATCATAGGCAACAAAAGCAAAAATAGAAAAATGGGATTATATCAAGGTAAGAAGCTTTTGAACAGCAAAGGAAACCATCAACAAAATGAAGAGACAACCAACAGAAGGGGTAAAATATTTTAAAACTATGAATGTGACAGAAAATTAATATCAGAATATATATAGATACCAAGAAATTCAACAACAACTTCAAAGAACCCAGATAAGAAATTGGCAGGGGCTGGAGCTGTGGCATAGTGGGTGCGTCACCACCTGCAGTGCCAGCATCCATTGTAAGCACCAGTTAGTGTCCTGGCTGTTCCACTTCGGATCCAGCATTCTTCTATGACCTGGGAAAGGCAGTAGTAGATGTCCCAAGTCCTTGGACCCCTGCACCCACTTGGGAGACCCGGAAGAAGCTTCTGGCTCCTGGTTTTGGATGGATGCAGCTCTGGCAGTTGTGGCCAAGTGGGGAGTGAATCAGCAGATAGAAGACTCTCTCTCTGTCTGTAACTCTGCCTTTCCAATAAATAAATAGATATTTGTTTAAAAAACCAAATTGACAAAGGGTACTAACAAGCATTTCTCAAAGGATGAAATACTAAGGGCCAACAGACTCATGAAAAGATGCTCCGGATCACTATCCATCAGGGAAATGCAAGTAAAAGTTAAATGAGGTTTCATCTTGCCACAGTTAGACAGAATGGAGATTCCTCAGACAACTAAAATCAGGCCTACCATATGATCCATCTATCCCATTCTTGGAAATTATCCAAAAGAAATGAAATGGCATTTGAAAGAATCTGTACAACTTGTTTATAGCAGATCAACTCACAATATACCTTAAAAAATCAACTTAGATATTCATAAACTGAAGAATAGATAAAGAAAATATTCTATAGATGCACAACAGAATATTATTCAACCATGGAAAATAATGAAATCCTGGGGCCTGCCCAGTGATATAGTAGGTTAATCCTCTGCCTAAGGCGCTGGCATCCCATATGGGCCCAATTCCAGTACCAGCTGTCCCATTTCCAATCCATCTCCCTGCTAATAGTCTTTGAAAGCAGTGGAGGGTGGCTCCAGTGCTTGAGCTCCTGCACCCATATGGGAGACCTGAATGAGGCTCCTGGCTTCTGGCTTCAAATAAGCTGAACTCTGGTCATTGCAGTCATGTGGGGAGTGAAGCAGCAGATGGAAGATATCTCTCTCTTTGTCTCTCCATCTCTCTATAATTCTAACTCTCAAATAAATCAATAAATCTTTTTTTTTTTAAATGAAATCCTGTCATTTGCAACCAAGTGGATGCAACTGGAGATGATTATGCTGAGATATGCAAAAACCAAAAAGAAAAATATGTTTTTTTTTCTTATTTTCGGAAGTTTTTTTTTTATTTTTGACAGGCAGAGTGGACAGTGAGAGAGAGAGACAGAGAGAAAGGTCTTCCTTTGCCATTGGTTCACCCTCCAATGGCCGCCGCGGCCAGCATGATGCAACTGGCGCACCGCGCTCATCCGATGGCAGGAACCAGGTGCCAGGTGCTTTTCCTGGTCTCCCATGGGGTGCAGGGCCCAAGCACTTGGGCCATCCTCCACTGCACTCCCGGGACACAGCAGTAAGATTTTCGGAAGTTTTCTATAGAGAAGGGATAATAGTTGTGTGGATGTCAGATCATTTGTTTTACAGTTGTAATTGTTGCTTCACTTAATCATACCATGTAAATGATATAATACTGTTATTTAACTTGCAAAAAAATGGAGGAGTAAATTATGAGGACTCTTAGAGTACTATTAATGCTTTGTTCTTAATTTTGATATTTGTTATGAAAGCAATGAGCTGGTGAGAGTGAACATGTTTTTCTGGTTCTGGATCCAAAGAGCAATACTTCCAACTTTTCCTCATTCAATAGGATGCTGGCTGTGGATTTGTCATCAATTGCCTCAGTGGTGTTGAGGAATGTTTCTTCTTTACACAATTTGTTTAAGATTTAAATCATGAAAGGATGATGTATTTTATCAAATGCTCTTTCTGAATTTATGGAGATAATCATATTTTCTTCTTGAGTTTGTTAATAAGATGTATCACATTTACTGACTTGTGCATGTTGAACTATCCCTTCATACTAAGGATAAATCCAAGTTGGTCCAATTAAACGATTTTTCTGATGTGTTGATGGGTTTGATTAACTAATATTTTGCTATGGATTTTTGCCTCTATATTTATCAGGATATTGGTTTATAATTATCTTCCTCTCTTTTATGATTTTCTGGTTTAGGAATTAAGGTAATGCAGGACTAATAGAAGGTGTTTGGGAAGATTCTCTCCCTTTCAAATGTTTTGAACAGCATGAGAAGAATTGGAATTAGTTCTTCTTTAAATGCTTGGTAAAATTCAGTAGTGAAGCTGGCTATTCTTGGGCTTTTCTTTGTTGGGAAGGTCTTTATTTCTGATTCGATTTCCGTTGGTTATTGGTCTATGTCTTCTATGTCTTAATGACTCAGTTTTGGTAGATTGTAAGTTACCAGGAACCTATCCATTTCTTCTAAGTCCCAATTTGATGGCACACATCACTTTATAGTAATTTCTGCTGATTCATTTAATTTCTGTGGCATTTGATATTACATTTCCTTCTTCATATTTGATTTTATTGATTTGGGTCTTCTCCCTATTTTCATCTGGTTAGTTGGCCCATGGTGTATCAATTTATGTTTATTTGTTCAGAAAACTATATCTTCATTTAACTGATCTTTTTTACTTTTTTTCAAAGATAGATTTTATTTATTTGAAAGACAGAGTTATAGAGGGAGGTATAGGCAATTGGGTTGACTCCCCAATTGGCTGCAACGGCCAGAGCTACACTGATCCGAAGCCAAGAGTCAGGAGCTTCTTCCGGGTCTCCCACATGGGTGCAGGGGCCCAAGGACTTGGGCCACCTTCACTGCTTTCCCAGGCCATAGAAGATAGCTGGATCAGAAGAGGAGCAGCTGGGACTAGAACTTGCACCCACATGGGATGCTGGCATTTCAGGCCGGGGTTTAACCCACTGTGCCACAGCACCCACCCCCTGTACTTATTTTTGGTTTCAATTTTATTTCTTCTATAATTTTAATTATTCATTCCTTCTACTAATTTTGGGTTTGGTTTTTCACTATTGCTATTCAATATAGCCCTACAAGTTTTATCCAGAGCCATTAGACAAGATTAAAATAAAAAAGGAATACAAATTAGAAAGGAGGAAATCAAACTATCCCTATTTGCAGATGATGTGATTCTATGTATAGGGTCTCCAAAAAATCCACTGAGAGACTATTGTGGCCTATAAAAGGGTTTGATAAATTGGCAGGGTGTAAAATCAACGGACAAAAATCAATAGCCTTGGGGCTGGTGCTGTAGTATGATATGTAAAGCTGTATCATGCAGAAGTGGTATCCCATATGGACACTGGTTTAAGTCCCGGCTGCCCCACTTCCTATCCAGCTCTCTGTTATGGCCTGGAAAAGCAGAAGAAGGCCCAAGGCCTTAGGCCCCTATACCTGTGTGGGAGCTCCAGAGGAAGCTCCTGGCTCCTTGCTTCAGATCAGTACAGCTCCAGCCGTTTTGGTTATTTAGGGAGTAAATCGTTGGATGGAAGACCTCTCTCTCTCTGCCTTTGCCTCTCTATAATTCTTCCTTTCAAATAAAATAAACAAATCTTTTTTTAAAATAACCTCTTTACACACTGACAATGACGTGTTAGAAAGAACATTCACAATAGCTAGAAAAAAATTAAATACTTTGAAATAAATTTAGCTAAAGATGTCAAAAATATCACAATGAAAATTATAAATTATTAAAAAAACAGAAATAGAAGACATAAACAATAGAAATATTTTTATGTTCATGAATTGAAAGAATAAATATAATCAAAATATTCAAACTTCCTAAAGCAATTTAAGATTTAATGTGATCACAATCAAAATACCAACACTAATATTCCCAGATTTAGAAAAATATTAGTCTAAAATTCATGTGAAAACACAAGAAGCCATAAATATTTCTAACAAGCTTATACAATAAAAACAAAGCCACAGGCATCAGAATACCAGGTTTCCAGACATATTGCAGGGCAACCTAATCAAAATACCCTGGTACCAGCACAAAGTAAGCAGACATATAGACCAATGGAACAGAAAAGAAACTCCAGAAATCAAGCCACACACCTACAAACAACTCTTCTTTGACACAGGAGCCATAATCATACCAGGGACAAAGATGGTCTCTTCTACAAATGGAGCTAGCAAAATTGAATCTCCACATGCTTCAAAAGTATGAAACTAGACCCTTATCTTAAACAAAAATCCACTCCAAATGGAGCAAAGATCTAAATCCATGACTCAATACCATCAAATTATTAGAAAACATTGGAGTAACCCTGTAAGACATTGGCATAGGCAAAGACCTCTTGGATAAGACCCCAGAACTATAGGCAATAAAAGCCAAATTTGACAAATTGGTTTACTTCGAACTGAGAATCTTCTGCACTGCAACAAAAGCACTCAGCAAAGTGAAGAGGCAACCTACAAAATGTACAAAAATATTTGCAAACTATACAACTGATAAAGGGTTAACATCCAGAATGTTTAAACAGTTCAAAACATTAACAACAACAAAACAAAAAATCCCGTTAATATATAGGCAAAGGACTTGAACAGCCATTTTTAAGAGAGGAAATTCAAATAGCTAACAGACACTTGAAAAAATATTCAGGACCTCTAGCCATCACAGAAATGCAAATCAAAACCACAGTGAGATTTCATCTCACCCCAGTTAGATTGGATCTCATACAGAAATCAACAAACAATAAATGCTGTGAAGATATGGGGAAAATGTCACCCTAATCAACTTTTGGTGGGAATGTACACTGGTCCAGCCACTGTGGAAGACAACATTGAGATACCTCAGAAATTTCAATATAGACCCACCATATGACACAGCATTCCACTTCTAGAATTTACCCAAATCTAAACAAATCAGCATAAAAAAGAGATATCTGAACCCCTATGTTCATTGAAGCACAATTCCAAATAGCTATGATATGTAATCAATCCAGATGTCCATCAATTGATGATTAAATAAATTATTGTATATATACACTATGGAGTATTACTCAGGTGTAAAAAATAAAATCATGTCATTTGCAACAAAATGCATGCAACTGGAAACCATTATACTTAGTGAAATAAGCCAGTCTCCAAAAGACACATACCATATGTTTTTCCTTGTCTAGATAACTAATAGAGTACTGAAAATGTAATGTATTAGAGTGAAATGAACATTTTGAGATTTGATGGTTTTTTAATTTCTTGTCTCTTTTGTTGAGGAACAGTGTTTTTTTTTTCTTCATACTTGTTAAACTGCTTACTTAGTACAATATTAACCTTAAGATCCTTAAATAAACTGAAAATACAACTTTGTAAAAATGAAGAGTGAGAATAACGGAGGTGGGGGAAGAAGGGTTGGAGTGTTGGTGGGAGATAGGGTAGGGTGGGAAGTATCACTAAGTTCTCTAATTTGTGTATATTAAATGCATGAAATTAAGACACATATCATAAAAAAAACAAAGAAAGAAAGTGATCAGGTAACAAAAACTTCGATCTCTGCACTTAAGTGCATTTTTTGGCACGCATACTATATTTTTAAAAATTCTTGAAAATTATTTTCTCATAATACTACTGGGCATTGATATAGGTGTTACTTGTAAAAGACATCTGTCTTCTATTCAAATCAACCTTGTAAAAACCTCTAGTGTAATAAAATTATGTTTTTATTCTGAAAGAAAATGGTGCAACATTGCAAAAATCATTAAATATATTCCCTAGTCAGAGACTCCTAAATCTTCCTCCATTTATAAAGTACATTTCAGGAAAATATCCAAGGTCTATAAATGATGTGTCACTTCTATTTTTGTTCTCATGGTTTATTCAGAATGAACATAAACTATTAAGATGTACACTTTCTAACACAGCGGCATTGTATGTCGATGCTTATCTAATTATAAATGTGTTTATCCTTCTTTGTTCAAGCTGCATAAAAGAGGGTGTTTTCCCTAGTTATTGTCTTTGAGGATTTTGAGGGGAAGAAAAGTAGAAGAGTAGGCATGAATTTGTATTACTTGATAAAAGACGCCCTTGCTATTTTTTCACTGTTAACTTTCCTATAGAGAATGACGGTATCCCAAATGCTCAGAAAACTGTTTAAAGAAAATATATCCTGCTGATCAAACTTCAACTGAATGTATTTTGTCTACTTATACTTAGGACATTCTTTTTTTTTAAAGAAAAATTATTTATTTATTTATATGGAAGTCAGAGTTACAATAGGAGAGGAGAGGCAGAGAGAGAGGTCTTCCCTCCAAAGGTTCACTCTCCAATTGGCAGCAACGTCCGGAGCTGTGCCGATCTGGAGACAGGAGCCAGGAGCTTCTTCCTGGTCTCCCAAATGGGTACAGGGGCTGAAGGGCTTGGGCATTCTTTTACTGCTTTCCCAGGCCATGGCAGAGAGCTGGATCGGAATTGGAGCAACCAGGTCTCAAACCAGCATCTATTTGGGTTGCTTGGGCTTCAGGCCAGGGATTTAACCCACTGTGCCACAGTGCCAGCCCCATACTTAGGATATTCTTTTGTGTTCCAATGTGATATTAAATACAGAATTATAAATAAAAATATCTAGCATCTTAACTGGCTATCATTAACCTTAGTCAACTCTCTTCAAACTCTGTTTAATAGTTTTTATTCTAGTTTATGTTTTTTGTTTTTTGTTTTTTTTTTGTTTGTTTTTGACAGGCAGAGTGGACAGTGAGAGAGAGACAGAGAGAAAGGTCTTCCTTTGCAGTTGGTTCACCCTCCAATGGCCACCGCTGCAGATGTGCTGTGGCCAGCGCACTGTGCTGATCCGATGGCAGGAGCCAGGTGCTCTCCTGGTCTGCCATGGGGTGCAGGGCCCAAGCACTTGGGCCATCCTCCACTACACTCCCAGGCTACAGCAGAGAGCTGGCCTGGAAGAGGGGCAACCAGGACAGAATCCAGCACCCCGACCAGGACTAGAACCCGGGGTGCCGGTGCCACTAGGCGGAGGATTAGCCTATTGAGCCGCAGCACTGGCCATCTAGTTTATGTTATTTTAAAATTTATTTTTTACTTGTTTCAGAGGAGAGAGAGAGAGATACACACACACAAACACAAATACACAAACACACACACACACAAAGTGAGAGAGGGAGGGAGAGGGAGAGAGGGAAAGATCTCCAGTCTGCTATTTCACCCTTCAAATGTCCTCACTGACTGTGGTAGGCCAGATTGAAATGTGAGCCAGAAACTTAATGTGGTTCCCCTACATGGGTGGCTGGAACCCAACTGTAATCAATACCTAGTGTTTTTCAGGGTCCACAATGTAAGAATGCTGGAAACGGGAGAGGATCTAGTACATGACCAGAAACTCCAATAAGGGATGTGGACATTGTTAAGTGTTGCCTTAATTACAAATTCAAAGGTCTATGACTCTTCAAATTATTTAAAATTACTTAATTTCTCATTATTCAAATGCCTACATAATAAAAATATCAAAGTCCTAGATACATGATGCAGAAATACATTATATACAACTTATTTCTTGTAAACTATAATATTATTATCTCATTATATACAAATAGTAAGAAAGAAGACAACATAAGCATATTGTGATAAAACTTTAATTAAATGTGTTTTTAGAACATATAATTAAATTTTAGGAAACAGTAGATTTGTGAATTTGATTTGGTAGTCTGCAATGCAATTTTGTGTAAAACATATATATATATGTATATATATATATATATATATATATATATATATATATTCAGCGGAAATGCTTCCAACTTTTCCCCATTCAATAGGATGCTGGCTGTGGGATTTTCATAAATTGCTATGATTTTATTGAGGAATGTTCCTTCTATACCCAGTTTGCTTAGAGTTTTCATCATGAAAGGGTGTTGTATTTTATTGAATGCTTTCTCTGCATCTATTGAGATAATAATATGGTTTTTCTTCTGCAGTTTGTTAATGTTGTGTATCACATTGTTTGATTTGCGAACATTGAACCATGCCTGCATACCAGGGATAAAACCCACTTGGTCTGGGTGGATGATCTTTCTGATGTGTTGTTGCTGTCTATTGGCCAGAATTTTATTGAGGATTTTTGTGTCTATGTTCATCAGGGATATTGGTCTGTAATTTTCTTTCAATGCTGCATCTTTCTCCAGCTTGGGGATTAAGGTGATGGTGGCTTCACAGAAAGAATTTGGGAGGATTCCCTCTTTTTCCATTGTTCTGAATAGTTTGAGAAGAATTGGAGTTAGTTCTTCTTTAAATGTCTGGTAGAACTCAGCAGTGAATCCATCTGGTCCTGGGCTTTTCTTTGCTGGGAGGGCATTTATTACTGTTTCAATTTCTGTCTCAGCTATGGGTATGTTTAGGTTTTCTATGTCTTCCTGGTTCAATTTGAGTAGGACGCATGTGTCCAGGAATGTATCCATTTCTGATAGGTTTTCCTGTTTGCTGGCATACAAGTCCGTGTAGTAATTTCTGATTATTCTTTTTATTTCTGTGGTGTCTGTTGTCATGTTTCCTTTTTCATCTCTGATTTTATTGATTAGAGTCTTTTTCTTCTTTTTTAGTTAGTTGGGCCAGTGGGGTGTCAATTTTGTTTATTTTTTCAAAAACCAGCTCCACATTTGGCTGATTTTTGTAATGTTTTTTGAAGTCAATCCTGTTGATTCTTGTCTGATTTTAATTATTTCTCTTCTCCTACTAGATTTGGGTCTGGTTTCCTGCAGTTTTTCTTGATCCTTGAGATGCATTGAAGCTCATTTATTTGGTGCCTTTCCAATTTCTTGATGTAGGCACCTATTGCTATAAACTTTCCTCCTAACACTGCTTTTGCTGTATCCCATAAGTTTTGATATTTTGTCCTGACAGAGATGCCCACTTTCACCACTGCTATTCAATATAGTTCTCAAAGTTTTAGCCAGAGCTATTAGGCAAGAAAAAGAAATTAAAGGAATACAAATTGGGAAGGAAGAAGTCAAACTATCCCTCTTTGCAGATGATATGATTCTTTATTTAGTGGATCCAAAGAACTCTACTAAGAGACTATTGGAACTCATAGAAGAGTTTGGCAAAGTAGCAGGATATAAAATCAATGCACAAAAATCAAAAGCCTTTGTATACACAGGAAATGACACAACTGAGAAAGAACTTCTAAGATCCATCCCATTCACAATAGCTACAAAAACAATCAAATTCCTTGGAATAAACTTAACCAAGATGTTAAAGATCTATATGATGAGAATTACAAAATCTGAAAAAAGAAATAGAAGAGGATACCAAAAAATGGAAAAAATCTTCCATGCTCATGGATTGGAAGAATCAAAATCATCAAAATGGCCATTCTCCCAAAAACAATTTACAGATTCAATGTGATTCCAATCAAAATACCAAAGACATTCTTCTCACATCTGGAAAAAATGATGTTGAAATTCATATGGAGACACAGGAGACCTCGAATAGCTAAAGTAATCTTGTACAACAGAAACAAACCTGGAGGCATCAAAATACCAGATTTCAGGACATACTACAGGGCAGTTGTAATCAATTCATCATGGTGCTGGTACAGAAACAAACACCAAAAATCAATCCAAACATCCACAGCCAACTTATATTTGATCCAGGATCCAAAACCAATCCCTGGAGTAAGGACAGTCTATTCAATAAATGGTGCTGGGAAAATTGGATTTCCACGTGCAGAAGCAAGACCCCTACATTTCACATTACTCAAAAATCCACTCAACATGGATTAAAGATCTCAATCTACAACCCGACAACATCAAATTTTTAGAGAACATTGGAGAAACCCTGCAAGATATAGTTACAGCTAAAGACTTCTTGGAAAAGACCCCAGAAGCACAGGTAGTCAAAGCCAAAATTAACATTTGGGATTGTATCAAATTGAGTAGTTTCTGTACTTCAAAAGAACAGTCAGGTTAGTGAGGAGGCTAATGACAGAATGGGAAAAAAATATTTGCAAACTATGCAACAGATGAAGGGTTAATAACCAGAATCTACAAAGAGATCAAGAAATTCCAAAATAACAAAACAATCAACCACCCTAGAGATGGGCCACTGACCTAAGTAGACATTTTTCAAAAGAGAAAATCCAAATTGCCAACAGACACATGAAAAAATGCTCAGAATCACTAACAATCAGGGAAATGCAAATCAAAACCACAATGAGGTTTCACCTCTCCCTGGTTAGAATGGCTCAAATACAGAAATCTACCAATAGCAGATGCTGGCGAGGATGTGGGGAAAAAGGGAGACTAACCCACTGTTGGTGGGAATGCAAACTGGTTAAGGCACTATGGAAGTCAGTCTGGAGATTCCTCAGAAACCTGAATATAACCCTACCATACAACCCATCCCAACCTACTCCTTGGAATTTACCCAAAGGAAATGAAATTGGCAAATAAAAAAGCTGCTGCACCTTAATGTTTACTGCATCTCAATTCACAATAGCTAAGACCTGAATCAACCCAAATGCCCATCAACAGTAGACTGGATAAAGAAATTATGGGACATGTACTCTATAGAATACTATACAGCAGTCAAAAACAATGAAATCTGGTCATTTGCAACAAGATGGAGGAATCTGGAACACACCAATGTGAGTTAAATAAGCCAGTCCCAAAGGGACAAATATCATATGTTATCCCTGATCGGTGACAACTAACTGAGCACAAAAGCGGAAACCTGTTGAAGTGAAATGGACACTATGAGAATCAGTGTCTTGATCTGCCCTTGTCCTGACTGTTGATGTACAACTTAAAACTTTATCCCTTTTAGTATTGTTTTTATTCTACTTAATACTATTGTTTGAACTTTGTAATTAACACACAATTATTCTTAGGTGTTTAAATTTAACCGAAAAGTGATCTCTGTTAAATATAAGAGTGGGAATAAGAGAGGGAGGAGATGTACAATCTGGGAAATGCTTAATCAGACTTCCCCCAAATGGGAGAGTTAGAAACATATCAGGGAATTACAATTCAATCCCATCAAGGTGGCATGTAGCAATGCCATCTCACTAGTCCAAGTGATAAATTTCTGTTCACAATTGATCATACTGAGAGGTCTAAGAGTCAAAGGGATCACAACAACAAAACTAGTGTCTGCTAATACTAACTGATAGAATCAAAAAGGGAGAGAATTACCTAACATGGGAAGTGGGATACACAGCAGACTCATAGAATCACAGATGTCCTAAACAGCACTCTGGACTCAGTATCAGCCCTTAAGGCATTCAGATCTGGCTCAAGAGCCCATGAGAGTATTTTAGGCATGGAAAGACAAGACACTGTGGCAAAAAAAAAAAAAAAAAAAAAAAACAAAACCCAAAAAACAAAACAAAACAAAAAAAAAAAAACACCACCTAAATGAAAGATCTCTGCGAGTGAGATCCCAGTAGAAAGAATGGACCATCAAAGAAGGAGGTACCTTTCTCTGAAGAGAGGAGAGAACTTCTACTTTGGCTATGACCTTGTCTAAATAAGATCAGAGTTGGTGAACTCAAAAGGCTTCCATAGCCTTGGTAGCTCATGACAAGAGCCTAGGGAGGTTTCTGACACCATAAACAAGAGTGTCAATTTGTTAAGTTAACAGCAGGAGTCACTGTGCACTTACTCCTCATGTAGGATCTCTGTCCTTAATGTGCTGTACATTGTGAGTTAATGCTATATCTAGTACTCAAACATCATTTTACACTCTGTGTTTCTGTGTGGGTGCAAACTGTTGAAATTTTTACTTAATATATACTAAATTGATCTTCCGTACATAAAAATAATCAAAAATGAATCTTGATGTGAATGGAAGGGGAGAGGGAGTGGGAGAAGGGAGGATTGTGGGTGGGAGGAAATCTATGGGGGAAGGGAAGCCATTGTAATCCATAAACTGTATTTTGAAAATTTATACTTACTAAACAAATATTTAAAAAAAACATATATATTCAGCATCCTTCAACGTGTTCTAATATAAACTACCTGTATAAAGTCACTTTAATTTTTTTAATCTACGGCATCATTTGTAAGATATATATATATATATATATATATATACTATATATATATATATAAAATACATATAATTGTGTTCAATTCTTTTACCTTTCAACATAGCAAACTCTCCAGTAATTTGCATACACAATCTTTTTGCTAGTTGAACCCCAAGTGACTGTATTAATTCATAATGAAATACTACTTCTGATATTTGTACTTGTGGACAGCAGTACAATCTAAGGGTCAAATTATCACATTAACTTTTAACAATAAAGTGAAAGACTTGCATGCATTTTATTTTTTCCATTACCTTTTGTAAGAATATCTTTTTAGAAAATATAATAAAATGTTGGGGCTGTCATGGTGCAGCAGATTATTCTGTCACTGGCATGTAAAGCATCCAGTATCAGGGCTAGTTGGAGTCTTAGCTGCTCTAGTTCAGCTCCCTACTAATATGCTGGGATGAGAGCAGAGGATGGTCCTAGTGCTTGGGCCCCTGTCATATACATGCATGAATTGGATGCAGTTAATGACTACTGGCTTCTGCCTAGCCAAATCCTGGCTGTTGTGGCCTTCTGGGGAATGACCATCAGATGGAAGATTTCTCTCTCTCTCTCTCTCTCTCTCTCTCCCTCTCTCTCTCTCTCTGTGTGTGTGCACGTGTGTGTGTCTGTAATTCTGACTTTCAAAATAAAAAAAAAAACTTTTTAAAAAAGAATGTCAAGTGATCAAGCATATGTCTCATTGGAGAAGAAAAAAAAGAACGATGCAGAATAATTATGTTAAGAGACAATATTTCCAGAACACTTGAATAGATTTATTCTACACTGATGCCTTCATACACAATGAATATAAAATCTGGATAAAATACAATTTATTAATAAATTAATAAAATAAATTTTGTTTTCTATTATTTGAAAGAGTAAGAGTGAGAGACCTCATTTGCGGCTTCATTCACAAAATGTTCATCCACAATAGGCAGAACTAGGCCGGGCCGAGGCCAGGCACTGGAAATTCCACTTGGGTCTTCCAGCTGGGTAGCAGGAACTCAAGGAATTGAGTCATCACATGCCACTGCCCTAGGTGTGAATTATCAGGGTCCTCAAGATGCAGGTGTCTGAAGTGGTGTCTTAACTGCCAAGCCAAATGCCAACCCCTATAAAATAAAATTTTATTGGCAACTTGATAAACGTAATGTTTTAAAACTAATGTTTTAAAAGTTGTCAATGCTTCCATATAAGTCTCTTATGTGTATTGTTTAGTGAGTTCACTTTTACTAATCTAGCTTAAAATGTTTAAAATGTTATCATTAATGCTACATGGATTTTTGCACATAATGTGAATGAGTACTCTATTTTCCATTTCAATGCCTATTTGTCTCAATTATATTTCAGTTTGACAATTACTCTAGAGTTTTGTTTTATTATAAATAATATGTCTATGTATTCAATTATCTGTTTTTAGTTTCTCATTTTCATCACTTGTTACTTTGTATGTATGTGCTAACACCATGCTTTTTTAATATTATCTTAGTGTTTTTAAATCAAATATATGTATTCTCAGTTTTCATTTAAAAAACTGTTGAGGTTTCTGTTTTGAATGAGTTGAATTGTTTCTACAGATCAACATGAAGGATAATTAGCATCCTGGCCATAGTTGTAACCTTCAGTGTGTAAATCAAGAAGTTACATTTGAAATTGGTGGGCTGGGAGGATTGGAAATTGTATTAAAAATGGATGAGCTGTTTCACTTGACAATGCATAATCGGAATTACTATCACTAATGGCCTACCAGCAAATGGCTTTGATGAAACTAGCTATGGAATATTTGAATTCAGGACTACAACAAAGAGAGCCACCACATAGGACAGATAATTTGAAACACTAAGAGGAATAAAAGTAAGAACCCTGTTTTCACCAAAGAAGATGCAAAATGGCAAACCTGATTCAGAAGCACATGAGATGATTATAGTCTGTATTCACGGCAGGAAGTTTTGGAAAGTGAATAGAACTAGTCTCAAACAAAATAAGGTTTCAAGTGGAGAGAGACAGCATTTGGGGGAATGAGAAACAACTGTGAATTGTGGGGAAAGTAACACTTCATTAAAACCCCAATTTTGGAGAATGATATTTGGTCTGCTGTTTAAGAAGTCTTTTTGGACAAAAACATCCCTCCGGGAAGTGTTTAAGTTCAAGTTCCAGCTGTACTACAAATTCCAACTTCCTGCTAACACACACCTTGAGAGAAAGAGCAGGTGTTGGCTCAAGTATTTGGTACCCTTCTGTCACCCACATGGGAACCCCAAATTGAGTTTGTGGTTCTTGGCTTGGACCTTGTCCACACCTGGCTCTTGCATGCAGTTGGAGAATTAACCAGCAGATGTAAGATCTCCCTAGTTCCCTCTTGCGCTCTTTCTCTCTCTCTCTTTCCCTCCCTACTCTCCATTTCTTTTTCTTATAACAATGTTTTTTTCTAATTTTTTTAAAAATGTATTTATTTATTTGAAAGGTAGTGTTAAAGATAGAGAGAGGGAGGGAAGAAGAAACAGGTCTTTGGTACACTTGTTCAATCCCCAAATGACCGAAATTGCTAGAGCTGAGCCAATTCAAAGCCAGGAGCTTCTTCTTGGTCTCCCATATGGGTGCAGGGACTCAAGCAATCGGGTCATCTCCTGCTGCTTTTCCAGGCTATATCAGAGAGCTAGATCAGAAGAGGAATAGCCGGGACACACCTGAACTCATATGGGATGCTGGTGCTGCAGGCAGAGGCTTAACCTACTGTGTCACAGTGCTGGCCCAAGATTTTGGTTAAATTAAGGAACCAAGAATGTGTAAACATTTGAAGAGGTAGCAATTTTATTTATTGCTGAACATAGGGCAAAAAGGAAAGGTCTAAAAGAGTGAGTCAGAGGACAGGAAGCACCTTGTAATAAGAGAAAAGAGGAGACAACTTGGATTCAATAATGAGGACCCCTGGGAAGTGAGATATCTTAGGTTGAAATTCTGGAGCCGAACTGCTAAATAAAGAGAAATAATCTATTGAAAATGTTTTATCTGTAGCTGCAATAGCTAGAGGTTCTGAGAAAGACTTACTGTCAGTGAACAAATCAAAAATTAAATTACTGGTCTGCAAAGAGTAACCTCAAATTAAAGGGAAATCTGAAGCTTTGGTTTAAGGAAGACTTTTGTCTTTACATGTTTTTAAAGCAAAAATAATACACATAAATTTAATTATCTTTTAAATATGTGTGTAAATGTATGTATGTATATGTATATTTGAGAGTATATAAGAGTGTAGGACTACAAAAATCAGACTCTAAATGACTTTTCAGACATGGTATAAAGTAGAGTGTGTACAAAGTATGCACTATTTACTGTATTTGGAACTTCAGAAAAGTGTTGTTTCAATGAACTCTGTTGCTAACCTCTGTTAGTAGAACTAACAATTCGTGTAGATTTAAAGATTTTGAAGCTCCAACAAAAATCGCAATAGCATATTCTTATACAAATGGAAGAATAAAAGTGAAGAGACAAAGAACAAGGGATAGAAAGATGGCTTAAGTTTTGACTCAAGTTATTGTTGAGCAATAAAATAGTTATAAGAAAAGAAGCTATGGAATAAAAGTTACTATGCAGCTAAAAGGAATAAAGAAGAATGAAAGCTTAGAGGAAATAATGAAAATGATGAAAATAAGTCTGGGTATAATTCTACTTCATAAAAATAAAGAAAAAATATGGGGCCGGTGCTGTGGTGTAGCAGATAAAGCCACCTCCTGCAATGCTCACATCCCATATGGGCACTGGTTTGAGTCCCAGCTGCTCCACTTCTAATCCAGCGCTCTGCTATGGCCTGGGAAAGCAGTAGAAGACGGCCAAAGACCTTGGGCCCCTGCACCTGCGTGGGAGACCTGGAAGAAGCTACTGGCTCATGGCTTTGAATTAGGGCAGTTCCAGCTGTTGCAGCCAGTTGGGGAATGAAACAGTGGATGGAAGACCTCTCTCCCTCTTTCTCTCTGCCTCTCCTTCTCTCTCTGTATAACTCTGACTCTCAAATAAATAAATAAACCTTTAAAAGCAGAGAAAAAATAGAACAAAGCAGAGCTTATTTAATCAAAGTGTTGTTTTAAATATAGGGAGTCATTAAAATTAATCAGTAAAAGAAGATTATACTGGAGAGGTGATAATTAGAAAGCAGCTATTTGTTATTTCCCTGTTCGGACACCATATAGTCCTCATTTTGAAGTTTATGCATTCCTAGTCATTTAACTTACATTAAATCTTCTTTCATCAAGAATGTCTTATCCACAGAGACTTTGAAGTAAATGTGTATACACACGTGCGAACACATGCACACAGATATTTAAAGAGGTCTAGATGAGTGTATATTTGTTGCCTGATTTATTCTAACTTGATGACTAAATCTCATATCAGAGTACTTTGTTTCAGCTCTGTTACTTCACTTCTGAGCAGACTTCCTGCTAATGTGAGTCACGGGTGGCGGTACTCAGTGGTAGTCATGGGTGGTGGTACTCAGTGGTAGTTGGGTCCTTACTAGCTATGTGGGAAACCCAAATGTAGGGCCCGACTCCTGGCTTCAGCCTGGCCAAGGAGCCCTGGCTATTGCAGGCACCTGGGGAAAGAACCAGTGCATGAAAGATCTCTCTCTCCCTCTCTCTCTCTCTCTCTTTCCCTTCCTCTCTCTCTAATAAAAATGAAAATAAGTACACAAAAATTAACAGCAAGAGTCCTAGACATATTGATCAATGTGAGTCTCATGTTACTGGTAATAGATGTATAGAGAAGAAATTTATGAATAAAATAATCATTCACTTTATAGTTTATCAGAATTACCTAAACTAAACAGCTCATATACAATAAGGTCATTTTATTCAGACATTAGTATATAGATATTATACATATTATATAATATATATGTATTATATACTATCATACTATCATATATACTATATTATACTATATATTATATATAGTATTTAGACATTAGTATATTTATATAAATACTAGTAATATATATTAGACAAATATAACTATGCACATCAAGAGATACTGTTTTATATAGCATGTGAGATTTCCGTTAGTATTTATTTCAGTAAATGTACTTTCAGATGAATTCTATCATGGCCACGTTTCATTTTGGTCTCACTTGCTTTGCCTCTCTACTACTTTCCCATGTTGAATTTGCTTTGTCACTCTACTACTGTCCTATGTTGAAAACTGTGGTTTCTAAATTTTTGTGGAAATATAGGAAGGAAGGAAAGAAGGAAGGAAGACGCAGGGAGACAGGAAGTGAAGTAGTATTATATTCTTAGAGTTATTTCTGTGAAATACATTAGGTCTTTTCTTTTAGTGTTAAAATCACAGTAACTTGAGAATTGATGAGAATTGTGTTACAGTAATTATCATGCATTTACTGTGATCCTGAGAATCTCATGTGTTAATAAATTCCATAAAAACTCATTATTATACTAATCATAAAAAGGCAAAAATATCTTTATAAAAATAAATTTGTCTTTTTTAATACAAGACACTCAACTATTTCTCAAAGAAACATTATAATTTTAATCATATCTTATTTTAGTAGTTAATAACTACCACAAAAGTGGCTCCAAAATCTGCAATGGAGATAGATTAAATCTTTATTTCATGTCCCCTTTTTTTTTGCGTTCTGCAATAGAGTTACCAGTTTAAGACTGAAACAGTATTCAAGCAATATCAGTTGATCATACTGTAAGCTGCATGATAATATATGGTACCTTTCATGTGTATTTCAAGAATTCGGAAATATACTGTCATAGAAGTTTTGCTTCATAATTTTCTGTGTTTTCTTGCCTAAATTAGAATGTTATGTTTTTGTATTATTTAAGGTATGTACATTTCATGTATTTCATGTGTACAGATTTAAGACATAGTGATACTTCCCACCTGAACCCCCTCCTGCTCATGACTCAACACTTCCTCTTCCCTCTGTTATTCCTACTCTTAATTTTTACAAAGTTCTATTTTCAATTTACTTTATACTCATAAGATTAACCCTACACTAAATAAAGAGCTCAAAATAGTATTAAAAAAAAAAAAAACTGTTCCTCAACGGTAGAGGCCAAGGCTATAATTGAGCATCGAATCTTAAAATGTCAGTTTCACTCCAATACATTACATTTTAGGTACTTTATTAGTTACCACAGATCATGGAAAACATGGTATTTGTCTTTTGTGGACTGTAACACTTTACTATGTATAATGGTTAGCAATTGGAATCATTTTGTTGCAAAATTTTATGATTTTATATTTCAAAAGATATTTCTACATTTAGAAATTGTGAATGGGAAAACATTAGATATTTAAGTAGGACTGTTTTTCTGTATTCAAAATGTCCTAAACATAAAGTTTTCTAGCCATTTATTTCTATTTAGAAATGAACAATTTTTAAATGTTTTAAAAATTTATGCATATAAATCAAATTTGGTAGGTAATGTGAGAGTAACTCATTGTATATCTCCTTATATTTTCAGATTTTTTAAGTCTACTTTCTTATGTAAGTGCATTGGAAAGCTTCTATGCCTCAAACATGCCCATATTTTGCACACACCATCATCAAGCAGTTTCTTGTTCTTGCCTGTAAGATGTCTTCAGCTTTCATTTCTGGGATCTATTCTGTTCTGTGTCAAAAATTGAGATGCTCTAGATTGGTAATGTTATTTCCCCAGGATTTCTACCTCTTTTCTGCTTTTGTTTTCGCTGTTTTTTTTTTTTTGCATTTTATCTCAAGTCCATGAAGTCCTTGCCTTTGCCTTTGTCTTTTTTTAGAAGACAAAAATTATTTATTCAAATGGCAGAGTGAAAAAAGTGGGGGCCAGGAGACAGAGAGGAGATGCGGAGAGATATCATCTGCTTCTGGCTCAGTCCCCAAATGGCCTCAACAGCCTGGTATGGGCCCTTCTGAAGTCAGTAACTCCATCTTGGCTCCCACCATGAGAGGCAGGAACCCACGTGCCTGGGCCATCTTGTGTTGCTTTCTCAGTTGCATTAGCAGGAAAGCTTGATAAGAAGCAAAGTGCCCAAAACTCAAGCTCACCTTATGATAATGAGATGATGGTATCTCAAGCAGCAGTTTAACCCACTTCCCTACTGCACTGGCCACTTGCCTTAATCATTGTGACTTATTACCAAGATACTAAAACTTCAGTATCTTTCTAGTTGCCTAATTACCAAAGATGTCCTACTACTAAGTTGAGAAGGGCTATTGGTTCTGAATTACATGCCTCTAAGTGGATCCTGGAAAAATGGCTAATTCATATCACCATACACTTGCAATCATTAGATTGCTTGCCAAATGATACTGAGCAAGTGATTCCCTAGGTCTGTCTCTTTTATAAGATTTATCTGTTTATTTCAAAGGCAGAAACAGAGAAAGAAGGAGAGACAAGGATCTCCAATCTACTGGTTTACTCCCCAGATTGCCATAACAGCTGGTGCTGGACCAGTCTGAATCCAGGAGCCAAGAGCTTCATTCAGGCCTCCCACATGGATGCAGGGGCCCAAGGCTTGGGCCATCCTCAGCTGCTTGCCCAGGTGCATCAGCAAGGAGCTGGGTCAGAAGTGCAGAAGCATAAACTCTAGCCCTGGGCCAAACAGAATGCTGGCACAGCAGAAAGAGGCTTAGCCTTCTACACCACAGTGCAGGCCTGTAAGTCTGTCTTATATGCTCCGGATTTAGCTTCCAGACTCTCCAGGGGCAAATTCTCTCTCTCCAGTTATCAGCTTACTTTATTTTTAACCATGGATCTTTTTTTTGAAGATTTTTATTTGATGCATTTGAAAGACAGAGTTACAGAGAGAGAAGGAGAGATAGAGATAGAGATAGAGTAGAGATAGAGAGATATAGAGATGGAGATGGAGATGGAGATGGAGAGGGTGAGGGCGACAGAGAGAGAGAGAGAGAGAGAGAGAGAGAGAGAGAGGGAGAGAAGCCCTTCACCTGCTAGTTCACTTCCCAAATGGCTGCAAGTGTCAAGGCTGGCCCAGTCAGAAGCCCAGAGCCAGGAACTTCTTCCAGGTCTCCCATGTGAGTGTATAGGCCCAAACACCATGGCCATCTTCTGCTGATTTCCAAGTTGAATTATCAGGTAGCTAGATCTGAAATGGAGCATTCAGGACAAAAGTGAGTGCCCATATGTTATGCCAGCTTTGCAGTCAGTAGCTTTACCTGCTACACCAAAACACTGGACCCATTAGCTTCTTTTTTTTTTTTTTTAACAAAAAGACTTATTTGAAAGGCGCACTGATGGAGGAGTGGGAGAAGGAGCAGGAGGAGGAGGAAATGGAGAAGAGAAAGAGGGAAAGAAGGAAGAAACAAGAGAAGGAGAAGGGGAAAGGAGAGGAAAGGATAGGGGGAGAGAGTGAGAGAGAAAGAAAGAGAGAGAGAGAGAGAGGGAGAAAGGAATCCATCTTCCATTTACTGGTTCACTCCCCAGATTTCTGCAATAGTCAGAGATGAGCCATACTGAAGTCAGGAGCCCAGTATTCCACTGGAGTTTCCCATATGGGTTTCAGGAACCCAATTATTTGGGCCATTATCTGTTGCCTTCCCAGATACACTAGCATTTAAGGGGATTGCTTGCAGAGGAACTGGGACTCAATCCAGTATTCTGATATGGAATGCAGGCATCCCAATCAATGTCTTAAACTTCCATGCCATGATGCTTGTTCTTGGCCTAATTTTTTTTAATAATCTCCTGAACACATTTTTCATGACTTGTATTTCCATTGTCAATTCATTCAAACATTTTATACAAGTGATGTGAAAAATTGCTTTTAACATTTTCCCAAATTTGATAGCATCAAAGAAAGCCATGTGTCTGCCTATTGCTCACTGTTAAGTCTAATTTTCCTGCTACTGTCAATGTGTGTCTATTGATGCTATTACTGCTGTTGAGTTCATTTCAGAAAAAGTATGAGTCCAAGGAATAGAGAATGTGCCATATTCAATCAATCGACAAATCAAGTGGATAATAGAGATGAACTTCCTTTTATACTTTAACTAGACCAGAAAGGTCTGATCTAGCATGTTTGACTTTACCTAAACTAGTACAAAATTCCTTTAACTAATCTCGCTGCTTCTGTTCTTGTTCCACACTTACCTAGAGACCTTACTACCTGTCAGACTATGTCATGCCTCTGTGCAAAACTCTCCAGTAGGACCCTGACTTATTCAGAGGAAAAATTCCATGATTCCTCATGTGATTTATAATCTGGTTCCCCTTTTACATTTCTGATTTAATCTTTCTACTTTTCTACAATCAGACACTGGGTTCAGACCCAGTGAGATTATCTTTCCCTAAATCAGCTGGTTGTTCTCATCGATAACTTATATGGGTTGGAATGTTAGTATAGCTTTTATTATTTAAAGTGGTGCATCATTATTAAATAATTACACGACCAACTTGTATTAAAATGTTCCTATATGTGATTCATCCAATTTCAGAGCTGTGTTATAAAAGTAAAAATAGTTTCGATTTAAGACCATACCATATGTGATTTTTGACCTTTAATTTGCCCCCAATCAGTTGGCAAGTATTTGGGGTAATAAAATTAATTTTAAAATACCCATTAGCAAAGTTTAATTAAGGTGGCAAATCTGTTGCTGGAGTGAAAAAATCACAAAATATGTTACAGAGACTTTTTTTTGTACTACCTGCTGTCAGACAAATTCCAATCACTCATTTCAATTGAAATGAGATGAGAATGAATTACACATATAATTACTTAAATGCACCATTTTATTCTTTCAGTATGGATAAAATCTGTGTTAGATAGTTTGCCATAACTATTTAGTAACCAATTTCGTTAACGTTCATAGATAAGACATTAATTTTCCATTTTCTATGTTATTTAGTTAAAAAGTAAATGAAAGTACAGAGGCTTTGTGGTAAATCTTTCTAATTCTTTTGAGAAAACGGTGATTCTTTAACATTGAAAAGAATTGCTCTTGTCAAAATCAAAAACTCTGTGCTTGCTTTCTACAGGGTTTTCCAATGTCATTGCATTCATAGAATTATCCACTTATAAAATAACAGGAAAATTATCTCATCAGAGAGTTATTATAGAGTAGTAATTTAGTTTAAAAAGAGAAGTGTCCATATGTTATGTGAATTGCCTCCAATAAAGTTTTAAAATATGCTTAAAATTCAAATTAAGATGTAAGAATATCATTTTGAAATATTTTCCTCCTGAAATTTCCACCCTACTACCCCCAGGCAATAATGAAAAGCTTCAAAGAGTAGAAGAAAGTTTGTCTAGATGGACTGCTACCCAAAAAGGCCAAGAAAGGTGTAATTCATTCAGTTACGAATCTTTTTTTATCTTCAGCAATTTTGAGTACTCTCATTGAAATATAGCCAGAAGTACATTGTTCCACTGCTTGCTATGGCCTGATACTGGATATGAACTTATTTCTATTCTTTTTTATGTTCCTGTTATTTAGATGCTGAACACCATGTGTCCATAACGATGGAGACAAATATCCTGAGAATAGTAATGTAATATAACGGAAAGAAACAGGAGCATCGGTTGATCCTGTGGAATAGAGGCTCCCCATTCAAACAAACTGTTTACCTTGAGGTGAGTAAGTGAGGAAAATGAATCTATAACACCTTTACCCACTGAATTTGGAGTCTCATTTTAATAGTGTTTTAATTCTATCCTGATACATAGAACAGGTCCAAAATGGGGGTGCAAGCCAGAGATATGTTCTAGGAATAGATCTGTTCAGTATAATCTTGAAAAGAACACAAGTGAGGTAGATATGTCAGACATATACTCAGTAGTCAAAGACAGTGAGGCACCCAGAGGTAAGAAGGGAAGAACATCATAGAACTCTAGGCAGATGGGTCATTCTATATTCAGGCAGAAGCAGCACCAGCAGCACTGGTGACCAGAACACAGCAAAGCATCCCGCAAGGACTAGTTCCTTTTACATAGAGTTAAGCAACAGTGGACATTAGCCAAGAAGTTGCCCAGCAGAAAATGTATCAGCCTCACAAGCTCTGCTGATCAGTAGAAAATATACCTATCCCTGAGACCTGCCTGGTTGCCATGGAGGCATGGGTTAGACATAGTGACATGCCATTTTAACACTAGTAGTCAACCCATTTAGCTGGATTTTCTTACAGTTCCAACAATGTGCAAATGATCTTTTCCTTTGTGTCCTTACAAAGGAGAGATGGGCAATTTGTTTAATTTTATGTTTATAAAGCTGTAGATTAAGGTATAAAAGCTGTACATTAAATGATTAACAGACTCTAAAAGGCAGAGTCTGATAATAGAGCACAGAAAATTCTAGAGTTGCTCCCATTCAGACTTGGTTTGAAACACATGTAAGAATAAATGGAATGGTGTGTACTTTAAATATTAAAAGCATAAAATTCTTATTTTCATGAATTATTAATTGTAATAAGTTTGTTTAAACAACAACATTTTCAATCTGTTTTGTTTGTCTTCTTTTTCTCTTTGGATATATTCATAAGTAAAGGAAACATTTCATTTTCTTAGGAGTATTTCTTAAGGAGAAACAAATCTTAATACGAGTAACAATAGACAACCATATTATTAGCATGAGAGTAAAGATCATGTTTCATCCAAAGTGGATAGCTAAATTTGCAATTATGGTTGTTGTTTTCTTCCTACATAAATTATCACTATAAATGTGAAGTGTTCTTATCATAAATGTTGATAACAGTTTACATCTTGTAAGCCTGTACTGTTACAAGAGTGAAGCTGACTGTGCTCATAGGTCAAATTGGTACACAAATCTAAGCTTTTTGAGAACATACCAAGAATGGAAAAAGTGGCTAAAACAAAATGGTAAAAAGAGTAACAGAACAATTTACTATTGGCACGTTTCCTGGAGGGATCTAGTAATATTTACACAGAGGAAACAGAAATTCACAGTATGAAAAATGAGTCAAGACTTCATATGAAGCTTATGGCAGTTAAGCATTTTTACACTGTCTCCCTCTTATTGTGTATGTACTAGGCTGCTTAAGAAGCAAGTAGAGGGTGGAGTTTGGTGCAGTGGTTAAGATGTCCTTAGGGATCCCTACATTCCTCATCTAGTGACTAGGTTCAAGTTCTGGCTTCATTTATGAATCTACCATCCTCATGATATACACTTTGGAAGGTGGTTGGTGATGGCTCAAGTACTTGTGTCTGTCACCAACATGGGAGACTCACATTGAATTCCTCTCTTAGCTTCTGCCTGCCCTAGTCTTGGCTGTTGTGAGCATTTGAGAAGTGAAATTTGAAACGTGAATCTCTCTCTCTCTCTCTCTCTCTCTCTCTCTCTGTCTCCTGTGTGTGTGTGTTTGCTTGTGTCTCTCTTTCAAATTAATAAATACTATTTTTCCAAAAAATCAAGTAATATTCTACATTTTAAAGCCCCCCAATTTTTTAGTTTTCTGAGGTTTAATTTTGTGTGTCCATTAGAAGAATCTTTTATTGAATAAGATAAAAAATTGTCCCAAATTTTAAGATCATGAGAAAAGCATCTGAAAGAACACTAGATCTGTCAGACAGGTAGCTGTTGTTTAGTAGCACATACTGGAGCGCCACTTTAGGAAAGAAGATGCATTTATATGTACAGCTAGATTTCCCAGAGAAGCAGTTTACACCCTGCTCTGCAAAGTATTTATCTGGCAGTCAATAAATGTCAGCCTTGATGGTGATCTGTTGGGCCTACAAGAGCACCTGCAGGAACTATCATGCCTGACTGACAAGCTGAGAAAAAACAGTGAGAAATAGCGTCAGGGCCTTGAGGATTCTACTTGATAAATAGCCAAAAATCTCCTAGTTCATGAAAAAAGATTGCAATTATTATTAAGGATTGACTAATTGGGTATGTCAAATAATATTGAAATTTCTGGTTTTTTTCCATATGCTAAACAGATGTTGCTTAATGAATACTTCACATTTTGCTGCACGAAATATTTACCTTAAGAAATGATAATAAAGAAAACCTATCAAAGGTAATATCACCTTAACTTAAAATGTAACCAACATAAAATGACCAAAATTGCTATATATTTAGATATCATAAAATAAAATGTTTTCGCTGTAATAATGACAAACAATAAAAGGAAACCAAAAACTAAGGTTTTGGGAAGAATTGAAAGTGATGTTAAAGTAATATTGATGGTGACTATCTTATGTATTAGGGTAGAATGTACAACTTAATATATTATGATTTTGCCATAGGAGCTGGCCACAGGTATACTGCCCTTCCTGTTCTGAGGCCTCTGACGAATTCAGCAGACTCAATGAAAAGAAGGAAGAAAATTCTCACAGCTGAATCACAGACTTTCACTAGGGAAAAGAAAGTGAAATGAGTTCAAGATAAAGCTAAGAGCTCAGGGAAGGTGGTTGAGAAAAGTTTCATCTATAAATAAAAAGAACAATGCTATGTTGCCTCAATTTATTTTGAAGACACTTTTCTTTGATGATTGTCCATGCTGCAATACCCAGGTTTGACATCTAATAGAGTTACAGAGAATTCCTTTGCATTTGGTCTACTCTGCTTAATACTGAATTTTAAGTTACTTGAACACCTAGAGGAGTTTATTGCCATGGATACAGTAAGGAATGATTTTCATAATAGAATCTGAATGCTTATTTTTCTAAGTATTTACATTATATACTTCTTTACAGTTCCTTTTTATTTTCTATTTGCTCACATAATAGCATTTCTATCATCCATTCTCCTTTGTTTTTACAGTTTACACCAAAACAGAAGTTTAGATAGTGTAATTGAAATTCCCACAACCAAAATGTATGCTATAAATATTACCCTTGACATTAGTCATCTTCTTTAGATTAACTTAATTTAGATTAACATTGACATTAGATTTAACATTGTAATAGAAAGTCATTATCAAAAGAACTATTTCAATTCAAGGAAAGGTATGCATTGAGAATATTCACAATTTTTCTAGTTTTATCATTATGTTTACATGTATTAATTATGCAAATGTATAGCTCCATAGCTAAACTTAGGAGAAATATTTAAAGTGTGTTGGAAGTTATAATTTCAAGGTAGACGCCTCTTATCTCCCAAATTTGGTGGGCTTTAGATATATGAGCATAAGAGTATATGAGAGTACTTAAAAAATTCATGATAAAAATGTATTGTGAAAAAAAACTTCATGGATTTCAGTTTTTTTGGGACACAGTTTAATTCCATTTTGAAAAAAACTTTTTGAAGTGCCCTCATAATTGGTTACCACTATGCTAAATTCTTCAGAAATTGAGAAATATGTTTAATAACTTACTACTTCTAATATCATATAATATATATAATTGTGTATGTGTATAATATATATTTTTATAAATAATATATATGATATATGTATATATACATTTTACATGGCCATTTTTTGAATATATATTTCTACATATTTTTATATTCTGTACTATCACAATTCTGTGGAATAGAAGATGTACAACCAAATCTATATTACAGATAAGACTGATTTATCCAAGGCCTTATGTTAATGTTTACCAAATTCATAATCAGAATCTTGCCCACTGTTTTGCTTTCTGTACACAGCAAGAGTCAATCACTGCACTTGGTTTATGTCAGAAAAATCGCTTTTCACACCATTTAGAGCATGGCACAGTAGGCAGTGATATAGGCCAAGCGTGGATGTGTAACAATGGAGGACTGGAGGAAAAGGTTTCCTGTACATCTAAATGACTGAATAGTTTTCTTTGTATTTTGGAATTTGGAATGTGGAATTCTTGGGTTACACCAAGTCAAGAATGAACATTAAGGAGTTCTTCAATATTTTCTATAACAGTTATGATTAAGCTTTGGGTTTTATGGTGACTATTAAATTATTTACTCTGGATTCCATTTTTCATATTTAATACCTAGGTTGGTGTCAAATTTTTGCATCATAACACTAGCAATTTTATCCTAATACAGGTTGCCTGTGGGTTGCGCTTGAAGAAATGCACTTGTTCAGTGTATAGTTTTAATCAGAACAATCATTTTTTTTTTAATTTCTGACAAAATTGAGGATAAAGCAGTTAGACATCAGAGTTTATACATGCAGGAGTATTAAATTGATTTCTGCATCACTTCCAGAAGTCTTTTGAAGCTGGAAACTACTGCTATAACATAAAAGTATTAAGAAGAAAGGCTCAAATTTGTGTTGTGTATTTTTCATGTGCAGAGCCTTGGAATATAACACATGGCACTTTATTTAACATGTCTGGATTAAAATCCTGGTTCACTCTTTTAGTTGATGTCCACCTGGAGGCAAATTATTTCCCCTTCTTCCATTGGTTTACTTATGTGATACTGAAAATAAGACTTAAATTTCCTCTTTAAGTATTTCTGTGATAATAAATGGTATTAATTTATGTAAGAAAATTAAATTATAAATGGAACATTATAAACTCTTTTTTATAGTTATTAGTTCAGTTTGTATCCTTTTTAACCTGTTAAAAAGTTTAAATGCTTTACTACTATAAAAACAACAGATTGCATGCATTTCATAGATACAATTCTTTTTTTTTTTTTTTTTTTGACAGGCAGAGTGGACAGTGAGAGAGAGAGACAGAGAGAAAGGTCTTCCTTTGCCTTTGGTTCACCCTCCAATGGCCGCCGCGGCTGGCGTGCTGCGGCCAGTGCACTGTGCTCATCCGATGGCAGGAGCCAGGTGCCAGGTGCTTTGCCTGGTCTCCCATGCGGTGCAGGGTGCAAGCACTTGGGCCATCCTCCACTGCACTCCCTGGCCACAGCGGAGAGCTGGCATGGAAGAGGAGCAACCAGGACAGAATCCGGCGCCCCAACCGGGACTAGAACCCAGTGTGCTGGTGCCGCAAGGCGGAGGATTAGCCTGTTGAGCCACGGCACCGGTCCATAGATACAATTCTAAGAATATAAAGATATTTGTCTGCCTTTCACCCCCCCCAGTTCCTTTCTTTCTTTTTTAATTTTAATTTCTGAAATGATATATTTTTAATTTATAATTACCAGCTCAACATTCCACTAAATAAAGAGTTCAACAAGTAGAAAGTTGAAAGACCACTTTTCTGCCAGAATACAGACAAAGGCTATGAACAATAATCAAAACTCAATGGTTTTTCGGCTTACTACTTGTCAATTTCTTTGTTTAGTGGAAGTTAAAGCTGGTGATTATAAAGTAAATTGAAAGTATTTCATTGTAAAATTAAAAGAAAGAAAAGAAAGGAAGGAGGAGCAGAGACAGAAGCAAGGAAGAAAGGGAGGAAAATAGGGTGGGAAGTATCACTATGCTCTTAAAATTGTATATATGAAATAAATGAAATGTATTCCCCTTATGTACATTTTAACAAGCCTTTTATTTAATAAATAAAAATTTCCTAAGTACAACTTTAGGAATATTGTGGTCCCCCCCCATACCTGCCCTCCAACCCCCACTCCCATCCCTCCTCTTCCTTCTCCCATCCCATTCTTCACTAAGATTTTTTAATTAACTATATATTTAATTAACTATATATATATATATAGACCAACTCTATACTAAGTAAAGATTTCAACAATTTGCACACACACACACACACAAAATATAAAGAACTGTTTGAGAACAAGTTTTATAGTTAATTCTCATAGTACAACTCATAAATAGGGGAGATCATGAATGGGAAGTAACTGCACAGTAACTCCTGCTGTTAATTTAATCATTAGAACTCTTATATATGATGTCAGTGATCACCTGAGGCACTTGACATGAGCTGCTAAGGCTTTGGAAGCCTTTTGAGTACAAGATATCCATCAGTATTTAGATAAGGCCATAAGAAAAGTGAAAGTCCTCTCCTCCCTTCAGAGAAAAGTACATCCTTCTCTCTTTGATGGCCCCTTCTTTTCCCTGGGATCTCTCTGACCGAGATTCTTCATGTAGGACCTTTATTTTATTTTATTTTTTTGACACAGTGTCTTGGATTTCCATGCCTGAAATGCTCTCATGAACTTTTCAGCCACACCAGAATGCCTTAAGGGCTGATTCTGAGGCCAGAGTGCTATTTAGGGCATTGGTCAATCTGTGAGTCTGCTGTGTGGACTGCTTCCCACATTGGAACATTCTCTCCTTTTTAATTCTATCTATTGTAATTACCAGACATTTGATCTTATTTACATGACCCCTTTGACACTCAATCCTATCTATATGATCAATTAAACACTTAATATGATCACTTTAGCACCTATGATGACGTTATTACCACTCACTTTAATGAGATTTGGAGCCCCATGACAGGTTTTTAGCTTTACACTTAGAATTAAGTTTTTTGGAATGTATGCAAAATTATAGAGTCCCTCCCTCTTTTTTTCCCACTCTTATTTTTTACTGAGAGTATTATCAATTGACTTTATACACATATGATTAATTCTATGTTAAGTAAAGAGTTTAAGCAATTATATTAAGGAGGAAAGAAATAAAATAATGAAAAGATAAAATAACTGTTCCTTGACAGTAGATACAAGGACTATTCAAATCATTGCTACTCATAGTGTCAATTTCACTTCTACAGGTTTCCTTTTGGATATGTTCTGTTAGTTATCACAGATCAGAGAGAACCTATGGTATTTGTCCCTTTGGGACTGATTTTTTTCACTAAGTATGATATTTTCCAGATTCATTTCCATTTTGTTGCAAATGACTGGGTTCCATTTTTTAATGCTATATAGTATTTCAGAAAGTAAACATCCCATAATTTCTTTATCCAGTCTTCCAATGACAGTTTTTAATTTGATTCTATTATGACTTGAGCTGAAGTAAACATGGGGATACAGATAGTCTTTTATTTGCTGAATTCATTTCCCTTGGGTAAATTCCCAAAAGTGGATGGCTGGGTCCTATTGATAGGACTATATTCAGATTTCTGAGGTATCCCCAAACTGTCTTCAGTAGTGGTTTTACCAGTTTACACTCCCACCAACAGTGAATAGGGTACCTTTTTCCCCACAACCTCACCAGCATTTATTGTTTCTTGATTTCTGTATGAAACACCCTGGCCAGTGCTGGGACTCAATAGGCTAATCCTCCACCTGCGGTGCCGGCACACTGGGTTCTAGCCCCGGTCGGGGCGCCGAATTCTGTCCCGGTTGCCCCTCTTCCAGGCCAGCTCTCTGCTGTGGCCAGGGAGTGCAGTAGAGGATGGCCCAAGTGCTTGGACCCTGCACCCCATGGGAGACTGGGAGAATCACCTGGCTCCTGCCTTCAGATCAGCGTGCTACACCGGCCGCAGCACACTGGCTGCAGCGGCCATTAGAGGGTGAACCAATTGCAAAAGGAAGACATTTCTCTCTGTCTCTCTCTCTCTCATTTGTCCACTCTGCCTGTCAAAAAAAAAAAAAAAGAAAAGAAAAAAAGAAACTCATCCTAACTGGGGTGAGGTGAAACCTCAATGTGGTTTTGATTTGAATTTTCCTGACAGCTAGTGATCCTGAACATTTTTTCATGTGTCTGTTGGCCATTTGGACTTTCTCTTTTCAAAAATGTCTATTAAGTCCTTTGCCCATTTCTTCACCGGGTTGTTTGTTTTGTTTTCTGTGGAGTTTCTTGATCTCTTTATATATTCTGGTTATTAATCCTTTATCAGTTGCATGGTTTGCAAATAATTTATCCCAATCTGTTGGTTGCCTCTTCATTTACTGATTGTTTCTTTGCCAGTATAGAAGCTTCTCAATTTGACCTAATCTCATTGGTTAATTTTGGATTTTATTGCCTGTGCCTCTTGAGTCTTTTCCAGGAACTATTTGCCTATGCCAATGGCTTGCAGGGTTTCCCCAATGCTCTCTAGTAATTCGATGGTATCAGGTCACCTATTTAGAACCTTAATGCATTTTGTATGGATTTTTGTATAAGCTTTAAGGTAGGGGTCCTGCTTCATACTTCTATGTGTGGAAATCCAGTTTTCCCAAAACCTTTTGTTGAATAGACTGCCCTTGCTCCAGGGGTTGGTTTTAGCTCCTTGGTCAAGCATAAGTTGATTGTAGACGCTGGGATTCATTTCTGGAGATTCTATTCTGTTCCATTGGTCTATCTATCTGTTTTTGTACCAGTACCAGGTTGTTTTGATTATAACTGCCTTGTAGAATGTCTTGAAATCTGGAATTGTGATGCCTCTGGCTTAATTTGGTTGTATAAGTTTGATATTCAAGGTCTCCTGTGTTTCCATATAAATTTCAGCACCATTTTTTCTAGATCTGAGAACAATGTCTTTCGTATTTTGGTTGGTACTGGATTGAATCTGTAGATTGCTTTCGGAAGAATGGACATTTTGATGATATTGATTCTCTGAATCCATGAACAAGGAAGATTATTCCATTTTTTGTATTTTCTATTTCTTTCTTTAAAGTTTTGTGATTCTCATCATAGAGATCTTTGACATCCTTGGTTAAATTTATTCCAAGGCATTTGATTTTTTTTTTGGTAGCTATTGTGAATGGGATCAATTTTAGATGTTATTTTTCAGACATGCCATTGTCTGTGTAAACAAAGACTGTTGATTTTTGTGTATTGATTTTGTATCCCGCTACTTTAGCAAACTCTTCTATGAGTTCCAATAGCCTCTTGGTGCAGTCTTTTTAATCCCCTATAAATAATATAATGTCATCTACAAATAGGGGTAATTTATCTTCCTCATTCCTGATTTGATTCCCTTTGTTATTCTTTCCTAATGGCTCTGGCTAAATCTTCCAGGACTATATGGAATAGTAATGGTGAGAATGGGCACTCTTGTCTGGTTCTGGATCTCAGTTTGAATACCTCCAGCTTTGCCCCATTCAATAGGATTCTGGTTGTGGGTTTGTCATAAATTGCCCTGATTGTGTTGAGGAATGTTCCTTCTATGCCCAGTTTGATTATAATTTTCATCATGAAATGGTGTTGTATTTTATCAACTGCTTTCTCTGCATCCATTAAGAAAATCAAATGATCTTTGTTCTTCAGTTTGTTAATGTGATGTATCATATTGATTGATTTGCAAATTTTGTTTTATTTATTTATTTAGATCCTAGAACCGGGGGTGCCAGCACCGCAGATGGAGAATTAGCCAAGTGAGCTGCGGCACAGGTCTGATTTGCAAATTTTGAACCATCCTCCATGCATATCAGGATAGGTCCCACTTGGTACAGGTGAATGATCTTTCTGATGTGTTGTTGGATTCGAGTAGCCAGAATTTTGATGAGGATTTGTACTTCTATGTTCATCAGGGAAATGGCCTGTAGTTCTCTTTCTTTATTGTGTCTTTTCTGGGTTTGAAATTAAGGTGATGATGGTTTCATAGAAAGAATTTGGGAGGGTTTCCTCCCTTACATTATTTTTAATAACTTGAGAAGAAGTTGAGTTAATTCTTCTTTAAATGTCTGGTAGAATTCAGCAGTGAAGTCATCTGATCCTGGATTTTTCTTTGTTGGGAGTGCTTTTATTACTGGTTTGATTTCTGTCTTGGTAATGGGTCTGTTTACCTGTACTATATCTTCATGTCTTAATTCAGGTAGGTTGTATGTGTCCAGGAATCTATCCATTTCTTAGAAGAAATGGTTTCCCAGTTTGTTGCCATAGAGTTCTTCATAGTAATTTCCGACAACTTTATTTCTTAGGTGTATGTTGTTATGTTTCCTTTTTCATCTCTAATTTTATTGATTTATGTCTTCTCTCTCCTTTTTCTGGTTTTAGGCCACTGATGTGCCATTTTTTTTTATTTTTTCAAAAAACGAAGTATTCATCTTGCTGATCTTTTGTATTTTTTGTCTCAATTCTGTTGATTTATTCTCTAATTTTAATTATTTCTTTTGAACTACTAATTATGAGTTTGGCTTGTTGTTTTTCTAGATCCTTGAGGTGCACTTATAGTTCATTTATTTGCTGCCTTTCCAATTTCTTGATATAGGGACCAATTACTATAAACTTTCCTCTTAACATTGCTTTTGATCTATCGCATAAATTTTGATAGGTTGTGTTGTATTCTTCATTTGTTTCCAAAAATTATTGAATTTCCCTTTTGATTTCTTCTATGACCCAATGTTCATTCAGGAGCATATTGTTCAGTCTCTATGTACTTGTGTATGTTTTGGAGATTCCTAATACTGATTTCTAGGTTCATTACATTGTGTTCTGAGAAGACAGATGGTATTATTTCTATTTTTTTTTTTAATTTGCTGAGACTTGCTTCATGGTCTAGCATGTGGTCAATCCTAGAGAGAGTTCCATGCATTGCTTAAAAAATGTGTATTCTATGGCTGTAGAGTCGAAGGTTCTGAAGATATCTGCTAGGTCTCCTGGTGCATGAATTGAGCTTAAGTTTTCAATATTCAGGAATTCTCCTTGTATAGCTTGTGTGGTGGGGAACCAATCACTCTAAAATGTTATGGTCCTCATTCCCAGGTGGAAGTGTGCTTAGATTGTGACTGCAATTGATGGACATATGCCCATGAAGCAAATTTTGCAAACTCTGCTTACATTTGAAAATGTAAACAATCAATATGACATCTCCCAGCTGGCTGCAGATCTGGTTGGGGGAAGGGCAGGAGATGTAGGTAGATAGGGACGTGTCCAACCTCTACGTTTGTTCCTCTATACCTTCTCATTCTTCCCATGTGGAACTGTGAACACAGTTCTCAAAGGTCCCCCTCCTGCTGCTTTCTGTAGCTCCATGGACTCACAACTTCTGTCCAACCTGGTGCACTCTGGGGGTTGCACCAGCCTCCCCCTTCCATGTCTCCACTGCACCCCCACTGTGCCTCCTCCACCTTCTCATACATTTGCTAAAATTTAAAAATCTTAATCTGCATTGTTTACTCTATCAAAATCTGTGTGTTCTTTTCTTAAGTTTCACTAGTATTCTTGGAATGTTATAATTAGATATTCATAGAAAATGTAGAGCTCCATAGTAATTTAGTTTAGATTAACAAACCCTCTTCATTTCATAACAATCCATCAGCTACAGTTGAGAGTCTCCTCATGACCACATTACTAGCCTGAGAGAAATAGGACTAAAGCTCTAGACTCCAAGGATCTCTCCATTATATTTTTCTTTCAAAATGTCTTTGACACCCATATTGATCTGCTGAGCTTCACCACAGTGCTTAATAGACTGTGTAATTCGTTTTCCTTGGGGAGAGGTTGCAGGTAGAATCTACAGGTTCCTGAGTGAGTTTTTAATCACACAAAAATGTGCACAACTAGTTAACATTTATACTTTTCAAATAAGTATATAGTTGGCCACTTATTAACCAGGTAAATGATAATTAATAGGACATTCCTCAGACACCTCACTGAATGAAACCAAGTCCTGTCTGTTTTTGTAATTGAATAGATGGTGCACCATGGAAATGACTGACAATTATAACTTTTTAAAATTTTATCTAAGGTTTACAAATTTCATGTTTTCATATATATAATTTCAGGATCATAGTGATACTTTACACCCTACCCTTCCTCCTACCCTTGCCCGCCCTCCTTCCTCCTCTCTCTCTTATTCCCATTCTTATTTTTCGCAAAGATCTATTTTCAGTTAACTGTGTACTCATAAGATAAACCCTACAATACATAAAGAGTTCTAGTGTCCAACAAATATTATGAAGAAGGAATCAAACACACAAGAATACACCACTCCTCAACAGTTGAGACAATGACTGTCAAAATTCATCCATTTCAAAGTGTCAACTTCACTTGTATAGACTAACTTTTAGGTACTCAGTTACCACAGATTAGGAAGAATGGGTGGTATTTGTCTTTTGGGGACTGGCTTATTTCATAAAGTATAATGATTTGCTGCTGCACCCATTTTGTTGCAAAAGCAAGATTTCACTTTTCTTTTTACCACTGTGTAGTATTCCATACTGTGTATGTACCATAATATCTTTATGCAGTCTTCAGGTGATGGAGATCTGAGTTGATCACTATAAATTTTTAAAAAGAAAACCTCAGACGGCACCATGGCTCAACAGGCTAATCCTCCACCTTGTGGCACTGGCACACCAGGTTCTAGTCCCGGTCCGGGAGCCGGATTCTGTACTGGTTGCCCCTCTTCCAGGCCAGCTCTCTGCTATGGCCAGGGAGTGCAGTGGAGGATGGCCCAAGTGCTTGGGCCCTGCACCCCATGGGAGACCAGGAGAAGCACCTGGCTCCTGCCTTCGGATCAGCAGGGTATGCTGGCCACGGGGGCCATTGGAGGGTGAACCAACGGCAAAGGAAGACTTTTCTCTTTGTCTCTCTCTCCCTCACTGTCCACTCTGCCTGTCCAAAAAAAAAAAAAAAAAAAAAAGGAAAGAAAATCTCTCATGTGAAGAAAATAATGTATGACTGAAAATTCCCTTTTGTACAAAATAAGGAAAAATATAGAAGGATCTATCTAAAATATTTTTGCTTTTGCTTTCTATTGTTTTGCGTTTTTATTTTCCTGGCATTTATTATATTGGAGCATAATTTCAAATTTAATTGATTATCAATAAAAAAGGATAACCTCTTGTTTTGTAAAATACTTAAAAGTTCTGCAACAATTATAGACAATATAAGGATAAATATTTAACTATTAATAGCAAAAAATGTCCAACAACAAGTAGAATTTTCCAAGAATTACATATCTATAAGAATAAATAAGAACAAGGTTTCTCTACTAAGTACTCTGAAAAGCATTTAATCCAAGACACCTTTTTTTTGTCAGGACAATGCAATCACAATCTATTGGAGCTCCAGACCCTATATAAGAAAATGAGAGAATAAATAATAAAAAATGAATTTTGATTTTGAAATTTGGAAAAATATTATTATCATTGATTTTTATTGATGTATATTATAGAGAGACAAGGAATCAATCAATATACAACCAAATATAATGTAATAACCAAAAATATTACACTGGATAACTTAGATTTTCATATAATTAAATGATGAATACTCACTTTAAGAAAGAATCACATCACAATTTTAATGTATGAAGAATATTTCTTATTCTACTTCTTGAAATGCTTTTAAAATATATTTGATCCATTTACATGTGAATTATATATAATCAACATGCATATTTATCAATACAGTACCATGAATGTGTTGTTAATATTATTTGACTGAAACACAGAATAATCCTAATAGAATATTGAATATGTTTACTACTTTTCAAAATTATTTTTCTAAAATTCAGATTTGCTTATGTTAGAATTTATATGGAAAAACAAATGAATCAACATAATATTGATTGAGAAAAATTCAGATAACTGATACTATATAACTGAAAAATCCAGTTTATTTAATATAAATCAAATAACATAGTACATAAATATATATTTATATATAATTATTAAATATAATAAATAACATAATATACATAAATCTATTTAATATAAGACTGCTGTTATCAACACAGGGTATTACTGGTAAAGACATTGTAGAATGGAACAGAATAGAGAACCCAGATATAGCCTACATAGATATAACTGACTTTGGACAAAGTAGCAAAAACAGTTCATTGAAAAAATTATTTTATAAAAATAATGCTAGAACAATTGTACATCTATATATAAAAAGTGAATTCACGTATTGACTTTATCTTTTACAAAACTAAACTAAAGATAAATTAGAAACTTAAATGTACAATGCAACAATCTAAACAGCATAAGGGGAAAACAGAAGTTGCCTTAGGTTTGGGGATGATTGTTTAGGTAGAATATCCCATGTAGTATCCACAAAAAAGAAGTATTTTGACCTAGTTAATATTAAACACCATTGCTCTGCAATAGGTACTGTTAGGACAATTAAACTTCATTACACATTCTGGAAGGCAGTTTAGTAATTTCTTATAAGCTAAATATAATTTTACAATATAATCTGGCAAATGTGGTCCTTGTTTACCAAAATTTATTGAAAAGTTAGCTTCTTGTATACACCTATACAGAATTGTTTATAGGAGCTTTATTAGTATTTGCAAACATTGGAAGCAACTAAGATGTCCTTCAATAAATAAATGGATAAATAAAATTATAAATAAATAAAAACTATCCATACCATGGAAAACTATTTAGTGCCAAAAATAAATCAGTTGTCAAGCCACTGAAGTATCTGGAAAGATATGGAAACCATATTGCTGGGCGGGCAATGTGGAGTAGCGGGTAAAACCGCCTCCTGCAGTGTTGGCATCCCATATGGGCACCAGTTTGAGTACCGGCTAATCCACTTCCAATGCAGCTATCTGCTATGGCCTGGAGAAGCAGTAGAAGATGTCTGCCCTAGTGTAGGAGACCTAGAAGAAGCTCCGGGCTCCTGGCTTTGGATAGGCACAGCTCCAGCCATTGCTGCCAACTGGGGAGTAAATCAATGGATGGAAGACCTCTCTCTCTCTATGCCTCTCCTCTCTTTGTAACTATGACTTTCAAGTAAAAATAAATACATCTTTAAAAAAGAAACCATATTGCTACATGAAAGAAAACAGATGCTAACCATGTGAGCTTAAGTTGCTTCAGAGTTTTCATTATTATATATTTTTTAGTTAAAAAAAATCTTTGGATACATTTTATACTGACTGATGTTTTTGAATCAGTGTTTTATAAAATGCACAGATTTAATAAACTGACTAACAAAAAATAATCTAGCAAAAATAAAACTATGAACACAATAAGATTAGTGGTTGCCATATTTTGGAGAGGAGGGAGGAAGCATAGGGATTTTTTTTTTTATTTTTAAAGATTTATTTATTTATTTGGAAGGCAGAGTTACACAGAGAGAGAAGGAGAGGCTGAGAGAGAGGTCTTCCATCTGCGGGTTCATTCTCCAGATGGCCACAATGGCCAGAGCTGTGCCAATCCAAAGCCAGGAGCCTCCTACACAGGTGCAGGGACCCAAGGTCTTGGGCCATCTTCTACTGCTTTCCTAGGCCATAGCATAGAGCTGGATCAGAAGTGGAGTAGCTGGGACCCGAACCCACACCCCTATGTGATGCTGGCACTGCAGGCAGTGGCTTTACCTGCTATGCCACAGTGCCAGCCCCAACACAAGAAATTTTTAGAACAGTAAGTCTATTCTATGAAACTGAAATGGGAGACACATTCCATTATTATGTATTTATCAAATCCCCTAAAATGTACAACACAGAGTAAACCCTAATGTAAACAATGGGTATTAAATAATAATAATGTATTTCTGTTGACTCGTTAATTGCAAGAAATATGTCAGAGTAATAAAGATAGATTCTTAACTACTGAGTTAACTGTCTATTCTGCTGTGTCGTTAATTATCATTACAATTCTTTGGAAATCTGATATGTTAGTTTCCTCTGTACTCCACCTTTGAATTCTGGTCTAGTCAGACTTGACCAACTCTGGTGGAACCAATTTTTGGTGATCTGAATGGTTTTTTGACCTGGGGGGGAAGCCCCATAATGTGCTTTGATTTCTCTACAGATTAATATGCAGTGCCACAATAATTTCCTTGGAGCAGAAAATAAGCTTTGTAGGTCTAGTCTATTGCTTTACTGTTTGAAAACACAGCTCAACTGGCTTTAAACTCATTACTTTTCTGTGTTATTCAGTGAAATAGAGTCTCATATAACACCTGATCAAGAGTGAATTATTTTACCTCAGAAGATGAAGAGAAATAGTTATGCCCTGTTGAACTTTTAATATAAACCAACTGCTCCTTGAAATGTTTAATGATTACAGAAAACATCTACAGGGAACCACTAGACTAGATATCTCTTAGAAGAATAAATAAAAAGGACAGATAATTAAAAGCAAATTCAGTCCTTGGTTTTACTGCTCAGTGTGAATGCTCACTATGGATTAGCAGATCAGAAGCAGAAATAGAGCACAGTAAGCTGGAGTTAACGTTTTGTGATACAAGACATGCAGAATATGCCACTCACAGCAAAAATCTCAACCATCAGAAATCTCAAACTTTAACTGAGATCCAAGACACAAGTTGATCCACTAACAAGCAAATTTTAGGACACACGTGACTTATAATGATAGGAAGTGTATGTGACTGCAAATGTGTGTGTATGGGTGTGTTGGTGTGTGTGTATGTGTGTGTGTGTGTTAAGTTTCTTACATGTATAAGTATGTTATAAATTTCCTAGGGGCAAATATTTGAAGACTAGGTCTGCTTTTGTATTTTTTCTTGAAATATCTAACAGTTCTCTGTAACGAGCCACGTCTCAGATTTATCATCTACAAAACTAGTCGAACTTCCGAAGCTTCATCTTGTATTTATAATGCACTGTTTATAATCTGCTAGAATACCCATATGTCATTTCTGTTTCACCCATGACAGACAGGGAAATTAAAAGTAATTTTGACTTTATATTTATTTAAATGAATAAGATATTTTTGAAAATACTAAACATGTTTAGGTAAATTGGGTATTGACCAACTCTGTAAGTACTATTTATATACAAGAGATACTGGGGTCTTTCTAAATGAAGCATTTATTAGCATTTGAGGCACAGAGTACCTATTCAATATCTGTTTTTGTCAACAACCTCTGTAATTAGAACTCTGATTGTCATAGAGCCAGTTATATGCCTCATTTTGCAATTTTGTTGATGATTGTTAAAACTAATGGGAAATAAAAACAATCACTGAGTTTGTTTCCCAAGAAATGTCTTTGAAGAAGAACATTGATTTTGTCCATTTTTCATGATCATTTTTAAATCCCTGTTTTTTGGTTCTCCATGACTGAAGCTGTGAAGGAAAACAGACACACATGATAGGAGCTTTACAATAGTATCGATGCCATAACAATGACAATGCGAAAGAAATGAGGACACTTATTCATGGAGCTTCCATAACAGCTATGGATTCCTTAAATTACAGAATTATTTTGCCTGATAAAAACATAAACTTTTGTATTTCAAAGTTATTTAAATCACTTTTCTATGTAACAAATTATTCATACAAACAGAATTGATCACATTTTAAAAGTATGAATCACTTATATAAACTCACTTTATTATTGGATGTAATATTTAAACATATTTAAGAGATATAATGTGATAACTTGATGCATCTAAGCAATATATAATGATCAAATCAGGGCCATTAATAGTTTTGGAACTACTAAATATTTAGCATTTATCTGCTGGAAATAGCCTGCACATACTGATCAATATAGTTAATCATTGCAAATGGAAGTTACTGGCTCAGCACTGTGTCTTAGTGGGATAAGCTGCCACCCAAGATGATGGCATTCCATATGGGTACCTGTTCATGTCCTGGCTGTTCCACTTCCAATGCAATGCTCTGTGTATGATCCTGGGAAAGCATGTAAGATATCTCTCGTGCTTGGGCCTTGCCATTGATGTGGAAGACTGAGATTAAGCTCCTAGTTCCTGGCTTCCGCCTGGCTCAGACTGGACCCTGATAGTCATTTGGGGAGTGAAACAACTATTGGAAGATCTCTCTCTTTCTCTCTCTGTCTCTCCCTCTCTCTCTGCAACTCTTTCAAATAAAAATTAAAAAAATAAGTCTTCAAAAATGAAAATTAATAACAAAATTTAAGGTGATAAACATACTCAGCATTTGGAAATTCATTTTTTGAAAAGGTTTATTCCTTTACTTGAAAGGCAGAGTTACAGAGAAAGGGGGAGAGACAGAGAAAGACAGAGATCTTCCATCTGATGGTTCATTCCCCAACTGGCCACAATGATCATGGATGGGCCTGGAAAATGTCAGGATCATGGAGCTCTTTTTGGGTTTTCCACATAGGTGTAGGGGCCTTAGGATTTTGAATCATCTTCTGGAACATCCCCAGGCACATTATCAGGGAGCTGGTTTAGAAGTGGAGCAGCTAGGACTTGAACTGGCCCCCATATGAGGTGCTGGCATGACAGATGGCAGCTTAACCCACTGTGTCAGAGTGGCAGACCACCCTATATTTTTCAGAACAATAAAGACAGAGCCACAGAAATATTTCCAGCACAGAGTATAAAAATCCTAGGCATTTGCATTTTTCAAACATATAAATTTATAAACAAAATCCCAGGAATTATTTTTTTGTTTTTCTTTGTGATTCTCAAAGAGGTAAATGTTTTACTCAATATCAAAACTAATAAAAAAGATTCATTTCATTCAAAGGTCTAAAAGGTCTCTGATGTCAACCTTTTAAAATTTTATTTATTTTTGGCACAGATTAAAGATGAAGAGATTTAATAATCCTAACACATATGTTTGTTATTACTTAATAAAATATTGTCTAACATAAAATAGCAAATGATTTCATGGAGTAAAATGTTGTTAAGAACGAGGAACAAGAACATGATAATTACAAAACAATTAGAGAGAGAAACACTACAATTTCTTCAGCAAAATATCATGATATTAAAAGGTAATAAATATTAAATTTATAAAAATTTATATATAAAATGTATAAAAATTAATTTTATAAAAAATTTCTAAAACAGAATCTTAAAATCTCTACTGATTTCATGATCTTTGTTTTTTATTAAAAAGTGACTAATTTTTAACAAGAGTGAATATCACTTTATAATTTTAAAACATTAATTTGGAAATAAATACCTCAAAATAATTAAGTATGAAAAGTCTTAGCTATGAGAACCTGGTAGGTCCGAGTCTCCACACAATCCTGCCACCTGTCTATCACAATGTGACTTTGATCAGGACTCCATGAAAAAAGTTTTTTGTTTACTCCTTGAATTTGATAGACACAAATGATTCAATATTAATTTTAATTTTATTTTTATTGTCTATGTGAACTTCCTGAACTTATGCTTCAAGGACTTTACTCTTCAAGTAGAGGGACATGACTTACAAACTTCAAGCTCTTTGCTGGAACTCCTTTTTCTCACTGAGAGTACAATCCAGTAATATGTTATGAATACCAAATTCCCTGGGGAGGAGAGTGAGTCTTCCCAGCCAAGAACCATATAATCCAGTAAATGAAAAGCCATTGGTTGGAAAAGACCATCAGAGAAAACAGGAAACATTTCATTCAGTCCAACTTCAAATGTCAATATCACTGAATTATTATTTTAAATAACTCAGTTTTGAAGTCTGTGGTTATTTAGAAATAATTATGGTAACAACTGATAAACCAGCTTAAAATGATTACATTATTCTGAATTACTAAAAAGTACACTAACTTTTTTTGCAGTAATTTCAATGGAAGTATAATTTTATTAGTATAAAATAGAAAGTAAAATGAGTTTGAAAAATGTGGATTCAATTACTAAAAATTACTTCTAGTGATATAAGATAATTAATTGATGCTAATGTATGTTATTTATATCATCTATAAATTGAGCCTAGTGATGTCTATCCCTTCTTGTGTTTTCAAGTAGAAATATCTTTATTTGCAAAAAGCTGTTAAAAAAAAAACTAAATAAAGCAAAATAGTATGTTTCTCTATGCTTTAGTCATGGACTCTCAAGGAAATTTTATGAACTAACATATGTTAACTATCTAGCACTCAGCTTAAATGTGTTACAAAAATATTATTGAAATATTTCTTAAATGTTATCAACATGATTAACTAATAAGTCCAAGCAGAAGTTTGAAAACTAAGGAAGTAGAAATTTTTTTCAATAGTCCCTTTAAGAAGAGATTAAATACTGGAGTTATATATTTTATATCTATTTTTAGTACTGATAAAATTCATAGAGATAAATAAAATGGATTAATATTTTAAAGGACAATGTAAGCCATAATACCTAGTTTCCTTTGGAAAAACTTGCTGAACTCCATTTGTTCAACTAACTAAAACAAATTTCACTAAAATTCTTCTGTCAAAATAATATTAAGGATACTTTTATGTTAATGGGTTTTTAAAAAGTAATTATTATTTTGGTACATCATATATATACATATATATACACATATATGTCTATATATTTTTAAGTATATATATAGACATATATGTAAACAAATGTTATATAACCTGGCAAAATATATTTTATTTCACAATTGCAAGATTATCTAAATATTAAAAAATCAATAAAAATAATCAACTACAACAATTACCTAATCATATTATATATGTAAATGAAGTATAGAAGAAAATCTTGAGGAAGCTCCAATCTGGAACTAATAAATATATTCAACAAATTCACAGGATACAAGATGAATATACAAGTATTCCATTCCTTTACACTAGCAATGATCATGTGGAAATCAAGATTTAAAACACCACCTCATCTAACATGATTCTAATAAAAATGGCATGCCTAGACATAAATCTAACAGAACGTTTTAGAATTTATATGTAGAGAAATTACAAAAATTCTAATTAAATAAATAAATGAGGAGAAAAATTATGTTCATATTTTGAGAGATTTTACATAAAATAAGATGTCAGCTTCCAAACTGATCTTTCAATTTGATACAATTCCTATTAAAATACCAGAAAGAGGTTGCATATATATATCAACAAAATCTAAAATTTATATGAAACATAAAGAGTGGTAGAATAAAATAGGACAGTTGTTTGAAGAACAAGTGAGGGAAAATACTCTACCTTATTTTAAGACTCACTATGCATCAACATCATTCAAGAGAGTGTGATATTGTGAAGGGATTGACAGAGATCAACCTAAAAGTAGAAAATTCAGAAATAGACCAGAACACACAAGTATGGACATTTTGTCAAATTTCCACAGTAAAATGAAGTATGGGTAATTTTTAAACAAGATTTAACATGCTATCAAGCAAATAATCAATAAAGATATAAATTTTCCTGAATAAATATTCAAATGCATGATCCATGAACATATTGTTGAAAATATGAATAATAAGGCTACAAATCAGAAGATAATAGTTGAACACCACCTACTCCATAGACAAAAGCATGATGAACATAATAGCATAAAGAATTCTTACAACTTAACAGTAGCAAAATAAGAAATTTATTTAGAAGATGGACATAAAGCTTAAGCAAACACTTCATCGAAGAAGTACTGACTGAAAGTAAACATGAACATATAGATTCCTGAAGCAGATGTCCAAAATGACCTGATAGAAAAGCTCAGCATTCACCTCCTCCTCCACCAAAAAGACCAAACGAGTCTAAATCTTCAAGTGGTTTCCAGAGGAAAAGCACCTGAATCCAGGAAAAGACCTTAGGAATGTAGTAGGGCCTCCATACCAGACATAAAGCCACAGACATAAAGCAAAGCCTGGCTCCCTGGTCCTCAGCAAGAGTGATTCCCTTTTGCAGGAGAAATGGTGGGGAGGATAGGCTCAGCAGAGTCCCTCTGTGCAAATCCCTTCACAGGATCCTCACCAGAAAGGAATCAATTCAAAACACACAATTCATTGATTCTGTTTATTGTTAATTTTCTGTAATTCTATCTCCTGGGAATTTTAAATTTAAATTTGTAGGCGATAAAGGGAAAATTGAGTTAAAAGCTTTGCGAGCTTCTAATTCTTCATTTCCATATCTTTGCTTGAATTAGAGAAAGTGGATACTTTGTTTTCTGGAAATGTTTATATAGCAAGATGTTCTTTTTATTATCTGTCTACATTTCACATTCCAGTAGTTTAATATAAAAGGTAATTTGTTTCTAATTATGCAAATTCCTTTTTACATCCTGTAGTTTTGATGAACAGGTACAGACAATTGTAACACAGAAGAGTCTTTTTTTTTACTTGAACAGATGTTAAGATTACTAAACTTGCTATTAGTAAAATATTTAGGAAAAACAGGGACTCTGAAAATAGAGCCTATAACAATGGCTGTTGAAAAGCAGGGAAGCCTATGCATATCGAAATGCCTAAAAATAGAAGATTAAGTTTGGTCTATTCCAAGATATCCTAAGGAAGATAATTTAAGTGGGTAGTACTATTTAAAAATACAACAACCAGGAAATTAAGCTTCTGGGAACGATGCAAGCTGTTCAAGGAGTCATTGACTTATAAAAAGTGACAAAGAGGTTAACAATAGGGAGGTGATGAATAGGAGAAACTGGTATTCATTCCCCGACATGACCACTGATTTAATAACTATATGAGCTCCAGAGGAAATCCCTAGTACAGGTAAGAAGGATCTGTAACCCAGAAGAACTCATAACCAAGAACAGTTACATTGAATGAGTTCTAAGAAGAGCAGTTTCACTTTGCACTTCCCCCATCCCAGGTAAGCATACCCCAGAATGAGCAGCTGTCTTTTCAGTCCTGTGAGGGAAAGAGACAAAGAAGCACATCTAATGTTCACTGCCTTTCAGGTATTTCCTGATGGACCTGCTCCTGTCTTGCTTTGTCAAGAGTGCAGTGGAATCTGGCATAGTCGGAATATCTGGGAGCAGTTATCAGCTGTGATGAGGAATAGATGGCTCTAAACAGTTGGCATGGCACCTAGCAGCTGGTGGGTATCATAGCTGATGGCGAGGATCCCAGTTGTTGAAGCGGAATGCAATTGGCAACTCTGATCTCAAGTGCTTTGCAAAGACTGCATCAGGCATAGAACTCCCGGATCTCAAGCAGCTCAGGTATTTGGCAAAATCCCCAGTACCCCCAAGAAATCTGTATAGAATCAATTCTATTCTCATTAAATTTCAATGGTATTTTATAGAAATAGAAAAAATAACACAGGGCAACAAATATCTTGAACAGTGAATATAATGTTGCAAAAAAGGAGCAAATGGGATTCATCATGCTTTGTGATTTCAAAATAGATTACAAAACTACTCATTAAAACAGTATGGTACTTGGCTATATATCCAGTACTAGGACTGATGTAAAACATGGTAGTTTTATGTTTAGATTTTTAGGAATCTCCAAATTTGGAGGAGGAAGTCAAACTATTCCAATTTGCAAATGAAATGATTCTATATACAGGTATGTAAAATATTCCACTAAGAGACTATTGGAATGCATAAAAATGATAACATGGCAGGATAAATAAGTTTAATGCAAACATACATAGACAATGTCATGGCTGAGATAGAAATAATTAACACACAATTATTCTTAGGTGTTTAAATTTTAACTGAAAAGTGATCCCTGTGAAATATAAGAGTGGGAATAAGAGAGGGAGGAGACGTACAATTTAGGACATGCTCAATCGGAACTGCCCCAAATGATGGAGTCAGAATCCTGCCAGGGGATTCCAATACAATCCCATCAAGGTGGCATGTACCAAGGCCATCTCATTAGTCCAGGTGATCAATTTCAGCTCCCAATTGATCACACTGATAGGTCTAGGAGTCAAAGGGTCCACACAAACAAGACTAGTGTCTGCTAATACTAACTGACAGAATGAAAAAAGGAGAGAATGATCCAACATGGGAAGCGAGATATACAGCAGACTCATAGAATGGCAGATGTCCTAAACAGCACACTCTGGCCTCAGAATCAGCCCTTAAGGCATTCGGATCTGGCTCAAGAGCCCATGAGAGTATTTTAGGCATGGAAAGCTATGACACTCTGAAAAACAAAAAAAAGAAGACCTAAATGAAAGTTCTCTGAGAGTGAGATCTCAGTGGAACGAATGGGGTCATCAAAGAAGGAGGTACCTTTCTCTGAAGGGAGGAGAGAACCTCCACTTTGACTATAACCCTGTTGGAATAAGATTGAAGTCAGCAAACCCTAAAGGCTTCCATAGCCTCAGCAACTCATGACTAGACGCTAGGGAGATTACTGACGCCATAAACAAGAGTGTCAAATTGTTAAATCAACTTCAGGAGTCACTGTGTACTTACGTCTCATGTGGGATCTGTCCTTAATGTGTTGTCCAATGTGAAGTAATGCTATAACTAGTACTGAAACAGTATTTTTACACTTTGTGTTTCTGTGTGGGTGCAAACTGATGAAATCTTTACTTAGTATATACTGAATCAATCTTCTGTATATAAATATAATTAAAAATGAAAAAAAATCTTGGTGTAAAATTGGAAATTGCATAGAAAATTAATCAATTTAAAAAAAATATATCATGTAGAATCTCTGTCCTTAATGTGCTATACATTGTGAATTAATACTATAACTAGTACTCCAACAGTATTTTTCACTTTGTGTTGCTATGTGAGGGCAAACTGTTGAAATCTTTACTTAATATATACTAAACTGATCTTCTGTATATAAAGAGAATTGAAAATGAACCTTGATGTGAATGCAAGGGGAGAGGGAGTGGGAAAGGGGAGGGTTGCGGGTGGGAGGGAAGTTATGGAGGGGGGAAACCATTGTAATCTATAAGCTGTATTTTGGAAATTTATATTCTTTAAATAAAAGCATTATTAAAAAAAAGAAATTCTAAGACCAATATCATTCACAATAGCTACAAAAAATTAAATACCTTGGAATAAATTTGACCATAGACAAAAAAAAAAAAAACTTTAGGAAATAAGGAAGGGTTGCATGTGGATTCATGACACTCTGGATTATAAATAAATACTAATAATGACTTTATGGAAATCTAGTATATATTCGAGAAAGAGAAATAATAAAAATATAAGTTTATCACTCAGCAAAGTAAGAGGCAACTGATAGAATGGGAGAAATTATTTGCAAACTATGCAACTGATAAAGGCTTAATAACCAGGATACATAAAGACAGCAAGAAACTCCACAACAACAAAACAAACAGTCCAGTTAAGAAATAGTCAAAGGACTTGAACAGGCATTTTTCAAAAGAGGAAATCCAAATGGCCAACAGACACATAAAAAAATGCTCAGAATCAGTAGCCATCAGGGAAATACAAATCAATACCACAATGAGGTTTTATCTCACCTCCATTAAAATGGCTTTCATATAGAAATCAACAAACAACAAATGCTGGTAAAGATATGGGGGAAAAGGTACTCTTATTCACTGTTGGTGAGAATGTAAACCGGTAAAGCCACTATGGAAGACAGTATGGAGATACCTCAGAAATCTGAATACAGACCTACCACATGACCCAGTCATGCCAACCCTGGGAATTTAGCCAAGGAAAATGAAAATGGCATAGGAAAGAGTTACCTGTACCCCCATGCTTATTGCAGCTCAATTCACAAGAGCTAAGACATGGAATCAATCTAAATGCCAACAACTGAAGACTGGATAAAGAAATTATGGGATATGTACATCGTGGAATACTACCCAGCAGTGAAAAAATGAAATCCAGTTATTTGCAACAAAATTGATGAAACTGAAAAATATTATACTTATTGAAATAAGCCAGTACCAAAAAGACAAATACATATATTCTCCCTGACCTGGGTTAACTAATAGAGCACCTAAAAAGCAATATATAAAAGTAAAATTGACCTTTTAGAGCAATGACTTCAAACAGCCCTTGTCTTGACTGTTGAGGAACAGTTTGTCTTCTTCATACTATTTATTGAACTCTTTACTTAACATAGAATTAATCATATGTGTATAAAGTTAATTGAAAATGGATCTTAGTAAAAAATAAGAATGGGAGTAGGAGAAGGACGAGGAAGACAGGTGGGAGAGTAGGTGGGAGGGTGGGTATGATGGAAAGAATCACCATTTTCCTAAGGTTGCAATTATGAAATGTATAGAGTCTGTATTCCTTAAATAAAAGGTTTCTGTGGGAATAATAAATTAATTAATTAAATGTTTATAATCCCCCCCAAAAAAATGGGCAAAGGACTTGAATAGGCATTAAACTACAGAGGAGATTCAAATGGTCAACAGACACATGAAATAATGCTCAGGTCAGTAGCCATCAGGGAAATACAAAGCAAAATCACAATGAGGTTTCACCTAACCCCAGTTGGAATAGCTATCATATTGCAATCAACAAACAACAAATGCTGGCAAGGATGTAGGTTGAAAGGTATCCTAAATCAGTGTTGTTGGGTATGTAAACTGGTTTAGCCACAGTGGAAGATAAGGAAGACAACATGGATATACTTCAGAAATCTCAATCTCACCCCACTCCTGGGGTTTTATTCAATTAAAATTGAAATCGGCATTAGAAAGAATGATATGTATCCCATATTTACTGCAATTCAATTCACAGTAGCTAAGATATGTAACTCATGAAGATGTCCATCAACTGCAGACTTAATAAAGAAATTATGTTATACACACACTATGGAATAGTACACAGTGGTAAAAAAATGAAATCCTGTCAGTCCCAGAAAGACAAATATCATATGTTCTCCCTTGATCGGTGGTAAATTATAGAGTAACTAAAAGATAAACTACAAACTGAAATTGGCACTTTCAGATGTGATGAACAGTCCTCCTTTCCACTGTTAAGGAACAGTGTTTTATCGGGAACCCTCGCCAGCAAGGGTCCAACCCACGGATTCACACACAACACGACCGCTGTTGATCGGTTCTCAAGGAACTTTTATTTTTAGTGATAGAAGAAGGAAAGGAGAGAAAGAGAGGGAAGCAGCCGAGAGAAAGGAGGAGAAAGACTGAAGAGGCTGCTCCACTCTCTTTCTCTCCTTTCCTTCTTCTATCACTAAAAATAAAAGTTCCTTGAGAACCAATCAACAGCGGTCGTGTCGTGCGTGAATCCGTGGGTTGGACCCTTGCTGGCGAGGGTTCCCGATAAGTGGTGCCGTGACTCGGATCGTCAGGCCAATGATCGCTGGAAGAGAACTCAAAACTATATTTCACTTTGTGTTACTATATGAGGGCAAAGGGACGAATTCATAACTTAACACATACTAAATTGATCACATGTATACAAAAAGAATTGAAAACGAATCTGGATGTGAACAAAAGGGTGGAGGGTGCGGGCAAGGGGGGAGGGTTGTGGGGGGAGAGGGAAAATATGGGGGGGAACCCATTGTAATCCATAAATCATACCTTGGAAATTTATATCCTAAATAAAAGTTAAAAAAAAAAAAAAAAAAAAAGAAAAGTATAAACGTGCATACACGGGAATCTAGGCGGGTAAAGTAAAAGGCCTAGGATTGTAACCGCTGGTAAATCATAAAAGTAAAAAGTGTAAATGGGAAATGCTTCGTTGACGACTAAATTATTACTAAGCCGCTTATTAAGAGCAACGGGGACGCCCGTGATAGCGGCCATTATTTTGTTATTCACCAGAGCAGTTGCTAGCATGTCGTCCTGGTTAGTGGACGATGGTGAGCGGGAAGAACGAAAGTGGAAAAGGGTAGGCAGAGGGATAAGAGTGGCGGAAAAATCGCCGGAGGTTTTTAGGCTGTGGCCAGAAGAGATAGCAGATGAGGGTTCTCAACAGTGTTTTCCCTCTTCATACTATTTGTTGAACTCTACTTAATGTAGGGTTACTCTTATGAGTATAAAGAAAACTAAAATTAGATCTTTGTAAAAATGAGAATACGAGAGGGAAGAAGAGAGGAAGAAGAGTGGGAGTTTGGGTGAGAGGGAGGGTAGGGTGGGAAGAATCACTATGCTCATAAATATGTATATTTGGAATACATGAAGTTTAGATAGGTTAAATCAAATTTTTAGAAAAGATGTCATGATATGAAAATTACCTTGAATGGTGATAATATCATTGATACATGTATTCAAACTCACTACATTGTACATATTATATATGAAGTTCTATTATATCAATTCTACATTTATAAACTATAAAACATGAAAAGGTTAAGTCATGTATGTACCTCATTATTGATATAAATGACTTTATTAATTTATTTGTATTTTTGGCATTTGTGATGGTAGTACCATTTTATCATTATGCATATTTGTTTTTAATAAAAATAACAGTAGAGTTCAATGTAGAACTCTATTTCAACTCTATAAAAAGTGCTCTCTGCTCTAACTGTGCTTTCACTATTCATTGCTTATTTATGTGCAGGGCATAAATTTGATATCTGTCTTTTCTCATTATATATGAGGGATCTTCCTATCAAACCACATTTAAGCCCCACTTGGAAATCCTTTCAAGTTTCCCATTTAGGTTCAATTTCCATTCACCACACTAGCTATTTCACTCCTTTTCCAATCCTATTACATGCCAACTAATCCTCTCATTCTCTGATGACCATTCTTCCTACTTCAGAGAGAAAATAAAATTCACTGGATTGGAACTGAGCAAACTATCTCTGCCATATAGGAATAGGAAAAGGATGAAAGAAAAGACAACATAAATGGGTCAATATTTCTCTTGAAATCACAGTCTAATTTCCTCATCATGTCCTAGTCCTTACTTACTCCTATATTATGTCTCCCTGGGCATTTCTATACTTATAAGCTATCATTTTTATTCACTTCCTTTCCCTTTTTTTTTCATAAATAACTAAAAATGGCTGGTGCCGTGGCTCAATAGGCTAATCCCCCGCCTGTGGCACCGGCAGTTCTAGTCCCGGGTCAGGGTAATCGGGACAGAATCCGGCCAGCTCTCTGCTGTGGCCAGGGAGTGCAGTGGAGGATGGCCCAAGTGCTTGGGCCCTGCACCCTCATAAATAACTAAAAATGGCTGGTGCCGTGGCTCAATAGGCTAATCCCCCGCCTGTGGCACCGGCAGTTCTAGTCCCGGGTCAGGGTAATCGGGACAGAATCCGGCCAGCTCTCTGCTGTGGCCAGGGAGTGCAGTGGAGGATGGCCCAAGTGCTTGGGCCCTGCACCCTCATGGGAGACAAGGAGAAGCCCCTGGCTCCTAGCTTCGGATCAACACAGTGCGCCTGATGTGGTGGCCATTGGAGGGTGAACCAATGGTAAAGGAAGACCTTTCTCTCTGTCTCTCGCTCTCTCACTGTCCAGTCTGCCTGTCAAAAAAAAATAAAATAAAAAACTAAAAATAATGTACAGCTTCTTTTAGTATTTAAAAATAATGTTCCTCCCCATCACAAAGTCCCCCCAAATCTCAGATGCTAACCTAACAGTCAACTTTCTTCCATCATTTAGTAGTTGCATTTAATAAGATGTAACAGACTAAATGCTATATTCTTTTTCTTTAGGTGAGCACACACACACACATGCACACACTTTTCTTCTTACATATTTAGTCACTCATGCATGCATTTTTAAAGTCTTTTTCTTGTCTTGTCTTTATTGGTTTGCTTTAAATTTGTTTTCCAGGTAATCATCTCTCAATAATAAATACTTTCCCTAGACTGTCTCACTGATTTTCATGGCTTCCATTTTCATGTTTTCTCACTCTTTCCTAAACTACATTTGCATTACAGGTTATTCTAAACTTCAGAACGTAATAGTCAACAAACATGATCCTTTGTAGATAAGATAGGAACCCCAGATATAACATGAACACTCGGAAATCTACAGCTTCTCCCCTCAGTGTTTCCTTTCTCCCTGTAACATTTTCCTATAATTCCTATTTCATTGAAAGAAATATTCCAAAACTGAGATACCAAAATCAAAGAAAAAGACATCATTCAGGATCTTGCAAAAGTCCACTCTGATTTAGAATATCATATAATTATCCGTTTAAGAGATGCTTTAGATAAATATACATTTTCTTCTTTTTTATTGTTTTTTTTTTTATTTTTTTGACAGGTAGAGTTACACAGTGAGAGAGAGAGAGAGAGAGAGAGAGAGAGAGAGACAGAAAGAACGGTGTTCCTTCCATTGGTTCACTCCCCAAATGGCTGCTATGGCCAGTGTGCTGCGCGGATCCGAAGCCAGGAGCCAGGTGCTTCCTCCTGGTCTCCTATGCAGGTGCAAGGCCCAAGAACTTGGGTAATCCTCCACTGCCCTCCTGGGCCACAGCAGAGAGCTGGACTGGAAGAGGAGCAACCACGACAGAACCGGTGCCCCAACTGGGTCTAGAACCCAGGGTACCGGTGCTACAGGTGGAGAATTAGCCAAGTGAGCCACAGCGCTGGCCGGAACATACATTTTCAATCAACACCCTGTTCACACTTTTCTGTTATTTTATACATTTAAGTTAACTTATCCTATAATTTATGTCATTATTTTCATGTGACTTTTTTTTTTTTTTTTTGGACAGGCATTTAGACCATGAGAGAGATAGAGACAGAGAGAAAGGTCTTCCTTAAGTTGGTTCACTCCCCTAATGGCTGGTATGGGCAGTGCTGTGCTGATCCGAAGCCAGGAGCCAGGTGCTTCCTCCTGGTCTCCCATTCGAGTGTAGGGACCCAAGCACTTGGGCCATCCTCCACTGCCTTCCTGGGCCACAGACTGCAAGAGGAGCAACCGATACAGAATCTTTTGCCCCAACCAGGATTAGAACCTGGAGTGCCAGTGCCGCAGGCGGAGGATTAGCCATGTGAGCGATGGCACCAGCAGGTGACTCATTTTCAATAATGCAAAAACATTTATTAATCTTGTTGTAGAATAAATATCATGTTTCCCATAATACTAATGGGATACTAAGTAGTAGTATGATAAAATTTTATCTACTATTTGCTCTTTATTGATAAGTCTACTTTTTCTTTTTAAATCTTTCACTGAGAAACAGATTCTCCAAATGGTTTTCTAAAAAAATTAAAACAGTATATATTATGCTATTTTATATTAATGCAGTAGAAAATATTTTTAAAGTTGATCATTTGTTTTGATACACATGGAAACTACAGGCAAATATTAACTAAGTTAATAAAACTACTTGTTAGCACAGCATAAAAGTGGTGAATTTGAAAAAAAAACCAATCATTTCCTTATTTTCATCGGTTTCTAATTTTTAAGCTACAATAGGTATACAAGTTTATTATTCCTTTTTTAAAGTGATTTTTACTCATCAAAGGGAACAATATTTATATTTTCATATATACAATTTTAAGAGCATAATACTTCCCTCCCTACCCTCACTCCCTCTCTGTTTCCTGTTTTTTTTTATTTTTCTTTTAACTTTTATATTAGCATAGATTAAATTTTCTTTATAATCACAAGTTTAATCCACTACTAAATACAGAATTCAACAAGTAGTAACTTGAAAATCACTGTTCTTCAAGAGTATAGGCAAGAGATATGCACAATGATCAAATCTCAACTTGTCAATTTCATTCATTTACATTACATTTTTTTGTAATCTATATATTAGTTACCACAAATCAGGGAATACATATGATATTTAGATTTTTAAAATGTTAATTTCACTAAGTATAATGACTGCTAGTTTCATCCCTTTTGCTGTGAAAGTGGATTTCATTCTTTCTAATGGCTGAGAGTACAGTATTTCTAATTTTCTTAACTAACAATCTTCACTTCCAGATATAGGCTTGAAACTCTATTTGTAAGGCCACCACAAACACACCAAACACCAGAGTAAGGGAAAAGGTTTATTGCTGGGGTTGTGGGGCGCATGGTGGTGAAAGGCTGTATCCCAGTGCATGAGAGAAGAGCAGCCTCTACCAGGACAGGTCTTATTATAGCTTAGCAGAGACAAGGAAGTAAGTGCAGTGAATTCCACAGGGTCTGGGAAAGGCTACATGTAGGGTTGGGCTATTTGGTCACCTGATTTCTGGTAAACTAGGCAGGGCTTAGGACACTGAAACTTATCTTGGAGAAACCAACACTTATTTCAAAGAATGACAGCTGGGATATAGCCCAATGTGGTACCTGAGGCTTAAAGTGGCAACTCAGATAAGAAGGCACCATTTTCACTAAAACTCTAGTCTCTGAGGGTTATATATATATATATATATATTTTTTATAACGCTTTTATTTAAAGAATATAAATTTCCAAAATACAGCTTATAGATTACAATGGCTTCCCCCCCATAATTTCCCTCCCACCCACAACACTCCCCTTTCCCACTCCCTCTCCCCTTGCATTCACATCAAGATTCATTTTCAATTCTCTTTATATACAGAAGATCAGTTTAGTATATATTAAGTAAAGATTTCAACAGTTTGCCCTCACATAGCAACACAAAGTGAAAAATACTGTTGGAGTACCAGTTATAGTATTAATTCACAATGTATAGCACATTAAGGACAGAGATCCTACATGATATATATATTTTTAAATTGATTAATTTTCTATGCAATTTCCAATTTAACACCAAGATTTTTTTTTCATTTTTAATTATCTATATACAGCAGATTGATTCAGTATATACTAAGTAAAGATTTCATCAGTTCGCACCCAACAGAAACATAAATTGTAAAATACTGTTTCAGTGCTAGTTATAGCATTGCTTCACATTGGACAACACATTAAGGACAGATCCCACATGAGACGTAAGTACACAGTGACTCCTGAAGTTGATTTAACAATTTGACACTCTTGTTTATGGCGTCAGTAATCTCCCTAGTGTCTAGTCATGAGTTGCCGAGGCCATGGAAGCCTTTAGGATTCGCCGACTTCAATCTTATTCCGACAGGGTCATAGTCAAAGTGGAGGTTCTCTCCTCCCTTCAGAGAAAGGTACCTCCTTCTTTGATGGCCCCATTCATTCCACTGGGATCTCACTCACAGAGATCTTTCATTTAGGTCTTCTTTTTTTTCCAGAGTGTCTTGGCTTTCCATGCCTAGAATATTCTCATGGGCTTTTGAGCCAGATCTGAATGCCTTAAGGGCTGATTCTGAGGCCACAGTGCTATTTAGGACATCTGCCATTCTATGAGTCTGCTGTGTATCCTGCTTGCCATGTTGTATCATTCTCTCCCTTTTTAATTTTATCAGTTAGTATTAGCAGACACAAGTCTTGTTTGTGTCATCCCTTTGACTCTTAGACCCATCAGTGTGATCAATTGTGAACTGAAATTGATCACTTGGACTAGTCAGATGGCATTGGTACATGCCACCTTGATGGGATTGTATTGGAATTCCCTGGCACATTTCTAACTCCATCATTTGGGGCACGACTGATTGAGCATGTCCCAAATTTTACATCTCCTCCCTCTCTTATTCCCACTCTTATATTTCACAGGGATCACTTTTCAGTTAAAATTTAAACACCTAAGAATATTTGTTTGTTAATTACAGAGTTCAACCAATAGTACTAGAATAAAAAAAATACTAAAATGGATAAAGTATTACATTGTACAACAACAGTCAGCACAAGAGCTGATCAAGTTACTGTTTCTCATAGTGTCCATTTCACTTCAACAGGTTTCCCCTTTGGTGCTCAATTAGTTGTCACCGATCAGGGAGAACATATGATATTTGTCCCTTTGGGACTGGCTTAATTCACTCAGCATGATGTCAGATAAGAAGGCACCATTTTCACTAAAACTCTAGTCCCTGAGGGTTATATATTAAAGGAGAGTTCAAACTGAATATTGACATTTAGGTCACTCACTGATAGGAGATTAGCATTTCTTCCTAGTTCTTCACTTAATGTTCAAACAATTTATGGAGAAAGTATTTAAGAACTGAAATGTCTTCAGAAATGTATATTATTTATTTAAAGGGAAAAGTGGCAGTTTCAACCGTGGATCTCTAACATTTGAAGAAACTTTTATCTTTCATTGGTTAAAAATATTTTATCTTTTTTTCTGTTGAAATTTGCTACATTGAATTAAAAATAAATTTATTTAGTCATTATTATTTTCCTGGATATTCATCTGCCACTGATTTAAAATAATTTATCAGTAATAGTTGTTGTGTTTGTTTTGGTTTTTCTATAAATTTTGTAAGTCAAAGAAAGTTATTAAATATTACTAGCAAAGACATATAAATATAGTTTAGTACTTCATAGGAAAGGGCATTTGACAGTTTTAAGTGAAAATACAACTCCATATTTAAAGATAAACATGCCATGTCGTTGCTCGTTTTTGAGTAGAATTTGGAGCTGACAAACTCTCTGTGGAGCCCTTGAAGCGGTATCCCATGATATTTCTCAATTCACTTCTCTACGCCCTTTCCATTTTGCATTCTTTTTTTTAAAAAGATTTATTTAATTATTTGAAAGGTAGAGTTATAGTGAGGCAGATGCTGAAAAAGTCTTCCATCCATAGGTTAACTCCCCAAATGCCTGCAACAGCTGGAGATGGGCCAATCAGAAGCCATGAGCTTCTTCTCTGTCTGCCATGCAGTGCAATGGCCCAAGGACTTGGACCATCTTTTACTGCATTCCCGGGCTGTTGCAGAGAGCCAGATTGGAAGTGGAGCAGCCAGGACTGGAACTGATGCCTATATGGGATGCCCACACTGCAGGTGGTACCCTTACCCGCTATGCCACTGTACTGGCCCTTCATTTTACATTCTAATTCAATAGAAAAGTATCCACCTAAACAATTTTATACTAGCTGGGGAACATTATTTCCAAATAAATAAATATATGTGGTCATTAAACATAAAATTTTTATGATAAATAATTATTTTAACATGAAGGATTGAAAGTTTAGTAAATACAGAGATGCATTTAAAATAACATTGTAATTGTACTTTATTTTTTATAATCATACTTCTTTATTAACTCTTTTGCTTTGCAGATACATATTATTTCTCAATGTCGCTAGTCACATTTCTTACAGAAAACATCATCTAAAATATTTTGGATGACTAGATGACTTGAGAATATGTTTCCAGCATCTCCTCAAATATTTTTGATACATATATCATGTCACCATTATAGTTTTTTAAATTCCAAGAACATTAAAACAACATATACCATGTATCTGTTGCAATATGTAAATTAAATAATATTTTCCTAACTCTTGAAATAATATATATAGAGAGAGAATACTGATATAAATATTATGATATTAGGATGACACTCAGAATTGTTTTATTTATTTTAATTTATTTTTATTTTCATTCTTTTTAAAATTTTAATTACTTTTTAACAGAATCAATATAGTTCATGGGTATGATTCCAATGATATAATATTTCCTTCCCCCTCCCTTTCTCACTCTTCCTCTTGCCCTCTCTCCCTTTCTCTTTCTTCTCTTAATTTTAAAAAAAATATTGAAAATTAACATGAAAATAAAAAGGCTTAATGTTTCACCATTTAAGAATTTTCATAAGTAAAAAGAAAAATAAACATTTATGAAGTTATATATTGATTATTTTTAATTTATAATACTATAACATCAGATATGTTAAAGTCAAGATCTTGGCAAGGATCCTTTGCCACCATTACTATTCGCTGTTGTACTGAAATGTTAAGGCAGTAAGATAAGTAAATGAGGTAAAAAAATAGGAATGAAGATGCTGAGTTGTCATTGTTTACAGGATATATAAGAGATGATTATCCAGCAATAAATCAGAATAAAATCAATTAACCAAATACTTTGAATAATGAAACAATCTATAAGTGGCAACTTAAAAAAATCAATACAAATAATCATTCAAAAACTCAGCAAAGCATGTATGAATTAAATGGAAAATATTTCTTCATAGTCATCAGTGAAAATTCAAAGGAATATGAAGCTTTAATATGTACCGAAGACAATTATTTTCACATTATTCTAAATTGTCCACAAATTGAATTGAACAAGCACAATTATATAATTTGTGTAACTGGATAATTTAATACTAAATTCAATGTAGAACATTAAGGAGCTAAGAAGATTCATGACAGATTTGAAGAAGATATCAATTTTAACATGAAATTATTTTGTACCTTAATATATTTTAAGAGATTTCATGAAAATATACTCACATTTATTTTCTCTGCTTTACATTTTTGGATGTTTCCATTTATTTACATTCTACTTACTGTATTTTATACTAGACTCTAGAAATTACTCATATATCATCATTAATATATTTTGTGTTACATGCAGATTATATATTTCCTTCTATATCATTGTTTGTCATTTAATTTACTATGTATTTCCTGTGCAGATGGTGTTAATCTTCCTTTAACACTTTGATGGATTTTTCATTTACTTTGAGAAAAAATTCCCACTTTACACCATATAATACTTATGCAGATGATTTTGGAAGCTAATATGATTTTGGCTTAATTAGGGGGTCAATAAAAGCAATTATCTTATAGGTCTTGGAGACTATTAAGTGTGTTTTTATATTATATTGACTTATTTTAATGTCTTCTCCTGACTTATGTGGAAAAAATTATAACATACAATTTTTGCTTTTTGTTTGCTAAGCCAAACTATTCAGTATATTAAAAACTAATGACTGCAGTTTTCTTTTTCGTTATGTCACTACATATTGAACATAATTTTATGTAAGAAGTATAAATTCATTCAACATAAACTAGAATTTATTTCATTTCTTTTATTTTCAGTTTGATGTCATTTAATTTATTTAGTTAGTTATTTAGTTAGTTAGATATTATTGCTGTATTTGAAATGGAGGACAGACAGGGAGAGATAGTGTATCCCCTAATTCATATTCCAAATACCTGCAACAATGGGTGCTGGGATAGGCTGACACCAAGAATCAGAAACTCAATCCAGGACTCCCATGTGGGAGACAGAGACCAAAATACTTGAACTGTTACCTGCTATCTCTTAAAATGCTCATTGGCACGAAGACCGAATTGGAAATATAGGAGGAATGGAAGTACGAGATTCTCCATGTGGAATCTTAGCACTGCAAGCAGATGTTATCTGCTATGCCAAATGACTGCCCCTCTTTCCTTTTTATAAAATTCAATATTATTTCAACATATGACTACAGTTTTTCAGATATCATGATAAGATAGATCAGTATCCAATTTGTATTTATAACCATTTATGTTAATGTCAGTTCTATTTTCAGTTTGATATTTGATCAAATTCATAGATATTAAATTAACAATGAGATTTTACAAAGGCATATACCTGTGTTACTGTAAAAGAAAAAAAAAGAAATTTTCCCCAGAACAAGTTCTCAGTCTCTTCCCCAGCACAGAGTGACCCCTCTTCCGATGGTTTCCAACATCATTTACTTGTCTACAACTTCATAGTAACTTTAGTCTTTTTTATTTTTCATTCTCTCAATATATTTTGCGACTAATAATGTTGTTACCTGTATTCATAGTTTGTCTCTGATTATGTTTCAGAAGCATTTCCTTTGTGTGGATTTTCAGCATTTATCTATTTGGTCTCCAAATATTTGGAAAGTTGGATATTTCTTATGAAGTTTTAAGGCCTTTTTATGTATTTCAAATTATTTTGCACCAAAATAAAATTATTAATATCATTTTCCAAAAACTTTTTGAACTTCTCTTACAGGAACATATGTCCCTAAAGCAGGTAAATAGAATGGACCTGCTGCTTTTCAGGTAATAGTTTAAGTTACCATGATGTTTGTCCTATAAATTTAATTCTGTGCCTTGATATGATTACTGTAATTGTACACTACCAGGATAAGTACCTGGCTCCTGCCATTGGATCAGCGCAGTGTGCCAGCCGCAGCAGCCATTGGGGGGTGAACCAATGGCAAAGGAAGACCTTTCTCTCTGTCTCTCTCTCTCACTGTCCACTCTGCCCGTCCAAAAAAAATAAGAATTGTGTAAGTTGTGTTCACTTTTTAAAGTAGCTTTGAACAACTTTTGAATTGTTTTTGTATTTTTATCAATATAAAGAGAGAATGTAACCATAATCTCATTCATTCCTCCTCCCCAAATACTCCCTCCTTCCTTCCTCTTTTTTTCCCTTTAAGTTTTTGCAATGAAATTCTTCCAATTTACTTCATAATTTATCTTGCTGTAGTTTCTGTTAACTTTACTTGGGTTTTTATCTTGAGATCTTCACATGGATACTTAATTCCTTGGAAATCTTTTCAAATTTCAATTGGTCTTCAGTTTTTTATTTTTCCTTTAGTTCTTCTTTCCCTTCTACTCTAATATATTATTATTTTTCACAAATATCCTCACTTGTTTAGATACTGATGGAAACATATGATCATTTCTAATGCCCATATGTGTTTTTAATACATTTTCCAGATTTCTGTGGAATTTGAGTTGTGTGTTTAAAAAAAGTATTCTACTTGCTTTTTGATTTTTATTTTATAAGAATGTTTGATAACTGGGCCAGCAATGTGGCACATCAGGTAACATCTTTAGCTTGGTTTGGCCTAGAACATCCCTGGCCATTGCAGCTATTTGCCAATGAACCAGAAAAGTTATGAATCAATCAACCAATCTCTCTATCTCTGTGTGTGTGTGTGTGGGTGTGTGTGTCTGTCTCCGCTCCCCCCTCTGAAACTCTGCCTTTCAAACAAATAAATAAAACTTTAACATTTTTTTATTAACATGTAGTCCTAGTAGTGGGACATTATGTAATCTTTTTATAAGTTTATTCATATGAAGGGAACACAAGTACTTCATACATAGAGTTTAAAGAGCATATTGATACTTCTCAACCTACCATACTTCTCCCCTTGCTCCCAAGCTCCCTCCTGCTCCATTTTTTATTTTTCTTATAATTTTTATGACATGCTTTAAATTTATTTTATAATCACAAGCTTAACCCTCCAATAAATAAAGAATTCTTCAAGTAGTAAATAGAAAAACCAGACTCAAGATTATAGACAGGGTTATAAACAAAAATGAAATCTCAAAATGTCAATTTTGCTCATATATAGTATCTATGTTATACTATCTATAGTAGTTAAAATAAATCAAGGAACACATATGATGTTTGTCTTTTGGGGACTGACTTATTTTGCTAAGTATAACAGTCTCCAATTTTGTCGTGAAAAACAGGATTTCATTATTTTTCTGGCTATGTAGTTGTCCACCATGCATATATATCACAATTGCTTTGTTCAGTCATCAGTTGATGGGCATCTGGGTTGATTCCATATCTTAGCTATTCTAAACTGAGCTGCTGTAAACATAGGGGTACAGGTAGCATTGTGCATACATTGAACTTCATTTCTTTTGGCAATGTTCCATTGAGTGATATAGTTAGTCATATGGTAGATCTATTTTCAAATTTATGAGGAGCCTGAAAACTGTCTTCATAATGATGATACTATTTTATATTCCCACCAACAGTGTATTAGGGTACATTTTTTCCAACAACCTCTCTCCCATTTTTTATGTGTCGATCCAAAGCCAGGAGCCAGGAGCTTCTTCCTGGTCTCCCTCACAGTTGCAGGGGCCCAAGGACTTGGTCCATCTTCTACTAATTTTCCAGGCCATAGTAGATAGCTGGATTGGAAATGGAGAAGCCGGGTCTTGAACCAGTGCCCAAATGGGATCTGGCGCTTCATGCCAGGGCGTTAACCTACTGCACCACAGAGCCGACCCCTCTGAGCATTTTTTCAAATGCCTCTAGGTCATTGGTATTACATTCTTTAAAAAATACTGGTTCAGTATTGTTGGCACATTCCTTAACTAGATTCTTTGTTTTGTTGTTGAGTTTCCTAAGCTCCTTATACATCCTGGATATTAATCCTTTATCAGATGTATAGTTTGAAAATATTTCCTTCCATTCACTTGATTACCTTGTTAGTCTTTTGAATGTTTTATGTGCAGAAGTTTCTTAGCTTGATACAATCCCATTTTCCTATTTTTTATTTTATTTTCAGTGCTTCTGTGTTCTTATCCCAGAAATCTTTGCCTATTGCGTTGTCTTACAATATTTCCTCTATGTTTCCCCCTAAGGTTTGATCATCTGTTGATCTTAGGGTTAGATTCCTGACCTATGATGAGTTGAATTTTGTTCAAATATACGTTCACAGTGTGATCTGATAAAATTGGGCAATCAATATCTGCACATCTCTACTCTTTCTCCTTTCATTGTGCCTATAACTTCGATACAATTTTCTAAAATTCTATTTATTTATTTATTTAATTTAAAAGATAGAGAAAGAGAGAGAGAGAGTCCAATCACTCCTCAGATGACTTCAGGTCTTGCCCTGCCTGAAGCCAGCAGCCAGGAATTCTATCTGGATCTTCCATATGGGCAGCAGGAGCCCAAGACTTCTGGTGCCTTCCCAGGTACACTAGAAGGTAGTTGGATTGGAAACCAGTAAATTGGACTTAAACTGGACTCTGATATGGAATGTTGAAACAACAAGCCATGGTTTTACGCACTGTACCACAATGTCAGCCCCTGAAGTTACCTATTAATTTGTCTTTTTTTAAAATCAGTTGAGTTCCATGACAGTAAAGTCAGGATTTTATTAATTAGCACCAACTAGTAAACTTAGTGCCATATTAGCATCTACTCAATTTCTAGTAAATACTGGTAAAGTGAATAAACAAAAAACATATTAAAATCCATTATGACACAAGCATTTATGTAAATGCAGTATAATTGCAGCCAATTTCAAATGTTTTATTTCCATATTATTTTCCAAATATTTCCAATGACTATTTAAATTTAAAGAAAAAGAAAACAATCAAAAATGTTGGTAGTGATAACCTCAATACTTAAATATACAGAATAAATATTTATGGAAGGAATTGATAAAAGCAATTCAATGTGACCATGATAAAATTTTGGATCTTGGAATGAGTTCACATTGCTTATTTGTACTTCTCAAACAGTTGTAAATTTTCTACAGCAACCTGCTCTACGTTTCTCATAGCAATAATAAAGGATAGAAGACAAAGGCAACAGTGTAGACTTTTTTATTTCTGCAACATTTACCAAAAATAACATTTTAAGAAAATAACAGGTTTTCAAGGCTTGATGCTTAAAGAGAATCTGGGAGCATTCTGATGACAGTCTCCTTGTACAGTTTGCTGCTTTAGGGCTTTTAAGTTGTTAGAGTTGTCTCCTACTCCGGGAATATGTTATAAGGGTGTAGTTATGAGAAGATTGTTATGTGCCATGTAAAAGCCAAAGTTGTTGATTAAATCAGTTTCTATTTATATTGTTCTTTAAGTTCATATTATTTCTTTTCTTAAACAATTTGAAGGTTCAATAATAAATGGAGAATAAAACTTTAGGGTGGAGCATCATAGAAAAGCATAGATAGAAGAGGCAAATAAAACAAAATTTAAATACGAAGTTAGCAACTGACTAAGGGAAACAATTGTGCATTCTAGTACATGTTTATATTTTGTAGAGACTATGTACTCTGTTATTGGGTAGCTCTTGTGGTAGGGATTAATATACAAGTAAATCTTACACTTCATTATTAGAAGCAACTCAATAACATCTGTTTAAACTATTTTATAAAACTGGTGGCAGGAATAATCATAAGATCTTACATTTGTTATTCATCATGGGAGGCATAGTCTCAATACTCAGGTACAGTCTTTTGTCTATGTGACAAAATCACATAAGTTATTTAATGAAATTTTCAGGGGCCAGTGTTGCAGTATAGGATGTAAATCTGTGCCTGTGACATCGGCATCTGCTATAAGAGACTGTTTGGAGTCCTGGCTGTTTCATTTCTGATCCAGATCCCTGCTAGTGTGTCCAGGAAAGCAGCAGATGACAGAAAACCTGAATCCATGTGGGAAACCTGGAAGAAGCTCCTGGTTCCTGGCTTCAGTATGGACCAGCCCTGGTCCTGTGGCCATTTTGGGAGTGAATCAGCCAAAAATAGGCTCTTTCTCTCTGTCTCACCCTCTCTCTAATTCTGTCTTTCAAATAAGTAAAATAAATCTTTAAAATATCAAACTATTATAATGAAATGCTTAAAAGAATATTAGTGGTATCTAACTAAACCTTTCTCTTATGTAAAACCATACAAAATTTTCCAGCTTGTCATTTAAAAATCTTTCATTGAATAATGATGAAGATCAGTAAAATATCTGCTGAAGCAGCTGTTGTCCTTTTAATATTGTTCTATCTTTGATTAAACTGATATCCAACTCCCTTTAAATATTATTCATTCATTGATCCTTGCTATACCTCAACACTTTGAAGCTTGCAGTAATGAATTTCTTGGGGAAAATCATATAATGTCTCCTAGAGTGAAAGAATTTGACAGTGTTCCATCAATATCTATGCCTCCTGTGATTAATTATCTTCTCTCTATACTTTCTTTCAGGTATGAGACACAGTTACTATATTAGTATCTATTTTATAAATCTACATAGAAATACCCTGAAATACATGATTATGTTTGTTTCATAAAACATAATGTTATTGTATCTTGGTAAATTTGGTAAGAGTATTAAAATTATTCACACGATAAAATCAATGTCTAAAATTAAATTTAAAATGATGCTCTCTGGCCAGCGCCATGGCTCAATAGGCTAATCCTCTGCCTGTGGCACCAGGAACCCAGGTTCTAGTCTCAGTCGGGGTGCCAGATTCTGTCCCAGTTGCTCTTCTTCCAGTCCAGCTCTCTGCTGTGGCTCGGGAGTGCGGTGGAGGATGCCCCAGGTCCTTGGGCCCTGCACCCCATGGGAGACCAGGAGAAGCACCTGGCTCCTGGCTTGGGATCAGCATGGTGTGCTGGCCGCAGTGCGCCACCGAAGTGGCCACTAAGGGGTGAACCAACGGAAAAGGAAGACCTTTCTCTCTGTCTCTCTCTCTCTCATTGTCCACTCAGCCTGTCAAAAAAATTTTTTTAAAAATTTAAAAATTTTAAAAAATGATGCTCTCTGTAATGATAAATGATTAAATTTATGGGTCAGTTTTAACTTTGTGTAGTAATTATTAGATGAAGACACTGATATTTAATTACTTTTTATTTATCTAAAAACATGGTAGCCTCCAAAATGTTCTTGTAATATATATATTATTAAAAAAACTAGTATGAATTTTAAAAATGTTTTGCACTAAAATAAACTAATCTTTTGATTTTCCTTGAACCTTTTGATGTACTATCATATTGTTTTTAATGTCTTACTTTTTGTAAACATATTGTTTATCTGTGTAAATAATTAAATCTAGGAATTTAATTATCTTTATTACTAGTTTTAATTAAGAAGTAAAATCTTTTAGAAACGTGTTAAGGTCTCCAAATAGATATTTTTCTATTACATTTCAAAAAATACACCAAATTATTAATCCATTTTTGTATACCAATACCACTTACTTGGTGAAATTGTTCTATCCTTGTCTACATGAATTCATTTAATCCCCACCAGAAATTCCCAAGGTAGGTGCCATAATTATCATGTTGTTAGATTAGAAATAGAGACCGAGAGTTTACAGACTCCCCTATGTAGGAAAGTTTGCTCTATTGCAATTTGACTAAAATATCCAAACAATAATTACTTCACTATTGTAAAAGTTTTCACACTGATTCCTATAATGCACTCACACACACTTACAAACACACACAGACAAAGAAAATTCAAAATCAATAGCTCCTGAAAAAAGAAAATCTTCCAGGTAAGTCATGAGTTCCTTTCTAATAAATCTTGCTCTGTATAATTTTTCTTAAGATTTATTTATTTGAAAGACAGAGTTTCAGAGAGAGGTAGAGACAGAGAGAGATCCCCAATTGGCCGCAATGGCTAGAGCTACGCAGATCCGAAGCCAGGAGCCAGGAGCTTCTTCCGGGTCTCCCCCATGGGTGCAGGGGCCCAAGGACTTGGGCCATCTTCTACTGCTTTCCCAAGCCATAGCAGAGAGCTGTTTCGGAAAAGGAGCAGCCAGGACTCAAACCGGTGCCCATATGCAATGCAGGCACTTCAGATAAGGGCTTTAACCTCCTGTGCCACAGTGCTGGCCCCTGTTCTGTATAATTGTAATGTAAATATCTTTCCTATGTATAATTCTAACATAAATACCCTTCATCTCCATAGCTTTGCCTGGCTTTGCATACAGAGATTAATGTACTTCATAGAGAGGCAAAACACACTCTGTGTACCAAGCATGAAGGTTATTTACTTATAAAGTAGATGTGTAGTATACAGAACAAAAAACGAGAATATTCTAAAAACATATATTGAAATATGACTAAAATATGAAGCTTTAAAGGAAAAATTGACACTAATCATTTGTCTCAATATCTTTCATCTGGATTCTGCTGGCCCTCTAATAATCTGTACCTCATTTATAGAGTAAATGCAACCAAACTGAAGATTTATTGAAACCTCCTGAATTTTTTCTTTTCTTAGTTAATTAGCTTATATTTTATTTGAAAGGCAGAGATACAGAGTTAGAAAGTCAGAGAGACATCTTCAACCATTGATTCACGTCTCAAATGGCTGCAGCTGCAAGAATTGGTCCAAGTCAAAGTAAGGAGCCCAGAATTTAATCCATGTGATCTACATGGGTAGCAGGAATCCATCCACATGAACCATCACAGCTGCTTCACAAGGTGCACAATAGCAGGCACATATTATAAGAAGCAGATATAAACTAGTATAATTGTTATAGAAGACAGCATGGAGATTCCTCCTAAATCTGAAAATGAATCTATTATATGACCCAGCCATCCCAGTCTTGGAAATTTACCAGAGTGACATGAAATTGACATATGAAAGAGTTATCTGTACTCCTGTGTTTACTGCAGCTCAATTCACAATAGCTAAGATATGGAACCAATTCAGATGTCTGTAAACTGATGACTGGATAAACAAAGTGCAATATGGAATACTACTCATCCACAAAAAAGAATGAAATCCTGCCTTTTGCAAAAAAAAAAAAAAAAACTGGATTCAACTGGAAATCATTATGCTTAAAGAAATAAACTAGTCACTCCCCAAAAAACAAATATCATATGTTTTCTCTGTTATGTGATAGTTACCATAGAATACAAAGAAATCTATAGGAATGAAACAGACATCTTATGATTTGATGGTCGCTGTTAGTGCTTGTTTACACTCCTGTGGAACTGTAGTCTTTCTATTTTTTTCTTTTGAATATTATGGTTGTGACACACTAAGCCTGTGATTATATAATATGTTGAAGTTCTGTATCTGCAGAAAAATAAAGACAAAAAAGAAGGGAGGGAAGGAAGGGGGACTGAGAGAGGGAAAAAGTGGTTACTTTTTTAGAATTGTACCTATGATATACATGAAATATTTTCTGTCTATACTACTTTAAAAAAAAATAAAACAGAGCCAGAATTCTAACATGGGCAACCCTATACAGGATGCAAACCTCCCAAACAACATCTTAACTGTTGTGTCAAACATCCACTGCTACCCTCAAATATTAACAAACCCATATGCATTATATGTATAGATCTTTATATAATATTTATAATATAGTATTATTATTACATAATACATATTTTATATATATGGATTTGTTAATTTTCTATTTAAAAGAGTGATGAAGACATAGAGACAGAGATTTTTCCATTCACTAGTCACTTTCCAAGTGACTTAAACAGCCAAAGATGGGCCAGGATGAGGCCAGGAACCACAGAACTTAAGTACTCAAGTACATTATCTGCTGCTTCCCATCTTTATTAGCAGAGAGCAGGATCAGACACAGAGTATCCAGGACTCAAATCGGTACTATGATGGGATGCGGGTATCCCAAGAGGGGAATTAACCCATCATGCTACAACATCTACTCAAAACTTATTGATCTTAGTAATATTAAACCTACACATCAAATCACAGATAATTCACATTTTAAACAATATTTTGTCATCTACTAAATGGATATTGTCTATCTCAGCAATGGTCACAATATTCAATGAAGAAATACAGCAATATTATTAAATTGTTTTATTTTGTTTTTATCATTATTGTAAATAAGTATCCGGAGGCATGCCTAACTAGGATCGCTACTAGTATATAGAAGTGCAGCTGTGACATTTTCTCCTTGTGGCCTTAATAAATTCACTTACTAGCTCTAATAACAATCACAATTTTTAATAAACATGGTTTCACTTCTCTCTTTTTAAAGATTTATTTATTTATTTGAAAGTCAGAGTTACACAGAGAGACAAGGAGAGGTAGAGAGAAAAAAAGAGAAAAAGAGAGAGAGAGAGAGAGAGAGAGAAAGTCCTCCATCCTCTGGTTCATTTTCCAATTGGCCTCAATGGCTAGAGTTGCACTGACCCAAAGCCAGGAGCCTGGAACTTCTTCTGGGTCTCCTATAGGGATGCAGGGGCCCAAGGACTTGGGCCATCTTCTACTGCTTTCTGGGGCCACAGCAGAGAGCTGGATCAGAAATGGAGCAGCCATTACTCGAACCTGCGACCATATAGGATGCCGGAACTGCAGATGGCAGCTTCACCCGCCACGCCAGAGCACCGGCCCCTTCACTTCTTTATTTCAAATATTTGAATCTTTTACTCTTTTTCTTGTTTATTGCAGCAGTGTATACCACGGGTACAAATGGTAAATATGGGTGTTCAGGGTGGCCATGCTTACCTAGACCAGAAGTTAAGGGAAAGTATTTCTTATTTCACCATTTATATTTGATGGTAGATGTTGGTCTTCATTCATGCCCTTTATTGTATTTAGAAACCTAGTATTTCTAGCTTGCTGATAGCTTGTATCATCTATGCACATACAATCGTTGCCAATGTTTTGTACATGTAATTTGACATGAAATGTTAAAAATAATGAGGAAACATTGCATAAATAAAATTAGTTTTTACTAATGGTGAATTAAGCATATGTTTTTGCATATGCATCTACATATTTAGTAAGTGTGAGTTTCTAAACAGCATGAGTGACTCTTTCAATTATGAAGACTATTTTCAAGCCAATGCAATGGTAATACCCTCTGCCACACTGCCTCTGGTGACTCCATATAACCTATGCAGGGAAGCAGTTAATGTGGATGGAAGACTCAGAAGGAAAATGGTGATTGTGCAGCACACACTGACTTTTTAATAAGATTGTATATTTGAAGTAACTATAGAATAGGAGAGATGGTCCTACTCCATTACATAAAACATGCTACATAAGCAACACTACACCCCAGCACCACCTAGAACCACCTATTGTTCAGCTACTACAGATATGTGTAGCCAGTGTCTGGCTCCTTATTCTAATTAAAAATATTTTTTCTCTCAAAAATGTTCATATTAATAGTATTTCCTTTTAGTTCCATTTAGATTTAATTGTTTTCTAGTATTATTGATAAAGTTTTGCACTCTTCAATCTACATATATAACATCTCACAGATTAATCTCTAAATTACAGACATTGGAGTTGGTGTTGTGATGCAGCAACTTAAGCTGTTCCTTGCAAGGCCTACATCCTACTGGAGGGCTGGTTCAAGTTCTGGCTACTCTACTTACGAACCCATTTCCTTTTAATACATACTGGGAGGCAAAAGATCAAGCACCTGGGCCCCTGCCAGCCATGTGGCAGACCCAGATGAAGTTCCCAGTATCCAGCTTTAATCTGGCCATTCCTGAATGCTATAGGCATTTGGAGAGTGAACAGCAGGATGGACGATCTCTCCTTGTCTTTGTCACTCTGCCTTTCAAGTAGGTGCAAATAAATAAGTATTTGAAGTACAAGTATCATGTATTGCAATACATCTTCATAATTATGCTTCTCATATGATAGCTATTTTAATTACTAATGTAAGATATTTTTCAAATCTTTGAAAGAACAATTTCAGGAGACTTATTTCAAATTCAACACATAATTGCTATCCATGGAGCACAGTTTCTTACTGTATATAATTTGTAAACTTCATAATACTCTGGAAAAATTATTGAAACCCTATTTCTCATATCATGTGCCATATTACTACCCAGTAGTTTTAAATCTGAACATTCGTTAGTATTCACTACAATGATATATTTATGTAGCTTCATAAGAGAGATTTCTTAATCTAGCCACTGTTAAGATAATAACTACTTAATTACTAGAATTTTCAGTCTAGAATTGTTTCATTTTTTAATATCATATGCATATTTTATAAGTTATTTATAAAATCATAATTCATATACTATGTTGAAATTAATTTTATGTGATTCAATATCCCTAAGCAACAAATAATTGTAGAAAATAGCCTACTATGTGCATTTATTTGTTTACATATTCAGTTTTATTTTACTTTTGGATGACGTATAGTGATTACACTTATGTATGGAGTACATTGTCTTCTGTCTATAAAGGCACACATTATCTAATGACCAAATTGGAATAATTAAGGTATCCATCAGGTTAAAAATTTAGCATTATTTGTAGTAAGAATATAGCTTTTGTGACAAGTTCTTCTTCGAACTGCATATCTGGGGCTATCTTCATTCCTAATATCAGCAGTAGGCTGATAAACTGTGTTGGGAGTTACTAGTGTCTCCTTTCAAAACAGCTCCATTAGATTACCTTGTTAATTATTACATTCTCATCATACATGGAAATTATTTCTTTTTAATGTATGCAGATACAGCCATACATGAAAGCATATATGTGAACACACACAGAGACACACATACACATAGACAGTTGACTTTATAAAAAATAGATATGGTGAACTGGATTGTGAAAAATGTTGTCTTCTTTAGGTAAAACTTGGCAAGCACCTGAAAGTACACACCGTTAAGTTCAAAGGTTTTTCATTTAGAAAAGTAAGCCCCACTGCAGACACAGGTGGATAAATACAACAGTGGGATTTAAGTCAATACTTAGTTTAAAATGGAGCATACTACATACAGTTACAGCTTACAGGAAATAGTCATAACAAGCCTTATACCAGATTTCCAGCCCATTGAAATTTCACTGACAGCTTGTAGGGAAAAAACAAAGTAAACAGTATATACAGATTTTACTCACTACAATCTGAAGAAACGGCACCATTTATTAAAATGCTGGGAAGATGGTAATGATGATGATGATAAACAAAACGGATAATCGTGTCTGGGATTTTGGAGACCTTCCACCTACACTTTGTGTAAAGAGAAAGCATCTGGCATAGCAGATGGTTTATATTTGTTATGCCCAAGAGAAAAAAATTAGTAGAGAAGATGGAAAGACATGCCCCTACTGATACTAATAGTTTAGTATTCAAATTATGCTATAAGCATTTTTTCTCTATAGGACATTAATGTTACTATGCATCAAAAAGAAATTTTAAAAATGAACTCTTTAGGAAAGAAGCTAACTGAATTTAAATGTATTATTCCTCGTGGAAAATTCAACTCCTTAATCATCTGAGTTCTAACATCGTGTTATTTTTCTCAACCCCTGCAGAATGCACTTATCTTTGTCTCTGCTCTATGACTTCTAGATTCCAAGCACAAGGGTCGGTTGAATGTCCCTTTATTTCTTGATATATTTTAGTGTCGTCTAAGGAAGGATTGGTTTATAAGATAAAACAGACATTGTGTTTTCCAATAGGTAATCTGTTCTTGGCACCTCTGAATTTAAGTCATACTCATTCTCCTAAATTAAAATGGGCAAGTATTTTGATGATGGGTATAATTGGAGAAGAAATGCTCTCAGGTTTGTCGGTTCATTTGGTCTGCATATGAAGTGTGAAGGAGTTAGAAACATTTCTAATCCTTTCTTTGATAATCATATGATAAATATTCTGAGAATCTCTTGCAAAATTTTCCTTTTTTTATAGAGATTATTTAAAAGAACTAGACATGCATTTATAAATTGGTATCATATACACAAAATATTTGAATACAGAGATAATAAAGAATTAATAGTGATAACATGTTAGATATTTTAATCCAAGAGGAAAATGTGATCAAGTCATAAATCACATATTTCATTAAACAATTCTATGACATTCTTTGTCTTGCGGCTACATGATTGTACTTATTTTAATAAAGTGTTTTGCTTAAAATCAAAAATAGCATTTTTCACAATGATGTCAAAGGTCCTAAAGATAGCAGTAAAAATATAAGCCATAGGAAGATGAAAAATGACAATGGACAACAAGATAAACCCATCAACGGGTTTATACTTAGAATAGTTAATACTTTAATATTTTTATTAAATAGTTAATACTTTAATATATTTAATATAATAGTTAATACTTTATTTTGTCATGTAAGTGTAAAGTTGTTTTAATATAATGTGACATTTCTAATGTAAGGATAAATTCTTTCTACAGTTAGGCATCCAAAAGCTTTTAAAACATAAATAATTTTTATAATTGTAAATAAGCTATTTTGCCCATGTACAAAAGAAAGACAGGTTTACACAACTTTAAGTGGCTGCAATGAATCACATTAAAGTCACATCTTATTAAAGTTTTTGTCATAGAGTTGAAAAGTATTAATTTTATATTGTTAAAATATATGTACATTGAGGTAACACAAAATTATGGTGAGGTTTGGAATATGTATCCATGTTTTTCAAATCTTTAAAAGTATTAATTTTTCATTATGCTAAGTTTATAAATTTATAATGTATTGATTAGATGATTAACTAATAAAATGTTTCATCATTCCTCACTAACCTTGTGAGATAAATCAGTATACCTAACTTGCCTAAAGAAGGTGATCTCTTATAGGTAGACTCCCCATCATTTCTTGTATTTCACCTCTTTCAGTTAGTTATATATTTTATTTGAGGGGGGATGACTCTTGTATTATCCTTTTTGTTTCCTTGATACCATATCTCAGCAGCATGCAGTTACTGCAACCTTTGCCAAAGACTGAATAAAGTCCCTCAAAGATATCCAGTGTTCATTCAAATTTAGGAAGGCATTTTACAGATGTGACTAAGTTAAGAATCTTACATGGTCATTTGTATCCTCCTTAAATTGAATTTGTTCTGAAGGGAGGAGGCAGAGGGAGATTAAAACACAGTGTAACAAATGGCCATTTGCAGAAACGGTAGGGAGCAGTGTCAGAGAGATGGTGCTATGCTGCTGACCCGGAAGGTGCGCAAAGAGGACATAAACGAAGGCAGGCTGGCAGTCAGTAGAAGCTGGAAAAGGCAAGGACACAGGTTCACTCAAACTCCAGACAGAGTAGCGAATGACTATACTTTTCTACATAATTCATGCTACCTCATCTTATTTTGGGTTGCCATAACAAAATACCAAGGAATGGTTGACTCAGGCAACAAAAACTGATTTTCACACAGTTCTGGAAATTGGAAAGTCCAAGGTCAAACTTCCAGGGTGATGTAGTTTCTAGCAAAGGCTGTCTTCCTGGCTTGGGAGGTCTACCTTCTTGCTGTGTCCTCGCATGATGAAAGAGAGGTTTCCAGTTTCTTCATATAAGGCAGCACTCACTGTACAACTGTCTTAGAAGTCAACTGTCCAAATAGATTCAGTTTAGATGTTGGGGCTTCCAACATAGCAATTTTTGTGCACATGATTCAAGCGTATCTTTAATACATAACAGAGATATTATAAGCAGGCTCATGGCAGGGTTTTTGGAATTAGAGTACTTCTACATAGTTCAGGGATTTCTCTTGAGTGAATTTCAAATAAATTTGTATCGCTGTGATCACAAACATTGAAAATTTAATAGTAAATACAATATAAGAAATATGATAAAGATACACTTATATGTAATACAGATTACTACATAGATTTAAGAGATAAAATCTGAATTTCATCACATTTAAAGATCATCTATTTTATATAAAATATAAAATTACTAATTGGGTTTTTGCTGTTTATTACAGGAAGGAAGTTATCTCATTAAATTAGAATTTCCAGACATGTATTTATGTGAAATGAAATAATTTTTGCCTCAATTATGGATTCTATTTCAGTCTTTCCTATTAATACCTGTTTTTGACACTTAACATTCCAAATTTTAGATTTTCAATTACTATTTATTTATTCATTCAAAAAACATAGCCTATAGATATGATAGATTTGAATAAGCAGTCCCTGCTCTTAAAGAGCTTCAGAGTTTAAAGTTTCATAGATTAGTGAGGACAAGGAAATCTGTGATTGATTATTATGTGATGACTGATATGAAAGAGGATCTAGAATGCAGAATGGACATCTGTTTAATACACTTAAGAAGACATTAGCAAGGCATTAAGTTTCGTATGAATTTTCAGGATCTGTGGTAGTAGGCAGAGGGAATAGCCTGAATATCATCTCAAAGGATTAAGAGGTATGACATTGTTTGGAGTTCTAATATCACTATGAGACATGCATTAAAGGGTTTATAAAAGGAAACAGAAAAAAACTAAGAGAAAGCATCAGTTTTTATGCATAGCATATATTACTTGATTTTTCTATTACAATAAACTGATGCCCTTCCAGATTTAATTTTTTACCTGAGCAGATTTATTGGCTTGATTAAATTTGGTTGCTCAAATAAATGGATCTTAGCTCCTTTAGATTTCTCACCTTCGGTAAAACCTGTAATGATACGAGCTGCCTTGTACTGATGTGTATGCCATAGTTGTGAGAGTAGAAATAATCAGTAGTTCATATTAGTATGAGAAAGATGATATGATAAACACAGGCAGAACCTTCAGTAGCTCAGAGTTAAATTTTCGATACATTCATGTGTCAAGAGATAATTTTAAGGACCATTTAAATGAGGCATGAAAAATAGGAAATAGGATCTGATTCCCAGATGCAATGGGCAAAATTTCAAACAGAGAATCCAGCAAACTGAGGAGCAATGCTTAGCCTCTCCCAGATATGTGATGTATTTGATGCTGGAGAGCAAGGGGACTAGAAACAGTCTAGGGGATGTATTACCAGACTTGAGGGTACAATGACTGTTGTTGTGATGATTCTTTGGTATAAATAAAGATAAATCCTTTGCCAGTCGCTCCATTACTGATGAATCGTCATTACAAACTGAAAAGACTAAGGTGCCACTAATTCAGGGATGAGAACATCAAATACAGGGCTTAAAGGTGTATTTTGTGCCTGAGGAAAAACGAATGCATGACTATATGTTTCTTTATTTCTATTCTATAAAGTGATTTCTTTTTTATCTGCTCAGAATCTTTTTCTACCTTGATGGCCTAAAGATAATTCTGTTTTACCCATCCTAGTGTATGCAAGTTTAAAAAATAAAATCATAACAGTGCTTACAGGTAGCATAAGACAACTGGCTGTTAGAGAAAATATTTTTCAGCTAGTGTGACATGTAATACTTGAAATGATGAAATATTAGATGTATATATATATATATATATATACAGTACACAGAGAAATGCATCACAGATAAATGAAAAGCAACATTCTTAAATACACTATAAACTTTAGAACAGCATTATTTTGACCTCATGGGGAAAAAAGAATTCATTTTTTTAAAAATATTTTATTTAATTGAAGAGTAGGTTTACAGAGAGGAAGAGACAGAGAAGTCTTCCATCTATTGGTTCACTCCCCAGATGGATGCCATATCATTGGCTGGTCCAAGCTGCATTCAGGAGCCAGAAGCTTCATCCTGGCTTTTCATGTGGGTGACAGGGGCCCAGCACTTGGGCCATATTCTGCTGCTTTCTCAGGTGTATTGGCTGGGAGTTGGAATGGAAGTGGTTCAGCAGGGATTTGAACTGGTGCCCATATGGGATGCTAGCATCATAGAGAGTGGTTTAGTCTGCTGTGCATCAACAACATCTCCATAAAATGATAAGACAAATCCATAAAAATATAAATATAATACATGTGAATATATGGTATATATTACATACATACAATAACTAACTTCCTATAGAATCCTTAATAACAGTTCTTATCTCAATTTGATGCAATCCCAATAGTTAATTTTGGCTTTGACTGCCTGTGCCTCCATGGTCTTTTCTAGGAAGTCTTTGCCTGTGCCTATATCTTGTAGGGTTTCACCAGTGCTCTCTAATAGTTTGATGGTGTCAGGTTGTAGATTTAAGTCTTTAATCCATGTTGAGTGAATTTTTGTGTAAGGTGAAAGGTAGGGGTCTTGCTTCCTGATTCTGCACATGGAAATCCAATTTTCCCAGCACCATTTATTGAATAAACTGTCCTTGATCCAGGGATTGGTTTTAGATCCTTGATCAAATATAAGTTGGCTATAGATGTTTAGATTGATTTCTGGTGTTTCTATTCTGTTCCCTTGGTCTATCCATCTGTTTCTGTACCAGTACCAAGCTGTTTTGATTACAACTGCCCTGGAGTATGTCCTGAAATCTGGTATTGGGATGCCTCTGGCTTTCTTTTTGTTGTACAAGATTGCTTTAGCTATTCGAGGTCTCCTGTGTCTCCATATGGATTTCAGCATCATTTTTTCTAGATCTGAGAAGAATGCCTTTGGTATTTTGATTGGTATTGCATTGAATCTGTAAATTGCTTTTGGCAGAATGGACATTTTGATGATATTGATTCTTCCAATCTATGAGCATGGAAGATTTTTCCATTTTGTGGTATCCTCTTCTATTTCTTTCTTTAAGATTTTGTAATTTTCATCGTAGAGATCTTTAATGTCCTTGGTTAAGTATATTCCAAGGTACTTTATTATTTTTGTGGCTATTGTGAATGGGATTGATCTTAGAAGTTCTTCCTCAGCCGTGGCATTGCCTGTGTATACAAAGGCTGTTGATTTTTGTGCATTGATTTTATATCCTGTTACTTTGCCAAACTCTTCTATGAGTTCCAATAGTCTCTGAGTAGAGTTCTTTGGCCTGGGAAAACAGTGGAAGATGGCCCAAGTTATCAAAGAAGGAGGTACCTTTCTCTGAAGGGAGGAGAGAACTTCCACTTTGACTATGACCCTGTCGGAATAAGATCGAAGTCGGCGAACCCTAAAGGTTTCCACAGCCTCGGCAACTCATGACTAGAGCCTAGGGAGATTACTGACGCCATAAACAAGAGTGTCAAATTGTTAAATCAACTTCAGGAGTCACTGTGTACTTACGTCTCATGTGGGATCTGTCCTTAATGTGTTGTCCAATGTGAAGTAATGCTATAACTAGTACTGAAACAGTATTTTACACTTTGTGTTTCTGTGTGGTGCAAACTGATGAAATCTTTACTTAATATATACTAAATCAATCTTCTTTATATAAAGAGAATTGAAAATGAATCTTGATGTGAATGGAATGGGAGAGGGAGCCGGAGATGTGAGGGGTGCGAGTGGGAGGGAAATTATGGGGGGGAGCCTTTGTAATCCATAAACTGTACTTTGGAAATTTATATTTACTAAATAAAAAATAAATAAATAAAAATATTAAAAAACAGTTCTTATCTAAACTACCAATTAGAAAATATTTGTCAAGTATGTGACAAAGTATTAGTCATTGTAATACATTTTTTAAAACTTATGAAATAAGTAAGAATAAAAAACAGATAAAATAACTAAGTGGTTCTTTAAACAAAGATTCTGTCTTCATTTTGTTTCCCCTAAAAGCAAAGCCAGAGCCAATGATTTGGGATATAATCCCAGCTAGGAGGAACAAGGGAGCAAAGAGAGTGATTCAGGGAAGGAGGAAAAATCAGTATCCAGGTCTGTTGTGCATGCTGGTGTTTAGACAAAGGCACAATACAACTGGGAACTCTGAGAAGAAACGAAGTGCCTACCAATATTTTTTCTATCACAAGGATAGAAAGCTGAGGGATTTCCATTTCTAGCACTGGTTCCTAAACTCCACGTCTGATTGGCCCAGAGGGTTACCTAACACTTCAGCCAATGCTTCAGAGCGGGCTGAGAAATCTCCTCTGGCCTTGCTGAAGGCCCTGAGGTGGATTGCGGAGCAGCTCTCTTTGCAAGCTTGGGGCTGGCTGTTGTATGAGTTTTCACAGAACTGTACGATAAAACTGCCTCGGATGAAATCTGAGATGAGCTAACTAGATGTTACCAGTACCAGAGGCATCTTCTATGGATACAAAGGACCACTCTTCAGAAGATGACTATCAAATAATGAAAGAGTATATTAAAATAACAAGGAGAATATAAAATGCAAACAAAAATATAATGTTTGATATCTTTGCTATAACACAAAAATAAGGTATGAAACTACCAGTTGACAAAAATTGTAAGGAAGTAGGAACTTTTATGCACAGATGGTAGAAATGTAAATTGGTATAAGTACTTCTACAAAGAATGGAAATGGGATGTTAAAAATTAGCATACCTTCTGATGTAGCAATTATCTTTTATGCATCCCTGAAAAATAGCCAAAATGACTATTATCAGAAAAATGTTGTATATTCATGTGACAAAAACAGAAAGAAGGAGATAAACTGAAATAAGTTGATTTATGCTTGAAATAATGGGTAGATTTCAGAAATGATAATATGCTTCAATCAGGTTTTATAACAAAATATTATAGCATTTCTTTGTGGATTAAAACATGGAGAAAACACTGGCATGTTTCTGAGAAGGGGTGTGTGTGAGTATGTGTCTAATGCTAACATGTCAATATTGCTGGAAGAGATATATAATAGAACAAAGAGGACTTAAATTAAGATTTTAAAAATGAATTTTAAAGTTAACAAAATAATTATTTTAAAATGAACACAATGAATTTTTTGTTATATCTCGATGGATAATATACAGGTAATATTATCTGAGGTTTACAATTGTAGAGAGCGCAGCATTCTAGCTAATATAAAAAGAAACACATTTAAACAAAATGTGTTTAATAATATACCTGATTCATAGCACCTTCTGTTGCAGGGTCAGAGCACCAGCTTGCAGGCTGCTCAGCCAGGAACAAGTCCCAAAATACTCTGCCAGGCTATTTCACTTATGTGTGAATATATTGCTGGCACTTCCAACACAGACACAAAAGTATACATACTGTGAAACATCAACCCTCCTGTCTCTTGGAACTAAATGAAACGCCGTGACCTTTTTCAAGATGAAATTCTAGCAGCCTCTTTTCACATTACTCTTTTCCAATTGAAATTCACAATAGATTTACCTAATTGATAGAGTTAGTGTCACAATTCCGTGCAGCAACATACATATATATATATATATATATATACACATATATATATGTATAAACACATATATCTTTTAATTTTATTCTAGGTAAGTGGATTTCCTAGTTATAATGAGGATGTTAAAAATATACAAGGGATGATGGACCCTATAATGGGTCCATTACAGGTGTTTCCGTTTTTTTAATTTATTTCTACATTATTCATATTTTTTAAGATTTATTTATTTATTTGAAAGGCAGAATTACAGAGAGGCAGAGCCAGAGAGAGAGAGAGAAAGAGAGATCTTCCATCTGCTGGTTCACTCTCCAGATTGCCACAATGACTGGAGCTGCTCGGATCCGCAGCCAGGAACCAAGAGAATCTTTCCAGGTCTCCCATGTCAATGCAGGGCCCAAGCACTTGGGCTATCTTCTGCTGCTTTCCTAAGCCATAATAGAGCATCCAGGACATGAACCAGCACCCACATGGGATGCTGGCACTGCAGGCGGGGGCCTTACCCACTACATCACAGTACCGGCCCCTATTGTATATTATATTACATATAATATACAATGATATTACATATTATATATTATATATACAATATACTGTATATTATATATTATATTATATTTAAAATGTAACAATTGTTTTTCCTCTTCGATCTTCTTTTAAAATGAGTGAAAATAGGCTGATGCTGTGGCTCACTAGGCTAATCCTCTGCCTGTGGCACCAGCACCCCGGGTTCTATGCACACGAACATAAAAGTGTATTTTTCTCAGTAATTCTATTTCTTCTTTTGTTTTTTCTGTGACAATATTTATTTCCACTGTGTTTCATCAACTCATTTTAAAATGTGAACATAATTTTCCTTAACTGTTCCATGGTATTTCAGCATATGTCTGCTATTATTTAACTGGCCAATTTGTCATCAACAGACATTTATGTTATTTTTAAACTAGTTTTGTTCGTATGCAAATTATTACAGGAGATTATGATGTATAACTGTATTTTATTGCAAACAATACTATATATGGTAATAGGGTAAATAGTTAAGCAGAGAGAGAGATCCAGAATTTCTAGCAGAAACCAAAAGTAAGACCAGGAAGCTAAAGAGCACGAAGCAAGTCAAATGGTAGCATCCAACTGCTCTTGGTGATTATTCCTTTCGTTAGAACACAAGTCTAAGCACAATTGATTACAGTGGACATGCTGGACACACAATGCACCAGAGTTGAACCTGGCTAGGCCTAGAATCCACAGTTTTGCCAAGGTTCTTGGCTAAAAACAGCTTCCACAAAACATTGCTTTAAATTCTTTTTTGGAAATCTCCCATGCAGGATAAGGACATCTGTATATCAATGCTTATTTCGCATGTCTGTTCCCTGTTAGGGATGAGGAGAAAGCAATTTTATGACTTCCACTTTGGACAGGCATAACTCAGTGTGGATAATTCTCCCATACTATAAATGGTATTAAATAAATCCCCAGTGTCCATCTGCATAGCAAGTACTCATTTGATTCAACCTGTGTAGTTTTCCGCATCAATACCCCACGTTCATGGATAACTACCTTCTAAATAACACAAATGTCCATTCCAGAAGTTCTGTGACTCTACTCTCCATCTGTTTACACTTGACCTCTAATCCAAGAGGAGGACCTGCACAGACTATAACAGTTCTCTTTCCATTTCATTTTGGGTTGGCTTGGCCAAATACAGAGGCTCGTGAGGAGAGAAGAGAGAAGGAGGAGAATGAAATACTAAGAGTTTGTTCTCTTGGCTCTTTCCCTATAGTGTTGCTTCAGGCTGGCTGCATCTGTCAATTGAAATTAAATGCTTCTTTCAGACCAAAGGAAAATAATATGAAGTCTAAAAACTTATTATGTCTAGCTTTAACATAGAATTATGTTTTGTTATTTCTTTCTGTTTTATTAAATACCATATTGTTTACCAATACCAAAAAACTCTCTAAAACTAAAAGGAAACTAGGAAGACCAAGAAAAAAGTAAATAGCTATAGTTGGTTCCAGCATATAATTCAATGTGCTTTAGTAAGCAATACATATAGGTATAAATCAAAGTCCTAATTCCTGTAACCATTCAGCTGGCCATGAGTGAAATAGTTCAACATCTTTCTCTCACTATCTTACATGCTCTTAGTTCTCAGCCAGCTCTGTAATTGAGAATTCTCTACCTACTGGATTCACTGCACTTTTCTCATGAGCTATTTGGTATCTTAAAGTGCCTTTTTAAAATAATTTTTTATCCCTTATAGTGTAGAGACTGAAAGGGGGGGGGGCAGTCCTGAACAAAGTTGGAAGCCAAGAACTAAATCGGTGTTCCGCACATGGGAGATACTGACCCGCATATTTGAGCTATCACCAGCTGCTTCTTAGAGTGTATATTAACAGTTATTGAGAATTGAGAACATTGCTGATACTTGAACCCAGAGATTCTGATATTGGATTTGGGTATTCCAAACAATATCTAAACAGCTAAGCCTAACTTATCCTCCTTGATAATGTATCTTCAGATGGTTTCTATTCATCTAAAGACTACATCATGGGTTAAAGAAAAGAGGAAAGAGTGAACCATTGTGTCAACTAAAAGATTACGACCATAGTCCATAAGAAAGAGAAATCTAGGGGGATAAGTACAGTGAGGTTGGGGAAAATTGGGCAATATTGGAAGATATTTTGAAGAAGAGATGAAACAGAAATCGCAATGAATTGATTATGGAATGAAGACAAAGAATCAAATATAATTCCTAGAAATGTATCTTTCTTCTTAGTTAATACTTATGTGATTTAATATGATAGGGAAACTGATAAAATATTAGAGTGATAACTATCAACAATCACTTGGAATTTATTAAATCTGAGATGAATATTAGTAATAGCACATAGATCACTAGAGTTTAGAGAAATACCCAGTCCTGGATATAAAATTTCAGGCATCATCATCATATTTTATTTATACCAGGTGGTCAATGTGGACTTTTAAGAGAGAAAATATACACGGAAAAGGAAGGATGGCACTGGGTTAATCTTTGGGAACCCACACTTAAAACTTAAATACAGAAGAAATCATCCAAAGAGTCTGACAAAAAGTAGCTATTGAGATGGGGAAAGACTGCCTTGAAATTGTGACTCCACAAAGTCAATTAACACAGTATTGAAACCAGAGAGGAGTGTGAAATCACATTTAAAGATCTGAGAAGTGAGGTAGAGGCTTGCAATGTAGCCATAGGTTTTGGTTGAAGTCAGTTGCTATTAAGCTTGCTCAAAGTAATTCAGCTTAGTGGACTAGTGCAGAGATGAGCTGATATGGATTATGAAGAGAATTTGGGTTAGGAAGTGAGTACACCAAAAGCAGATTTTACTGGGAAGCTAATGAGGATAAAATGTTAGAGGCCCTCTTCTGGATAGGCAGGCGCATATTAACTATCTTCAGGTGCCTCTGTAAAAAAGAAAAGGGTCTTTTTTGAGTATTTTATCTTTTATTTAATGTATGATATTAACCAAATCACTAGCATAGAGGCAATATTTATGTTCCTCGGGGTTTGTTTTCTTACTTTATACCTTTACAGTAAAATTTTGAGTGTAAGGTTTTATGGGGGTTGATGATTGCTTAAATATATCTGCCTTAGTAATACTTCACTCTCAGTTTGGATAATGAATTGCACTGTAACTGTATATTTTATACCTTTTATTCAGTGGTAACAGTTGGCCCTAAAAGCCTGCTTAATGACCTATAACTTCTTCAGCATCAAATCACAAATATTGAATTGAAATTGCTGAGTAATTTTTCAAATCATATTTGATATTTTAAAATGCTATTGTTATTTTGGCATATAAACCTATTTAAACAAATTACATCAAAATCCTGTGAAAAATGTATCTATTATGCACTAATTTATATAAAAAAAGTAGGTTAAATGGTCATTTTTCTATTTGATCATTTTCTATATTGAATGTGTATATTCCCACTAAACTAGGGTATTTTTGCTTTTTGCTTATTAGGCTTCTTGTTCAGTGAAGTTTTAAGCCTTTTTACTGTAATGTAAATTTAAAATACATTATCTCAAAAACTAAAAAAAAGGAAGAAAGATAGAAAGAGGGTATGTGGGAGGGAGGAAGGGGATATCATTATGTTCTTAGAGTTGTATGTATAAATCATATTGAATCTATTAAAACTAATTAAAATTAAAATTAAATAAGTAATAAAAATTTCAATTTTTAACCAACAAAGTACAAGACACAAATGTGACACAAGTCATCTGGTGTATCTATCTTCAAATAAGTATAATAATGCCATCCAGGAGGTGTGTGATATTTGTCCCAGAGAAATCACAAGCTACACTAACTTTGTCAGCAGTGGCCCTAAATACTCTAAAATTTGAGCTATGATGTATTATATATTGTTGTCACATATAAAATTTAATAAAATCTTTTGGTTTTAATTAAGATCCTTGAATTCTTGAAAAAATTAATGTGTAGCACAAAATATAAAAATAAAAGGATACAAGGATGAGACATTTGTGATTACTCAATGAAACCTGAATATAAATTAGTTGGCATGATTGGATGCACTGCATCGTATGAGATTCTTTGGTGTTATTGTTCTTTCTGTTTCCCTGGCTCCCAGAAATATCATGACAGTAGCAATTGATTTTTCCCAAAATCATAAAACGAGAACAAAATTTTATTTTATTAACTCTACCCATTGATCTATTTCTCTTTGACCATTCAATTGTGTAAAATAAACGTATATAAAAGAAAGCAAATGTAGGATTATATAATGATTTGGAGAAATTGTGCCAATATAAATAAATATATAAATACTCAAATACATAAATTAATATTTTAATTCTACTCTATTCTTAGAAAATGAGTATGTGTTTGGGCCACTATCATAGTGCAGTGGGTGAAGATGTTGCCTGTGAAGCTTGTATCACATATGAGCGCCCATTCAAGTTCTGGCTGCTCGGCTTATGATCCAGTTCTCTGATGACGTGCCTGAGAGAGCAGCAGAAGTCTGTCCAAGTGCTTGGATTCCTTCCACCTGAAAGTATTCCCAGGTTCCTGGGCTGCCATCGAGGCCATCTGGGCAGTGAAATAGCAACAGGAAGGTATCTCTCCCTGCCTCTCCTTCTCTTCCTTTAGCTTTGCCTTTCAAACAACCAGACCTTTAAAAAGAAGAAAAATGAATATATGAAAGGCTGAATTTCAGCAAACAAATATGGCTTTCAATTCTAAATTCCAGACAAATTTATGAAACACGTGACAGCCATCACAAATACCTTTAAAGACTGCTTTCTAACCAAAGGTATAATGTCTTAATAACATTTAATATAAAGTAATTTATACTTTGCTATCTGTAAAGTATCGTTATTTTAAAATCAGTAGTTTCCATCAATATTTTCATTGCTTGAAACAATTCTAAGAATGTCATTAGAACTTATTTTCAAAACTCCAAAATGATTTCAACGCAAAAACCTTAAAATAATTGAAACAAATTAATGTGCTTTTGTATTTGAACATCATACTTTAAAGTCCATATGATATCATCTTTACAAATAGGAATGATGTTGTAGAAGCATATATGATTCGATTTTAATTCAAATGGCTTCAGACCATATTTGTGATTCAAGAGAGAACCAATCATTTTAATGTTACATTGCAGACATAGTATTCCATTACACTGATAAAATGCCAAACTTAAGGATAGAAGTCATACCAGTGTCTATTTTTGTAGCTTCTGATTAGTCACTTCTTTTTCTTCAACAAAGAGGACAGTATTTGGAGGAATTTGCAGACAGATTTTTCCTTCTGAACCAAAGATCTGTAACTGGGTTTTGGTTTAGTTCCACGCAGCGATGTACTTCAAAGCATCTCCAACACTATCTATTCCACACTAATCCATACCTAATAAGTCTTAATTCTGAAGAATAACAGCACTACATGACTCACTTATAATGTGTTTTAGCATTTTCTCAGCCAGGCCATGAAAGGGAATCACCAAAGCCAGTGTTTAGAAAATGAGGAATCATGCCCAATTCAATGAACTTGCTGGCTTTCATGTAGTATATTAGTCAACCTCTCTCTTCTCTGCCATAGCAGTCAATTTTCTACTCCAATCAGCTTAGAAACAGCTGGAGCATCTTTGGCTATTCTGCAGAAATGATGCAAATACAAATGCAATTTTGTTGCATTTTGTTCCTTGGTAAAAAATCTAAGTCTTAGAAACACCAATGAATAAACACCACTTGACAACACCAAATGGTGTTTGTTGCATGAATTTGGACTATTTGCTATTTAGTAGAAGCTGATTCTTCCTTTAGGACATCTATTCTGTTAGATTCTAGTAATTTTAATGAGCCTTACTGGATGTTCTTTCTACCTGTATCTTACAACTAGTGAATACATGGCATATTGTGTCTTATCTATGTCTTTGAGAAAACACACCATGCAGATTTGTATGGTTACTGTTGGCATGTGAGAGCAGTTTTTGAATAAATTCAATGTCTGGAGTAAGGATTTAGCTAGAATCAAGGTAGTAGAGCCACAAATAGCACAGAGGCACTACAAGACAGCTATTTTGCTCCAACTAGTTTTACCCTTTCCATTTGGTCCCAATAGGAATATTTTTTTCCAAATTTATTATGAAAAGTAAAACTGCAATAAAAGAATAAATCTCAGATTCATATTTTTCTAAGGGAAATTTAGCTGTTACTGTCTTGATGCATCTAAGGCTTCATGATAATTATTATTTGCAGTGATTTAAGGTAATTTAAAGAAATCTTTACTTCTCTTTCATATTCTTATTTCAGAGAATTTAAGTGTTAATAATATCATATTAATTTTCTTTTTCCGTCTCTACTTTGCTGGTATATCATGCATTCTCACACTGTGAGTTCATTGAAGGATTGATTAAAAGCAATTTTTGTAATAATTTTTTTTAAATCTATTTATTTGAAAGGCAGAGTTCCAGAGAGGCAGAGGCAGAGGCAGGGAAAGAGAAAGAGAGAAAGATAAAGAGAGAGAGGTCTTTCATCCATTGGTTCACTCCCCAAATGGCTTCAAAGGCTGGAGCTGAGCAGATCCGAAGCCAGGAGCCAAGAGCTTCCTCCGGGCCTCCTATGTTGGTTCGTGGGTCCAAGTACTTGGAGCATATTCTACTGCTTTCCCAGGCCACAGCAGAGAGTTGGTTCGAAAGTGGAGCAGCTGGGACTCGAACTGGCTTCCGTTTGAGATTCCAGCACTGTAGGCGGTGTCTTTACCTGCTACACCACACTGCCAGCCCCTAAAAGCACTTTCATAACTAAAAAATAACTAACAACTTAGTGAGTATTTATAAATATTCTGGTGGATGGGCCAGTGCCATGGCTCACTTGGTTAATCCTCCTCCTTGCGGTGCCAGCATCTCATGTGGGCACTGGATTCTAGTCTCGGTCGCTCCTCTTCCAGTCCAGCTCTCTGCTGTGGCCCGGGAAGGCAGTGGAGGATGGCCTAAGTGCTTGGACCCTGCACCCGCATGGGTGACTGGGAAGAGGCACCTGATTCCTGGCTTCGGATCAGCGCAGCACCAGCCTTAGCGGCCATTTGGGGGTAAATCAACGGAAAGAAGACCTTTCTCTCTGTCTCTCTCTCTCACTGTCTATAACTCTACCTGTCAAATAAAAAAATTATCAAAAATAAATAAATAAATAAATAAATATTCTGGTGGAATCAAAATGGTTTTGGAGAAAATTGCAAATCGCATTTCTGCTGATAATTTGGGCCCTTTGTGCCTTTTTTGACTGTGCTTCAGACATCAGTACAGCAAAAACCAGAAAGACTAAATTGTTCACCTCTGCCAAAAATTGTGTGTAGCACACAGGTCTTTAAAGCTGTACAAGATGGGCTGAATTTGCGTTGTAGTTGGTTAAACTGCCGCGTGCAATGCCAGCATCCCATATGGATGATGATTCATGTCCTGGAGGCTCCACTTCTGATCTAACTCCCTGCCAACATGTCTGGGAAAGCAACCCTAGAAGGCCCAAGAGCTTGGTTCCACGCATCCACATGTGAAACCCAGATAAGTTGCTGAATCCTGGCTTCAGCCTGATCCAGCCCCAGATGTTGCTATTACCTGGAGATTGAACTAGTGGATGGAAGATTTCTCCCTCTGTGTCTGACTTTCAAATAAATAAATACATATTTTTTAAAAAGAAATCATGTACAATGGTCGCTATATTTGTGACACAGCAGGTTTCCAATTTTTTCAGAATTTTCACAATCTCATTATTTCACTGCCCCTTTGCTTTCTGATTTTCATTTCCATCTCCCGAATAATCCTTTCTTATTAATTTATTTAGGCACCATACAGTTGTGTTCCTTGATGGCTCTAAAGGATGTTATTTAAAATCCAAGTTCAAAATTCTCAAGCCCCAGTATGTAGTCCAGTTGGAGGGATTCCCCTGTGTGGAGCTGAATTAGGAAGTGAGGAGACGTTGGCAATGCCACAAATATGAGCCTGTACTTAAACAAGTCCCTGCCCTGTCAGGCTCCTGTTGAGCTGGTCTTGGTTAGGTTGCTGGAAGCCTCATCTCACGCCATCTTGCACGGATGCGAGGCCCTCTCACCACGGGAGATCAGTGCACCATTGGCCTTTGGTTGACTATTCTTCACTGACCTGCCACCACCCTTGTTCTTATTTCTACACAACCCAATATTTTAGAGAATCACATAGACAATAATGGAGTGATCTAACTTCTTCACCTCGAACTTTCCATTGGGCATTTTAATATTCTTCCTCAGATGGGAGATTTAGAGTGCACACATCTTGTCTTCAAAGTTTCCTACTCTGGGGGCAGCATTGTGGCATATCCGGGAAAGCTGCTGCCTGAAATGCTGGCATCCCATATGGATCGAGGCCCAGATGCTCCACTTCCAATCCAGTTTCTTGTTAACAGCCTGGGAAAGCAGCGAATGATGGCCCAAGTGCTTAGGTTCCTGCCACCCTCATGGGAGACCTGAAAGATGTTCTTCACTCCTGGCTTCTGGCTGGGCAAGCCCCAGCCAGCCATTGGGAGCAGCTGGGGATTTCTTTCCTTCTTTCTCTGTAACTCTGACTTTCAAGAAATACACAAATTGCTTTTAAAAACATTTTCTATTGTGACATATATTTTGACTAGATGAGGAAACTAAACAACTGTTTATATAGGGACTCTATTCTTATTACTGTTACTAATATAGCAAATGTATTTGCAGTGCAATGCCTCTAGAATGAATGCATATAGACATTAAATCATAACAAAGATTATAGGAACAGAAATGCTGGACATTTAACAGATATTCTAGGCAGAAATATTTGAGTTCCTTCTACAACTAGCTTTAAGCACTGATTCATTTTATTAATCCCATTAAGTTCAGGGAGTTTCTGAATCACCTTTCAAATTATTGAAATTTTAAATCTTTCCCTGCTTTAAGAGATTGCTTATGCAAGGTGCTATCTAATGTCCTGCCATGCTTTTGTAGAATACTTGGCCCATTCCGGTATGACAATGGCTGATAAATTTTAAAGATTCTGCTCTCTTCCTCAGAGCATGGATGTGTATTCATAACCTTACTTTTTTCCCTATAAATCCTTATCACTTGAGTCTTCAAACTGGACTTGAATTTAGTCCCCTCAGGCTCTACTTTAAATCAAATCAAATGCTACATTTTCCCATCCTTATTGAAATCGATTCTCCCTGAAGCTGTGAGAGGGGAAAGTCCTTTTTGTCTTTGCTTCCTCAGTATGTCTTCAGTGTCTCTCAGAGGGCAGGAGGAGTTGTAACAAAAGTCATGTTATTTTGCACTGATCCTAAATGCTGAAAGAGGCATAAACACTAGGACTCCTTATTTAGGATTATTGTAGCTTACAGTTAAGAAAATAATCATTGTTTCCACTGAAATACTAAATTACTTTTGCTTATTATTCAGTCAAAGAAAACAGAGTAGTTCTGATTTTAATACACTGGAGAAATTCATACATTTCCCCAAACATGTGCACATTTGATCATCTAAGAAAATCAAAACATCTCTTAAGCCCATCACAAAATCCAAATTCTGACACAGCCATGATTTCTAAAGGATTACAAATATCTTCAAGAAAACACAGATTATATAAACTCACTTTTGATGTGACATAAGAGGAACTGATGGACATCATATAAGCATATAAGAATAAACATGGAAGTTTTTCATTTTTTAATTTATATACAGTGAACAAATTCCATGTGTTTCATAAGTACAGATTTAGGAGCATGGCGATGCTTCCCACCCTAACTGCCTTCCCACCCTTGCTTCCCCTCTCCCTCCTCCTTCCCTTCTGATTCTTCATTTTAATTTTACAATGACATGCCTTCAGTTTATTTTATAATCATAAGCTTAACCCTACACAAACAGTAAAAAGAAAAATTCACAGTTCCTCAATGGTTGAGATAAAGGCTGTAAACAATAATCAAATCTCAAAATGTGAATTTTGTTCATATGCATTACATTTTTTGCACTCTATTAGTTACCACAGATCATGGGGAACTATATGATGTTTGTCTTTTCTGGACTGGCTTATTCCACTATTAATGAATATGGATGAGTATGTAGTAATGTGTTACTTTTTAATAAATGGGAGCCCAGACACAGGGGAATTTTTACATAATTGCTATTTCTTTCAAATAGGTCTAAATCAGGTACATTTAAAAAGATTATGAGAAGATGAGTAAAACCATATAAAATTCGATCTGTTTCAATGATATAAGTACAGTAATTTTACTCTTATGGCTTAAGAAAAGGAATAAGAAAGATAAGATTGGGGGAAGGATTAGGGACAAAAGTCATCTGCAACTGTATGAGAAACATGAAATACTCTTGAACATAGGGTTCTGAGTATTTGTAGCAATAATGATACACACAAACATTTATTTTTCATTCTTTTTTTGTTTGTGCATTTTAAATCCACATATAAGGGAGAATATGCAGTATTTTCTTTCTGAGTCTGGCTGATATCACTCATCATGATCTCCTCTGGTTGCAAAATAGTTGTCCAATGTTGCTGCAGATGGTAGAACGTTATTATTGTTATAGCCGAATAATATTCCATTGTGTATATATACCACATTTTCTTTATCCATTCATCTGATGATGAACACCTTGATTGATTACAAGTTTTGGCTATTGTGAACAGTACTGCTATAAACATGGTGGTAAGGGTGTCTCTTTGATGCATTGTATTCAAGTTTTTTGGGTATATACCCAATAGTGGGATTGCTGGATCTTATGGCAAGTCTATTTCCATTTTTTTAAAGAAATCTCCATACTATATTCCACAGTGGATACACTAATTTATATTCCCACCAACAATGTATAAGTGTTCCCCTTTGTCCATATTCCCACCAGCATTTATTACTCTCTATGTTTTGGATTTTAGCAATTCTGACAGGGTTGAGACAAAATTTCATTGTGGTTTTGATTTGCATTTCTATGATTTTGATAATAATATTGAGCATTTCTTCATATATTTGTTGGCCACTTGCATTTCTGCTTTTGAGAACTATTTAAGGCCTCTGCCCATTTCTCCATTGGATTGGTTGTTTGTGTTGAGTTTTTTAAGCTTTTGATATATTCAAGATATTAATCCTTTGTCAAATACGTACTTTGAAAATATTTTTCCATTCTTTAGATATCTCTTCACTCTATCAATAGTTTTCATTGCTGTGCAAAATCTTCTAAGTTGGGTATAGTCCAATGTGTTTACTTTTCTTTTTATTGTCTGTGATTTGTGGGTCTTATCCAAGATGTTGTCCCCTACACCAATGTCTTTTTTTAATATTTTTTAATTTTATTTGAAAGTCAGAGTTATAGAGATGCTGTGAGAGAGAGAGAGAGAGAGAGAGAGAGAGAGAGAGAGAGAAGGGGTCTTCAGTTTACTGGTTCACTCCCCAATTGGCTGCAACAGGTGGAGCTGCTTTGATCCAAAGCCAGGAGCCTGGACCTACTTCTGGGTCTCCCACATGGCTGCAGAGGCTCAAGGACTTGGGCCATATTCCACTGCCTTCCCAGACCATAACTAAGAGCTGGATTAGAAGTGGTGCAGCTGGTACTCAAACTGGCACCCATATGGGATGCCGGCACTGCAGGCAGCAGCTTTACCTGCTACACCACAGCACTGGCCCCATCCTACACCAATGCCTTGATGTGTTTCCTCTAGGTTTTCTTAAAGCAATTTCATAATCTCAGGTCTTAAATTTAGGTATCTGATCTATCTTGAGTTGATTTTTAATACGGTGAGAGGTATGGATCTCATTTCTTTCTTCTACATATATCAATCCAGTTTTGTCAGCACCATTTGTTGAATAAATGCTTCTTACTCCACTGTATGGTCTTAACACTTTTGAAAAATACAGTTGGCTTTATGTAAGTTGCTTAATTTCTATACTCTCTCTCCTGATGTCCTGATTTATGTGTGGTTTTTTTGCCAGCAATACGCTGTCTGAATTCTTATAGTTCTGTGGCATGTTTTGAAGTCATTTATTGTGATGATTCCAGTTTGATTTTTCTAGTTCATTATCATTTTGGCTATTTGGGGTTTTTGTGATTCCATATGAATTTAAAATTGATTGTTCTAGCTCTGTAAGAATGACATTGGTTTTTTGGTAGGGATTGCATTGAATCCATAGATTGCTTTAGTTAGTGTAGACATTTTAAAGATATTGATTCTTCTAACTCATGAGCACAGAATATCTTTCCATTTTTTATGTTCTTGATGATTTCTTTCATCAATATTTGACAATTTTCATTGTAAGGATCTTTCAATTCTTTGCTTAAATATATTCCTAAATATTTTGGCTTTGTATTTTTTGTGGTGTTGTAAATGGGATATCTTTCTTGATTTTTCTTTCTGTGAGTTCAGAATTAGCATACAAAAATACTATTGATTTTTGTATGTTTATTTTGCAACCTGAAACTTCTCTGAATTAGTTTATCAATCTAAGAGCTTTTTGGTACAGTTTAGGTCTTTCGATGTATAACATCACATCATCAATTAACATGGATAATTTGAACTCCAATTTTCCAAGTTTTATCCCTTTATTTCTTTCTTCTCCTTAATTGCTCTTGATCTTTAGAATGCTATATCTGTAAAACGAACATATTTTTCCTGATTTTTGTTATCTTCCTTTCTTATTTTACTGTGCTGATTTTATTGATTTATATTTTGTATCAAATTTTCTATGTTAATGAACATGTTGAACTATGTTTTTCTAGAAAATATAAATTAATCTACATTCAAATTTTCTTTCTCAAGAAGAAATAAATCTTTACATATTTAACCCACAAATATCTTCTCCACCCTGAAAATAGCTTTGTGTTTATTTTAAATTTTAAATCAAAGCAATTCTACAAAAATATGTTTGCTACCAGCTTTGAATTATATATTCTATATATAGTTTATCACATCATGTAATACTACTATTTTTTCAGTTTACATAAAAAGTAACTACCTATCTGTCCTCCAGCTTTACATATGGCCATTTATATACATTATTTGAACACCTAACACTAAAATATTCAGTTCATTCTTCAATACTTGGTGATTGGAACAATGCAGAAATATATAGTAGAATCATTTGATGGAAGACTCACAAATCTGGGACATTCCTTGAGAGAAAAAATCAAGTTGAAGTGCTTACTGGAGTTCAAGAATTTGTATTTAAACAACATAAAAATTTGTTTGAGTACCCAAGATCTGCTTGTTAGAGTTGTTATTAATTTAACTATGGTACCGGTATAGTTTTCATATCTTTTATTGCTAGGAAATGACCAGTGATGGGTCTTAACAAGACACATTATCATTTTTTTAATAATACCAGTATTTAGCAAAAGTGTACCTAATCAATTTCTACAAGTTTTGTATTGGGAATCAAGGAACATACACAGACTTCAAAGTCCAAAGTGTAGGGGCCAGTGCTGTGGCATAGGGTTAAGGCCATCGCCTGTAGTGCCAGCATCCCATATTGGTGCAGGTTCAAATCACCTGCTTCACTTCCAATCCAGCTCTCTGCTATGGCATGGAAAAACAGTGGAATATAACCTAAGTACTTGGGCCTCTGTACCCTCATGGGATACCCAGAAGAATCTCTTGGATCCAGTCTTCAGTTGGCCCAGCCCAACCTTGACCTTTGTAACCATTTGGGAAGTGAACCATCAGATGGAAGACTTCTCTCTCTATCTCAATCTCTGTCTCTCCTTCACTCTGTGTATCTATGCCTTTCAAATAAAATAAGTAAATTTAAAAAAAAAAAACAAATTTAGTCTCAGATGACATGGTCAAATGTTTCTAAATTTTTTTGTTCTTGTCTTTCAAATACTTCTTTCAAATATAAGCAGACTGTGTTTGATTAACCACTACCCAGCGTAGTATCCTAGTGTTATCTCTGCTTACCTGAATTATTTCATTATAAAAGAGAAATAGTTGAAAAAGTCACTTTGCCTGAAGAAATACAATTTGGAGGCAGTGGGAGTTCAAGACTGGCACTACTAAAAGAGCAGGCAAGCAAAACATTAAAGAATACTTCTTGTCAAATGTTCCTTGAAAATAAACTCTATAGGATACAAGGAATGTAGTTAAACAAAAAGATGCTAAGGGTAATTTAGCAGATTCTTTGAAGGAATGAGGAGTTGGCACCATACTTGCTTTGTCAATTGTGTAGAAGAACATTTAACTTGAGCCCCTGCTGAAAATAAAACTATTTAATTACATTTGAGAAAGAGAGAGAGAAAAACATCTCTCTTTGAATTTCAGATTTTTAGAAAAGTTACATTGAAGATAATATCAAGATAAAGAATAGCCAAAACTTATTCCTAGCATATAATCAATCAATAGAAAAGTTGTATTTAATGAAGTAGCTTGTAAAAAGAATCAATTCAAAAGATCAAAGTAGGAAAAAGGAAAACACACTAGAAATTTATTAAAGTACAATAAAATATGGTCAGTTCCAACTCATATTTAATGTATGCTACATTTTGATAACATACCTTTTTTATAAACCTATTTACATGGCTGGCATTTTGGCACAGTGGGTTAAAGCAGCTGTCTACAATCCTGGAAACCTAATGAACACCTGTTCACATCTGGTTGTCCCATTTCTGCTCCAGATCCCTGCCAAGGGCCTGAGGAAAGCAGCAGAAAATAACCCAAGTGCTTGAGCCCCTGCCACCCACGTGTACAAGGATTAAGCTCCTGGTTCGGCAGGTGCCGTGGCTCACTAGGCTAATCCTCTGCCTTGCGGCGCTGGCACACCGGGTTCTAGTCCCGGTCAGGGCGCCGGATTCTGTCCCGGTTGCCCCTCTTCCAGGCCAACTATCTGCTGTGGCCAGGGAGTGCAGTGGAGGATGGCTCAAGTGCTTGGGCCCTGCACCCCATGGGAGACCAGGAAAGACACCTGGCTCCTGCCATGGGATCAGCGTGGTGCGCGGGCCGCAGCGGCCATTGGGGGGTGAACCAACGGCAAAAGAAGGCCTTTCTCTCTGTCTCTCTCTCTCACTGTCCACTCTGCCTGTCAAAAAAAAAATTAATTGAAAAAAAAAAAATGCTCCCGGTTCCTGGCTTTGGTCTCACACAATGCTTGCTTGTGGCCATCTGGAGAGTGAACCAGCTGATGGACGACATCTCTCTCTCTGTGTGTGTCTGTGTCTTTTTGTGTATGTGTTCCTCCCTCTCTCTGTAACTCTTTCAAAACAAATAAGTTGTACTTGAAATTTATATTCCTTAAAAATAAATTAAAAAAAAACATTTGCTATGTTCTAACTTTGTGATTTCATCCAGTTGATTATAAAGCAAAATTAATATTTCATATGCTAGTTTTTATAATTCTCACGAATCTGAATTGTTAGAGTATACTTAATTCTGTCATTATTTTAAAAAATATTTATTTACTTATATGAAAATCAAAATGGCAGAGGGAAAGAGATAAATCTTCTATCTGTTGATTCACTCCACAAATGACTACAACTGCTGGAGCTGGACCAGTCCAAAGCCAGGAGCTTGGAACTCCATCCAAGTCTCCTACATCAGTGTCTGGGGCTCAAACCTTGGGCCATTGTTGGTTGCCTTCTAAACACATTAGCTGGAAACTGGATCAGAAATAGATGAGACAGGACTCCAACTAGCATTGCAACATGGAATGCTGGCATCAGAAGTGGGAGTTCAATCTGCTATGCCATCATGCCTGCCCTCTGTGCCTATCACAGTATGTTTTAGGACCTGTGTGCTATAAGAATTTTAATGCACTCACTGAGCCCAAATACAGTTTGTATTTTACTCTCTACAGATTTGGCTCAAGGTTCAACATTCCAAGATGATCCACGTGCCTAATACTTTATAAACTCTTACCATGTGGTATACTTGTTTTTTCTCAATTACTTTAACTCCTCCTGAAACTTTGATATAAATAAAAAGTTGTTAAATGAAAAGGCTATCTTTTCACTAATTCTAATGGAGAAAATGGTTCGCTTTTTGTTTTTGCATACAGTGACATGTATATTTGACAATGAACAACAATCATTTGGAAATGAATATATACAATAAAGCAGGTAAAACAATATAATGAATTCTTTTTGTATTTGCCAAAAAGAATAATGAAGATTTAAGAGTGAGTGGTGACTGATGGAACAGGAGTCTCAGAGATGTATTCTTTTTAATGCATTCTTTTCGTGGACCATAGTTTTCTTCATCAGTTTGCAAATTTTGGAGATAATAGTTTGCTTAGTTCTGAGTTCTGAGTTGTGAGTTTTGAGCCTTGACTTAAGGTATTCCAGTGTCTAAATATGATGATGATTGGGAATAAACACAAAGAGGTAGAGGAGAAATTAACAGTGTTACAGGTCTAAAATCAGGAGAACAAAACATATGGTTCAAAATTTAAACAGGATGCATCTGAATCCCCTGTCCATGTACAAGAATGTATAAATGGGGTCGGTTTTGTTTCTACATGGCTGATTTTACAGAGTATAAAATTTTAAATATTTCTTTGAAAAAATATCTGATGGCAAATACTTACCTACTTAAAAGTGAAATGTCCAAATATTGCTTTATATAATATCCATGTATGCTTTTAGGTTATTTAAAAAACAAACAGTGTCCAGGAGAAAGTACCTCGCTCCTGGCTTTAGATTGGTGTAGCATAGCTGCCATTTGGGGAGTAAACCAACGGAGGGAAGACCTTTCTCTCTTTCTCTCTCACTGTTGCCTGTCAAAAAAATAGTGTCAAATCATTTGTTCAGTTATATTTTGATATAACAACTTCTACGATGGAAACTAGCTGCATTAAAAAAAAAACAAAGCAACATGTTACAATGTTTCTATAATCTAAATTATAAGTTCATATAAGAAAAGAGGGGTGACATACTTCTATTCTAAACCCATTTGAGTGAGAAAGACTTTCACAACTGAGGTTAGAATCAAGTAGATTATCTTCTGTCACACGTCTGGCATGTGAATTAGGATGACTTCAAAGGGTGGACTCTATGAAGACTGTCCACAGATATTTCCCTTACAGGCTTTCCATGTGACTTAATTTTCTCACATTGCATATGCAATTGAAAGGTAAAAATATGCTTACTTATAAATGTATCATTTATTTATTTTCCTTACATATTCATTAAACACAGATCAAGTTCTGTGTTAAGTTTTAACTGTACATAGATAAACATAACACATGCATGCCCTGCCCCAATGGGTTTTCAAGATAAAAGAGAAATAGATTAACATAAAATAACTATAAAGTCTTAAGTGACAGACCCAGTAGTTCAAGAATACATCTGAAACATAAATCCAACAGTCAACATCTGGGGATCTACAAATGAATACCTGAGTTACAATACTTTGATACAAGGGCAGAAAAGAGCAAGTACGAATAGGTACAGAGCCAGATATTGGCAGTGCCAATATGCCCCTGACAGGGATTTTGAGCCTGCACCACAATAGGGGACTTAGAAACACAGACTGTCATTTCTGACATTGAAATCACTGACTAAAGAATGAACTCTGGCTGAGTTTCTGGAATCTAGACACTCCTACTGCCATGTCAGAAGGAATCAGGAGCTGATAACATCACTGTACTGCCTGAACATATTTTTTTTTTTTTTTGACGAGTACCACTAAAAGGCAGAAATTTATATCAAAGACCTTATACAAAAGATTTACAAAAGTTTGTAGAATGCCAGTTCCAGTCATCCTGATTGGAAGAAGGGGAAGTATGAAGCAAAAAAGAAAGTGAAAAGTTATCAATATGAAATACATTCTCTATATAGGAATTTAAACTCCACTGTCTTGAGGAAGGGAAGGTCCTTTCTCAAATATGTTACTAAAGGGAGATTTACACTAATTAAACACATTTTTCATATTCCATCTCCTTTTCTTTTATCCCTAGGTAAAATAAGCCATATGTACAATTCATAAGGAAACCCAAGAGACCCCAAATACCTAAAGCAAATTTAAACAAAAATTAAGATGGAGACATCATAATCCCAAACAACAAGACATATGACAGGACAGTTATATTCAAGATAGTCTGGTAGTGGCATAAAAATACACATGTACAGACTAATGGACTGGAACAGAAACTCCAGAAATCAATCCTTGCATCTACAACCAACTAATCTTTGACAAAGGAACTAAAATCAGTCACTGGAGACTTTTTTCCAGTCTCTTTAATAAATAACCATAGCCATAGCCCTAACCCTAACCCCAACCCTAACCCTAACCCTAACCCTAATCCTAACATTTAATAAATGTTGCTGGGAAAATTGGATCTCCATGTGCAGAAGTATGAAACAAGACTCCTACCTTATATTTTATACAAATATCAACTCAAAATGAAGCAAGGATCTAAATCTATGACCTGATGCCATCAAATTAATAGAGGAAAACATCAGGGAAACTGCAAAATATTAGCATAGGCAAAGATTTCTTAGAAAGGATCACAGAAGGCCAGTGCCACGGCTCACTTGGCTAATCCTCTGCCTGCGGCGCTAGTACGCTAGTACCCCGCGGTTCTAGTCCTGGTTGCTCCTCTTTCAATCCAGCTCTCTGCTGTGGCCCAGGAAGGCAGTGAAGGATGGCCCAAGTGCTTGGGCCCTGCACCCACATGGGAGACCAGGAGGAAGCACCGGGCTCCTGGCTTCAGATCGGCCCAGCGTGCAGCAGTAGCAGCCATTTGCGGGGTGAACCAACAGAAGGAAGACCTTTCTCTCTGTCTCTCTCTCTCAATGTCTAACTCTGCTTGTAAATAAAAATAAAGAAAGAAATAAAAAATAAAAAAGCAAAGATCACAGAAGCCCAGGGAATAAAGGCAAAAACAAACAAATGAGATTACATGAAGTTAAGAAGCTCTTTGCACATAAAGAAACACAACAAAGTGAAAAGGCAACAAACAGAATGGGAGAAAATATTTGCAAACTATGCAAATAAAGGATTATTTTGCAGACAAAGGATTAATATCCAGTATCTATAAAAAGCTCAAAAATTCAACAACAACAAAACAAGCAATCCAGTTAAGAAATGGGCGAAGGACGTAAACATAAGGATGCCCAACTGACACATGAGAAGATTCTGAGGATCACTAGCAATCTGAGAAATGTAAATAAAAACCACTATGTAGTATCTCCTCACCCCAGGTAAGATGACTATCATCCTAAAATCAAAGAAACAGTAAATGCTGGTGAGAATGGTGAGGATGTTGGGGAAAAGGCACCCTCAAAACTGTTGGTCAGAATGTAAACTATTACAACTATTATGAAAGACTATTTGGAAATTCCTCAGAAATCTGAAAATAGATCTGCCATATTACTCAGACTTCCTACTCCTGGGAATTTGCCTAAACAAAATTAAATCAGCATATGAAAGAGCTGTTTATACCCACATGTTTATTTCAGTTCCAATCACAATAGCTATGATATGGTATCAGCCCAAATGTTCAACTGATGACTAGATAAAGAAAATGCTATGTGGGTGTAGGTGTGTGTGTGTGTGTGTGTGTATGTCTGTATATATATATATATATATACACACACACATATATATACACTTACATATACATACTCTGTTTTACTCAGCCATGAAAAAGAATGAAGTTTTGTCTTTTGCAACAAAATGAATTCTACTGGAAACTGTATGCTTAGTTAAATAAGCCAGTCTCATATATACAAAACATCATATATTTTCTATGATAGTAGCAGTCAACATAGAATACCAAAAATGTATAGGCGTGAGTAGGGTCATTTTGTGTTATGACTGTCATGTTTAGCCTTGTGTATGCTTCTGTGGAATTGTGGCCTTCCTACTATTTTCTTGTTGAATATTTTGATCTGTGATGAATTCAGCTTCTGAATACAGAGTGGATTAAAATTATGGCTTTGTAGAACTGAAGAAAAGAGGGGAGTTAGGTTGGAGGGTTGAGGTATAGCAAGAGAGTGAGGGAAGTGTGGTTGTCTTATTGGAACTGTACCTATGGAATGCACAACATCTATTCTTTTTATATTAATATTTTTTTAAAAATTCTACCCTTAAAATAAGCTATATGAAAAATATTTCTTACCTTGGCTTTTAAGTGTACTAAAAAAATCCTTGATTCCAAATTATGCTTTTGTCTATTCTTTGCTAGCTTAATCCAATATTTCTGTCTTCTTTGACTAACACTTTCTTTTTTTATTTATTTATTTTTTACAGGCAGACTGGACAGTGAGAGAGACAGAGAGAAAGGTCTTCCTTTTTGCCATTGGTCACCCTCCAATGGCCGCCGGAGATGGCGCACTGCGGCCAGCGCACCATGCTGATCCAAAAGCAGGAGCCACATGCTTATCCTGGTCTCCCATGGGGTGCAAGGCCCAAGCATTTGGGCCATCCTCCACTGCACTCCCGGGCCATAGCAGAGAGCTGGCCTGGAAGAGGGGCAACCGGGACAGAATCCAGCGCCCTGACTGGGACTAGAACCTGGTGTGCTGGAGCCGCTAGGCAAAGGGGCTAACACTTTCTTAAATTTTTAACCTTAAATTGTTCAGGGTTTCAAAGTTTTGACAGTGAAATTTTCTTTTTCAACAATACTCAGCCTAGGTTATTTCATCTATTCCCATGGACTTAATTATTATTGTTATACTGATACTTCATCAACTTATGTTTCTACCAGAAATATAATTTGAAAATTTTATTTCAATTACATGTCAAATTTCATGTTTGAAAGCAGAGTAGTGTTCTACACACATTCAGTTGGGTTTAATTCCCGATACAGCTCCCCAAATCTTAAACTGTACTTTTCTTTCTAAGATTTTAGAAACACCATGCATCCATGCACACAGTATTACAATCTTATAGTACTGTCATTGAGTTTATTATTTTCTCATATATTATGCTCAATTGTTCAACAAACTTTGCTTTTTGTACTCCAAATTTGGCATGTTTACATTATCTCTTTGGCCAACACTCTGACCCAATTACTATATTGTCTCACATTAATTACTTAGCTGGTTGATCTGCTATTGCTCCTGTCTGAAAATTTGATAACATATCTTGTGATAATGCTAAATCAGAAATTAGATTATACTTTCCCATCTGATCAGAATCTTCCAATGGGTTCTCACTTTGTTTGGAGCAAAATGAAATAAAAATTGTTATGGTATTGCATCAACTCTTACTTGAGCTGATTTCCCATGACAGATTTCTGACGTCAACTCTTAGGCCTCACATCTGGTTGTCATTCCTCCCATTTTATTCATCTGTACTCATCCTTGAAGGTGCCCAACATGCTCTGCACTCATTCTTTGTATATCTGTGTACCTTTCATCTAGAGTTATCATCTCTTAGATATCCACTTGGACATATCCTACTTTATTTATGTCTTAAATTTTCATGAGTTCAGTTCAAGTTTCATAAGACCTAAATTTGTGACTCCTCCTTCTCATATCATCTTTCATACTTTGCTTTATTCCTTTATTATTTATAACAATTGAACTCACTATACATTTTAATTATTTATAATTTTATTTTCTTTCTCCCTCACTGAGAATCCCTCGATAATAGGTATTTGGTATATTTTGTGTCTTACTTTATCTCCAATTCCTAAAACAATATTTAGACATTCTGAAGATTTTTGCATTTGTTGAATGAACTTTTGTGTTTTGAGATATGATAAGGCCAGAGTGGAGTGAGACAATGTTGAGACCCAATCAGGGAGGTTTTATGGTTAGAAAGGATTGCAGTATAAGACTGGCTTCTGTTTTTTCCAGTTGCATCTTTTTATTCTTTCAAAATTTCTGATAGTTAGCTACATTCAAGGAAAAATTCTGATGCTTATGGAACTGATACTTCTGGCTATTTTGGAGTTACAGACCCAAGAGTGGGCAGGAATTGGTTGTGAGCAATTTCAAAGCATTTTTATGGCATCCAGAAAAGGTTTCCTTATTTGTCACACTCTCAAACTGTATTGCACCGCCTTAGTCCACTCCTGCACAAATATGCCATCATTTTTGCACATAACCCAAGATGTTTGATCTGCATCTTGCAGTTCCTAGAATTTCTTATTATTTGTAATCCAGTGGGTCAGACTTTCCAAGATTGAGACACTGGGGATATGGAAACACTACTATTATGATAAAATATAGCAGCTTAAATATTAGGCATAGGGATTAATTGTGTGTTAATAGAGTAAGAACACAATGTATTTCTCAGGTTTCTATGCTTGTCAAGTGGAAGGATAAATAATAAAAGCTCTGTTTAGGAAATAAACAGGAATGGATTGAAGAAAGGAAATGTTGAGATTATCTCTGGTAATGTATAGTGGACATTTTATCAGCAAGTCTAACACTTAGCTAAAGTGATCAACTAGTGGCACAGATTTGTGAATTGCTGGATTAATAAATCACTTGAATACAAGCAGATATATGACTTCTCCTTGTGACAGCGGACATGTAAATAAGAGGAGAAAACCTAAGACAGAAACCTGAAATAACCTACATTTAAAATATTTTAAGAGGAAAGCCAAACTAAACAGGAGACTTGAGAGCAGCTACCTTAGAGGTTGAAAAATAGTTGAAAAAAATAAGAATTTCATCATTAAAGGACTGAGCAATATAAGCTTTAATGAAGGAGTGAGATCTCAATATGGTAGAGGTGAAAAACACATGATGTCAAATTTGCCTGTATTCAAAAACAAATCTAACACTTGAAGTTTTGGTTATATCAGTTTTTTATGTTGGTTGAAAACTGATTTCAATTTCAGGAGATAGTAGTATAAATGGAGAGATATTTGTACATATAAATAATAAAAAAATCTGAAGTTGTGGAGAGATAGAAAATAATTTGAAAGTAGAGAGAGAGAAAGATTGATAGCTGTGTGTGGGAGAGAGAGAGAAAGAGAGACAGAGATTCAGAGAGAGAGAGATTGAGATCTAACAGAAATAGGATACGTACGGGATGTGAGATAGGGTTCAACATATAGGTGAATAATAATTATGGGAATCAACTTTTTAGCTGGAGAGAAACTGGAGGAGAGGACGAAGCAAGTGTGTATAACTCAGTGTGAAGAATGACATCAGAGACACAATATAAATTAGTTTTAAGTTCAGTATACATAGTAGAAATATCAAATACAGCCCAATGAAAATGGTCCAATAAAATGGCCAAAATAATAGTTTTTAAAATGTTACAAGTGATTCTGCTTCAGAATATCTAACTAACTTGAAAACCAATGCTGCAACTAGAAAACCTGGAAAACTTAAAACAGAAGTAAATTTTTAACTAGGCAATAAAAAAAAAATTATCAAGAGAGTCAGGGTTTCTAAAGAAAAGAAAATGTATGAAAGTGAATAGGATGCACCATAGTAGTGTGTGGAGTTTTTCAAATAAGTAGACAGGACACTGGAATGTCCATTCTAAAGTGTGCTACTGGATAGCTATATGCTCCCATTTTTATTTAGAGGGTACCAGCAAGTATACAAGTCAGCAGGCACATAGGCAAGGTTATAAATCAACTTAAAGATTGAGAAAAGGAATTCGTTCTGATGATCTAAGATGGGGATTAGACTGTGTTGTAAATCTTCAGATATAGGCCCATTTGGATGCTCATGCAAATTTACAATTTTCCAGAAAATATTCCAGGTATCAATTAAGGTCCATTAGCCCCCTCCTGCTCTATTTGCCACATTCCTTTAGGAGCAGGGGTGCCTATCCCTAGCCTGTTTCGGCCTGAGCAGAAATCTGGCTTTGCCTCTAATTTCAGGGTGGTGTGCCCCCTGAAGCACTTACGCAGCATCTCTACAGTAGTACAAAAATGAAACATTCACACAGAGAGAGAGACTGAAAGGGTGAGTGGAAAAAGGCTCCTGACGCACTGATAAGATGAATTGTTCTGTAAGTGCTATCACGGACCTTGAGGAATCAAAATCGAGTCTCAAATACATGGAAAGGTGCTATTTTTGGGAAAGCTCTTAAAATTGTTGGAACTCATCAATCTGCAAACCTAGGATTATGAGTAAATTTGAAGTAGATAGTCCAAAAATGTCACTTTCTTTCATATACATTACTTTCTTTTAGGTTTGATTATTCTTTACAGCCATTGTCTATACTTTTGAGGAACAGTGGTTTTTCTAATACTTATCACTTGTTGAACTTTGTATTTAGTGGAGGGTTAAGCTTGTGATTACAAAGTAAATTGAAAATATGCCATAGCAAAAAACAAAAGAAAAATTAAAAAAAGAGGGAGGAAAAATTGTCGGTATTGTGGGACGTATCATTATGTTATTAAAACTGCACATATGAAACACATAAAATTTGTTTTGTTTATAAAAATAAAAAGAGAAAAAATAGCTAGTCCCAACTAAGTGAAAAATATTATCTAATGAATTCAACCTGCAATGATTAAATATATGTAATTTTCTTCTCCCTGGACTTCCAATTATGAATGAAGACACTCCAAATCATCAAAATCTCCTTAAACTTCAGAGTTATTTCTGAAATTTATCATACAAAATACACATATTAAGTCAAACATTAACAGGACTACCAGAAAGAGACTATAGCCTGGAAACAAACAGCAGAGGACAACACAATGAAGCACAGAAAATCCAGCTGTTGTCATATTGGAATCATGACAAATAGGCTTTAAAACAATTGTGCATAATATTCAGAAGGAATTAGAGATAGAGATGGAGAACTGAAACAGAAAATTTAAAGCTATAAAATCAAATAAAAAATACACTGAATCTAAAAACAGAATTCTGGCTAAAGCAAATATAACAATTAGATGTTACAGAAGTATAAGGTTACAAAGTATTAAAGATTGAGTACTGAAAATACAAGAGGGGCTGTCGCTGTGGCATAGCTGGTAAAGCCACTACCTGCAGTGCCAGCATCCCATATGGGCGCCCGTTCTAGTCCCGGTTGCTCCACTTCCGATCCAGCTCTCTGCTATGGCCTGGGAAAGCAGTTGAAGATGGCTCAAGTGCTTGAGCCCCTGCAATCACATGGGAGACCCAGAAGAAGCTCCTGGCTCCTGGTTTCAGATTGGCCCAGCTCCAGCCTTTGAGGCCATCTGGGGAGTGAACCAGTGGATGTAAGACCTCTCTCTCTCTCTCTCTCTCTCTCTCTGTGTGTGTCTCACCTTCTCTCTCTGTGTAACTCTGACTTTCAAGTAAATAAATAAAGAAATTTTAAAAAGAAAATACAAGAAAGAGAGAAAGATTCATATTGATGTGAAGTATTGATTAATTTGCATAAATACATTCTAAAATGGAGATGAAAGAGAAAATGGGCAACAATATTTTTTTCAGAGAATAGAAACTGAATAATATTTGAAGGGAAAACTATAGAGCATTGCCTCTCAAAGTCTTATAATTAAACACATGCAAAAAGTAAATACTGTGACACAGAAAAAACATAAGGAATCATTACCATTTGGGATCTATACACTGGATTCTTAGTTTTTGTGTTTTTTTTTATTCAAAAATTTGTAGTACTATGTACCATGTAAAATGAACAAGATAGGAGTCTCATTATCTCATCTCTTCTTTCATTTAGAAACATTCAGTTGACAAAAACTTTTGCAACATCATGATAAGAGTTTTATTAAAGTAGGCATAGAGGAGATATCCTTACTCAGACCATAAGTATGATAGATGATAGATAGATAGATACTAAATGTAAAATTAAGTGGTCAAACACAGAAGTAGATTTAAGAGTTTACTAAGAAGGAAAAATGGAGAAGGATCGTCCATTCCACATTAAGGGGATACCATATACAAATATGGTTGTTGTTTAAAATATCAAGGGACTTAAAGATGGAAGCAATTTGTATGAAACACTAATATTTGGAACTTATTGGACAGTGATAGTTGCTTGTATTTCAATCTCCATTTTTATCCTCTCCTAAAAATACAAAACACATTAACAAACATACAAACAAAACAAAAACACAATGAACACAAACAACAAAAACACAAGATACTCTTTGGCCTTACAAGAAAAAAATTACTGAGACCTCCAGGTTGTTTGCAAACAAATTCCGGTGTCATCCTTATTGAGTGGCAACTTGGTCAAGATGTCATTAGCATGTTGGATCTTGTTTCTAGTCTCCAGTGCAAGAAAGAATTTGAGAGTGAGGTAGTTGTAGGTTAAAGTTCCCAGAGGAATAAGATCTGTTTGCACGCAAAGTCAAAGTACACACTCCAGAGGGAGTATGGGAGTGCTTGACAGTGACCTGCATTCAAGGAAGATAGGGATCATTCCTTTATATGACCTGGAGGTAGAGGATGGTGTCTGCAAGGAAGGTTAATTGAATATTAAGGAAGATAGAGTTTTGTGCAGAGTTTAAACACTACCCATTTCTGGTTCCATTTGTGGGAAATCTAGGAAGTGACATTACATGAGGCACATAATAGGAGTAGGCGTATTCACTATGGTAATCTTATTATGTTATAATTTACAATTAGCTAAAAATCATCTGGTGGTCCTGCTATTATTTCAGACCATCACAGCTGCTGAATGCAATTTCACAAAAGCTGTGGCTTTCCACTGCACAGAAAGGGAAAGAGGGTATCACCGAGAAGGTGGGGTTGCATAGTGGTGGCAGGGCGTGGGCTGAAGACCTCAGCTCCTCTTTATTAGCTATCTCCTGACTCACTACATTCTACCTTCTTCTTTACCACTGTGGGCAGGAGGTTGGAGAGTGGGATAACAGAGTGGGATACTGATAGTCCGTAACACTGCTGACATTTGACTTGAAGTGAGTACAACTGGGAGCTGCAGTCGCAGAGCAGTTGTATTTCTTGAGAATAATTGAGAGAATAGGGAAACATAACAGAAGGGATGTCACATTCATGAAAGAACAGTAAAAGCAGAGCGAAGGAGAAAGAAGACATTCCAATCCCATTTCACTTTAAACAAAAACCTACTGTTATACAATTAAGAAAAACAGGGACAGCAAAATCTTCGGAAAAGATGCCACATACTGACAGAGTGGACTTTTTCAGATCAAGATCTCTACCTCCAAAATACATAGAAAAAGAAAAAAAATCAAATCATATTTAAAATAAACTACTATAAAATAGGAAATTGTGAATCAGTACATTTCTGCTTATGAAGATTTTTTTTTAAGATTTATTTTATTGATTTGAAAGGCAGAGTTACAGAGAGAGAAGAGAGTGAGAAAGAGGTCTTCTATTGTTGCTGTGAATTCATTGTGAGAGGAGGAGCATGGTGGGGGCAAGAGGCACAGAGTCACCACATAGACCTCGGGAGGTGAAAGTGGGCCAGAGGCAAGCAGCCCACAGACTCATTTATTTCAGTTGGTACAACAGCTTAAGTAGCCAAGGCAGCCAATCTGGTCAAGGAGCGGTTTATGCCATAACCAATCATAACCTGTTGCCAGGCAGGCTCTGTTGCCAGGTGGTTTTTGAAGCCATTCCTGAGTAACTGATGCTCAGTGGCCATCTTGGCATGGCTTTCTCATTCTACCACATTCTATTACTGGTTCACTTGCTATATGGCTTCAATGACCAGGGCTGGGCCAGGTTGAAGTCAGGAGCTTCCTGGTTCTCCTACAAGGGTGCAGGGGCCCAGGAACTTGGACCATTCTCTATTACTTTCACAGGCACTTGAGTAGGGAGCTGGATCAAAAGTGTAGCAGCCAAGATTCAAACCTGCACCCATAGAGGACAGTTTGGGATGCTGGCCCTGCAGGTGGCGGCTTAACACATTACACCACAATGCTGGCCCTACATAGGAATATTTTATACCAATTAAACAAAATCAAAATCAAATAACAAGTGACAAAATGGCTTAAACTGATGAATGAAAACCAAAATAAAAATATTGAATCAGATAAAATAAAGGGAAAATAAAATGGATTAAAAAGAAGAAATAAAACTGAACTCAGTAAATAATATAAAAAAATCACCATATTTAGGCAAATTACAAAGTACTCAAGTACAATAAATTAAAATTTAATTGCAAGAAAAATATTGAAGAAAAGCAGAAAAATCACCTTGAAGGGAAAATGAGAAGAAAGAAGTAATAAGAGAAGAAAGGGAAAACCTTCTTAAATCTATGAAATCCTTTTTGGAATAGTGGAGGCCTGGTTTTCACATAGAAAGACTAGCCAAATACCAGAAATAAATGATGCACAAATATATCACGTAATGCTAGTGGACATTAAACCTAAAAAATTAAAGGGAATTTAAGAAAGAAATCTGCTTCACAGTAGCTAAAAAAGTTAGAAAATTGTAAATAGATTTAACGGATGACGTGAAAGATCTCCACAGTGAAAGAAATTAAGGACAAACACACACACACACACTCCAAGAGGGAAGATAGCCTTTCTTTATCAGTCAGAAGAATTAATAGTCTTAGAGTGTCCATTTTACCGAAAGCAATCTGCAGATTCAATTGTATCTCTATCAAAATTCTAATGACGCTGTTTACATAATTAGAAAAAAATTCTAAATTTCATATGAAACCACAAAAAAACTCAGAATTGCCAAAGCAATCCTGAGTGTGTGTGAGAGAGAAAAAGGTAGAAAAGGACGCAGGGAGGCAGTGAGGGTGGGAGGGAGGAAGGAGAAAAGGAGGGAAAGAAGAAAGGAAACAGGACACATCACAATAGCTGACTTCCAACCATACTACAAAGCCACAGGAATTAAAACAGCATATTTTTGCATTAAAAATCAACAACCAGATCAATAGAACTTATTGGAGAAAATAGAAATTGATCAGATACATTTAGCCAATTTTTTTGTTAAACCTGCAAAGAACATATTCTGGAGAAAGTAAAGTCTTTTTAATAAACTGTCTTGGCAAAAATGGACATATGTAAATAGAAGAATGAAATTAAATTCCTACCTTTCACCATGTACTAAAATCAACTCAAGATGGATCAAAGACTTAAGCCATGAAATTGCTGGTAGCAGACAAATGAAAACACTTCCAGATATTGATGTAAGCAATGATTTTTTTTTTTTTATAAAATCGAAGAGGGCAGGCATCAAAAACAAAACTAGACAAATGAGATTATGGTGAAAAACCCGAGGAACTCCCCCCCCCAGGTTAGCCACTCCCCAGTTCCGGTTTCCCCAGAAAAAAAACTGGTTGTAACTCCCGCCCAGGCGCCCGCCTAGGATAGCCACGCCCCCATCTAAAGGATCCAATGAGTACTCTTGGTAACCTTCAAACTGGCCAATCAAACCAAAGCGCGCGAAATATGTTAATCTTGTGGTTCCTTTCTTTAAAAACTGCGGTAGACTGCCGCTCTGGGCCTCTCTCTTCGCCTTTGCTGGAGGGAGCCCATTTGCGCAAATGCTTAATAAATCCTCATGTTCTTGCATCAACTTGGTCTGGAGTTTGGGTCTTTGAGCGACCACCCGAGCATGTGGGATTCCCGATTTAGGGGTCCTTCAATGGCAATGGCAGAAGCTTCTGTACAGCAAAAGAAACAATGAATCCAGTGACCAGACACTCAGAGAATGGTAGAAAATAGTCGTAACTATTTATCTAACAAAGGACTAATATCCAGAATGCGTCAGGAACTCGGAAATTCAACAACAGAAAAAAATGCAGACTAGACATTTCTGGAATAGCAGGTACCAAATGAGAGTCAGCTGCCAGGACTGAGCTCCAAACGGCCCAGAGCATAGTGAGGAGACTGCAATCCATGATAACTTAGATGTATCATATGAATAGATAGAAGTGAGAAGCCCCAAGCTTCCAGTCACAAAGTAAGGTGAAAGGAGTGTGAGATTTTCCCTATTCTTGCCAGTGCACATGGAACATATTTATTGAAATATTACACTATAGTCCGTAAATATGATTGTCAATTAATAAAATGTAAATAAAACAACTGAAAAAAAATCATTCTTCAGGGATCCTGACCAACAGATGAAGTAACTTTCCAAGCAAGAGAATTGGTATGCAATCACACTTCTCAACAAAAACCAAGTGATACATATGCTTAAAATATTTAAGAAACTGTGAACTGTAGATATATTTATACACATGGCTTTTCAAGTGACAAGACCGTAAACAACTTTATAGAAATGCAGGGACTCGAGGGACTCCACAGAGGTGTCCTTTCTAAGGAATCCATTGCAGTAGGGGTCTGCAAGCTTCTCTATAAGAGTTCAGATAATAAATATTTCAGGCTTTGTAAGGCACATAAGTTCCTTTCTCTCCTATTTTTCTTCTGCTTCCACCCCCTCCTCCCCATGTTCCTTCTTCCAACCTTATATATTGAGAAAACAATATGTTTCTTTGTGAAATTAAACAGGTATGAAATTATAGGTAGAGAAATAATATGTAAATATTTTATGTTGTGAAAAATTAGAAATACACAATTAAATATGTCATGGAAAGCATAGAAGAATAGAAAGTAAAATGAAATCATAGATACTTGATGGCATACATAATAGGTGAGATTCCAATTACACACATCATTTAGAAGCAGTAAATTGCATTTTTAAATTGAAAGAAGTAAAGAAAATGGGCTGGTATTATGTATAGTACATAAAGTTACTGCCTGTAAGGTCCGATTCCATGTGGGCCCTGATTCCTGTTCCAGCTGTTCCACTGGCAATCCAGCTCCTGGCTAGTGGTTTGGGACATGCAGCAGGAGATTGAAGATGGCCCAAGTGCTTGTGCCCCTGCCACTCACGTGGAGATGCAGAAGAAGCTCCTGGCTCCTGGTTTCAGCCTGGCTCAGCCCTGGCCTTTGCAGGCCCTTGGAGTGCATCAGCTGATGGAAAACCTCTTTTTGTAGCTCCCTCTATTACTCAAACTTTCAAATAAATAAATAAATAAATCTTCTTAAAAGAAAGAAAAAAATTAAATGTATCTATATGTTTTTATAAAAGTGAATATTAGAATAAAGCAATAATACCAAAAGAAAATTTAAAAATTGAAACCTGAGACTTACACTGAGACAGAGAGATATTCCATCCACTGGTTCATTCCTGAAGTGCCTGCAAGAACCATAGTTAGTCCACATCAAAGCCATAAGCCCCTTATCCAATCTGGGCCTTTTTGATGGATGGAAGGGACCCAAGTACTTGTCATCAACTGCTGTCTCCCAAGGTGTGTGTTAGTTGGAATCTGAATTGAAAGCAGGACAGGAGCTTGAACTCAGGGACTCTTATATGGGATATAGGAGTCCCCAAAGTGTCTTGAACACCCAGTCCCTCCTATTATTTTTAAGAGAGTATTTCCTATTTTTTTAAGATTTATTTATTTATTTATTTGAGAGGTAGAGCCACAGACAGTGAGAGGGAGAGACAGAGAGAAAGCTCTTCCATCCACTGGTTCACTCCCCAAATAGCCCCAATGGCTGGAGCTGCACCGATCCAAAGTCAGGAGCCAGGTGCCTCCCTCGATCTTCCATGTGGGTGCAGTGGCCCAAGCACTTGGGCCACCTTCCACTGTTTTCCCAGGCCATAGCAGAGAGCTGGATTGGAAGAGGAGCAGCCGGGGCTAGAACCGGCATCCATATGAGATGACGATGCTGCAGGCAGAGGATCAACTCACTGCGCAATGGCTCTGGCCCCTCTAAATATGTTTTTCATGTATAACTATTTTAATAACGTTGCTCTTTGGTGTCTGTGGCAGAATAATTATAGGACTCCTCAGGAATACCAAAATCAGGATCCATGTTCAGTATTTCCTATTACATGTTACATAGCTATTTAGATTATATGATTCCTATTTCAAATTACACTTAAGTTAGATGGTTTGATATTGTTCCATTGGTTTAGGTAGATCCGATTTTTTTTTTTCACTACGCTTTCTTTCATTTTCAGTGCAGGTAATTTCTATAGCTCTGTTGCCATGTCCACTTATTCTTGTTCAGCTGCATTTGCCTAGTATTATGTCCACTGAAGTCAGTTTTTTAAATTTCTGTCATTTCCATTTGATTCTTTGCTATGGTTTCCATACCCTTTCTGAAATTGCCCAATCAATTTCGTATGTGGTCCCCTTTTCTACTAGAATCTTTAACATGTAATATATAGTTCCTTTAAATTGCCTGACAATTCCCACACCTACTTCAAATCCGAGTCTGGTTCTGATGATTCATTTGCCTTTTAGGACTAAATCGTTTTATTTTTAACTTAATATATATGAAAGTTTTGATGAAAGCCAAACTTCTTAGGTATGATAAAGGAGATTGGAGAAACAGATAGTTTATGCCTTGAAATAGTTATGTCGTTCTTCAGTTAGGACTTATACAGGGGCTGAATTTGGTTTCTAGTTTAATATTGCAATGGCTGATCTCAGCATACAACAGGCATAAATTCCTCTGGTGGTTCTTTGTATTTAAAAGACTAATAAAGAAGTAGTTTTTTACCATTGTGTATCCTGCCCTGAGATTTAGGTCTCCATGTTGTCCCGAGACTTTACGGAGATCTGGTGATGATGCTGCACACTTCCTGGAGAATGGTTAGAGGGCACAGATGGCCATTCTCAGATGTTCTAATTATAAACCTTTTTCATGATTAGACACATGTTCCTGGGTGAGAAGATTTGGGTCTTCTTGGTTTTCTTCCCCTGGTTCAAGGTGTGAGCTCTGCACTGTTCTTGGTAACAGCTCCCCCCTCTATTCTTTCCCCAGCCAAAGTGCCTGATCTTAGTTTTGTTTTTCAGTTCCTTTCTCCATTTGCAATGGATTTCAGCATTGTACTAAGGCCAACAGTTTTTACTGCAATTTTCTTTGCAGATTAAAGATTTTATTCTACAAGGATGAGGGGAGGGGATTCCAGGAGAGAGTTGTGCTACACCTAAAGTGGTACCACTTTCTATCCGCATTCACTGCACCAGAATCAGGCCTTCCCAGCACTCATGGGATCTTTCATGTGGGTGGTCAGCAGGGCTCAGAAAAGCAGTCTCAAGGAGGAGCCAAATTTCCCTCCATTTGAGGAACCCAGACAATGCTATCTTGGGAGTGGACATTTGGCGTCCATCAAATTAGCATCTAATCTAGTAAAATATAACCGTGTTTTGCCCAAGAAAGTATACTAGTAAATTCAGTCTAACAAGAAGCTTAATTCTCCATGTTGAAAACAAGGCAGAGACTCTCCTACCCTTTTTCTGTGAGTCTTTACTTGAAAAAGCTTTAATTCTCAATTATTTCTGCGTGTCTTCTTAAAAGTGTGTTCATCTTTACAAAATCTAATAAGTCTCTTTTCGGCTTTCAGAACTTTCATCTGCTGGTTCACTTCCCAATTAGTGGCAATGGCCGGAGATGGCCGATCTGAAGCCAGGAGCCAGGAGCTCCCTCTGGGTCTCCCAAGTCGGGACAGGGAACCCAAGTACTTGGGCTATCTTGTACTGCTTTCCCAGGCCACAGCAGAGAGCTGGATTGGAAGTGGAGCAGCCGGGACTCAAACCGACGCCCATTTGGGATGCCAGCCTCGCAGGCAGCAGCTTTTACCAGCTACACCACAGTGCGGATCCCTTGAGAACTATTGCTTTGAAATGTAATCATCGAGGAAAGTAGAGTCCACGTCTCCTATTCGTTCTGGCAGGGTAGGACGCTAACTTCAGATGATGCTTCTGTCAAGTTGTAAAACTACTTCCTGTCATAAAGACAAGATAAGTTTATTTTTCTCTTTTGATAAAGGTAGTAAATACAGTTGTCACCACGACTATCTATTTTCTTAAGCATATGCCATGTATGGTAAATGGTACTGTCAAGTCCTCTTACTTAAAGACTACCTATTGTGTATCCTAAGAATGTTGAAACAAAGGCTTGGTTATATATAAGATTGAAATGTATTTCTATATTTGTACTCTCTGGACAGATAGCCTCTGGTACATATCAAATTCTGACTTCAAGTTGATAGAACAGCAAATTTGTTTTCTTTCTCTTTTACATTTGTGGAGAGGGTTTCTGGTTTGGCAGGGGATTCTTTTTCTCAATTACTTTTCCCAGCAAATCTCAGCCTCATGTCTAGTCATTCCCTATAGGTAATTGTCTCTCATTGGCTTTTTGGCAAGTCAGTCGCCCTGTGACCTCAATATTCTGACAGCAGTGAGAAGTGTCATGAACTTGCCTTGTGCCTGGCTTTTCCTGTAATATTAAGGACACTGCTCTTCATAATCCACAACCCTGTCCTACCCTCAATGGAAAAGCGAAATACCATAATGGACTTTTGATTCAATTAATAGAGGAATAAAGGATGGAAGGAAACCTAATTATGTTTTAGCTTTAAAAAATAGAGGTTAAATCAGGATTGTCCTAGTAATGGAGTTTTATACTAAAGATTTATATACAAGACCAACTGAAATCACAGCTACTTGGACAGAATGCAAGCTACACAATCAGGCCTCACAAAAAGAACAATAATTCAGTAATTGGTCCCAGGAGGTGGTGGGTGTTAAATACTGACTGCAGGAAGAATCTTTTGAAATCTCAGCATCAGGGATTTCCAGATCAACCACCGTTACATCATTCCATTTCAAGCTTTCTCTATTTTTACCTCCCCTGTAGGTTCCATCCCAAATCAAACATTCTATTGGATAAACATTCATATTGCTGTATCTGCTTCACACACACACACACACACACACATTAGCTTTGTGTGTGATCTGACTTACTTCTGCTACCTTGAATAGACAATTTATGTACTACAATGAAAATATTATGCAATATCACTAATTCAGGTATTTAGGGTATAGAGAATATGATTGGCACAACTAATTGAATCAGCCTATTTAGACACCGTTTTATTTCTCCCTGAGGCAATATCAGAAGCTACTCTAATATTAACAAATTAAGTGCTGCAAATTAAGCATTGCAGCCAACAGAAATCCTAAGGAACTAGGGCTTTCCCCTTAACAAGCAAAAATGTGGAAATTTTTTATAGAACTGGATTGAGTTTGGCAACAAATGCTTAGTGTCTTCTAAAATGTGGATCAACAATGTGTTTAAGAATACTTTTTAATACAAGAGGGAATAAGAGAGGAAAGAAGAAAAAGGGTAGAGGTGTGGGTTGGAGGGAGAGTAGAAGAAGTATCACTATGTTCCTAAATATGTAAAATATGCTAACCTTGATAAATGAAAACTAATTAATTAAACAAAATATATTTTAAGGGGCCAGTGTTGAGGCACAGCAAGTTAAGCCTCTGCCTGCATTGCCAGCACTCTACATCAGAACTGAAAACTGGGGTGCATATTTAGCATGGCATTTAAAACCTCAGCCAGGATGCCCATCTAGCACCCTGGGATGTCTGGGATTGATGACCATCTCTAGCCTCAACCCCAGCTTTCTGGTAACACAGAAGTGGGAGGCAGTGGGTATAGCTCATGGAGTTTCCACCACCCATAAAGGAGACCTGAATTGAATGTCTGCCTGCTGGGTTTGGCTAGGCCAAAGCTCAGTTCCCTTGGGGGTTTGAGGTGTGAACCACCTTATGGGAGTCCTCTGTCATTCGGTTGTTTCTTTGTCTCTCAAATAAGAAAATAATTAAAAAACAGAGAACTCTTAAACTAAAAACCTATGAAATATTTCCAGTCTGCTTTATGTTTTCTTTCCAAACTGATTTGTTTTGATTATTCTACACTTCTACTCTACCTCTTGTCATTCTAAATAACAATAAATAAAATAATATATAAATGCATAAATATATATTACATATATAATAAAATAAATAAATATATATATATATATATGTATATGGTATGTCTCTCTCTCTCTCTAGAAACTCTTCACAGGTCCCTTCCCCTTACTTGAGGCTAAATCCTACCTATCCCTACAGGTTTGTGGAGTTCATATCATAATTGCTCATGTATTTTCCTGCGGCCTTACAAAAAGTAAGCTTTTCTGGGGAGTGAATATGTTTATTTCATTATTGTAGCCTGGAAGCTTTTCATATTTAGTGCCATTTTCTGAATAAATAGATTCTTATTTTTATGTAATTTGTCATATATGTACATACATATTCATTTAAAAATTTCTAAGCTTTTGATAAAAATCCCTAAATAGCGTTAATGCTATAAGAAAACAGAAGCATTACACACCATGTAGTGAAGCATGTCCAAAATCATTGATGTAAGTGTATAGAAACCATCTGAATTTAGTAATATATTTTGTGTGCTCTCCTATGATGTCTAAACTATTTGAAATTAATAGTAAATGCATATATACAAGCAGAAGACAATATTGCACTCACTAGAAAAGTGGCTAATTTTCTTCCAGAGGGCAGTTTATTTTTCAGATATTTAAAGGAAAACCTGAAGAAAAAGAGAAGCATTTATTCAAGATACACTTGGTGTCAGATTTTCATTCATATTTAAGGTTTTTTTAGCTTTGTTTTGTTTATTTGTTTGATTTGGAAATGCTCAGTTGTAAAAACCTAGTAACCTCCTGTGTTCATTTTATATATTCTGACTTGGAGATTTATATGCTCTGAATTAGAGCATCTACCAAGGAGATGAATCAAACAATAGTTTAGGTTTGTGTGTCAAGTGCAGTTTCGTTTGTTGTGGTTTGTCTGAAACAAGTTTCTCTCACCCTTGTCTGTGGTATTCTTTGATTCCCCTACTTAGAAAATAAATAGTAATCCTTAAGAAAAAATAGCATTTATACAAAACATCTGCAATATGAAATGAATTTGGTATAATGTTGCAGGTGCATTTTCAAAATTATAGGTTTCATGTTTCATGTTATATTTACTTCCATTTGTATCAGATTTACTTAGAGGTGTGTCATTTTATACAATTTTGAATAGTGAATCGCATGTGACTAATCTGCACTCATATGAAGTTGGGATCAGATATTATGTCTACTGAGAGTTATTTAATTCCATTTTCTCTAAGAAGTATTTTCATTGAAAAAAAATCTTTAAATCTCGTGGTGCGGATATTTGTTTAATAACCATTTTGTCTCCAAACAATGTGATCAAGGCAAACTCAAATCTTTAGTGTCTAAACATCTTAAACAAATCTGTTTCCAGGGAGTTCCATCTAGATTGAAAGGCTGCAAGGCCACCCGGCTTCGCGGAGACTTTGCTCTTGTATATTTTTTTAAATAGAAGTACGTGTGGGACTGTTTCTGGATTCTTGTAACCAAAACCATCATAAAATAAATGCATTTTGTTAATTTTTTTTTAGCTTTGAAAGAGTTAAGTTTGTAGAGTAAATGTAAATCCTATTGTAATTTGTATGGAATGTGCTTTGAATATAATTAGTACTGGCATGGCTAGTTAAAATATATCCTAGCAGTACAGACCCTTTCAGCCCTCTGGGCCTAACACTAATGACAAAACAAAAACAGAGAGATGGGTTTTTAAAAGTACAAAATGATCTGCAGTAATAACTTGAGTTTGACATCATAAGCTATGTAGTTTTAGTAAAACATCATCTTGGGACCGGCACTGTGGCACAGAGGGTTAAAGCCCTGGCCTAAAGTACCAGTATCCCATATGGGCACCAGTTCTAGTCCCGACTTCTCTACTTTCGATCTGGCTCTCTGCTATGACCTGGGATAGCAGTAGAAGAAGACCCATGTACTTGGGGCCCTGCACCCACATGGGAAACCTGAAAGAAGCTCCTGGCTCCTGGATTCGGAATGGCTCAGCTCCAGTCATTGCGGCCATCTGGGGCGTGGACCAGCAGATGAAAGACCTCTCTCTCTCTGTCTCTACCTCTCTGTACCTCTGTCTTTCAAATCAATAAAATAAAGCTTCAAAAAAAAGTAGTAAAAGGTCACCTTACAGTCTTGCTACTGGACTTCTTCCCCTATGTCCTTGCTGTTGTTGTTATTTTTTCCTGAGCTATCAACCCAAGTTGTTAGGGCCTGTTTTTGGGCGTAGTAGGTGAGGCTGTCACCTGCAGTGCCGGCATCTGATTTGGGCACCAGTTCAAGGCCCAGTTGCTCCACTTCTGATCCAGCTCTCTGCTATGGCCTGGGAAAGCAGTAGAAGATGGACCAAGTGCTTGGTTCCCTGCACCCGTGTGGGAAACCCGAAAGAAGCTCCTGGCTCCTGGCTTTGGATCAGCCCAGCTCTGGCCATTGCAGCCATTGGGCAGTGAACCAGCACCACGTCTTCCTCCCAGGAGCAATGTCCTCTGCTGAAAATATATGGCTTGTTCCATCTCTTACATCTATATTGTAGGTCAAGGATTTAGCACAAATACACAGGATTGTTTAATACTAAAAGTAAAAGACTATCATGACATTTAAAATCACTCTATAGAAAAATTATCAATAAATCAAAGACAACTTCTATAGGTCAGGGCCAACATATTACATCTTTGAATAATTACAACGCACATAACTCTGAATGTAGCTGTAAATAAATATGTATGTATGCAATAGTAGCATCAAAGAATTTTCTAAAAAACACCTAACAAACATTTAATTAGGTACAGTCATATTTTCCGGTATTGTGCATCTATAATGTAAAACTCACTAAATAAATGAGTTTCCATTAGTTCAGATAAAAACATATTTTTACTTTCCTATGATAAACCATGATACAACTGAATTATTTTTTGAACATGAAGATGCATCTTAATTTATCTGGAGGAAATATCGGGTTTTTTTTTTTCCTGAAGAAATATGAATAGGATCAATTTCTCCAGAGATTCTCATATTGTAATGCCCTTTAGAATCTTAAAATATGGTATAGACTCACCTGAATCAGAGGGCTTAGATATATTCAATTTATTTTATTCCACAGGAATTCAGTGTGTGATTACTGTTCCAAATCATCACTACGCTGCTTTGAGGAAAGGGAATGGACTCCAGTACTCTCTAGAGAGGCAAATCAAATCCTTGTAAGACATCCAATATTAAAGAAACAATTTATTTTCAAGAATAAATGTGTTTCCCTCTTTGTGAATACAAAACAAAATCCCAATGCACAGAAGTAGAAAGCAAATAAGCAGAACTTCAAATGCCCTATCATGAAGCAAATTAAAAACGCCTAAAAGCAAATGCTTATAATCAAACCACAACCTACCTTCAGATTGTGATTGTGGTTGATCAGCTTAAGTCAACAAATTTGATAAGCAATGTTATGATATTTCCATAAATGAGAAGTGAGGATCCATTTAAATCCAGTTGTCTTAGAGAGATCTTTCTTAGCCTAATTATTTTGCATTGTATAATTGTTACATTTTTATGCCAAATTTAAATTCCTTAGTGTTGATTGCTGTGACACAAACACACCCAAGATTTCTTTTATGCTTCAGTGAAGTTTAAAGACACAATTAGAACTTGAAATAATAACATCTTGATGAAAACTTATATTAGATGGAATTTTTCATAATCAGTTCAAGCATTTGTTCAAAAGTTTGATATAAGGCACATTTACTTCACAACTCATCTTGCTTCTTAAGCTTATGTAACTTTCTGGAGAAATTTTATGTAACAAACTGATCATTGGCATAAAAATTACACATAAGCCAGCACCATGGCTCAATCTCTGCCTGCGGCGCCGGCACACCCAGTTCTAGTCCCGCTTGGGGCGCCAGATTCTGTCCTGGTTGCCCCTCTTCCAGGCCAGCTCTGCTATGGCTCGGGAGTGCAGTGGAGGATGGCCCAAGTGCTTGGGCCCTGCACCCCATGGGAGACCAGGAGCAGCACCTGGCTCCTACCTTCGGATCTGCATAGTGCGCAGGCTGCAGCGCACCGGCCGTGGCGACCATTGGAGGGTGAACCAACGGCAAAGGAAGACCTTTCTCTCTGTCTCTCTCTCTCACTGTCCATTCTGTCTGTCAAAAAAAAAAATTACACATAAAACATCACACTTGAAATTTTAGTGTCTATAAATCCCAAATAATCATATGCTTTTTCTACCTTTTCTAAAATAAATATGTCTAAAATCAAGAAATGAGTATCTTTGTAAAATTAAAATTTATATACTTTTAAGTAATACAAGTAATTGAATAATGTTAATAAATTTAACTATATTAAAATTAACATTTTTATTTATAAAAAGATACCATCATTAAGAGTTAAAAACACAAAAGCAATAAAAATAACTAAGGTAGTCGATATATTTATTTACATTTTGGAAAAAGATGTTGAGAGTAACTGGGAGGAGCCATGACCACAGGATTGTTGGGAAGGTTGTATGTTGAGCTGTTGGTGGGAAAACAGGTACATTTAGTTTTTAGTAAATCATAAATCACTCAACTCTCAATCTCCATATTAGTAAATATATAGAGATTCCATAAATAATTTGTTAGCAATATTTACGCAAAGTGAGATGAATCAACTTTTTTACATACAACTTTACATACATATTAAAATTGACACATAAGAATTAGCTACAATATAAAATATTATGGAATTCGATGCTATAAACACTACATAATTATGGCTACTAATTTATTACAACACAACTTATTTTACTGAAGTGAACCTGAAAATTAATATGAATTAGAAAAATGAAAGACACTTATTAGCAATATTCTTAAAATATTCACAATAGTGACTATTTCTATTTATTCTACATCCTTATAAATTGTCTCTGAAATATTTATCTGAAGTTGAGACAGTCATAAAATATATTTTGGGGGGAATATGGGGGGAATACATAAGTGGAGTGCCTTATACTCTGGATATAAAGCTTACCATATAATTTTTTATTTATTGTTAGACATTGTAATTATGGGATTCTGATCAAGTACTTTTTTGATTTAAAAATATGGAATTCACATCTTCTTAGCAAGCAAGGCCATTCTTAGCATCCAACATACATTATACTTCCAAATTAAGGAGACATTGAAACAAGATTGCATCAAAGTCAGTTGCGGGACCATCAGTTAAACTCCAGTTTGTCACAAAAGCAATATATTTCTTGTTAAACTCAATTTATTTTAAAATTCAGCAGCTTCTATCATAACTTCAGAAAGTGAAGATCAGTTGTTTTCTGTTTATGAAACACCTGTCTTGGATGTACTATTTATCAGGAATGACAATTCTTTGGCTAAGATAAAACAGACTTTACATTTTTGTATTACTGTGTGATAAGTTCAGAAAATGATAAATAAATAATAACACTTTGTTAGATATTTGAACTAGATGTCTAACTCTAGATGTATCTTTAATTATTTGCAATTTCTAAATGAAATCACATTACCAATCTGAGAATGATTTGTTACTGTCTAAAAGAGATGATTTTGGGTCCAGCACCACGGCATAGCAGGTAAAGCTGTCACCTGCAGTGCCCACATCCATGTGGGCACCAATTGGAGTCCCAGCTGTACCACTGCCGATCCAGCTCCCTGCTGATGTGCCTGGGAAAGCATTGGAGGGTGGCCCAGGTGCTTGGGCAACTGCACCCACCTGGAAGAAGCTCCTGGCTCCTGGCTTCAGAAAGGCACAAATCTGGATATTGAGTCCACTTGGGTGTGTGGGCCAGCCGCACCAGTCGAATGGAACCTGTAGGAGGGAATGGGAATGAAAAGAGGGACAAGGGCACAGAGAATGGAACCAACACAACAAGGCTGATCAAGGCTTGTTTATTCCAATGTCTCAGTGGTATTTATACATAACCAGCACAAAGAAGCACAAAAGATAACAACATACGTAAGCAACTTTTCAGGGCTCTGGTAACACAGAAATTTTAACAAAATGTTCTTGATTAACATCCTCCTTCAGGATGGGAGCATGTGACTTTGTTATCCGGAGAACTCCACAAGCCAAGACTGGCCTTGATTTGTCCAAAGGCTGCTTACACTTGGGGACTGAATGAGCAGATGGAAGATACTCTTTTTCCCTTCCTCCCTCTCTCTCTCCATCCCTCTCTCTGTCTCTCCCTCTCATTCTGCTTTCAAATAAATACATACATATTTTTGTTTTTTAAACATATTAGTATTCTCCAGTTTGGGAAGATGACCTTTACAATGATTTGTACTCCTACTCTGAAAATACATAATCTTTCCCTTCTGAATTTATCATCATTTCATTCACATCACATCTCTGCTTATAGTTTTGGTTTCTGATTTTCTCTAATTGATTTCTTGAATTTCTGTCTGTGTAGTTCCAGTATGAGATAGAAACACACAAGTTGTTTTAAGAAAATGATTTCATACAAGGCTTGGTAACTAGGCATGTGCTAACTAAACATTTGAAAAAGAGAGTGCTGAGCTATCCCAGACCCAGTAATTGCAGAAAGGAGAGAGTGAAATCAATAAAGATTTAAAAACTGAAAGAGACTCCTATAGAGTTGAAGCTCATATTTTGAAGCAGGAGGTATTGCCTGGTTTGTGTTAATTTCTCAAAATTCAGATTTTGGGATCCAATGGACTAGGACGGAGACCTCTAAAAGAGGGCTCTGGTGTGCTAATTCCATTTCTCAGTGCTAATTCCATTTCTCAGCATAATATAGCTAGTGCTGCAAATTTTAAAAATTCTACAAGCAAGAATCGACAGCTGCTACTGGAATGGCTTCATCCAGCAGAGTGTAGATACGTTGCTGGAGTCCTATTGATGGAAAACAAAAGGACTAAACTTGGAACATCAGGCAAAATAAATAAATAAAAGGCACCGTCTCTTCTGTCCCCTTTAACCTCCTTGACTCCTATTGCTCATGCGTAATATGCAGACAGTGGGTAATGAAGAAATATGGTCTGTACATTACAGTCCTTCAGCATTATAAATAAGAATATGTATGGAGGGTGGGGGTGAAGCTGAGAGTCCACAGTTAAGTAACTCATATACTGTACTTTCATAGTGTTTTCTATCATTTTCCTAAATTCATTTTGATTTCATATTGAACTGTTAGGATAAATCTGTACTTGTATTGGCATTTTTATTTGATAAGCTTTCATTTCTAATGCAGTGTTATTTAAATCATGCAGACATGAAGAGTTCCTATTCCTTTGTTATCAGGAACTGCATTGAACCTGTTCTTTTCATGTTACCATTGAAGTAGGCAAGCATACAGGTTAACACCAATTAGGCTCCTGAGCTGGAAGACCACGCCTTAGCCACACCCCTGCGTGACTTCACGCTCTATCTGATACCTTCACCACACCCCTGTGTGACCTCATCCCCCTACCTGGCCACACCTGGGTGCCCACCGGCAAATCTGGTTAATTAACCACTCCCCTTTGGAAGTGGGTTGAAAGCCTGGGACACGGTGTGTCCACCCTTCTCTTCTTCTCTGGCCTCTTGACAGGAGGGGGCTTGCTGTAGCCCTGCACCTTGGCTTCCTGGCCTAGATGCTCCTCCACATGGCTGGTTCCTTGTGCTCCATATGAACTCAGATTTACCTCTCTCTCTTAATAAAGCTCTCACTCTCCTATGCATCTTTCTCACTAAATAAAGGCTTACAATATACCACGCTGACGTGTTTATCTATGCCGGCGTTTAGAATTCTTCTCTGTGAGTGAGATCCCAGCGGAAAGAACAGGCCATCAAAGAAGAAGGTACCTTTCTCCGAAGGGAGGAGAGAACTTCCAATTTGACTATGGCTTGGTCTAAATATGATTGGAGTTGGTGAACGCAAGAGGCTTCCATAGCCTTGGCAGCTCATGACAAGAGCCTCGGGGGATTACTGACGTCATAAATAAGAGTGTCAATTGTTAAATCAACAACAGGAGTCACTGCGCACTTACTCCCCATGTAGGATCTCTGTCCTTAAATGTGTTATTCTATGTGAGTTAACGACATAACTAGTACTCAAATAGTACTTTATGCTTTGTGTTTCTGTGTGGGTGCAAACTGCTGAAATCTTTACTTAGTATATACTAAATTGATCTTCTTCTGTGTATAAAGATAATTGAAAATGAATGTTGATGTGAATGGGATGGGAGAAGGGGTGGGAGATGGGATGGTTGAGGGTGGGCAAGGGGTTATGGGGGAAAAAAAGCTGCTATAATTAAATACAAATTAAATGTTATGTTAAAAATAATACATATTGACTTCAAAACTTTATTTTTATTTTTTTTTTAATTTTTTTTGACAGGCAGAGTGGACAGTCAGAGAGAGAGAGACAGAGAGAAAGGTCTTCCTTTGCCGTTGGTTCACCCTCCAATAGCCTCTGCGGCCTATCAGAAGGCAGGAGCCAGGTGCCTCTCCTGGTCTCCCATGCAGGTGCAGGGCCCAAGGACTTGGGCCATCCTCCACTGCACTCCCGGGCCATAGCAGAGAGCTGGCCTGGAAGAGGAGCAACCGGGACAGAATTCGGCGCCCACACCAAGACTAGAACCCGGTGTGTCAGAGCTACAGGTGGAGGATTAGCCTATTGAGCTGTGGTGCTGGCCAACTTCAAAATTTTTAAGTGAAAAAAGAAAAAAAATTCTGAAAAATAAAAAGAAAAATTGGGTAAAGAAACATAATTGAAGGGACAGTGTTTTTGCAAAAATATTAAAGTCACTGCCTTCAATGCCAGGTACCTGCTGAAGTCCTGGCTGCATTGCTTCTGATTCAGCTCCTTGTTCAGCTCTGGCTAGTGCAGTCATTTGGGGAGTGAATCAGCAGATGGAAGACCTCCCACCCCCAACTCTGCCTTTCAAATAACTAAAAAATAAATAAATAAATAAATAAATAAATAGGGGCTGGAAACATGGTTCACCAGGTTAATACTCCGCCTGTGGTGGCGGCATCCCATATGGGCACCAGGTTCTAGTCCCAGTTGCTCCTCTTCCAGTCCAGCTCTTGGCTGTGGCCCTGGAGAGCAGTAGAGGATGGCCTGGGTCGCTGGGCCCCTGCAACTACATGGGAAACCAGGAAGAATTACCTGACTGCTGGACTCAGAGCGGCACAGCGCCGGCCATAGAGGCCATTTGAGGGGTGACCAACGAAAGGAAGACCTTTCTCTCTGTCTCTCTCTCACTGTCTAACTCTGCCTGTCAAATAATAAATAAGTAAATAAAACACAACTGACATCGTTGAGGTGGTAATATTTTTATGTTTTTACACTTGATCTTAGCCAAGAATGATAATAAATACATTTTTAAGATGTTCAGTACACAGTTTGAGATATTATCAGAACCTGGGAGTTATGTTTAGGGCATGTTAGCCTTGAGCTGATAATTGAAATCAAGTAGTGGTTTCAGAGAAGAGGTTTCGGAAGTGAAATAAATTAGGAACATAATGATCATTATTTCAATTGTTCATTCTCTAATTCTTTATGAAAAAAATCCTTTTCTCCACTTCCTGTCTCATACATTCCAGGATATGAAATTCTGCTGTACAAAAATGCAGAAATAACTCATTTTGTATTAATCAAAGACATGCATGCACACATATACATATTCACATGCATAGACATACAAAAATACATATGCAAATAGGTCTGTATGAATAAGTGCATATAGTCAATTAAACTTTAATTTCAGAATAATATACATGTAAACAGCACTGCTGAAATTAGTTGACATAATCCTTCGGAAATAAAAACGTTATTTGTTCATAAACTTTCCTTATGGATTATTTTGAATATTTTAAATCCTTATGGACTATTAAAATTTTAATTCCCTGTTTTCATTCAAAATCATATTGAGGATAAAATCATAAGATTTTTAAAGATCTGAAAAATAATGGCATATTGCTAACTATACCTAAAATATCCAACTCACTCTCTACAATTCAGCCTCTTTTTAAAATTGAATTTGAGGGGGCCCCACTGTGGCACAGTAGGTTACTTCATCCTCTGTGGCACTGACATCCCTAAAGGGCTCCGTTTCTAGTCCTGGCTGCTGATCTAGCTCTCTGTTATGGCCTAGGAAAGCGGTTCAAGGTGACCCAAGTGCTTAGGCCCCTGCACCTGCGTGGGAGACCCAGAGGAAGCTCCTGGCTCCTTAGCTTTGGATCAGCCCAGCTATGGCAGTTACAGCCATTTGGTGAGTGAAACAGCATATGGATGACCTTTTTCTCTGTCTCTCTCTCTCAACTGTCTGATACTCTACCTGTCAAATCAATAAAACATTTTTGAAAAAATTGAATGTGAGAAGCTGCCTTTGTGGCATAGTGGGTAAAGCTGCCACCTTTGGAACCGGTCTACAATATAGGCACCCGGTTCTTGTCCCAGTTGCTCCACTTCCAATCCAGCTCCTCAATCAAGGCTTGAGAAAAGCAGTGGAATATGGCCCAAGTGCTTAGGCCCCTGCTATCCACGTGGGAGAACTGGATGAACCTATTAGCTCCTGGCAGTCATGTCCGGTTGGGGAATGAACCAGCAGTTGGAAGATAGCTCTCTCTGTCTCTTCCTCTCTTGGTGTAATTCTGACTTTCAAATAAATAAATATTAAACATTAAATTAAATGTGAAATCAGTAAATAGATAACATACATTTTGTTGATTACAGTGTCGCCTTTCTCTCTTGGGAATAAAATTACACATATTCAAATTTAAAAAATAAATGTTCTAAAAGATTTTTAAACTGAATACACGCTTAACAACTAAGGGGGAAAAGTAACAGATGGAGAATCATACTTTTGCTTCACAGACACCAAGCATTAAATGATCAAACTTGCTACTATTATTAATTTTTTTGAAAAATGTCTTCTTTATGTGTTAAGGAAGACCTTTCTCTCTGTCTCTCTCTCTCTCTCACTGTCTAACTCTGCCTGTCAAAAAATACGAAAACTATTAATAACATTGATAAGTAAAAAGCTGCCAAAAACAGAAGGAAACCTTTAAAAAGTAAGTAATGAAGGCAATCATAATATACCATTGTATTGCATGTTGCTTTTTGAAATGATAAAATCTTTTTAAAACCCTATTTCTGAAACTATTGATGCCATAAAAAAGAAGTCCACAAATAGTCTGTTATTTTCTGATACAATATTATTTATACTAATCATGATTCAAATTTTAATTGCAAGACAAGCTCAGTTGTTTATGATATTTATAATGTTTTACTAGTTTTCAAAAAGATTACTAATAAAAAGAATAAAACCAAGCGACTGGAAGTATTCAACATACCCCTGAAATATAACTACCTCACTGAAAACACTCAATAATTACAAGCCATTTGCTTCCCTGTTGATGATTCTTTACTTCCTGTTTCAAATTAAGAGACAATATCATTAGCCATGTTGCTAACACTGTGTTTAAGGAAGGACCAACCTCCTACTGTCCACAGCTGCTTTTAATTCACAAACAGTTGGAATTATTGAAGCATTACTAGTGTGTCTTTCCTGCTTCTTTTACTATGTCATTTCATGTGGGAAGCCATTATGCAAAGGAATAGCATTTGAATATAAGAATCCCACTTAAAATTGCACAGCAGGGATTCCATCATTTTTCATTTTTGGTCCATTGCATTGTTGAGACACATATGTTGTACTCTTGATATCCATGATCGCCTAGATTAGTCTAAATGTTTACAAACTCTGTGACTTGCCAAACTTAATTTTCCTTGAAGTTAAATCAGAAATAAACATCCAGATATTATTAATGTGGTTTGTTTGCTTTTGAAATCACTTGATTAATTATATCATAAAATACAGAAATAAATTATGTGAAATGGCCAATTTTATTTTGATTCCTGCTAATTAATTCATGGTAAATAATGTAGTGTGGGTACAATCCAGTTCTATGGTAAAAATAACTCTAGGAAACCTATCTTTCTTAAATTGTACTAAAATAATCAAATTACCCCTATACCATTCAATTTTGGTTGGAATTGTGAAGAAAGTTGGGATGAAATAATTTTCAGAAGCATTCATCACGCTGAGATTAGATTTTACTTGAGAATATTTTATAATTTCTAGCATTTCCTGAAAAAAAGATTGAATATTCATTATCCAAATGCTTGGTATCAGAAGTTTTATAGATTTCTGATAATTTTGCAACTTTTAGAATATTTAGGGGCCAGCGCTGTGGCACAGCAGGTAAACACCCTGACCTGAAGTGCCGGCATCCCATATGGGTGCCGGTTCTAGTCCAGGCTGCTCCGCTACCCATCCAGCTCTCTGCTATGGACTGGGAAAGCAGTAGAAGATGGCCCAAGTCCTTGGGCCCCTCCACCTTCGTGGGAGACCCAGAAGAAGCTCCTAGCTCCTGGCTCCAGATCGGCACAGCTCCGGCCGTTGCAGCCAATTGGAAAGTGAAACAGTGGATGGAAGACCTCTCACTCTTTCTGCCTCTCTTATCTCTGTGTAACTCTGACTTTCAAATAAATAAATAAATCTTAAAAGAAATAATATGACGTTATATTGGGGATGGGACCAAAGTCTGAACAATAAATTCAATCTCTTTTCATATATACTTTATACATCAATTGTGAAGGGATTTTTACATGATATTTTAGGAACACGTTGTTTAGATGGTAATCCCATCATGTCAAGTAATTTGTAGAATGTTCTGCTTAAAACATGATTTTGGTTCTCAAAAAATGTCAGATTTGGGAACATTTTGAATTTCATATTTCTGGATTAGATACGCTCAACCCATGTGCTTTTCCTTTATTTTAGTGCATAGAACCAAGATATCCTTACTTTTGTTCTTCTTTGAAGTTTATATGAAGTAAATATTTAATAAATCAGCATGAACTATAACTATAAATGTAACACTTTCCTAATGTAATCTTATATCCCATTATTGATTATTTACATCACCATTTTCATCATTACAGTAATAACAACAGCTTTAAATATTGTCTTGATGCCTGACACAATGTTAATTTCATATCATACTTAGTCCTCACAACAGCTGTCTCAAGTAATATTACCTTCATTCTACTTCTGAGATAACTGAGGTTTACAGAGCAAAGTAATAAGCTACATACAGATGATACAGCTAGCAAGGTCTGGACCACCGTTCAGAGACAGAAAAGCCTTACTAAGAAACCAACTCAACAAAGTATCATAAACAATGAAATCTTGCACTTGCTAAATAACCTGTTGTTAGAATAAGAAAAAAAAAAACTTTTCAAATGTGAATATATTTAGTTTATGAACATAAAAAGAGCAAGAAAGCAAGTGCCTTATATGGTACTCTAAAATCCATGTTATCTTTTCAAAAATATAATGAAATAGCATATAGTATTCCTGAAACAAATTTGGATCATTTGTGTAATAATATGCTTATTGACATCAAAGTTCTTAATGAACGTGTGGTTACATATTATAATTATTCCAGTATTAGTTGTGCTGTACCTAACAGAAAATCACAAACAACATTGGCTTAAGCAAGACAAATTATCTCTCTTCTACAAAGCATCACTAACCTAGATAACTCAGCATTTATGGAATAGTTGTACAGTCAAGATAGACTTAGCTTGCAATTAGCTGTCTTATAGTCCTCACAGTAAGCATCATGCATCACAATGGCTGTTCTCATTCCACCCATCAAATGCATATTCCATCCACTAAGAATGCCATTGGATCAAAGAAGAGCACATAGTCTCTACTTAAGACATTTCTGAGAAATAGTGCATGAAATCTCTGCATAATACTCCCACAGCTTATGCAAATGACAACAAGTAGTCACAGGTGAATTAGGTTGCTCTGTTGTTTATTTTGGGAAGCCATATGATCAGGTAAAAAAGTTGTATTCTATAATTAAATAAAAATGTGACAATGGATATTAAAGTCATCAACTAATAGACTTTTTAGAAAGTAGAAATGTGACTTCAGGTGTTATTTAATATTTTAATATTTTAAATTGCCACAGGTTATCCAATAAAAGGGTGTATAGAAAAGTTAGTACTACTCTTACAAGCAATGTCATAAAGTTTATAATATAAATATTAGGTGTAAGGAATTTATAAATTGTCATGTATGTGTAGATTGAAAGCCTTTATCATATTTTTATTAACTCTCTATGATGTGTCATGAGCATTTGCATTTAATATTAGAATTTCTTTGAATGATATCACTAATGTTGCTACTCCATCTACATCACACTGTGATGTTTTATACAATCTGATATTGCTGACAATATCTTACATACCAAAAATAAAGCTATTTCTATGTGACATGGTTTTATTTTCTATGACCAACTTAAAAATGAAAATTTATGCACTTCACTTAGCATTTAATGAAACAGTCTTCTACTGTGGTAAAAAGCCAAACATTTCATGGCTCTTTTTATGTTGATTTCTTTGTGATCTATAAAGAAAACAGGCATGGCTTTCTTGTAGGAAGATTAAACTAGAGTGGACCCTTGCAATTATCTCACCTCATGGATTGGAGCACATTTTCCCTTGATGGAGTCTTCCATTGGAATGGAAGAGAATCTTTCATTTAAGTCTAAAGTTCTGTTTCAAGATATGATACTCATAGAAGCAAGAATCATATATATATATATGTGTATATATATGTATATATATGTGTATATATATGTATATATATGTGTATATATTTATATACATACACACACATACACACACATCACACACATATATATATTACATATATATATACACATATATATATACATATATATATACACATATATATACATATATATATACACATATATATATATACATATATATACACACATATATATATGATTCTTGCTTCTATGAGTATCATAGTATGTATATATGTATATATATGTATATATATACATATGTATATATGTATATATATGTGTATATACATATATATATATATATATATACACACATACACACACACATATATATATATGTATATATATATAGTGGAGATAAATGCAGAAGACTGAAAACAATTGAAAGAAGTATGGACAGAAGGAAAGAATTGTTGAGGAGTTTAGATAGGCCAGGAAGAGAGAAGTTTTGACAAGTAGTTGGCTTTTTACCTAGAAACCTTTTATTTAAGGTGTACAAACTTCATGTATTTCATATATACAAAATAAGGAACACAGTGATTCTTCTTACCCTACCCTCTCTCCCACTCGCATTCCCACCTTTCTTCCTCTTCTGTCTGCTATTCCCATTCTTACTTTTTACAAAGATCTATTTTCAGATAAATTTATACTCATAAGATTAACCCTACACTAAGTAAAGAGCTCAACAAGTAATATGGACAAAACAAACAAACAAAAAAAAAAACAAAAAAAAAACTTCTCCTCAACAATTGAGACATGAGACAAGAGCTGTTCAAAATCATTGCATCTCAGAGTGTCAGCTTCACTTCCACAAAGGGCAGATCCCCTTCTTCAGCTGGATGGCTGCAATCTGGTGGTATCTGCTTTACACAGCCAACAATAGGCTCTAAAGTACAGTTACAAACTTTCCTCCTTAGACACTGAACTAAATGCTTGAAATTTACCCGAACTTTCACTAGGAATTCAAATATTTTCACAATAGTGCTGTTGGTTTGGTCTGTCAGACCAGCAAGGCACATAAACTGTCATAAATGCTATACTAATGTGGACTGTAGACGGGGCAAAAGATATCATGTTCTTCTTCTCCAGGAGTCATGGGAAGAAAGCTATGACCAACTCTATCAGTGACAAGAGACAGACTCGCTCAATAAAATCAAAGTTCAGTAAGGCTCAAGCAAAATGTTAGAGAAAAATCGCTCCACTAAAACAAGCTATAGACAAAAATTCTAAGTCATCTTTGCCTGATAATAATGACTGGTTTGCCAAAGACCAGACAATCTAGGATGTCATAGTTTGCACGTGGGCATTTTTTCCAGTATAATTATTAGTGATCTTGAGAAGATCCTACCTGTTTGTTGGTGCAGAATAAATGCTCTAGCTACCCTAAAGCTTATTCAGCAATGACTCCTTCCCAAGAATTTACAAGCAATCTCTTAACAGGCATTTTCAATGAGGCTTTTCATGTTATAGTTCTGTTAAAAGTAGTGAACTTATATTTTACAGGTTGTATCTTGAAGACACATGCTTTGAGATGATATGTTGAAATGATTATTACTTCTTTTTTTTTTTTATAACGCTTTTATTTAAAGAATATAAATTTCCAAAATACAGCTTATGGATTACAATGGCTTCCCCCCCCAGGGTTGCGGGTGGGAGGGAAATGATTATTACTTCTTACTAATACCCTAGAGATGATTTAAGGGCTCCAGAAAGTCAGAATTTCTATCTTAAACTTCAAAAATGTACTTGGATATGTAGGGGCTGGGGGTTGTAGTAGTAAACACAGGTGACAGAATTAAACTGTGACTAAAGATGGTGCTTTATTTTCCATTAAATGTATTGTCAGAATCACACCCCATTATGTATTTCAAAATGATTTCATTTTCCTATGCCAATTATGGGCCAAAAGAATTTAAAATGTTAAAAAACAGTAGATCTCATTGTAGAATAGTGGTTAATGGTGAAGGCTGGGAAGGGGAAGTAGAAGGGGTTATCGACATAGGTTAGATAACAGCTTCCAAAACACAGCATAATGGGGTAACTGTAATTCACAATCATATATGTTTTATGAAGAATGAGAAGAGAGAATCATGAAATTTCTTCACAAATAGAGAATATGAGAATGTGGATTACACATATTTGATCAGTAGTCATTTATGTACATGTGTTGAGATATAATTCTGTAACTCATAACTATATAATATATATATTATTATTGCATATCCATCATTTTTTAAATCCAAACATTGGAGTCTCTTCCAACTCTCAGCTTCAACCCCTTTAAGAAAAGTGTTGAAACTTCATACAAAAACATATTTGAGCTATTAGTACACAAATTTCCTAATCTTCAGTCCCCAAAAACTTAGTTGTTTAGCTTTTAGACTACTTAATCCTTAGCAGAAACTCTTTCCTTTGTTCTCTATGGGAAAAGATTTTGCATTTCCTCTTATCTCTTTTATGATTTGTAGCTTTTCCTAGTGTATTTAGCAAATTGTAGTCTTCTGTACTTTAAGTATTGTCTTAAATTCAGCATTTTCTTCTTAGATGTCTTATCATATTTACTATTTTGAATTTCTTATCACTAGCTCCAGCTTTATTTCTGAGATTCAGAACACTTAAAATACCACTGACAGGTCTTGTGGATGCTTAAAACTTTAAAGCAGCACTGTCCAGCAGAACTTACTGTGGAGATGCAAATGTTATGTATTTTGTTGTGCATCCCAGTGCTACTAGCAGCATGTGAATATTCAACATGGAAATGTTGCTATTAAGACTTGGAAATTGCATTTTAATTTAATTTAATTTTAATTTTTACAGCCACATATAGCTAATACCAAATATAAAGCTGTAAAGCAATTTTCATAATCCTCTGCTTCTTTCTCTTGGATAAATATTGTCATTAATGCCACACATGTGAAATATAGGGATTAAAATGGAAACAATCCTACATTAATTAATACATGTATTAATAAACTCTGCCCCTTGTTATTCTATTCTACTTTCCCCTTGGTCTTTATATTCATAATATATTCATGTCTCTTGTATTTATGATCTCCTACTCCTTTTGTTCAGTTTACCATCTATTTGACTCTCATATGCTTTTACTCTGTCTGCTAATTTGAGTTTCCCACATCATGGCCACACATCTTTGGTGGATTAGGACTAGAACTAGATTAGGACTAGAGTTATTGCCTATCAACAAGGGCTTCCTCCCAACAAACAATTGATCTTCGTACCTTCTAACAGGAGTGTTGAATTCCTTGACTATCAAAACTAAAATTGATCTACTCGCAGAAGCTATCACACTCTCATTTACTTATTTTCTTTATGATTACCTGACATTTCTATATTTATCTATTGCCTAGCATAACAGTAATCAATAAAAAACAAATAATTTCAGCAAAATAATTATCTCATTTACATGCATTTCATAGAGCATGGTCATCTTTTCTTACTCCTTTTTCTTAAAAAAATTTGTTTATTTGAAAGTCAGAGTTACACAGAGAGAGAAGGAGAGGCAGAGAAAGAGAGGGAGAGAGAGAGAGAGGTCTTCCCTCCGCTGGTTCACTCCCCAATTGGCTGCACTGGCCAGAGCTGCACTGATCTGAAGCCAGGAGCCAGGACCTTCTTCTGGGTCTCCCACATGGGTACAGGGGCCCAAGCACTTGGGCCACCCTCCACTGCTTTCTCAGGCCATAGCAGAGAGCTGGATTGGAAGTGGAGCAGCCAGGACTCCAATTGGTACTGGTATCGGATTCCAGCACTGCAGATGGTGGCCTTAGACATTAAGCCACAGCGTTGGCCCCTCTTACTCAGTTTTATATGTTGAAATCAAGAATGATGTGATGACCACAGTAAAAATATAATAAGTAATTATTGAGTCAAGAAAGAAAGAAATGAATGTTAAGAGATTGTTTATACCATTCTTGTCTTATGTTTCAATCTGAAAAATTCACTTTTGATTTTATTCTTGAACTGTGTACATTCCCCTCTTCTTCTATCTCTGGTAGATTTGAAAGGTCTCCAACTGGCCCGCGCCGTGGCTCAACAGGCTAATCCTCCGCCTTGCAGCGCTGGCACACCGGGTTCTAGTCCCGGTCGGGGCGCCGGATTCTGTCCCGGTTGCCCCCCTTCCAGGCCAGCCCTCTGCTGTGGCCCAGGAGTGCAGTGGAGGATGGCCCAAGTGCTTGGGCCCTGCACCCCATGGGAGACCAGGAAAAAGCACCTAGCACCTGGCTCCTGCCATCACCATCGTATGAGCGCGGTGCGCCGGCTGCAGCACGCCGGCCACGGCGGCCATTGGAGGGTGAACCAACAGCAAAAGGAAGACCTTTCTCTCTGTCTCTCTCTCTCACTGTCCACTCTGCCTGTCAAAAAAAAAAAAAAAAAAAAGGAAAAAGGTCTCCAACTGTCTCACTGCATTCAGTTAATAAGGGTTCAGGTCTATTTTGGACTTGATTTTGGACACCTTTGTATCTTGAAAAAGTAGAACTAATATTCTGTGAAATTAACTGCAATACATAAATGAAACTCATGTTCTAACACAGGCCTTTTTAAAAAACTATATGTATATATATTTTCATGATAATAGCATTCATGATATTCCTATTCTTTAGCTTTGACCATGCACCAAGATTTTTACTCCATCTTCTCTCTATTCGATGACTTTGAAATTCAGAATTGGATAATCTATCCAGGAGTAATTTGTCAAAAGTTACATAGCATATTAAGTGGAAGACTCATTCTCGAAGTAAGAGTTTTTGGCCAACAATTCTGAAACAACATCTAAGTCTTAAAATAACTTATTGTATCTCATATTTGTGGAATTTCTAAAAGTAGAGTTTATTATAGAGAGATGCTTGGTAATTATAGACCATGTGATGATGATGAGTTCCAGAGTGGAGACAACATTAGTGTTCAGGGCCCTGTCATCTCCCATGGCTTGAAGAAAGAACCCATCACCAGCTCCTGACCTGATGATCTCTATTCTTAAAGGCATAATTAGTATTCAGTTTGGGCTGGGTTCAGTCACTGCCAGTGACTGACTTGCGTCCTCCTGTTCCAATTCTGATCCAGGTAATGCAATTGGGAAAGCAGCAAATGATGGCCCAAGTGCTTGGGCCCTGCCACTCATATGGGAGATTCTGATAAGAATTCTAGGCTCCTGGCTTCAGGGTGGCCCAGCCCCAGCCATTATAGCCATCTGATGAGTGGAACAGCAAATGGAAGATGTCTCTCTCTCTCTCTCTCTTTCTCTCTCTATCTGTTTCTCCCCCTCCCTTCCTTCCTTTCTTCCTTCTCGCTGTAATTCTTCATTAAAAAAAAAGTAACTCTAAAAACAAATTGGAACATTAACCTAAAAATATGTCAAGGTATGTGATACAAAATATTGAAAATCCTATTTTACTTTCTGATATTTTAAAATTAATTTCCATAAACAAGACTATAGGACTAGCTTGTTATAATTTGCAATGCATTTAAATTAATCTATATCACAATTTGTTTCAATTTTCCTAGGAATCTCAGGAAAAAAGACATGCAGTGAATAAGAAGTAATCTATTTGAAAAAAAATTCTAAGGAAGTTGTAAAATGTTTATGTGTGTGCATGCACGTGTGCATTTGTAAGTGTGTGGGTGTGTTTGCTAGAGTACATTTTATGAGGGCATTTACAGATATAATCATGAACAAATGTAAGTTTTTTTTTATAGCCAAGGCAAATGAAGCATGTCTTCAATTAGAAACATCTGAAAATACACTGTGATAACCTACTGAGAATGGAATTGCTTTTCTTCACAGCATCACACCCACCTCTCCTTAGAAGCCCACAGCATTGAGTATAAGTGTTGTGAGTGCAATATGTTCTTCTCGAATCATTTTAGTTCATTAAACGCATTTTGTACTTCAAATACCATTCCAAGATTATACAATTCATATGAAAACGTGCATATGGCTTTTAGAGTTCAATATGTGGAATAAGTGAACCTCAGAAGTCTGAAAACTGATGTGCTATGTGAATCGACATAGGAAACTTCAGAGTATGAAGGTTTTCTGAAAAACCTGAAACATAGGCATCTCCAATTCCATAATTTGTGGTTATTTTGTTTTCAGCCCTAACATCTAGTTTTGTACATCCTTATCAAAAATTCAGAAAGAACCGTTCTCTACCTAAGCTTAAAAGCAAAATAAACATATGCTCAGGAAAGAATGAGACAAGATCTTGCCTTCATTGTAGGAATTGCTAGGTAAAAAAATCCATTTCCTACCCTTACAGTTAAAATTGCTAAGTTTGGTGCTAAGATAGTGTTTTTCAAGAAATCCAAAATCTACTTTTTCATCAATTGTACATATACATATATATATATACATATAAATATATAAATTGATTTTACCCCCAAAAAAGACATATAAATGGACAAAAAGCATATTAAAAAGCTCAATATCTCTAATCATCAGGGAAATTTGAATTAAAACCACAGAGATATCACCTATCTCATGTTAGAATATTATCAAGGAGACAAAAAAATTACAAATACCAATACGAATGTTAAAAAAATGAAAACTCTTTCATTGTGATGTAAATTCTACGGCACACTGGGATAGACAGGAACACCAAAGCTCCAAGCATGAGAGATGACAAAGATTTGATCATCACATATGAATTATATATATTAAATTATTACCTTGTACTCCATAAATAAGGACAACTCATGTTTTTTTAATGGAAGAGTATGGTTGGGCATTGCAGTACTCAAGATAAACTGAATTTGGAACACCCACACCTCCTATGCTGGACTGCTGCTTAGAGTTCTGCCTGTGCATCCTGGGAGGGAATTAATGAGAGTTCAAGATCTTGGGCCCTGCTCACCCATGTGGGGGATCCAAATGTAATTTCAAGCTCCTGATTTTAGCCTGGTCCAATCCTGGCTGTTGCACATGCTTAGGGAGTGAAACAGAAGACAGAAACAGGTAAAAGAGGATACAAGATCTCTCTAACTCAATCATTCTCATTCTCTTTCTCTTTCTCTCTTTCTCCCACTGCCTTTAAAGCAAATGAATATCAATAAGTATACATTTAAAAAATTAAAGAATTGGTTCTAGTGCTGTGACATAGGAGGTTAAGCCTCCACCTGCAGTGTCAATTTGAGTTGTGGCAGATCCACTTCTTATCCAACTCCCTGCTAATGCATCTGGGAAAGCAGTGGAAGATGGCCTGAGTACTCAGGTAGCAACACTGACGTGGGAGACCTGGAAGAAGCTTCTGGCTCCTGACTTTGGTGGCCTATCCCAGCTCTAGCCATTGCAGCCATAGGGGAGTGAACCAACAGATTGACTCTCTTTGTCTCTCTCTCTCTTTCTGTAACTCCAAATAAATAAATAATTTTTATAAAAGAAACAAAAATAAAATAATTTATTTTGCATATTGATTTTGTATCTTACAATCCTGCTGTGTTTACTTGATTCTATTTCTATTGTCAAAGGGGCTTACATTGATCTCTTCCATTTTATCTCTCCCTTTGTTACAAAATGAATAAATTTTATATTAAAATATAAAAGTTTTATATATTAAAAACCTTTAACATTTTGCTACTACTACTATGTAATATAGTGAGTTATCTTTTTAATGTGATTAAAAGGGAGATGAAAATGCAATTGACTTTTTTTTTTATTTAGTAAATATAAATTTCCAAAGTACAGTTTATGGATTACAATGGCTCCACCCCATAATTTCCCTCCCACTCGCACCCCTCCCATCTCCCGCTCCCTCTCCCATTCCATTCACATCAAGACTCATTTTCAATTCTCTTTATATACAGAAGATCAATTTAGTATATACTAAGTAAAGATTTAATCAGTTTGAACCCACACAGAAACCCAAAGTGTAAAATAATGTTTCAGTACTAGTTATAGCATTATTTCACATTGAACAACACATTAAGGACAGGTCCCACATGAGAAGTAAGTACACAGCGACTCCTTTTGTTGACTTAACAATTCGACACTCTTGTTTATGGCATCAATAATCTCCCTAGGCTCTAGTCATGAGTTGCCAAGGCTATGGAAGACTTTTGAGTTTGCCGACTTCGATCTTATTTAGACAAGGTCATAGTCAAAGTGGAAATTCTTTCCTCCCTTCAGAGAAAGGTACCTTCTTCTTTGATAGCCCCCATCTCAAGCCTCTAAGGCTCCATCAAAACCAGACAGTCCACTTAATACGGTCATAGTATAACAAGAAAAAACACCACAGCGAGAGAAGAAGAATCCAAAGAATATCTCCACAATGCCAAGCAACAAATGCAAAAACCAAGGAAACAAGAACAAGGAAGACATTATGACACCCCCAAATGGACAAGACACACCAAGCCAAGATTATGAAGATGATGAGATGAAAGAAATGCAAGATACCGATTTCAAAAAAAATTATGATGAGAACAATTAGAAGTTTTCATAAACAAATGCTTGAGCTATGGAAATCCTTACTGGACAGGATAGAAAATCTCCTTCGAGAAAATGAAATCAAAATGATACGAAGAAACTAGTAGAACAGGAAAGTGTGACAGTGAAGAGAATTCAAAATTAAATGAAGAACTCAATAGATCAAATGACAAACACATTAGAGAGCCTTAAAAACAGAGTCAGTGAAATGGAAGAGAGAATATCGGACTTAGAACACAGAGCACAGGAAAATATACAGTCAAAACAAAGAAAAGAAGAGGAAACTAGAAATATAAAAAATATCATTGGGAATCTACAGGATACTATTAAAAAACCCAGCATTTGGCTTCTAGGAGTTCGTGAAGGCATGGAGACAGAGAAAGGATTAGAAGGCATTTTTAGTAAGATACTAGCAGAGGACTTCCCAGGTTTGGAGAAGGACAGAGACATCCTAGTACAGGAAGCTCACAGAACCCCTAGTAAACATGACCAAAAGAGATCCTCACCATGACATGTTGTAATCAAACTCACCACAGTGAAACATAAAGAAAAGATTCTAAAATGTGCAAGAGAGAAATGTCAGATTACTCTCAGAGGATCTCCAATTAGACTCACAGCAGACTTCTCATCAGAAACCCTACAAGCTAGAAGGGAATAGCGAGACATAGCCCAGGTACTAAGAGAGAAAAACTGCCAGCCCAGAATATTATATCCTGCAAAGCTCTCATTTGTGAATGAAGGTGAAATAAAGACCTTTCATAGCAAACAGAAATTGAAAGAATTTGTTGCCACTCATCCAGCCCTGCAAAAGATACTTAAAGATGTGTTACACACAGAAACACAGAAACAGGGTTCATCAATATGAAAGAAGGTAAAGGAAGGAAATCTCACAGCAAAAGATCACAGGAAGTTCAAAGCATATATTAGAAAATATCTTTGGCAAATGGCAGGGCAAAGTTACTACTTATCAATAGTCACATTGAATGTTAATGGCCTGAATTGTCCAGTTAAAAGACAAAGATTGGCTGATTAGGTTAAGGTACAAAACCCATCTATTTGCTGCTTACAAGAAACACATCTTTCCAACAAAGATGAATATAGACTGGAATTGATTTTTTTATTTTTCTTTTTTTCCAGAAGAAATATTTTATTTAAGGAATACAAACTTCATGCATTTCATAAGTAATACTTTAAGAATATAGTGATTCTTAACATTATATTTACCTTTAATCAGTTTCCATCATGTTATTTCTTTATGTAGAGCTGTGTCATTTATCTAGCATCATATTCCTTCCTCTTGAAGACCTGTATTTCCAGTTTCATAGGACCTTACTATAAATGGGTAAATATACATTTTTGTTTTTGTTTTTGATATTTATCCTGCTTTCTATTTTCTGAATTTCTTATCTGGAATGATATTTCATTAATTTGGGAAAAGATAGGCATTTTTTTCTTCCAAGGTATCTCCACCCTATTGTGTCCCTCTTTTAGCTTCCCAAATTACTGAAATTTGGACCCTTTCATAGTCACTTTCAGTGTTGGATGCTCCATTTTGATGGTTATATCTTCTTTTTCCCCTATATCATTTCCATTGTGTCTCAATCGTAAACAACCATTCTCTTCCTGGGTTTTCTAAGTGAGTACTTCACTGTGCTCATCTAGAGATCCATGCCCAGATAGATAGATTGCCTCTTGTCTTTGAAATGGAATATTTTTCCTGTCCTTCCCCACAAGAGTACCTTGATTTGTTTGTCCTCCTCCAAATGTCTTAGGGTTTTTATTCCTTATGAGACCTATGAGAAAGGCTCTAAGCAGGATTCCTTCCTTTTGTCCAGTGGCTACTGTCCTTTCCTCCCAGCCTTGGGCAACTTGAGTTGTTACTTGGAGACCTCATATTACCCAGAATCTATAAATGAGCATGCTTGTGTCTGTGCAGAAGGGCCTATGAGTGGCTGCTCATATTCTTTGTGTCTGTCACTGCCAGTGACTCAGTATTCCTGAGTAGATACGACCTTCAACAATGTATTATTTCAAATAGAATTGTTTCAGCCAACCTCCAATGGTATCTGCTTCAAATAATCAATTGCTTATTTATCTTTCCTTTGAGACCACTATCTTTTTTTAAATTTTGTGTTAATGTGTCACTTTGTAGCCTCAGCTTCCTTATAGATTTAATAAAATTTGTGACTTTTCTGATGGATTGGGAAATATGTTTTGCTGCTGTTCTTGTTGAAAGGGAAACAGTGAGATTCATTTGTTCTTTCTGAATAATACACAAAAGCCAACAGAGCTACATATTAAGGTCTTCTACTTAATAAGGAGAAATGGTATGATTGGTAATTTTATGTGTAAATTTGATTGAGACTGGGGTGGCTGTTTTGTTGCCATGGATTAAGTCACTGACTGGAATGCTAACATCCAATATCAGAGTGCTGGTTCCAATCCTCACTACTGTATTTTCAATTCAGCTTCCTTTGAGGCAGATGTATCTGAAATACTTGGATCCCTGCCACTCATATGGGGATGTGGGCTCTAGGCTTCATTCTGGAACAACATTGGCTGTTACAGACATTTGCAGAGTGAAGCTGTGAATGGAAGATCTTACTCTCTTCTCTCTCTCTCTCTCTCTCTCTCTCTCTCTCTGTTTCTGTCTCTCTCTTTCTCTCCACCTTTCCTGTGCATTTCAAATGCAAATAAATAAATAAATGAATGAGTGAGGTAAGAGATGCCAACATAGCTGGCAAGACATTGTTTCTGGCTGTATCCAGGAGAGTGTTTCCTGTAGACATTAGCATTTGAATTATTAAACTAAGTACAAATCATCCTCTCCAATATGAGTGAGTATCCCGTAGTCTGCTGGGACCCTGGATAAAAGAAATTGGCAGAGGACCCATCAATTTACTCTTTCTTCCCAAGCTGGGACTTGAGCCCTCCCTTTCTCTTAGACATGAGCTCCTGATTCTCAGACCTTTCGATTCTGACATTTACATCAGGATCCTACCTTCAAAGTTCTCGATCCTTGCCTTCCACCCCTGGAATGAATGATATCATGTGTTTCCCTGGATCTAAGGTCTTAAGGCTCTGGCTGACTTACACCACCACTTTCCTGGTTATGCAGCAGATGGAAGGTATCTAGAATCCCATGATTCAATTCTCATGTTAACATTCCTCATCTATATGTCTATATCATATTGGTTTTGTATCTGGAGAACTTGGACTAATTTAGCAGCATTTTATAAATAAAATTTTGACATAGGCTTGGATTTTTAAAATTTTTCATTTTTACATCCAAATATCTATTTTATTTTTTTGTTTCATAATGACTATTTGATTTACTTTAAATTTTAGAATAAAGTAATCATTTTATTCAAAGGCCCTTTTGCACACAAATTTCAACTGAATAAGTTTTAATGCATAGTTGTCATTATAAGACATTTTATCTCCTTGTTAGGGATCCATATTTGGTTGGCCAACACACTCCACATTTTATATACTTCAGAATTAATTCCGACAATATATTTTGTCTTCATTTTTATTGTTGATCATTGTTTCATTTTAATTAAAATATACAAGAAATTTGCAAATATAAGCAGGTAATTGGTACCATGAAAAATTCATATTTTAAGCAAAATCTATTTTACAATAATGTGATCATTTCTCAACTCGCTGTTAGCAAAATATTTTGTAGCATGACAAAACAAAGAAGAAAGAGCTGAGGTTGTTTATTGTTATGCTGTATTTTTCCTATTTTTTTGGCTTAACAGTTGAAGCTTTTTGTTTCTGCATGTTAGTAGATCAGGGCAGCCAATCTTCAGAGACCTGTTTGGGATGTACAGGAATTAACAAGGAGTCGCAAGGAATTCATTGAGTGAAACACTGTGTGTGTGTGTGTGTGTGTGTGTCTGAGGTGGGAAAACTGAGTTTTGTTTCTTCACAATAAACAGAAATTGTCTGCTGGGCAGTGATAATAAAAGTGTAAAAGTGATGATGGGTAACATAAATATTCAATCAAAACCTAGGTAGTGTGGAGAGGTTTATGAACTACACATGGTATTACAGTTTATTTTTCAAATATTTTTATATTATATATAAAGGCTAGGATAAGCATGCATCCATTAGAACATGTTTGATAATGTGGATGGAATGAGAAAGAGAAAGACGAAATCAACTACCAGGCAGATTGTTTAAGTGGTTTGTTTTCCACAGTGTCCCGAAAAGTAGATGAGGTGTCTGGCATCTAGTCTTTTAAATCTCCTTTTCTCCAAAACATATCTGAACATCCAAATGTGGAAGAGAGGAAATTGGGCACCTCAAAATGACTCTTTTAAGAGCTTTTCTCTTGCTCTCAAAGAGATTTGTTTGTTTCTAAGAGATTTATTTTGTTATTATCACACCCGAAATGTACTAGGAAGAAAGAAAAAGACTTTTGTTAGCTCAGAACAATAGTAAATCAGCCTTCCAAAGTGCATGTCTGTCTTAAAGATTTATTTTGTTTTGTTATAATTGAGATGAGTCAAGGAGACAATAGTATGGAAGCACTTTTGATTCTGCATCAGGACAAAGGTTAGTAACTTAAAACTTCAGTGTCCTTGGAGTAAAAACATTTTCTAAATATCTATTGATGGGAAACGCTGCTACAGTGAGGATTACAGCACATTTGTAAGAGTCTGCTATCCAAAACGTTAGAGGAAACAGATTTTTAAGAAATGAGTTTTGTACTCTATTTTGTTTGTTACAGTGGACAGGGTATGCATAGAGTAGAAATTGCTGTTTTACTTAGATAATCTGCCTAATGCATTTTGAGACACTCAATTTTTGAAGCAGAATGACTATCAATTTTATTCTGCATTAGATGTAGTTTTGTCAGGCACTCAGCCACCACACCTAGTTACAAAGTATCTGACTTTTAGGTTAACTTGCCTTTTGTCATTTCACATTTTTATATGAAGAATTGTTATTCTAGATAGTCAGACTTCTCCCAACCCAAGACTTATGATCTTGTTATGCTTGAGAATTATTTACATCTGTTAGTCCTAGATTTTTTAATGTGTATGTTAATGACTATATAACAGGTGTAGATTCAGTATGAAGTGTATATAAGAGCTACAGCATGATGTTTATTCTGTTAACAGCAGGTATGATATTCTTACTATCAAGAATGCACAGTTATCACTTATATGTTGAGAATGAGATATTTATGATAGAAATGAGATAATGAAAACTCAAGAGATGCTAACAAGGTTAAAAACTGGAGAAAGCTAAGTTGGAGGATCAGAGAACAAGCACTTACTTTCTGCCAGCATCCATGGTAAACATGGACAACTCACCATATTCAGAAAAATCAAGAAACCAATCTAACAGGGAAGTGAACTATCACACGGAAGCTCCTGGAAGGACCATTGAAAAATGCTTGTTTCCTCTGCATAATTGTTCCTCAGCAGTGCTTGGCTGTGATGTGGGGACTGTTGTTGTTAGGAGGGCCAGTAAGTGGAGACATGTTGGATATTGAGCAGAGAAGAGAAAAGGTGAGACCCACTTCAGTTCATCACAGAATCTGACCTTGGTAACCTATTAAAAATAATGGGTTTTGACGTACTGGGCCCAAGCTCTCGCTAGGCTTGTTGGGTCTGTGCGATTGGCCGGGGCCCGTGTGAGCCTGCAAGCGAAGTGCGGCGGCCGCGGAGGGCGACGGACCGGGCGGTGACCGCAGCCTCCCCTACGAGCCTTCCCTCGCCCCGGCCGGGTCAGCGCAGACCCACGGAGAGGCGGCGGCGGCGGCCTCGGCAAGCTGTTTTTTCTCTAGACTTGTATATATAGAACATCCTGGAATCCACCATGAATGGACAGTTGGACCTAAGTGGAAAGCTAATCATCAAAGCTCAACTTGGGGAGGATATTCGACGAATTCCCATTCATAATGAAGATATTACTTATGATGAATTAGTGCTGGTGATGCAGCGAGTTTTCCGAGGAAAACTTCTGAGTAATGATGAAGTTACAATAAAGTATAAAGATGAAGATGGAGATCTTATAACAATTTTTGATAGTTCTGACCTTTCCTTTGCAATTCAGTGTAGTAGGATACTGAAACTGACATTGTTTGTTAATGGTCAACCCAGACCCCTTGAATCAAGTCAGGTGAAATACCTCCGTCGAGAACTGATAGAGCTTCGAAATAAAGTGAATCGCTTATTGGATAGCTTGGTGCCACCTGGAGAGCCAGGACCTTCCACCAGTATTCCTGAAAATGATACTGTGGATGGTAGGGAAGAAAAACCTACTGCTTCTGATTCTTCTGGAAAACAGTCTACTCAGGTTATGGCAGCAAGCATGTCAGCTTTTGACCCTTTGAAAAACCAAGATGAAATCAATAAAAATGTTATGTCAGCATTTGGCTTAACAGATGATCAGGTTTCAGGGCCACCAAGTGCTCCTGCAGAAGATCGGTCAGGCACTCCTGACAGCATTGCTTCCTCGTCCTCAGCAGCTCACCCACCAGGAGTTCAGCAGCAGCAGCCACCGTACACAGGAGCTCAGACACAAGCAGGCCAGCTGTACCAACAGTACCAGCAACAGGCTGGTTATGATGCGCAGCAGTCGCAGGCGCCACCTCAGCCTCCTCAGCAGTACAGTGTGCAGTATTCAGCCAGTTATAGTCAGCAGACTGGACCCCAGCAACCTCAGCAGTTCCAGGGATATGGCCAGCAACCAACTTCCCAGGCGCCAGCTCCTGCCTTTTCTGGTCAGCCTCAACAACTGCCTGCTCAACCGCCACAGCAGTACCAGGCGAGCAATTACCCTCCACAAACTTACACTACCCAAACGTCTCAGCCTGCCAGTTACACTGCGGCTCCTGCCTGTCAGCCTGGAATGGCTCCCAGCCAGCCTGGGGCCTACCAACCAAGACCAGGTTTTACTTCACCCCCTGGAGGTACCGTTGCCCCTCCTACAAGTGGGCCCAACCATTATGTACGTTCTAGTCCTCCCTTTGGTCAGAGCTATGTCCAACCTGGACCTGGTTATCGATAAGGAGGCTCAGCTACACTGATGAATGTAGCTGATTGCTATCCCAAAAGACTCCAATACTATTTTATTTTAATTTGTATTGAAGTTCAGAAATTTAAAAAAGCAGAGCATTTTTTATAATTGTCGCTGTTAATTGAAGTATAAATTGCTGGAATATAAAACAAGACCAAAATGAAAGTTTTTTCCTTCCCTGCTTAAAAAATGTAGCAGCTTCCTAGTTATTTTGGAACACTATTCTTACATGTGTGTAAAGTGATTGACCTTCTAGCTTCTCTTGTCCAGAGGATATTAAAATGCTGGGTTGAGATGTAGCCATCTTACTTGGCTTTTTACTAATAACTTGATGTACTTAAAGGTAGAGCCCTTTGAAAAGACAATTAGATATTATGTATAAATGTAACATTGATAGGTTAATAAAGATGATTGAATCCAAAAAAAATAAAAAAAAAATAATAAAAATAATGGGTTTTGCTGCTCTTAAGAGAGGGTTGTGCCATAGCAGAGCGCTGGATTGGAAGAGGAGCAGCTGGGACCCAAACAGATGTCCATTTTGGACACCAGCACCACCGGCAGTGGCTTTACCCATTCTGCCACAGCGCCAGCCCCTGCTATTACTTCTTCAGCCTGATTATTCAGGGGTGATTAAGATTCCAGGGGTGCCTGTTATCAAATGCCACTTCTGCTTTCAGTCCAACTTCCTTCTAATGCACCTGGAAGGCAACACTTGATGGTTCAAATGCTTAGGGTCCCGCCACCCACTTGGAAGTCGTAACTGTTGTTCATGGCCCCTGGCTTGAATCCAGGCCAGTCCCAGCTCTTGCAGTCATTTGAGGAGTGAACCAGAGAAGGGAAGCTATCTGTGTCTGTGTGTGTGTGTGTGTGTGTGTGTGTGTGTCTATTTGTGTTTTTCCAATAAATGAATAAAACAAGTTTTTAAAAAATGATGATGCTTAACATAGAGATGATTTTATACCTGTGCTTATATTCCTCATAGTCCCAAATTCAGTCTTTTTCCATTTTAAAACCAAGGAAATAAAGTCTTTAGAGATAAAGAGTTTAGTAACATGTGAGAATTAAAGTCTTTAGGCTCTATGGGCCTATTGATTTAAGTTTTCTTTTCCTGTCCTTAAAAAACACAAACATGGCCTGATCAAAGATTATTTGCTAATCTTATTTGAAAAGTATATGTCAAGAGTAGAGCTAAAACTCAAAATATCAAGGATTGATCACCCTTTGCATCATTTTATCCTGCTTCATGTATTTGCAATCATCGGATGAGCGCGGTGCGCCGGCCGCAGCGTGCTGTCCGCGGCAGCCATTGGAGGGTGAACCAATGGCAAAGGAAGACTTTTATCTCTGTCTCTCTATCTCACTGTCCACTCTGCCTGTCAGAAATAAAAAAATTTAAAAAAATTTAAAAATGAGTGAAAAAAGAAAAATGAGTATTAAAATTCTCAATGCATTTTCTAAACCTCACAAGTTTTGGTACTCTCCTAAATTTACAACCTGCTTCCAGAGTCTTCTTGCAAAATGTATATAGGTTTGTATATATGATGTACTAATCTATCATTCTATGATCTTTTGTGTATCAGGTACATATGAGAGAAATTATTTGGAAAAGTGAAAATATAAATAATTTATGTACATATATGAAAGTCTGAAAAATCTTGAGAAGATTTTCATAATGTAAAACTTCGATGAACTTTTTGGAGACCCATGCATCTACTTCTCATATATATATGTCTATATAATGAAAATTATACTGAAAATAAATTGTATGTCGTGGAATTATTTACTTGAAATAAATCTGTATTTTTTTTAAATTTGAAACTTTGACATCATCTGATAAAAGTTTTAATTTTTCCTTGATAGACTTACTAATGTCATAATAGCTTTGGTATGTTTTGCAGCAATTTTTGGTCCTGATATCCATCCTCTAGAAATAACTCATTCAACATTCAATAAATATTCAAATGTCTATCTTATGCTAGTGAAAGGCATATAAAATGCTGACCAAGAAGAGATATGCCTGCTGCCCTAGTGGAGTTTATAATCATAGGAATGACAAACATCAAATAATAAAATATTCTAGAATAATTATGGCTTATTGTACATAAGGAAATTGAAAAGTCCCATTAGAAGCTAAGAAATAATCATTATCAGTTTATCAAAGAATAGTAGGTTTTGTTTTGCTTTGTTATATGAATTTAAGGAAACTTTGAAAAATATTTATTTATTTATCATTTGAAATGGGGAGACGCAGATATTTTTCATCCACTGGTTTTATCTCCAAATGTCCACAGCTGCCAGGGCTGGGCGGGCTGAATGCAGAAGCACAAAATTCCATCTGGATCTAGCAAAGTAGTAGAAACCCATGTGGTTGAGCCATCACCTGCTGCCTCTTAGGATGCACAAAGGCAGGAGGTTTGATTGAAAAGAGAGGAGCTGAGACTCAAGCCAGAAATTCTACTGTGTGAAGCAGGCATCCCCAGCAGTGTCAAATAACTGCCCCAAACTTTAGCAAACTCTAAAACTGGTAGTAGCAGAGAACAAATTGAACGTGCAATACATGTGATGAGAACCTACAGATGTGTTCAAAGATTGACTTCTAACATGTAAATGAGAATTAAAGATATGCATATGGGTGACAGTGCCAATTGTAACAAAACAAATTGATATAATCAAAGATATGAGGACAGAGGGTTCCAAGCAAATCCATTTTTTTAAAGATTTATTTTATTTATTTGAAAGAGTTACACAGAGAGGTAGAGATGGAGAAAGAGGTCTTCCATCTGCTGATTGCCTGCCCAGATGGCTCTAACAGCTGGAGCTGTGCTGATCCAAAGCCAGGAATCAGGAGTTTCTTCCGGGTCTCCCATGTGGGTGCAGGGGCCCAAGCATGTGGGACATCTTCCACTGCTTTCCCAGGCCACAGCAGAGCTCTATATTGGAAGAGGAGCAGCCAGGAAAACTGGCACCTATATGGGATGCCGGCGCTTCAGGCCGGGGCTTTAACCTGCTTCGCCACAGCACCGGCCCCAGAAATCTATTATTTCTGATAAAGATGGTTGGAACAAGGGAAACATTTGTGGAATCACAATACCATTAATAACTCACTCTCATTAATAACCTAGCAAAAACAATTGAAGCAGGAAATAGGAATTTAAACTCTTGCGATTTCTTTAATCATTTCTTTTTGAAAAGTGCATATTCTCTTGCATTTACAATTACTTGATTGTAGCATGTATATAAAAGGATCTAGCTTATTTTTAAGGCTGTGATTTTTTTTGATGCAGCATATGCTGTTGGTAAAATTTAAAAAAGCAGCAAGGATTACATACCTCGCCTGTGATTATAAAGTAAATTGAAGATATCTTAGTGCAAAAATTAAAAGAAAAATAAAGGAAGGAAGGAGGAGGTGGGGTTGAGGAAGGGAAAGAAGGAGAGAAGGATGTTTATCTTCTCAGAATTATATCTATGAAATGCATGAAATCTATTCTTTTAATATATAGATTGATATTCCATTAAAATGTTGATGAGTTAGTTCAATTGTCCAAATTTGCTTTGTGTACATTATCACAAAAAAGAATTATTAATCAGTGTATTTCTTAGCTTCCATAGATATTAAAACATTTTCTCTTCTTTGCATCCTTCATGGATAGCAATACATTCAAGAAGGTATTTGACTAGAGTATATCTTCACATTATAAAATATTTTTGTGGGATCTGGTGTCATGGCAAAATTGGTTAAGCTTTACTGCCTGCAGTGCCAGCATCCCATATGGGTGCTCATTCCAGTACAGGTTGTTCAACTTCTGTTTTCCCTGTAATGATCCTGGGAAAACAGCAGAAGATGGTGCAAGTACTTGGACCGCTGCACCCACATGGTAGACGCAGATGAAACTCTTGGCTCCTGATTTTGTGCTGGCCCAGCTCCAGCCAGTGCAGCCACTGGGGAGTGAGCCAGTTAATGGAAGATCTCTCTATATATCTTTCTCTTTTTTTTGACAGGCAGAGTTGAGAGTGAGAGAGAGAGACAGAGAGAAAGGTCTTCCTTTGCCATTGGTTCACCCTCCAACGGCTGCTGCTGCTAGCGTGCTGCGGCCGGTGCACTGTGCTTATCCGAAGCCAGGAGCCAGGTGCTTCTCCTGGTCTCCCTTAGGGTGCAGGGCCCACTCCACTGCACTCCCTGGCCACAGCAGAGAGCTGGCCTGGAAGAGGGGCAACCAGGACAGAATTTGATGCCCCAACCGGGACTAGAACCCAGTATGCCGGCACTGCAGGAGGAGGATAGCCTATTGAGCTACAGCGCCGGCTATATATCTTTTTCTCTGTCTCTTTCTCTCTCTCTTTGTTCCTCTGCCTTTCAAATAAACAACTAAATCTTCAAAAATATTTTGTGTATATCTTACATTCTATAGAGTTATATATTTTATGCCAGATGGTGGAGTCATTACCTCTGGGTTGATAAGTAATTATGTATTCTTTTGTAATACTAATAAACATCATAAATCCAAACCAAATTTAGAAATAACTGAGCCTCTAATGTTGATCTTAGCATATCAACAAGTGTTCACAAGTCATCAACATCTCTCTATTTGTTCTTTAAGTTGTTTTTATTTGCAGTCTATCCAATTTGGCTCTTTCATGTTTTATTCCTTACGTTTAGGGAATAACACATTTTACATTTAACACTTTGAAACATTTAAACTATATTTTATACCACATTTACCAGAATTCTATTCTAATTCTGTACTCCTTAGAATTATTTTTTGCAAAAGAAAACTCAAATAAAATGTACTTGTTTTATTGAAATTGTTTTAAATATTTTATAGAGTACTAAAGTTGGTGATATCAATCATGTACAAGTTGATATTGTTTCAGTTACTTCTGTTTACTATATGAAATAATATTCTATTCTCATGTTATCTTTTTAGTGCTTATTTTCACAACATGTATTAAATATGTACTATTTGAAAAAGAATTCTGAGTAGGGGAATGAGGAACAATTTGTGGAGAGGAATAAATGACATGGTCAAATGCCAATGTAGGAAGCCAACAAAAGGCTGCAACTGAGTGAGAAATAATGTTTCCATTTAATTAAAGAAGAAGTCATTAAGGGATTTTAGCCAGTGGGTGTGGGATATGAATTTTTGAGATGTGTAATGATGAACACAGTTGTCTTGATTTTTGAATTTGCATGCCGCGGTAAATAATATTGCCTGGAATATGTTTGAAACTAAAGACTAAAAAAAGTTTGCTTACTAAACTTTTCATTTCATTTTGCTTTATTTTATCTGCTTTAGTTTTTATATTCTTATTCTAATCTAGAAAAGAGAATCTTTCTTTACCTGGTATAGTGAATTATTGTTCAGCTTTTCCATCTTCTTTCACCCAATACCATTTTCTTGTAAGTTTGCATTTTCTCCTTCTAAATTCAAAGTACACTACCTTGTCTCTTGTTTCATTCTTGGCTATGTGAATTTCTCTTACTTACAAAATATGTGTGAAAGTAAATTGTGTCCATTTTGCACCAAAGCTAAAAGTGACCTCCATATTCCAACATCGTCTTGCGTCTGTGCCACTGTCATGTGGAGTACTTGTCCTTGCTAACCCAGTGGTCTAATGAGTACTAGTAACTCATGCAGCTGACTCTGTCCTAACATGCTCTTTTATAGACACTCATCCTGGTGAAACAACAGAATCTCTCCAGCTTATCCACAGTGATAGGAAAAATACATGTCATTGGAATATTCAGGTAATATTTTTTATTTTCTTTTCCATAGCAATAGTTGACTCATACATCATTCTAGTCTTTGATTTCTTCTTTACAAAGCCCTATGTTTTCAATGCGGGAAGCAAAAATAGATGGACTAGGGATAATGAAGGCAGAAATATTATCCAAGTGGTGTTCATGATTTATCATGTATAAAGTCAAAATTACTATGTGAAAAAATATATAAAAAATTTCCCTATGTTCACATTTCTCTTTTAACATTAAAGTGATCATATTAAAACAGATACCACTCCTGCTACAAACAACACAAAGTTTCAAATCATTGCTGCAGCCTAGCAGGTCACCCCCATATGTCCTAATACATACCTTCCTCTTAAGACATGTCTTATTCTGCACTATCTCACAAGCATTATTTGTGCAGCCACACTGAACTCACTAATATCCATCAATGGTTATAATTTAATCTTTCTTGTTATCTCTGTGCACTCCCTTCATTCTCCTGGAACAACTTTATTTTTCAGGATGTTACTATCTTTTGGATTTTTTACACGGTTCACTTTAATTATGCTTCAGGTCTCAGTTTAAGTACCATTTGTCATAGAGTTCTTTTAAACTACAGCATCTAGATTAACACTTCTCTTTTCACTCATTGTCTCCCACCACTTGCTTTTGTTGTCTTTCTACCACTGCTCATTCCTTGGTAATTATATTATTAATCTTGTCACCTTCTTGCTATTCTCCTCTCCCTGATAGATGAGCCATAAGAACAGGGCTCTTAGCTATGGTGTTTGTGTTCACAACCGTATATCCACAGCCTGGAATTTTATCCAAAATAAGGAACTTGCTCAAAAATACTTTAAACCGCAACCCCTGTTACCCCCTCATCACCATCTCCTAGGGATTTTTGTTTAGTAAATATAAAGTCACTGTTTTACAAGTTGTGTAAATCCTAGATTTTAGCTGTACAAGATAAAACTCACAGTTAATTCAGTGTCTTGCATTTAAAACTCTGTTCAAAGGGAAAATCTCTTCTTAAGGGTTTTTGTCTTACACCAGAAAGACATGGAAGGGAGAGAGAAAATGAAAGAGAGAAGGGATGAAGGGAATAGAGTAGCATATTTATTACCTTGATTGTGGTGATGGTATCAACTTGTCTGAATGTATGCAAACCCACCTAAGCACACATATTAAATATGTGCAGATTTTTCTATTTTAATTATATCTGAGTATGCTGTGAACAGGTTTTACAATCAAGGTATAAATAAGTTGATCTTGCTTTAGTGATATTAATAAAATCAAAGGGGGATTAGGTAGCTATTTCTCTGTCATCCAAATAGCATATTTCAAAGTTTTACTTTTATCCCAATAGTGGTATTTCCATGAACACTGAGCCAGCTCACTAAATTATAAGATCCCAGGTGTCTATGCTTCTGGATTCTTTGTAGTAGATAAGAGCTTTTAAAAGAACTTTATTTTCTTGAAAATTTATTTTTTAAAAAATATTTATTTATTTATATGTAAAAGTTACAGAGAAAGAGAGAGACAGAAAGAGCATTTTTTCTCTCCACTGGTTCACTCCGCAAGAGGCTGTAATTGCCAGGACTGAGCCAAGCTAAAGCCAAGATCCAGGAGCTTCAGCCAGGTTACCCACATCCAGGTAGAGACCAAAGCACTTGGGCCATCCTCCAGTGCTTTTCCAGGACATTAGCAGAGAGCCGGATAAGAATTGGAGCAGAACAAAACTGAAGTGGTGCCCATATGGAATGCCCGCATCATAGGCAGTGAATTTATCCGCTATGCCACCACATTGACGACTGAAGATTTATTTCTAAGGTTACTCATCTACATTGATTAACATGCACAAATAAAATAAAAGGAGAAAAATTCAACTGAATTTCATATAGCCAAAAATAATTATTTTGCAATTAATAAGGCATAATGAAGAGAGAAAGAAATATTTGAGGATTTTCAAAAGGTCTAGCAGTGTCATTTTCAGAAATCTACTGGCATATCACTTACTTAAATGATGCTAAAGCATTTCTGTAACAACGACTGAATGATGGAAGTTTTCCTCATTTTTCTTTTCATTTTGATTCTCTCACCAGGTGTCTCGTTAGGTTGACTTAGGTACAGCAATTAGAATCAGTCTGCATTTCTGTAAAATTAAAAAGGTCAAAGCATGCTGATCAGTGGGAATTATAAATGGGACTTGTTAGACTAGCCAATTTGACATCTTTTATTTTCTATAAAAAAATCTTAAATTAGCAAAAGTTTTAATGATAATGAATGAAAAACATCAAAGTATGCTGAATATTTTTTTCCAATGTAAAGTCATCAGATCTTCAACTACTAACGACTTACTCATTATTCATGCTCCTCTCCACAAATACTCCATTCAGAGGTCAGGAACTCATTCACTTCAAATCACAATTTACCCCTATAATCCATTCTGAAAACTTGGTAAAGTCCATAAATATAAGCCTATTCCTATTTATGCTTTTATTGATCTGTTATTATCAAATTTATTTCCCTGGTTTCCTTTTTAAGAAATTTAATTTATTTTGTTCACCATAAAACTCTAAAGCATTGTTTTAAAATTAAAAAGCGTTGTATTTGCAAAAAGAAATATATCAGGTAGCAGTTACTCTTAATTCTTCAAAGTTAAGCAAAGTCAAGAGAACCCTCCCAAACCAAAAAATATTCACATTGCCAAAACTTTCACAAACATCATAGGGGTTTATTTATGCCTCAAGTCAGTAAAACTTAGAGCCCTGAGACTTCTACCATCACCTCTGTCAAACACTCCCTCCACCTGGAACATTTTCAGGAAAGGTCACTACATTGAAATGTAAATATTAGTTTAAAAGGAATCAGAAAACTAAGAGATAGGGAGAAAAATCTGTAAAGGGATAAAATATAACACATACAAAAAACACAAGAAGAATCTGTTAGACCAATAGAAAAAATTATGCAAAAATGATAACATCTCCATGGCTCTAAGTGAACAATATGGTTCCATGGAAATCATGGGCAAGGAAGGAAAATTCAATGAAAAATATGTTTAAAACTTAGATAAAGAAAATAAAGTATGGTGATTTTAGACTTAAAAATGTGTGGAAGAAACATAAGATCACTCATGGCAATAAAGTATTTATTAGAACAAATAAAAGACAAGTGGCACTGTTGAGGAAATATGAATGAGTCTTGAGGATGCTGAGCAAAATAATTTAAAAGTGAGCTTTCGAAGGCAGTGAGCACATCTTCAGACACTTTCCCAGAAGCATTTCACTTGGTAACCAAGAAAGGCCTTTCACACAGGAAAAAAAAAAAGGAATGGAGTAAAAAGTGGGACCTGCATTATGTCCTGCAGCTCTACTTCTGACCTAACAAGTGCTTGAACACCTGCCACCCACAGAAGAGACTTGAATGGAATTCCTGGCTCCTGCTTCAGCCTGTCCCAGCCCTGTCCATTTAGAGAATGAACCAGCTAATGGAAAATCTCTGTCTCTTTCTCTCTATCTTTTCCTCTCATTGTAACTCTACCTTTCAAATAAATAAATAAAATTTTAAAAATAGCTTAAAATTTTAAATGTTCATAGACAAATAACAGAGATATCAAACTGCTAAAAGAAATGTGCTATAAAGGTAACTATGTTACTGAAACCTGCAAGAATAAATAAAATAAAACTTTGTAAAAGAGAACTTAATTTTTCTGAGTAAATAAAACTAGAATTCAGTGATGAAAATTGCACATTATAAACTAGAATATTAACAAATATATATTAACGGCGTAATCCTGAGTGAAGCTAGTAGTGTAGTTAGTGAAGCTACTGAGGAATGCATTTTTAAAGAAAAGGGCAATAGAAGAGTAAGAGTCAGAGACAGCAGAAAGACATTGTTGTTTTCAGCCTTCTTCAAAGCAAGATTAGAACAGAGAAGAAAACGGAACAACAGCTACCAAGTCATCAAAAGCTTTGGCGTAATCCACTAAGTTTACATTCTGCTAAGTTTCATTCACTTATAAAGTGAAAAATGTTTCAAAATATGCAAGATCTTTTTTTTATTTAATAAGTGTAAATTTACAAAGTGCAACTTTTGCATTGTTGTGGCTTTTTCCCCCATAACCTCCCTCCCACCCGCAGCCAGCCCATCTCCCACTCCCTCATCCCATTTTTCCTCAGGATTCATTTTCAATTATCTTTATATACAGAAGATCAACTTAGTATATACTAAGCAAAGGTTTCGACAGACTGCACCCACACAACCATACAAGATATAGAGTACTGTTCGACTAGTAGTTTTATCATTAACTCTCATAGTAAAACACGTTAAGGACAGAGATCCCACGTGGGGAAATCTTTAAGAAACTATCACTAATAAGCAGGAGAGTTTTAGCTAAAAGAAGTGAAGTTGTTAAAAACAAAACGTACAAACGCATACACACACACACACGCAAGTATGTTTTAAAGCGTAAGATTTTAGACCTATGGCTAAAACAAGGAAGTTGTGAATATATAGAAATTATAATATGATAATATAAAAATCAAACTAATCAAATGGAGGAGAGAATCTGAGCATTCATGTTACTTTAAAAGGTAAGATATAAAGATTTTTCAAGTAATTATAATAATTTGAAATAGTCCAAGTAGGAAAAAAACATACAGAGGTACATGCACAAAAGTAAAAGTGAACACAGACAAATGGATTCAAAGGAGAGTGATTTCATAGCAAAAATACAAGTTTCATTACTGGGAACAGAGTGCACTGCACTGAGAATGTTAGTTATAGTCAAAGAAATTAAGATGCAGAGACAATTATGCTGCACACAGAAAATACATACACTACTTGTGATGTCAGCGATTTTGGAAAAGGTTATTAGGATTGGGGCACAGGAGTTGAAAAGAGACAGACAAGTCACGAAGTACTTTGTGAATTATTTTACATTTCTAGTGTGGTTTTGTCAGTTAAAAATTACCTATTTAAAGATATTTAAAAATATTTTCTTGAAGTTCCTCTATACATACCTTTATAACAAGATTTATTTATTTATTTGAAAAGCAGAATTAATGAAAGAGAAGGAGAGGCAGAAATAGAGATCTTCCATCTGCTGTTTCTCTCCCCAAATGATCCCAACCCAGGTGGAAGCCAGGAGCCTAAAACTACATCAGGGACTCCTGCATGAGTGGCAGGGGCCCAAACACTTGGTCCATCTTCCACTGCTTTCCCAGATGCATTAACAGAAAGATGGATTAGAGGTAGAGTAGATGGGATAACCCCTCTATAGACACCTTGTACCTCCTGACTGTGGTACAGTTCTTCCATAATGTAGAAGAGTTTGATAAATATTAGATTTATAGAGAACACTGATAGTTAAAAATCACAGTGCATTTTTGTTCTGTTTAATTGCCTTGCTTTGACTTTTCAATATATAATTATAATACATAGGTGGTATGATATTTTCAAATGTTTAAATGATTTATTTATTTTAAGCTATTGCTCAAACTAAAACAAGGAAACCACCCTGTATAAGTGCTTCTGCGATCTCTAAAACTGGCTACACTCTGGTTTATGTGTACGTTGATTTAAATATACAAATGTTACTGAAAATTTAGCAAAGATATGTATCATTCATTCAAATGGCAATAGTTCATGTAATATTATGATGTTAAGTTTCTTCTAGGAAATTATACCCATTGAATCTTGACCTTGATAGGTTTCATTCTACTGGTCATGACATTCAGAGAAAACAAAGACTTTGTCTGAATGCACGGAACAGGCAGTTACTATTTTGCAACTTTGGGTTTATTCCATTGGCTTTTTTTTTTTTTTTTTTTGACAGGCAGAGTTAGACAGTGAGAGAGACAGAGAGAAAGGTCTTCCTTTTCCATTGGTTCACCCCCCAAGTGGCCACCATGGCCAGCGCTTTGCGGCTGGCGCGCAATGCCAATCGGAAGCCATAAGCCAGGCACTTCCTCCTGGTCTCCCATGCGGGTGCAGGGCCCAAGGATCTGGGCCATCCTCCACTGCCTTCCTGGGCCACAGCAGAGAGCTAGACTGGAAGAGGAGCCACCAGGACAGAATCTGGTGCCCGGACCAGGACTAGAACTCAGGGTGCCGGCGCCGCAGGCAGCCTAGTGAGCCGCGGCGCAGGCCTCCATTGGCTTTTAACAGACATCAACTGTGGTTGCATTGCACTCTTTAAATAATTGTTGTTTACAATGTAATAAGAGAAAGTGCAAGATTATCTTCCTAGTCACAATAAGATTTAGAAGCACAAATACATATTATCATTCAGGCAAGTGGCAGGTAAACATGTAAGCCTCTGTCAACTCATAATAGCAAACAGGATTACTTGAAATTTATAATTTTAAAATGAACATAAGTCTCAGCTGCTTATCTATATGATCATTCCCAAACATTTTAACATGTATCTGGTATGGTCAGAAAAAATATGTATAAGGGGTTGGCACTGTGGCATAGTCAGTTAAGTGGCATCCTACAGACCCAGCATCCCATATGAGCACGTGTTAGAACCAGGTCCTTACTATTGTTTCTGGGAAAGCAGCACTGGATGGCCCAAGTACTTGGTCCCCTGCACCTACCTGGGAGATCCTGATGAGGCTTCTGGCTTGATGTTTCGGCCTGACGCAGCCCTGGCCATTGAGGCCATTTGAGAAGTTAATCAGTGGCTAGATGACTTCTTACTCTCTGCCTCTCTGTCTCCCTCTCTGTAACTCCATCTTTCAAATAAACAAATAAATCTTTGAAAAAATATAAAAAAGAAAAGAAAACATATGTAGAGTGGCATTTTTAAATCTCAGGTTAATATGAGGCTCAAGTATAATTCCTATCACTGGCAATAGGATTGGGAAGGACTATAATATATTCATGCTGTGAAAATATCATATTATCTGTCTCCTGAGAAAATTATAAAATAAGATAAGTTTGAAACTATGGCTAATAACTTTAAATACACAAAAGTAATTTTAGCTTTCTCTGGAAAGATGAACTTCTCAAGTGCCTCTGTAATTGAGCCTGTATTAACATTGTTCTGATATCTATGATTACATTAGCATGCCTTAATCCAGAGTTTTTAAATGTGAATGCCTTGCATAGAGTTTAAGCCAGGTTATGATTATATTATAAAATATGGAAACCCTCTGCACATCATTTATGAGTTGACTTAAGATCTTGTCCTTCTCTTATGGTTATCATGACTGAAAATGCCCTTGCCCACAGCAAAAATAAGCTGTCAAATATGTTTATAAATTTACTAGTTGAAGACCTCCTCTAGGACACATAAAAGTTATCTATATTGAATTAATTACTTAGACACAAGCACACTTTATCTACATTCAGCACAAATTGGTTCTGGGTTGAAGTAGTGCCCTTCTGACCAGCTTGCATTGATTCACACTAGTTTTCCTAAAAACAATTGAATCATTTTGCCTCCCTTTTCTCTTTATTGCTAAAACGAATTTTGTCCTGCTTGACAGTGCAAATCCCATTTACTTGAATTATTATAAATGATTAAGAAAGGCATCCAGATAAAACATACACTTAGCTTTTAAAAAATGAGAATATGATACTCAAATATCCTGTAAATCAGAAAAACACGTAGGGAATAACACAAAATTAAATGCTACTCAGTTTTCAAAATAAACTTGTGAAATATATTTTGTTATTGAGAATGGGTATTAATATCACATTTAGGGGAATTACTTAAAACAGATCAAACAAATAAACAATTTAGTGTGTGTGTTCATTGAGCCGGCATTTGCAATTCTGATTCTATTTTATAAAAATGGTCACATGAAAACACAAATACAATAATAAAATTATTCATTGAAATGTTGCTTACAATAACAAAAGGCAGAAATAACAATACTTAAAAATAGAATTATTTGTAACAATAATATTTGTATTTCATAATTGATGGCTCATAAATAGATGTAATAATCCATTTTATGAAAATGGAAGTAGCCACTTAAAAACAAAGGTTCACATTAAAAAAACCTCTAACATACTTCAATTTTAAATATAATTTTCAGAAGGATAGTTGATGCAGTGGTTAAGTTGCTGCTTGAGAGGCCTGCATCCCATATCAAAGAACATGGGTTTGAATCCCAACCCTACTTCTGATTCTAGCTTTCTCTAGGCTTCATTTTGCAAAAGCAGCAGGTGATGGTTTAAGTACATTGCTCCCTGCCACCCACATGGGAGGCCTGGATTGAGTTTGTGCTACTTGCTTAGCTTAGTCTAGGCCTGGATATTGTTGTCATTTGGGAAGTGAATTAAGAGTAGAAGTCTCTCTCTTTCTCTCTCTCTTTCTCTTTCTCTCTCTCTCTCTCTCTCTCACTCTCTCTCTCTCCTTCTCTTTGGCTTTCAAAAAGAAAAAAAAAAACTACACTGAAAATTGGAAATTTCAACTAACAGAATTCCTCACTGGAATAATTGAGGTATATGGTAGAAGTCTTGACAGACATATATGTATGTGCATTGCTGTGAGTATATGGAAATTAACTCTTAATTCTCTTAGTTCATTGTTACTTCACATAATAATTATTTTCTCTGAATCATAAAAATCCGTAAGTTTTAAGTTATTTAATTTTTATATTTAGGGCAACTATTCCTAGTTTTTTTTTATTTTTATTTTTTGACAGGCAGAGTGGACAGTGAGAGAGAGAGAGACAGAGAGAAAGGTCTTCTTTTTGCCGTTGGTTCACCCTCCAATGGCCGCTGAGGCCAGTGTGCTGCGGCTGGCACACCACGCTGATCCAATGGCACGAGCCAGGTGCTTCTCCTGGCCTCCCATGGGGTGCAGGGCCCAAGCACTTGGGCCATCCTCCACTGCACTCCCTGGCCACAGCAGAGAGCTGGCCTGGAAGGGGGGCAACCGGGACAGAATCTGGCACCCTGGCCAGGACTAGAACCCGGTATGCTGGCGCTGCAAGGCAGAGGATTAGCCTAGTGAGCCGTGGTGCCGGCCCTATTCCTAGTTTTAAAATCACTAATCTCTCATATTATCTGTAACACTGTTGAAAAATGAAAGCACTGATATATCATCTATCTATAAAACTATCTTGTATCAATTAAAAAATCCTCTGACTGTATATTATATTTTTGTTTTTAGCAATCAAGTTTTATTCCCAATGAACAATGTAATAATAAAATTTCCTAAGCGAATTAGTATAAATAACTTTATCTCTGTTCATATTTACCAGTGATAGTCCTAAATTAATTAAATTAAATCGGATTATTCATTTAAAAGGACAAGAATTTTACCCACAGAATCAATATATAGACTACAACTTACAATTATTTTTTAACTGAATGGCATTAAAGAGAAGTTATAAAAAGAAAACATTGGAGATCCAAGCACAGATTAATTTCTAACCATTTTCTCATTTCATTTCAGGGGCCTAATAGATTTTGTCCCTTATTCTGTTTCCATTACACTGTGATTTCACAATTGCCAGGAGAATAAATTAATTCTCTGTAGTTTTCCTTTCTTTCTTCAGGAGAGTGCATTATTAAAGAACTTTATACTCTTACAGCTCATTGCGCTGTGTGTTCCAATTGATCTGACAAAGATGTTAACAAAAATAGAAAGAGACTCAGTACATTTTGGAGAAAGTAATTATAATAAGTAAAGTGGTACAAATTTTATCCATTGTTCTGACCTATATTCTAATATGATATCACTCTTGAAAGATAAAAGACAGCCAAATACATAAACATTTATTCAGAAATTTGTATAACATGTCATTGCAAATTTCCTTTAACACTTCTATAAGCGAGTGTCTTAAAGTTTCAAGGTCTTATACATTAATGTTGTGTCAACAACAAATATTTGCCTATACCATATTATTTTTATACTTTTATATGATTTTAGTTCACATATGCATACTCTGAAGCAATAGAGGGTCCAAAAACGTTCTAAGATTCGTGTTTAACATTTTTGTATTCAGAAGTGAAAGAAAACTTATCAATTTTAATTTTGGAATAGTTATAACCTGAACAAAAGATTTGCTTTTCAACATAAATCACCTTCATCAATTTTCTAGTGTACTGGATTGGAAGTTATCATTAATGGCAAAGATTTTGGTAATTAGAATATTTATGTTTTGAAGAAAATATCATAACTTTAGTTTTCTTTTTGTTAAACTTTTTATTAATTAGTAAATATAAATTTCCAAAGTACAGTTTATGGATTACAATGGCTCCCCCGCCCCCATAATTTCCCTCCTACTCGCACCCCTCACATCTCCAGCTCCCTCTCATATTCCATTCACATCAAGATTCATTTTCCATTATATTTATATACAGAAGATCAATTTAGTATATATTAAGTAAAGATTTCATCAGTTTGCACCCACACAGAACATAAAGTATAAAACACTGTTTGAGTACTAGTTATAGCATTGACTCACATTGAACAACACATTAAGGACAGAGATCCCGCATGAGGCGTAAGTACACAGTGACTCCTGTTGTTGACTTAATAATCTGACACTTTTTTATGGCGTCAGAAATCTCCCTAGGCTCTAGTCATGAGTTTCCAAGGCTATGGAAGCCTTTAAGTTTCGCCGACTTTGATCTTATTCCGACAGGGTCATGGTCAAAGTGGAAGTTCTCTCCTCCCTTCAGAGAAAGGTATCTCCTTCTTTGATGGCCCTGTTCTTTCCACTGGGATCTCACTCGCAGAGATCTGTCATTTAGTTTTTGTTTTTTTTTTTTTTTTCCCCCAGAATGTTTTGGCTTTCCATGCCTAAAATACTCTCATGGGCTCTTGAGCCAGATCTGAATGCCTTAAGGGCTGATTCTGAGGCCAGAGTGCTGTTTAGGACATCTGCCATTCTATGAGTCTGCTGTGTATTCTATTTCTCATGTTGGATCATTCTCTCCCTTTTTGATTCTATCAGTTAGTATTCGCAGACACTACTCTTATTTGTGTGATCTCTTTAACTCTTAGACCTAACATAATGATCAATTGTGAACTGAAATTTATCACTTGGACTAGTGTGATGGCATTGGTACATGCAATCTTTATGGGATTGTATTGGAATCCCCTGGCACATTTCTAACTCCACCATTTGGGGGAAGTCCGATTAAGCATGTCCCAGATTTTACATCTCCTCCCTCTCTTATTCCCACTCTTAAATTTAGCAGGGATCACTTTTCAGTTAAATTTAAATACCTAAGAATAATTGTGTGTTAATTATAGAGTTCAACTAATAGCATTGACTAGAACTGCTTCTCTTTTTTTTTGCCCGGCAGAGTTAGACAGTGAGAGAGAGAGATAGAGACAGAGTGAAAGGTCTTCCATTTTCCATTGGTTCACCCCTCAAATGTCCGCCATGGTCTGTGCTCTGTAGCTGGTACTGTGCCCATCAGAAGCCAGGAGCCAGAAGCTTCCTTCTCATCTCCCATGCCGGTTCAGGAGCCCAAGCACTTGAGCCATCCTCCACTGCCTTCCCGGGCCACAGCAGAGAGCAGGTCTGGAAGAGGAGCAACTGGGACAGAATCCGGCACCCCTATCGGGGTACTGGTGCCTCAGGCTGAGGATTAGCCAAGTGTGCTGAGGTGCAGGCCAATAAATGTCTTTTTTCATTATTTGAAAGTATTTATTAGAATCAAGGACCTCCAATCAGAGCAGCGTGGAGGGGGGCTTCCAAGAGAGGAAAAACCCAAAGGGGACTGGTGGCAGTCAGCTTTAAGTAGAATTTTGAAAGAAAAAAATAATAATTTATGGGAGAAAAAAATCGAAAGACCCCATTTACAATTCTCCATGTGTCTGGCCTGCTAAGGGTGGGGTAGATAACCTGTTTTCCCAATAAGCTGTGAGCTCTGGACAGCTCCCTTGCTATTCTCATGGCAAATATGGAGATTCCAAAGGAAGGGACCTGGCCTATTAGTTCTTGTTGAAGATAATGTTTTGGAGAAAGAAGCAAATATTTCACACCCCAACTTGCATTGGGATCTGCTGACTATCTATTAACCCATCTGACTCCTCACATTCCCTCCTCCTGGATATGGAAACCCTAACATCTGTTAGGAGGAACTGGGCAATGATCACTCGGGCTGCTTCATGCTGAAAAGTGGTGTCTCTGGGAAGGGGAGTCCGGGCAGGGTTCTAGCAGGAGGTGGCTTCTCCGGGGGAGGCAGTGCCAGCTTGCAGAAACTGCTTCCCTTGGAGGTGTCATGTGCATGGCCACCTAGAATTTTACTTTTTTAAGTCCATAGAAAATGAATCTAACAAGCAGTTTAAACTCACAGGATTTAAAAATCACAGGATCAAGGACAGAGTCATTATCAGAGGCCCTAAGAAAAGTGTCTAAACCATGAGCCAATTTTTTCATGGAGATGCAAATAAAAACTGACAAAAAGGTCTTGTCAGTTATGAGGCTCAGACCTATGTCTCTTTACATGTGGTACATCATAAGGGAGACACCATGTTGACTTCCATTACCTAGCTGGCCTGGGAGAAGAGCTGGATGGAAGAGAAGGTAGGTTGCATTTTTAAAAGGAAAACATTTATCAGTTAATATACAGTTGTGCTTGCAATGTTGTTGACCCTACTTGGCCATCCCCTTGACAGCAGTGGTTACTTTGGAAGCTGGGGCGAATGAAGGGCTTGGCTTTTCAGCTTAGAGTGAATAAGGTCTGGGGCTCTGACCTGGAGTCCTTCGACTCCAGGGCAGGTCCGTTTCCAGTGACCCAACTCCTGGCTAGCATAGTTGCCAGGGCTTTTCATAAACTGACTTATACTGAAGCTCTGGCTTTCCACATTGAAAACCAAAGCAGTGGACTGTCATGTTGGGTCTCTTTGATGGCAAATCACTGTGTAAAGCAGCCATTAATTGGTCTGCCACCTATCTTTTATTGCTTCTGCAGCCTAGCTTCCCATTCCTTCTGGTTTTTGTTAACACAGCTCAGAGGAAGCCTTTGAGAGAATGCAAGTCAAGGGGGTGCTCTGAACCTAATCTTTGATGGCCTACACCAGAAATTTGTAGTCACAGGCATGTTCTGATAGTGGTTCTTCTTTGAGGCAGACAATGCCCACGAGGAAAGCTATGTCAAAAATGATGACCACCTTATTTATTAAATTTTAGGTCATTAGTAAAACTTTCTCTCTTTGGTTTTAAAAAGGGGTGTTTTGCCTGTTTACTGTGCCCATTGCAAGTAAATCTAGCTGCAGAATCATAATTTAAGCTCTCATTTTGGCTATGCTATTATTACAGAAAAGTGTTAGCCATCCCTTTTATAAGGTCTAAAGATCAAATTGTACATTCTAGAAAGTTCTTCAGAATAGAATTAGTTTCCTATCTTGAAGAAAATAGAGAAATGAGGGAACAAGTTAGGCTTCCCAGATCGCTTACTGACAATAATATCAAAGGAAAACTAACGATTTTAACTGTTAAATAACAACTTACGAAAACATTTACCTGAAGGTCCAATGCCTTCTATAAATTAAGATAATATATTTGGAAACTTTGTTTAAATATATAACACAAGTGTAACTTGTTTGACCAGCAAACCCAAGTGCAAACATGTCAACAAATATATAGCATCTGATACAAAAATTTAGGTCACACAAACCAAAAGGGTATATTTGATTAACTTAGCAGTTTGAATTTATGAGCAATATTTTATCTATAAACCAATTAAAACAGATCTCTTAATAAGTTTCCCATGTATATATACACTACATGTATACATGTGACATAACATACATGGTAGAACAATAAAGCAGCTTCAGTAACAGTTTCCTAAGATTTTTAGCTGTTTTTCTTTATTACCATCAACCAATTAGAATTACTTTATGCCCTAAGTAATCTGAGTTAACCATATTTTAAGTTGTAACCTGTAGAACATTATTGGCTTCATCTGTAAATATCAATTTGGTTTTCTTAAAAAAAATTTTTAATCATGCACTATTCTAAAGTCCAGTGGATATACTGAATTGTTATTACTTTATTTTTTTCCTTTAAATGTTGAGTATAATGATAAAATGTATAATGACCAAATTCTACTCAAATTTGCATATTTTTATTTGACTAGCAGACAGATATAAATAGGTGATGGTAGATAGATTGGTAGGTAGATAGATAGATAGATAGATAGACAGACAGACAGACATAGATAGATATAGATAGATAGATAATCATACAAAGTTGCATTTGGAGCAATTTGTAATGCACTAAGCATGTTATCTAGTCCAAACACTGTCCCTATTTATAATTCACATAACAACCTCAATGTCAATTTATAAAGTTGAGATTCTGAAAATTAAATAATCCAAGATGATGTAGCTAGGGTGATCAGCATCCATAAGGTATAGCTTTTCCTGTTCTCAATTTATGAGTTTGCTTTTTCAATTTCATGGACTCACAATTTAAGGCAAATGATGGTCATTGATACTTACTTATGCAAGTTCTTATAATTCAAGTATTTTATGAAATGAGCATAGAATAACAATTTCTGATATAGCTAATTTGATACATTTATTTATTTACTTTTTGAATATAAGAAAATATATAATTGATAATAATGCAGCAGATAAATGAAGTGGGCATTATAAATACATAAAGGGCATATTTTGGGCCTGTATACTTTTAGAGATTTAACTTCTCAAAAGATAAGGCGTTGATAAAATCTAATGTACATTTTAACCCATTTAATTTACTGAAAGAATTTTGGTGTTAGTCTGAATGATAAACAGCCTTTGTCGCTGTCTCTAAACTTGATAAGAAATCATTTAGAATGTTTCACTTTATTAAATAATTTTAAATTTTACTTGTTTAACTTACTTCAATTTTATAATGTTAGTTCTGATACACTTGCCCAATTCCCTTCAAAACTCTAAATGTATACATAAATAATTGATACAATGATTTTTCCATGAAATGCCTTGTTATATTTAGTGAAGCTTAAGATGAAATTACAATCTAACATAATTTATGTATACAATTAGGTATAGTGCAACAATTAACTTAGAATTGGATGTTAGTATCCTGCTGTTTTCTTCCAATTTTTGTTCCCATGTCAAAATCAAATATAAATGCAATTACTTTCCATGAGGAAATAAATGTCAACAATTCAGTATTCAAAAAGGCAACAATCACAAAGCTAGATGACCAAAGCAATAACTTTCTGAAGATAAGAGGCAGGCAATTAACCCTGGAGCCAGATCATCAAATCATGCAAAGAAATCTCAGATCAATAGAGAATAGTTGCAATGTGACTTTGTAAAGTAAGCAAAAAATATAAAGATTACTCTTTATCAGGCTGGTGATGTGATTTTTTTTAACTCCTATTAATTATCCTCAATATGATAGTAACTAACTAAAATGTAAGAATCTCTTTCAGATTAAAAAAATATCTTTTCTTAAATCTATGTTAGGAATGTCTTTACTTCCATCTTGATGATATCAAATCTTTATTTGCCTTCAACAAAAAAGATAAATTCCTATTTAGGATACTTGTAAAAACAATATTGTGTCTTTTCCTCAGTTTCTGGCTGGAGAGAGTGGCTAAGCTGGATGATAAACATTGTAATACATGTCAAAACTTTTCCAGATGGCTGAATCCTTATCTTGAACTCTAAACTTTTATTCATAATAATTATAGAATTAGAATACACACACACATAGAAGTCCATTACAGAGCCCCATTAATAGTTAAACAAAACAGCTAATGGAAACATAACACCAAAATATTTTATATGCATTAAGTAGTTGTCTTATAAAAGGCTTTATCAGATATACAAAAGTTTAGAATATGGTAGACTTTAAGGTTTCTAGAATCCCTCCAAATTATTTTAGTTTAGAAAGTGCAACTCTCTGCTCTTTCTCCTTCTCTCTTTCTCCTTCTTTCTCTCTCTCAGACACATACAGCATCATGACCACCACCATCACCACCACGCTAATGCATGACTTCTAAAGTTCTGTTGTGAAGATAATCATCCAATATTGCATAAATGAATATTCCTTCCACATCGTATATATACAACACTATATTTTACAAGGTAAGTATATTGATGTGCTATACATTTTTAAATTTTTTTTAAAAAATTAAATTATAACTATATAACAATATAAAAATGATTGCATTTACACTTTCTAGACTTTCATTTCCACCTCATAATAGAAACTACAGAAATTCAGCAGTAGGGTTCAGTGTCTGTTCTGTCTTCTGTTAGCTGCTACAAAAAGATGGTCCTGAGTGAATGCACTGAGTGCTTCTGCAAGTGCCCCACTATAATCAATGTAGGCAAAAGGACTACAGCGTCCATAACAAGGCAGCATATACTGACTCTTCCCTTTAGATGGTCAGGTTTGACTACACAACTACAAGATTCCTTTCACTGTATGATATTCAGCCACCTATCTTGAATGACTGGACCCAGTCATGCCTCTAATAATTTAGTTTTACTCAGTAGACGACAACAGTTTCACTGAGACTAGTGGTGCTTATCAGTGTTTGAATCATTAAGAAGCTTGTTTCACAGCTTCCCAATCTTCATTCAGAACTGGGTGTGTTCTAGCTCCTATTTCTGTGTGATAGACGACAATAATGTACTAGGTAGGTTTATATCAATTTAAAAATTTCAGCAATTATAATCACAAGCTGCCCTGTCAAAAGAGAGTACTTTGAATTTGTAACTAAATTAGTCAAAACAAGTTTATATTTCTCATAACAAAAAACTTAGTGACATTAAATTAGACTGAGCAGAGATATTTTATTCATTATAATTTTGGATATTTGTGAAACAATATCTTGCATTTTATATGTTAAATATTTTAAATTTTACATAGTTGTGGACATATATGTGGACATATTAAGATTTTTTTTCTTAGTTTCTTGATTGATTTCTTTCTTTTTTTTTAAATTTTTTATAATGCTTTTATTTAAAGAATATAAATTTCCAGAATACAGCTTATAGATTACAATGGCTTCCCCCCACCATAACTTCCCTCCCACCCGCAACCCTCCCCTTTCCCACTCCCTCTCCCCTTGCATTCACATCAAGGTTCATTTTCAATTCTCTTTATATACAGAAGATCAGTTTAGTATATATTAAGTAAAGATTTCAACAGTTTGCCCTCACATAGCAACACAAAGTGAAAAATACTGTTGGAGTACTAGTTATAGTATTAATTCACAATGTATAGCACATTAAGGACAGAGATTCTACATGATATATTTTTTTTAATTGCTTAATTTTCTATGCAATTTCCAATTTAACACCAAGATTTTTTTTCATTTTTAATTATATTTATATACAGAAGATTGATTCAGTATATACTAAGTAAAGATTTCATCAGTTTGCACCCACACAGAAACACAAAGTGTAAAAATACTGTTTCAGTACTAGTTATAGCATTACTTCACATTGGACAACACATTAAGGACAGATCCCACATGAGACATAAGTACACAGTGACTCCTGAAGTTGATTTAACAATTTGACACTCTTGTTCATGGCGTCAGGAATCTCCCTAGGGTCTAGTATGAGTTGCCGAGGCTATGGAAGCCTTTAGGGTTTGCTGACTTCAATCTTATTCTGACAGGGTCATAGTCAAAGTGGAGGTTCTCTCCTCCCTTCAGAGAAAGGTACCTCCTTCTTTGATGGCCCCATTCGTTCCACTGGGATCTCACTCGCAGAGATCTTTCATTTAGGTCTTCTTTTTTTTTTTTTTTTTTTTTTTTGCCACAGTGTCTTGGCTTTCCATGCATAAAATATTCTCATGGGCTCTTGAGCCAGATCTGAATGCCTTAAGGGCTGATTCTGAGGCCAGAGTGCTGTTTAGGACATCTGCCATTCTATGAGTCTGCTGTGTATCTCGCTTCCCATGTTGGATCATTCTCTCGCTTTTTGATTCTATCAGTTAGTATTACCAGACACTAGTCTTGTTTGTGTGATCCCTTTGACTCTTAGACCTATCAGTGTGATCAATTGTGAGCTGAAATTGATCACTTGGACTAGTGAGATGGCCTTGGTACATGCCACCTTGATGGGATTGTATTGGAATCCCCTGGCACAATTCTAACTCCATCATTTGGGGCAGTTCCGATTGAGCATGTCCCAAATTGTACATCTCCTCCCTCTCTTATTCCCACTCTTATATTTCACAGGGATCACTTTTCAGTTAAAATTTAAACACCTAAGAACTAATTGTTTGTTAATTACAGAGTTCAACCAATAGTACTAGAATAAAAAAAACTAAAATGGATAAAGTATTACATTGTACAACAACAGTCAGCACAAGAGCTGATCAAGTAACTGTTTCTCATAGTGTCCATTTCACTTCAACAGGTTTCCCCTTTGGTTCTCAATTAGTTGTCATTGATCAGGGAGAACATATGATATTTGTCCCTTTGGGGACTGGCTTAATTCACTCAGAATGATGTTTTCCAGATTCCTCCATCTTGTTGCAAATGACCGGATTTCATTGTTTTTGACTGCTGTATAGTATTCTATAGAGTACACGTCCCATTTATTTTTATATATGTGTTCTCCCTTGATAATGTATTTTTAATCCATATCAATCCATAAAAATAGGAATTTTAAACTATAAAGGATAGAATTTACTTAATGTTTATGAATCCCTATATATTCCATTTTGACTTCAGTACTGTGCAAAAATCTATAAATTAAAAGTTTTAATATAGTAAAATGGACATGGTTCTTTATATAGTAAACCTGTTACTTATTTCTAATGAGTGCCATGCTAAATATTTTATTTTGTGTAACACAAATGATATTCATATTGTCAAATGAAGTATGTCATAAGTAAGAGCTCCAATTATGTGTTAAGATGAATTTCTAAATTTGTGGTTTGGGGCTGGAATTGTGGCATAGAGGGTAAAACAATCACTTGTGATGCCCACATACCATATTGGCAATTTATGTCCTGATTGCTTCATTTCCAATCCAGCTCAATGCTGCTGGCCTGGGAAAAAAAGAGGATGGACCAAGTGATGGGTCCCTCTAACCCACGAGGAAGACATGGATTAAGCTCCTGGCTCCTAGCTTCAGCTTGCCAAGCCCCAGACATTGTGGTCATTTGGGTAGTGAACCAGCAGATGATGGATCTTACTCTTTCTCTCTCTCTTTCCTACTCCATGTAATTCTAACTTTCAAATAAATAGATAAATCTTTAAAAAACTTGTATTTTCTTATTTTTTAATTATACATGTGTTTATTTCTCCCCCAAAGACCTTTTATTTAATGAGTACAAATTTCATAAGTACAACTTAGGAATACAGTGATTCTTCCCACCATACCTGCCTTACGACCCACATTCCTACCACACCTCCTCTTCTCTCTCCTGTCCCATTCTCAATTACAATTCATTTTCAATTAACTTTATACACAGAAGACCAATTCTAGACCAAAAGATTTTAAAAATTCGCACACATACACACACACACACACAAACTGAGACCAAGTTTTACAGTTAATTCTCAAAATACAACTCATCACAAGGTTTCACCTCACCCCAGTTAGAATGGCACCATACAGAAATCTACCAACAACAGATGCTGGTGAGGATGTGAGGAAAAAGGGACATTAATTCACTATTGGTGGGAATACAAACTGATAAAGCCACTATGGAAGACAGTTTTGAGATTCCTCAGAAACCTGAATATAACCCTACCATACAACCCAGCCATCCCACTCCTTAGAGTTTACCCAAAGGAAATTAAATTGGCAAATGAAAGAGCTGTCTGCACCTCAATGTTCATTACAGCTCACCTCACAATAGCTAAGACATGGAATCAACCTAAACACCCATCAACAGAAGATTGGATAAAGAAATTATAGGATATGTACTCTATAGAATACTATACAGCAGTAAAAAATAAAAAAAAGAAATCCAGTCAAAAACAATGAAATCCGGTCATTTGCAGCAAAATGGAGGAATCTGGAAAACATCATGCTGACTGAAATAAGCCAGTACCAAAGGGACAAATATCATATGTTCTCCCTGATCAATGACAACTAACCAAACACCAAAAAGGAAACCTGTTGAAGTGCAATGGACACTATGAGAAAGAGTGACTTGATCGGCCCTTGTCCTGACTGTTGATGTACAACTTAAAACTTTATCCCTTTTAGTATTTTTTTGTTCTACTTAATACTGTTGCTTAAACTCTGTAATTAACACTCAATTATTCTTAGGTGTTTAAATTTAACTGAAAAGTGATCCCTGTTAAATTTAAGAGTGGGAATAACAGAGGGAGGAAATGTACAATCTGGGACATGCTTAATCAGACTTCCCCCAAATGGTAGAGTTAGAAACATATCAGGGAATTCCAATTCAATCCCGTCAAGGTGGCATGTACCAATGCCATCTCACTAGTCCAAGTGATCAATTTCTGTTCACAATTGATCATACTGAGAGGTCTAAGATTCAAAGGGATCACATCAACAAAACTAGTGTCTGCTAATACTGATAGAATTAAAAAGGGAGAGAATGACCTAACATGGGAAGTGGGATACACAGCAGACTCATAGAATGGCAGATGTCCTAAACAGCACTCTCGACTCAGTATCAGCCCTTAAGGCATTCGGATCTGGCTGAGGAGCCTATGAGAGTATTTTAGGCATGGAAAGCCAAGACACTCTGGCAAAAATGGCCTAAATGAAAGGTCTCTGTGAGTGAGATCCCAGGGAAAGAATGGGCCATCGAAGAAGGAGGTACCTTTCTCTGAAGGGAGGAGAGAACTCCGACTTTGACTATGACCTTGTCTAAATAAGGTTGAAGCTGGCGACCTCAAGAGTCTTCCAGAGCCTTAGTAGCTCATGACAAGAGCCTCGGGTGACTACTGATGTCATATATGAGTGTCAATTGTTAAATAAACAACAGGTGTCAATGTGCACTTACTCCCCATGTAGGATCTCTGTTCTTAATGTGTTGTACTATGTGAATTAATGCTATAACTAGTACTCAGACAGTACTTTATACTTTGTGTTTCTGTGTCTGTGTAGTCTGTTGAAATCTTTACCTAGTATATACTAAATTGATCTTCTGTATATAAAGATAATTGAAAATAAATCTTGATGAAGAATGGGATGGGAGAGAGAGTGGGAGAGGGATTGGTTGTGGGTGGGAGGGTGGTTATGGGGCTAATATACCATTATAGTCCTAAAGTTGTACTTTTGAAATTTTTATTTATTAAATTAAAGTTAAAAAATACAAAATCCTTTTATGATGAATACTCTAAGCAAATTGGGTATAGACGGAACATTCCTCAACAAAACCCATGGCAAGCATCCTATTGAATGGGGAAAAGTTAGAAGCATTCCCAGTGAGTTCTAGAACCAGACAAGTAGGCCCACTCTCACCATAGCTATTCAGTACAATCCTGGAAGTTTTAGCCAGAACCATTAGGCAAGAAATATAAATCAAAGGGACACAAATTGGAAAGAGGAAGTGAAACTATTTCTATTTGCAGAAGGCATTATTTTATTTTAAGGAGATCCAAAAGACTCTACCAAGAGACATTTGGAACTCATAGAAGAGTTTGTTAAAGTAGCAGGATACAAAATAAATACACAAAAAACAACAGGCTTTGTATACACAGACAGTGCCATAACTGAGATAGAACTTCTAAGATCAATCCTATTCACAATATCTACAAAAAAATCAAATACCTTTGAATAAATTTAACCAAGGATGTCAAAGTTCTCTACAATGAAAATTATAAAACATTAAAGAAATGAATAGAAGAAACAAAAAAATATAAAAATTTTCCATGTCATGTATTTAAAGAATCAATATCATCAAAATGTCCATTATTCTGAAAGGAATTTGTAGATTCAGTGCGATACCAATAAAAAAAAACAAAGAAGCTCTTCTCAAAACTTATATTTTTGTAACTTAATTGATAGGCTAAAGCAGTAATACTTCTTGGTAATGAGCATTTATAAATTATGTCACAAAATCTAATGTTCTTAAAATGTGATGATAAAAAACATACCTTTATTTAAAATGTAACTTTAAAAAAATTTCATAACATAGGATGTTTGCAGAAACCACATATCAGTTTTGCCTTTCCACTCTTCAACAGGCTAAACTTGACTAAATCCAGATTCACATTGCAACTTGGAATATTAGAAGAAAATTGAGGTCAGTGGTACCACTACCACAAGACAATACTCTTGACAGATTGCACTCTACGGTAGTTACATTTCATCACAACAGAGTTTGGAAATTATACATTCAGGATGATCAGATAATAAGGAAATATCACTTTACTGGGTTGAAGAGGATAGGATATCATATTACATCAGAAATAATATTAAAGCTTCTTTTTAAAATTACATTTAATTTGAAGTATTTAAGAATTAACTCCAGAGGCTGGCGCTGTAGTGTAGCAGGTAAAACCATAGCCTATAGAGCTGACATCCCATATAGAGCCGATTTGAATCTCAGCTGCTCCACTTCTGATCCAGCTCTCTGCCATGGCCTGGGAAAGCAATAGAACATGGTCCAGGTCCTTGGGCACTTGCACCAATGTGGGAAACCTAGAAGAAGCTCCTGGCATCTGGCTTCGGATCAGCACATCTCTGGCCATTGCGGCCAACTGGGGAGTGAAACAGCGGATGGAAGACCTCTCTCTCTCTCTCTGCCTCTCCTTTTCTCTCTGTGTAACTCTTTCAAATGAATAAATAAAACAAATCTTAAAAAAAGAATAAACGCTTCTAATGAGTTTAAGCCATTTCTTAGTAATGCCACTATGAAAACTTTACTAGTGTCAGTTACATTCAGTGACATTTCTCTTCTAACATCCCATGGTGAAACACCACATTTGTTATGTTACAGATTATATATGTATGCATATATATATGTATATATAATTCACAGACATGTTATCATGAGATTTCTGCAAATAAATATTTGTCACCTTGACACTTTGAGATTACTAATAAAAAGAGATGATATATTGTTACGTACCATAGCTAAATTTAAAAAGTTTGGTTGAGAAAACGTATTGATTAAGTAAAAGAATATCAACCCATAATTTCTTTTGTGTTTTGGATTAAAATTTAACCATTGAACTAGATGTTCTCTCTTCTACTTTCAATTTCAATTCAATGAAAATAAATTGACAAATAATAATCATTGTAAATGTAACTTTTATGTGATTTGTTATTTCTTTTGTTGAGTACCTATTTCACATAATTCCATGAAAAATAATTTTACAATATTTGTTTTTATAGACTTTTTTATAGGTTTTCATATTTCTGTAGCATTTATGCATCTTTTGATACAATAAAATAATATCTTTGATAATATTATCAATGTGAAACATGTTAGATATTAGACATGCTTAAAATAGTTTGAAGAAATTTTGCTGCTACTCTGCTACTTAATCCCATCAAATATATACAAATGTAGGGGACAGCAGTAATGTAAGCAATGAAAATCAAGACCACCTTTGAGGGCACTTAAAAGAAAAATCTATCATGTCTAAACATCAGATGATAACAGCCATTAACTATAAGGGATGTGGATGTGTTCTTTGTCAATTTTCCAGAGGAGAAAGAGCGTTTACTGCAAACATAAACTGTAACTGTCAGATAAAGACAGGCTCACTGAGATTAATCATGAAATACCAGTGTTCTAAGATGGTTTGTATGAGTGCTGTATATTTTTGTCTAAAAAGCAAGCTTAACTCAGTATTATATACTTTACCAGAAAATAGAGTAAACCTGCTTAAAATGTTATCAAAAATATCATAAAACTTCAAGCCATTTTATATATTCAAAACAGAGCATGTTTACGTACATGTTTGGAAGAGACAGGAGCTCCTGAAAACTTGTCTTCTGCAAACAGATGAATCCTGTCTATTTTATCTGCAGACCTTATTGATATGTAGTGTAGTCATACTTTCTTTCTGACTTCTATGATTTTAAGAATAACCTCAGTTGTAAGTTGGTCTTTTATTATTTCCTGTTTTTTTTTTCACCTACCTGTAGTCATGCTTCATGTCAGTGTATCTTTAAAAGAATTTATTCTGCCTGCCAGCCCTGTATCATCTCATGTCAGTTCAGCACCCAGCTGCTGTTGGACATCTTGCTGTCATCTACCCTCTGCATATCTGCTGAAGCCGAGTTGTGTTGTGACAGGAATCACTTATCTTGGGCAACAATCCAGATCTGCAGTTTGGATGATCATGTTGTGCAATTTAAAAGTAATATGAATGCAGTTTATGATTGAAGCTTACAAAACAACATTTAGAACCAAATATGCTAGTATTGTCAATTATTGTTTTTGTTTCCTTTCTGCTGAAACAAAACAAATTCAAAAATTGATCTTTGCGAATTGCCTGATATACATAACAGTAATGTTGAGCAGTTACCAAAAGTTTTCTTTTTTTCCTCAATAACATCATTGAGATGACCAGACATTGTCCATTCATATACTATTACCTGCATGTGTGCCCTGTAACTTACTACCAGGTTGATGCCCAAATCATTTTGCCAGTCTCCCAAAAGGTTTGATATACTTAAACTAGTTGTAACATTGATGTAGGCATGGAGACAGCACTAGAAAGGAGAAGCTGAGGTTTGCTAGCACTGGCTCAACAGTACAACTGCCCTGGCCCATCCACTCAAATCATACCACTTCCCTGCCTCACCCAAAACCACACTCTTCAGTGCACCACCCAAGTCCCTTTTCCATCACCACCCAAGTCCCCTTTCCATCACCACCCAAGTCCCCTTTCCATCACCACTTAAAGGCCCTTTTGGTGCACTGTCAGTTCTTCTTTTAATTCATTGCCAAACATTTTCTTCAGTAGAGCAGAAAACCCCAACTTCAATGATTTTGTCACATAAAATTGGCTCCAGCTAAGACTACCCAATTACACACCTGTGATGACCTTTATTTCATTACTATCTAATTACAATACAATTACCAGGGCCAGCGTTCTCATAGCCTTCATGCACCTGATAACATGACACTTCAAGTTTTCCAAAAAAGGACAAGGGCATGAATGGCATTCAAGGTCATCCTGAACTCCACCTTCTTGGAATACTTAGTTAAACTCTGCCACAGAGAGCAACATTCATGCCTACAGGATGGTATAAAAAGATAGCCCTGATCAATGTTGATTATAGCTCATTGTCTCTCTAGCTTTCCTGCACTCATTCCTGAGGGCACATTTCATTAAATAGATTTTGCACCTCTGCTGATGTTTAGCTACATCGCTTTATAAACTCCTTCATGTGTGGAGAAAAGAACTTGGGACCCAGTCTAGCCATGGATACGACCTCATAACAATATTCTGGGGATTTTCATTGAATAACACCATAGTAACAGTTTTAAAGGGGGATTAGGAATGAGGAAGAGAGTGTCTAATTCATTTAAGGGCAATAAGTTTTACACTTTGTTCTGTTATTGGATAATTAAGTATTGAGTTGACATATAAAAGTGAGAGAATAAACTTAATTGTAAAGCAGAAAGTATCACAGTTTCCTAGATGCATAGGTATTAAATATTGGCTATCGGATGTGGCCTAACACACAAAATACAAAGAAACATGATGGTAACACCTTTTTTTTTTCACCCTGGGCTTACTGCTGCTAAAACTTTGTAAACAAAAAGTATTCAAATTAAACTTTCAAGATGCAGATATTTAAGAAAATAGCTGGCCTGCTGGTCATTGGGATCTCATTAGATATGTATATATTATATATTACTGCACTAAATGGTATATTACTTACTGCGCTAAAACAGGATCTATTCTCACTATATTATCAAATTTATAGAACCAGGTATAAAATATTAGATGAACACAGAAGCTTTGAATGTCTGCAATTTACACAAATTGATTCTAGATATGGATATTTAAACAGTATCAGTTATACTTTCTCCCTTATTTGATAATATGAAAAATATTCACCTTACTCCAGTTAAGCCCTGTGGAAAAATTGGCAAATGATCAATGAAGAAAATAATTATTTTAATGTATAATGCACCATGTACAATGTTTTCATAGTTTGTGTAGAATGAAAGTATTAACATATTTCCAAAATTCTTTTTTTTCTTTTTGATAGGCAGAGTTAGACAGTGAGATAGAGAGAAAGAGAGAAAGGTCTTCCTTTTCTGTTGGTGCACACACACACCCCCCCCGCAAGTGGCTGCTACGGCTGGCGCGCTGCACCAATCCAAAGCCAGGAGCCAGGTGCTTCCTCCTCGTCTCCCATGCAGGTGCAGGGCCCAAGGACCTGGGCCATCCTCCACTGCCTTCCTGGGCCACAGCAGAGAGCTGGACTGGAAGAGGAGCAACCAGGACAGAATTTGGCAACCCCACTAGGACTAGAATCTGGGGTGCCAGCGCCGCAGATGGAGGATTAGCCAAGTGAGCCACGGCACTGTCCTAGAATTTGTCTATGCCAGTGTCTTTCACTGTTTCCCTTATGTTTTCCTCTAGTAATTTGAGGGTTTCAGGCATTAGATAAGATCCCTGCTCCATTGTGAGTTGATTTTCTTATAGGTGTAAGGTAGGGGTCTTTTTTCATACTTCTGTATGCAGAAATCTAATTTGCCAAACACCATTTGTTGAAGAGAGTGTTCTATCTCCAGGGAGTGATCTTAGCTCATCGGTGGTAGATGTGTACATAATTTTCTGTGATCTCTAATCTGCTTGCTGCCAACGAAATCTGATATGCTGAATTCCAGCCAAGACAGGAGCTAGAGTTACAACAACAGCATTGGTACCAAGGCAAGGCTGGACTGGTACTGCAAGCCGCCTGGGCAGATCAATCCAGGTTCTGTCTGACTCTGAAGCCCCAGAAGCAGCAATAACTGTGGATGGGGAAGACAGGTCACTCAGCTTCTGCATCTTACATCTGATAATAGCAAGCAAATTCCAAGTCATTTCCTTGGGAGGGACATTGAATCTTGAGCTCTACTTTGGCTGAGTGGGTTGTAGAAATCCTGGGAGATTTTGTACAAAGAGCTGGAGCCCCATGTAATCTGAGCAGGGTGCAGGCTCCTGGCAGTAATGTGGAAGACGAAGGAACCTGAAGTCATCTAATGGAGTGGGCAAGGCTCAGCAAGTCAGCCAGTGTCAGAGGGAAGGGTCAGAGCCCTGAATAGTACATGAGCTGGGTCTTCAGATCCTTTGATGATCTAACCTTGTGAAAAAGCTTGGTGTATGTACAATTCTGAATAGATACATGGTCCAGAGTTTGTGCACATCTTTGAGCCATTGGGGATAGACTGGAAGGAGCCAAGGGAATGAGGACTTGAAGTAATGGTATGCATGTGTTACAGTACAGTATACATTGACCTTGGTTGCTGAAAGATGGGGGAGGGGGGATGATGGAGGATAGTTTCCAATTCTGAGAAGTCAGGTGTTTTCTACTTTGAGTGTCCTGGGGGCCAGATTTCCCAGCTGTTCTACACCCACTGGGCCTTGAGTCATAGAGCTCTGTGAGCCATAGTGCTGGGCCCAATTGGACTTGCGAGGCTTCCAATTACCTTGCTAGAGTGTTGGGATGGAGACATTCTACCTCCTAACATAGTATACTTTCAGTAGTGACTCCCTTCTCAAAGTAGTGCCACATGGCCACAGCTGTGCTCGGGGTGCAGGACGGAGGACATACCAAAAGTTCTATCTCTGAGGCAAAGCTGCTGTGAGTTCCTCAGGTAGCCCTCCTTACTGAGCTCACAGTCAGTGCTGTCTGGATCCCTCTCCACTGAAGATTATCCATCTAATAAATTCATGCAGAAGGGCTCTTCTGTGCCTTTCCTGCTCATCCTTTTCCAGACAATAGCAATTACCCCCAGCTGTGGGTTCAGGGATTCAGTTGCCAGTTTTTGCTTCCTGCTGTATGCTTCAATTCATGTTTTTCTTGGTCTGCAAGGTTTCTGCCTAGAGAATTCTGGGATTTTCCACCAAATCACTTCACAATATAGCTAGTCTCCTGTCACAATGGTCCTCCCTGTGAAGGAAGAAGTGAAAGCTGGGAATTCCTTTTCAGCCATCTTGACCCCCTCTTATATTAGCTCCCCTTTCCAAAAAGCTTATAATGGGGGCTGGCACTGTGGCTTAGGAGGTTAAGTCTCTGCAAATGGCGGCAATATTCTGAATGGAGACAGGTTCATATCCTAGCTGCTCCACTTCTGATTCAGCTGCCTGCATGGTTCATGAAGCAGTGAAAGATGTCCCCAGTGCTTGGGACCCTGCACTCACGTGGGAGACCCAGAATAAGCTCCTGCAATTTGGGGAGTAAACCAGTGGATGGATGACCTTTTACTCTCTGTCTCTCCCTCTCTGTCTGTAACTCTGACTCTCAAGTAAATAAATAAAATTTCTAAAAAAAGCATATAATGAAAAACAACTCCACATTTTAATTCTGACCAGCTTTATTGCAAATGGTATAATTATTAATGGGATTATTATTACAAAATGTTGTGAAATTACATTATATATACATATTAAAATACTATGAGTAAAATGTACATATGGATTCCTCTAAATTTATATACTTGGTACTCAAAATATAGCTAGATGTACATACATATATATGCATATACATCCCTACATTTGTGTGTGTTTGTATATATATAAATATATATATATGCACAGCTTCAAGCCCTTGCTGCTCCATTTCCAATCCTCCTCAGAGCTAATGTGCCTGGGAAAGCAGCAGAGAATAGTCCAAGTGCTTGGGCCCCTGCTACCCCTGTAAGAGACCCAGATGAGGCTCTTGGCTTCTGGCTTCAGTCTGACTGTTGCAGCCATATGCAGAATGGAAAAGAGGATGGGAGATCTCTCTGTCTCCCTCTGTCTTTCTATTTCTTTCTCTGTAACTCTGCATTTTAAATAAATAAAATAAATATTTGTTTTTTTACTTATTTAATAGGAAGAATTACAGACAGTGAGAGAGAGAGAGAGAGAGAGAGAGAGAGAGAGAGAAAGGTCTTCCTTCCACTGGTTCACTCCCCAAATGGCCGCTACAGCCGGCGCTGTGCCAATCTGAAGCCAGGAGCCAGGTGCTTTCCCCCAGTCTCCCATGTGCATGCAGAGGCCCAAGCACTTGGGCCATCCTCCACTGCCCTCCCAGGCCACAACAGAGAGCTGGTTTGGAAGAGGAGCAACTGGGATTAGAACCCAGCACCCAGATGGGATGCCAGTGCTACAGGCGGAGGATTAACCAAATGTGCCACGGCACTGGCCCAATAAAATAAATATTTTAAAAAAATATTTCTGGCCGGCACTGCGGTTCAACAGGCTAATCCTCCACCTTGCGGCGTCGGCACACCGGGTTCTAGTCCCTGTCGGAGTGATGGATTCTGTCCCGGTTGCCCCTCTTCCAGTCCAGCTCTCTGCTGTGGCCCGGGAGTGCAGTGGAGGATGGCCCACGTGCTTGGGCCCTGCACCCCATGGGAGACCAGGAGAGGCACCTGGCTCCTGGCTTTGGATCAGTGTGGTACGCCGGCCGCAGTGGCCATTGGAGGGTGAACCAATGGCAAAAAGGAAGACCTTTCTCTCTGTCTCTCTCTCTCACTGTCCTCTCTGCCTATCAAAAAAAAATATTTCTACTATGCTATTGTTATGACAGTTTCTTCCTCTTTATTATATATTCTAGTCAGGTAATACTCATACAAATCCACTAGTAATAGATGTTATTCTTGTTCCTCAAAAGTGAGAAAATTGAGCCTCATCATATCACTTGTGAACAATAAAGCAAGAATGTATACTGAGATGTTTCCAATACTTATTTACAAGTTATACTCAGTTTTATGCAATAAAGCTTAATTGCTAAAAGAGAATTAATTTTAATTATGATATATTGCATGAGAAAGTAATTATAGTTTGTAAAATAAATTAAAAAGCTATTATTTTACTTCTATACATGCAGATAAAGGAAAAAGCTGAGTCTCTGTGTCCTAGTCATCAGAGCTGTTTATAACTTGGAGCAGTTTCTCATTCTACCTAGGACACTGAACAGCCTTTCAATATCGTCGTCTTCGTGGGATCATCCCTTATCCTGGCACTGTAGGAGAAGTTGTTTGTTTGTGAAACAGACCATGTTTATGGCTGATCCCTGGGGATCAGTTCAAATAATCGTCTACTGATTTCCAATTCACTCTAAAACACAGCCCCAAATTTTGAGAAAATTTCAAGATGAAGTCATTGCCTTTAGTCTTCTATCACTTGGCTCATCATGAGATGAAGTTTTAAATAAACAAACAAACAAATAAGCAAACACATTTTTAAGAGAAGTAAATAGCCAGCAAATCATTCTCAGAGTCTTTACCGTTGACTGATTCAACAAAGGTTTCACTTATGATTTAACTATTAATAAAGGAAGTAGTTTTATTTAATGGTAGTTATTATATCAACTCACCATCAAATTAATATTTCAACTTAATCCAGAAGTGGTTATATAGAGATTTGTTTGTCTGTTTTTCTTTCTTGATTATATTTTTCAATAGAAGAACAATTTTAATTTAGAACAGGATATTTCAGGGAATGTTGATCTTACAATAGCTATCATAATGAAATGCAGTCATAGGATTAAATTCCCCAGAGGTTAATATGATTCAAGTTTTAATGTAGGTAAATTAATATCATGGTTCTAGTGAGATCTTGAATGAATTCTTCATGACGGCATGACACAAGTGTCTCTAGTTGTGGAATATAATGACATTTTAAATGATTGCATTGTTTCCTTCCTTATGAGAAATACCAATTGATATAGTCAACACATAATAGTAGCCAAATTTTCAATTATGGAGAACTGAGATGGGGGAGAATTTACTCTCTGATAAAATCAGTACAGAACAATATGACTAGCACAGAATGTGTACATATTGTACAAATCTAAATACACAATGTGTACAAATGTAAATATACAATATTTTATGTAATAGTACGTTACATATCAGTACCCACATTTATTAATAGGTTCACACACACACACACACACACACACACACATATGCAACAAAGGAAAGAAAGTTATGGCTGTTGAATATGGTAGTTTAGCTTTCACTCCATAGCTACAGTGAGTGTTCTTCACATAAAAGTCTCTATTGGGGCCGACGCCATGGCGCTGTAGGTTAACCCTCCGCCTGTGGCGCCAGCATCCCATATGGGCGCCGGTCCCAGTCCCGGCTGCACCTCTTCCTGTCCAGCTCTCTGCTATTGCCTGGGAAAGCAGTAGAAGATGACCCAAGTCCTTGGGCCCCTGTACCCACATGGGAGACCAGGAAGAAGCACCTGACTCCTGGCTTCGGATCGGCACAGCTCCAGCCATTGCAGTCATTTGGGAAGTGAACCAATGAAAGGAAGACCTTTCTCTCTGTCTCTCCCTCTCACTGTCTGTAACTTTAACTCTCAAATAAAACAAATGAAATCTTAAAAAAAAAGTCTACGAATTTTTGCTAGGTGTAACATGGTCCCACTGTTGTACAGTTCTATCCCATGCTCTAAAAGGAAGTTAAGAGACACTTGAATGCTGGTGAAATAATTATGCTAGAGCTCTTTTTTGCTTTAAAAATTTTAGAAGGTGTATAAATAATATTGAGGCTACCTTCATATTAGTGCTAGCAAAACACATTCAAAAACCATTATTATCTCATTAGTACATTGTATTGTCTAATCTAAATAAGCAGCATTGAAATGATGTATTATAAATCTCACATGGTATTTCAGCATGCTTTATTCTCCAAGAATATATGCAAAATTGATCATTTCATTAGCATGACAATCTCACACTGTATGTTCCAGCTAGATAAACAGTTGCCGTTTTTTAAAGACTTGCTTATTTGACAAGCAGAGTTACAGAAGGAGAGAGGGAGAGACAGAAGGAGAAAGGTCTTCCACCTTCTGATGCACTGACCAAATGGCTGCAACTGCAGTTGGAACAATCCAAAGCCATGAGCCAGAATCTTCCTCCAGGTGTCCCACATGAGAACAGAGACCCAAGAACTTAAGCCATGTTCCATTGCTTTCTGAGGACGTTAATAGGGAGCTAATCAGAAGTGGAGGGGCCGGCGCTGTGTTGTAGTGAGCTCAGCCTCTGCCTGTGGTGCTGGACTCCCATATGGACACTGCTTCAAGTCCCAGCTGCTCTTCTCCCAATCCAGTTCTTTGCTTTGGCCTGAGAAAGCAGTGGCACAGATTACAAATACCTTCTGATGTCACTTACAAGTTGATTCTAAAGAACTTGATGCCACAGAAGTTGGTGAGGGGGGAAGTCATCAATTGTTGGTGAGTACGAAGTTTCCAATAGGTAAGACAAATATATTTTGAGATCTATTGCACAGCACAGTGAGCATACTCTATATTGTTTAATTCAAAATAAATAAGTGCAAATTACAAATGTCTTTTCAGAAAACAATTATGAAATGATTTATTTGTGAGCCAACTTAGTTAATCACTCTAAAGTATATACACTATATCAAAACATCATATTGTACCCCATACCTGTTTATAATTATGATTTTAATTAAATATTATTTCAAAATTATGTACTGACAAGTGGAAATAATTTCCAGGAAAAATGTTAGTCGGTTTGCATTGTTTTATTCTTCCACAAGTTTCTTCAATGTGTGGCTTAATAGAAGGTGTATGGAATCTCCTATTAGTTTCCACATTCAATTTGCTGTGAATTCATCCACCCGATAGCCTCCAGAAAGCTCAACTATACACCCATGAGAGTATGAACGTGAAAAAGCTAAATAAAACTTAGTATTATTATGAAAAGAGTTTTGACCTTACAGACTCTGAAAAATCCCAGACTGCCCCGGAGGTCTCTAAACCATATTTTGAAAACTGCTAACCTAGGAAACAAGTTAAACAAAATATCCAACATTTGCTTCATATCTTCCTTAAGGCATTTGTTCTCCAGGACCAATGGGATTACAAGAAGGTTGTTTTCTTTCCATTAAACTTGATATAAATTGTAAAGATTCAAGCCTTAAGAGAAATGAAACTCAACCCTGGTCATCAAATGGAAGAAGAGATCAAATTTAGTAAGTAGTCCAACTGACTAGTTCATTTAAGCAGTGATCTGTACTACAAGATGATTCTTCCTCAGAAATTTAAGACTATGAAAACTAGGACAGGTACTAGTGCTTTTAATCGATAAACCATCTAAAGAAAGGTTAATGTATACTGGCAGAAAACATGACTGCAGGAGAAGAAACAAAAGTCTTTCAAACCATGAACAATTAATTAGTAACATAAAATAATCACAGTAGGTTCTGCAAGGATGTAGGTAAGTTTTTATTTCTCTTTTTATATTAATTTAGACAACTGAACCTGTTACAAAATCAGTCACTTGTCCATTTAAAGTCTACAGAGAGTAGCTCCTGAGACTTAAGATTCAGTGGGGATCTAAATAGTGTAGATGAAGAGAGATCATCAAAATTATTTAATTAGTCCTTCAATGGATGATGATTGGCTGTCCACAGATTCAAGTACTCTGCTACAGCATGGCATGGAAATTATAAGTGTTCTCATTTTCATCAAGCATATTGATTCAATTCATTTCAGAATTTCTAATATTATGTTTGAAATGGTAAATCTAAAAAAAGAAATAATGAAATTCATCAACTGGTAGATATTAAATCAAAATACTTATAGATGCTTTTGTATCAACCTTTTTAAATGTAGAGCCAAACACAGTAAAATTTTCTAAAATGACTGTGATAGTCATGGATATCTGAAATTGTCAGGTGAACAGGCAGTTCATTAGTGTTTCACACAGTTTGCAATATGACATCAGAATGACAGAAAACTTTAATTTCTGATTTAATAAAAATAGGAAGCCATTCCTTGTTAAAGACAAGCATACTAGTTATTATTTTTAAAGGATTAGAGAAATGACATTTTAAAAGTAATTTATTTTTAGAAATAATATAAATGCTTTATTTTATTGACACTCAAAACAATACCTAAACAAAATGAGACTTTAAACATATAACATTGAGGAAAAAAGTATAAAAATCTCTTGCAGAGCTCTATTATATATATTAAATAAAATCATAAAAATAGGCAGATCATTTTCAGTAAAGATATTCAAAGACATGACTATGCAACTGGGATCAATCAATTGATGCAGAATTAAAAAATAATAGAAGAAACATTTTCGAATAGTATGAATAATTTATGATATCGATTAACATAACTTTCAGGTTGAACTTTTAATACAAGGTTGATGTAACTTGATGAAATAAATGATTATTTAAATTATAGTTCATTATACATATTTTATATTCACTTAGTCATTTGTATTCATGTAAAAATAAAGAAATATATTACAAAGCACTTAAATTATAAAAGAAAATAAGTTTAGAACTTATGAAACTCAGATGAGTAAATCTTTTAAGCATGCCTTTGAAAGATTTTGCACTATGAATATGTTTGTTAAAAGTAATGAGTAGGTTCAATGTATTTCATCTTGCTTGTTATTTTATAATTATATCAAGTTCTTTCATAATAAAATTGGTTTGTCTAGGACCCTGATGCTTACTACTTTTCCACTTAGCTAAATTTTATGCAATCTTTGAGAACTGATCATAATTTCCTCTAAGGGAAACCCTTCTTAAGATTCACATGACATTTCCAGTACTCCATTATACTATTACATACTTAAGAGCATAGTATTTGTTATATTACATTTATCACACTTCAGCATGGTTATGGAATTACAAAACTATTTTTTATTTTATAAACATTTAAAAAATAATGATAGTTTCTATTTATAGATTCTTTATATTATATATTTCATGCTTATATTATCAGTAAGCATAAATTTGGACAGTCAGGAATTTTTAAAATTTAAAATAATTAACTAGTAGATAAAAGTTATGGGATGAAATTATTAACGAATGAGTAAACAAACAGTTCCCAATCATTTGATTATGTGACAGAATTTATCCATTACTAATATGATGAAATTTATAAATATTTGTTTCACAATTAAAATGTGACTTCCTCAAGGACAAGGGCATTGCCTTATTTGTACATGTATTTTTATGGTTCAATTACAGTTGTAAGTAGCAGAAATTATATTTGACAGACTTATTTAAGACATAAAAGTACAAATTTCATAAATCTGTAGAGAAAACTGGCCAAAATTCTAATTGTAAACAAGGAACAGTTTAGCTTTGTGGGTTAAAGCTGTAAGAATGAATGGGCCATATTCCAGAGCACACCATTAGATTCTAGCCCTTGCCTGCCTTTACTTTGGAAATAGGCACAAAGTTAGATTTTTGCTGTGAAATGTGATCTGCTGACCCATGATTTAAAATTTCTTTTTAAGTTATTTCTGAGATAATAAGAAAAAAGGACAGGCAGGCAGACAGACACATAGAGCTTCTTCCATTCCTCTGCTAAGGTTCTGAGCCAAAGCTGGGAGCTAGGAACTCAATCCAGGTCTCCCATTTGGAAGCTAGAGGCCCAACTACTTATGCTGTCACCTGCTAGCTCAAAAGGTCTGCATTTGCAGGAAGCTAGAATTGGGGGGACAGAGCCAGGACCTTAACACAAGTACTCTTGGACACAGATGTCTTAACCAGCATTTAAATGCCATGCTAAATGTTCAGTCTAGACTTGTGATTTAATTCATTGGAGGTAAAGCAGAGAGAAACAAAATATTTAGTGGTACTGAGGTATAATCACTACTGGGTCCAACTGTACTCATAAGTCTATTTTTCCAGGCTTTCCATTCTAACTAGCAGGGAAAATAGAACCACTAAATTGCATCTTTCAAGTTTCCTTAAGTGCACAGGGATCACACCCAAACAGGCATTCCTGTTCTAAAAGATGTGCTAATTTTTATGACAGACTCATTGATGATATCCGTGTATTATTTATTGACTTTTAATTTCTATTAGTCATAACTGGTTTCTCACTGTCAAGCAATATTATATAAAATGCAAAATTATTATGACTCTAGTAATCTTTAAGTAATTTTTGAGGAAGAATATATTGTGAATGAAAATTTAAATAAAGAGAATATTTCTGTCCCATTTTGGCCAAATCATGGCTCTCTATGTGTTTAAAGTTTATGTTTATTTTATTTTTGTTTGTGATTTTTCCTTTTAGAAATTACTGCAACCCAAGTTCATTGATGCTCTCCCAAGCTTATTAATCAGTTAACTCACATTCATTGTCACAAGATAGATCCTCTTAGATGTTCCTTTTCTAGAATCTCATTTCCCTGGATAGCGTTATACAGAGAGGGGTAGTCTGGAGAAAAGCAAGTAAATTGAGCTACAAAGATTAATCATCTACACTTTCCCCACTACCTTCAATTTTATCTGTGGATAAACAGCTGGTGACCATTTTTAGTTTTACTGGAAGAGATACCTGAGAAGGAAATCAACAAAGGGATGTGAGATGAAAGCATATGTATCTAAAAGCATTGCATAATCACCTAGAACCAGATATACTTGAACTTATGTTTATTGTACAATTTTAAAATCATGACTTAATTAATTATATTTAGTACATATGCAATTGTGAGCTGCAATTGAAAGAATCATCCCTAAAATATAATAAATTATAAATGATAAATCACTACTCTTTTCCTGGTGAGGTGTTATTTGGAAGTTTAGACAAAAATGCTCTCACAGGCAAACTGAGAATTGAACAGTATTAGCGCTGAATAGATTCACAAGGAGAACTACACTGTTAAATTAAGGCATAACTTCCATCCTTGACACATGGAAAACCGTGATGAGTCCCAAAATAATCATTGAACACATTTAGAAGATAGATGCTTGCAAGATTCAAAATGACTGAATAGGATGTAGTCACACTAACTTAAGCTGCTCTGGGATATGAAAAGAACAAAGGGTTGACCATGTTTCCAGAGACCTTTCTGAAGCAAATGTTCGCCCAAGAACTGAAAAAACAGTGAAGACTCCGTGGGACAGAGGTAGAGAGGACAGGGATACCCCTGCAACCAGCAGCACACCAGCTGTGAGCTGCCAAGATACCACAACAAGGAAGGGAGAAATCTTTGCACATTCTGCACTCCCTGCTGTTTGCAGTTTTAGCTAAGAGGGAATCCCATAGTCACCCACTGACTTCTACTTGCCTGGGGAGCCGATGGGGTCTGAGCAACTGCCAGGCTTGGAGCAGAGAAGTCAACCTGCTTCTCCCCCTCCTTAACTCACATAGAGCACCCTACTCTACAAATAAAAGTGGGGCTGTGCCCCCCTATTGTGCAATTACCAGTGTCAGAATGAGCATCAGGAAGGGATGCAGACTATTCAAAAAGAAATGAGAGGAGACTGCACGTAGCCAGTGTTCCTGCTCATATTGCTCAAGGGATAACCTTGAGTACCATAGGGACTTTTTTTGTGCACCCTGGAGTGCTAGCAGAGAGCAGAGTTCCTACCTAAAACAGGGAAGCAAGAGCAAGCACATTGTCCATGTTTATTGCATTTCAATTCACAATAGCTGACATGGAATCAAATCAGATGTCAAGAGGTTGGCGCTGTGGCACAGTGGATTAAAGCCCTGGCCTGAAGCACCAGCATTTCATATGGGCACCGCTTCTAGTCCTGGCTGCTCCTCTTCTGATCCAGCTCTCTGCCTTGGCCCAGGAAAGCAATAGAAGATGGCCCAAGTCCTTGGGCCCCTACACCCACATGGGAGACCCGGAGGAAGTTCCTGGCTCCTGGCTTGAGATTGATGCAGCTCCGGCTGTTGCAGCCATCTGGGGAGTGAACCAACGGGTGGGAGACCTCTCTCTCTGTCTCTACCTCGCTCTCTAACTCTGTCTTTCAAATAAATAAAATAAATCTTTTAAAAAAATCAGATGTCCATCAACTAGTGACTGGATAAAAAATTATGATATATATGTATAAACTATCGGCTACTACTCAGATATAAAAATAATTAATAAAATTCTGTCTTTTGCAACAAAATGGGTACAACTGGAAACGATTATACTTAGTGAAATAAGCCAGTCCAAAGAGACAGATATCATATGTTTCCCTGATCTGGGGTAACTAGTAGAGTACCAAAAATGTAATGTATTAGAGTGAAATAGACATGACTGTTTACAGCCCTGTCTCTTCTATTGAGGAAAAGTGCTTTTTGTTTTTTTAAAAATATTATGTATTGAACTCTTTACTTAGTCTAGGGTTAACCTTATGAGTATTAAGTACACTGAAAATAGATCTTTTGTAAAAATTGAGTGGGAATGGGAGAGGGAAGAAGAAGAGGTGTTGGAGTTCCAATGGGAAGTATCACTATATAGGTTCCTAAATCTGCATATATGAATACATGTAATTTTTATAACTTAAAGACAATTAAAAAAAATAAAAGCTCATTGCCTGGGGCTGGTGCTGTGGCATAGGATGCTAAGCTTCTGCTTGTGGTGCTGGTATCCCAGATGGACACCAGTTCGAGTCTCAGCTGCTGCTCTTCAGATACAGCTCTCTGCTAATGGCCTGGGAAGGCAGTGGAAGACAGCTCAAGTGTTTGGGCCCCTGCATCCACATGTGAGACCTGAAAGAAGCTCCTAACTCCTGGATCAGCTCAGCTCAGGCCACTGTAGCCAGTGTATGGAGAAAAGTGCATTTGTCTTATCAATAGGTGAATATATAAGTTGTAAGCTTGTGTTGATTTATCTAGCATGCATATTGCATTTAAGATAGTATATCTATTAAATTCAACTTCAAAATTGATTTATGATAATGCTGTATCATTATGTAAGTAAAATTATTGATTTTTTGTACAAATATCAGCTGTGAACCTTATTTCATATATTTTATGGTGGCTCTGTTCTTTGCTGTTTCTTTTTTTTTTTTTTTTGGACAGGCAGAGTGGACAGTGAGAGAGAGAGACAGAGAGAAAGGTCTTCCTTTGCCGTTGGTTCACCCTCCAATGGCTGCCGCGGATGGCGTGCTGCGGCCGGCGCACCACGCTCATCCGATGGCAGGAGCCAGGTGCTAGGTGCTTTTTCCTGGTCTCCCATGAGGTGCAGGGCCCAAGCACTTGGGCCATCCTCCACTGCACTTCTGGGCCACAGCAGAGGGCTGGCCTGGAAGTGTTCTTTGCTGTTTCTAAAGGGACTCAGTCATGGATTTGTTGTACTCTTTGGCAAGGAGAGGGGGGATGAATGGTTTTCAGTTGGGTCTTCCTACAATGGCCTTGTGGGAATTTTTCCAGTTGCTGAAGTTCGCAATTCTAATTGTATACCCAGGAACTAGGGAAATAACTGCATGATGAGTTCTGGGACCCACTGGACCTTCTGTGAAGTCAATTCAAATCAAAATACATTTATCACCTGCATTTCTGGCTGTCACATTGAATGCTGTACTATTGTGCTTCTAGGCCCTTAGAGATTAAATGTCACAGGGATCAAGAAGCTTCATGCAAGTTGGAGATTTCCCTTTTCGCAGTAAATGGCTACAGATATACACAGTGGATGGTAAGAAAATATATACTATGGATTTTGGAGAGTGTAATTGGAACTCTGCTTTTCTTTCATTCAAAATGTCATTCGTTCAAAAATAGATTCTAGAAAACAGATGAGGTCAGTGTTATCCAATAGAAAATTGGGCATATTAGCACTTGAATGGAGAATAATACCAGGTTAATTTTGTTTACTGGATCCAAAAGGTAGTCTTTAAAGATTTTATTATATAAATAAAGTAAGGCTTTGATTTATTATCCTCAGAATGTTTTTGTGTGTTCTTTTCCAGTAGTTTTTGAGATCTATCTGCTTGACAAAGACCCAGGAATTCAAAACTGTAGTCACATAAACAAGCAGATGGGAGTTAGGAGAAATGCAGAGTCCGAGACCCCATCCCACAATCATTCAATCTGAGTCAACGCTTTATCTTTATAACCAGATGATTCACTTATCCATTAAGTAAATGAGCGACACCATTATGTTGGGGATTCTTTCCTGGACAATTGATACTTATTCTCATACATATTCCTTCTTTACATTGGATGCTTGTTTTGTGATTTGTTCTGAGTAACATTGAGCTTCTTGCTAATTTCAAGGTCATATTTCACTTGCACCCCTTTCCATTAGTTCCCCAAATCTAGAGAAAGCATATAGAATCTGTGGTTGCGTTATAATCCTGGTATTTCATGGCAGGAGAGAAGCAAAACCACAGGAACTCTGTGGAAACATGTATGAGGGAGTGAGTGAAAATAAGGTAAAATAAAAACACTAATTTTTGTCATCTGTATTGTAAGAGACTTTCTGGCCTTTCTTTGTTATAAGGAATCAGAATGTGACTCATATTTTTATATGCTCAGTTATAGTTCAATTTCATCTCATTCTCCTTACCCATGTACTCCAAAATATATTCCTACATTTTTTTCTAAATTTTCGTGTATACAACTTAGTACTTCTTTGTAATTCTATTTGAGTTTAATATGAACCTTCTCTATATTAATTGCACATCATACCATCAAGCTGGGTCTACAGTTTCAATCAGTGACTTATAGAACAATATAATATGTTATCACATTCTTCTACAAAGAAAAATAACTATCTTCTCCAGAAAATTGGGATATGTAGAAAAATATTCAAATATATTAGGGATTTTAATCAGATAACTTTTCAAATCCCTCAGTTTCACCCAGTTGCATTTTTCATATTTCTTTGTCCTCTTGCAATGAATGTACTGCACATAGAAGACATGATAATATCATGTATCCAGCTAAAGCTGAAATTCAGCATCGCAAAGATTGAATTTTGAGCTTAATTTTGAGCACTCAGATACAAATGGTAAAGAATTATCTTGTCAAGAGCTTTTGCATATCATAGTATATGAAATGAAATTTTGTTTTCACATTTTATGATTGGTGCTTATTGAGGTAGCCATTCTAACCTCTAGAACTTGCATTCATTCCCTGTTAATTCATTTGAGACAGTAACTGCTTACCACAAGATAATTTTTCCCAAATAACTTTAAAAAGTTCATAGAAAATAAAATTCAATAATTATGTTTTAGTGAAAAAAATTAAAACGCATGGATCTCCAAAAAAATTCATGGAAAGTGTATATTATGAGAATAAAACTATGCATGAAAACATTGTCGTAACAAAATGAATTTATTTGTGAATTCTATTTGGCAAGAAGTGTTTGAAGTACCCTTATCTTTGGTGGTAAATGAACGTTCATAGATTATATCTCATATTTCCTTACTTTATTCACGTATTAATTGTGCTCATAATGTTCTAGTCATGTTCAGTCACCTCTTTCATTCAAGAAATGTTTTTAGTGCACAAACTACATGCTAGGTACTATTTTAAGCATTCAGAATCTATCAGTAGGTGGATTCCTTTACTAGGAACACAGAAACTAGTCACAAGGAACAAAGCTCTAAATAAAGAAAGAAAGAAAGAAAACATTAAAGGCATATTACAAATTGTCAGAAGATAAAATACACCATAAAGCACTACAGATTTGGTGAGCTGGAAGAAATGTTTGCAAAGAAATGAGGTAAATTGTTTGATGCTGGAGCTATTACCTACGACTCAGCAACACCTACTTTGTTTCTTGTCTACTTCTTCTGAGGAAAATTAATGTTTGTTTAATTATAAAAATTGTGCATTTGTCTGATACATACATATAGGCTAACATTATGAATTTGTACTTACATACAACATTTTTCAAAAAATCATTTATGGCTGAATGACAGAATGATTATAAGATATTGTAAGATAAAACAATGTAATCATATTTGAGTACACTGAAAAGCTGGTGTTGTGCACCACATTTCAAAGCTGCTGCCTGGGATGCCAGCAAGCTGTATGAGTACCAGTTTGTCTCGGCTGCTCCAGTTCTGATTCAGCTCCCCGCTGATGAGTCTGGAAAGGCAGCGAGAATGGCCCATGTACTTGGGTCCCTACCACCCACATGGGAGACCTGGATGGAGTTCCAGGTTCCTGACTATCACCTGGCTCATACCTGGCATTGCAGCCAGTAACAAGGGACATGAGGCAGGAGATGGAATATTCTCTCTCTCTCTCTCTCTCTCTCTCTCTCTTTCTCTCTCTCTCTCTCCATGTCTTTGTCTGGTCTTCTCTCTCTGTCACTTGGCCTTTCAAGTAAATAAATAAATCATTTTTAAAAAATAGGTTTTAATAACCCAGTTCTCTCATTTAAAAAAAAGATTTATTTACTTGAAAGGCCAAGTGACAGAAAAAAAGAGAGGGAGAGTGAACCCTCCATTTGCCCATTCATTCTCCATATTGCTGTAATGGCTGGGACTGGATCAGGCCAAAGCCAGGATCTAAGACCTTCTGGGTATCACACAGGAGTGGCAGGGACCTATGTACTGGAGTCATGTTTTGCTGACTTCACAGGCACATTAACAGAAAAGCTAGATCTGAAGCAGGGCAGCTGGGACGCCAATCAACCTCTGACATGGTATGTTGGTGTCCCAAGAGGCAGTTTGATCCCTTGCCCTACAACATAGGCCTCTTCTTTTTATTTTTAGTGTTCATACTGGAAAATGTTCCTTATTTTCCATAAGAGAGATTGATCCTTTGTCATGCTTTGGATGTATTTTGGTGGGTACATCTTAAGCTATTAATTGATTTTCTCACTATTATTCTCTTCATTAACTTATATTAATAACTTTGTTGAATTTAATTTATGAAATGTACATTTTGATACTAATGTTGTAATAATAGAAATGGCCAAATTGTCAAAATATACTCAAGAGGTGTCACTGATCCCACTCAGTGCCCATCTCCAGGAATGATTAGATCCTAAAGCAAACATCAGAAATATAGCAAATATTGTTTGCTTAGAATACCAATGCCCTATGCAGTTTCCAAAATTCATCTTTTTTCTGTTTGAAGACTCTTCTTTGTTTCTGATTAAAAGGAGAGATTTCAGCAATGGATGAAAAGCTAACACAAATGAAATCATTTGATTTGACCCCATTTGATATTAGGCTAATTACAAAGTGACTAAGTGATTACTCTTTGCTATAATACTCTGTCACTTGAATTCATAAAGTTCACATTTGTTTGCATTTTCTTCATTTTCTTTTCTTTTCTTTTTTTTTGACAGGCAGAGTGGACAGTGAGAGAGAGAGACAGAGAGAAAGGTCTTCCGTTGCAGTTGGTTCACCCTCCAATGGCTGCCACGGCCGTCGCGCTGTGGCCGGCGCACCACGCTCATCCGATGGCAGGAGCCAGGTGCTAGGTGCTTTTGCCTGGTCTCCCATGGGGTGCAGGGCCCAAACACCTGGGCCATCCTCCACTGCACTTCTGGGCCACAGCAGAGGGCTGGCCTGGAAGAGGGGCAACCGGGACAGAATCCGGCGCCCCAACCGGGACTAGAACCCGGTGTGCCAGTGCCGCAAGGTGGAGGATTAGCCTGTTGAGCCACGGCGCCGGCTGTTTGCATTTTCAACAAGTTATTGAGACAGACTCAATATATCATGGTACATACATTTTGTACATAGATATTTTTGAAACTGTCTACTGTTAAAGACAATTTATATATGAAGAAACTGATCTTGTTAGTATTATTGACTTGTTAGGAAGTGAATAACTTAGTTACTCAAGTTACTTATACTCTCAGTCATCTAGATTCCTAAAATAAAGTAGTCCTCAACATCTACCTGCCCTCAATCAATATTACCATGCCACGTATTTCTCAGTTTTTTGATAACCTGTTTTACAAGGTATTCTATGATCACTAATACTACATATTAAGCTACTGATCCTCTGTTGATGTCTAGAATTTGGATATCCGATAGAGAATGGTGATTTCTTGTGCGTAATGTGTCAGTTGCAATGATAGCCCTTCATCACAAATATTGTCATGTTCTTTAACCACTGGATTATTCTTCTACCATCATCAGCATTCTGAGACTTTATACAGGTAGTGATGAAGAGATCCAATCCTTATTTTTTTCCTAAATCCAATATGATCTTTTAAGCCTGACCTATTATTTTACCATAGGTATCAAATCTACTGGCAGCTACAAAACAGAATCCTGAATAATTTTCTAATTTTTAAGATAATGAACTAAATGTGTTTATTTTCACTTAATTTTACTAATGCATCTGTATACACCCATATATAACCACATTTGCTAAAATACCATTTGACCCATCATATGTTTGTTAAATTGCAGTACCATTTCCTATCGTTCAGACCAAAAACATATTTTATTTCCCACCCCTCTTCAATGATAGGAGATATATGAGGAGGGTATTATTCAGTAAATTATTTATTCCATTGATTTGTGCTCATAATTGTACTACAGGTACAGCACAGGATTTTAGCAACATGATTCTCCAAGTTTTATTATGAAATACCTATGTTTCAATCATAAGACAGATTATGTTGGTAATTTATTTATTCTACCCAATCACGAGATGTTTCCCACTTTCCTAGGATGCCCATGTCACTAGGAAAAAGAATGAAGCCACAATCTGGTGGCAATCTTGCCATATATGTACTCAGAAGAATATAGGCCACTAGTACTGATTTAAATGAATATTTATGGTATTTTACCCAGTAATATATTCACCAGATTCAATAGAATATGTTCACAGATGCTCTTAATTTAAATGGAGGTTATGTAGCATGTGAAGACAATGGAAGGAAGCATCAAAGATGAGGTCTTTTTATTTTATTTTATTTTATTTTATTTTATTTTATTTTATTTTATTTTTTTATTTATTTTTTTGACAGGCAGAGTTAGACAGTGAAAGAGAGAGAAAGACAGAGAGAGAAAGGTCTTCCTTTTCCATTGGTTTACCTCCCCAAAATGATTGCTACGGCCGGCACACTGCACTGATCTGAAGCCAGGAACCAAGTGCTTCCTCCTGGTCTCCCACGCAGGTGCACTTGGGCCATCGTCCACTTCCTCTCTCTCACTGTCCACTCTGCCTTTCAAAAAAATATGGTGTATAACGTGAAATGGCCCATCAGTGGTAGCACAAATTTAAGTACAACTCAATCTAAGTGTCCCCTGAGACCAAATTAGAGTCCTTAGCAACTTTCGGACACCTGTACTGGAGGCTATGCTAGTTATGCAACAGCTTATTTGGAGCTATTATTTCCACAATCACATATCATATTTTTAAAGATATAAATCAAGCTCTGATATATTGGTATATATTGATAAAGTACAACAGCTCCTTGATTGCCATTATACCCAGCTATCTGTCTTAGTAGACTTCATCACAGCCTCAGCAAATAAATTTATTTCAGTGAGAATATTTATCTTAGTATACCTGAAAAAAATAAAATAATGGGGATTGTCATTGAGATACAGCAGGTTAAGCTATTGTCTGAGACACTGGCACCACCTATGAGCAAAGATTCGAGTTCTAGCTGCCACATTTCGGATCCAGCTCCCTGCTCATGAGACTGGGAAGACAGCAGAAGATGTCTCCAATGCTTGGGGCTCCCGCTACCCATGTGGGAGACTCAGATGGAGTTCCAGGCTCTTGACTCAACCCCAGTCTACAGAGCATATATAAAATATTAAAAGGTATTTAAAAAAAAACAAATGGATATTGAGCTATTTCAGTATATATAACTACTTTACTTTTAAATATTTATTTATTTGAAAGAACTACAGGGGGAAAGAGAGAGAGAGAGAGAGAGAGAGAGAGAGAGAGAATCTTCCATCTGCTGGTGCCCCAAATGGCCTCAAGGCCAGAGATGAACCAGGACAAAGCAAAGAGCCAGCAGCTTCATTTGGTTCTCACACATGGATACATGGACCCAATCACTTGGGCCTGTTTCCACCGCTTTTCCAGGCCATCAGCAGGGAGCTGGATGAGGATACAAAGCAGCTGCCACATGGGATGTCCACATCTCAGGTGGCAACTTTACTGGCTACTCCAAGACACTGGCCCAGGATTTATAACTATTTTGACATAAGTGAAGGCATTGTGAACAGGCTGCTGCAATTTCAGTAATATATATATATATATATATATATATATATATATATAAGATCTTGGAAAGGTGTTAACTTGTAACTACCCTGCCACAATCAGATGCTGAGGTTCATAAGGAAAAAATATAATGTGATTTTTCACCAAAAAAATGTTTTGATGATTGTATAACAGTAGGACGACTTTTAAGCATGAATGAGCTGCCTTGTCCCTGCAGCCTCTCTAATCTCAGGAAATGAGCTAACCCCAATTTTGCAATGGAGGAGGTTGACCAGAGCACATCCTGGTAGTCTGGAAGGCAGCCTGATTGGAAATTTAAGTACTGGGAGATCCCTTTGGTCATGTCTGACCAACTGGCCTTGGGAGGAGTGCAGTAGTCACACTACTGACCTGGTATTATAAGCACCCAAATGTGAGGGCAACATGCCACACTTCCTGGACTGGGACCTCCAAACACTGCTGACTACTGTGGTGGCCCATACCTGCGACATCTCAGCTAGTAAGTTCAACAAATGGAGGTCACCAGTCTCAGCAACTACCATATTTACTGTGCACACTAACCAATCTGGAATGCTGACTGGAACCTTAACTAACGCAGTGAACCTAAGACTCTAACACTCTCTCTCCTCTCTGTCTAGACATTTAACAACACTACATAGACTGTGTGATGCAGTGTGTGACACCTTGATGTGGCCAAAAATTTAGCATAATATCACATTTTGTGTTGAAATGTGTGAGTAGATACTCTTCTTGGAGGATTAAAGAATGAGTTTACACTAGGAAATAAACAAATAATGTGGTAACTTTAGGCTAGCATTGGGATGCTCCCTTTGTGGAGACTCCAGCCTGGCCATCTAAGGAGTTCCATGAGGGTCATTATTCCCTCGTATTTATAAGAAATACTACACCCATAGATGTGCTCGTCAATGCTTGTGATATCTGGCCATTGCAGTTATTTGGCAAGTGAAACACTGCATGGAAGATTTCTCTCACTTCCTCTCTCTCTCTCCCCCTTTGTCTCTCTCCTTCCCTCTCCCATAGCACTAGAAAATATCTGCAATGTGTAAGTCATAAGGTATCTTGAGTTGACTATTGTTCCGTTAATTCATTAAGAGGTGATGAGTCTTATCTTTCTCCCAGGTGATCCAGGCATAGACCCTATGCAGAGCTACAAGCCTGCTTTCTTATTGCGAGGTGATTCTCTAGAATTAGACATCTGTTTGCATCAAATATGATGGAGAAAATTTACAGTATGGTTATTCTTGAAAGTAATATTATTTCACCCTTCCCAAGCATGATAAATCACCCATGAACCCTTTTGCTTTGCCATTTTGCTTTTATCACCTGCTTAACGTATGCTACTCTTTCCAATTTATGGTGCTTTCTTTTTTCTTTAATTTTTCATGGTTGGTTTGACTTTTCTAGGCTATGCTGTTAGTACATTAGTACATGTACTAACATCAGTTCCCAGAAAGATACAGCATGATTTAGCAGTTACTGGATTATTTAGAGTTATAGAATTACATCTTCTGCTTTGTAAATATCTACATTCAGTTAATCCTAATATAGTTATATATGGTAAATTTGTTGCTCATTGTGATGTTCCTTAGGAAAAATAGACACAAATATCTTATGTTTGCCTTTGTGTGTTGACAGCCCTCTCTACAAATGTATGCAATCACAACCAGTTTCAGGGAAACCAGATCAAGAAAGAAAGGAGAAAAACATGTGAGATGGTACAAGCACAGAATTATGTGCAGTGACATCCTTCAAGCCCCATTTCAACGTGATCATCTGAAGAAATTTTACAGAAGAGTTTCCAAGGCATGTCATCTCCTTCTTTATTCAGTGTGAAGTGGTACTTTTTAATCAACTTGCCCAACTTTCCCAAAAATCTCCCCACCTATTGAGAGTAGATATTTTGATTATCCATATCAACTTTATATGTGACTTCTGCTCTTGGAGTGAGAAGGAATGTGATATGTCCATATAAAACCATGCTTTCATGCTGTTTTGTATGTCAGTTGCAATGAAATGATAAAGTAAACCAAGTAAAATTATGCAGTGACATGTATTATCAGATGAAATATATTAAGTAGACCAAGATGATAAGCAATTTAAAATTTCCTAACTTTACCTATATTCTCTACGGTTTCTTATGACATTTGATAAGTGAAGCCTGTGCAAAATCACTGAGAATTCCAGTACAGATATTCTCAGAAGTCTATTGTCAAGGTCTATTTTTAGTATTTTGATTCAATTCAACACCCTGTACATTCTATAACAAGATTTCCACATAAAGGATTTATTTAAAAAAAAAGAAAGAAAAGAAAAACTATCTTATTATCTTGGTGTCATTTGCCTGACCTTTTCACCTCTCCACAATATCACTGAATGGAAGCAAGATTATAAAAATAACCAAATACTTCTCTGAAGATACAGATATAATATATCCTACTTCCCTACACAAATAGCCTGCAACTCTGCCCAGTGTAGAATTTTGACTTTACTTTTTTTTTTCCTGGAAGATTGCTATGATCTGTAGAGTATATCAAAGCCAATTGCACAAAGAGAGACAAACCTCCATCAGGGAACTCCCATCAGAGAATCAGGCAGCTTGTTTTGTCTTGGCTAGGAGATGATTACAGGATTCAAAAATAGAACAATGAGCAGGGAGATCCTTAGAGAGAGAAACTCGTGACCCTTCAGGCAATCTTTTCTCTATGTGGTAAATTCACCTTGATCTCCATGTTCATTATCTTAAATACGACATATCCATTTTGTCAGTGAGTTCTCCTGAGTAGCAACTTCTGTATTTGAATGTTTCTCTTAAATTATTCAAAGTGTTCCAAGTGTTTATTACCTATCTAAGAACTGTTATAAGTACTTCAATAGTGAGGACATTTTTAATAAATGTTCAATGAAAAACTCACAATTGCCCTTCAAAGGACTATAATGAATGGCTGCATTAGGCATTTTTTGAATCTAAAATCCCAGTGGTGCTTGCTGAGCCAGAGTATTCATTTTCTGCCTAAAGCTCCTGTTGCGCTTTCTAGTTGCAGTCACTGTTGAAAGCACCTGAGTAGTCAGATCATAAGATACCAGTGGGAATGCCTGGGCCATAAACCTTTGCGAAACATTTGTTGTTGGGTTCTGCTTGTAGTCTCATTCCAATTCTCATTTATTTCTTGTGAATTTGTGAATGAATTGGGGATCAGACATGTGCATAATTATGCAATGTGATTTTGTCCAAACACAAATAGACTCATCAATTCCCAAATTCCTGTATATGGTATTGTCAGTATGAAACAATTTATTTCTCAAAGTTCAATACCTGTGAGCCAAAACCACGGCTCAATAGGCTAATCCTCTGCTTGCGGCACTGGCACTCCAGGTTCTAGTCCCGGTCGGGGCGCCAGATTCTGTCCCTGTTGCTCCTCTTCCTGTCCAACTTTCTGCTGTGGCCCGGGAAGGCAATGGAGGATGGCCCAGGTGCTTGGGCCCTGCACCCACATGGGAGACCAGGAGGAAGCACCTGGCTCTTGGCTCCGAATCGGCGCATCGTGTTGGCCCTAGCAGCCATTTGGGGGATGAAATGACGGAAGGAAGACCTTTCTCTCTGTCTCTCTCTCTCACTGTCTAACTCTGCCTGTCAAAAAATAAAAATAAAAAAAAAAGTTCAGTACATGTTCTTGGTTGCTGCTGTCCTTGTGGTTGACAAGCATTTTATAAACTTGGTAGTACCTTGAATTTAACAAGGTATGCCTGCCACTCATTCATTATTGACCATATGAATGACTAAGTTCTTAAATTTCTATTCCTTTCTCTAAGGAAGTTTTATATCTGCGTCTCTACACTGTGTTAATCAGAATCTATAGATGTTTTCATTATTGTAATTAAAATATCCAAAAGGATCAGCCTGCCAGGAAGTAGATTTATTTAACCTTACAATTTGGAGATTTACAATCCAGGATCAGGCTGTCCTGTACAGTCTGACTTCTGGTAGAGACTGAAAATGGTAAGTATGTGTTGAGGAATGACCATGTTGTGATCCAGGGAGGAAAGATATTGAGAGGATGCACTTACATAGCCAGGAAAGATATTGAGAGGATGCACTTACATAGCCAGAACTACATTCTGAGGGCAGCTCCCAATGACCTAAAGAACTAATTACATTTAGCTCCTGGCTATAATTCTATCATGTTTAAACCCTAAATTCATCAATAATTCACATTAACCCATAACCATTAATTTAAGATTTGGGAAGCCAAATCCTGTTCAAACCATAACAAGGATTCAAACACTTTTGAAATTTAACAAGAGAGAAAGGAAGAGGGAGAAATCTTTCATTCGCTGATTCACTCTCCAAATGACTGCAATGGCCAGATGTCACAAGCACTGAAAAGCCCATCTATAGTATTATATTTCCTATAAATAAAGGGGAATAAAAACCTCCCACATCGAACTCCTTAGATGGCCAGGCGGGAGTCTCCACAAAGAGGAGCATCCCAAGGCTAGCCTATTGATGTCTGTATGACAGCCATTCTAACGAGGGTGAGACGAAACCACATTGTGGTTTTGATTTGCATTCCCCTGATGGCTAGTGATCCTGAACATTTTTTCATGTGTCGGCCATTTGGATTTCCTCTTTTGAAAAATGTCTATTGAGGTCCTTGGCCCATCTCTCAAGTGAGTTGTTTGTTTTGTTCTTGTGGAGTTTATTGATTATGGTTATTAACCCTTTATCTGTTGCATAGTTTGCAAATATTTTTTTCCCATTCTGTTGGTTGCCTCTTCACTTTCCTGACTGTTTCTTTTGCTGTACAGAAACTTCTCAATTTGATGCAATCTCAAATGTCAATTTTGGCTTTGACTGCCTGTGCTTCCGGGAGAATGAACATTTGATGATGTTGATTCTTCCATTCTGTGAGCATGTAAGATTTTTCCATTTTTTGGTATCTTCTTCTATTTCTTTCTTTAAGATTTCATAACTCAAAGATCGTGGACTTCTTTGACGTCCTTGGTTAAGTTTATTCCAAGGTATTTGATTGTTTTTATTGCTATTGTAAATGTCATTGATCTTAGCAGTTCTTTCTCAGCCATGGCATTGCCTGTGTATACAAAAGCTGTTGATTTTTGTGCATTGATTTTATATCCTGCTACTTTCCCAAACTCTTCCATGAGTTCCAATAGACTCTTAGTAGAGTTCTTTGGATCCCCTAAAGAAAGAACCATATCATCTGCAAAGAGGGATATTTTGACTTCTTCCTTTCCAATTTGTACCCTTCTACTTTCTTTTTCTTGCCTAATAGCTCTGGCTAAAACTTCTAGAACTATATTGAAGAGCAGTGGTGAGAGTGGGCATCCCTGTCTGGTACCAGATCTCAGTGGAAATGCTTCCGACTTTTCCCCATTCAGTAGGATGCTGGCTGTGGTTTGTCATAAATGGCTTTGATTGTATTGAGGAATGTTCCTTCTACACCTAATTTGCTTAGAGCTTTCATCATGAAAGGGTTTTGTATTTTATCAAATGCTTTTCTGCATCTATTGAGATAATCTTTTTCCATCCTTTCATTTTCAGTCTCTGTGCATCTTTATTAGTGAGATGTGTTTCTTATGGACAGCAAACAGATGTGTTTTGTTTTTAATCCATTCAGCCAGTCTATGTCTTTTAACTGGAGCATTAAGTGCATTTACATTCAAATTGACTTTAGATAAGTAAATGAGATTGCCCTGCCATTTTTCCACAAATATTCGTATTCTTTACTTTGGATTTCACTTGTACTTTTACTGGGAGCTTTCCTTCCTTTACCATCTTCTGTAGTGATGACCATGTTTCTGTATTTCTGCAGTGCTGGATGACTGGTGACAAATTCTTTCATTTCTGTTTGTCATGGAAAATGTTTATTTCACCTTCATTAATAAACGAGATCTTTGCATGGTATAGTATTCTGGGTTGACAGCTTTTTTTCTCTCAACACTTGTACTGAATCCTGCCATTCTCTCATAGCCTGTAGGGTTTCTCCAAATTAAAGAAATTTTCTGTTATTATTTCACTAAAAATGCCTTTAACCCTTTCTTTCTTTCCACTCCTTCAGGAGCTCCTAGAACCCAATGTTGGGTCAATTGATAATATACTGTAGATTCCTAACTGTGTGTTTTGTTTTGTTTTGTTTTGTTTTGTTTTGTTTTGTTTTGTTTTTGTTTTCTAATTTCTTCTTCTGATGTTTCTATCTTCTAAGTCTGATATTCTTTCTCTGACTCACTGATTCTGTTGTTAAGGCTCTCCAATGTATTTTTATTTGTTATATTGAATTCTTTGTTTCCAAGATTTCATTTTGATTTCTCTTTAAGAGCTCAATTTTTTGCAAGAAATTTTCCTTCATGTCATAGATGGATTTCACTAGTTCATGCATTTTCTTCTGATTACTTCTAAGTAATCCTGTGATCAAATTTTTGAATTCTATTTCTGGCATTTCTTAAATCTCATCATCTTCACAATCTAGTATTGAGTTGGTTTGTTCTTTTGAGGGTGTCATGTTGCCTTCTTTGTTTTTGTTTATTGGATTGGTATGTTTGTTATTCAGCATTTGTGGGGATACTCATTGGTTACCTCTTTGATTTTTTTTTTTGTTGTGACAGCTTTTATCATTGGACTATGTCAGATTGGATTAGTGGAGTGTCTGCTTTCAGGGAATAGCTAGAAGCATGTGGACGAGTTGCCAGGGAGCTCTGTTCAGTGCTCCAGAGTGAAGGATGTGTCTGAGGTAACACACCCAGGTTTCTTGTGGTAAATCCCCTCTCATTTTTTATGTGAGGTTTTTTTTTTTTAATCAGAGGGCAGGTTTCTTCTTGTCAGTTGACAAACTCAGCTGAGCTCCTCTCCTCAAAGGAGAGCTGTGCCCAGGCACTAGCCCCAGTGTGTCTATTATTCATCTACTCTGCCACAATGGCCACACAAAGGATCTGTGCAGGCCTCAGTCTAAGCTCAGATTCCCCAGCAATGTTCCTCGCCAACTGTCCAGGGAGCCCTGATCATGTAGAGCCTCTTATTTTGACTGCCCAAAGTCCCAGCAGCAGTCTGAATCCTCCAACACAACCTCAGTGTATTCACAGTCCCACATTAATGAGCACCTAGCCCCCTGTCTATTCTCCCCATTAGACTTAGGAATCTCCACTTAGCTGGTTGCTAGGTGCAGAAATGAGCTGGCAAAGTTGTTTTGTATGTACAAACTGGCACCTGCTCTCTGTCGGCTTATTACAGGATGCCTTTGTAGGATGATCAGGGAGACAGTAAATATGCCTTCACCTTTGTTTTTTCTCCTCTAGTTTGTTGGATACACTATCACCCATGGGACTCCAAGCCAGATTCCCTCTAGGCTCTCCCTGCAGCTTTTTCACCAGCAGCTTGGGCTGCTGCAGTCTGGTCTCATCTTGCTCTCCAATGTTGGTGTGGTGGCTCTTGGCTAGTGGGGTCATAAGTTGCACATGTCTTCATCCTGTATGTAGGTTCACGGTGTTCCTCCAATTTACATAGAGTTTCTTCTGTTTTCTCCCCAATTTTTCCCTAAGACTCACATGTCTGCCTTTAAAATGTACGTAAAACTTTGGCAAAATATATTCTTAATTTAAAATTACATATAAGAACTGAAAAGACAGGGACTTCCATTTTCACAAAATATTGTTTCTAATTATGCATCCAAATAATTGGATTGCATATGTCAGTTTTTAAGTCATGCATAATTTATTATTTCATTCATCACTATGACATCTTCCAGTATCAACCTTTGAAAAATTAGAGTATACAAATGTATTAAAAACTATTTTACATACTGGAGGCAGGTATTTTGCATATCAGTTAAGACATCAATTGGGACATTCACAACCTATGTTGGTGTGCCTGGGTTTGAGAATCAGCTGTACTTCCTATTGCAACTTCCTGCTAATGTGCAACCTGGTATGCAGAAGGTGATGGTTCAAGTTTTGGAGTTTCTGCCACTTATATTGGTGACCTGGGTTTGATTACCAACTTCTGGCCTTGCCAACTATTCGTGTTAGGAGTGAAGCAGCAGAAAGAAACTCTTTATCTGTCAGTCTGTCTCTGGTTCTCTCTCTCTCTCTTCTCTCTCTCTCTCTTCCTCTCTCCCTCTCTCTGTCTCTACACATAATATAATTTTTTTGCAAAATTACACACTAACCTCAGGCTGTTTTTTGATCTCCTTTGATTCAAGTTTCAGAAAAATGGATCCTATTCTTTTTTTCCATTTTCAAATTTGTTGAAATACTGTGTTTTAACTTCTGAAATAACATCTACAACTTTTTTTTCATATATTTCCATTATAAATTTCAATCCTCATAATTAGAAGTGAATTTATTCAAGTTGGAATATAAAAGGCTGTTTTTACAGGAAGATTTAAAAGTTATTTTTGAGTCTTTGTTATTCATGGCCCTGACAGTTTGGAACAGTAAAGGTCATATATTTTGTGTAATGTGTTCAATTTGGATTTGTCTGTTGTTTTCCTGAGTATATGAGGGTTATGAATTTTGGAGAAGAATATCATCTCATCAAGGAATATATAATATCTACAATTTTCTATCAAGCTTTTGATGCTTATGTAAGTGGTGATAGCAGCTATTTGTAGACTAGGAAAAAAATAAGTCAGAAGGAGTCAAATCTGGACTACAATGTAGTTATCTAATGATTTCCCATCATAACTCTCCCCAATTTGCCATTCTTAAAGGAGATGAATAAATAGAAACACTATTGTGATTGAGAAGGATTCTCCTGTGAAGATTTCCTGAGTATTTTATTTTTCTACTAGAGTTTTGGGCAACTTCCTCAAAATGCCATCATAATAAGTAGATGTTATCATGTGTGCTGCACTGGAAAATCAACAAGGAAAATGCCTTGAGTGTCCCCCATACCTGTTGCCGTGATCTTTGTTTTTGATCGTTGTGCTTTGGCTTTGACTGGACCACTTCCACCTCTTGACGTTATTGTTGTGATTGTGTTTAACCTTCAAGATCATCCCAGTAAAGTTGTCTTTTTTCTCCTGTCAAAATTCCTGAAAGAAATGCTACAAGATCTTTAGTTAACTAGTTTCAAATTTATATTAAGAGAGGTGTTTTTGTCTGCAGCTTATCTGGAATAACACTTTTGATACTCATGGATCAAAAAAATTGCTCCACTTTAATTCTTCATCCAGAGTTGTTTAATCTGAACCAATTGAGATAATGGCTACTGTTACTGGTGTTAATTATAACTCTATTCAATTGGGGAATAAAAAATATTTATTATTTTCCTCACAAAGTGATATAGACTATCAATTGCCATGGGATTAATTTCTAACAATATTCCATTCCTTCTTTAAAAAGCTATCTATTTGTATAGTGCTGATATTTTTTGAGAGGTAAGGGGAAGGAGGGAGAGAGGGGGAAGGGAGAAGGGGAGAGAGGGGGAGGGAGAGGGAGAATCTTCCATCTAGCTCCTTCACTACCCAAATGCCCACAGAAGCCAAGACTTGGCCAGGCCAAAACTAGGAGACTAGAACTCATTCCAGGTCCCCATGTTGATTCATGGGTCCAAGTATTTGTGTCATCACCTGATGCCTTCTAAAATGTGCATTAGCAGGAAACTTGAATAATGAACCAAAGCTAGGAATTGAACTCAGCCACTCTGATATGGAATGTGGGCATTCCAAGCTGTATCTTTAGTACTGCATCTAATTTCCACCATACACACTACTGATGTATGTGAGGTTTTTTTCAAAATAAACTTTCTGTAAAACATCAATGATTTCATCATTCCTTCACTCTAATTTTACCATGGTATTTAATTGGTATTTATTTTTGTTTAAATGTCTGTATAGTTCATATTATACTCTAGAGTCTCTTTTCAAACCAATGTATATCTTTCTTAATTCTTCAAAAATAAATCCTGTATCAACATGTTATAAGAATTTGTTTGAGTTTATTTTAGTAGAAGTTTTTACGTTCATGCACATTTTTTCATAATATACATTTTTCATGAACATTTTGAAGTCCCCTTGTAAAACAGTGAAGAATAAGATTGGATGACACATTAATTGATTTCAAGACTTACTGTAAATCTCTAGTAATCAATATAATAATGCATTAGTGAGACGATGAAGACATAGGTTACTGGAATAGAACAGAAGACCCTGAAATAGAACTGCACAAAGAGAATTAGCTGATCCTTGAAAGTGGATGAAGGGCAGAAAAATAAAGCCTTTTAAATAGTGACATTAAAAAAAATTTATATTCATGTTAAGAATGAATAATCATAGATATAAAATTACTCCTTCACAGAAAAAAAAAATCAACTTTAGTTACACCTCAAAGTAAACTTCCAAATTTTAAAACCTCTAGAAAAAATATGAGAAAATCTAGGTGACCACAAATTTGGAAATTAATTTTAGATACATAGATAAAATACTCATATGGTCCATCAAACTTGATATTTAATATTTTCAAAGGGAAATTTTCACTGTGAAAAGGCATTGTCAAGTGAATGAAAAGTTAAGTCAAATATGTGGTAAAATATTTAATCACAGATGAAATACATATCCGATAAAGGACTTCTATCAAATTGTGTATAAAGAGCTCTTAAATCTCAATGATAACCCTAAAGAGGCAACATATTTGAGTAGGTCTTTCAACAAGGAAATTATGTAGTTGGCATACAAGCATATGGAAATGCTGTCATCATGATTTGTCATTAGGGAATTTCAAACCAAAACAAAATTGATGGATTACAACATTCCTTGTCAGTGATTAAAATCCAAAAATTCTAGAAATTCTACTCACTAGATGGTGCACCAAACGGACTGTTATTCATGACTGCTGGGAATGTCAAAAGACATGTCTTATTTTAAAATTACTTTGGCAGTTCTTTAGAGATAAGAACATGTTCTTACACCATAGCATTTAGCAATTGTATTCCTAAGTAACTATCCAATTGACGAATATTTATATCAAAACAAAAACTCATATATACATATTTATGGCAAATTTGTCATAATCATAAAAACTGGAACATCAAATTATTTTGTGGTATCTGAATCTATTAACAAATTTAGGTATCTATGTAAAATGGGCTCTTGTTTAGCAAAAACAAAAAAAAAGAAATAAGCTATCAATCCATAAAAGAAGGTGCATATCTTAAATATTTCTAAGCGCAAAATAAAATATCATGATATCATGAATTTGACAAAACCCAGAGAATTTACATCAGAGAGTGAAACTTAATGTCTGCAAATTAAAAGCCAAAGTTATGTAGATAATTCTGATTTTGCCACACATGTATATTAAAACAGAACTAAGTTTATAGATGGCAGAAGGTGGGAGCTAAGTCTCTCACTCTTCCCCTTCCTTTAATACCGCATAGAGTGTAAAATATGATAGTGAATGGAAACAATTTTAAAGAGTATATTGAAAGCAGACAGACTCAAGCAAGATGAATAGAAACACAATTTGATAGCCTAGAACTATATATACCTCTACTGCACAGTTAAGTAAATTATGTTTATGGAAATATATAGCTTGTCTAAAAGAAGCTGCATTTGGTGTAGGATGTGTGGTCTATCTCTTCATATATTTCCTAGAAATTCCTAGGAATGGGGTAGAGTAAGAAGGCAAGCAAACCAGATATATATATAGTCCCCCTATAAATATGCTAATAACTACAAATGGGTTATATTTTAATAGGATATTCCCTAGCTATAGAATACTTTAACATGGAAGAATTCATTTAGATTTGTTTGTGCTAAACAAATTTATAATTTATGGATTTATGTGTATAGCTTCCCTGAGAGTATCACATAAGCCAGGCAAGGATCTTTGGAAGAAAATAAATTTATTTCATAGTCAGAAACATTTTGGTTATGAGAATTGATCTGATAAAACTTGATTGCAGATCTCAGATGTTAAATTAGGCCAAAGAATTGCTCATCAGACTTGAGGAAAGAGGATCTCTGTTGTCCTCAATATTCCAGATCTTGTTCTCCTTATCTCTAATTTGTGATTGTTAGCATAGTTACAATTATTATGAAAGCTTGATAGTGCTTAAAGTTCTTGATCACGTTATTTTAACAATCTAATCATTTCTTATTCAGTATAGTAACTTGAAGTGATTGCTATATAAGTAAGTAGAAATATCTATATTAAGTGTTCTAATATTAACATGTCTATATTTTAACATTTTCAGGAAAATGATGTATTTGGATATAACAGTATTTTATAAATTGATTTTATGTGTCATTTATTTAAATATGATATGTATTTTACACACATAATAGTAATATAAAGTCTGAATTCTGAAGTAATATATATATATATATTCTGAAGGAATATATATATATATATCAAATGGATATATAAATATTTACTCTATCAGTAAGAACCATATTTTAAATACAGAAATACTTATCAGCAAAATTATCAAAATAAATGTTGTTAAATCAAATCTTTTTCTAATGTCTGTTATAAAATGAAAAAATTATATAAATTTCTCATTTGTATTGTTTCAATAAAATATTTCAGCTATGAATATAAAATAAACGGCAAATATTAATTATTAAAATCAACAAAATCTATTATTTTATATAAAACTCATGAAATAAATTAAAAACAAAAGTAAAATAAGAACCAGTTGAATCAGTTCTATTTAAACATATCATTTTGCATATGAAAAAGTGTTGTATTAAATTCAAGGCTGCAGTGTCAAATAAGGGCTCCCATCTTCAGTGACTTATACAACAGAAGTTAATTTCTCACAATAAAAAGGTTGAAATCTTAAGGTGGAAGGCAATTCTCCAAACCCCTAGTGTGATTCAGAGTCCCCATCTTTGGTTTTGTGGACTTCACATTTATTTGTTTTATTATTTATTTATTTATTTATTTGACAGGTAGAGTTATAGACAATGAAACAGAGAGAGACACAGAGAAAGGTCTTCCTTCCCTTGGTTCACTCCCCAAATGGCCGTCACAGCCGGCACTGTGCCATTCCGAAGCCAGGAGCCAGGTGCTTCTTCTTGGTCTCCCATGTGGGTGCAGGGGCCCAAGCACTTAGGCCATCCTCCATTGCCCTCCTGGGCCACAGCAGAGAGCTGGTCTGAAAGAGGAGCAACTGGGACTAGAACCCGGTGCCCATATGGGATATTGGCACTGCAGGCAGAAGATTAACCAAGTGAGCCACAACGCTGGCCCCTGAACTTCACATCTTTTTTTTGTTGTTGTCCATGTGCAACTGGCATAAAACGGGAGTTAAGGCATATCCAATCTTCTTTTTTTTTTTAATTGACCTGAAAGTAATCCTCTACTGCCACATTCATTTCTAGAACAAGTCAGATGAGCACCTCTGGATGATTTTAACACCGACATAGTGAGTAGTTTAATACTATGGAGAGGAGACAGAAATCTTGGTGACCAGGTGTTTATGGAATAAGCAGAATATGTTGCTATATTGGTATCATTCAAGAGTTGTAATCCCAGCCTGACATCAACTTGCTACATAAACCGTGTGAATTTTTTTAGTTGATCTTGGCCTCAGTAATCTAATTTGTGGACAAGAAAATGTTAAACTAATCTCCTAGTTTTTATAGTTTTTTTTTTAATTTTAATTATTTTTTCTAATCATGTATACGTACTTTAAAGCATACATTCCAATTAACTTTGTGCATATTTTAACTACCAAGTATTGCACTAACCACAAAGTTGGGTTAAAAATAAGATAAACTTACTTTAGAACCTGTTCATCTATCATTTTGATGACATTCTAAAACAGTTTTTGCAACTGAAATCTTGGATGAATGACAAATATTTATAAAATGTTTTTTGCTCAAGGACACAATATATTGTGTAAGTTTATTTGAAATACTTTGCCTAAAATCTGTTTTAAAGCATTCAAAATTTAGCAGGTTGCTCCTACATTTGCAAAAGGTTTTATAGTTGATATTCTAAAGACTTCTCAAAGGGAGACTTCCTCAAGAAATTATCAATGGCAATGCTCTGATTGCACAGAAAGGCAGTAAAAACAATTTTGTTTCATTAGCTGTTTTAAGTTTGAAAATCGTTTAAGACATAATTTAATTTAAAACCCTCATTTATTTAGTAGCTAGAGGGTTAAAACTTTCATTAGGCAAGTGTATACTTGAAAGTTCATAAAACATTACACTTTTACTGTGTTTTATAACTGTGTTGTATTGTGAGGGAACTAAAGAGTTTTGGCAATTAATTATGTAGTTCAATTCAATTTAATTTCCTCAAAAAGCATGTTGTTTTACTATACTTAATAAAATCTATTCCATTAGATTCTATGATAGGATCTTAAAATAATATATGCAAAATTCAGCCCTCCCTCAGGTTCCAAAACCAATTTAGATGTAGATGACACAACTTTACATCTTCTTTAGCATAATTTAGCTTGCACTTTCAGAAAATGCAAAATGAGCAGTTTTCCCTCATGGTAAACTACAAAACTACTTCTACCACAGTATAAAACATAATTTGAAGAACAATAATTGTAATGTTCCTTAGGGATTATAATTGATTTAACACAGGAAGTTGAAAATCATACATTGTTTTCATATTCACTGTTAATTTAAGTGTCTAAAGGACAGTGATTTTCTTCTCCACTGTAGTGTGTGTGTGCATGTGGGGGTGTGTGAAATGTGTGTATGTGTGTGTGATTTATTTTACACATTTTTATAATTATTTATAAAATTAAATTAATGGTCTTGTACAACACACATGATAGGTATTGTTTACATATATAGTTAATACTTAGTATTAAGTTATTAAATCATAAAAAATTATTCACAGAAAACAAGGAATTTAAGTAAAGCATTCTTTAAGACAGTGTCATAATAGTTATAGAATTTGCTGTCTCTAAAAATAATATATTAAAATATCCTGACTTGAATGAGAAATAAGATGTAAACTCTCCAATTATTTAACTCAATAGTAAAAAAGATCAGATGCATAATATCTTTAAACAAATCTTGTTCAGTAGATATTGGGCATGATTCAGAAAATGTCCCACAAATAAGGAAATGGTTATCAAAGCACAATGGCAAAACATATATTGTGAACTAAAATTCATAGTTGAAGCCCATATGCCAGTATATAAATTTTGATTGAGCAATGGATACCCATTGGGAGTGATATCAGAAGTTTTATGAATATAGATGTTCATCACAAAATAGTAACAAGACAACTTTATAATATTACTAGTGGAGAATCATCACTCATCTATTGATCACACACTTCCTCAAGATTCTTGCTTCACAACTTTTCATAATTTTATATAATTTTTATAAATTTATAATACTTTTTATAATTTTATGGAAGAATCATTATTCACTTATACAATTTTATGTTTTACTATTCAATTAACTAAATGAATAGGAAATTTATTAGGCAAAGACGTTTGGGTTAAGGATGAATAAATACAATTTTGGATTGAGAAGGTTTAGAAGTTTTTTTGTGATCAAGAGAAATGAGGAATTGTCAGAACACTTTGTGTGAATGTAAATTTTTTCCCTAACTTGTATTTAATAATCTATCACATTAAGAGTTAAGGACAGTTTTCTTTAAAAATTATAAACTAGATTTGAGATAAGAATCAGAATTCAAATTCAAAGCAATTAGGTTAGGATTTCAAGAGCAATTTAAAGAAATTAGAAATTGAGAAATTAGAAAATATCCATCAGTCTAGAATATGATCTTCTGAATATTAAGATCTGAGACTCCTTATCTTTTAAATGCTTTATTTATTTATTTGAAATTTAGAAAGAGAAAGAGACAGAGACAGAGAAAGAACACCTTCCTGTTGCTGGTTCACATGTCCTCAATGGCAGGGACTGGACAGGCCAAAACCAGGAGCCAGGAGCGTCTTCCGAGTTTCCCATTTGGATGGCAGGGGCCCAAGCACTTGGGCCACCTGCTGCTGCTTTCCCAGGGAGTTAGCATGGAAGTAGAACAGCTGGGACCTGAGCACCCATATGGGATACTGGTGTTGCATGTGGCTGCTTAACCCTCTATGCCACAATACAGGCTCCCTTATGTTTTCCAAATAGACCAAAACCTGGTGGATTATAATTACATTGTAAGGTATAGATGCTAAATAACTGGAAATCTTTTTGAAAGAGATTGACATCTGTTTAATATAATAATGGTAAAACTGGACAAAATTACTATGTAAATTTAGTTAAGAAAATTTACTGTTATTTATTATGAGCCAGTACAGCTTCTGTTAGGATTCGAAGTTACTTCTACCAAAATAATAGTCATGTTTAATGGTAAGAAAATTATATTATTAGGTACTTAACTTGAAGAATGTGGCTAATGTTGGAATTAAGAAATAGTGCATCCCTAAAAATATACAAAACTGCACTAAAATGCCCAAAATTAACATACACTATTTAGTTAAAAACAAATGTGTATTAATACAAAGGAGAGAAATCAGTACATTTAAAGTATTCTAATAGTTTAAGTAGTGTTTTATATTATTATATTTTACACAATAAAATTAAGAGTAAAAGTATAATTAGTTGGTATTTGAATTAAAATCTGAAAGATGAATTTTTAAGATATTTGTATTTAAAATTTTCAATATTTATAAAAACATTAACATATATCTTCATTGTATTAATAAAAGTGGAATGACGCTTGTCTTATATCAAATGCAAAACTATATTCAAATAAATTAAAGATAATTATAAGATGAGTAGCAGTAAATCTTGTAGTGAAAAAGCATTTTGATACTCATCGTGGAAATTTTATTAAATAACACTAAATCCACAGGCAGTAAAAGCAAAACTAAACAAATTGGACTACACACAACTAGAAAAATTCTTGATATGAAAAGAAACAAGTAACGAAACATGGAACAAACCAAAACCGTAATTCAAGGAATGGGAAAAATATTTGCAAACTATATATATATATATATATATATATATATATATATATATGATCAATATCCAAAATAGGTGAGACTTACACAAATTAATTGCAAAATAAAGGAAATAATACAAATAACTTTATGGAAAAATGGAAAAAGATATGAATACACATTTGTCCAAAGAAGACATAATAACAAGCAGATATAGGAAATGGCGCTCAGCATCATTAATTATCAGGGAAAATATATTAATACCCAACTGAGATATCATCTCACACAAGTTGGATGTTATCAAAAAGGCAAGTGACACAGATGTTATCAAAGATAGGAAGAAAAGATAATCTTTTCAGTTTGGTGGCAATGCAGATTGGTATGGCTATCATGGAAAATATTATAGAGGATTCTCAAAAATTCAAAATAGGGGCCAGCACCTTGGCTCACTTGGTTAATCCTCCACTTGCAACACTGGCATCCCACATGGGTGCCGGGTTCTAGTGCCGGTTGCTCTTCTTCCAGTCCAGCTCTCTGCTGTGGCCCAGGAGGGCAGTGGAGGATGGCCCAAGTCCTTGGGCCCTGCACCCACATGGGAGACCAGGAGGAAGTACATGGCTCATAGCTTCAGATCAGCGGCCATTTGGGGAGTGAACCAATGGAAGGGAGACCTTTCTCTCTGTCTCTCTCTCTCTCTGTCTAACTCTATCTGTCAAATAAAAAAAAATTTAAAATAAACATGCAATGACACCTAGCAATTCCTTTCTGGATATACTGGTATAGTCAAAGGAAAGGATATCAGTATCTCAAAGAAATACCTCCATCCCATGTTCGTTGCAATATTATCCACAATAGTCAAGGCATGGAAACAAATGTGTCCAGCAACAGAGGAATAGATAAATAAGTCTCATATGTTGTGGAGAATCCCACAGGAATCTAAAAAAGAGTCACAGATCACCACTTACCTGAAAAGGAGATGAACTGTGGAAACACAATAAAACATTGAGTTAAGAAGTTACCACTAGCCACAAAAATAAAAGTAAAGTGGAGTTATAAGTCAAGAACTGAGGCAATGCCTAACAGCTGTTAGGGAGACACTCCTAATCATACCAAGCAGACATCTCTGGTCAGTCAGTTAACAGTGTGCTGTGGACAATACCCTCCCTCCCACGCTGACTGGACTCTTCAAACATAAGTAAGGCGGGAACAGTATTGACTGGACCGTTCAAACATAAGTAAAAACCAATAAAAATTGCACGAGTTGTATGATGGCAAATTGGAGGGCTTCCCAAAAAATGAGGATAAAAGCAGAGCCCTGGCGTTGCTCTCCATCCTTTCGAGGACCATGGCCTAGTGCATGTAAACCACCGGGAGCGGAAGAAAGAGCAGAGCTGAGCTGAGCTGTCACTGAGCTGTCACTGAAGAGATCTTGACCCGTTCCTGACCTGTTCCCACCACAGCTCTCAGAGCTGCACCTGTTCCTGAGCGGCCCTAGCCGCTGTTCCTGGGCGGCCTTAGCCACATGAGCTGTCCCGTTGTGGTCTTGTTCCTGTCTAATAAAAGTTGCTATAACACTTTGGGCCCGATGTGTGAACCTCTGGATCTCCACACCTCTGGAGCTGAAGAGGCAGCCTGCTACTCTGCAAGGAGCAGGTAGCAGCACAAGCCGATCTGCAGAGCTGTCCCTGAGCTGTAATACCACACTGTCTGTGTCTGTGTGAGCGTACGCGTGTGTGTGTGTGTGTGTGTGTGTGTGTGTGGCCCAGAGTGAGTAAACCTCTGGAGCTCCTCGCATTTGGAGTCGAAGTGCCAGCCTGCTAACTTTTGCTATGCAGTACAAGGCGACAACGGGCTCAAGAGGCCCCCTGGAGCTGCTGCGTTGCTGTCCTGCCGCTGCTGTGTCTGACCAGCGGAGCTGCAGCCTCACTGCCTCGCCTGGAGTCCTTATCAGCCTGCTGCCAAGTTGACCGTAGAGTGGGACCAGGCCTCTTAGCAGGGGACCTCTCCAAATTCTTGCCTGCCATCTGCCTGGGAACCTTGAGCCTACTGCCCAGAGCGATAACTTTCCCACGACTTCCTGCCTGTAAGTGACTGGTCTGAGTTCCATCCCTGCTGGGACATTGAACTCTGGACCCTGGACACTCCTGGAAGAGAAACATATTCGTGACAGTGATGCGAGCCTAGATACGTAGCAAACCAATGTTGCGTATTGAATCTTTTGCTGCGCTTTTATTGTTCATTGTGATAGTACTTAGGATTATTTTAACAGTGATTGTTGACTTGTGGTATAATAATATTGATTGGCTGGCAGATAAATGATATTGTTAAGATTGGGTAGATGTATTAAGTTAAGTAGTTAAGTAGTTAAGTAGTTAATAGTTAAGTTACATTAAAAAGTAGTGTTAAGTTTATTGATAAGTGTATTAAATAGTATAGTTTGATAAGTATATTGCTACTGATAAGTGCACTGACCCCAATGAGCATGCTGATGAGTAGTGTGATATAAAACCCCTGGTGTGTCCCCGGTGTGTGAACAATAAAATTGAAAAAGACAGTCTTGTGTCCGTGTGTTTCTTTCTTCCCTGTGACTGACAAGTTGTATGTTGCATTTGATACTGTTGTGCTACATGACAGTAGGCGCTCACGACATATGTATATATGATAGACGATAGATGGATGACAGATATAAAATTGATAAGGTGCAATATTATTCAATTATTAAAAGAATATCTTACCACTTGTGGTGATATGAATGAATACAGAGGACAATAATGAACTGCAAAAAACACAGAAATAATAATAAAAATGCTACATGATCTGATTTACATATGGAATCTAAAGATGTTGAAAATACAAAAGCAGAGAGTAAGAGTAGTAGCAGAGGATAGAGGTTCTGGAAAATATGGAGGTGTTGGTCAGTTATATGAATAGGTTGTGGAAATCAAATGTACAACAAGAACTCTACTTAATGGCACTCTATTATCTACTTAAAATTTGAAAATGATATGGTTTTTAAGTTCCTTGCTTGTTCCCCACCCACAGATGGTTAATATATGTGGGAGTTGATGGTCATTATATGGTTAATATATGTGGCAATTGATGTGCTAATTGATTTGATTGTGCTGATCATATATAATCATAAGTATTTGAACCATCTTATTATATACCTTAATTATATACACATAATATGTATGTGCCATGAAAACATTGAAAGATTTTAAGATACAAATTCTGATATTTAAAGTCTTTCTAGTTTCCAATGTAAAAAAAATCCTTTATACCTGGTAATTCTTGACTTTTCCACATAAACTTCAAAAGTAATCCTAATTATTTATTATTGAAGTTATTCCTCAGATGCTATGTATGTCTTTTCAATATTTTTCATTCAGGCACCCCTTTGAAACATTAGGTTGAAATGTTTACATTTCAAATTACATTAAGAAATGTAATAAAATTCACATGTTGCTTTATTAGAAAAGTATACATCAGTAATTTATTAAGCAAGAAATCCCCTGCATTCATGATATTTGATGAGAACTGTTTGACAGAGTAATTACTTTATTTTTATTGCCAACTGGGCACGCTTATCCTTGGAATTCTCCCTGTACTTGTGTCAGTCAATAACGCCAGATTTAAAATCTCTATAATGTTTGATTGCATTATCTGCCATAGCATAAACATATGTCTAGAAATATAAAAATGATTTCATAATTGACCCCTTCAGTTATATGTCATGCTGCTCCACTGTTGAGTGCCAGATCTCAAGTGGCAGTGATTACATATAAAACATTTTTTTAAAGCTTTTATTTAATGAATATAAATTTCCAAAGTACAGCTTACGGATTACAATGGCTTCCCCACCCCCATAACTTACCTCCCACCCGCAACTCTCCCCTTTCCCGCTCCCTCTCCCCTTCCATTCACATCAAGATTCATTTTCAATTCTCTTTATATACAGAAGATCAGTTTAGTATATATTAAGTAAAGATTTCAACAGTTTGCTATGTGAGACATAGCAACACAAAGTGAAAAATAGTGTTGGAGTACTAGTTATAGCATTAAATCACAAAAACATTTTTTCTTGTCCAGAAACAAAAAATACAAGTTCAGAGGATACTCTCTTCTTTTCTTTTTTTTTTATAAACTGAGAAACTCATATAGCTTAAATTTATTTAAGTTAGTAAACCATAGTCAAGAAATTTTTCATAACATAAGTTGAAATGACTGTTATCAATAAAATACTTTTTATTATTTTTATGTAATTAACTCTATGTGAAGTATTCAGCCAATTTCAGACGGGATAAAGCTCACACAGGATAGTATGACTTTATTTCAGAAAATTTCAACGTAACCAAAAAGTAAGTAATACACTAGGGAATCCTCCAGAAATATAGATGGTGTACTTATATCTTGTAAGTGCTGGTTACATTGGCAATAGCAGGTAAAGTCGAAAAAAAATCCATATTTCATGGCAAGCAATGGAATTCAGGGGTAATATTACACTGATAATTCAGTCTGTTCAGCAACAGTAGGGAATTAGGAAATTAACTTCTAATATGCACAAACTTATCCATCAAAGAAATTCACAAGAGATGAAAGCCAAAATAAAAATAAAGGACAGGAGTTCATAATGACCATTAAAAGACACCACTTGGTGGGGCCGGCGCCATGGCTTACTTGGTTAATCCTCCACCTGTGGCGCCGGCATCCCATATAGGCGCTGGGTTCTAGTCCTGGTTGATCCTCTTCCAGTTAGCTCTCTGCTGTGTCCCCTGAGGGCAGTGGAGGATGGCTCATGTGCTTGGGCCCTGCACCTGCATGGGAGACCAGGAGGAAGCACCTGGCTCCTGGCTTCAGATCGGCAGTGGCAGCCATTTGTGGAGTGAACCAAAGGAAGGAAGACCTTTCTCTCTCACTGTCTATAACTCTACCTGTCAAAAAAAAAAAAAAAAAGACACCACTTGGGATGCTTGCATCCTCTGCCACAGTGTCTGGGTTTGAGTTCTTGGTCTTCTTTTGAATTCAGGTTCCTGCTAATGTGCATTCTGGGAGGCAGCAGGTTCTGGCTCAGGTAATCAGGTCCCTGCGATCCATTTGGAAGGTCTAGGCTTGAGATTCAACGTGGTCAACCCAGGCACTTGTAGATATCTGGGGAGTGAACCTGCCGATAGAAGCTTTTTCTCTCATAGTGTGACTCTGACTCTGTTGTGTTTTTTTAATAAATGAAAATATAAAAATAAAATGAATAATAGTTATATTTATGTGGGGTCATATCCAATATTGACTGACAGATGTGGAATATGATTCTGCTTGAGCCACTCCGTTGCTTTCATCAGTATTATCTATTATACATATTGAATACTTCATTTATACTATTTCTATTCTTCAGTGTCTCTCTCTGCTGAATTTCTCATTTACATCATGCACTGATTTTCTAATTTCGTTTAACTGTTTATCCATATTTTCTTGTATATCTTTGTATTATCCTGCTGGAGTTGCAATGATGTCCTTGGGGACCCAGGAAGGAAATATGCAAGAGTTTCTGTCCCTTACTGCAGTATGGATTCCCACAGTAACTCCTCTCTAAAAAGGGTGCCAGACTGTCACAGGCTGTGCTCTGAAGTTTGAGGGAGGGGGAAGATGGGAGTTCCTTCTCTGAAGCAAATAGCATGAGTTCTGCAGGGAGCATTCCTCACTGAGCTGCTAGTATGTAGGGACTGGACTCCTTTCTGGTGAGGACTGCCTGGGAAAGGTAAATGTGCAGATGGCTCTGCTGCGGCTGCCTGCCTACTCCTTCTCATGCAACAAGTCAGCTCTGGCCAAGGGGCCAGGGATTCAACCGCCAGTAGACTTCTTCCTGGATCTGTACTGCTATGCCTGGTCTCAGTGTTCTATGTTGTTCTCATATTCCCTTCTTACATTCAAGTGCTCTCCCTTCCACACTCACTTTGAGACATAAATGCATTGAGTTCTCAGCTGAAGTGCAGGCAAATGCTGGCTTCTCTATTTGGCCATCGTGCACTCTCCTCATTGTAAAGTTGAAATGCTCAGGAAGAAAAATAAAAATTAATGAATTAATACACACTGCAAAGTGAATTTAAAATTAAGGCTAAAAGAAATGGCTTCAAAAACAACATGGGATATACAATTAAATTGGTACAGTCATTGAAAATACAATTTAGGGTTTAGGGAACACATTCAACAAATAGATTGCTAATGGAAAAACATTCTTTTTCTTTTTGAAAGTGTATATATCTATTTGAGAGAGAGACAGAGAGACAGAGAGACAGAGAGACAGAGAGACAGAGAAATGGAGAGAAAAATCTCCCATTCACTGACTGACTTACACTATAAATGCCTTCAATGACCTGGTCAGCCTAAGGTCAAAGCTGGGAGCAAAGAATGTAGTTTAGGTCTCCCATATGGGTGGCACTACCCTATTACCTGATAGTCGTCACCTCTGCATACCATGGTCTGCATTAGCAAGAAGCTGTGGTCAGGAGAAGCAGCTGGATACTGAAACCATGCAACCTGAGACACGAGCATCTTAACTGCTAAACGAAATGTCTTCTCCATAATGTTTTACTTAAAATTAACATATCTATACATATTTATATATATATGCACTATTTGATGTTCTGATATACATTGTGGAATGATTAAACCAGAGTAAATAATATATCTATCACCTCACATATTCATCTTTTATGGTAAAGTCATTTGAAATTCACCCTAACAATTTAAAAAAAATATAATAGTCATGTTTATTTTTAAAAAGCTGTTAACTACTTTGACAGAAAATACAAATATGGCATTAAACAAAAATATGTTTGACTATCTTCTGTGATATACCCGTACCTCTAAACACAGAAGATTTGTGTCAAAAATAATGTAAAATATTTACTTCTCTGAAATGAACTAGACAAAGCGAAAAAAAAAAAAAAAAACAGTCAGTTGTCCACAGAGCTGAATAGCCCCTGCTGATATGCAGATAACATATTGCAAACTTTGGGGGATCATTTCCTGAACTAATGCAAATCGTATTTACTTAGTTCTCTACAACTGGACAATTTGTAATCATTAAATCTTATACCTCTCTGTCCAAGTCAATTACTCTACACATATATCTATTTTTGCCTACATCTGTATCTATTCAGAGGTGCATATAATAGGACATGATATTGGAGTGTAAGTGAGCAACATATTCAAAGACAGTAAAAGAGAAATATGCCTGAAAGCATTGGAGGAAAATCATTAACTACTCTAATTTTAAATTTTTTTGTCCATAATTTGGAAACAATAGGAAGGAAACAGCTCTTTACAATCATATGGATGTTTAGAAACCAAAGTATTTTGCTGATTGTCTGTTATCTTCTTTTTTAAAGATTTATTTTATTTATTTGAAAGGCAGAGTTACACACAGAGAGAAGGAGAGACAAACAGAGAGAGAGAGAGAGATCTTCGATCTGCAGGTTCACTCCCCAAATGTCCGCAACAACCAGGGCTGGGCCAGGCCAAAGCCAGGAGCCAGGAGCTTCTTCCGGGTCTCCCGTGTGGATGCAGGGGCCCAAGGGCTTGGGCCATCTCTGTTGCTTTTCCAGGCACATTAGTAGGGCTCTGGATCAGAAGTGGAGTGGCCAGATCTCGAACTTTGTCCTTATGGCATGCCGGCACCACAGTGCCTATGACAGTCTGTTATATTTTGGTACCTTATTCAAGGCTCAACACAATTGAGAAAGAGGTAAGGGAAGTAAGTGAGGGAGTATATTCAGAAATATGCTAAAAATAGTGAGGTGGAACTAATCAGATACTCTTAATATTTGGCCCAATATTTTTTTGTACTTCATTTAGAAAAAAAAAAGTTTTATATTTGATTTAAACTCATTTGAATGGCACAGGGACCATAATATCTGAAATTCTTTACCAGCCTTCAGAAACAACTAAAAAAAAAAAAAACAATTTCTTTGTTAATTATGTGAATTTGCTAAGATCTGCTGAAGTATCAGGCACAAACATGTTCTTATTCATCAGTCCTGATTACTTGAGTTGAGTGTTTATACTCTCTGAAATTCTGTCCTTAAATTGTAGAAGTTAATAGAGTAAGAAAAAACATATTAGGAATATTTCCTGAGAATGTTTCAGAGTAATGAGAACTCATATACCTTTAATCAAAATAATTAGATACTTAATGCAACATTGTGTCCAATTCTTAAAATAACATTATATAATAATAAATTGTAACTTAATGGCACTTTTATTTTATTTATGCAAAATGTCTGATTACTATCAGTTAAAAGTATAGTAGCATGCACTTTCTAAGTATCTATTAAAATATAATAAGCCAATATTTGTGTTACAATAGATATTAATCTAAGAAAAGTTATATAATGCATTCAGTTCCAATTACTAGAATAATTTGAGAACTACATGTTTATTGGAGTTTTAATTTTGAGAAGCACTTGTAAACAAATTTCAATCCAATTGACAAACCATTAACATACAGGTACTGGGTGCTGTCTACAGCACTATGTCCGAGGAAATAAAGATGACAAAGACATTGTCTCCGCCCTTGAGGCAATCATACCTTTGTATATGCAGACACATAAACAGCTGCACATTATAAAAGATTATTGGTGTAAAAGTAAAAACATATAGATAAGAGTTTTTAGAAGACTGACAAGGGAAACTTAACTCTACAAAGTGATCCATTCAAGGGATCACTCTATTGCACATGGAGTAATACAATATGTAAAAGTAAGGAACTTTTATAAAGTGCAGTTTACAATATGAGTGTTATATAATTAAAATTAAATTATGTTTTCACAGTGTTGTATGTATATTATTATGCAACTATGACAGTTAAATTGGACTTTAGTTGATGCCATAGTGAACTATAAATATTCGTCAAAATGCTTGTGGAATATGGAATTAACAGATGAGTGTATTAGAAAAAAACTGGAGGCTGGCGCCATAGCTCAACAGGCTAATCCTCCATGTTGTGGTGCCAGCACATCAGGCTCTAGTCCCAGTCGGGGCACCGGATTCTGTCCCAGTTGCCCCTCTTCCAGGCCAGTTCACTGCTATGGCCCGGGAGTGCAGTGGAGGATGGCCGAAGTGCTTGGGCTCTGCACCCACATGGGAGACCAGGATAAGCACCTGGCTCCTGCCTTCGGATCAGCGCAGTGTGCCAGCCACAGCGGGCAGGCTGCTGCAGCCATTGGAGGATGAACCAACAGCAAAGGAAGACCTTTCTCTCTGTCTCTCTCTCTCACTGTCCACCCTGTCAAAAAAAAAAAAAAACTGGAAAGTTATGCATATGTGGGATCTGTGTAAAGTTCATGAAAATGCATATTATAGAAAAAGTACATGATTTCAGAACATTTGTCATAAAATTAAATTTTTAAATTTCATGTTTCATGAAGTTTTCAAACTAACTTCATATAAAATATATTTTGTTCTCTTAACAGCAGCAATTACAAGCCAGTTAGAAGGTGTTGAAATAAAGAAGATATGGCATCATTTGTAGAGGAAACCAAGAGAAGGAGATGATGTATGTGAACTTCCTGAACATACATTATGTGTCTAGGAAAAAGCATAGAAAGAAACGCAAAGCAAAAACTCACAACAATTATTAACTCTAAGGGAATAGAGTAATGTTGGTACAATCTGATAAATGAAAATTTTAATTAAAAGAATAGATCTTCAATTAAACACAATTGATTTGATGTGTAGGCATTGTTAGAGTGTTTCTCTGAAGCATGCTTATGGGTAATACAGAGTGAAAGAGTGTATAACAGCTCACTGAATATAAATATATTGAAGTCATCAATGTATAACTATATTGGATTTGAGGAAGAAAGTTGATGCTGTGTGTGGGAGAAGGACACCTGTGGGTGTACTCCAGCTTGTGATGAGTTTATTACAATGTAAGTCAAGGAGCATCTGCGCATTCAAAGGATGTAAGATCAGTATGCTGAAAAGACATTTGTGCTACGTCCATTGCAGCATTATTCAAATTAGTCAACCTAAGTATCCATCAACAGATGAGTGGATAAAGAACATGTGATTATATTTATATTTATATTTATATTTATATGGAATGCTATTAAATCTTAAAAGAAAATCTGTAACTTGTGACAATATGGGTGAATCTGGAGGACATGTTACAAAATGAAATAAACTAGGCACAGAAAGACAAACACTACTTGATCTCATTTCTATGGAGAATTTTAAGGAATTCAGCCAATAGACATAGAGAATAGAATGATTTTTAGCAGAGGATAAACATTAGGAATTAGGGACAGGCTGACAAAACCGTGCGAATTTCCATCACACAGAAAAATAGGCTTCACTTTGATGCACAGCATAGTGAGTACGTGTAATAATAATGAATTAAATACAAATATTTCAAAAAAATGTGGTATGGACATTTTGGTGCATGGGATAATATACCACTTGGAATGTCCACATCTCCTATCTGAGTTTCAGTCCTACTTCTGCTTCTGAGTCTGGCTTCTGTCTGGCATCTATCTAATGTGCAACTTGGGGGAGGGGCAGAAAGTGATGGCTCAAGAACTTGGGTCTCTCCCAGCCATATAAGTGACCCAGTTTGAGTCCTGGCTTCAATCTCGTTAACCCACAGCTGTTTATAATATTTAGGGAGTGGGCCAATGGATATTACACTTTCTCTCTCTCAAAAATAATCAGAAGGAAGGAAAACATACTGGAAGAGATATTAGGGTCTCCAAACAGATTAGAAAACAAAGAAAACGTTATGCTACTGCCTGTTACATCATTGATTTGCACTTACCTCATTTTGAGAAATATATATTTTTGATGTTTAAAACTTTGTTATAACTCATGTATTTAATAAAGTGATGTAAATATAAGATTGAAATTATAAGTGTAAATATTTTAAAGTCCTTTGGTTCACCAAGAACATTGTAGATGTAGGTTTTGAATTTATTCGGTTATATATGTATGTGAATTTTATAGATAAATAAAAGTAAAAGCTATAGTTTCCAAATAAATTAGGATACATAATCAACAAGGGGATATAAGTAACTATAGGAGAGTATCTAAGAAGGTTATGCACATAGAAAGTGCAAAAGGAAAAGAAATTGTTATAAAATTCATAGACAAATGGATAAATATATAAAGTTCTAAGTGTGATGTCAGAAATCAATATAATTTTATTATTAATTATTAAAATATTAGTGGGCTATATCATATGTTAAGTGGTGAGGGTTGAACCGTAGTGAAATTAAAAAAATTCCAGCTGCCAGCGACATGGCTCACTTGGTTAATCCTCTGCCTGTGGCGCAGGCATCCCATATGGGCACCAGGTTCTAGTCCCAGCTGCTCCTCTTCCAGTCCAGCTCTCTGCTGTAGCCTGGGGAAGGGCAGTGGAGGATGGCCCAAGAGCCTGGGCCCCTGCACCCACATGGGAGACCAGGAAGAAGCACCTGGCTCCTGGCTTCGAATCGGCGTCGGCGCCAGCCATAGCAACCATTTGGGGAGTGAACCAACGGGAGGAAGACCTTTTTCACTGTCTCTCTCTCTCACTGTCTATAAATTTACCTGTCAAATAAATAAAAAAATCCAGCATGATAATTTAAAATTAAAGATAACTAATATATATGCTTTGAATTTCTAAGTTGAATGCATGAAAATCGTATGTGACAAGGAGATACTAATGAAGAAAAAGTGATAAAGCTGTATTTATGTTAGATCAAATAATCGTTAAGGCAAAATTTCATTTTATATAGCACTGTGTGTGTTTTGTGTACATATTTATATAAGATTCAGTTCAATTGACAGCTTTTCAATTTGTTTTAGCCTTCAGATACCTAAATGTTAATATAACAAAGAGGCAAGGAAAAGATAAGAAAACTTTATGATATACATGTATTTGACAAGTCCTTTTTGGATAGACAATATCCATCAATAAAACCAAGTGTATAATAAATTACAAAAAGGGAACAAAGTACTAAGTATTATTTAATAGATAAAGATATCTAAAGGTCAGAAACATAGAATGTCATTTAATTTCTAGTTCAAATGGAAATGAAATTTAAAATTACAGGGATATGCCATTATAATTTCACCAGAATAGCTAAAATGAATAAATATTAGATAAGAAAATATACTGGTGAGGATATTTAACAATAACAAGACAACATTTCTGATAGAATATAAGAAGAAAATTGAAGAACAAGCAATATCTACCAAGCCAATCATATGCCAATTATATGACCCAGAAATTATACTTCTTATTTACACCTAGTAGGTTTGTACATATTTTTATCAAAATGAAAATAAAATAATATTCATATTAGCAGTAGTTATAGTAATTAAAATTGAAATCAAGGCAAATATGCATAATACATACAATGAATAAGTATAATGTTTCAATCATGTAATTGAAAAATATATACAGCAATTAAAATAAAAAGTGATACATGCAACACATAGATGGATGTTACATACAAATGCAAAGACAATCTGAAATTTAACAATGCCAATGGTTGATTTCATACATATACAAATGAAAAACATGCAAAACCCATTAGGTGTGTTAGAAATCAGAAGTCTATCTATCACTGCATATGTCAAATCTGGCAAAGACTAAACAAATATATCAAGCACATTATGAACTTACAGTTTGCAATCCAGTTACTTTGAATGCAATGTATTCAATTTGTGGGATGTCATAAAGCTGTAACCAATTATCTGTCTTTTTTTGTATATCTTTTTTTAAAGGAATGGACAACAAAATAACATCCCATGTCATCACTTCTTTTGGCATGGAAGCCCAAGTTTCCCTTTCTTTACGAATGCCTTAGGTATAGAATTTCATCAATTTTGTTGATTATTATTATTTTTATTAGTTTATTTTAAAAATTGAGAGTAAATCTCTGACCTATGACTCTGTTTCAAGTGGAAACTGAGGTTCCTCCCTTATTTTCACTTAAATGTTCCATTCGCTGTGTGCCTCTGCCACTAGTATGAAAACTGGGGCTAAATTCCTTTTATTGTTTGTTACAAACAACCCTGACACAGAGAAGGAATTGAGTCAGTATATTCTAAAAGTCAACCTAATTATCTGAATAAATAAATCAACTAGTCATTCTATCAAATCATCATTCAATTAAAATAATTTTATTTCCAGCATCCTTTGTTGAACATATCTCTATTTCACATAGCTAATCATAAAATGTCTCCTGTCTAGGGGCTGGTGCTGTCGTGTAGTGGGTAAAGCCACTTTCTGCAGTGCCGGCATTCTATATGGTCTCCGGTTCAAGTCCCAGCTGCCCCGCTAAGGATCCAGCTCTCTGCTATGGCCTGGGAAAGCAGTAGAAGATGGCCCAAGTGCCTGGGCCCCTGCACCCACGTGGGAGACAGGGAAGAAGCTCCTGGCTCCTGGCTTCGGATAGGTGCAGCTCAGACCATTGTGGCCAATTGGGAAGTGAACCAACAGATGGAAGATCTCTTTGTCTCTCTGCCTCTCCTTCTTTCTGTGTGTAACTCTGACTTTCAAATAAAATAAATAAATATTTTTTTAACAATCTCCCTTCTAGAATGCTGTCTCTTCTTTTTTTTTTTCAATTTATTAATAAATTTTATTTATTTTTTGGGGGGGGGTTATTTTTTTATTTATTTTTTTTTATATAAAGCATTTATTTAAAGAATATAAATTTCCAAAGAACAGCTCATGGACCACAATGGCTCCCCCCGCCCCACAACTTCCCTCCCTCCCCCCACCCTCCCCTTTCCTGCTCCCTCTCCCCTTCTGTTCACATCAAGATTCATTTTCAATTCTCTTTATACACAGAAGATCAATTTAGTACATATTACGTAAAGATTTCAACGGTTTGCCCTCGCATAGAGACACAAAATGATAATACTGTTGGAGTACTAGTTATAGTATTAATTCACAATGTACAGCACATTAAGGACAGAGATCCTACATGATTTTTTTTTAAAAAAATTGATTAATTGTCTATGCAATTTCCAGTTTAACACCAAGATTTTTTAATCATTTGCAATTATCTTTATATAAAGAAGATCGATTCAATATATACTATGTAAGGATTTCATCAGTTTGCACCCACTCAGAAACACAAAGTGTAAAAATACTGTTTCAGTACTAGTAATAGCATCACTTCACATTGGACAACACATAAAGGACAGATCCCTCATGAGACTTAAGTACACAGTGACTCCTGATGTTGATTTAACAATTTGACACTCTTGTTTATGGCGTCAGTAATCTCCCTAGGCTCTGGTCATGAGTTGCCGAGGCTATGGAAGCCTTTAGGGTTCCCCGACTTCGATCTTATTCCCACAGGGCCATAGTCAAAGTGGAAGTTCTCTCCTCCCTTCAGAGAAAGGTACCTCCTTCTTTGATGGCCCTGTTCTTTCCACTGGGATCTCACTCACAGAGATCTTTCATTTAGGTCTTCTGTTTTTTCCAGAGTGTCTTAGCTTTCCATGCCTAAAATATTCTCATGGGCTCTTGAGCCAGATCCGAATGCCTTAAGGGCTGATTCTGAGGCCAGAGTGCTATTTAGGACATCTGCCATTCTATGAGTCTGCTGTGTATCCTGCTTCCCATGTTGGATCATTCTCTCCCTTTTTCATTCTATCAGTTAGTATTAGCAGACACTTGTCTTGTTTGTGTGATCCCTTTGACTCTTAGACCTATCAGTGTGATCAATTGTGAGCTGAAATTGATCACTTGGACTAATGAGATGGCCTTGGTACATGCCACCTTGATGGGATTGTATTGGAAACCCCTGGCACAATTCTAACTCCATCATTTGGGGCACGACTGATTGAGCATGTCCCAAGTTTTACATCTCCTCCCTCTCTTATTCCCACTCTTATATTTCACAGAGATCACTTTTCAGTTAAAATTTAAACATCTAAGAATAATTGTGTGTTAATTACAGAGTTCAACCACTAGTACTAGGATAAAGAAAAAAAAAATACTACCATGGATAAAGTATTACATTGTACAACAACAGTCAGCACAAGAGCTGATCGAGTCACTGTTTCTCATAGTGTCCATTTCACTTCTACAGGTTTCCCCTTTGGTGCTCAGTTAGTCATCGCCAATCAAGGGAAACAAATGATATTTGTCTCTTTGGGACTGACTTAATTCACTCAGCATGATGTTTTCCAGATTCCTCCATTTTGTTGCAAGTGACCGGATTTCATTGTTTTTGACTGCTGTATAGTATTCTGTAGAGTACATGTCCCATAATTTCCTAATCCAGTCTACTGTTGATGGGCATTTGGGTTGGTTCCAAGTCTTAGCTATTGTGAATTGAGCCGCAATAAACATTTTTGTGCAGACGGCTTTTTTGTTTGCCAATTTAATTTCCTTTGGGTAAATTCCAAGGAGTGGGATGGCTGGGTTGAATGGTAGGGTTATATTCAGGTTTCTGAGGAATCTCCAGACTGACTTCCATAGTGGCTTCACCAGTTTGCATTCCCAAAAACAGTGGATTAGTGTCCCTTTTTCCCCACATCCTCTCCAGCATCTATTGTTGGTGGATTTCTGAATGTGAGCCATTCTCACCGGGGTGAGGTGAAACCTCATTGTGGTTTTGATGTGCATTTCCCTGATTGCTAGGGATCTTGAACATTTTTTCATGTGTCTGTTGGCCATTTGGATTTCCTCTTTTGAAAAATGTCTATTGAGGTCCTTGGCCCATCTCTTAAGTGGGTTGTTTGTTTTGATGTTGTGGAGTTTCTTAATTTCTTTGTAGATTCTGGTTATCAACCCTTTATCTGTTGCATAGTTTGCAAATATATTTTCCCATTCTGTCGGTTTCCTATTCACTTTCCTGACTATTTCTTTTGCAGTACAGAAACTTTTCAATTTGATGCAATCCCAGTAGTTAATTTTGGTTTTCAGTGCCTGTGCTTCTGGGGTCTTTTCCAAGAAGTCTTTGCCAGTACCTATGTCTTGCAGGGTTTCTCCTATGCTCTCTAGTAATTTGATGGTGTCGGGTCGTAGGTTTAAATTTTTAATCCATGTTGAATGGATTTTTGTGTAAGGTGAAAGGTAGGGGTCTTGCTTCATGGTTCTGCACGTGGAAATCCAGTTTTCCCAGCACCATTTATTAAACAGACTGACCTTACTCCAGGGACTGGTTTTGGATCGTTGATCAAATATAAGTTGGCTGTAGGTGTTTGGATTGATTTCTGGAGTTTCTATTCTGTTCCATTGGTCTATCCATCTGTTTCTGTACCAGTACCATGCTGTTTTGATAACAACTGCCCTGTAGTATGTCCTGAAATCTGGTATTGTGATGCCTCCGGCTTTGTTTTTGTTGTACAAGATTGCTTTAGCTATGCGAGGTCTCCTGTGTCTCCATATGAATTTCAGCATCATTTTTTCCAGATCTGAGAAGAATGTCCTCGGTATCTTGATTGGTATTGCGTTGAATCTGTAAATTGCTTTTGGGAGAATGGACATTTTGATGATATTGATTCTTCCAATCCATGAGCATGGGAGATTTCTCCATTTTTTGGTATCCTCTTCTATTTCTTTCTTTAAGGTTTTGTAATTTTCATTGTAGAGATCTTTAATGTCCTTAGTTAAATTTATTCCAAGGTATTTGATTGTTTTTGTAGCTATTGTGAATGGGATTGATCTTAGCAGTTCTTCCTCAGCCGTGGCATTGTCTGTGTGTACAAAGGCTGTTGATTTTTGTGCATTGATTTTATATCCTGCTACTTTGCCAAACTCTTCTATGAGTTCCAATAGTCTCTTAGTAGAGTTCTTTGGGTCCCCTAAATAAAGAATCATGTCGTCTGCAAAGAGGGATAGTTTGAGTTCTTCCTTCCCAACTTGTATCCCTTTAATTTCTTTTTCTTGCCTAATAGCTCTGGCTAAGACTTCCAGCACTATATTGAATAGCAGTGGTGAGAGTGGGCATCCCTGTCTGGTACCAGATCTCAGTGGAAATGCTTCCAACTTTTCCCCATTCAATAGGATATTGGCCGTGGGTTTTTCATAAATTGCTTTGATTGTATTGAGGAATGTGCCTTCTATACCCAGTTTGCTTAGGGTTTTCATCATGAAAGGGTGTTGAATTTTATCGAATGCTTTCTCTGCGTCTAGTGAGATAATCATATGGTTTTTCTTCTGCAGTCTGTTAATGTGGTGTATCACGTTGATTGTTTTGCGAATATTGAACCATCCCTGCATACCAGGGATGAATCCCACTTGGTCTGGGTGGATGATCTTTCTGATGTGTTGTTGCAGTCTATTGGCCAGAATTTTGTTGAGGATTTTTGCGTCTATGTTCATGAGGGATATTGGTCTGTAATTCTCTTTCAATGCTGCATCTTTTTCTGGCTTAGGAATTAAGGTGATGCTGGCTTCATAGAAGGAATTTGGGAGAATTCCCTCTTTTTCGATTGTTCTGAATAGTTTGAGAAGAATTGGGGTTAGTTCTTCTTTAAATGTCTGGTAGAATTCAGCAGTGAATCCATCTGGTCCTGGGCTTTTCTTTGTTGGGAGGGCCTTTATTACTGATTCAATTTCTGACTCACTTATGGGTCTGTTTAGGTTTTCTATGTCTTCCTGGTTCAATTTAGGTAGGTTGCATGTGTCCAGGAATCTATCCATTTCTGATAGGTTTCCCTGTTTGCTGGCATACAAGTCCTTGTAGTAATTTCTGATGATTCTTTTGATTTCTGTGGTGTCTGTTGTTATATTTCCTTTTTCATCTCTGATTTTACTGATTTGGGTCTTTTCTCTTCTTTTTTTAGTTAGTTGGGCCAATGGGGTGTCAATCTTGTTTATTTTTTCAAAAAACCAGCTCCTCGTTTGGCTGATTTTTTGTAATGTTTTTTTGGATTCAATCCTGTTGATTTCTTCTCTGATTTTGATTATTTCTCTTTTTCTACTAGATTTGGGTCTAGTTTGCTGCAAATTTTCTAGATCCTTGAGATGCATTGAAAGCTCATCTATTTGGTGCCTTTCCAGTTTCTTGATGTAGGCACCTATTGATATAAACTTTCCTCTTAACACTGCTTTTGCTGTATCCCATAAGTTTTGGTATGTTGTGCTGTTATCCTCATTTACTTCCAGAAAATTTTTGATTTCTCTTTTGATTTCTTCAGTGACCCATTGTTCATTCAGGAGCATGTTGTTCAATCTCCATGTGTTTGCATATGCTCTAGATATTCCTGAGTTGCTAATTTCCAACTTCACTCCCTCATGGTCTGAGAAGTTGCATGGTATGATTCTAATTCTTTTGAATTTGCTGAGACTTGCTTTATGGCCTAATATGTGATCAATCCTAGAGTAGGTTCCATGTGCTGCTGAGAAGAATGTGAATGCTTTACATGTAGGATGAAAAGTTCTGTAGATATCTGTTAGATCCATTTGGGCTATAGTGTTGTTTAAATCTACTGTCTCCTTGTTGATCTTCTGTCCTGTCGATCTGTCAATATCTGTGAGTGAAGTATTGAAGTCCCCCAGTACTATTGTGTTGGGGTCTAAGTCTCCCTTTAAGTTTCTTAACAAATTTTTTAAATAAACCTGTGGCCTGTAATTAGGTGCATATACATTGAGAATTGTTATATCTTCCTGTAGTATTGATCCCTTAATCATTATATAGTGCCCCTCTTTGTCTCTCTTAACAGTTTTTGTGTTAAAGTTTATGTAGTCTGATATTAAGATGGTTACACCCGCTCTTTTTTCATTTCTGTTGGCGTGGTATATCTTGTTCCATCCTTTTATTTTCAGTCTGTATGGATCTTCGTTGGAAAGATGTGTTTCTTGTAGGCAGCAAATAGATGGTTTTTGTTCCTTAACCCAATCAGCCAATCTCTGTCTTTTAACAGGACAGTTTAGACCTTTAACGTTCAATGTGACTATTGATAAGTGGTAAGTTTGCCCTGCCATTTGCCAGATATTTTCTAATGTATGCTTTGAATTCCCTGTGATCTTTTGCCGTGAGGTTCCCTTCGTTTACCTTCTTTCATGTTGATGGTCGTGTTTCTGTGTTTCTGTGTGTAACACGTCTTTAAGTATCTTTTGCAGGGCTGGACGAGTGGCAACAAATTCTTTCAATTTTTGTTTGTTATGAAAGGTCTTTATTTCACCTTCATTCACAAATGAGAGCTTTGCAGGGTATAATATTCTGGGCTGGCAGTTTTTCTCTCTAAGTACCTGGGCTATGTCTCGCCATTCCCTTCTAGCTTGTAGGGTTTCTGTTGAGAAGTCAGCTGTAAGTCTAATTGGAGATCCTCTGAGAGTAATCTGACGTTTCTCTCTTGCACATTTTAGGATCTTTTCTTTTTGCTTCACTGTGGTGAGTTTAATTACAATATGTCCTGCAGAGGATCTCTTTTGGTCATGTTTATTAGGGGTTCTATGAGCTTCCTGGATTAGGGTTTCTCTGTCTTTCTCCAAGCCTGGAAAGTTTTCTGCTAGTATCTCCCTAAAAAGGCCTTCTAATCCTTTCTCCCTCTCCATACCTTCAGGAACACCTAGAACCCGAATGTTGGGTTTTTTAATAGTATCCTGTAAATTCCCGACGATATCTTTTAGTTTTCTAATTTCCTCTTCTTGTCTTTGGTTTGACTGTTTCCTCTCCTGTTCTCTGTCTTCTAGGTCCGATATTCTCTCTTCTGCTTCACCCATTCTGGTTTTAAGGCCCTCAAGATTGCTTGTCACTTGATCTATTGAATTCTTCAATTCATTAAGATTTTTTGTCACTATCGTAGCTTCTTGTTCTACTAGTTGTTTCATTTCGTTTTGATTTTTCCGTAGTACTTCATTCTCGCGAGAGAGATTTTCTATCTTATCCATTAAGGATTTCTGTAGTTCAAGAATTTGTTTTTGAGAACTTCTTAATGTTCTTATCAATTCTTTGAGATCTGCTTCTTGCATTTCTTCTATCTCATTATCTTCATAATCCTGGCTTGGGGTGTCTTTTCCGTTTGGGGTCATCATAGCGTCTTCCTTGATCTTGCTCCCTCGGAATCTGTTTTTATTTGGCATTTTTTTTTTTCCCCACACTCTTTCTCTGGGTTGTCAAGGTAACGGAGTTTGTGTGCGCGGTGTGTTCCCAGTTTTTGGATCCCCTTCAGGTTTCTACAGCCTTGGGTTTTTGGTTCCGTCTGCCTCAGTGATAGGCGGGCGGGCGGGCGGGCGGGCGCGCCTTGTACCACTGCGTTTAATCTAGCTCGAATTAGCAGGGTGGGTGACGAGAGAGGCTAGTGTCCGTGCAGGCTCGCCTCAATTGTGCTGTTTCCCCCGTGGGGGGTCTGCTTCCCCCCGCCAGTGTCTCGGGATCCCTGTATCGGCCCCCGTTCAAGCGCTCAGTTCCAATGGCGACTGTGTTCCGCCCGGCTTCCGGTTCAGCCGGCGGGCGCGCGCTGTCCCACTGTGTTCAGTCTAGCTCGAGTGAGCAGGGTGGGCAACGAAAGAGGCTAGAGTCCGTGTGGGCTCGCCTCAATTGTGCTGTTTCCCCCGTGGCGTCTGCTTCCCCCTGCCAGTGTCTCGGGATCCCTGTATCGGCTCCCGTTTAAGCGCTCGATTCCAATGGCGACTGTGTTCCGTCCGGTTCCCGTCCCTCCCGGCAGCTCCCGTGCCACTAAGGCACGATTTGCCGTTCGCAAACTTACTTTCCCCTAGGTCCTCTGCGTCTCATTCACTGGGTCCGGAAGAATTTCCACTGCATTTTTTTTCCGTGAGATTTTTCCTGAGGCTACAGTAACTCTGTTTTTATTAAACTATCTTTTTGCGGACTGCTAGTGCGCGTCCTCACTATTCCGCCATCTTGGCTCCGCCTAGAATGCTGTCTCTTCTAATAGTTTCATCTGATTACAATGTAGTCTTTTCTTATCCTTTCAACTTCATTAGCACTCCTGTGATCTATTGTTGGAGCTTGGTTGATAACACTAACTATCGGTCAGTACTCCTTTATGAACACTAGGTATTAGTGAATATTACTAATTAGACTACTAATCCGCTGGAAAATCTACTATATTCCAGAGTTTTTGTCCTTAACTCATTGTTGGTGTCCAATATTACATTGACTTCATGAGTATGAAAGGGTTATAGAAACTTTTGTGAAAGGATATATCTTGGGGGCAGGGTTTGTTGATTGCAAATTTATTGATTTAGCAATATTTTTATTAATTGATAACTTCTACAATTTTTTTTTATTTTTCAGTTAGAATATAAATAGTTAAGATATAAGAGCAAGTCATGATTTAGAAACAAATGGGCTCACAACTAGAAATGCAAGCATGAATGGTATGTGAAAGAAACTGCAAACAAGGTACTAGACTTCTCATTTTCCTTTTAAGATTCATTTATTTATTTGAAAGGAAGAGTGACAGAGAGAAAAAAGGGAGAGACAGGGAAATCTTCCAACTGTTTGTTCAATCCACAAATGCTGTGATGGCCAGGACTGTGTATGGTTAAAGTCAGGAGCCTGAAACTGCATCCAAATTTCCCATACGGGTGGCAGGGTCCTAATGACTTGGACCATTGTCCATTGCCTACCCAGGTACATTGGCAGTAAGCTGGAGCAGCCAGGACTTGAACCGGCATGTTGATATGGCATGGCACTGTCACGAGCAGCAGCTTAACCCACTGTGCCAAAAAACCAGCATAAAGACTTTGTCATTTTCTAATCTAATTTTTAATATTAGATTAATTTTCTTAAGGATATCAGCCAAAATTGGTGAAAATAATTGGCTACTACTAATTAGACATATGTCATTGGATTTCAATTCATTAAATACTAATATATTACCATAAATGAGGCCATTTATTTGAAGTATGTAAAACACTCAAACATTCTACCTAAATCCAACTTAGATAGCTCTTCAAATATGGAAAGAACTCAGCATATTTTCAAGAGGAAAAAAAAAAAAACTTAGGAAGACAGAAAACTGACCAAGAGCATAGAATTTTTAGAGCAGATGGTGTGTTTAGGATACCCTTGACATGGGGAAAAGTATCACTTCTGTGTGACTCATAAAAATGTCATGAAGCTTGTTTCAGTTCATTTTGTTGAAAAATAAATTGCCCTTCTGTCTCATATCTGCATTTGACAAAAGACAGAAATTAAAGTATCTCTAAGATTCCTGATGATTCATGAGTAAAAAAAAAAAATCCTCATATCTTTGCCACAGTAAGAAAAGACACAGAGATGATAATGGCCAAAAATTACAAAAAAAAATTTATTTGAAGTATAGGATTAGTGGTCTGACAATATATGATTATGAATTATAAAAGAAGAAAGTTGCAAATTTATATATTATTTAATGTATATTCTTTATACATTAGCATATTAACACATTATATTTTGAAATAGTTTGAAAATTGTATTTATTTATTTGAAAAGCAGAATGAAAGAGACAGAACTGGCTCACTCTCCAAATGGCCATTAAAAGCTGAGGCTGGGCCATGGTGAAGCCAACAGCCAGGAACTCAAATCTGAGTCTCCCATGTGGGTGGCAGAAACTCAAGTACTTGAGTCATCATTTGCTGCCTACCCTGGTGCACTAGCAGGGTGCTGGACAGGAAGTGGAGAAGTTAGGACTCACAACAGAACTTCAACATAATAAGCAGCAGGTTTAACCTGATGTACCACAACACCTGTCACCTTGCCTTACTAATTTTACAAATACTTAAAATCTACTGGGTGATATGATTTGAAAAAAATACTAGTGAGTTAAAGCATACAAAATATGTCCAAGAAAAGAAATCAAGAAATATCACAAATAAAAATATTTGGGACTAGAGAATTAAGGAGATATAAAATGCTGTGGAAGAGCACATCAGGTGATTAAAGATACAGGATGGCATCACTGATAAAGACATGCTGGGGCCTGAAGAGGGGGGAGTAGGGGAGATAGCACTGGATGGCCAGATGAAGAGAAGTGTCAGGACAGGTCAGTGCAGATTACTCTTCAGAGCAGTCCGGAGAATGACTGGAGGTGACTATACATCAGGCAGAAAGATTTGAGTAGTGACACGTAAAATCTGAAAATAAAGCATATTTATCTTCACCAAAAAATGCTTAGGGGGACCGGTGCTGTGGTGTAGAGGGTAAAGCCACTGCCTGCAGTGCCAGCAACCCATGTGGAAGCCAGTTTTAGTCCTGGATGCTCCACTTCTGATACAGTCCTCTGCTATCGCCTGGGAAAGCAGTAGAAGATGGCCCAAATTTTTGGGCCCCTGCACCCACGTGGGAGACCTGGAGGAAGCTTCTGGATCCTGGCTTCGGATTGGCTCAGCTCTAGTCGTTGTGGCCATCTGTGATTCTCTCTATCTCTCTCTCTCTCTCTCTCTGCCTCTGCCTCTTTGTAACTCTGCATTTCAAATAAATAAATATTTTTAAAAAAAATGTTCATTGAGCAAAATCTAACTGGAAATCCATGTGCCTTAAAGAAGTATGGGAGCCTGGGAGCATGAGACTGTGAGAAGCTAGATTGTAGGCAGGGAAGTGCCTGAAATGATTTATAAAAAAAAAGAGCCTGGATGATTCAGATGATTCAATGTCTAGGCATCATCCGTAAGAAACGAGAAGCAATTTAAGGATTTTCAGCACCAAGGTGACAAGATTTGGTGCATTTTGAGAAGCTCAGCTTGATTGTGAAGGATTGATTTTTTAAAATATGTCCAGATTTAGAATCAGCAGAGTTAGTGTATATGAAGGTATTTCAAAAAGTTCCATAAAAAAATGAAATTACAAGTGTGTTTTGAAGCAAAAATTTTGAACACATGCAGTTTTCTTCATAAAATACGTTTTCCATTTTTTGGAACACCCCTTCTCTAGAATCCCAGGTCACAAACCAGGATAGCTTTGAGTATGCTGATGGACTAGACATTGACAGAAGTGTCAAGAACAGAGATTTGGTGTTGATTAAGTGAGGAAAATGAGGCAGCAAATATGGATCCTACTTTATACCTTTACTAATTGGATAGTGAATGATGTCATTCCTTGAAAACTGAGATCTGAATGTGGCCAAAAATCATAGCAGAAAGTCAGGTGATTTCATTTATCTCAGTTATCATAAGCCATGACCTTCACCCACCATCCATGAATAAAATGATTCAAATTATTCCTATCACAAGGGTCTAGACTGAGTCTGGGTAAACAGTATAGACAGGTTATTAAAGGCAGCTACAGGGTTCCAAAATTGCCATGGTTGACCTCAAAGTCTTTTCCAACTTTAATGGTACATGATTCTCAAAGGATCTTTTCACCACGCAAAAACTAAGAAGCAACTGAGGAAAGAGAATGGAGATGAATATTCGATTCATTTGAATACTGATTTACCATGTTCTCTAAAAAATGTTAAAAGTCCCTTCCATGAAACTATTTGATAAGGCCCTCTCAAGCCAAAGACTATGCATTTTATAAGTTTAGAACATGGATTCTGCACCTATTATTATAAGATGAAACTCAGGAATAGATCATTGAACTCTCCAAACAAGCCTAATACAGAACCAAAATAAAGAACCATTGGTTGGGCAAATACAAAGCAAGTATCTTTGCTTCTCGCAGAATTAAACCTTTATTTTTTTTCTCAATAGTTTTAATAATAATTATCATCTGTGGAGTGATATTGAGCATTGTAAATGTAGTCTAATACGCATTTGTAATATGTAATTTTCTAGTAGTCACATTTTAAAATGTAGAGAATGAGGTGAAGTTAACTATAGTAAGATATATAATTGAACCTATTGCAACTAATATAATCAACTTCAATGTTACAAACATATAAAAATCTTTTTAAAGATTTATTGACTTCTTTGAATGCCAGAGTTGGAGAGAGAAAGTGAGATGAGAGAGAATCTTCCATCTACTGCTTTACTCCCCAAAAGGTAAACATTGGGTGGCACTGGACCAGGCTGAAATTAGGAGCCAGGAGCGTCTTCCAGGTCTCCCCCATGGGTGCAGGGGTCCAGGCACTTGAGCCATCCCTTGCTGATTCCCCTGATACATTAGCCAGAAGCTGGATTGGAAGTAGAGCACTCTGGACTTGAAGCAGAGCCAATATGGGATTCCAGCACTGAAAACCGCAGCCTGTTAACCCACTGTGCCAGAACTCCAGGCTCTACAAATTTTTTAATAATATATTTACAACTTTTTGAATTCCAGTATACTTTACACTTAAAGTAAATCCCTAATGTTTTAGTATTTTTATGGACAACTCTTGGTGTTTTTTCATTAAATTTAAAATTATAGAATTAGAATTACATTCTCAACTTGTTCAAGCACACAAATATTATACACAGATTCTCCATTAAAACCTCATTAAAAAGTTTTCATGTTGATATATATTGAAATGCTATTAGTTTGTATTTAAATTTTAATGGACAGTAATGTGCTTTATAATATTTTAGTCACAGATAGAACATGTTTATGACAATGGTTCCATAAGATTATAATAGAGCTGACCAATTCCTTTTGGCTAGTGGCAACATAAATGTCCTAACATCACAGCAAAAGGCATTATTTGCATGTGTCTGGTGATGCTGGTGTAAGCAAACCTATTATGATGCCAGCCATGTAAAAGTATCACAATATAGTGATGTATAATACACAATAATTGATAATAAACTTAAGCAACTATGTTATTGGATTGCCTATTTTCTATACCATAATCTTATCACTAGAGAGTTCTCCTATTTATAAAATGTGTCCTGTAAAACAGGATGCTATACCATCCCATCATCAACTTCATCTGAGTTTATCCCAGGTTTAGTGCATTTCTAGATTGGATCAAGAAAATTGTTAACTGATGAATATCTTGTAATGTAATGAGGTATTCCCTATGATGTTTGCACAATGATGAAATAGTCTAATACATTTCTCTTAAGCAACACTTAATTGTATATTAGTAACTAAACAAAATTTTAGAAACTCCATACCTCAGCGGCACTGGCCTCATTTTATTTGCTTAATATCAACATGTAGTTGGAGGCTACCCTACTGGAGATTTAGAACATCAAATATCTTCTGATGCATTAAAAATATAATTTCAAATTTCTCTAAATACTTTTCAATGTAGGTATTATTATTCCTATTTTACACAGTCAGGAATTTGAGACTAAGAGAGGTTTAGAATGTTTTCCACAGTCACATTAAGTTATACATTTTAGATTTAATCACAATTCTATCTGACAGGGGATGTGTGTTCCGTTTCCCTCATAATATATTCTATTCCATATACTAATTCTCTCTACAATTCACTATTAAAGTATTTACTATATTATATTATATTATATTATATTCTTCACAAAATGTTAGACTTAATGTACTGAATATAAATTAGGCCATGAAAGTGGAGAGGACTTGGTAACTGAGGTGGAGAAAATCTACTTTTTTAAATATTTTATTTATTTAAAAGAGTTACAGAGAGAGGGAGAGACAGAGAAAGAAAGTCCTTCCATTAGCTGTTTCATCCTCAAATTGCCACAACAATTAGAGCTGAGCAGATCTGAAGCCAGGAGGAGCCTCCTCTGGGTCTCCACATGGGGGCAGGAGCTCAAGCACTCTGGCCATCCTCCACTGCTTTCCAAGGCACATTAGCAGGGAGCTGGATCAGAAGTGGAGTAGCCAGGACTCAAACCATTGCCTAAATGGGATGCTAGCACTGCAGGTTGGAGCTTTAACCCACTGCACCGGGTTTCATTGTTTTTGACTGCTGTATAGTACTCTATAGAGTACATGTCCCATAATTTCATTATCTAGTCAACTATTGATGGGCATTTGGGTTGATTCCAGGTCTTAGCTATTGTGAATTGAGTTGCAATAAATATTAAGCTGCAGACAACTTTTTTGTTTGCCAAATTAATTTCCTTTGGGTAAATTCCAAGGAGTGGGATGGCTGATTGAATGGTAGGGTTATATTCAGGTTTCTGAGGAATCTCCAGACTGACTTCCACAGAGGCTTCACCAGTTTGCATTCCCACCAACAGTGGGTTAGTGTCCCATTTCCCCCACAATTTGCCAGCATCTATTGTTGGTAGATTTCTGTATGTGAGCCATTCTAATCAGGGTGAGGTGAAACCTCATTGTGGTTTTGATTTGCATTTCCCTGATTGCTAGTGATCTTGAACATTGTTTTTTTCATGTGCCTGTGGGAAATTTGATTTCCTCTTTGGAAAAATGTCTATTGAGGTCCTTGACCCATCTCTCAAGTGGGTTGTTTATTTTGTTGGTGTGGAATTTCTTGATGACCTTGTAGATTATGGTTATTAACCCTTTATCTGTTGCATAGTTTGCAAATATTTTTTCCCATTCTGTTGGTTGCCTCTTCACTATCCTGACTGTTTTTTTTTTTTTTTTTTTTGCCATACAGAAACTTCTCAATTTGATGCAATACCAATTGTCAATTTTGGTTTTGAATGCCTGTGCCTCCGGGTCTTTTCCAAGAAGTCTTTACCTGTAACTATATCTTGCAGGGTTTCTCCAATGTTCTCTAATAATTTGATGGTGTCGGGTCATAGATTTAGGTCTTTAATCCATGTTGAGTGGATTTTTGTGTAAGGTATAAGGTAGGGAACTTGCTTCATGCTTCTGCATGTGGCAATCCAGTTTTCCCAGCACCATTTATTGAATAGACTGTCCTTGATCCAGAAATTGGTTTTGGATCCTTGATAAAACATAAGTTGGCTGTAGAAGTTTGGAATGATTTCTGGTGTTTCTATTCTGTTCCCTTGGTCTATCCATCTGTTTCTGTACCAGCACCATATTGTTTTGATTACAACTGCCCTGGAGTATGTCCTGAAATCTGGTATTGTGATGCCTCCAGCTTTATTTTTATTGTACAAAATTGCTTTATCTCTTCGAGGTCTCTTGGGTCTCCATATGAATTTCAGCATCAATTTTTCTAGATTTGAGAAGAATGTCTTTGGTGTCTTGATTGGTATTGCATTAAAAGTGTAAAGGGAGAATGGACATTTTGATGATGTTGATTCTTCCAATCCATGAGCATGGAAGATTTTTCCATTTTTTGGTATCTTCTTCTATTTCTTTTTTTAGGATTTTGTAATTCTCATCTTAGAGATCTTTAATGTCCTTGGTTAAGTTTATTCCAAGGTATTTGATTGTTTTTGTAGGTATTGTGAATGGGATTGATCTTAGCAGTTCTTTCTCAGCCATGGCATTGCCTGTGTATACTAAGGCTATTGATTTGTGTGCACTGATTTTATATCCTGCTACTTTGCCAAACTCTTCTATCAGTTCCATTAGTCTCTTAGTAGAGTTCTTTGGGTCCCCTAAATAAAGAATCATATTGTCTGCAAAGAGGGATATTTTGAGTTCTTCCTTCCCAACTTGTATCCCTTTAATTTCTTTTCCTTGCCTAATGGCTCTGGCTAAGACTTCCAGCACTATATTGAATAGCAGTGGTGAGAGTAGGCATCCCTGTCTGGTAGCAGCTCTCAGTGGAGATGCTTTCGACTTTTCCCCATTCAACAGGATGCTGTCCGTGGGTTTTCCATAAATTGCTTTGATTGTATTGAGGAATGTTCCTTCTATACCCAATTTGCTTAGAGTTTTCATCATGAAAGGGTGTTGAATTTTATAGAATGCTGTCTTTGCATCTATTGAGATAATCATATGGTTTTCTTCTTCAGTCTGTTAATGTGGTGTATCACATTGATTGATTTGCAAACATTGAACCATCCCTGCATACCAGGGAGAAATCCCACCTGGTCTGGGTGGATGATTTTTCTGATGTGTTGTTTATTCTATTGGCAAGAATTTTATTGAGGATTTTTGCGTCTATGTTCATCAGGGATATTGGTCTATAATTTTCGTTCAATGCTGCATCTTTCTCTGGCTTAGGGATTAAGGTTATGCTGGCTTCATAGAAAGAATTTGGGAGGATTCCCTCTTTTTAAAATTGTTCTGAATAGTTTGAGAAGAATTGGGATTAGTTCTTCTTTAAATGTCTGGTAGAATTCAGCAGTGAATCTATCTGGTCCTGGGCTTTTCTTTGTTGGGAGGGCCTTTATTACTGTTTCAATTTCTGCCTCAGTTATGGATCTGTTTAGGTTTTCTATGTCTTCCTGGTTCAATTTAGGTAGGTTGCATGTGTGTGTCCAGGAATCTATCCATTTCTGATAGATTTCCCTGTTTGCTGGCATAAAAGTCCTTGTAGTAATTTCTGATGATTCTTTTTATTTCTGTGGTGTCTGTTGTTACATTTCCTTTTTCATTTCTGATTTTATTGATTTGTGTCTTTTCTCTTCTTTCTTTAGTTAGTTGGGCCAACAGGATGTCAATTTTGTTTATTTTTTCAAAAAGCTAGCTCCTCGTTTTGCTGATTTTTTTTGTAATTTTTTTTGGATTCAATCCTATTTATTTCTTCTCTGATTTTAATTATTTCTGTTCTACTAGATTTTGGTCTGGTTTGCTGCAGATTTTCCAGATCCTTGAGATGTATTGAAAGCTCATTTATTTGATGCCTTTCCAATTTCTTGATGTAGGCACCTAGTGCTATAATCTTTTCTCTTAACACTGCTTTTGCTGTATCCCATAAGTTTTGGTATGTTGTGTTGTTATCCTCATTTACTTCCAGAAAGTTTTTGATTTCTCTTTTGATATCTTCTATGACCCATGTGTTCATTCAGGAACATGTTGTTCAGTCTCCATGTATTTGCATTTGTTCTAGGGATTCCTGAGTTGCTAATTTCCAACTTCATTCCCCTATGATCTGAGAAGCTGCATGGTATGATTCTAATTCTTTTGAATTTTCTGAGACTTGCTTTATGGCCTAGTATGTGATCAATCCTAGAGAAAGTCCCATGCACTGCTGAGAAGAATGTAAATTTTTTATGTGTAGGATGAAAAGTTCTGTAGATATCTGTTAGATCCATTTGGGCTATAGTGTCATTTAAATCTACTGTATCCTTGTTGACCTTCTGTCCAGCTGATCTGTCTATTTCTGAGAGTGCAGTATTGAAGTCCCCCAGTACTATTGTATTGGAATCTAAGTCTCCCTTTAAGTCCCTTAACAAATCTTTTAAATAAATCAGTGCCCTGTAATTAGGTGGATATACATTGATAATCCTTATATCTTCCTATTTGAATTGTTCCCTTAATAATTATATAGTGCGCCTCTTTGTCTCTCTTAACAGTTCTTGTGTCTTTTAACTGGACAATTCAGGCCATTAACGTTCAATGTGACTATTGCTAAGTAGTAACTTTGCCCTGCCACTTGCCAAAGATATTTTCTTTTTTTTTTTAATAACGCTTTTATTTAAAGAATATAAATTTCAAAAATACAGCTTATAGATTACAATGGCTTCCCCCCCATTACTTCCCTCCCACCCGCAACCCTCCCCTTTCCAACTCTTCTCCACTTCCATTCACATCAAGATTCATTTTCAATTCTCTTTATATACAGAAGGTCAGTTTAGTATATATTAAGTAAAGATTTCAACAATTTGCCCTCACATAGCAACACAAAGTGAAAAATACTGTTGGAGTACCAGTTATAGTATTAATTCACAATGTATACCACGTTAAGGACAGAGATCCTACACGATATATATATTTTTAAATTCATTGATTTTCTATGCAATTTCCAATTTAACACCAAGATTTTTTAATCATTTGCAATTATCTTTATATACATAAGATCGATTCAATATATACTATGTAAAGATTTCATCAGTTTGCACCCACACAGAAACACAAAGTGTAAAAATACTGTTTCAGTACTAGTAATAGCATTATTTCACATTGGATAACACATTAAGGACAGATCCCTGATGAGACGTAAGTACACATTGACTCCTGATGTTGATTTAACAATTTGACACTCTTGTTTATGGCGTCAGGAATCTCCCTAGGCTCTAGTCATGAGTTGCCGAGGCTATGGAAGCCTTTAGGGTTCCCCGACTTCGATCTTATTCATCTTATTCCGACAGGGTCATAGACAAAATGGAAGTTCTCTCCTCCCTTCAGAGAAAGGTACCTCCTTCTTTGATGGCCCCGTTCTTTCCACTGGGATCTCACTCGCAGAGATCTTTCATTTAGGTCTTCTGTTTTTTGTTTTTCAGAGTGTCTTAGCTTTCCATGCCTAAAATATTCTCATGGGCTCTTGAGCCAGATCCGAATGCCTTAAGGGCTGATTCTGAGGCCAGAGTGCTATTTAGGATTGCCCCAAATGATGGAGTTAGAATTGTGCCAGGGGATTCCAATACAATCCCATCAAGGTGGCATGTACCAAGGCCATCTCACTAGTCCAAGTGATCAATTTCAGCTCACAATTGATCACACTGATAGGTCTAAGAGTCAAAGGGATCATACAAACAAGACTAGTGTCTGCTAATACTAACTGATAGAATCAAAAAGGGAGAGAATGATGTCCTAAAGATATTTTCTAATATATGGGTAATATATGCTTTGAACTTCCTGTGATCTTTTGCTGTGATGTTTCCTTCCTTTACCTTCTTTCATATTATGACCGTGTACATTAGAATCTTTTGTGTTTCACTGTGTTGAGTTTGATTACAACATGTCATGGTGAGGATCTCTTTTGGTCATGTTTATTAGTGGTTCTATGAGCTTCCTCTACTAGGATGTCTCTGTCCTCCAAACCTGAGACGTTCTCTGCTAGTATCTCACTAAAAAGGCCTTCTAATCCTTTCTCTCTCTCCATGCCTTCAGGAACTCCTAGAACCCGAATGTTGGGTTTTTTAATAGTATCCTGTAGATTCCCAACAATGTTTTTGGATTTCTAATTTCCTCTTCATTTCTTTGGTTTGATTATATACTTTACTGTGCTCAGTCTTCTATGTCCGATATTGTCTCTTCTGCTTCACTGACTCTGTTTTTAAGCCTCTCTAATGTGTTTCTCATTTGATCTATTGAGTTTGCTTTTTGAAATGAGAGGCAAGTGTCTCGTGAAGTGTCTTAACTACTGCACCAGATTCCCACCCCTGAGATTTGTTATTTTCATCAATGATGAGTAGAAATAAATCATGTGAGAACAACCTTATGACCAATACCCAGTCTTGAAGTAAGTTAATCAAAATCTATCAAGTAGAGAGACTAATCATTTGATTGTATGTGTACACACTTGAATGTGCACTTCTGCTTCTGTATTAATTCGCAAATTATAATGTGAATTGAATGCTTATTTTGTTGAGGGCAGTACATATGAGATTACTTCAAAAATTTGTGTAAAAACAGAATTGAGGTAAGTTTATTTTGGTGAAAAAACTTCAAAAGCCATGCGTGTTTTTTCACAGTATGAATCTTCAATGAAACATTTTTAGATGGCATATAGGAAAGTGCCCAAGCCACTGTTGTATTTGATAAATGAATAAACTTGTAGTAATCCTTTCATTTAAATGTATTCCAAAATTTGTAACATAATCAAATCCAACTGTTATCTAATTGTACTTATAGGATGATTGGCAGTTCAAATTGAAAAAAAATTGTGGTACCTCTAAAATTGCTGCTACTACAGTTTAAAGTGTATTGGTCTTGGCTATTTCCTAGATTACATTTGTCAGGAAACTATCACAGATAGGCATATTTTCTCCAGCTACATCAATTAATTTTGATTAACTAACGACAATATGCCATTTTAGTTTCTAATTTGGATGCTAGGTATTTAAAGACCGTAATTTATTATGCTATCTAGGATTTAGTACACTTAACTGGACTCTGTAAATAATAGTGAGGTGTATTTATGTAAGATTAGATTAGAACTTCAATATATAAACAAAGCAATCTACCTTAACTCTTTCATTCACAAATTGTCAAAATGGCTTGTATTTTATTTACCTTTCCCTTTGAAAATGTATATATTTACTTTGTCTTTTTATATTCAAAACAATAACTGGAACATTTAATTTATTACATTTCATTGCATATCTAGGAATTAAAACATCATAACATGCTGGATTTCAGCTCTGAATTGGCTCCGCCATAAAGATAAATTAAAACATTTCAGGAAACATGTATTAGTTTTTTATGATATTCTTTTATAGATAATTATGCCAGAATTCTTTTATAATAGCCTAGGATTTTGAGTGGAAGGTTTTTGAAGAAGAGGGAGCTGGTTGGTTAAAGGAGCAGTTTTTAAATACAATTACCTACCTACCTACCTAAGTAAATAAATAAATACAACTAACTTTGAGCATTGGAACTCAGAAAACATGAAAATTTTGAATACCTTCTTAGCAAGTTCTAATCAGGACAATCATAATCCACTCAAGACCAAGGCAAATTAGTGTGTTTGATGGGTCTCTAGTTGTTTGCACATCTAAGTTGATTCAATTTCTTCCTACTTCATCTTCCACTTCAGACTTTGGGCAAGCATGTTCCTGAGTGTCTGAATATAGATCAGTCAATGTATTGAATATAACTTCAGGTAGAAAGAAAATGTACAAATGAAAACTGGAGTGTGGTGTCAAGACCCAGTCACAGAGAGGTGGATACAGTGGATGTTCCTTGCCCTATATAAATTCTCTTGTAGAGTAAGGTGACTTATCATAGATTTGTCAACTGGTATGTCTTCTTTAATCTGTTTAACAAATTTCACATTTAAGTTTAAACAGGGTATAGCATTTGTCAAAAAGTTGATCATCTTTAATGATTTCAGATGGTTTCAGGTGTACCTATTTGGGTTCCATTATCTTCCCCCCCAGATCAATTTAAAAGATAATAAAAGCTTTGGATATGGCCTGCGCCATAGCTCACTAGGCTAATCCTCCACCTGCAGTGCCAACACCCCTTGTTCTAGTCCCATTTGGGGCGCTGGATTCTGTCCTGGTTGCTCCTCTTCCAGTCTAGCTCTCTGCTGTGGCCCAGAAAGGCAGTGGAGGATGGCCCGGGTCTTTGGGCCCTGTATCCGCATGGGAGACCAGGAAGAAGCACCTGGGTCCTGGCTTTGGATTGGCGCAGCGCGCCGGCCACAACACACTGCCCGTAGCAGCCACTTGGGGGGGTAAACCACAGAAAAAGGAAAACCTTTTTCTCTGTCTCTCTCTCTCTCTCTCTCTCTCTCACTAACTCTCCCAGTCAAAAAAAAAGAAAAAAGCTTTGGATATGTATTTCTAGTATCAGAAATATCTGTTTCCCTGAACAGAGGCACGTAAAATGTTTGTGTGTGGAACAAAAGCACTTCAAAATAGCAATTTCATGAAACTGATTTCTTTAATGTTTAATTTTTGTCCCAATATAGTTAGAATTGGAAGTTTAGGCTTTACATGAATGTATATTGTAGAGTTTTAACAAAGCACATTTTATAATAATTACATTTTGTAATTATTATAATGTAATTTGAAATTGTATCTTTCATATTCTTATCCAAAGCAAGTCACAGGAGAAACACCACCCAATGAATCCTTTATTTTACCTGGAGGTCAAGGGTAGGCTTATATCCTAAAGAACTCTCCACCCTGAAGTTCATTGCATTTGGGTTTATAAAGGCAAAAACCACAAGGTGGGAGGGGGAATATATGGTTGCCAGGGTTGCGGAATATCTGGTTGTTAGGATCAAGCTGAGCTAAAGCATATGCAAAACTAATATCAATAATGATCTTGACATTAATCTAGGTACAGTCTATCTGTTTTAAGCTTGAGCAACCACGATAGGGGATTTTTATGTTCTGCCAGTCAGGTTGTAGTTGTGATGCTATTGTCTTAGTTTTTAATTTTGACCATGGTCTCATGTTGGAAGGTATTTTTAAAAGTTGGAATCTCTTCTGTCTCTAAAATGGAGTCCCCACTGTCCTGATGTCACTTCAATATATTTTAATATATGATTAATATATATATTCAATATATTTACATACGTTTTCAAGATGGATATATGTAATTATGTTCAAAAAACATGATGAGACTATTGAGAGAATAGTTGCAATTATGAGTCTACCCTTATCATGTGTTATTTTGTACCTATCATACCTTTAACTTTGCTTCTATATATGTGAAATTGGAATAATAAAATTTATTTACTTTTGTTGTGCATATGAATGTGAAGGTGTCTGAAAAAGGTGTAAGTTGGAATTATACAACACTGAATAACTGCTTTTCATTGTATTGATACTAATACTAGTATATTTTTGGCTTTTTCTTAAATCTACAATTTACAGGTATATTTAAATACATTTTCCTTATAGATATTTGTAAACACTCTGTTGGGAAGAAATCTTTGTTTTTGTTTTCCACTTAATGTTGAAAAACTGATTTTTTTCTGTTTTTCATCTTTCATTAAGTGCTATCAAAATAAATGTTCCGATTTCATGGAATAATAAAGTTCTCTCAAGGACAATTTGCTCATACCATGATTCAATAAGAATACTTTGGTTTTGTGTTACTTATCTCTTAACTTTGTCCTTTACAAAAGACTTCTTTACAGACTTAAAAGAGATCAAAGATGTTAATATAATGTATTACCTGCTGTCACAGAACTATATCATCACTTTGAGACAAATTACATGGGTTCCACTTATAAGCAATATTGAGATCTTCAAGGGGAAAATATAGGAGCCTAAAACATGTTAACTTTTCCAGAATTGTTCCTCTCAAACTGAGATCCTGAAAACAGATTCAAATTTCTTGCTTGCGGATAATTAGCAATATTTATATAAACTGAAGGAACAGCCCTGCCATTTATAAGGCATTTTTCAAAATTGTAACATTTCATTAAGTAATAGGAAATACATAATAACTATAGGTAACCTATATTTTTAATCTCTATTAAATAAGAAAAAAAAACTAACTACTTTTTAAAATTCTGACCGCTGTATATTATCTTATTGATTACAAAATCATCACATGAAATTAACAATATTCTTCTGTTTGAAGGTGCATTTAAACCTGTCATGCATTTTCAAGTATCCACATAATTTTATTAAATTTTGTGAAGTCCAGTGCAATATTTCAACACATATACACAGTGTAAACTGGTCAAAATAGGCAACTGAGTTTGTCATTTATATTTTCTGTGTGTTTAGAGATCACCAGATCCTCACAAGATATAAATTCATGTGGAGAGAAGTATCATTAAAATTAAAATTTGGAGCAGGAGTTTATGCTAGTTGATAGTGGTTGGTATTCCCACTTCCTACATATATGTACTGGTGAGTGTCTGAGCCCCCTCTCTGGCTCCTATGTACAGCTTCTGTTAATGCAGAGCCTGAGAAGCAGAGGTGATGGTTCAAGTAGTTGATTTCCTGACACCTAAGTGAGAGATCAAGTTCAGGTTCCCAGCTCTACTACTCATTCTGGTTCATCCCTGGATGTTGCAGGCATTTGTGGAGTGAACCAGCAGATGGGATCTCTGTCCATCTTGATGTTTGTGTCTTTTCCTATCATGCTGTATTTCTAACATTAAAATAATTAAGGAAAATTTGTAAAGTACTGCTGAAAATGAAACTTGCTGTAAGAGCACCTTCTGCCTTGAATTGGTATTTGGATTATTTTCTTTGCATTAGCAATATATATTTACTTATATACTGACATAGTTGTATACCTATCAGTGTAGATATAACTACCAGTCTGTTATTCATTCAGTACTTCTAGTTTATGGAAGTCTGATTCAATTCTCAAAAACAGTTTAACATAGCATATAGCATCCCATTTCACAAAACTCACTAGCTTTACTTCTTTTCAGTGGTAACATCAAGTTTATTTTTAAATAATTTATTGTATAGATGCCACATGGAGTATCTAATGAATATATGGACCTAGTAACAGATCAATTCCAGGTGTGCTGAACAAACCCTACTTTCCGTAGATTCAGGGAGTGGGACCTTTACACTGCCTGAAAACCATGTATGTAAGTATTTGACATTTTCATGTGCAAAAGTGAAAAATATCATACTCACAATTACAAAATTAGATAAATGTCAAAAATGAGAGCCTTTATGGTTTAAATACATCTGCTAGCTATACTTCCAGTACTCAAAATATTAAAGAGCATCTCAGTTTTCTTTCTTTTGACCTTCCCCAGCCTCAGAGTACTTGGTAGCTCTGAAACTTACTTCCAAAGCCTTGGATGAAGAGACATCCTGCTAGTACCCAGGCAGAATGAGTTCTGTCACCATCAAAAGCCAAACTTCCAATTAATGTGTGGCAGACAGATATTCTTGCTATTTGTAGGAAGGATCTTCCAACAGTTTATGATTTTTTGACCATTTCTATTTCTTATTTTTGGAAATGTCTGTAAAATTTCTGTGTCCATTTCTTAACTAGAGTTTTCACGTGTTTTTTTTTTTTTTCAAATTTTGAATTCCTTATTGACTCTGAATATGAATCTTTTACAGATGAATAATTTGCAAATTCTTCTTCCCATTTTGTCAGCTGTCTCATCCCTCTGTTGATTATATTTCCTTTAGGTTGCTGAGGTTCCTGGGTTTGATATAATTCTACTTGTCTAGTAACACTTTGATGCCCGCTTCTGGTTGCAAACATTTGAAAATAACCACTCTTTTTGCCAATGTCTTAAAGTGTCTTAAAATCTTCTGTTCTGGTAGTTGAATAGCTTTAGGTTTGCAAGGCAGGAGCTGATGACCTTTAAACACATAAAAAATATAAGGAAATTGCAGTCAGTTGCCCATTTTGACCAATTTAACTGTGTATTTGTGTTGAAATATTGTTCTGGACTTCACAAAAATGTGTGAGCATTATATATTGGCAACATTTAAAAATGATTTCCTAGAAGTTTATTACACATGTAATTATAGAAAAGCTATGGAGGAATTTCAGTTTTTTACACTAAAATAAACGTCTTAATTCAACTTTTTCCAAGAAGTTTTGAAATATCTTCATATTCAATATTGGCTTAAGAATGATTTAATCAAAATTTTGTCTTAGCATTCTCAGCAAAATCATGTTCTCAAACTTTAGAGAGGAATTTGCACATGAGTATTAACCTGTTACTCAAAACAGCATTAGGGCCAGCGCCACAGCTCAACAGGCTAATCCTCCGCCTTGCGGTGCCAGCACACCAGGTTCTAGTCCTGGTCGGGGTGCCAGATTCTGTCCTGGTTGCCCCTCTTCCAGGCCAGCTCTCTGCTGTGGCCCGGGAGTGCAGTGGAGGATGGCCCAAGTGCCAGGATAAGTACCTGGCTCCTTCCATCAGATCAGCATGGTACACTGGCCATGGCGGCCATTGGAGGGTGAACCAACAGCAAAAAGGAAAACCTTTTTCTCTGTCTCTCTCTCTCGCTGTCCACTCTGCCTGACAAAAAAAGAAACATTAAATTACTTCTTCAAAAACTACATTAAATATTAGAGTGACAATTTTTAAAAGACTGAACAAGTTAATATTGTTTCCACTTCTGTAAACTACCTACACTAAATTTCAGTGATATTATGAGAATTCCTTAGGTGAATATACAAATTCATGTTTTGGAAAGTCATGCTTCAATTATTTTCTCAAATAATCAAGCGGTATTTTCAAATTAATTCATCTTTGCATTTCTAATCTCTACACTTATTATCATACACTAATCATACCTGTGGTCCAATAAATTTTCCCCCACCTTCAAAACTAATACAGCAAAAAAGTCTTACTCTGTTTAAACATGTGACCAATAATACTAATTTTAATAGTTCTAAAAATAAATGTAGAATGTGTCAATTATTGGACTGTCTCTTTGGTAGACAATGAACAACATTCTATCTATAGTAATACTTAGAAAAAAACAAATCTATCATGAGAAAGTCTGCTATGAAAACAGGCTTTCCGGTGGAATAAAATATAACCTTATAGATTACATGTTTTGGCTACCCACGGAATACGCATTCTTCTGGGCAAATATGTTAAATTAAAGGAGTAACCAATAGGATAATATTTGTTTTATTCTTAATTCTATAGTAATTATGAAGTGATTATTTATTGCAAAATAAATGAGAAAGGTTTCTACATCAGCAATTTGTGAATTTCTCGTAAGACTTCAGCAATCTTCACATGCAAATGTGATTAGAAGTATTACAATTGAAATCTTGTATGGATTTTTTGAATGAAGTGAACCTATACAAACTTGCTTTATAAATGCTAGAAACTTATTCATTTGTTCTGAAAAGGAATGCTATCACTAAGGTTTTATTCATTACATTTACTATCAATGCAATATTATTTATTATCTGTCCTTTATGTAAGATAGAAAGCAGATAATGAATGCTCACATTTACCTCTGTTTCTTATTCAATTCCTATTAAAAACAAAAGCATAGAGAGCGGCAGGATGGTGGAATAGGAAGGGAGCACACCAATAGTCTGGGGAGAGACAGTTTAATAAAAGTGGAGATACTGCAGGTTCAAGGAAGAGTAGGGGAAGAAACAGCAGAGGAAACCCTTCCAGAACTGGTGATTCACAGTGGACCTGCGTGGAGAGGGTGGGAGCCCGCAGTTTGGGACACCAGCAGCAGATTCAACAGACCAGCGCTGGAACACGAGGTGAGCTGAAACTCAATAGCCCGAGATACTAGCAGGGAAGCGGAAAGAGAAGACTAGAGTGAACAAGGCTTGAAACCCTGCGGGGAAAAGTTCACCAGGCTAACTAGAAGAGAGAGAGAGAGAAAGAGAGAGGGAAAAAAAAAGTGACTCATACGGACACGAGTTTCTCTCTCACCGCTCACCTCTCAAAGGTGAGCAAGACAAAGAGCAGGCGCCATTTTGGAATACGTCATAAGCAGGGCGACCTCGGGTCGGCACCGGCCCTGAGCCTAGCAGAAAAACCTGACTCTGGGTGGGAGGGGTGAAATAACAGGAGATTAGAACCTAATGAATGTGTGGTGCTAATGAACTGAGACTGTGAAAAAAGAGACAGTGGGGGAGACAACTCACAGAAATCACGAATTCATGTGAGTACTCTCCAGAGACGCTACAGTTCAGTAGCCTTGGCAGCCCAGTGGGGGACTACAGGAGAATCTGAGCCCATACTAAGGGCCGCAAAGATTCCCTCTCTGGACCTTGGGAAAGAGCTTCCAATCTCTGGCTCCTGTGGGTATATCATTCGCCTGCTAACCACCCCCAATTCCATTCAGCTGTGTGGAATTAATTCCCTTTTGAACCAAAAAAAAAAGTAACAGAGAGAGATTTACCACCCCTAACCTGGGAGTGTCTCCTTTGACACACCCTCAACACTGAGGAACCAAACAGAGCTCTCAGGCCACACCCATCTCAAGCCTCTAAGGCTCCATCAAAAGCAGACAGTCCACTTATTCTAGAGTCATAGTATAACAAGAAAAAAACACCACAGTGAAGAAACCAATACGCCAAACAACAAACGCAAAAACCGAGGTAATAAGAACAAGGAAGACATTATGGCGTCCCCAAATGAAAAAGACACCCCAATTCAAGATTACAAAGATGATGAGATAGAAGAGATGCAAGAAGCAGATCTCAAAAAATTGATAAGAACACTAAGAAGTACTCAAAAACAAATTCTTGAACTACAGAAATCCTTAATGGACAAGGTAGAAAATCTCTCTCGTGAAAATGAAATATTAAGGAGGAATCAAGCTGAAATGAAACAACTAGTAGAACATGAAACGGTGATAGTGACGAGAAATCATAATGAAGTGAAGAATTCAATAGATCAAATCAAAAACACATTAGAGAGCCTTACAAACAGAATGGGTGAGGCAGAAGAGAGAATATTGGACTTAGAAGACAGAGCACAGGAAAATATACAGTCAAACCAAAGACAAGAAGAGGATTTTAGAAATCTAAAAAATATTGTTGGGAATCTACAGGATACTATTAAAAAACCCAACATTCGAGTTCTAGGAGTTCCTGAAGGCATGGAGAGGGAGAAAGGAATAGAAGGCCTTTTTAGTAAGATACTAGCAGAAAATTTCCCAGTTTTGGAGAAGGACAGATACATCCTAGTACAGGAAGCTCATAGAACCCCTAGGAAACATGACCAAAAGAGATCCTCACCACGACACATTGTAATTAAACTCACCACAGTGAAACAGAAAGAAAAGATCCTAAAATTTGCAAGAGAGAAACGTCAGATTACTCTCAGAGGATCTCCAATTAGACTCATAGCGGACTTCTCATCAGAAACCCTACAAGCTAGAAGGGAATGGCGAGACATAGCCCAGGTACTAAGAGAGAAAAACTGCCAGCCCAGAATATTATATCCTTCAAAGCTCTCATTTGTGAATGAAGGTAAAATAAAGACCTTTCATTGCAAACAGAAATTGAAATAATTTGTTGCCACTTGTCCAGCCCTGAAAAAGATGCTTAAAGATGTGTTACACACAGAAACACGGCCATCAACATGAAAGAAGGTAAACAAAGGGAACCTCACAGCAAAAGATCACAGGGAATTCAAGGCATACATTTGGATAAAGAAATTATGGGACCTGTACTCTATAGAATACTATACAGCAGTCAAAAACAATGAAATCCGGTCATTTGCAACAAGATGGAGGAATCTGGAAAACATCATTCTGAGTGAATTAAGCCAGTCCCAAAGGGACAAATATCATATGTTCTCCCTGATCGGTGACAACTAATTGAGCACCAAAGGGGAAACCTATTGAAGTGAAATGGACACTATGAGAAACAGTAACTTGATCAGCTCTTGTGCTGACTGTTGTTGTACAATGTAATACTTTATCCATTTTAGTATTTTTTTTATTCTAGTACTATTGGTTGAACTCTGTAATTAACAAACAATTATTCTTAGGTGTTTAAATTTTAACTGAAAAGTGATCCCTGTGAAATATAAGAGTGGGAATAAGAGAGAGAGGAGATGTGCAATTTGGGACATGCTCAATCAGTCGTGCCCCAAATGATGGAGTTAGAAATGTGCCAGGGAATTCCAATACAATCCCATCAAGGTGGCATGTACCAAGGCCATCTCACTAGTCCAAGTGATCAATTTCAGTTCACAATTGATCACACTGATAGGTCTAAGAGTCAAAGAGATCACACAAACAAGACTAGTGTCTGCTAATACTAACTGATAGAATCAAAAAGGGAGAGAATGATCCAACATGGGAAGCAAGATACACAGCAGACTCGTAGAATGGCAGATGTCCTAAATAGCACTCTGGCCTCAGAATCAGCCCTTAAGGCATTCAGATCTGGCTCAAGAGCCCATGAGAATATTCTAGGCATGGAAAGCCAAGACACTCTGGAAAAAAAAGAAGACCTAAATGAAAGATCTCTGTGAGTGAGATCCCAGTGGAACGAATGGGACCATCAAAGAAGGAGGTACCTTTCTCTGAAGGGAGGAGAGAACCTCCACTTTGACTATGACCCTGTCGGAATAAGATGGAAGTTGGCGAACCCTAAAGGCTTCCATAGCCTCGGCAACTCATGACTAGACCCTAGGGAGATTACTGATGCCATAAACAAGAGTGTCAAATTTTTAAATCAACTTCAGGAGTCACTGTGTACTTATGTCTTATGTGGGATGTGTCCTTAATGTGTTGTCCAATGTGAAGTAATGCTATAACTAGCACTGAAACAGTATTTTACACTTTGTGTTTCTGTGTGGGTGCAAACTGATGAAATCTTTACTTAGTATATACTGAATCAATCTTCTGTATATAGATAATTAAAAATGAAAAAAAAATCTTGGTGTTAAACTGGAAATTGCATAGAAAATTAATCAATTAAAAAAATATATCATGTAGGATCTCTGTCCTTAATATGCTATACATTGTGAATTAATACTATAACTAGTACTCCAACAGTATTTTTCACTTTGTGTCTCTATGTGAGGGCAAACTGTTGAAATATTTACTTAATATATAGTAAACTGATCTTCTGTATATAAAGAGAATTGAAAATGAATCTTGATGTGAAGCAAGGGGAGAGGGAGTGGGAAAGGGGAGGGTTGCGGGTGGGAGGGAAGTTGTGGGGGGGCAGCCATTGTAATCTATAAGCTGTATTTTGGAAATTTATATTCTTTAAATAAAAGCATTATAAAAAAAGTAAAACTAAAAAAAATAAATAAAAGCATACAGAATTGCAAATTATCAAGATTCTAGAGATAACAATTATGTAAAACAATTATGTAAAACAGAAACTGACTAGATGAAAGTTTTGTTAATAACCAATAAATGAAAGCTTCTTCATATGGAGAAACTTAAGCAATATACTGTTTGTTTCTTGTGACTACAAAAAGTTTAGTACTTGGAACAAAAGCAGAATTATGCATAAAATAAGGAGTGGTTTAAACCTGTTCAATGGAGTTAATGACGCCTATTTCCCATTAAACAGGTTTCAACCATCAGGCAAATATGTATCTGTCAGAGCTGGACAGAGGTAATTCTGTTATTACAAAGAGGTTCAGAAAGTAACCAGATGCAGAAATTCAGGCAAAAATGCATAAATCTGAGCAAATCGAATGAAAAAGTGCAGATGAATAGTGAGATTCCTGGCAACACTCCCATGCTTAAGCTAATACTACCAAGATTACTTCATCTAGGAGTGTGGAAGTAGGGCAGCCGAGTCTCACACTGGCACCCGTATAGGATGCTGTCATTTCAGGCAGCTGCTTTACCCACTATGCCACAGTACTAGCCCCTGATTTGTATGCTTTACTAGTGTTTCATTTGTGCCTGAAAAATGTTTATGGGTTGACTATTATTGATAAACCCATTTTCATGAATTGATAAAAAAAAGATACTGTAATTCAAACTATCTTTAGTAATGTCAGACATGGTTTCCACAGACTTGGATTATTTTTTTCTTTCCATTAAAAGCCACACAAGAGAGAATGAAATCAGTCAACAGTTATTAAGAGAAACAAGTCTAGGCCAGCTCCGCGGCTCACTTGGCTAATCCTCCACCTGTGGCACTGGCACCCCGGGTTCTAGTCCCAGTTGGGGTGTCGGATTCTGTCCCGGTTGCTCCTCTTCCAGTCCAGCTCTCTGCTGTGGCCCAGGAGTGCAGTGGAGGATGCCCAAGTGCTTGGGCCCTGCACCCGCATGGGAGACTAGGAGGAAGCACTTGGCTCCTGGCTTCGGATCAGCATAGCGTGCCAGCCACAATGTGTCAGCCATAGTAGCCACTTGGGGGTGAACCAACAGAAGAAGGAAGACTTTGCTCTCTGTCTCTCTCTCTCTCACACTGTCTAATTCTGCTTGTCAAAAAAAAAAAAAAAAGAGAGAGAGAGAGAAACAAGTCTAATTTAGATTTTGAGAAGTCTATTAAATGTTCCACTCATAATTAATTTAGAACACTGGGAAAAAAAAAATACATCAGTTTAAAGAAAGACAGATAGGATTGAATGGAGAGGGTTAAAGGACAAGAGCTTGAAGACTCTTTCAGGAGCCTTTTTTCCCACATCACAGACTCTCCCGCTCTGCCGGATTAGTTTGCTCTTTTTAAAAATATGTAAATATATCAGGTTTACTTTTTGGAACGTGACAAAAATTGATGAAAGGATATGCAAGGATAAACCTGAAATGGGTGAAATTCCCTATGAAGACAGAGACAAAAAGATTTCAGATGAATCTGTCACTATAAACAAACACTTCCAGTGACATAATTAATATATTAAGTGCCTACAGATATTGCACCTTTAAGATTAAAGAGTTCTATACTAAGGAATTTCAAAAACCAAGAAGGTGTTTATGTCAATCAGAAGTACAACTCAAGGAGCAGATATGTAGCCTTAACCAGTTCAGGCATTGACTAAAATGCCTGTGCACTTCTTAGGAGTACTTAGGTTTGTTGCCTGGCTCAAACTCTGAACTACATTTTCCTGCTAATACACAACTAGGAGACATCATTGATTTCTCAGCATACAGAGATCCTGCAATCCACATGGGACACTTGGAATTAGTTCGGCATGTACAAAATGTATACTATACAATGTCTGTATTATTTAGTAATAATAGTACATTACTCCAACAGTTTTCTTATTTGTTGATTTTTACAACAGAATTGAAGTTTTTTTTTTTTTCTGATGTAAATTAGAACCTTATTTGAAAGTCAGAGTTACACAGAGAGAGACAGAGAGGCAGAGAGAGAGAGAGAGATCTTCCACCTGCTGATCCACTCTGTAATTGGCCATAACAGCCAGAGCTGGGCCAATCTGAAGCTAGGAGCCAGGAGAGCCAGGAGCTTCTTCCCGATCTCCCACATGGATACAGGGGCCCAAGGACTTGGGCCATCTTCTATTGCCTTCCCAGGCCACAGCAGAGAGCTGGATAGGAAGTGGAGTAGCCGGGACTTGAACCGCCACACATATGGGATGCCGGCACTGCAGGTGGCCACTTTACCTGCTATCCCACAGCACAAGCCCCAGCGTTGAAGTATTAAGATTCTTTTTTCTAGAGTTCCATAATTTGCATTAAATACTTTACAGGAATAGATAATATCTAATGCCCTTCCCAACCCCTAAATTCTAGGAATCATGAATAATTCAAAGATGAGAACTATAAAATATTGCTGTTACTAATAAAAATTTCATTTCATGTAAGAGTTACATTGCTCAAATGTTTTTCTCTGTAACTCAGAATTAAAGAAATATTTCTTGTCAAGCATAAAATTTATTTCATGGGGAAAAAGTTTTTCAATAATATGCTTAAATGGATAACTTATGATAGCAAACATTTATGTATACTTGGATGCAATGATTAGATTTATGATTATAGTTTCTAGACATGAATATTACTAAAGTATCATCAGAAAATGTACTGTATTCAAACAGCTTCTATTGAGGGAAAAGCATCCTCCTCTAACTAGAAACTAGAAAGTAATTATTTACAAAATCACTACTGTTATTCTATTCATATCAAGAAACAAATTTGACTGCTTTATTTTTCCTATTAAATATATTCTTATTCTCATTCTTATTATCCCTGTTTGTTAAACATTTTCCATCATTCTTATTACTCCATTGTGACAGACTCATGCAATTAAAATTAATGTATCTGAAGCTCAACTATACTTTTTAAATTTTATTTTATTATTTCTAGGTCAATATTTTTACATTATAGTCAAAGGTTATTGTTCCACTACACAAAGAGTTCAACAAGTAAAAACATCATAGATCAGCATGAATATAGGCAAGAGTTATAAATGGTAATCAAATGAAGACATGAATTTCATTCATTTATATATTTTAATTTTAAAATATACACAGATGATTAAAACTATAGGGATATATAATTCTTTTATTTGAAAGGCAGAGTTACAGAATGTCAGAGGCACATTAGAGGCAGAGGCACATTAGAGGCAGACGCAGAGGCAGAAAGAGAGAGAGAGAGAGAATCTTTGATCCCCTGGTTCATTCCTCGAGTGGCTGCAATAGTCAGAGCTGAGCAGGTCCAAAACCAGGAGCCAGGAGCTTCTTCCAGGTCTCCCTCATGGGCGCAGGGCCACAAGGACATGGTCCATCTTTTGCTGCTTTCCCAGGTGCATTAACAGGGATCTGGAAAGGAAAGGGTAGCAGCCAGGACCTGAATTGGCACCAAGATTGGATGCCAGTACCTCAGGAAGTAGCTCCACCCAGTGTGTGGTAGCACTGGCCCTAGAGTATATCATTCTTAACAATTTGTTCAACAAAGATATAAAACAAAACTTGACAAAATAATACAGGCAACAATACTGTTACACACAGGCATTTTTGTTTGTTTTTAATTTTAACTCTTATGTGTAAGAGAGAACATGTGATATTTTTCCTGTGTCTGACTTCCTTCACTCAACGTGATGTCCTCTAGTTCTCCACTTGACGCAAGTACAGAATTTTATGTTGTGGTAGCTAAATAATAACCCCTTGCTCAATTTCCTTTATCCAGTCATCTAATGATACACAGTTTGTTTGATTCCAAATTGGGCTAGTGTGATTCATGATGATATAAATATGGTGTAGTAACTCTTAGCAACAAAGTGTTCTATCTTGGGGCAAGGCTGCAAACTTTTTTATACTTTTGCTTATTCAAAGCCCTTTGCTATCAGTGATCATTATCAATTGGAAATGACTTTGTATATAGAATTTAAGTAGAAAACTTGCAGATATATTGACTGTACCACAGACACTATATATCTCGACATACAAAAACAAAACAAAACAAGACAAAAAAAAAAAAAAAAAAACAATGTACCCATGTCTTTTGGGTATACACTTGCTGCATCCAGCCCAGCAGGGTGTCAGGTTAGACTAAAAAAGGAACTATGTGGCATAGAAGGAGGAAGCAGACTCAGATTAAAGATTTTAAGGTGGGGAAATCAGGGGGCACTCTGTCCAATGCAGGATAAGCACCTGGCACCTGGCTCCTGCCATTGGCTGCAGCATGCCAGCCGCGGCGGCCATTGGAGGGTGAACCACCGGCAAAGAAAGACCTTTCTCTCTGTCTCTCTCTCTCACTGTCCACTCTGCCTGTCAAAAAAAAAAAAGTTACAATATTATGAGAGGAAAACAATGTATTTGCTGGAACAGAACTTAAGAATCATGGTTAAAGCTTTATAGAGTATCTTTCTCAGTTCTAGACTCCTGGTAACGCACACCTTAGACGGGACTAGATGATGGCTTTAATATTTGGGTCTGTAGCACCCATGGAGGAGGTATGAATTGAGTTTCAGGCTCCTGATGTTGACCATTTCAGATATTTTGGTAATGAGCCATTTGATGGGAAACCTCTCTGCTCTGGCACTTTGGCTTATAATAAACTGATGAGTAAAAAGTCTTTAAAATGTAACTTTACTAAGATTATTGATATAAGCAGCTTCAGATGAGATTAATAATGAGTACCAATATGATAACTAATTTATAGAAAACATACTTTTATCTTTTTTTCTAACTGGTATCTAAATGATATTGTATAGTATAAAATTAAGGATTATACTAATACAGATTGAAGGGGAAGAGGAATAATTGCCATTAAAAATATGTTGTGGTTTTTATAGTGCAAAGTTAAATAAAAATTTTATCTTTATTAGTTATGATATTTAGCCTAAAGACAAACAAAATAGAATACCTTATGAATGCCTGATATGTTATTTGGAATATCATTGGCATTTCCATACATTCCACTAGGAGTAATCAGTGACATTAATTGAGTTAATTGAAATTTACTTAATGAATAATTTGAACCAAGATTGTTACAATTCTTTTTCTTTGCTGGGATCAGGTGTTGCATTGCCAAGAATGAGGAGCATAGACAAGGAAGATTTTGTAAATCAGGAGTGGTTTATTGAAAGAAAGCAGAGAAAGCAAAAGTAAAAGAGAGCACACCCAACAGCACCATAAGGGCTACCTAAAGAATGCGGCTATTGAGTATTGATTGTCCAGGGGTTTTTATAATATGTAAAAGGGAAAGTTCTTGTGATTGGTCTGGGAAAGAGACAACTCTGATTGGTTAATTGGGTTCAAGTTCCATTCAAAACTCAACGGAGAACAGAAAACATAAAAACCTTCAAAAACCTTGATTACAAGGACTATAACATTACATCAGTATCATTCATAGAAGATTGCTTCTTGGCTAAGGTCTTCCAAGACCTATCCCTAGATGGTGAGAGGGGCCCCTGGATGTATCTGGTAATCTGTCTATAAAAAGGAGGAGAAAAATAAATAGATAATAGTTATAATAAGGTTTTTAAGTTTTTTTTATTTTTAGAAAATATCTTTAATTTACTGTGAACTATAATGCTCCAATAAACAAAGAGTTCAACAAGTAATATATATATATATATATATACATATACAAATGTATATATATATATATATATATATTACTTGTATACATATATACATGTGTATATGTATATATATATATGATATACTTAAACTACAGGGAGCATGTATATGATTTTTAAAAATATGGATATCATTTACTTACTAAAAGTAAAGTATTGCTTGATATAAACAGCTATCTATTTAAACATTGGCTATCAGGAGACAGGATTCTTAACTTGTTAATAAAAATTATTCACTTAATGATATCCAGACTGCAGAATTAGATGCTAAAATAGAGACAGTGCAAATGCAATAAGCAAATCAATGCATTTTACAGGGAGAACAGGAAGACCAGGGAAGGGGCTGCAGCAAACATGCCCAAAAACTTCATGTCCTCAGAAAGATGGCCAATTTATGATTCATGACCTCCTAAAAGCTAGTAAAAGCAAGGTAAAATTGCCATTCTAGACATTTCCCGTCTCTTAAATGCTCACTGATATAGAAAAAAGCAAAGGCCTGCCAACTAATAAGGCAGATGTGAGAGGTCAAATCTGTAAGGCAGGAAAATGGAAAACAGAATGCCAAAGAGCTGAAACAGCTGCAATGAAAGAGTAGAGCAGGGTGATTTATGTAAGTGTCAGCACTAAAACAAATAAATAATGCATATATAGATCAACACAGAAAACAGTAAAAACATGAACGTGCAGTACAGATGAGAAAAAACATGGACTATATAAACATTGAATGAGAAGTAAAAGACTATGTATAAAATGACATCAATTGCAAGTTTAGGGGAGAGACAGAGGATCATGTGTGTTTGTGTGTGTGTGTGTGTGTGTGGGTATGAACAAAAATTTATGAGAGACTAATACATAGAAGAGTACTTCAAACATTTATAGAAAATTAAATTGAAAGGTAAGTTTTCAATACAAATGTTTTCAGAAATCATGTAGTTTTTGAATAACACATTTTTATAAAATTATTCAAGACCCCTATTATGCATGAAATTTCTAAATTTCTGCACAAAAATAAACTTATCTTTCAAAAATATCCATTTATGTGAAAGGCAAAATATCCTTAAGAGAGGGAGAGAGAAAGAGATCTTCCATTGCTGGTTCACTCACCAAATAGCTGCAACAGCCAAGTCTGGGCCAAGCAGCCAAGGCTGGGCCAAGCTGAAGCCAGGAGCCAAAAACTCCAAGCTAGTCATCCACAAGGGTATCAGGGGCCCAAAAAGTTGTGCACTTTTCTACTGCCTTCCTAAGCACATTAGCGAAAAGCAGGATTGGAAGAAGGAAGAAGAGCAGCCAAGGTATGAACCAGTGTTCTTATATGGGATTTTTGTGTCATGAGCTGCAGCTTAATCCACCAAGCGACCCTGTTTGTCCTTAAACTGATCTTTTAATTGCATTTCAATGAATTTTTGAGATATTATCATATCAATATTTTGCATGTATGTATGCATATATATATACATATATATGAATGCCCAAGTAAATATACATATATTTCTCAAAACTAGAAGGTAGAGTGATGCATATACCCATATATACCCATATATATAGGCATATATGTACACAGTAACAAATTCACTTATATATCAATATAGATATATTTGTGTGTATATCAAGTCTATGATCCCAGAGTTCATACCCTCATTATTGATGCCTTCAAACACAGTAATATGCACACTGGGATCATTATGTAAAAATTCAGATGCATTATTTCTCCATAAATATAATGTGTTAAAGTATTTAGCATAGTATCAGTTTACCAATATCAGAAGTGATCTTGGAAAGTTAATTAAATTAGTAGGTGTTTTTGAAGTTATCATTAGTTATTGAAAGGAAAATGTAGACATTTGATCCAGAAAACAGGTGACTGTAAAGAAGGTAGGTTTAAATACATAAAAATACAAAAATACATAAAAATCAATATAGTCTCAACTTAAAAGAAAAAATGATTCTACAGCCAGAGGTATACCAGATAGAATGAGTTGCTTAGAAATTTAAAGCCAACAAGGGAAGAGGGAGCGGGAAAGGGGAGGGTTGCGGGTGGGAGGGAAGTTATGGGGAGGGAAGCCATTGTAATCCATAAGCTGTATTTTGGAAATTTATATTCTTTAAATAAAAACTTTATAAAAAATAAAAAATAAAAAATAAGTAAGATCAGAGTTGGCAAACTCAAGAGGCTTCCATAGCCTTGGTAGCTTATGACAAGAGCCTTGGGTGATTACTGACATCATAAATAAGAGTGTCAATTGTTAAATCAACAACAGGAGTCACTGTGCACCTCTTCCCTTAATGTGTTGTACTATGAGAATTAATGGTAAAACTACTACTCAAACAGTACTCTATACTTTGTGTGTCTGTGGGGGTGCAGTCTGTTGAAATCTTTACTTAGTATATACCAAGTTGATCTCCTGTATATAAAGATAATTGAAAATGAATCATGATGAAGAATGGGATGGGAGAGGGAGTGGGAGATGGGATGGTTGTGGGTAGGGGGAAGGTTATGGAAGGAAAAGCTGCTATAATTCCAAAGTTGTACTTTGGAAATTTATATATATTAAATAAAAGTTGAAAAGAAAAAAACAAAAAAAAAATAAAGAAATTTAAAGCCAACAACTAAATCATCATGATCATTGTTATCATTGCCTTCATCCTTCTGATCATCATCATCATATTTCTATGCTATGTTCAAAAAACATATGGCAAATGTGTATTAAAAAAAAGTATTAAGGCTTGTACTCTGGTGTACCAAGTAAAGCCGCCCCTGACAATACAGACATCTCCATCCCGTATAGGCACCAGTTCATGTCTGGCCTACTCCACTTGTCATTCAGCAACCTGATAATCACCTGGGAGAAGCAGCTGAAGACAGCCCAATTGTTTGCGTCCCTGCCACCTACCTGAGAGACCCAGATGTATCTCCTATTTCCTGGCATTGGCCTGGCCTTGTTCTAGGTGCTGTGACCATCTGGGTAGTGAATCAAAAGGTAGAAGATTGGCTGGCGCCGTGGCTCAACAGGCTAATCCTCCGCCTTGCGGCACCGGCACACGGGTTCTAGTCCCGGTTAGGGCGCCGGATTCTGTGTGCGGGGCACGCTCGGGCGCAGCGGCCACTGGAGGGTGAACCAACGGCAAAGGAAGACCTTTCTCTCTGTCTCTCTCTCTCACTGTTCACTCTGCCTGTCAAAAAAAAAAAAAAAAGGTAGAAGATCTCCTTCTCTTTCTGTAATTCTGACTTTCAAAAATGCATAAATAAGTCTTAATATGTACTCATACATTTCAAGATCTTTTTTGCATCCAAATCTGTGGTGGGATGAGAAGGTCATGCCAAGATGGCTGCTGGCAAGCGAGTGTCACTCAAGAATGGCTTTAAAATCCACCTGCCTACCCATGGAGCCTGCCTGGCAACAGGCTATGATTGGTTAGGGCATAAACCGCCCCTTGACTGAATTGGCTGCCTCAGCTATTTAAGCTCCTATACCAAGTCTGTGGGCTGCTCACCTCTGCCCGCTTTCACTCAACTCCCGGTGTCTGTGTGGTGACTCCACACCTCTTGCCCCCACCATGCCCCTCCTCTCAGAATGAATCCACCACAACATCTTGTGCGCAATGTGACTGAGTGAGATGGCATGTCAGAATTGGCGAGGTCCGCCCCACCTTGATTTAGGCAAGTAGGCCCCTCAGTGTTTTGTGTGCTGTTCAGTTCTGTGAGGGTGAACATAGAAACCCCTCCTATGCCCCTTTACTTGTCCTTGTCTTCAGTAAAAGTGATCCCAGGTTAAGCACACACCTCCCAGAAGCGTAACATCGCTTCTCGGCTCTTCCTTTTACTTTCAGTTCACCTTGTGAATTCGCATAAGGGACTGATCATCCCAGAATTCTGAACCAAGTTGTCTTAACTCACAAGAGAGAAGTGATGGTCTGGAGACACCATGTGGGCATATGGCTTTGACCTAACAAATCAAGGAAGTCCCCCACTAAGCACAGAATAAATTATGATCTGATACACCATTGTGTTTGTCTAAGGTAGGGAACCCCCTGGAGAATGCCACCAGCACTAGGTGCTAGGAATTTTGATCTGGCAGCAGTGATGCGGGTGTCTTTCCTATGGCTAGAGTTGGCATGGCGTGCCCCTCTCAAGCACTCAAACATTGGGAAGATACTCCCTTCTCAGAAACCTGCACAGATTACCAAATATAACGAATCTGAGTGATAAGAGCTTGTCACTCCATGCCTCTGCCTCACAGGTAACAGTTGATGACTGAGGGAGAGAGAGCTAAAACAGTGAAAATGACATGACTGCAGACAATGCAGTAATGCCTAATCAGTGGGATGAACTTAGACGACTTCAAGGAAATAACTCATATGAGGTCATCCCATCCGCATCCAGTGAGGATCCCCACGTTTGTGGCAGTCCCCAAGTACCCCAGGCTCTCAGGGAAGCTGCTAGACCCCCATCCACTTGCATGTTTCCTGTTAATGTAAGAGTGGGCGCAGAATTCTGGCCCTGAATTCCAACTCCCGTAAAAAAGGCTTCTGCTAACCAAGGGCTGAGGATATGCTTGTGTCTTCCCAGAGAATGCAGGACAGTCCATCTGGGTACCAGCCAGAAACATCAAGCCTGTAACTGACAGTCAACCAGAACCAGCTGAATAAGACTGAGAGTCCGCCTTGTTAGCAGACGCACCTGCTGCCAATTGTGGAGCTGCTGCCCTATCATCCTGCCCTGAGGAACTACCCCTAGCCACAACCGCTACTGCTTTATACCCCACTTAGCTCTGGTATCAGCCAATCAAATGGCCCACAGCCTGCATGCGGTCAGGCCATTCCTGATTACCGTTGTTTCTCATTCCTACCCCCATCTGATCATGCACTCCTGTGGTCTCCCATTTTGAGCACTGGTTAGTCAAGCGCTCAAGATCCCCTGGGGAACAACCTAGGACAGGCACACCCACATAAGGAGACCACATGGAAACAGGTCAACAATGGTATGACCAAGAATCATGCTTCCTGTTGCTCAAAAATAAATGAAAAGGAGGAAATATGGTGTAATGAGAAGGCTATGCCAAGATGGCTGTTGGCAAGCAAGTGTCAGTTACTCAGGAATGGCTTCGAAATCCACCTGCCTGCCTATGGAGCCTGCCTGGCAACAGGCTGTGATTGGTTAGGGCATAAACTGCTCCTTGACTGGATTGGCTGCCTTGGCTATATAAGCTGCTGTACCAACTGAAATAAACGAGTCTGCAGGCTGCTTGCCTCTGGCCCACTTTCACCTGACTCCCAGGGTCTGTGTAGTGACTCCAGCACTTCTTGCCCCCACCACGCTCCTCCTCTCAGAATGAATCCACAGCAATGCAAATCATCTGGTATTAGCTTATTCTAGAATGCCTGAGTAGGATCTAGTTGAAGCACTAAGATTATTAGGCTGCAATTCAAAAATTCCCCCATCACAACAAAATGAATTCTGCTAAAATTGAAGCAAGCACTAATATAAAATTGGTGGTGACACTTGTGTGAAAAAAAATGTTGAATCATTTACACTTTATGGAAAGTTTGTGTGACAACATAGCAATGAAATCAGCAGTTTGTGAATAGATAACTAATTTTAAGAATGGACAGGACAATATTGAAAATGAAGCTCTCAGCAATAAACCAGCCACATACATATATGATGGAAAAATAATCTTGTTGCCCCACTTGAAGAAGACCAGTGATTAACCACAATTGTCAATAGCAGAGACTCCTAAATTGGTTCACCTTACACAATTCTCACTGAAAATTCAAATGGAGAAAACTCTGCTGATCAACTACAGTCAAGAACAAAACTTTCAATGGAAATGTGAAACAAATGAGACAAAGATCCCAAAGCATTTCTTCAAAGTCTTGTAACAGGAGATGAAATGTATCTTTATCAGTACAATCACAAGGACAAAGAATAATCAAAGCATTTGTTCCTGAAGATGGAAGTCACAGCTAAAGTGATCCAGTCAAAGCAGAGGTCAGAGTAACTGTATTATTGAATGCTTTAAACATTTTGCTGATGAATTTGTGAAAAGTCAAAGAAAATAATAAATACTTATTATGACAGTATACACATGTCAGGGAGTCTCACCACCATGTTTCCATTTGTTATACTCATCAAATGGGAAATTCTGAGTATTTTTTTTAAAATCACTAGGTCTCCAACTTATGGTCTTAAGTTAGCTACTGATTTTCCTTTGTTTCAGAGTTAAAAATATATCTCCTATTTTTTTATTTTATTTTAATTATTTTTAGCAGATTCAATAAGATTTGTAGATACAAGTCTAAGAACATTCCTGAGAACTTCCCTCCTCTCTCCTATTCTACTTCCTTTTACCTTTCTTTCTTTTGTCTCTGAAATAACATTTAATATTTGTATTACAGTAAAAGGGCTTAATAATTCACCAAATAAGAAGTTTAACAAGTAAAAAGAAAAAAGATCTTAGTTTAGTGGGAATATAGACAATAGCTATAAATAATAATTGACTGTACAAATGACCATTTCATACAAATACAGTTGTAATAATTGCATTAAATATACAAATGACCATTTTACCCATTTAAAAATTTCAGTCAATTAGTCATTCATAATTTCTTTCAAAGAAATACATATCTAAATGTTTCTTGTGTGATTATAAGACAATAATAAATTCATTTAGGCTTTAAGCTATTTCTTCTCAACACTTTATACACAGGAATAATTATATACATATTGCAAAGCAAATAATTATACAGTACATTTTTTGCACTCTATTAGTTACCACATCAGGGAAAAATATGATATTTGTCTTTTTGGGATTTGTTTAATTCCTTAAGTAAAATTGTTTCCAGTTGCATCTATTTTGTTGTGAAAGATAGAATTTCATTATTTTTTATCACTAAGTAATATTACATAGTGTATATATATAGTATATATATTATACACAAACTATGTATATATATATTCTATATATATATACATACATATATACAAACTATGTATATATATACCACATTATATATATATCTCACATTATATATATATATATATTATATATTATATCTATATCACATTTTCTTAATCCAACCACTGGTTAATGGGAATCTGTGTTGATTCTATATGCTATTGTATTCTATTTTTTATAATTTTTAAAATTTTTAAACGATTTATTTATTTGAAAATCAGAGTTACACAAAGAGAGGAGAGGCAGAGAGAGGCCATCCAGCCGATGGTTCACTCCCAGTTGGCTGCAACTTCCAGAGCTGCGCGGATCTGAAGCCAGGAACTAGGCACTTCTTCTGGGTCTCCCACGTGGGTGCAGGGGCCCAAGGACTTGGACTATCTGCTACTTCTTTCCCAGGCCATAGCAAAGAGCTGGATTGGAGGTGGGGCAGCTGGGTCTCAAACCGGTGCCCATATGGGATGCTGGCACTTCAGAACAGGGCATTAACCAGCTGCGCCATAGCACTTTCCCCGATTCCATATTTTAGCTATAATGAATTGAGCTACATTAAACATGGAGTTACAAATAATTATTTTATATGCTGATTTCATTTTATCTTGTTTGGATACATTCCCAGAAGTAAGAATGCTGGGAAATATTGTAGATGTATTTTCAGTTTTCTGAGGATTCTCCATACAGTCTTCCACAGTGGATGCACTAGCTTGCATTTCCACTAATAGTGGGTTAGGAACCCCTCCACTCCAATCCTCTCCAGCATTTTTGTTTTTTGATTTCTGTGTGAGAGTCATTCTAACTTGCGTGAAGTGAAACCTCATTGTGACTTTGATTTGTAATTCCCTGATGGCTAGTGATCCTAGCATTTTTTCATGAGTCTGTTGGGCATTTGAATCTCCTCTCTTAAAAAATCTCTAATTAATTTTTTTTGCCCATTTTTAATTGGATTCTCTGTTTTGTAGTTGTTGAGTTGTTGGAGCTGCTTAAAGATTGTGTATATTAATCCTTTATCAGCTGCATAGTTTGAACTACTTTTCCTTTAGAGTGCAGAAGTTTATTAACTCGATGCAATCCCATTTGTCAATTCTGGCTTTGATTGCCTGTGCTGCTGGGGTCTTTTACAAGAAGTATTTGTCTAGTATAACGTATTGCAGTGTTTCCCCAATGTCCTTGTACTAATTTGTTGGTATCAGATCGAAGATTTACAACCTTGTCAGTTTTGGAGCTGACTTCTACATAAGGTTATAAGTAGGAGGTCTTATTTCATACTTCTGCTTATGGAGATCCTATTACCCAGCACCATTTGTTGAAAAGGTATTCCTTTCTCCAGGGATTTATTTTAGCTCCTTTGTCAAAGATTGGTTGTTGTGTGGATTGATTTCTGGGAATTCTACTGTAATCTATAGGTATAAGTGTTTATTTCCGTGCCAGTACCAGATTGTTTTATTATAACTTTCATGTAATATATTTTGAAATCTGATACTGTGATTCTTCTGGTTTTGTTTTTGTTATTTAATATTGCTTTAGATATTCATGATCTCTTGTGTTTCCATATGAACTTTAGTGCTATTTCTTATAGATCTAAAAAGAATGTCATTGGTATCTTGATTGGAATAACAATGAATCTGTAAATTGTTTTTGGTATAGTATGAGCATTTTGATGATATTAATTGTTCCAACCCACAAACATGGAAGATTTTTCCATTTTCTGTGTGTGTCTCCCTCTGCTTCTCTCTTTAATGTTTTGCAATTTGCATCATGGAGATATTTCACTTATTTGCTTAAATCAAGGTATTTAAAATTTTCATAGGTATTGTGAATGGGACTGGTAAAACATGTTCTTTCTCAGTCATGTCATTAATAATTCCATAAACTACATTGGCATCATTAAATTTCCAGGACTTTTGGTTTTTCATGGATCTACTCACTAAATGTGTAATATCCACTTTAGTAATCTACATACTAAATATGTGGGTGATATTATGCCTTACAAAATTATATTGAGCTTATTAACATTGATGCTAAGAAATAAAATTATATTTTTATCTTTTAATGTATTTTTCTATGAGCCTTTGGAGTCCCTATTATATATCTTTACTATTTCTTCTCATCCAATGAAATCATCCATGGTTTTTCAATTTTTCTTTCATTTACAGCAGAAGTTAACATCATAACCATAGCTTACACGCTGCCCTCGGTGCTTTTCTTCGTTTCCTTGCCGAATATTCTACTAAGCGCTGCTTCAACCTCCATGGAACATTGTTGCTCTTCAAACAGCCAATTGCTACAGAATGTTTAACTATCTTTCATTCCAGAATGTATTGTTAGAAACAGTTCCTAAATCATTTTATCAGGCTTGCATTTCCCTGATATTAAAATCTTTTTTTAAAGCTTTTATTTAATGAATATAAATTTCCAAAGTACAACTTATGGATTACAATGGTTCCCCCCAATAACTTCCCTCCCACCCGCAACCCTCCTCTTTCACGCGCCCCCTCCCTTCCATTCACATCAAGATTCATTTTTAATTCTCTTTATACACAGAAGATCAGTTTAGTATATATTAAGTAAAGATTTCAACAGTTTGCCCTCACATAGCACACAAAGTGAAAAATACTGTTGGAGTACTAGTTATAGTATTAAATCACAATGTACAGCACATTAAGGACAGAGATCCTACATGATATTTTTTTAAAAAATTGATTAATTTTCTATGCAGTTTCCAATTTAACACCAAGTTTTTTTTTTCATTTTCAATTATCTTTATATACAGAAGATCAATTCAGTATATACTAAGTTAAGATTTCATCAGTGTGTGCCTGTCCTTAATGTGTTATCCAATGTGAAGTAACGCTATAACTAGTACTGAAACAGTATTTTTACACTTTGTGTTTCTGTGTAGGTGCAAACTGATGAAATCTTTACTTAGTATATACTGAATCGATCTTCTGTATATAAAGATAATTGAAAATGAAAATCTTTTTATAAAAGATTTATTTATTCATTTGAAAGGCAGAGTTACAATGAGCCAGAGACAGAGAGAGGAGGGTAGAGGCAGAGAGAGAGAGAGAGAGAGAGAGAGAGAGAGAGACCCATACACACAAACACAGAGGGAAGGAGAGAGAGAGAGAGAGAGAGAGAGAGAATGATCTTCCATCTGCTGGTTTACTCCCCAGATGGCTGCAAAGACCAGAGCTGTGCCAATATGAAGCCAAGAGCCAGGAGCTTCTTCCAGGTCTCACATACAGATGCAGGGACCCAAGTACTTGGGCCATTTTTACTGCTTTCCCAGGCCATAGCAGAGAGCTAGATCGGAAGTGGAGCTGCCAGGTTTTGAACAGAATCCCATATGGGATTCTGGCACAACAGGTGGTGGTCTTACTTGCTACTCCTCAGCACCAGCCCCAATATTAAAATCTGACAAAGACATTTGAAGGAAGAAAAGCCTGAGACCAATAACACTTGAGCAGAAATGCAAAAATACTCAGCAAAATAGTGAATAATTGAATCTAAGAATTTATGGAAAGAATTGCACATCATAATCAGCATAGAAAGGCAAATTCAGTCCACTATTTGAAAACTCCATTATATCAATAGGCTATTAGGAATAAAGTCAAGTGATCATATTAATAGATTAATTTTCTATTCATAAATGTTACATCAATTCAATTTATATGACATTTACAGGACAATAAAATCTATAGAGATGGAAAGTGGATTAGTGGTTAAGCCTGGGGAAAGAGCAAGAGGATGAGGTAACTGTTAGCCTACATGGAGTTGTTTTGGGAGTGAATGAAATGTTCTAAAATATGAAGGTGATAGTATTTGCACAGTCTTGTAAATATATGCAAATAATTGAATTGTATATCTTACAAGAGGGAATTTTATGATACGTGAATTCAATCTTAAGCCAGCTCTTTTTTAATCTTTTAAAATTTAAACTGCCTTCCTCATGCTATATTTACTTTTACTATCATTTTTTGCATTCTTAAATTAAATAGTTAAAATTATTTAAACATTTTAGTGTAGCATGCTCATTTATTTTATTCTTTAATCTGTCTTTAAGAGAAAAAAAATCTGTAAGTTGTCCTATGTGTAGGGGTTCTGCGTATATTGTAATGTTTAAAATGTTTATTGGTTTTCTTAAAATTATTAATTTCACTTTCTGACTTTTGATTCACTAGTAGTTTAGAAATGTATGTATTTATGATATATTATTAATTAGAAAGACAGTGAGAGGAGACAGAAGACACAGACACAATTCAGAGAGCCAGTCTCTAGAGAGAGCGCGCTACTGTCCTCTGGTTGAATCCTCAGGTGCAGCAACGGCTGAGTGGGCTAGGCTGAAGACTGAGATGGGAACTCAATCCACATCTCCCAAATTGGTGGTAGATTTATACCTATTTGATCATAATTTGCTGTATCTCAGAATGCACATGAGCAGGAAGCTGAAACCCAAAACAGGAAAAGACTTCAATTTCAGCTACTCTGATTTGGGATGTGGGCATTCTTAGCAGCATCTTAACTGCTAGGTAAAAGGTTCACTTAAAAAAACAGTAAAACAACATATTTTAATTTAATTTCAAAGTGGATAATTTTTAAAATTACATCCATTATCAATTTTCTGCTACACATTGAAAATGTTGATTATGCTGTGTATTTTCCTAATTTAATGAATACGTTTTAGAGATTATCTACTGAAAACAAAAAGAAATTATCTATTGAAATCACATTATCTAGTGAGATTTTATCAAATAATTTTTTTAATAAAGGACTTTGAACCAACCTGCAAACACTGTCTAAACTCTTCACAGATCCATTCTGTCATGAAATGAACTGTAGAATAATGAAAGTGTTGATATGGGAGTATAATCTACAGATGATTTATAAAGAGGTCACTGTGGTTTGATTTTTCAGGATAAGAAAATCTTTCTTTTCTATAAACTGCAGATTCATATCTTGCTCCTAATATGTGGAAACTTAGGAGAGAAAGTGCCATCTACGCCCTGAGGTGTTCACTCTAATGGTAGAGCCATCAACTCAGAATAAAATTGGCTCAGGGAGTCAGGTTCGTCATTCATTAGGTTTCCGAATATCTAACAATACAGCTGCATCTAGCTTCCAGGTGAACACCTTTACAGTAGTGATTAATATTTATTAAAAATATAAAATACATCAGATATTATTGCAAGCACATGGAAAAATGGGCACCACTTGCTATTTTTGTATCTATCTTATTGATCTATCAAATATCTATCTATTGTATCTATCAAATTTGATCAAATTTTGCATCACTCAAGAATATTCCATTTTCCAGATTATTCAGTTTTGGTGGGTAAGTGCTGTTTCATATGTGGACTACCTAAAACTGGTGCTTATTTATTGTTTCCATCTTAATTTTTATGTATTTACTAGACATTACTTCTATTAATAAAATTTTTGATATGTAAATTATAGGATAAATTTATCTTCAGTTTTCAATAACAGTCGGGCCTGCCAACAAAAGGGAACAATATATGTTAGAATAGTCCACAGCAAGTCAAGCAAGCTAAGCTTCCATCTGTAACAGCAGCATCCCATACTGGAGTTCCATGTTCAGTCCCAGCTGCTCTGTTTCCAACCTAGCTCCCTGTTAATATGCCTGGAAAAATGATGGAGGACAATGCAAGTACATGGGTTCCTGCCACTCAATGGGAGATGTGGATGAAGCCCCTGGCTCTGATAATTTTCCTAGAATAGCCCTAACAATTGCAACCATTTGGGGAGTGAACCTGTGAATAGAAGATCTCTCTGAACCTCTTTAAAAATAAATAAATAAATTTTAATAAAGAATTTTCCATGAAATTATTCCCCTGAAAATGAGCATAAGTCTTTCAGGAGTGAGTATAGTGTGTGACAATGTTATCCTAGGGAGATCAAAGAATCTAACACATCCAAATTTAACTAAATATGCAATAAATTATTTCTATTTTATATTAAACCAAAATATACCCAGATGTATTCTAATCAAGTGAAAAGAGGGTTAAAGTAATGAAGACCTTGGAAGTCTTCATATGCAAAATACTATGTTAGGTTTCATTATTATTCATTGCTATAACAGGAGACAGAAAATGAGTAATAATATTTGACTCCACATTACATACAAATGCATATCACACTTCAAGTATCATTCAAGTACAAAACACCAAAGACCTGTCAATTGTTTTGTAAAAGTAAAAGAAAATATTTGATTATCTTTTGGTAGGAAAAGGAAACAGAAAATAAATAAGGGTACTGGAGAAGAGAGATATAGTAAACTGAAACCTCTCATTGACTCATATAAAGTCATCTAACAATCCATGATCAAACATCCCTAAAAAAATTTTAAATTATAACTAAAAATTTATAAGCAATCTGAAAACAAAAATAAAAATGAAAACTATACAACTACCGAAAATAGACTTGCAGTGTTATAAACAGAAAAACAAAAATCACACAGGATTTGACTCCTTTATAAAACAATGCAAAAAGCATTACGAACAAACATTTTAATAAATTTAAATACAAATTTTGGTAAATGTAATTTTCAAAATAAGAAATGTATAAAAATAAAGTTCATGTGCCTTCCTGCTATCAATATGATCATTATGCCAGCTCTAGTATTCTTTCATTAAATTTTGTTTTCTAAGAAAAACAATACAATGAGTATGAGAAAAGCAAGAAATGTATGTACATTTCTTCATAAAAAATACTAGAGTTACGCTATCTCATCATAGAGAAATTTTAAATCAAGTATGTGTCTTCTATTTCTTATATTTTCACATTACTTAATTTACAATAAAATATCCAGTAAATGCACTTAACAAATAACATCTGTGAAATTTGGGTAGTGGTTACATTTAGTGAGAGGTTAAAAGCTGTGCTGCTTGTTACACAATGCAAAGAATAATTATTCATTTTTGAAAAGGGGAGCTACTTAATGATTGATATGATTTAAGAAGAAAGCTCAGGCTATAGAATAAGAAACACATAGTTTTAAATCAGAAAATCTTTAGGAAACAGCATCAACAGTTGAGGAAAGAGGTATCAACACCTGGGTATGTGACTACAATGATCGAAATAAATATAAGACATTGAGATTAAGGAAAGTAAAGATGTGGAATTGCCAGAAATTTGCTCTAGATTACAGAGAGGTTAGGGGTTGAAGAGGTCAAAGATGGCTTGAAGAATTGATTCCAGTGACAGAAATGATGGCGATGTTATTAACAAAGATCAAGAACTGGAGTGACACAGACATGAATATGAAAGATAAGGATATAAAGTATTTAAAATTGAACACTAAATGCTGTCATGAGGTCTATTTTACTAGCAGATAAAATGAAACATTCAGATTGTTAACACAGAATGTGAGTTTTTTACCACTTGTTTTGACATTTAGGAAAAAGGTAGAAATAATTGGAGTTTTGGATGAGTTCCAGAAATTTGAAAAACCAAGGAATATATTTCTTAACAATGAACTATCATGTTTCCTACCATATCTTTGGTTTGTAATTGTTTTAAGATATATTTTATTTATTGAGAAGACAGGGGGCTGGGAGGGGAGATGATCCCCCTGTTGATTCACTTGCCCCATAACCACATTGGCCAATGCAGGGCTAGGCTGAAGCCAGGAGCCTGGAACTCCACGTGGGTCTCCCACACGTCTTGGCCATCTTCGGCTCCTTTTCCAGTTGTATGATCAGGGAGCTAGATCACAAGCAAAGCAGCTGGCACTCACACTGGAGCTCTGAAATGGGATTATGGAATGGCTGGCTGCTGCTTAATCTGTTGTACAACAACACTCTCCCCTGTATTCTAGGTTTTTAAAAATCACATTTCTTTCAAAGTGGTAGCAGAGGGTAGAACTGATAAAATGGTATATGCTCACCTATAGAATTTTTATAAAATAATGAGAGGTACAAATTGGAACATGCTTAATCGGACTTGCCCCAAACAGTAGAGTTAGAAACGTGCCAGGGGATTGCAATTCAATCCCATCAAGGTGGCATGTACTAATGCAATCTCACTAGTCCCAGTCATAAATTTCAGGTCACAGTTATTCATACTGATAGGTCTAAGAGTCAAAGAGATATATAAACAAGATTAGTGTCTGCTAATACTAACTGATAGAATTAAGAAGGAGAGAACGATCCAACATGGGAAGTGGGATACATAGCAGACTCATAGAAGGGTAAGTGCCCTAAACAGTACTCTGGCCTCAGAATCAGCCCTTAAGGCATTCAGATCTGGCTGAAGAGCCCACAAGAGTTTCTCAAGCATGGAAAGCCAAGACACTGTGGCAAAAACAAACAAACAAACAAACAACCTAAATGAAAGATCCCTGCAAGTGAGATCCCAGCAGAAAGAACGGGCCGTCAAAGAAGGAGGTTCCTTTCTCTGAAGGGAGGAGGGAACTTCCACTTTGACTATGACCTTGTCTAAATAAGATCGAAGTTGGTGAATTCAAAAGGTTTCCATAGCCTTGGCAACTCATGACAAGAGCCTTGGGTAATTACTGATGCCATAAACAAGAGTATCATTTTGTTAAGTCAACAACAGGTGTCACTGTGCACTTACTCCTCATGCAGGATCTCTGTCCTTAATGTATTGTACAATGTGAATAAGTGCTATAACTAGTACTCAAACAGTATTTTACACTTTGTGTTTCAGTGTGGGTATAAACTGATAGAATCTTTACTTAATATATACTAAATTGATCTTCTGTATATAAAGAATTAAAAATGAATCTTGATGTGAATGGGATAGGAGAGGGAGTGGGAGATGGGATGGTTGCAGATGGGAGGGAAGTTATGGGGGGAAAGAGCCATGGTAATCCATAAACTATACTTTGGAAATTTATATATATTAAATAAAAGTTAAAAATATTGCTTCAAGGGCAAATAAATTTCAATAACATGATGTCAGCTACATTATTATTAATCTTAATTAGAAACTCACATTATCTAGAAACAATCTCACAGAAACACCCAGAAATAATGTTTCATTGTGCACTTTGCAGTCAGTCACATAAAATTAACATTATGCTAGGTTAAAATTCAATAATAATAACTGAAACAGCAAACATTAAGAAGAGGGAAAACATGGGATCTAAAATGATTTATAAAAGTTAGGAAGAAAGAATTATTACTACTTCAAATTGTTCTTTTCGAAGCTATTGGCAAATTCAATTCCCTTAAACTTAACTGCTTTTCATAACTTTATTCCTTACCCCAACATATAAAAGTAAAAGTGTATATATTTATTTCAAATTTAAACATGTTACAATATTTACAGTTGATGACAATATGCTAGATTATATGTTAGTGAATCCTGATTTAAGTGTCTATTTAGAAATTGCCTTGAGATAATATTTAGATTGTTGCATAAAATAAGTTGAAAGCTGCATCAGCAGTATCTTACAGTCAGAGATGACTAAATTTAGAGTTCAGCTACAGGCTGATTCAGCATAAATTTAACCAACTTCCGCCATGTCATAGTCAGTATGCTGAAATCTACATGTGTGTATTTTCTGATTTTAGGCAGAAGTGAATATTACACTCAGAGAAAAGACTGTTTTACTTCTTTATTATTGCATAATGTCCTAGATATATTTGATACTGCTCACAGCTCCAATACACCTGTCAGTGTACCTCACTGTCAATGCAATGACAGCTCAGTAGTCACATGCTAGAAGCCAATATAATCCAATGCTGTCTTTCCCTAGTCATTCTGAGTTAGAGTCAGCATTTGAGTTAGAGTCAAGCTCAGACTTATTCTGGATTAGTATTCCCCAGAGATGTAAGTCACTAACAAGTCTGATTTTAAGAAGTTGTAATGAGTAATGCACAGAGGTAGATCTGTGTATAATAATTTCATTATTTGAAACTTTAACTTGGTCTATGGAGTTTTTAATACTGTCCAGGATCCAGATGAAGAAAAATAAAGTCTCCAAAATGTCTTGATATGATAATGTTCAATTTCCTAATGCCTAAATTAGAACTAGGGTTATATAAATAAATTATTAATTGTTGGGAAATAGAAATAACAATAAAGGTAAAACTGTGTGTGGAAAAATAGGTTTTTTTGTAGTTATGTGTTTTCACAATCAAATTAATTAGGTTTAGTCATCATCATTTTATACATCAGAGTATAAAATTCAGGCTTTCAGATAGTTAGATTTATATACCTCACTTATTTTAGAAATATTCCCTGAAAGAGTAAAAACAACGATATATCTGAATCCTCATGTTGGACTTGAGAAAGCCAGAGCAAAGAAAGCAATTCTATAAAAGTTACATAATTAGCTAAAACAAAATGCAGGTTTCCTTACTCTCCAAATAACTCTGTCCTGGTGTCCATTAAACATCCTGGCTAGTGTACTCTCTGCAGAGAAATCATCAACTACTTAAGTATTCTGCTCAGTATCTAATATTAATTGAACATCTACCACTTGCAAAGCTCTTGACATTACGGTTTGTAAAAGGCCAAATTCTGCCTACCTTGAGCTTTCAATTTAAGTGGGGGAAAATTGAGTAAAAGCAAATTAAACACAGTTAAGTTCTCAGAGCTGTGGGTTCTGCATCTGTGGATACAACCATCACGAATCAAAAGCATTTGATATATAAACCATATATACTGAACCTGTTCAGACCTTTTGTTCTTTGTTATTTCCTAAACAACAGAATAACAAATAGTTGCGTAGCATTTACATAACAAATTAGGAATTATAAACAATCTAAGGATGATTTAAATATATATGAGGTCATGTGTAAGTTATATGCAAATACCAAGCCATGTGTTACGGAGACTTGAGCATCCCACAGATTTTGTTATCCTTGGGGTGTCTGGGAACCATCAGCCTACAGATACTGAGACATGACTAGAATATTATTGCAGGTGGCAGTAATGATGCAGAAAAACAAAGCTGATAAGGGAATAAGCACAATACTCTACTTAGGGAAGGACTCTCTGAAGAGGTCACTTGACCTCCTAGGAATTGGAAAAATAAAAATAATCGTATCATAAGGAAAGCATTGGAAGAGGGCTTCAAAGATGGAAGAAAAATGTACTTTCATCTTACATGTGATCTAACAATATATTTACATACTCTCTCTCTCTCTGTGTGCATTGTTTGTATGTGTGTGTGTATGTATATATACACTCATATATGATATTATAAAATAAATTCATTAGTCTCTTTACACATATGCTCGCACAATGATAACTTGCTCTTTATAGATGAGGTAACTATATGCATCCACTCATGTGGGTTTAGTGTAACTTGTGTTCAAGGGTAACTTAATTGAAATACTTAAACTATAAAGGTTCAATTTTTTATGTTTGCTTTGATTTTAAGGTAGCATTTTTGAACCATCCAAATTTTAAAATATTCCACAATTTGGGTCAAGTCATCATCAATTATCTTTGTTAAAGTTTGATTTATCTTTTATTATCATTTTAATTTTAAATATTTGTGGTGCTTAATATAATAACTTGATATAAATATTCAAAATGTGGTGATCAAATGTGGTTATTGAGAATTTCAATCTCTACATTCTTCAAAAGTATTTTGGTTAATAAACTTGTGCATATCAGTGAAATACAGTGTATAAAAGTATGTAGTAAGTACACGAGCAGTCATTCTTTCTAACTGGTACTGAAATGTAATCTGATAATATTCACAACACTGGTGTGCATATATGAATGTGCATATATAGAAACATTTTGGAATTAACTTCCTTTACCAAATAACTAACACATGTGCCATGTGTCTTCTTTCACAGAAATAACCACTTCCTTACTTTACATGAGGTTCTTTTGTTATAGTATCCAGTGTTCATGCTGCAGTTTAACTTGATTACTATAACTTTACTACTTGAAGAATATATAACACTTTGAAATTCCCAGCAATCAAATAAAGATGGCTCAACAATTCAGTTTCCTTTTAAGTAAAGTCTATTTGATACTCTTACATAGTTGTATTTTCATGTACATTTATTAATGATCTATAATTAATTATAAGTATTATATGGATATAATCATATAAATGTAGGGCATACAGAATTGTATTTCATACATTGAAAGAAAGTTGTCAATGTAAATTATATTGGAAATAAGCACTATATAGCAAGCTTCATCTCAACATGCTGAATACCTGTTTCCACAATGAGGAAGAAGTTCCTGGCTCCTGGCTTCAGATCGGCCCAGCTCCAACCATCGTGGTCATCTGGGCAGTGAACCAACAGATGGAAGACTTTCTCTCTGTCTCTCCTGCCCTCTTCTCAAAGGAACAGGTAAAAGCTTAAAAAAGAAATATATTTTTTATATTTATATATTTTATATATTTATGTGTCTTTAATATTATGCATGACTGCTATATCCTTAAGAGTTTACTCTCTTCCCTTTATTATTTGATGAATTTTGGTTTCTTACAAGTCCTGAGTTCAGTGTTCCTTCCTCTGTGCACATCCTAATACAGTAACAGTCTCATTAGTTACTGTGCACATATCCATCACGGTCCTTCTCATAAATTCACTACAATATTCATCACCAATTAACAGAACACTAGACTACTACTTCTCCTCTGTTACTAACATTGTTCAACCCAGCAAACCAAGACTACCTATTATAGGACCTCTGTGGTACAAGCCTCTAGAAAAAAAAAATTCAGGAAGCATACTTTGTTATTTACTTTCTTCACTCTCACTTAACACTAGTTTTCACTTATAGATAGTTGAAAAATATATGAATGCTCATACTTCATGTGGAGGTCTGGCTTATTTCACATAGACAAACATAAGAATACATGCAGATACCATGCTTAGGGAAAATCAGCAACCCTAGGTTTGGCTCAGTGACACAAAACTGTTCCACCATGTGAGTACATACATATGTATACATATTTGCATCTGGGAAATGATCTACATTGGCTTTTCTGTGGAGGAACAACACTTAAAGCTAAATCAGATGAAGCCTAAATTCCCTGATACTACATGCTATTTGCCAAAACTATCTAGACCAATAATTTGAGGTGGAACTAAAACAACTCACCAAAGCCTATGTTTAAGTCTACAAATGTCTGCTAGTATCTTTGCAAAACAGGAAAGGAGGCCTTTGTAATCCCGAAACCTGGAACTCCATCGGGGTCTCCTACTGAGGTGGCATGGGCCCAAGCACGTAGGCCACCATCTGCTGCCTCTAAGTTCAGTAACAGTAAGCTGCACTAGAATCCAATCCAGCAAAGACTGAGATGCTGAAATCACAGGGGGCAGCTTAACCCCGTAACTGTAATGCCTGCCCCATATTTTACTTGTTGGACGCTCCTTCTTAATAGAACTCATTTTGTATCCTTTGACCAACAACCCTCCTATGCACTAATGCAGCCCCTGATAACCACCACTATCTTTATTTTTATGATATATTCTTAATTTATTTTATTAAAATTTTTATTTATTTACTTACTTCATTGAAAGTCAGAGAGAAAGAGAGGGAGAAAGATCTCCAATCCACTAGTTTACTCCCCAAATGCCTGAAACAGGCTGAAGCCAGAACTTGGGAACTCAATCGAGGTGCCCTACATGGGTGACAGCTGCCTCCCTGGGTGTACATCAGCAGGCTGTAAGAATCAGGAACAGAGACAGACTCAAACTCAGACACTGTGTCCTGGGGTATGGTTGTCTCAAATGGTACCTGAGCTGCTTGCCAAATGCACATTACAGGATCAATTTCTTTATATCCCACATATGAGTGAGACTATGTTACATTTATATTTCTATGCCTGCCTTAATTTACTAAACATAGTGTCCTCCCTTTCCACCCATATTACTGTAAGTAACAAATCTCCATTCTTATGACTGGCTAATATTCTAGCAAACATTCATCAGTTGATAGACACAGGTTGATTCAGTCTTGGCTGTTGTGAATAATGTTGCAATAAACAGAACCGCAAATATCTCTTCAATGTAGTGATTCCATTTCCTTTGGCTATACACACAGTCGTGAAATCGCTGAATAATGTGGTAGTTCTATTCCCAATTTTGGGGGGACCTCCATGTTATTTTTCAAAGTGTCTATAGTGATTACATTCCATACAACAGCGTGAGAACATTTCCTTCTTTCAACATCCTGTTTTACACTTGCTATCTTTTTTTTTTATGATAGCCACTCTAAAAAATTTTGTAGCTATATTTCATGGTTTACATTTACATCTTTCTGATAATTAGTAACTGTAGGCCATTTAATTATATATTTGGTTATTTATTTTTCTTCTTTTGATATATATATATATATATATATATATATGTTTTTCTGTATGTATTTGGGTTATTTTGTAATTGAGTAGAATTCCTTTTAAATTTTAGGAAATAAACCCATTATCGGATGTACAGCTTCAAATATTTGCTTTCATCTTATTCTCTTAGTTGCTTTCTTTGCTCTACAGAATTTTTTAGTCCTCTCGTAATTTAATTTCTCTATTTTTCCTTCTGATGCCTCTAGTTTGGGGTTGCCTAGATCAATGTCATGCAGTATTTCCCTGGGCTCTTTTCTAGTAGATTCAGTTTCAGGTCTTACTTAAGTCTTAATCCATTTTGAGTTGACTGTTTTGTATGCTTGAGATAAGGGTCTAATTTCATGTTTCTGCTTGTGTGTATCCATTTGTACAACTGAATTTATCAAAGGGTCTATGCTTTTATCATTCCATTTTTTTTAGCATCTTCAACAAAAATCAGTAGCTATAAATAAATAATTTGTGTTCTCAATCTGTTCTGTGAGTCTTTTTATTTGTAGTTAATATTGTGCTTATTTGGCTACTACAAAATTGAAGTGTATGTTAAAGTCAGATAGTGTTAAAATTTGTTCTTTATTCCTCACTTCCTATTTGAGATCTTTTGTGATTCCATGCAAATTTTAAGATTTTTTTCCCTAGTACTGGGAAGCCTATCAAGTATCATTTTGATAGGGCATACTCTGAATATATAAACTGATAAGTATAGTATAGACACTTTAACAATATTGATTTTTCTCTCCCTGACCTTGGAAAATCTTTTTATTAATTTTTTCTTTAGTTTCTTTCATCAGTATTTTATGATTTTCAATTCAGAAAGTATAACTCTCTATATTAACTTGTTTATGAGTATTTTATAGTTATAATAATTTTGTCGTTTTCAGATAGTTCACTGTTAGTGTAAAGAAATGCTATTAATTTTTAATGTTGACTGTACATTCTGAAATTGAAATTTTACTGAATATGCGTATTAGTTCAAATACTTTTCCTAGCATCTTCAGGGTGTCAATATATAACATCATGCTATCTGCAAACAGAAGGAATTTAATTTCTTCTTTTTCAATTTGAATGCTTTTTTTTCATGTTTGCTTGCTTAATTTATCTGACTGGGATTTTGGAATCATTTTGAATAAACTGTTACACTGAGCATTCTTGTCCTGTTCTTGATCTTACAAAATCTTCCAATTTTTAACAGTAAGTATGCTGTTAACTGTTGATTTATCCAGTTTGGCCTTACTCTGTGGTAATGCATTCCTTTTATACTCTATCATTGAGCATATATCATGAAAGGTTTTTGAATTTTTCATTCTTTTAAATTTGATGGGAGGATGACCATATTATTTTTTTCTGTCATTTATTAATTTAAGATTGGATTGCATGTGTTCAGCCATGCTTGCATCCCTATGGTAAATCCCATTTGGTCATGCTGAAAGATCCTGTAAATATATTGTTTGATTCAGTTTGCTACTATTTTTGTGGTGTTTTTGCATCTCTTTTCATTGAGGATATTAGCCTTTAATTTTTTTTTTTTTCTTGTTGTGTCCTTGTCTAGCTTTGGCATCATGATCCTGCTCACTTTACAAAATGAGTTTGGAATTCGTTCCTCTTTCAACTTGTAAAAAGAATTTGGAAAGGATTTGTGCTAGTTTCTCTGTCAACGTCTAAGAGACTATAGTGAAAAATCAGATTCTATAGTTTATTTGGTTGCAGTCTTTTGATAACTGAATCCATCTCCTTACTTGTCATTGATTTGATCTGATTTACTGTTTCTCTCTGATTTAGTCTTTATTGATTCTATGTGTGTAGGAAATTATCCATTTCTTCTAGTTATGCAATGTATTGGCATATTATTACTCAGCATAGTTATTTTGGTTCTGTGTATTTCCCTGTTATCAACTACAATGTCTCTTTATTTGTGATTTGATTTGAGTTTTCTTTGATTTCTTCCTTAGGCCACCTAAAGGTTTGTTGAATTTGCATGTCATTAAGAAAAAACAATAACAACTCAGTTTGTCAATTTCAGTTACTGCTTCTATAGTGTTTATTTCATTTGTTTCTGATGTACTCTGCCTTTACTCTAATAACTAAAGCCGAATAAGGACATTACTTTGTGCTTTGTTTTATTTTTATAATCCTTAATGTGCAATTTATTTTCTTAGCTTGAGGCTTTCTTCTATTCTGATATAAGGATTCTTTACTGTAAGTTCTGTTTACAAACATTTTTGATGTATCCCACAGGTTTGATGCACTGTTTCCATTTTGTCATCTCTAGACATTTTTTAGCTTCTCATTTATTTATCATTTTATTTATCTTTAATGAACACAATGCTGAATATAATTAGGTTTTTAAAACATTTATAATTATTTTGAGGTAATATATTTCTAATTTAAATTATAGATAAAGACCTAATGTTCCAAAAATTAAAAAGAATTCAGCAAATAAAAGTAAAAATACCATAGCTCAACATGGAAATATGCAAGAGCTACAAAAAAAATCAAATGATAAAATGTTCAATTTCTCTCTTATAAATTTTAAGTTGCATAATTGTTAAAACTATAAAAGTGTATTGCAATTTGACAAAGATTAACACAAATTTAAACAAACACAAATTTTCAGCAAAACTCTTATACAAATATCTTCATGGAAGACATTGGTTGTTCTGGAGTATGTTGTTTAATTTCCATGTAGCTGTGATTTCATCTAGTTTTTCCTGTTATTGAGTTCTAATTTTATTCCACTGTGGTCAGAAACATACTTGATATCATTGTACTATTGTTAAACTGTTAAGACCTGTCTTGTGACTTAACATGTGGTCTGTACTTGAGAAGAATGTGTATTCTTTAGCTGTAAAATGGCATATTCTATATATGCACGTTGGGTCCATTCACACAAAACAGTAGTTTAACTTCAATACTTTCTTGTTGACAATCTGTCTGGATCATCTATACATTATGATAACAGAGTGAAACAGTAAATTTGGAGTCCATCTCTCCCTCCTACTCTATTAACATTTTCTTCAAAGATTTAGGTGATCTGATGTTGCATTCATGCACGTTTACTGTTGTAACTTCTTCATACATGGACAGCTTTTTCACTCTACATCTATCCTGTCCCTTTCTACAGTTTATGATTGAAATTCTTTTTTATACAATATTAATGTAATTACTCCTGCTACCTTTTGCTTCCCACTACCATGAAAAAAAAATCCTTTTCCATCCACTTGCATCTGAGTGTCTATGTGTCTGTGTTTCTCCTTGGAGGCTGATGTGAGTCTCTTTAAGTAACATATAACTGTTTATACATACATATATATATATATATATATATAATATATTTTTTAATTCCTTAAGCCACTCTATGTCTCTTCATCGGAGAAGTTCACTTACATTCGATGAGATTATTATTAGGTAAAAATTTATTTTTGGGGCCGGCACTGTGGTACCACGGATTTGACTGCCTTCTGCAGTGCCAACAGCCTATATGGGTGCCAGTTGGAGGCCTATCTGTTTCACTTCTCATCCAGCTCCCTGCTAATGTGCCTGGGAAAGCAGTGGAGGATGAAGTACATCCTTGGGCCCTGTACCCACTTTGGAGACCCTAAGGAATTCTCCTGGCTTTGGCCTAGCCCAGACCTTTTCTGTTGCAGTCGTATGGAGAGCGAACCAGCAGATGGAAGATTTTCTCCTTCTCTCTCTCTCTTTCTCACTATGTGTTTCTCCCTCTCTGTTACATACATTGTTTCAGACTTATTTTGTAGATGCTTTCTTGTGCATTTCTCTCTCTTAAAGTATTCCTTCATGATTGATTTTTTTTTCTCCTGGTATGTTTTTAAACCTTGATTTCTATTTATTGTGTATTCTCTATGATATGATTCTGTGATTACCATGAGGCTTACAAAAATGTACAGGTATAGCAAGTTATCTGAAGCTGACAAATAGGGTCGCACAAACAAAACAACTCTACACTTTTACCCATGTTCCTGTATTTTCATCTTTAGTGCCCTAATTTACATCCTTTGTTATTTATCACTTAATAAGCTGAAAATATAAATTATCAATGCACTGCAATTTGAGTATTCTGAATTTGGCTGCTTTCTCTTATCAGACAGTTTTATACTTGCTGAGGGTTTTGTAGTACCGGTTAGTGTCTGTTCTTTCCTCATGAAGAAACCGCTTTAGCTGTTGGTCGTGGTGGTGGTGGTGATGTTAGATCTGGAGACAATGAACTCCTTCAGTTTTCTTTATATGCTCCTAATTTCTGAAGGACAATTTTGACCTTCAGTATTTTGAGTTGGCTGTTCATCTTTTTGCCTTAAATAATTTGAATATATCATCGCATCTGTCCTCATTTGTACAGTTTCTGCTGAAAAATCTATGGCTAGACATATTGGAACTCACTCATATTTAATTTGTTTTATTTCCTTCTTCTGGCATCTCTTCATGTCTTTGATTTTCGACAGTTTGGGGATAGGATTTTGGATGAAGGGTTGTTTAGAATGGTTTTGATAGGTAAGCTGTGACATTCTTGTACATAAATACCTCTTTCTCCATATTTAGAAAATTTTCTATTACTACCCCTCTAAATATTTTTATCTTTTTATCTCTTTTTCTTTGGAATCTTTAGGAATTTAAATTCATTCTTTTGATGCTCTTTCCTAGTATGGTAAGCTTTTTCCCCTCTTGTTTTTTTTTCTTTCTTTTTGTTCCCCACTGTTTGTATGTTTTAAAATAACTTGTCTTTAAGAACACAAATTATTTCTTCGGTTTAATCGGAACATTTTTCACATTCTTCACTGCATTTTCAATGCCTAGTTATCTGTGTGAATTTTTAAATTATTTTGATTTTTTATTAAATTTTTAAATCTACTCATAATTTTCCTCATTTTGATGAGTTGTTTCTCTTTGTTTCTTGAAGTTTACTAATCTTGCTTTTCAGTTTTTTTTTTTATTTAGTAAATATAAATTTCCAAAGTACAGTTTATGGATTACAATGGCTTCCCTCCCCCCATAATTTCTCTCCCACTCGCACTCCTCCCTTCTCCCGCTCCCTCTCCCATTCCATTCACATCAAGATTCATTTTCCATTATCTTTATATACAGAAGATCGATTTAGTATATATTATGTAAAGATTTCATCAGTTTGCATCCACACAGAAACACAAAGTGTAAAATACTGTTTCAGTACTAGTTATAGCATTACTTCACATTGGACAACACATTAAGGCCAGATCCCACATGAGAAGTAAGTACACAGTGACTCCTGTTGTTGACTTAACAATTTAACACTCTTGTTTATGGCGTCCATAATCTCCCTAGGCTCTAGTCATGAGAGGTTTACTAAACTTAAGTTAACTTTCCAAGGAAGTTCATATACCTGCATTGTTTTGTGATGCATCACTGGTACTCATTTTGCTCCACTTATAATCATGTCCCAGAATTTGCTCGGTTATTGTCATATTCATTGATCTCTGCACAATTGAAGTAGCAGATGCTATTCTGAATGTTGAATGCTGGCTTTATGCCCTGCAAAAACTGACCCATCTAAGAATTCTAGGCAGAATGTCTTGTCCCTAATCCTGCTGTCACTTGAGTGATTGTGGCACCAGGACCCACTGCAAACCCCAAGCTTCTGTGTTTAATACTGTGCTGAAGCATACCCAAAACCAAGCGCCACAGAGAACAACCTGCAGAGAGGAGTTTCGGAAACAAGGCACCAGCACATAAATCTCACTCACATAGTTTCAGAAATTGTGGGGTTTAGAGATGTAGTTTTCCTTGCAAACCTGCAGTCCATTAACATAGCAAAATATCTCATCTGGTATCCTTATTTTGTGTTGAAGTATTTTGTTCATTGACAGTTTTAAACGGATTCTATTATTTACTCATTGATAAATATAGGTTAATAAAACACAGTAGTATCTCCCTCTTAAGGAGAACTTTAGATATCTTATTATGTGAATATAATGCAGATGATCATTTAAATAAGATAAAGAGAGTCATTAAGAAAAATAGAAATTACAAGCTGCCTTTTCCCAATTTACGCTGGAATAAGTATTCAAAGTTTCCTTGTCTTTCATTTACAATTATTACTGAAAGAAAGAGAGAGAGCAAGAGCGAGACGAGAGCGAGAGCGAGAGAGAGAGAGAGAGAGAGAGAGAGAGAATATGCTGGGAAACCTTGCTTTAGTCAAACTATTTCTCAAAAATAATTATAAGCTGAAATTGTCATTGAATTCTGTTTTCCTCAGTAGTTCATGACTATGGTTCACCAAGTATTTGATAATGTCCAACCTATCATTTAATATGAGATGTAAGGTTTCCAGTGATGTCACATTATTAGAGTATAAATCATGATGTCATGTTGACACCAAATTTCACTTAAAAGCCACCAGAACTATGCTCAGTGTCTTATTCTGTATTTTTTAAAATGTATTTATCTCCCAAAAATCTTTTATTTAAGGAATAAAAACTTCATGTATCTCATAACTACAACTTTAAGAAAATAGTGATTGTTCTCACCATACCCGCCATACTACCTACTCTCCCACCCCTCCTCCTCCCTCTCCCATTTCCAGTTCCACTCTCAACTAAGATCCATTTACAATTAACTTTATACACACAAGATGAACTCTATACTAAGTAAAGAGTTCAACAATTTGCATGAGGAAAAAAAAAAGAAAAAAAAAACTGTTCCTGAACAGTCTAGACAGGGACTATTCATCTTGAAGTTAATTATTTCACTTTTTTTTTTTTTTTTAGAAACTTAATTAACTTTAAAGAAGCACCCATGAAAGATAAATCTTTTGCGAGGAAGTAGACATAATTATAATGCAACTCTTTGGGAAGCTAGTGCACCCTTGTTGTTAATTTAGCAATTCACACTCTTATGTATGACATTAGTGATCACACAAGGCTCTTGACATGAACTGCCTAGACTGTGGAAGTCTTTTGAATCAACAAACTTCTTCAGTATTTAGACAAGGCCATAAGCAAAGTGGAGGTTCTCTCCTCGCTTCAGAGAAAAGTATCTCATACTTTGATGACCATTTCTTTCCACTGTGGTCTCTTGTTCTGATTTTTAAAGCTTTCTATAAAATCATTTTAAGTGATCTTTTAAGGAGCAGAAATCAGTTATTTCACTAAGCTCTGTGGTGTTAGAGCGTACCAGAGAGAAATATTTACATTGCGATGCTTCTTTATACTAGAAAATGTACAATTTGAAAGAAATGGATGGATTGCGCATACATAATGTTCTACAGGAAAATGGTGGACTTCTAGCCTGCAGCTGAGGGAAGGTGCAGAGGTAGGGAAGTGCACATCTTTAGAGTAAATGTACTGGTTAGTGTGATTGTGGTTGAGAGAAAAGGGAGGGTGGCTCTAAAACCTCTCATTGTTAGACTGAGTAGCTGGACCTGGTATTGATCAGCATAAACTGCTTGGCTAGGATTTAAGGCTTTGTTGTATCCTTTCGTCCTTCCACGTGAAAGGATAAACCTAGCATTTCTGCATCAATAGAGAAAGGTCTGGGACAGTTGCCATAAACCAGCTCCAGCCCTAAGCTTTATGAAAAAATGTTTCTCTCAACACCATTTCCCTTTGGCTTCTTTTCCTTTGGCCCTGAGAAATGCATTCTGAAGCAGTTTCACCTCACGTCAGAATGGAGAGACCAGAAGAGTTATCTACAAATTTGACTCAAGTCTCTTTAGCTAGCTAAAAGTGAAATTCATTGTGGCTTGCTGAGGTACTTTAGTGCATTTTTAACTCTTAGGAATTTGTTGTACCCAAAAACAACAAAAACGAGACAAACAAACAATGTTTTTATCTGTTACAAGTGACAGTTCAAGGGGTAATATATATATAAAATGTGGGTATTTTAGACACACGAAACCTCTATGTGGGTGTCAGTAAGCTGGTGATGAACTATAACAGATTCCAAACTCTCTGTGGCATAGAATGGGTCATTCATTTTATAATACCTAAGGAACAAAGTTATACAAATGCAATAAAAGCAAGTTACCTAAAAATTAAATGAAAAATAACACAAAATGTGAACCATCCAATTTTATATTACTTTTTAATTCAGTGAAATTAGAATTTCTATGGCAAATTTCTATAATTTTTTAAAATGCTATTGTGCATTGGTGTCATTATAGTAAATGATGGCAAAAAGATCATAGACATAGTCTTCTTTAGGAAACATTATGAATAACATTGCATTCAAAATTCCACACAAGAAAGAAAGAATTATTTCCTCACTAACTAAGGATGGTTGGAAATATGATTAAAAAATGAGCAACAACTCTGAATTACAGATATAATCAGGAGGTATAAGTGCAATGTAGTGATTTAAAACTGAAGCCAACACAAAAAAAGAACTTTCTACTAGATGAATAACCTAGAGAAAAACCTTTATGTAGCTGATGTTGAGAGATTGTCTACATACTAGGTGGAGAGAAATATTTATTGGAATACAGAGTAGATAAAGTCGAAAGCCAAGAGAAAAATTTTTGAATCTAAGATTGGAAAAGAAGGCCCATTGTATCTAGGTTTTCATAACAGAAAATTTTGGAGCAATGCTATGTTGAGTTTTCTAAAATAACACTTCATATTCTTAAGTAAACTATTACTTTCTCCTTTTCTGACATGATGTTTATTTCTTTTGACGTTAGAATATTGTCCAACAACAATGATCTTTTCAGCCCTCTACTCCAAGAATAGATCTTGTCTAAGATGCAAATATATACAGGAGTAATCCCCAGTGTATCAGAACACTTTGATTTTTAAATGACACTTCATAAAGAAGGTGACCTGATAGAATATTACTGATTGACATTTATTAATATAATATTTAAAATGTTAGAGCTGAGAATTTTTTGACATTTCCACCTCCATTTGGGAAAAATTGTCTTCAATATTTTTTAAATGACAAGTAAAACTTAGTATTGAATTACAAGGAATTTGAATTCTTGACAGATTTAATGATTTGACAGGTCGTAACACAAGTGAAGTTTTGCAGATCGCTAGATATTGCAAAATAAAAAAGTTAAATTATCCGATGATGTAAGAAAATCCAAAAATAGAACAGTGACATTTATCTGACATCAATCTTTAATGCCTACTAATGGTCACTGAAATGTCACTTATGGAAGTTTTGTTTTCAAACCAGCATCACATATTGTGACCACCTTACATGAACACATCTAATGTTGTATGAGAGGATTTATGGGGCAATACATAAAATGGAGATATTTTAAACTAGTCATTCCAAAATTTTCATGAAAAACTCTATAGAGCAAATAATCAACTTATTCAAAATCAAAATGAAATCCTGACAATAAAGTTAACTATAAAATTTGAATGTGGGATTATTTTTTACATATACACAGTAATTACATAGTCATATTATATATAGTACAGAATATATGTGTATATATATGATTATTTATACTTATATTTAAAGTGCTATTGATAAGTGTTTTACTTATAGCTAGCAAATATTCCAAAAAGAAAGAGCATGTAAACTAAACTAAAATAGAAAAAATACTAATTCAGTAACAATTTTAATAAAAATTCTTGGTGTATTTAGCAAGTGAACAGCCTTTTGCTGAAAGTATTAACTTTATTATCAGGTAGATACTATTATTATACTTTGTTAAGAGATAAGAAAAAGAGGATAAGGATATGGCAGCCTAGGTGACCTGCAATTGCTACGATAAAGGAGACTTCAGATGAGATTCTTGTTCATGAATTAGATGGCTTTCTTATCTTAAGTAATCCACTATCTCTGTAAGGCTTTCACTTTCTCTCTGTTAAAAAGAGGTGGCTGTAGTAAGTTTTCAAAGGCCACACTATGCCAGCAATCTAGTCATAAAAGCGCTTTAGAATTATTAGCATATGTTTATCTTACATACTGCATCCTTTGCATCCTTGCCTTCACCTTTAAAATCTCTGATTTTAATAAAAAAATAAAAGGGTGCACTTCATTACCCAGTACACTAGAAATTAACTGATAATTCATGTCTCCCAAAAGGGTACTTTAGTTGCATTTATATCAACAAAAGGCAAATTGTTACATATAAGCTAGCTTCCAAATAATGTGTTTAATCTCAGTGTGTCAGAATTACTTATTGGTGATTTGAGATTTTATGTGATAATATAAAGAATTGTATTAAATGTAAGCACTTTTAAAATAGAGTCATTTTTAATCATTTGAAAGGAGAAGACAGAAAAAGAGAGAGAAATAGACAGGAGAGAAAGAGAGAGAGAAAGAGAGAAAGAGAGAAAGAGAGAAAGAGAGAGAGAGAGAGAGAGAGAGAGAGAGAGAGAGAGAGAGAGAGAGAAAGATTTTATTTGCTCCACAAGTGCTCAGCTGAAGTTTCCTGGTGTTCCCAGAAGTCCAATCACTTCTCCCAAGTGAGTAGAAGGGGGCCACATACTTGAGTATCCCTGCTTCACAGACTATGGATTAGCAGGAAGATTCATCAAAAGAATATCTGGGTCTTGATTGAAAATGGCACTCCAAAATTGAATGGAAAAATGCTCATTGGTAGCTTAATCACCGTGCCAAATGTCCACCTCGATTTTTTAAAAATATTGGTTCTCAAGTCTTATTTTTTTAAGCAGGAATTACTTCAGTATGGAAGTCAGAAAGTCTGTTTCTTTCAGAAATAAAATAGCATGAAACAGAACATGGGTATAGGCATTAGCTAGCCCATCTCTAAGGAATGATTGTACCATTAGGAGTATTACAGATCAACAGAAAAGGAGTATTATTTTAACAACTAATATTCTGTGAGTTGGCCAATATGGTAACAGTAAAGTTTCATTATCGTGAGTGGTATATGTTTGCACTCCCAATGATAGGATGTTGAGAATATATAGTTCAGTGTGGAGTCAATTCGAACAAAACATATGCTTTTTAAAAGATTTATTTTATTTCTTTGAAAGTCACAATTACAAAGACCAAGAGAGGGAGGGACAGAGAAATAACCATGCACTGGTTCAGTCCCCAAATGGCCACAATGGCCAGGGCTGGGCCAGGCAGAAGCCAGCAGCAAGGAGCTTCTTCTGGGTCTCTCACGTGGGTGCAGGGGCATGACACGAGCACACTTCCACTGCTTTCCCAGTCACACTAACGGGGAACTGAATCAGAAGTGGAGCAGCTGGGACTCTACACATACCTATTTGTTTCCCACTTATTAAATAAAGCATATATTTAAGACTAAGAATGTAGAAAGAACATAATTTCAAGTCTGTCTCTCTCTCTCTCTCTCTCTCTCTCTCTATATATATATATATATATACACACACACACATCTATTTGACTCCTAAATTAGTTCATCAAGGTCAAATAGCCATAGAGTATTTCTATTAAACAATACTATCACAATAATTTATTTAAGTGTCCTAATTCCCAAATATTGAATATACCATATCTGGTCAATGAAGGATATCTGGCATTTGGCTTTATGAAAAAGTTCCTATAGCAGCTTTGTTCTTCTCATGTAGACCAGAGTGCAATGAAACATCATAACTTATAGCAAGCAGTTTCTGATTGCTGAACCAGTACATGTCAAAGGAAACATACTTTATAAATTGGTTAATCAGATATATCAACTGACCCTAAAAAGCAGGCTGAGAATAAAATAAAATTAAAATGTTTAAGTTTAAATACAGAAACACTATAACTTGTTTCAAAGTTGATCCATATCTCCTAATTGACAGAGTTCTTCTGGTTCCATGATCAATTCTTTCTAAAATATACCAGGTGATCATATTTTTTAGACCCATTACAAACCATTTCTTACAGCAAATATATCAGTGTAAGAATTCTACTTCCTTTAGTGACAGGAGATTTTTACTTTCTTGGAATATAAATTTTACAATATAGTTCACAATAATTTGTAAATAAAGAAACAATTTATTTGTGTACTCTCTATACCACCCACAACTTGTGCCATCATATTAAGTAAAATATCATAGTAAATCATATTGAAATGATAAGAACCAACAGCACGAGATTGAAAATTAGATCTAGAATACGTTTTTAATATTAGGAAAATGAATTAACATGAATCAATTTTTTTAGCTTAATGCTGTCTCTCTCTCTCTCTCTCTCTCTCTCTCTCTCTCTTTTATTTTTTTGACAGGCAGAGTGGACAGTGAGAGAGAGAGACAGAGAGAAAGGTCTTCCGTTGCCGTTGGTTTACCCTCCAATAGCCGCTGCAGCCGGCATGCTGCAGCTAGTGCTGATCCAAAGGCAGGAGCCAGGAGCCAGGTGTTTCTCCTGGTCTCCCATGGGGTGCAGGGCCCAAGCACTTGGGCCATCCCCCACTGCACTCCCTGGTCACAGCAGAGAGCTGGCCTGGAAGAGGGGCAACCGGGACAGAATCCGGTGCCCCGACCGGGACTAGAACCCGGTGTGCCGGCACCGCAAGGTGGAGGATTGGCCTATTGAGCCACGGCTCCTGCCAGCTTAATGCTCTTTTAATCTTTCACGTTCTTCTATTATTAAGAAAAGAAAATATTCATTGGATTTTTTGTCATACAATTTTGTTTCTTTAATTTACCATCTATGTTTTTATGATTATTATCTACTTAAGAAGTATGGCTAATGTCTAATATTATATGATAATGCCTAATACAAAATCAATAGTGGAAATGGAAAGCGAAAGGACATGAAAAAATTATAAAATCCAGGAGCTTTTTGCATAAATTTTCTTATAAAAGCTGATATTTGCCTCTGAAACACAATAAATTCTGAAGTTTAGAAAGCACATGACTTAATAGGTTGATGAAGTCTCATTAAATGAAAGACGTTGCTCTTTTGTTAAATTATTCTACTTACACCATTGACTAGATTAAACTGTTCTTTGGAATCCTAATGATTATAATATATTCCTTTGCTTTCTTCATTTCTTCCAAACAAATTTTGTGAGACTACAGAAAATGCAGGGCTCATCTTTTGCTAGAATACTGAAATGAAAACATTATATGATGGATAGTAAACTTGAACAAATTTACTATATTAGTTAATAAGGCTTTCAGTTTCTCTTGCCTGACAAAAACTAAAACTGATTATTTATAGCAAATGGTTCTATTTTCTGAATAGGTTTTATTTTAGGACACTGTAGAACTGTTAAAAATATATCAAATATTCTACCTCATGTTATTTTGCTACCTTACAAAAACCCAATGATTCTGTTTGATTCTGCTGTTTTTCATAAATATTTATGTATAATATTGTTTTTCTTGTAAACAGGATTTTTCCAGCCCAAAGGGAGGAAAAACAATTTGTGTGTTAATTTTATCTCACTGGTTTTGTTCAGCTTCAGTAGTTGTGTATATAAAAGAAGAGATTAGATTAAGGGGAATACAAGCAACCCTGTTGCTAATGTAAAGAATTTTAATTAGCCATGATGATAATTTTACAGCAATTCAGGTATATGCTACTCCCCTCCTCATAGTACAAACCAGCTGCTAAATGGTCCCTATCAGTAGTCCTCCACTAGATGGTTTGTTTAGATTTTGCTGCCCCCTACAGAATAACCTAAAGCATTCATGAGCTTGCAGTATACCTTCAACATTATGATGGACACATCTCATTTGTTCTAGAGATTCTAGCATAAACAAATTCCACATGGTAGTTACTATTACTGTTGCTTTACATATTTTATATTATTTTTTATGAAAAGCATAACCATTCTCTTAAAATGATAGTGGAATAAAAAAGGTTCATTATTTAAGTAATCCCTCTTCTTTTTTTGTGAAAAGTATCATTTTAAAGAATAAAATGAATAATGTTTAAACATTTTAAATAGTAGCCCCTATTCACAATTATAAATCATTGTCTCTTACTTTATTTATTCCCTTTGAAGACAGAATTTTTAGTACTAAATTTCCAATGGACACAAATAGCTCATAGGCATGACAGGGAAAAATAGATTTTTCAATAAAATGGATAGATACTCAATTTCCTTAAAAAGTACCAAAGATGTACTACTAATAAGGGTAAAATAGTTGCTTCTTTGAAATTTACATTATTGGCTTATCAAAAGATCTTTCTGAGAGACATCAGGTAAATAAAATATTGCCATTTTTTTTCCAAACGAACTATTCACACAACAAACATTTCATGTTAAGTTGAAAATTTTAAATCAGTTACAAAGAGATAATTCAGTGTCCCTTAATTCCAAACTAAATTTTTTAAAAGCTTCAACATGCATAGTAAAATTTTATTTATTTATGTAATATTACATGACTATACTTGCTAGGATGATATTTACTTGCGAATAAATAAAAAGATATCCTATTCATAAATTATCAAGGGAATTGTTAACCATTAGCAAATGAAATATTGCCCCAATAAACAGTGAATGTCAATGGTGAGACCCTGACCATGAGTCTTCCTTCAGAACAGGCATATTCTCAGCATTTCTCATGGAAACCGTCAGTGAAGCCAATATCAGCTAGTGCTACAGAGTAAATCCTTGATATATAATGTTGAAGTCAATTGGAATATTTTAAAGGTAAAACACTTATCATCATTTACCTTTAAAAAAAACTATGATTTAGAAGCAACATTTTAAAATATACATTAATGTATTTGAAATAATTTCTACTGTTAATTTGATACCATGATCTATGTTTAAATCTAAATCCAGAGTCTCATATGTGAAAATGGTTAAAAAATGTTTGAGCACAAAATTAAGTTTGAGCTTAACATGTGCAACTTGACTCCACATTTTTACATTCCCATTTAAGAAGTAGATTTACTTAAGAATAAACACATAGAATGTTCACCTAAAAGGCACTTTTTATCTCCAGTGTACATCAAGATTTTGCTTGTTTACAGCATTACAAAACATCCTCTTAGCTTCTAATGCAGGGTTATCAGTACTAAAAGCCTGAGAAGCAAATCACCACTTTCTGTCTTAATTTTAAGTGGCATTTTTTAAAAAGGGGGGGGGGGTAGGAGTTGAGCACAAGGAATAAGGCTTTATAAGACACATTAAAGAAAAGTGCATGATTTTTAAATGGAAATATTTTAGTTCTGTATCCTTTGCATTTCCAAATATGCTTTATAACTAGTTCATCCATTTCTGCAACAGAAAATAGGAAAAATGCCTCATAGTAAAATTTTATTAGATTTTCATTAACTATTTTTGTACCTCATAAAAGCATGAGTTGTAATTCTTTATAAACTTACATATTTCCAAGAAAAATGTTATATAACAAAATTACAAATAATTTTTGAAAAACAATGCAATGAAATGATGATGTACTTTTAAACTTAATTGTGCTTTTCGGAAACACTATTAAGGGAAATTAATTGTACTTCTCTTAAAATCACATAGTGGCCACTTTGTCTAGTGGTTAAGATGCCTGTTAAGATGTCCCACAGAGTGCCTGAGTTCCACTCCTGGCGCCAGATCCTGACTCCAGCCTTCTGCTGATGCAGACCATAGGAGACAGTACTGATAGAACAAGAGGTCAGATCTCTGCCAAGTCTTCCAATGGGAAGACTTGGATTGAGATCTTGGCTACTGATTTCAATTCCAACTATAGACCCTTCCAGACATTTGGACAGTGAACCAGTGGCTAAGACTATTCAGCCTCTGTTGATCTGTCTTTCTCTCTCGATCTCTCAAACAGGTTCACTGTGACGCAGCAGGTTAAAACCCCATCCTGCTGTACCAGTACCCGATGTGGGTGCCAATTCAAGTCCCAGCTTCTCTCCAATCCAGCTCCTTGCTAATGTGCCTGGGAAAGCAGTAGAATATTGGCCAGGTCTGTGGGCCCCTGCATCCATTTGGGAGACCTGAAAGAAGCTCCTGGCTCCTGGCTTCAGATTGGCTCAGTTCCAGCCATTCGGCCATTTGGGGAATGATCCAGTGCATGCAAGACCTCTCTCTCTGTCTCTATCTCTCTCTTTAACTTTGTCTTTCAAATAAATAAAATGAATCTTTTAAAAAATCGGTAAGAAAACCAAGTACAACTCTATTCTTCACCTGAAAAATGATTTTCTGCAAATTAAGCATACAAAAATATTTAATGATTGCATCATTTCAGAAAAAAATAGAAAATAAAATCTCAAAGCTGAAAAAAGATGATCAACTATGGATCTTTCTTGAGAATTTCTATAATTCATAAAAAGCTTTGTAATTTCTGGGACTGATCTTCAGTGCATTGCTAAATAGAAGTGGTCATGGCAAATATGCCTGAATGAAATACCCGAGGTAGGGTACTTAATAAAGAAAAGAGATTTGGGAGCATCCTGGTTTCGAAGGTTAATGGAACATGTTTGGATGGGCTCCATTGGGTTGCCTTCTGCTGGTGTTTTTTTCTTTTTTAAGATTTATTTATTTATTGAAAGTCAGAGTTACACAGAGAGAGAAGGAGAGGTAGAGAGAGAGAGAGAGAGAGAGAGAGAGAGATCTACCATCCATTGGCTCACTCCCCAATTGGCTGCAATGAGCTGGAAATGCACCGATCTGAAGCCAGGAGCCAAAGGCTTTTTCTGGGTCTCCCACGTAAGTGCAGGGGCCCGAGGACTTGAGTCATCCTCCACTGCTTTCCCAGGCCACAGCAGAGAGCTGGATCAGAAGTGGAGCAACAGGGACTCGAACTGGCGCCCATTTGGGATGTCGGCACTGAAGGCAGCAGCTTTACCTGCTATGCCACAGCACTTGCCCTGGTGGTGGTGTTTTTGCTGTCAGAGTTCTGAAGTGCAAAGTACATCACTTGGCAAGAATCGGGAAGAATGTATTTCTATCTGCCTGAGAGAAACCACTAGGAATCAATTGTGTCTTAGTCTCTTCCCAAAAGTCCAACCTAAGCAATATAATTAGATTAAATTTCTAGCCTATTTCATGCCACTAATGTAAGACACTGAAATTGGACAAATATTAAACCATAGTTAAATGTTTTTGATAATGCATAGCTTCTATATTTTACCATTAAGTGGGTTTTACATAGATATGTATAAGAATCTACATTTAGTTTATTTATAGAAAATTTTAACACAAGAATTATTATATGTCAAGTGATTTTTTTATTGAAGATTTTCCTTTATTCTGTACAAGATGACTGATTATTTTGATGGATTTTCAGGGGATAAAACAAACTTGCCTCCTAGCAATAAAAATCATGTTGTCATCATAAAATATTTTTGATGCTGCTTTACATAAATTGACACTATTTGATCACAAACTTTGTGTCTATATTTATTATAGATTTATGGTTTTAGTATATTGCATCTATTTGTCACTTTTATATCATGATTATGCTAGGCTTATGAAACTTATGATAGAATATCACCTCCTCCTCTGTTTTCTGAGAAAAGACTTTTTATATTATTAGATTTTTATATTATTTCCTCTTTATTTTTGTTAACAATTTCCCAACAATTTAGCCTCAAAGTTTATTGTGAGTATGATCATTTATTACTAATTAAAATTTAAGCTAAAATTAGTTATTCGTAGGCAGATATTAGATATGGAAGTTAAGATGCCAATTGGGACATCAAATCCCATATCAGAATGCTTGGGTTGGGTCCTGACTGCATTCGCTATTACAATTCTAGCTTATTGGTCATGTGCTTCCAGAGAGGAGACAGGTAACAGTGCGTGTACTTAGATCTCAGCCGCCTAAGTGGAGACCCAGATTACACCCCTGATCTCTGAACTTAGTCTGGCCCAGCTGGACCTGTTTGGAGAATTTGGGAAGTACCTGAAGCTGAGAGATCTCTTGCTCTGATTCTCACTCTCACTCTTTCATTTGTCTCTCCTCACATAACTGAAGTAAATAAAATTTTATCAAAAATTGTTTATATTATTTTGATCTACTTTATCATATTCTGTGTTTCAAGGAATGTTTATGTATCTAAGCTAAATGTTTTGGCATAAACAGCTTGCCTTTGGCCACTGATAAGCTATGTGATCTCAGAAATGTTACTTTATCTCGATTTCCTCATCAAAATATTGATCATAATGGGTGCATGCAGTTGGCACTGCACTTGTCATGTCCTCTTGGGATGCCAACATCCTAGAACAGAGTGCATGGGTTCAAGTCCTAGCGTTACTTCCAGTTCCAGTTTACTGATAATGCCCACTCTGGTAGGCCACAATTGATAGCTCAAGTAGCTTGCTCTCTGTCCCTATTCTGGGAGATACAGAGAGAGTTCTCAACTCTTGGCTTTGGCCTGGACAAGCCATACCTTGTAGGCATTTGTGGAGTGAACCAGCAGATGGAAAATATCTGTCTCTGTCTCCCTCTGTATTCATGCCTTTTAAATAAAATTAATGACTATTTAAAAATGATCACAGTTGGGTGGCACTGACTTCCCAGTATTATGTAATTATGAGAATAGATATAGAAATATGAGTATCCAAATAATATTGAAATGTACACTACCTACAAAATGTAGCTACTATTATCACAAGAATTGCAATGTTTAGTTATGTTTTGAGCCCTGATTTTTCATTTCTGTAATGTAAAGAAGTGAAGTAAAATTTATCCATAGTTTCCTTTTCATTCTAAATGATCTTATAATGATCAGACATGGTAAATGGAGTCACCATGCTGTTTACATTATGTTGCTATTGAAAATTGGAAAATTTCCCCTTGAAAAATAATGGTTTTGTGAAAGACTATCACTTGCAATTATTTTTTTTTCAAAGACAGGGAAATTTTTATTAAGGAAAACTTGAAAATCTGAGCTATGATAATTTGGAAGGTGCACATGGAACTATTTCATACTAAGAAATATTTTATATATATTGAAAAAGCATGAGAACACAAAAAAATGATTGTGCCATACAGACAAACAAGGCTCAGTTAATTACAGTTACAGAACAACTGCCAGTTGTGTTAAATTCAACTTATATACCTTAGATATCTATGAGAATAATTAGCAAGTTTATGAAAAATTGAATTGAAAGATGTTTATTTAGGTTCCAATAAACTTTTAAACCCATTCACATGAAGGTTCTTCAAAAACTTCCTATAAAGTGTACACTATGAGAGAACTATGTATCAATTTCAAAGGTTTTCTTTTTTTGCACCAAAATGAATTTCTTAAACTAATTCAATTTTACTATGAACTTTTTGAAGAAGCTTTGTATATTGTTCATCATGGGAATTTTCTTCCATGAAAGGCATCCCAGACTATTGGGAAAAAACAAAAACAGAAAAATCACTTATTTCTGGCATTCATTCCATGCAAATTTTCAAATATTTTATTTATTTGAAAGGCAGAATGAGAGAGAGAGAGAGAGAGAGAGAGAGAGAGAGAGATCTTCCATCTGCTGGTTCATTCTCCAAATGGCTGCAACAGGAAGAGCTGGGCCACTCCAAAGCCAGGAGACAGGAGCCTCTTCTGTATCCCCCTCGATGGTTAAAGTACCCTAGCACTTGGGCCATCTTCTACTGCTTTGCCAGGTGCATTGTCAGAGCTGGATCAGAAGTGGAGCAGCCGGGACAAGATTGGTGCCCTTATGGGATGCCAGTGCCATTGGCAGCAGCTTAACCCACTATGCCATAATTTCATGTTGTGATTATGTGAGTATTTTTGAGTAATCACTGTTATAAACCTTTCTGCAACTTCAGTAGTCATCTATGATAAAACAGAAGACATAACTTTCTAGAGAACATAGGCAGAATATAAATAGATTACATAAAATACATAACGGCAGACAATCATCGCTACCATGAAACATCATTAGGGAGGATAAAACATCAAGCATTTCCTCTGTGCTAGTAAATATCAAAATTCTATTTGGGATACTAACTTCTTTAGGTCCAGAATTATATTGTCTACTTGACTATGTACATGGCATCAGAAAGATATGGCAAATTTCACATTTGCAAAATAAAACTTGGCTCTTCCTGCCACAAATTACTTGTGATCTCAGGCATCTCTGTCACACTAAATCAGTTTGCCATCTCTCCAGTCACCCACAACATATGCTTCAGAGTCATCCTTAATTTTTTTCTTCTTTGTCTACTCTCCATCAGCCGTCAGCATTTTCTCACATCTAACTATAAAATATTTTGCAAATTTGCTTACTTTGCTCCATTTCTTAGTGAAGCCCTAGTCCTAGCAGTCAGCATTTCAGACCTAAGCTATTGCAGGAGGCTTCCTAATTGGTCTCTCTCCCCTGAAACTGACTTTCTTCTAATTGTTCTCCTTAGAGCAGCCACAATGACTTGCTAAAAATGAAAAACAGATCACATCACTCACTTCTCTACTTAAAACTCGTCAATTCTTCTCATTTCATTTAGAATTAATATTTAATTTTTTATTTCTTTTTTCAACTTCTATTTAATAAATATAAATTTCCAAAGTACAACCTTTGGATTATAGCAGCTTTTCCCCCCATAGCCTCTCTCCCACCTGCAAGCATCCCATTTCCCACTCCCTCTCCTATCCCATTCTTCATCAAGATTCATTTTCAATTATCTTTATATACAGAAGATCACCTTAGTATATACTAAGTAAAGATTTCAACAGATTGCACCCACACAGATACACAAAGTATAAAGTAATGTTTGAGTAGTAGTTTTACTGTTAATTTGCATAGTACAACATTATAAAGACAGAGATCCTATATGGGAAATAGGTGCAGAGTGACTCCCGTTGTAGACTTAACAATTGACACTCTTATTTAGGACGTCAGTAATCACCCGAGGCTCTTGTCATGAGCTGCTAAGGCTATGGAAGACTCTTGAGTTCACAAACTCTGATCTTATTAGACAAGGCCATAGTCAAAGCGGAAGTTCTCTCCTCCTTTCAGAGAAAGGTACCTCCTTCTTTGATGGCCCATTCTTTCTGCTGGGATCTCACTCACAGAGATCTTTCATTTAGGTAATTTTTTTTTTTTTTGCCAGAGTGTCTTGGCTTGCCATGCTTGAGAAACTCTCGTGGGCTCTTCAGCCAGATCTGAATGCCTTAAGGGCTGATTCTGAGGCCAGAGTGCTATTTAGGACATCTGCCTTTCTATGAGTCTGCCGTGTATCCTGCTTTCCACATTGGATCGTTCTCTTCTTTTCAATTCTATCAGTTAGTATCCGCAGAAACTAGCCTTGTTTGTGTGATCCCTTTGACAGTTAATCCTATCCTTGTGATCAATTGTGAGCTGAAATTGATCACTTGGACTAGTGAGATGGCCTTGGTACATGCCACCTTGATGGGATTGAATTGGAATCCCCTGGCACATTTCTAACTCTACCATTAGAGGTAAGTCCAAGTGAGCATGTGCCAAACTGTACATCTCCTCCCTCTCTTATTCCCACTCTTATATTTAACAGGGATCATTTTTCAGTTAAAGTTAAATTGCTAAGATTGATTATGTAGTCAGAGTTCATCCAATGGTATTAAGTAGAACTAAAATATACTAAAAGGAATAAAATAGTAAGTTGTTCCTTGACAGTCAGGACAAGGGCTGATCAAATCATTGTTTCTCATAGTGTCCATTTCACTTCTACAGGTGAGTCTTGCCTGCTCAGGTCTCTGCCTAGCATTCTGAAATCATCCAACAATGTGTTGTTCCCAAATCATTACTGTCCTGTCACATAGGTTTCATTCAAGTCATCTCCCTACTTTATACTTTTTGAATGGTCTGCTTAGTGATGGATTAAGCCTGTGATTACAGAGGGGATTGAAATTATGTGTGAAAAAAATTAAAGGAAAACAAAGAAAGAAGGAGGAATACTGAGGGAGAAATGAAGGGAGGGAAGGAAGTATGCTCATCCTCATAAAAGTGTACCTATGAAATACATTAAATTTGTTGTCTTTTTACTAATAAAAATTTTAAAAAAACTTTTTAAAAGCTCTAAATACACATACACACATGAAATCTATTCCTTTTTTATAAATAAAAAAGTCCTCAGCAAATGTTTTTAAGTACTCAAAAAAGGAGTGTTTGTGCCAAGGAGGTTGCCTTTTGTTCTCATCATCACAAATCTGTTGTCCTGATGTTCAATCACTGATAATTTTCTTGCTCTGTTTACTCACAACCACAACAGCCATAATGTCTTTTTCTTTAAAATAACATTTATTTGATTCATTTGAAAGACAGAGTTGTAGAGAGAGGCAGAGACAGAGAGAGAGGTCTTCCATCCACCAGTATAAGCCCCAAATGGCTGCCATGGCCAGAGAGCTGATCTGAAGTCAGGAGCTAGGAGCTTGAGCTTCCTCCTTACTCCCATGTGGGTGCAAGAGCCTAAGGACTTGGGTCATCCTCCACTGCTTTCCCAGGAACGTTAGCAGGAAGCTGGATCAGAAGTGGAGCAGCCAGACTCGCAGAGGTGCCAATATGGGATGCTTGTTTTAACCGGGCTTTAACCTGCTGCACCGTGGGACCACTACCTTAAGAAGCGCATTTGCCCATGCTATCAAAAATTTAGTAAAATTCTTACAATTTTGTTTTATTTGATTTTTATTTTTGCCACTCTTTATTGTCCTCTACAATGTTGGTATTTCAAATAAAAAGGAGCAATTTTTTTTGTTCTAAATAATAGTTGTCAGATAAATATTTGTTGACTGAATATACTGTAATATATATGATGGCATTGATAGTGGCATTTAGAAATAACATGTTTATTAATAGCTGAGGAATTCTATTATACACTGGAAAGATGTGGAACAGTTTATATGAAGTCAATAATACTCCACAGTAGAAATAATTAATATTTTAACCACGGCAGTGGTGACAAGGATAGAGAGAAAAGAACAGGCTGAAGAAATGTTTTCTAATTGACAAGTGAATGGAAACTAATGAGACTTAAAATGCTCTACAGGCATACATGTATAATAACAGGGCCATTATATTGGTTATGTAGTATGCCAGCTGTCTAATTTTCATTCTCACAAACTTTCGCAATTATTTCATTGAAAATATGTATCAAAATGCGTCTGTAACTCATGATGAAAATGTTGCTATTGCTTGTTATAAAGAGAAAGAAAACCAATGTGAATTTCATCTGATTATAGTCATACAAGCCAGATTTTTGGCTAAGACACTTTCATTTGAGAGGTTATATCAAAAATTTAGCCCGATTAGATTTCATAATAGGCAAATGGAGTAAATTGTGAAATTCAATTCTGAATTAATACATGTACAACTGCTATGGTCTGGTATGTTCTGTCATATTCTGCCCTGGTGACTTTTATAGCCATTAGGAAATATTCTATTTTAAAATATTTGCATGATACTTTCAACTTAAAGTTGTTGGTCATGCTGGGAAGTGAGCAGGAAAACTGAATTTCAATCTGTATCAGGGTTATAATCTCTGTCAGCAGGAGTAAACCATGCTCACAGAACAACTTGCAGTCTAACTTCAAGATTTCTATGAGAATGAGGCAGGAATGAAATGATGATTTATAGCAATAAAAAGCTGAAGAGAGTAGTCATTTAAAAGAGAGAGAAGATGAGAAGTATTTCCAAGAGAGAAGCCACTGAACTTGGAACATATTTCATTAGGGAGAGCAAGCATGCACAAGCATAAAAGGAAGAAGTACATTACAAACATAAACTCACACTGAATGGCAAATGGATAAACATCTTCGGATTTGCGTGCATGACATTTTGTACTACAGCTGTGTGAAATGACTTCCCATCCAATAAAAATCCCATAGATAAGTGTCTTGTTCCAGGTCTTTAAAAAAAAAATTAAGATAAGAGTCGACACTGTGGTGTAGTGGGTAAAGCCTCTGTCTCCAGAGCCAGCATCTCATATGGGCACTGGTTCAAGTCCCAGCTGCTCCATTTCCAGTCCAGCTCTGCTATACCTGGAAAAGCAGTGGGATATAGCCTAAGTCCTTGGGCCCCCACACCCATGTAGGAGATCTGGAAGAAGCTCCTCACTAGCAGACTGAACACAGAAACAGAAAAAAAATAATAATAATTAAATCCATGTGGAAACGCAAAAGACTCAGAATATCCACAAGGATCATGATCAAAGGGAATAGTCGAAGCTTTCACAACCACTTACTGGAGGCAGAGCAAGACAGCATATGAGTACTACCCAACAGAAACAACACTTTGAACATGTATTTACACAAGTCATTAGCAGGGGAGTTACAGATACCAGCTGAGAGGCCACAGCGAGTCCTTTTGGAATAATAACAATAATACCACGCTAATGCAAGTTCAGAGAAATATAAGGGTGCCTGCATCCCCTATCTCCAGCTACAGGTAGGGCAGTGCAGACAGACAGAATGCCTAAACAAAGGAAGGGAGAGTTAATTGAATCCCAGAAAAAAAAAAAAAAAAAAACTTAATGAGGTAAAATTCAGAGTTGGACAGGACCCTAAAGCCCCAACCCTATATGCCCATGGCTGAAAAATGAGCTCTACAGAACCCCCATAGCAAGACGGCCTCCATTATCACTCCACTACCATCCAGCAGAAAATAAAGAAACATTCAAGCCCCTTTAGATTAGGGCAGGATGAGAAGCTTAGCCCTGTGCCGTGGAGTTCAGAGCTGGCCCGCTACCCTGACAAGGAACAAAGGGCTCTCTTACTGACAATTGTAAGCAGACAGAGACACTAGAGTCCCTGGCTTCACAACTGAAGCTGTTTTCTTGCAGAACAAAGTTATTTCAGCATGTATCACCACCATCTTCAAGCAAGAATGGCATGCACTCCTGGGATATTGTGGAGTCCAGTGACTCAGAGACTCTTGTATAACGCAGTGAAATACCAATCTAGGCAATCATAGGGGCTACCTATATCCCTTTCCCTCCATCCTTGGGCAGATAGCAGGGAAACAAAAACAATATGGTTTGAGACTCAGTACCAGCCTAGTAAAGTCCAACACAGTGCAGTTCTATTTGTCTTCTTAAGAGAGATGCCTGTATTGTATCTAGATTTGCTCCATTAACAAATAGAGATCATTTCCAGGATGGAAAACTCATCTTGTCATGTATCACTGCCAGCTTCACATAGGCCTGGTGTGCATCTCTAGGTATGCAGAGGATCTAAAGACTGAGATATTCAGGAGTGATTTATAAAAGGTGGGCTTTGGTACTATATCCAAGCAGCACTGGTCATAGTGGGCTGTGCATTGCAATCATGAGTGTGATCTTGCATCATGACATTCATTGGTGGTCACATCACTGGTGTCTGGGCCTACATCCACCCAAGCAAGACTTGTAGGGATGGCGTATGACTTGTTTTTTTTTTTTTTTTATTTTACCCTTTTATTTAAGTTATACAAACTTCATGCATTGTATAATTACAACTTCAGGGACATAGTGATTCTTCCCATCTGCACTCCCACCCTTCTTCCTCTTCCCTCTTTTATTCCCATTCTAATTTTTTACTAAGATCTATTTTCAATTAACTTTATACATATAAGATTAACACTATACTAAGTAAAGTGTTTCACACATTGAATGAAAAAAAAAAAAATGTTCCTCAGAAGTAAAGACATGGGCTGTTCAAAGTCAATGTATCTCAAAGTGTCAATTTCACTTCTGCAGGTTACATTTCAGGTGTTTTATTAGTTATCAAAGTTCAGGGAGAAAATACGGTACTTGTCTTTTTGGGACTGGCTTATTTCAATAAGTATAATGTTTTGCAGTTGCAATGATTTTGTTGCAAATGACAGGATTTCATTTTTTATTGTGTAGTATTCCATGGTGCATATCTTATAATTTCATTATCCAGCCAGAGTCCTGCTTAGGGCATCTGCCATTCTATGAGTCTGCTGTGTATCCTGCTTTTCATGTTGGATAGTTCTCTCCTTTTTAATTATATCAGCTATTATTAGCAGACACTAATCTTATTTATGGGTTCCCTTTGACACTTAATCCTATCATTATGATCAGTTGTGAGCTGAAACTGATCACTTCGACTATTGAGATGGCATTGGTACATGCAGAGGATCTAAAGACTGAGATCCTTGATGGGATTGAATTGGAATCCCCTGGCACATTTCTAGCTCTACCATTAGATGTAAGTCCAAGTGAGCGTGTGCCAACCTGTACATCTCCTCCCTCTCTTATTACCACTCTTATATTTAACAGGGATCACTTTTCAGTTAAATTTAAACACCTAAGAATAATTGTGTGTTAATTAAAGAGTTCACCAATGGTATTAATTAGTTACCCAGTTTGAATATAATATTATGTATAAATGTACAAAACATGACAGCATTTACCACAAATGCATAAAATTTTTTAATACCATTTTAAGTGATATAAGTCACACAGAGAAGGACAAATACCACATGTCCTCAATCAGAGGTGAAATTAGATAACTTGATCTCATGGAAGTAATGACTACAATAATGGTCACTAGAAGCTAGGGAGTGTAGTTTGTAGGAAAGGTACAGAGACTGAATAATGGCTTTTAAAAGATGATTCAATAGACAGATTTAGTTCTGGTGTAACTTTACAGAAGTGCAAGAATAATTTGTTGTAACTTATTGCATGTGTTAAATACCTAGAAAAGTTTGAAATTTCCCAACACAATAGAAGTGGTAAACATTAGAAGAGATGGAAATGTAAGAACTCTAATTTGATCATTAAAGATTTTCAAAACATGTATTTCTTTACTAGAAAGGCTGCCAGAGGAAGAGACAGAGAGAGATGGAGATTGAGAGTGAGAGAAAGATTTATGTTCCATCCAGTGGTCCACTCTTCAAATAGCTGCAACAGCCAGGTCTGGGCCAGGCTGAAGCCAGGAGCTAAGAAATCCACTCAACTCTCCCATGAGGATGGCAGCGCCCCAAGTACTCAAGCCATCCTCTACTGCTTCCCAGGCACCAAAGGAACATCTAGGACTCAGACCAGTGCTCTAACACAGGGTCCTGGGATCACAAGCAGTGACTTAACTCACTGTGCCATATCATCAGTCCCGATCATTATACATTGTATGCACATATCAACTGCCATGCTTTAGGATATAAATATTTGCAAATATCATGTGACAACTAAACATTAATTTAAAACAGTGCTGTGCTCATATATAAGATTATTTTTCTGATAGCCACACCTCAACATACACAAATACTCAAAGAAATGTATTTTCCAGCATGATTTGTTTGCCATCCTCAACATATAAGAATGACAGAGGACATTTGCTATGAGTGCAAGAATACAATTTGAAATAACACTGAGTTTATAGTTATACCTTAAGCCTCAGTGAATCAAAAATATCATTAGCAGAAAAATAAACCATTTTTGGCATTTTAAGGTAAAACTTAGAATTAAGAAATAATCAACCTGATGCTTGAGAAGCTAACAACCTAGTTTGTTCCTATGTTTTCACATTCCTTAAATCCAAGCAACATTTCTACAAATAATATTAATTAAATTTTTAAATAACTTTATTATTAAAATTATTCCCTCTGTGTAATTTTAAAACATAGGAATTAAAGAAGAAATAAGCAGTAAATGAAATAGTCTTAGTAAATGAGTCAGAAAGGTTGTGAAATATTAAATTAAGTGCTAACTAAATAAATGGTCATAACATAGCTTAGTGTCATAAGGGTGAGTAGGACAGTAGGCATATGTGAGGTGCTAGGTGATTGTATATGAGAGATGAAAAGGGAATGATAATTGAGATTCATTTATTGAGAATTTTTGAAAATGCTATTAGATGGAGAAGTATGACCTTACAGTCATTTTTCATGAAAAAACACTTTAGTTCTATTTATTATAGTGTTAATCTTAGTGCTTAATTTCAATATTTAAAAATATATTATGTATTTAAAGAGGTAAATGAGGCATCATGAAGAATGGACTTAATTTGTCCATTTGTTCTATATCTCCATGCCATTTCAGAACATTTTTAATTAAGAACATGAACTGACTCATTAGCATTCAGCTCTAAATATAAGTGACTAATTACAGTATGTTGACAAAAGCAAGTTACTTCAGAAATTGCTGCAAAATATCTTAAGAAAAGCAAAAAATGAACTCAGGTAATTTTTCTTCAAAAAATTTGGTGGAAGTCAAAGCTTCACGGTTATAACAGTGCTGAACTCAGGCATTCCTGTTATTCAAAGGGTTCAAACTACACATTTGCTTCAACTCATTTAGAAAATGGTGATAAAGGGGTGAAATGTCTGGGGTGAAATCTCCAGTTGTATATATTCAATGTATACAAAGTTATCAGTTCAGTTTGTTTATTCATATAATGTATTATGAGTCGATTTTTCATACAATTCTCACTTTCCAATCAAATCAACTGATATCAAGGAGGTATTATGCTGTCAAAAATATATAGGAATGAAACAAACAACTTGTGATTTGATTTTTGTTTTTAGCATTTGTTTATACTCCTGTGGAAATGTGGTCTTTCTACTTCTTACTTATTGAATAGTATGTTTATTGGTGCATCAAGCCTGGATTATAGAGTAGATGGAAACTTTGTTTTTGTGAAAATTAAATAAAAAATAAAGGAAAGAAGGAGAGAGATTGAGGGAGGAAAGGAAGTAAGAATGGTCATCTTATTAGAATTGTATCAAATACATGAATCTGCTCTCTTAATACAAATTTTTAAGAAAGAAAAAAGGAATGATCTGCATCTCTTACATATACTAGGTATGTCTGTATTTATAAAACTCTGAACCGTTAGAGGTTTAAGAGTTAACAGAAAATCCCAGTGCATTTGTAAAGCAATTTCTTAACATGTTTATAACAGTTTTCATAATTTTCTCCCTCTGCACAGCCTACTTCTACACAAATTCCCTTTTTAAAGATGTATTTATTTATGTATTCATTTATTTGTTTATAAAGCAGATCAACACACACACACACAGAGAGAGAGAGAGAGAGAGAGAGAGAGGGAAACAAAGAGATCAATCTTATGTATACCAATTCACTCCTCACAAAGCTGAAACAACTAAGTCTGGGTCAGGAGCCATGAACTCGTCTTGGCTTCTTACGTGTGTGTTAGTTCCCTTGGTGGGCCATCTTCCACACTCTTCTCAGGCACATTAGCAGGAGATTGGATTAGAAGTGGAGCAGTCAGGCCTCTGAAATGGAATGCTGGCAGAACAAATGGCAGCTTAATCAGCAGTGCCACAGTGTTGGCCCTCAAATTCTGTTTTCAATCCTTCTTCTCTTAGAGATTCTTCTATTGAATCTTGTCAGGTATTCTTTGTCTCAAAAAAAAAAAAAACCATGATAATTATGCAAAATTAAAGAACCCAGGTTATAAACATGTAGGTTACTACCAAAAACTCACAAAATGGGGACTATGGAAAACCAATAAAATCACTATTATTAAACCATTTGGTCAGGATGATTTTCTGTGAGTTACTAAGTACAGAAATGAGTGCTTCTGAATTTTCCATCATTTGGACAAGCAGAACACACAGTTTGACGGGCCAAGCCTTTCCTAAAATGCTCTAAGAATTCATTGCAGATATGGATACCTTATATAATTATCTATCTTAAACAAGCAAGTAATGCAAACCTAAGTGTGCAAAATAATTATTTATATTTATGGCATATATATCGATGTACAAAGACATATGATATATATATAAGATAAATAACTATATTTAATAATATAAACAGATGATTACATGTTGTAAGATGGTTACTCTCGTGTTCTTTTGGTGATAATAATAACTATTAAAGGCTTCCTAAAACAAATTTGGCATACTATGTGGGATGATTACAAATGGTATTGCTTCTAGAAAATATTCTAGGTAAAAGGTGTCTTAGCAATACTCCTAGAATGGCACAGTGAAAACCTCCAAAATTCTGCTCCCCCAGAAAAATTTAAAAAAAAAAAAAATCAATGAGAACAGCATTGCTAAACCAGTATCTTCACTGGAAATTGGTCAAAAACTTCCCAAACTCTGAGTAATGTTTACTCAAGAACTTAGCAGCATGATTTCTGGCATTTAAACCTGGCATATCCTCATCATCTTGTCCACAACATTGAGGCAACCTTGAAAACCAATAGCTTTGCACACTCTGGAGAGAAAGATTGAATTTGGAAACCTGCAAGATTTCCTACCACTGGGCATTATCATTATTAGGATGTGTCTCACAGCTTGCTGGAAACGTCCATTTCCAGGCTCTGATTATTTGTCAAACTGGAATCCAGCCCCATGAGTAGAGAAGCATTTCTAGGGAATTTGTCAACAAATAAATAGCTGCAATTGTGTATCCTCAAGGATAAGACGGAAGCTGTGATACCAGTTGGTTCAAACAAGATCCTGGCCAAAAACATAAAAGGAAGATATGAAAATGGGATATGAAAAGAGAGTCGTAAAAATCTTTAATGTATTCCTAGGAATTTAGAAGACTGAGCACATGTTTAGAGAGCTAAACATATGGCCAGATACATTGAGAGGTCTCTTATCTCCTTGCTTGCTATTGTTTTAGAATGTACACCGCAGCAAGGGATAGCTAAGGCAGATTTTTATTTTTTAGAAGATTTATTTATTTATTTGAGAGGAAGAGTTACAAAGAGAGAGAGAGAGACAGAGAGAGAGAGAGAGAGAGATCTTCCATCCACTGGTTCACTCCCCAAATGTCCCCAACAGCTGGAGCTGGAAAGACATCAAGCAAGAGCCAGGAGCTTCCACCGGTCTTCCACATGGGTGCAGGGGCCAAAAGCTTAGGCCATCTTCCTCTTCTTCCCCAAGCCATCAGCAGGGAGCTGGGTCAGAAGTGGAGAAACTGGGACACAACATGGAGTCTATTTGGGATGCCAACACCACAGGAGCAGGCTTAACCTACTATGCCACAGCACTGTCCCCTAGGCAGATTTTTTTTTAAGGCATGGCCCAACACACAGGGCATTTAGCAAAGGATAGAAGCTTATTGTGTAAGGTATTTAAGGAAATTCTGACAAACCTGATCTGAGCTATATAATAACATAGATTTCTATGGATGCAAACTATGAGAAATTCATATTTTACAGATTCTATCCCAGATTGTCACTATATGAGCAAACAAATATAGTAGAAGTAGCAGTAGTGGAGCCAGCGCCATGGCTCACTTGGTTAATCCTCTGCCTGCGGCACCGGCATCCCATATGGGCACCCTGTTCTAGTCCCAGTTGCTCCTCTTCCAGCCCAGCTCTCTGCTGTGGCCTGGGAAGGCAGTGGAGGATGGCCCAAGTGCTTGGGCCCCTGAACCTGCATGGGAGACCAGGAGGAAGCACCTAGCTCCTGGCTTCGGATAGGCACAGCGCTGGCTGTAGCGTCCATTTGGGGAGTGAACCAGTCTCTCTCTCCCTCACTGTTTATATCTCTACCTGTCAAAAAAAAAAAAAAAAAAAAGAAAAGTAAAAAAGAAAGAAACAGTAGCAACAAAAAAGAGTCCCTGACTATCAGAATGCAGTTTTCAGTACTATGTAATACTGATCTTTGTCTTCAGCATATCTGAACTTTTCTTCAAACAGTCAGAACTTTAGACATAGTAAAACCTTTTTTGCCTACAGTTAAAGAAACAAAATAATATGCTGTGTAAGTAACTCATCTGTATGATGGTCAAACATACACTAGGGTAAAAATTGGCATAGTTGGCGGTCCTCAGGCTTAAAAAAAAAGATTAAAAGCATAAGACATCATCTGCTTCTGTAGTTGTTGACTTTACAGTGACGTTCTATTTCTTAACATGAGTCTTTACACTTTTATGGATCTTTCTACCATGAGATATTTCTGTTCCTTCTCTCTCTCTCTCTCTCTCTCTCTCTCTCTCTCTCTCTGTCTTTCTCTCTAGCTCTCTCCTCCACATACATACACAGAGATATGTATATAAAGCAACAGACAAAATCTATATATTTAATATAAGAATAAAAGATTTTTCCCTTTGAAAATAATGAAATATAACAGATATGTTCAGAAGCCAGAAGCACAAAAAATGATTTAGAATGGGAATTTTCACAGAAGCTTCTAGCATACAATGTTTCAGAAATGAACACGAACATAATTAATTTTTAAAATTAATATGTAGCTGTTTTACTCTTGCTAAAGTCATACACATTTTTTCCATCATGTCCTGAGCACGCTCCTACTTGCCATGATATTGTGTTCATGACATCTAGAGCTAAAAATGCATGATTTCTTACAAAGATAGGGTGAAATTGGGTATTGTGCAATGAGGACCTTACACTAAACTACACACACACACACACACGTATACACATCACGTGGCATATCCCCCTGACACGTGAAAAAAAGAATGGTAAGCAGCAAGAAAGCAGAGCTGTGGAATATATGAAGAGTTTTGAAAATTTTGAAATCAGCTCTAAGCATGGAAATAGTCAAGGATCCCAAGAACTTCTCTAAGAAAAATAGAAACTATTCCACACAACAGATACAGTAAATAAGAAATTTGATTATAGTATTGTTATGAAGGAAACCATATAATGCATCTTTTCTTAGAAAGATAATAAAACACAATGAAGAGCAGAACTGGGTACTGAAAGGTTGTCAAGAGGCATTGTATTGCTTGGGCAAAGCGTACACGTCATTTGATCACAAATACTTTAAAAGAAAAATGTTTGGCAGGCGCTGCTGCTCACTTGGCTAATCCTCCGCCTGCAGCGCCGGCACCCTGGATTCTAGTCCTGGTCGGGGTGCCGGAATTTGTCCCAGTTGTTCCTCTTCCAGTCCAGCTCTCTGCTCTGGCCCGGGAGTGCAGTGGAGGATGGCCCAAGTCCTTGGGCCCTGCACCTGCATGGGAGACCAGGAAGAAGCACCTGGCTCCTGGCTTCAGATCAGAGCAGCACACAGGCCTTAGCAGCCATTTGGGGATTGAACCAATGGAAGGAAGACCTTTCTGTCTGTCTCATTCTCTGCCTGTCAAAAAATAAATAAATAAATAAAAATGTTTGATAAGTATAATGTAGAAGAATTGATTTAAGCTAGGGATTCATAGATTAAGCAGGGCACAGAACCATGAGAGGATCAAGGGTTTTCCAAAGTAGTACAGACAGTGGGCTTACATGGTTTGGATAAAAAAGTAAAGTTGAGATTCATCTTGATTGACTACATCTAGCTATTTAGGCATGGTGTCATAATGCACTTGTTCTGTGTCGTCATGTTTTAGGAATTGGCTTCCTGTTGTTGGTGCTTGGCTGCTCTTTGTTGACTGAAATTCTGCTGTTTTTATGCTCCTAATTAGTTTTGAGATATTTACAAAATAAGTTTGATTGCAGTATTTACCTCAAATTGAACAAGTAAACACAGTCCAACTTTTAGTTAGTAGACATTTCTATGTACAATCAATGCACGACATAAATTTTAGTAATCAAAAAGCTACATAATATTAATAGCTAAATTAAATATACTCAAGTAGCAAATAGCATGGAATGAAAATAGAAAAAAATGGAGATATAATCTGGAAAATACTTTCTCTGTGAAATAATGCCACCATATTTGACCAAGATATAAATAATAAAGGTACAGATTTAAGTGCATTGAGATAGGACATACTAAATCCTATCTACAAAGTCAGGGATCCATATAAAGACATTTTTTCTGTACTCACTATGTGCTAAAACAATGGAAATGCAGACTGCAATTACATCTAGTACTGAGCTGGTAGAACTTGCAACTAAAAGGAGCAAATGCGTAAAGCAGTGCATTTAACAAATTTGAATAATCAGAGCGTTCAACACATGTATACGACCCACTTGAAAAGCAAAACAATGCTATAGAAAGTTGTATAGATAATGTGAAACATAAATTCAACAGGAAAAAAGTAGCTAGATAAGCATTAACGCTGCTCTGATGGCCTTTTAAAGGGGAGATGCACATATATGTTTAATGTTAAATAAACTTTAGTTTTAGGATAGTTTCAGTTTCACAGAAAGTTGAGAAGATAATATAGGGTGGAAGTATTGGTTGTTAACCAATACTACATCTTACATAGATATACATTTTTTAAATTAATGAAAATCTTATATAACATTATTGGAATCCATTTATATTATGTCAGTTTTACCTAATGGTTGCTGACATTGATCTCATCCAGGGTACAATATAAAATGTACTTGTCAAGTCTCCTTAGGGTACTTTTAACTGTGATTATTTCTCAGATATTCAGTTTTTCTGATGGTCAAGTTTTTTTTATCTTCCCCTCTATTGGAAAATACCTAACATATTGATTGCTAACAGATTAGTACCTGAAATATTTTATGATTAGATGGGAGCTATTGGATTAGGGAGGAAGAAAATGGAAATAAAGTGCTATTTTCATCTTGTCAGATCCAAATATTTCTCAAATTTTTCACTCAAAAATTGTTCCTGCTCCCTTCTTTTACATAGATTACACTTTGACATAGTTACTACATATGTTACTACATATATTCTACACTTAAGAAGTGAGTCTACATGCTCTCTTTCATTGAGGGCAGTGTAGCTATGTGGGAGACTTCAAAAAGTTCATGAAAATAGTATTTTTAAACAACATTTTTCATGATTTTTATGTTTTAATTTAGTTACTTTAATTATATGAAAGGGAGGAAGAGAGAGAGAGAGAGAGAGTAAGTGAAAAGGAGAGAGAGAAAAATAAAGAGAGAGATACAGAGACAGAGAGAGAGAGAGAGAGGGAGAATTTCATATCTTCACCAATTGCCCAATTGCCCACCACGGCTAGGGCTAGGCCATGATGAAACCAGGAGCCAGGAGCTTAATCTACATTTTCTCATGTGGGTGACAGGGATTCAATGACTGGAGACATCATCTGCTGTGTGCTGTCATGTATATTAGCAGGAATCTGGAATGGCGAGTACAACCAAGACTCATACGCAGGTACTCAGAAATGGGATGTAAGCTTCACCAGTGGTGCCTTAACTGCTGTGCCAAACACATGTCCCCATTTTTCATGAAATTTTGATGTACCCTCATATATGATTATTTGGGTTTTTTCTAAAAGTAAACTACAGATCTTTCTCCATTTATTTATTCATGCAATTATTCATATTAGTCTAGATTTATGGAAATTCATTCTATATCCTACAGTATAATCCAACAGCACTTTGTTTATTTTGTCAAATTATTCCATATTTTAAAATTATTTATTTATTTGAAAGACAGAAAGACATAGAGAAATAAAGAGGAGCTCCCATATATTGATTCTTTCCTCAAATGTCCACAAGTAGTGTAGATATACTGAAGCCAAAGCTGCAAGCTGGGAACTCAATCCAGGTCTCCCACATGGGTATCAGTAACCCAGCTGCTTTTACCATCACCCCTTTTTTCCAGGATCTACATTAGCAGAAACTTGAGTCAATAGTTGATTATAGAACTCAGGCACTCACGTGGAATAAGGGTGTCTAACCAGTGTCTTAACTATTAGATTAAACCCCCACCCCAATATTTATGTTTTCCATTATTTTGGGGGAGAGAGTGAATCCATATGCAGATTAACTTCCCAAACGACTGAGGCTCTGTCAAAAAGCAGAAGTTAAGGACTTAATCCAGGTATTTCAAATAAGTGGCAAAGATCCAAATATCTGAGCCAACATCTGCTGAGTTCCATAGTCTGTACTGGTGAGAGTTGACACCTGAAGCCAGAGGAAATAAAGCTCAGGCACTCTGATGGGGAACATGGTTCCCAACCAGTGTCTTAACCACAGTACAAATACCTGTCACTGTCTAGCAGGTAATTATTAGAGTTGTTTTCAGCTGGCTCCCATTTCCATTTGATATATCCCAGTTAAAGTAATTTTCCCAGTTTATTTTGTTTTTGCCTTGGTTTGTTAGAACTCTCTTATTAACAATGAAGGGTTCTCCAGGAGCATCTCTTATATTTACTTCCTGGGTCTTAGAATCAGATATTTCTCATAGAATTCTGGATACCATTCATTTCAAAATTGTGTTTGAAACCAAACTTTCTGTGCTAATTCTTGTAGTTTGCATGGCTCTGCTTAACTTCACTCTTCTGTTCTTTATACGAGTCTTTTCTTTCCTATTGAAGTCCCCAATATCCCAATATTTGATTAAATTAACTTCAAAGTGTACAGTGTATCTCTATGTGGTTCTACTGTTTGCTTTGTTTCTTCAAACTATGATTTTACTGTCTTTTCATAAGTATGCCTTGTAACATGTTGTTGAAAGACAATATAATGAATGAAATATGATTTGATGTTAGCAGGTTGTTCGTGGGAGGTTTTATATTAATCTTCCCATGTGTTGGCTGACTTTAATATTTTCTGTAACTATAAGTATCAGGGGCTTTAATTTTCTGAGTTTTTGCTCACCGTGCGGTCTTTGGGTCTTCTTAAACAGAGTCTGCCTCTTACAACTCTTTTGGCTGTGATCCACTGTTATAAATGGGTTCCCTTGATGTGGCGGTAGATGTAAGTGAAAGGAAACAGTATACAGTCTTCTGATAAAGAACCAGTATTGGAGAGGGTCTGTCACCATTGACTTTGATGCCTACATTATTTCTAGGATTTTTTCTCTATCTCTCTCATTTAGTTAAGACGGCAAAGGTACAGAGGGTTGAAACTGGGTAATTGCCTATCTGCCAGTGTGAGCTCAGATTCTATTAAATTCTTTTTCCTATGGCTTCTTATCTTGTTAAGCTGATAAACTTTTTCTCTATATTTGATGTCTCTAAGAATTTAAAGATAATATTTCCCCTGTAGCCTCACTTTTCTAATGAGCACAAGCAAAGCTGTTGATTTTTGATTGGCTTAGAATTGTTTATTTATTTTTTATTTTTTGACAGGCAGTGCGGCAGGCACAACGCGCTGATCCGAAGGCAGGAGCCAGGTGCTTCTCCTGGTCTCCCATGGGGTGCAGGGCCCAAGCTCTTGGGCCATCCTCCACTGCACTCCCGGGCCATAGCAGAGGGCTGGCGTGGAAAAGGGGCAACCAGGACAGAATCCGGTGCCCCGACCGGGACTAGAACCCGGTGTGCTGGCGCCGCAAGGTGGAGGATTAGCCTATTGAGCCGTGGCACCGGCCAGAATTGTTTCTTGTTGTGATAATTGCAGTGATGATTTTAAGCTTTGCATATTGGAAACTAAACCAGAAGTTCAAGGTAGATATTTTTTGTTCTGATCGTGTACTCCAATCTGCAGTTATTCATTTGTTGCTGGTGCTTACAGTGCTGTTTCTAATATATCTTTGCCAAAAACCAAAGTCAAAAAGAAGTTTTGTTTTCTTCTGTATGATTTACAATGTTATGGTTAACTCTCACCTTTATGTTTCTCTTTGATGTAATCATGCTTAAAGTTGGCAGCATTCCTCAAGTGCTGACTCCAGAAGCTGCTATGTTACTTCTGCTAAAATGTGTTTGTCAACTAAGTCCCAAACATAGTCACTATTTGAAGGAAAATATGGCATACAATCTTGAATATTGTAAATTATGGTACATTTAGGGACCAATAGTAAACAGAGTTCAACCTTTTGCTTTGATTGATTTATATAATTCCCATCTGGAAAATATGAATGATCTATGGCATCACGCTTGAACTGGAAAATGAGGACATAGTTATCTAAGTCAATTTCAGGAGGGATAAAGCTCTTTAGATATAGCTTTTCTCAATCTGATGAATTGTGAATACAACACAAACTGTTTTCAATATAGTCAACATACAAGTGTAAAAGAGAAATGAGTCAACTGCAAAGCACATTTCCATCAGAAAAAAATAAACAGAAAGGAGGCATAGTAGTCAAATTCCTTAGACATTTAGAATCCAGCCTTGGGGATGGCACTGTAGCATAGTAAGCTAAGCCTCCACCTGCAGTGCCAGCATACCATATGGTTGCCATTTCAAGTCTCAGCTGCTCCACTTTTCACCCAGCTCTCTGCTGATGGCCTGGAAAAGCAGCAGAAAATCACCTGGAAAAGCAGTAGACAATGGCCCAAGTACTTAGGCTCCTGCACCCACATGGGAGACTAGAAGAATCTCTGGGCTCTTGGCTTCAGATCTGCTCAGCTCTGGCCACATGGCCATCTGGTGAGTGAATCATAGGATGGAAGATCTTTCTCTGTGTCTTTCCCTTCTGTGTCTGTAACTCTGCCTCTCAAATAAATGAATCTTTAAAGAATCCAATCTGTTGCAGCTGTTTAATATTCAGCTCTCTTCTAAAGAAAGCTTCTCTTTGCTTCATGACTATGTCCTCCAAGTTGAGCTCCTCCCTGTGGGTCATTTGTAATTTCCCATTTATATTATTTTTCTTGGCAACTGAAATGCTATTTCCACCTTTGTCCTATTCGTAGCAGTCTTTTAGGCCAAGGGCTTCTTTGAATTTTGAAATGCCTGAGTCTATTTTGATCCAAGTTTTATATTTTTCAAACTTTGTGGCTTGCTATGTATTTGATTAAAATGTAATCCATTAAGGGGAAAAGAAAACATATCTCTGTCTACTTCCATCTGTCATTCAGTGTCCAATGTGCCAACAGAGTCCTTGGAAGTCCCTATTATCCTATTATAGTGTTCCAAAGGTTGTCAAGGCATATTCTTAAGATATGTTATAGAATATTTTTCTTTATATTTCTCCTCTACTCTGTTTGAAAACTCAACATTTCCTTCCTGAACTCATCTTTGCCCTCCTATAAGCCATGGCCATAAGTTTATTAAATATTCTGTTGCTTATATTACTGCAAGAATAACATAAATTTTAGTGTCAGCATATGCCATGAGTCCTATTTTCTCTAAGTTCTTTTTTCTCATTTTCTCTAAGTAATTTTCTCATTGTCTTTCTAGTCTTCACTAGTAGTCTTAAAACCATTACTAATTGCATGATTACAAAGTATTAATCTCTGTCCCCTTCTAGTAACATTTTCCAAGTCAGTTAATGTTCATTTTATAACAAATATCCTCAAAAGATATTATCTTAGTAAATACTTATCAGGATTCTTTGATTTGTTCTGGACATAGCTAGCAATCCCCATCACATACTTCCATGGTGGTTATGAAAAAGCAGCATATAGATGGTAAATTCTGGGCTTCTGTCTCATTCCAAGTAGTTTTTAAACATCTAATATGGTTAGATCTCCATCTGGTGTGTTCTACTTGGTAGTTCCCACAAGATAGCTACCTTTTGTACATGGAAGATGACAGGCTACTTATCTTTATCAAGTTTAAGGTTCAAATCAGCTCAGCACACATTTTGCTAGGTTCAAATGTCTGAAACAAATCACCTGTCAATCATAGGTTCTACATGAAGGGGTTCCACGAGGGGATTATTGGTGGCTATCTGGTGGTTCAGCAAGGGTAACCAACAAAATAGACTAATACATTTGTATAATCATAATAACCAAGAGGAGTGGGGGAACATTTTTTTTTTTCCTGCCAAGGGTCATTGGATATTTATAACATCATCCATGGGTCATGCAAGATTATCAATTTAAAAATTAGCCTGCTATAGTCTCTTTAAATATTGAATCACATTTATATTTGCCTTGGCAAGGATAGGTCAAACAATTTTGTGGACCATAAACGGCCTGCAGACTGGATGCTTCCTACTCCTGGAACACAGACAAAAAAAATTACTGCAGGATTCAAGAATAGTCAAATATTTTCTGCATTTTTTTGTTCTAATAGGATTTGGATGACAAGTAAAAGCAAGAATGAAATTAAAAGAATCTTTTTTTTTCCACCCAAAGGGAAGCTATTGCTTTGCATCCCAAAATCCTTTGCTGATGGTACTTTTAAAATAATAGAAATTTCTAAATCTACATCTGTAAGTCACAATTAGAGCTGACAGATTTTAACACAACAAAACTGCTATTGGTTAATAAATAATAATTTTAATATTCTTTTTTCTGCTTTTCTGGTCTATTTTGAAGAGCTGTTAACTAAAGTAGAGCATAAAATGAATTAAATTTGTGTTTGGTAGGTAGAAATGAGACATTTTACCGTGTAAGTCCACAATGAAATAATCAAGTCATGTATTTGACCTCTAAAATGTCAGTTAAAACAAATGAAATCAAAACAAACTGTGAGTCCTATAAATAAACACATTAATGGCTTGCCTCAGAGTCACCAGGAAATTAAAGATGAATGGCAACACCTGATTATGCATCTCAAAAATAGAAAGACCCATCTCATGTCCTGTTGGATAAAGCAGCACATTCCTCCAATTTTCACAAATATTTTTAAAGGAGCTATACTGTGTTTTCAATGACTTAAATATAAGTGTGGACTAATGGGAAAATAGAGAGAGAGAAAGAGAGAAAGAGAGAAAGGGAGAGAGAAAGAGACAGAGATATTCAACTACATTATAACTAAAACCAAGAAAAACATAAATAAAATCCTATATTATTTTTGTCAGTTATCATTTTAACTTTATGTGACAAAATGTTTATCCTGACTCTATATATGAAAAAATCTACAAATTGAAGATATTGTTCCCAATCTTGTTTCAGATAATTTTTAAATTTTGTATTTAATTTAAATTATTCTAATAGATTCAATTCAAATGTGATCTGCAGATGCAATTCTTTTTAAAATTTTTAAACATTTATTTAATAAATATAAATTTCCAAAGTACAGCTTTTGATTGCAATAGCTTTCCCCCCCATAACCTCCCTCCCACCTGAAACCATCCCATTTCCTGCGCCCTATCCCATCCCATTCACATCAAGATTCATTTTCAATTATCTTTATTTACAGTAGATCAGTTTACTATGTTAAGTAAAGATTTCATCAGTTTGCACCCACACAGAAACACAACATATAAAGTACTGTTTGATCACTAGTTATACCATTAATTCACATTAATTCACATTAATTCACACATTAAGGACAGAGATCCTACATGGGGAGAAAGTGCACAATGACTCCTATTGTTGACTTAACGACTGACACTCTTGTTTATGGCATCAGTAATCACCTGATGCTCTTGTCATCAGTTGCAAAGGCTATGGAAGCCTTTTGAGTTCGCCGACTCTGATCTTATTTAGACAAGGTCGTAGTCAAAGTGGAAGTTTTCTCCTCCCTTCAGAGAAAGGTACCTCCTTCCTTGATGGCCCGTTCTTTCTGCTGGGATCTCACTCACAGAGATCTTTCATTTAGGTTTTTGGTTTTGGTTTTGTTTTTGTTTTTTTGTTTGTTTGTTTGTTTTTTGCCACAGTGTCTTGGCTTTCCATGCCTGAAATACTCTCATGGGCTTTTTAGCCAGATCTGAATGCCTTAAGAGCTGATTCTGAGGCCAGAGTGCTGTTTAGGACATCTGCCATTCTATGAGTTGTAGACACAATTCTAAGATCATGGTGATACTCCTTTCCTTCATTCCTCTCCCTCTCCTTCCCACCATCTCTCCTTCTGCTTTTCTCTGACAATGACATTATGAGTGTGTAATCAACTCCCAATAATGTGACAATATTTTTTCATTTATTTTAAAGATTTATTTATTTTGAAAGACAAAGTTCCAGAGAGTCAGAGGCAGTGAGAGAGAGAGAGAGAGAGGTCTTCCATCTGCTGGTTTGCTCCCCAGATGGCCACAATGGCCAGAGCTGTACAAATCTGAAGCCAGGAGCCAGGAATCAGGAGCTTCTTCCAGGTCTCCAAAAAGGGGAAGAGCCCAAGGAGTACATGGGCCATCTTCCCCTGCTTTCCCTGGCCAAAGCAGAGAGTTGGAAGTGGAGTAGCTGGGACTTGATCCAGCACCCATATGGGAAGCAGGTACCCTAGGCAGTTGCCTCACCTGCAGAGCCACAGCATCAGTCCCTGATAATATTTTTAAAAAGACATTTTTATGTATCTATCACATATATATATAAAGTGTAATTTGTTAATATGAATGTTATTCAAAGCAATGAGCCATATTTCATACTTTACCTGAAACAATACCACAACTTTTAGTATTACATTCTAAATGCTTTACAGGGTGGGGAGGGGGAGATATTTTGTGTATTCACTTATTTTGTAGTAAAATAGAAGATGTCATTTTAAAATTTGTTTAATTTGGAAGGCAAAGTTAGAGAGAGAGAGAGAGAGAGAGAAAGAGAGAGAGAGAGAGAGAGATGAAGTGAGTTCTTCCATCTACTGCTTCATTTCCCAAATGACCACAATCATAATGATGGACCACGCTGAATCCAGGGGTCAAGAATTCTATCTGGGTCTCCCACTTTGGTTGCAGGGGTCCAAACACTTGGGCCATCTTTTGATGCCTTCCTTTGCATATTATGGGAGCTAGATTGGAAGTGAAACAGCAGGAACTTGTACAGGCACCCATATGAAATGCCAGGTGGTAGCTGAACCTACTGCACCACAATGACAGCTCTCAAAATATCAATTTTTTAAAGATTTATTTATTTATTTGAAAGTCACAGTTATACAGATAGAGTAGAGGCAGAGAGAGGTCTTCCATCCAGTGGTTCACTCCCCAGTTGGCCGCAACGGCTAGAGATGTGCTGATCTGAAGCAAGGAGCCAGGAGCCCCCTTTGGGTCTCCCACGTGGGCACAGGGGCGCAAGGACTTGGGCCATCTTCCACTGCTTTCCCAGGCTACAGCAGTGAGCAGAATTGGAAGAGGAGCATCCAGGATTAGAAGCGGCACCCATATGAGACGTCAGTGCTTCAGGCCAAGGCATTAACCTGATGCGCCACAGCACTGGTCCCAATATCAGTTTTAAAAGTGAGTTCTTCTGAGTTATAAAGTATATATGTTTTGTGATGAATAAGGAGATCCAATTGACAGTTAAATAGAGTTGTTTAGGTAGCAATGATTGCCATGATGCCTTTGAATTATATCTACATATAGAGGAAGTTATGGTAGAAGAGAAAATAATGCAGTAATGGTTTAAAGAGGTATATTGTTGATGACTACTTGCTATCATTTCTGTGTATCCTGAATAATGATAAAAACAGTTTACTATGTGAAATTTATGAAACTTGTCATATAGTACATAGGCTGTGAATTAATTCCTTTTAATATTTTCATTGTGGTTGACACTACAATCCTGTTCTGCTTCCCAATATTTTGCTTTGATAAGCATATCTGTTTATAGCTATTTGAGACTGCAGCTTTACAATGTTAATAATTTGGATGATCTGCTGTATAAAATTTATAGACAAAGTATATTCTATTGTAGGTTATTTCCAAATTTTCTAACTATTCTTAATATTGACTGATTGTTGGTGCACACAACCAATAGATTTTTATTCTGGAAAAACCACTTGTACTGAAGACTCTCTGAGGAATAACCACAAATAACATTAACTGACATAAATTAATGCATTATTAGAGTGATCTTTGACACCAAGATTTCAAATGATGATCTGAGATAAGCAACCTTAGATAAGAATATTTTCCATACTACATTCACAGTGATGAACAAACTAAAGAGGAATTACTATTTGTTCCTCAAAGAAGTGTCAATCTGAATACACCCTGTAGATTAAATAGAGTTATGAAAAGAAAGAAAAATTAAGAAAGCTCTGAGTGGGAAACAGTCATAGCCCAGTCACAATCATTGACAACTTTCCAAAGTATTCAAGCATTATCCAGAGTCAATGGTTACACAAAGTCCACTCTATAACATAGTAGGTTATACTATGTAGGTTATATACGTAGTAGGTTATACTATGTAACATAGTAGGTCATTTTAACTCATACAAACATGACTGTCATTAATTTTAAAATGCTCAACATCACTAAATCATCAAGGAAATGCAAATCAAACCTACAATGAAATTGTACTTCAATTAGATTGGTTATAAAAGATAAAAGAAAGCAAGTGTTGGCAAGAAGATGGAGAAAACAGAACAATTGCACCTAGTTGGTGAAAATGTAAATTGCATAGAAAATTAATCAATTCTTAAAGAAATATCATGTAGGATCTCTGTCCTTAATGTGCTGTACATTGTGATTTAATGCTATAACTCGTACTCAAACAGTATTTTTTGCTTTGTGTTGCTATGTGGGGGCAAACTGTTGAAATCTTTATGTAATATATACTAAACTGATCTTCTGTATATAAAGAGAATTGAGAAAGGTACCTCCTTCTTTGAAGGGAGGAGAGAACTTCCACTTTGACTATGGCCCTGTGGGAATAAGATTGAAGTCGGCTAACCCTAAAGGCTTCCATAGCCTCGGCAACTCATGACCAGAGCCTAGGGAGATTACTGACGCCATAAACAAGAGTGTCAAATTGCTAAATCAACATCAGGAGTCACTGTGTACTTACGTCTCATGAGGGATCTGTCCTTAATGTGTTATCCAATGTGAAGTGATGCTATTACTAGTACTGAAACAGTATTTTTACACTTTGTGTTTCTGTGTGGGTGCAAACTGATGAAATCCTTACATAGTATATATTGAATCGATCTTCTTTATATAAAGATAATTGCAAATGATTAAAAAATCTTGGTGTTAAACTGGAAATTGCATAGACAATTAATCAATTTTTTAAAAAAAAAAATCATGTAGGATCTCTGTCCTTAATGTGCTGTACATTGTGAATTAATACTATAACTAGTATTCCAACAGTATTATCATTTTGTGTCTCTATGCGAGGGCAAACCGTTGAAATCTTTACGTAATATGTACTAAATTGATCTCCTGTGTATAAAGAGAATTGAAAATGAATCTTGATGTGAATGGAAGGGAAGAGGGAGCGGGAAAAGGGGAGGGTGGGGGGAGGGAGGGAAGTTGTGTGGGGGGGGGAGCCATTGTGGTCCATGAGCTGTTCTTTGGAAATTTATATTCTTTAAATAAAAGCTTTATAAAAAAAAAAAAAAAAAAAAAAAAAAAAAAAATAAAGAGAATTGAAAATGAATCTTGATGTGAATGGAAGGGAAGAGGGAGCGGGAAAGGGGAGGGTTGCGGGTAGGAGGGAAGTTATGGGGGGTCATTGTAATCCATAGGCTGTACCTTGGAAATTTATATTCATTAAATAAAAGTTAAAAAATGTAAATTAGCACATGTGTGTCTTCCTTCAAATTTAAATGTTGAAATATCAACCTCAGGGTGATCATATTAAGAATTAGTGTTTGGGGCAGGTGATTATGTCATGAGCAGAGAGACCTCACGAATGGAATTAGTATTCTCATAAAAGGCTAAAACCATCGACGTTCATCTTTTCCATCCTGAGAAGGTATAGCAAAAATGTACTGTCTATGAGGAAGTGAGTGCTTAGCAGACATTGAATCTGCAACAATCTTTTTTTTGGGCTTTCCAGGCTCCCAAACTATAATGAATACTTACTGTTTGTTAGCTACCTAATTAATAATATTTTGTTGTAACATCCTGAACCAAGACAGTTAGTGTAATTTGGCATTATTAAAGTCCAGAGCTAAAAAGCACACAAATATCACAGCTTTGAGAGATATATTTTTTAAAATTTTAAGTTATTTTGAAAATGTATTAGAAAGGCAGAGAGAGATACAGATAGATACTCCAACCAATTTTTCACTTTCCTAATGCCTGCAACAGCCAGGGCATGATCAGGCCAAAGCCAGATGCCTGGAACTCAGTAAGAGATTCTTACACAGGTGCCAAGGAACCAAGTACGTGGTCCATCACCTTCTACCTCCAAGAGTGTGCATTAGAAGGAAACTGGAATGAGAACTGGAGCCAGGACTTGAAAAGCCACAAACTCTAACATGGATCTGTGCATCCCAGGTGGCTTCAAGATTGATAACACCAAATGTTCACTCCACAAGACATGAGTTTTACCTGAGAAATTAAGGAAGAACTGAAGACAATGCAGCAGACAGGGATATCAGATAAATGGTACAACAGAGTTCATAAAAGCTGTAAGGAGAAAATTCGGTTCAATCAAATTGGAAAATTTTATACTGTGCAAGAGGTGATATCATCCTTTGTCTGGTACTTGGAAGATAATTGAAATATTCTAAAGTATTATTGCTTAAAATTATTGTTGTGTGTAATTGGGATATACAAATATTTTCAATTTGGTTTACATTACCGGTAATAAATGCTTTTCAAACTGTTGTATATCAACGTTATGTGAATTATTTTCTCCTATGTGTTCAACCAACATAAATACTATGTGTCATACCAAAATTTACTTTCATTTCCCTAAATAAAAATTCCAGTAATTAATATCCAAAAACATTTAAAATATGAAATTACAGTAATTTTTATTGATTTTTAAAAAATTAATAATAATTGTATATGTTTATGGGTTATATTGTGATATTTCACTATATATATTCAATGTGCACTGATCAAATCTAGGTAATTAGCATTTCTCCTTTATGCACATTGCTTTATTATTTAAGCCTTGGAGCTATTTTATTCTATTTTCTCATAAAATATGTAACCTGTTTTTGTGAGTACATTCTCCCCACCATTCTGTGTAACACTAGAGATTTATCCCTGAGATCTAACTCTGGTTTAGTACTGATTATCTCAACTCCTTCTACACTCCCCAACTCTCTCTCCCCCTAATAATCACTTTTCTGGGTCCAAACTGATGAAGAACATTGGTATTACCCTTTCTGTGTCTTGTTGATTTCATTTTACAAAGTTGTCCTTTAGTTTCATTCTATTACAAGTGAAAGCATTTAATTCTTGTTATGAATGAATAATATTTCATTACATATACATATATATACCACATTTTCTTTATTCATCCGATTTTTTTAAAAAATATATTTTTAATTACTTGAAAGGTAGAGTTAGAGAGAGAGGAGGAGAGACAGAGCAAGACAGAGCAAAATCTTCCCTTCGTTGTTTCACTCCTCAAATGACCACATTGGCTGGGGATGGTCCAGCCAAAGACAGAAGCCAAGAGCTTCACCCAGCTTTCCCACATATATTCGGAGATCCAAGCAATTGGCCATCTTCTGCCTCTTTCTCAGGCGCATTATCAGAGAGCTGGATTAGAAGTGCAGCAGCCAGGTCTTGAACCAGCACCCATATAGGATGCTGGAGTCACAGGCAGAGGCTTTACCAAGTATGCAACAATGCCAGCCCTAATTCATCTGATTTTTGACACCTTGGTTGTTATTGTATCTTGGCTTTTGTAAACAGTGCTGCAATGGACACAGCAGAATAGTTATCTCATTTTTAAATTTTAAAATGTGAAATATTTTCTGAATATTTACCCAGCAGTTTAGATACCAGAACCTGACATTGGCATACCTTAGCTGGATTTCCAGCTCCAACTTCCAATCAGTTTCTTGACTATGTAGACACTGAGAGCCAGTGGTGATAGCTCAAGTAATTGGAATGCTGTCAATGATGTGAGAGACCTCAATTGTATTCCCAGCTGCTGGCTTTGGCCCAAGCCCAGCCCTGTCTCTTGTGGATATTTGAAGAGTCAGCTAGCAGATTGGACTTTCTTTCTCTCTCTCTCTTAAATAGAAAAAATTAAAAATACACACAAATATGAAATGCAAACAAGATTGCACAAAATTCTCAATTAAAATAACTTCCACGCTGCTGAGATTGGTACTGAGTCTTTTTTTTTTTTAAAGATTTATTTTATTTATTTGAAAGACAGAGTTACAGAAAGAGGTAAAGAGAGATCTTCCATCCGCTGGTTCACTCCCAAAGCCAGAAGCCAGAGGCTTCTTCCGGGTCTCCCACGCTGGTGCAGGTGCCCAATGACTTGGGCCATCTTCTATTGCTATCCCAGGCCACAGCAGAGAGCTGGATCAGAAGAGGAGCAGCCGGGACTAGAACCAATGCCCACATGGGATTCTGGCACTTCAGGTCAGGGCTTTAACCCGCTGCACCACAGAACCAGCCCCAAGTACTGAGTCTTTTAACATTATTTTATACCATGCTAAAAAACTGTTTTAGGGGCTGCCTCATAGCATAGCAGGTAAAGCCACCGCCTGCAGTGCTGGCATCCCATGTGGGTGCCTTCTTGAGTCCCAATTGCTCCACTTCCAATCCAGCTCTCTGCTATATCCTGGAAAGACAGTAGAAGATGGCTCAAGTGCTTGGGCTCCTGCACCCATGTGGGAGAACCAGAAGAAGCTCCAGGCTGCTGGCTTCAGATTGGCCCAGCTCTGGCTTTTGTAGCAATTTGGGGAGTGAACTATCAGTTGGAAGACCTCTCTCTCTCTCTGCCTCTGCCTCTCTGTAACCCTGCCTTTCAAATTAATGAAACTAAAAAAAAAGCCACTGTTTTAACATGTAGAATTGGTTCAGCTTTGCATTTTTTGAACTTAAATTAACATACAAGTTATCCTTTAGTGTCTCCTTTTATGGCTAGCTTCTTTCAGTGAGCATTGTGTATATTGCAATCATATTGTTGTGCATTTTGCCTTTCTGACAAAATATGGTTCATGGTATTATTATACTGCAATTACACATTTGATAAATGTTTATAGTTTTTCTATTTAAGAAGCCATGTGGTCATAAACAACCTTTTTGATCAATATCATTATTCATACATGCACATATTTTTGCTGTTTTAAATAATATATATATATCTATATTCAAATGTAGTGAATACATCCAAACCTATAGTGCTAATATCTGTTCTCACAATTACTGATCAGAGATTCCATTATCCCATTTTACCAATACCCAATACTATCACACTATTTTTTCTCTTTATGACTAATAGAAGTGACTGTCAATTCATATTTTTAATCATTACTTGTGTGTCTTTGGTGAAATGCCAACTGGGTCTCTTACTTATATTTGGATTATGAGATATTATTACTTCACAGAGATTATTTATATTCTGTAACATGGTAGCCTGCCTTTTTAGTCTTTTGATGTCCTTTCTTCATTATTGGGTTTGATTGTACTGTACTTAAAAACCTTCATCTGGGGAAGTTGCATGCTTTATATAGTTTATGGTAGTTCCCAGTCCCAGGAACATATTGATAAACTAATTACTCTCCCAAAAAACTAGTTGTTTTACCTTTAAATTTAAATATACAATTTCCTTGTCATCATTTCTAGTTTACAGTATAATGTAGAGGCTGTATCCCCTCCATATGAACACTAAGATAATCAGCATGTTTTGTTTTGTTTTAAGAGACACATTGACAGACAGAGTTCTCATGTGCTGGTTCACTCACCAAGTGCCTGTGAAGTCTGAAGTAGGGTCAAGCTGACAACGGAATCCAGGAACAGAATCCAGGTCTGTGACATGGGTGTCAGGGACATCGTTACTTGAGCCATAACCACTGCCTCCTGGGTGTGCATTATTAAAAAGCTGGGATCAGGAATTCGTGCCAGAACATGAACTCAGGTGCTTCATTGTGGGACATGGGCATCTTAACCAACACAAGGCCAACCAATACATCATTTTTAAGAATAATAATTTACTGAAAAAACTGTAACCTATAGAAAAAAACTTAGAGAAAATGTCTCAGTTCTATAAAACCAATCTTGTTGTATATCAAGTGGCTTGGTTCCTGTGATCTTTATTTTGTGATTATTTAATAAGTTTATTTTTTTCAAATACCATATTCATGGATTGGAATCCTTAAAAATATAAAATAATGTAAGATCACTGAAGATCCAGTTCAAAACCAATAAAAATTCTAATATTTCTTTGAAAAGATTTGATAATTTTATTCTAGAATATATATGCAAATGAAGATAACAAAGATTAGAAAGACAATTTAGAACAACACAGAGCTAGGAGAGTATATCTATAAAACATCAACACAATTTGATTTCTCAATGATAAGATAGTCTAGAATTGTCAGGACAAGAACTGATCAAGTCACTGTTTCTCATAGTGTCCATTTCACTTCAACAGGTTTCCCCTTTGGTGCTCAGTTAGGTGTCGCCAATCAGGGAGAAATATGATATTTGTCCCTTTGGGACGTGCTTAGTTCACTCAGCATGATGTTTTCCAGATTCCTCCATCTTGTTGCAAATGACCGGGTTTCATTGTTTTTGACTGCTGTATTCTATAGCTCTTGTCCTGACTATTGATGTACAATGTAATACTTGATCCATTTTAGTATTTTTTTTGTTCTAGTACTATTGGTTAAACTCTGTAATTAACACACAATTATTCTTAGGTGATTAAATTTTAACTGAATATGATCCCTGTTAGGAATTTGGAAAACATTATGCTGGGTGGAATAAGCCAGTCCCAAAGGGACAAATATCATATGTTCTCCCTGATCGGTGACAACTAACTGAGCACCAAAAAGGAAACCTGTTAAAGTGAAATGAACACTGTGAGAAACGGTGACTTGAACAGCCCTTGCCCTGACTGTTGATGAACAACTTAATACGTTATCCCTCTTAGTACTTTTTGTTTGTTTGTGCTACTTAACACTACTGGTTGAATTCTGTAATTAATACACAGTTATTCTTAAGTGTTAAAACTTAACTGAAAAGTGATCCCTGTTAAATATAAGAGTGGGAATAAGAGAAGGAAGAGATGTGCAATTTGGGACATGCTCAAGCTGACTTGCCCCAAATGGGAGAGTTAGAAACATACCAGGGGATTCCAATTCAATCCCATCAAGGTAGCATGTACCAATGCCATCTCACTAGTCCAAGTGAACAATTTCTGTTCACAGTTGATCATAATGATAGGACTAAGAGCCAAAGGGATCACATAAACAAAACTAGTGTCCGCAAATACTAACTGATAGAACAAAAAAGGGAGAGAACGAACCAACATGGGAAGCATGATACACAGCAGCAGACTCATAGAATGGCAGATGTCCTAAACAGCACTCTGGCCTCAGAATCAGCCCTTAAGGCATGTGGATCCAGCTGAAAAGCTCATGAGAGTATTTTAGGAATGGAAAGCCAAGATACTCTGGCAAAAAAAAAAAAAAAAAAAATGACCTAAATGTAAGATCACCATGAGTGAGATCCCAGTGGAAAGAACAGGTCATCGAAGAAGGAGGTACCTTTCTCTGAAGGGAGGAAAAAACTTCCACTCTGACTATGACCTTGTCTAAATATAATCAGAGTTGGTGAACTCAAAAGGCTTCCATAGCCTTGGCAACTCATTACAAGAGCCTAGGGTGATTACTGATGCTATAAACAAGAGTATCAAATTGTTAAGTCAACAGCAGGAGTCACTGTGCACTTACTCTTCATGTAGGATCTCTGTCCTTAATGTGCTGTACAATGTGATTTAATGCTATAGCTAGTACTCCAACAGTATTTTTCACTTTGTGTTTCTATGGGGGTGTAAACTGTTGAAATCTTTATGTAATATATGCTAAACTGATCTTCTGTATATAAAGAGAATTGAAAATGAATCTTGATGTGAATGGAAGGGGAGAGGGAGTGGGAAAGGGGAGGGTTGCGGGTGGGAGGGAAGTTAAGGGGTGGAGGGAGCCATTGTAATCCGTAAACTGTACTTTCGAAATTTATATAAAAAAAAGATAGTCTAGAATTGTAAAGTATTTAAAGAACAACATTAACATACCAGCACTAGGAATTACGTTTACATAAGAATTTTCATTTTGTATGTTTTTAAATAGACCTCTTCAGATGAAGGGACTTCTTTATTTTCTTATAGCTCTCTAAAAATTTTGTTTAACTGATAGTTAATTTTGCTCAAATATTTTCTACATCTATATCAAAAACATCACTGAAGGATTTTCTTTTCGTTTGAAAATGTAAATAATACAAATTTTTGACTTATTTTTATGTAGTAAGTAGCTGCCATTCTCATCTTTATTAGTGTTATAAATGAGATGCAGTTATTTATTCAACACATATTAGTCAATAGCCTTTTATGAACAAAAGTAAAATAAGCTACATGAAGTGGAAAAATAGCACATATATAATGAGATTCTAAAATATTAATGATTATTCATGTTATAATTATTTCTATTTTGACTTATAAAACTATAAGCCTATGAATTGTATTGAATATCAATTAATTAAACTTAAATAGGACAATATGTCTACTCTTTTAGTGTACAAATGTTTCATATATTTCTTAATGAAGTATTTTTATTACAAATTATTATTCCTTGGATACAGTTTAAATAGGACAAATGATAGGATATCTATTACATAGTCAATGTATAATTATTAAATAATAATATACAATTATAACAATATATATTGTTGGCTTTTTCTTGGTTTTTACACACTTTTTCATAAACCAGACATGAATGAATAGGAATTTCTAAATAAAATATAGAGTTCAGATTCATTAAACATGACTATGTCTGATGGTCCCATCAATCTCTCAAGGGAAAAATCAAATCTGCTAAAAATTTAGTATCCAATAATTTAATTTTCCACTCTGAACACTTTATTGGAACTTGATACCGTTAACATACAAGCTGGTGTGTTAACATTGAATACGACTGTGAAACTAAACATGACAGGATTTATTTTTCTGTTTGTTTTTCCTATCCAAGGTTAGTTAAGTCATTGTTTATACCAGCAGGAATATTTTATGCAATACCAGCATCTATTACTAAAGAAATACACATAGCCTAACCAATTATTTAGCTTATTAAATGTTATGCTTTGATTTTAATATCATATTAAACCCTCAAAATATACTGATATTAGCTTGTTTCTTTAACATTAATATATCCAAATGCAAAAGCCATAGTGCCATATATATATAATATAAGTAAAGAAAAAATAAAATTATATATAAACTTCTGTATATATTTAAATGTACATATATATATTTTAAAATCATAGCTATATTTCTTTTTTTAAACTTTATTTATTTGAAAGAATTACTAGCAGAGAGAGAAAGACAGAGAGAGAAAGAGACCTTCCACCTAGGGGTTCACTCCCCGAAAGGCGATGATAGCCAGGCTTGGCACAGGTTGAAGAAAGGAGCCTGGAACCCCATCCAGATCTCCCACTTGTGTTGCAGGGGATCAAACCCTTTCCCAGGTGCGTTAGCAGGACATTGGATCAGAAACCGAGAAAGCAGGACTTGAACGAACGGCTCCAATATGGGATGGCCTATAGAAGTGCCAGTGGTGCTTAGCTAATCAAGCAGCAACTCCAAACTCACTTAATCTTTAGTTACACAACACTGAATGCACAAAAGTTTCCTAGAACATGCAGGTAATTGTTAACAATTTGAAATCCACTTTTAATTATTAGTTTCCTTAATATTTTTTATTTGCCCTCAATTTTTTCTGTATTTTTATTCCTAAAGAGTAAGGGATTATGTTTCTTCAAATAAATTATAACAAAAAAAACTAATCAAATCTAATACAAAAGAGTATTCAAAATATATAATATTATTCTTGAAAAAAATGTTGCTACATTATGCTTTTTATCATGAAGTTAGCTCAAGGCATCCATTTAAAATTTTAATTTTTGCTTGTACACTTCATATAAAGATTTACATTTGTATTATTATTTATATTCCCTAACTAAATTGTGGTAGTCTAAATTAAAATTACTATTTTTGAGAATAAGTGACTTGTACCTTGATTCTCCAAATATTCAGGATAGATTGATGTGTTTTTTTGTTTTGATTCACATGTTATACCATCAAGCATTTCAACCAAAATCCAGACACACTAGGAAATATCTGCCAATCAAGCAAAGTTGTTCAGCAGGATAAAACACCACTTAGACAGTCTCAGTACTTCTCAAATGAAGTAAATTGGGAAAGACTATTTACTTAAACTTAACATTTTGCTATGACTAATTCAATAGAGTATTTTAAACAGAATTTTAGAACTCAGAAGATATGATTTAATAGTGTAGGAATAGGAAGATGTGAATCTTTATAAGTATATTGTCATGGAAAGAGATTAATTTGCCCAAATGGGAATTTCTTGTATTGTTTTGGTGTCTGATCCTCTGAGCAAGAACATCCTGGAACTCACAACAAAACATTTTGTTGACTCAGCCGGTTACATTTTCTAAGCTAAAAATTGATTTAGATGGAAGCAGATATTCCCTGTTCTAATTATTCTATTCAGATAGATTTTTTCAAAATCCCAGATTTATATTCTTCACCTAAAGGTAAAACTGAATTTCCACTGAATATAGATTTTAATTGAGACATATGTCCCTAATAATAAGAGGGTGTTGCTAGGGCCCTGAATTTCTCAGAAACTCTAGTTCAAGAATAGAATCTAAGCTTAAACATGATAAAATTCTTATATTCTTATTTAATAACTACTTGTGATGACTGTGATCTCCACACAACATTCAAACTGTGGTGATTTTCTTTTTCCTTCAAGACTTCGTGTAATTTTTTTTTTCTTTTTGATCAAAGGTGGAATAATGCTGGTGACATGCATGCTTGCTGCTGAAGTTCTCTCAGGCCTGTTAGATCTGTTGCCTTGACCCTTTCATGGTATATAATTACTAGTTTTTTTAATTTTTAATTAATTTATTTATTTGAGAGGCAGAGTCACAGAGAGAGAGGGAGAAACAGAGAGAAAGGTTCACTACGTAAATGGTGCCAGTGGCTGGAGTTGTGCCATTGTTTGTTCTGAACGAAGCCAGGACATTCTTCTTGGTCTCCCACATGGGTGCAAGGGCCCAAGTACTTAAGCTGTCCTCCACTGCCATTCCAGGCCATCAGCAGGGAGCTGAATCAGAAGTGGAGCAGCTGGGTCAGAACCAGTGCCCATATGGGATGCCAGCACCACATGCAGAAGCTTAACTCACCAAAACACACCTCTGGTTCCTGCTAAGTCTTTTTTTTTTGAATATTTATTTGAAAAAGTTACACACACGTTCAGAGAGAGAGAGAGAGAGAGAGAGAGAGAGAGAGGGAGGTCTTCCATCCACTGGATCTCTCCCCAAATGGCTGCAATTGCCAGGGCTGGACCAGGCTAAAACCAGAAGTCAGATACTTCTTCAGAGTCTCCTATGTGAGTAAATGGCCCCAAGGGCTGGGACCATCTATCTTCCTTTGCTTTATCAAGCATATAAGCAGGGAGCTGGATCAGAAGTGGAGTAGCCAGGTCTCAAACCAGTGCCAGAATCGCAGGTGGTGGCTTTACTCGCTCTGACAGAATGCTATCTCCTAAAATTAATTGTTTTACTGGAGTTTGCTATCATATCCTTGATAAATATTGTTGCCATAGCCAAAGAATATTATTTGGTATTTATATTTATACTTGACTTATTTTTGATCTAAATATTGAAATGCTTGAAATGCTCACATTTCCTTAATAAATATTTTTTTGTTTCTCTTTCTAATTTTTTTAGTCTTCCTCATTTTTATTTTTGCAATCTCTTTTACATAGCTTCCACACATTCTACATTCTGTCTTTGATGCAATCTAGTTGATATTTTATATTTATTCAATGGATGATTAGTGCATATCAGTATGATTACAACCCCACAGTCTGGTGAAGCTACCATTTTTAACTTTAACAGTCCCCTCATGCTGGAAATAGCAATTCATTACAGGACAGTGATCACTTATTTTATGTCAATTTTATATATCCCTCAATAGCATTTTGTAGCAAACGGGAATATTTTCCCTGAATTCTCATTTATTATGTTACATGATACTAATTTATATATATATATATATATATATATATATATACATACATATATATATAATATCTATCTGTATATCTATCTATCTATCTATCTATATATGGTCTCACATATATATCATTGGTCTCTAGGTTTTCATTACTTGTCCCTTTATACTACCAGACTTCTATTTGTTGGAGGTTTCCAGGGTTCCTTAGTGGGAGTTTTCTCATACCTACTTTCTCTAAATAGTCAATACCACTTAGCTATTGTATTCTTAAATACATTAGTAAACCCTGTAGAGGCCAGTGTTTTCGTGCAGCAAGTTAGGCCATCGCTTGCATTGTGATCCTGGGTGCTCCACTTGCCACCCCACTCCCTGCTGCAGGGCTGGGAAAGCACAGAGGATGTTCCAACTGCCTGGGCCGCTGCTACCCATGTAGGAAACACAGATGAAGTTCTGTGTTCAGCACGGTACAGCTCCTTCCACTGTGGTAATTTGGGGAGTGAACCATCAGATAGAAGATTCTCTCTCTCTCTCTCTCTCTCTCTCTCTTTTGCTCCCTCTCTCTCTCTTTCGTTCCCTCTCTCTCTCTTTCTGTCTCTCTGTTCCCTCCCTCCCTTTGTCATTTTTTCTTTCAAATAAACAAAATGTAACTCTTTAAAAAGAAACTAAAAATCATTGAGTGCCTGGCAATGTGTTAGGGACTAGTTAATGAGGATAATATCTACCCCAGCCTCAAGATTCACATTTTAGAAAAAACCTATATGTATCCTGGTTGAACATTATACAGTGTATACATGTCAAAATATCACATGGTACCCGTATGTATATGTACATTTTTAAATTGTCAGTTATAATGGCTAAAATTATATTAAAATGTGCCTAGTGTAGCTAAAGCTATTCTCAAAAGTAAATTCATACTTTATTTATCATAGCATTTATTTAAACATTTTTACTTTATTTTAAGTAAAGAGACAGATTCACAGAGACTGTGACAGAGACAGATTCACTCTCCAACTGTCCACAAAAGCCAGGGCAGGCTGCACCAGGCCAAATCCAAACCCAGAACTCATTTGGATCTCCATGTGGGTGGCAGGAACTCACGTACTTGAATCAATAGGTGCTGCTTCTCAGAGTGCACGTTAGCAAGAAGCTGGATTGCAAACATAGAAGCCAACACTTTAACTAGGCACTCTGATATGGAAATCAGGGATCCTAAGTGGCAACATTACTGCTTTGCCAAATGCCTACCCTGGAAAATTATAGTCCAAATATGCGTGCTTGAAAGACTAAATTCAATACTCTGATTTTCCTCTTTGTGCCATAAACTAAACAAAAACAAGTTAAATCACTAAGAAAAAAGCATGAATACAACAATCCACATTTATCAATTGACAGAGCCTCTAGACAAAAAACAATAAAGAAAATTAACTATATAATAATCAAAATGAGTCTTCAGCTGAATCTTCAAATGAGTCATTCAAATGAAAATAGAAAGGGAAGGAACTCTTCAAAACTAATTCTTTAAGGCTCACCTTACATTGACTCTACAACCAGAAAAGGACACATACACACACACAAAATCATAAATCAATAACCCTGATGAATAAGGATGCAAAAATTATCAACAAAATACGTGCAGATCAAACCCAAGAATGCATGAAAAAGATTATTCATCCTGAACATAGGTGACATACTATAAACAAAATGAATCTAATGGACATTTGCAGAACACTCCACCCCTCTGTTTCAGGATAGCCATTCTTTTTATAACACATGTAATATTCACTAAGATAGACCATATATTAGGCTACAATACAAGTCCAAACAAAATCAAGTAATTTAAACCAATTCATGTACCTTTTCTTATCGCAATAAAATAAAAATGAAAAGAAAAAAAAGTAGAAGTCATACAAATAAATTGAGACTGAATAAGGTTCTCCTGAATGAAAAATGCATCATTGAAAACATGAAAAAGGAAATTATAAATTTCTTGAAACTGATGAAAATAGAAATACAACATATCAAACTTATGAGACATTGCACAAGCAGTACTGAGAGGTAAACTTACAGCAATAATTGCCTAACTCAAAAAATGGAAGTAAATCAAATAAATAACCTTATATTGCATTTCAAGGATATAGACAATCAAGAACAAAGTAAGCCTGAAGTAGGTAGAAGAAAAGAAATTATAAAAAATAGAAAAAAACAAAATAATTGAAATAAAACATGAAAAATATTAATAAAATAAAAGGGTGGATTTGTGAAAGGATAAAATTTATAAGCAATTAGCTAGGCTAAGAAGAGGCAAGTCAGTAAAACTAGAGATGCAAGTTAGTATGAATGACACTGCAGAAATAAAAAAGGAACATTAAGGAATATTATCAACAACTATGTGCAAACAAGTTGGAAAGCTAAAGCATTGGAAAATTTCTGGGTGCACATAATTGACCAATATTTAACTATAAAGACTCAGAAAACTTTGACAAATAAATAATGTGATTAAATTATAGGAAGCAGTCCTAATGCTTTTTTCTTTTTTTAATTTTTTGACAGGTAGAGTGGACAATGAGAGAGAGAGAGACAGAGAGAAAGGTCTTCCTTTACCATTGGTTCACCCTCCAATGGCCGCTGCAGCTGGTGAACTGCGCTGATCCGAAGCCAGGAGCCAGGTGCTTCTCCTGGTGTCCCATGCGGGTGCAGGGTCCAAGCACTTGGGCCATCCTCCATTGCACTCCCGGGCCACAGCAGAGAACTGGACTGGAAGAGGAGCAACCGGGACAGAATCCGGTGCCCCAACCGTGACTAGAACCCAGGGTACCGACGCCACAGGCAGAGGATTAGCCTAGTGAGCCACTGCACCGGCCCCTAATGAGGTTTTCCTAATCCCATAGCTAGATGGCTTCAGTGGTGCATTCTATCAAATTCTGAGAAAGAACTAACATGAAGTCTTCCTGAACTAATTCAAAAATTGAAAGGGAAGAAACTCATTAAAATTAATTCTTCTAAGCTAGCATTTTTTTTTTTTGATTCCATAGCCAGACAAGAGCATAAAAACCAAAATGCTAGAGGTCAATCACCCTGAAAATATAGAGGCAAAAAATCTCAACAAAATATCTGTAAATCAAACCCTACACTATGTCAACATATGCAAATGAATGTGATATATCCCAGGCATACATATGCAGATAGATAAATGCAATATATTACATCAACAAAATAAACAGAAGAGGAAAAAACATTTGTCCAAATACAACAACTGTTCATGATTAAACTAGGTGAAGAAGGAGCATATATCACTACAAAAAGCTATATATGACAAAACCACAGCTGGTATTATATTGAATAAAGAAAAGCTGAAAGCATTTCCACTAGAATTGGGAACGAGCAAGCAGTTAAATCTATCCCTTGCATAGTCAGCATACCGTATCTGAGTACTGGTTCAAATCCTGGCTGCACTGCTTCTAATCCAGCTCCATGCTAATTTACCTGGAAAGGCAGCTGAAGATGACCTAAGAACCTAGGACCCTGACACGGATATGGGAGATTTCCCCAACTCCTGGTTTCAGCTTGACCCAGTTCCAACCATTGCGACCATTTAGAGAGTGAATCGGAGGATGGAAGATCTCATTCTATCTATCTATCTATCTATCTATCTATCTATCTATCTATCTATCCATCCATCTATCTATCCATCCATCCATTTATCTATCTATTTATATCTATCTCCATCTATATATGTATCACCATATACATATAGGTATGTGTATCTCTCTATATAGAGGTAGATAGATATCTCCTCTCCCTGTCGTGCTGCCTTTCAAGTAAAAAAAATCTTTTAAAAATGGTCATCACTTGGCCTTATTTTGTGGGCTTTCCTGTGAAGGGATTCCTATACTCAAGAAATCAGTTAGCTTTCAGTCAACATAAAGGTAAAATAAGGAGTTAATAATGTCATTTAGGTTTGCTTGATATGTACTGAGTCTCTTGATACCTTTGCCCATGAGAAGTCTCTTGATTTATGGGAAATACACGTCGGACATGCCCCTTGCCACCATTTCACTTCTCATATGTTTTCCAGTGTTTGCAAAATCATTAACAAAGAGTGACCCGTCTGTAAGCCCTATAACCAGAAAACTTTCCCGGGAAAGCAGCTGTTGCCTCTTTTTAAGTTCACAGCTCAGGACTTACATAAAATGGACTTGGCAGGATTCTGCTTAGGAGTAGCAGAATCCAACTTACTGGCCTGTGTGAAATTTGATTAACTGAAATCTCATCAGTCCTCTTGCTGACCACTTCCCCAGAAACAGGCAGCTGGGCTCCTGGGCTGCTATGTGACCAAGCAGAACTGAGTCAGCTGTCAGCCTGCTCACAGAAGGGGACCCTCCAGAGTAGAGTACAGCTCTCAGCAATAGCAGCATTGCCCTGAAGCAGAGATCCAGCTTCAGCTGTTCCATGAACTGGCACGTCTATGCTCTCTCATTCAATCTTTCACCATTTAAAAAATGTATCTTGTTCTGGTGAAATATGTTGGCAATGCTGGCTTGGTTTTCAGATATCCGAAATAGGAACATCTTTTAACAAAGCCCAGGGATGTTACAAGTTCAAATCAGACATAAAATTCTTCTATTATAATCACTTGTCTCATTCAGAATGGTCTCAGAAACACCAGTCTGCATCTGGCAACCAAATTATGAACATAAATAATTGAACCAGGGATGTGGATGCATGGTACCTAGTGGTATTTGTTAAAAGTCTGTAAAAAGGATGACTTTTTCAAATCAGAGCTCATTTGAATAATTAGTCAATAATGAAAGGATTAATCTAATGACAATTAAACATAACCCCTTAAGTCAGCATTTTCTATTATCATGGCTTATTTAGAAGAAAGGAAATTATTCAATGTTAGTCATTATTTTTATTTTAGAATGTTTCCCTTGCATGGAATTAGGTCTTTTAAATATTGTAACATAAAACACATAAAAGTAGAAAAAGCTTAAATTTCAAATAGTTTTCACAGTTTTTTATAAGTATTTTCCATATTTACATTGTTTTTCATTTATTTAAAAATCATTAACATGCTCAGAAACAAGTCATGTGATCATAAACAGTGTGACTTTTATTAGATGCTAATGCTGAAACATAAAATTTTTCTCATGAACATTTGGAAGAAGAAGCATTATCATAATCTTAAAGCCAGTTGGTTTAACAACTATTTTAACATGAAGCATAATAAAAATATATGTTCATATGTTACACATTATGTGATCATTTGATGTACTGCTTCATGTTCAAAGATAACTGAAACAAAATTAATAAACAAATAATGTCTTCACTTGAGGACTCATTAATAAAAATATAAAGATACAAAGCAAGAGGATAGCTAACACATGAGACTGATGGAATGGTAACAATTATTTTTGCACTCTTTACTAATGAATTTAGTTTACTAGTGAACTATTTTATTATGGGTATATTATAAATTTGTACTATGAGTATGTAAAAGGAGAATTTAATTTTTATCCAATTTTTGTTTAGGTCAGGCTGAAATGATGGTTTCACATATTCTGGATGTTCCATTCTACTGCAAATGCATATAAAATTGTGGATATTTAACATTTGTACCACAAATTCAGCAGGAACTTGTATGCTGCCAAATTATATGGTACCCTGATTATCCCATACATCTTTCAAATCAGTATACTGAAAGCGAGCACTGCTAGTACTCACCTCTCACCAAGTACTTCCTATTCAAAATTTGTGTATTAGGGGGCTGTTAATCATCTTTAATCCTCACAAAACTCTTTTAAAGTAGACCGAGGTCTCCTAATTAGCTTAACCTAATAGAATCAAAGTGATGTACAGAAAGATTAGTTAAATTGTAAATAATCTCATACGTAATGAGTGGCTGAGCCAGACTCCAAACCCATTCAGACTTCTTACACAGCCCACGAGCCTTTCTTAGCAAGCTCATGGAATAGACATTTTCCTCCTTCTTCATATAAACTTGTTGTCAATGAGGTTTATCGAGATGAGTGGAGGAGTGGAAATTAGAATCCTACAAATGAAAATAATCTCCTGAATAGAACCTTGAATTTCCAGTAAAGTTTGGAAATACTGCAAATCCAAGTGGATATATACAAATAAGCATATATAAATATAATATTATATATATATTATAAAATATACAAAATATAGATGTATAAATATACAAATATATAAATATATATAAACATAGAGTTGCTTTCATTTTATGAAAATAGACATGTGAGTGCTTCCAACCATTGTAGTATAAGGCTATTCATCAATCTCAAGTGGATTTAGGCAGTGAATTATTTTTGAAAAAATATTATCATTGTAATTCAACAAAAAGATAAGTTACCATATTTATGTTATAAAGCATAATTCTTATCCATAGCTTTATTAAAACAATGCACCAAAATTAGCATACATATAATAATATTTTCTTTAATCAACATTATGTAATTCTGTAAGATGAAATACAGAATATACATACATATATATGTGCATATATATATATATATATATATTTGTGTGTGCCTATTTTTTTGTGCATTTGTGTATATGTGCAAGTTTCCATTAGATTTAGCTGGTGAAATCTAATAAAAGATTTTCTGGTCAACTTAGACTATACTACCTAAATCTAGCTTCCTGAGTTGCAAAGTTTATACTCTGCTTTATTGTTATTCTATAAAACAGGGACATACTAACAAAATAATTTTGCTTGTCACCCATAGCTGAATAACCTTCTGGCCTGTTTCTTTGAACTTTTTCTATTTGTTGTTTCTAACCACTTACCTGATAGTTGAGAAAAATACAGTCTCTATACTTGGCATGGTTGAATAGTAATTCTTAATAGAAAAGTCTAGCAGCATGTCTTATGAAAAACTGAAAGAAGGAGTAGCTAAAAATAAAAGGGCAAAGTTTAAAGTTATTCAATTTTTGAAAAAGTTATAAAGAAAAAACATAATATACAGAAGTATTCTTAAATATATTAAATTCTAATAAGAAGTAGGTTTTAGGAAACATTAATACACTTGCAAAACTTCAGTTATAGATATCTCAGTTGAACTGAATGTCTCTTATATGAAAGATACTGTTTTAAATATTCACCAAATATATTCCTCCTTTTACAAGATTAGAGTTTATGAGTCAACTGAGCAAATATTTTTGATGTAGTAAGGAAGATATTGTAAAAGTATTCACAGAATATTACTGAAAACCAATATAGGAAACATTGGAAATGATACATGAAATAAGTAAATAGTTTCCATATAAAGACAATCTAAAACAATTTTAAGAGGGTTTCTTCCACCCCACTCTATCAATGAAACTATTTAAAGGGGTTTCTTCCACCCCACTCTATCAATGAAACTATTTAAGGAAAATGTGATCAAAATTGAAGCATGAAGACATAGAAAACCTAAATAGGCCAATAACCAAGACAAAGACTGATTCAGTTATAAGTGCCTTTCCAACAAAGAAAAGCATAGAGCAGAGTGGGTTCATAGCTGAATTATTCCAAGCCTTTGAATAATTAACCCCAAGTCTTCTAAAACTTTATAAGACAAATGAAAAAGATGGGATCTTCCCAAACTACTTCTATGAGACCAGCAACACTTTAACTTCAAACCAGAAAAAATATAAAGAAAAAGCAGAAATATAGAGTAATATACCTTCTGAACATTCCTGCAAAAATCCTTAAAAAGATGTTCTCTAATCAAATTCACCAAAACATCAAAAATATCATAGTAAAGGTATTATTGAGACTGATTATAAAACACATTGGTTGAGGATATCAACAAAATCAAACAAGAAGAAACCTCATCTGGTTCCTGGTTGTGATGTAAAATTTTATACAAATTTTTGAAGTAAACATTTTTTCAACATTTCATGAGAGGAAAAGCAATTTTGCCATTTCTTTTGGAGATAAGCAGATATTACCCCATGACTCAATCATTCTATTGTAAGTATTTGTTCAAGATTTAATAAACCTCGGTTCACAGAAAAATGTGTAAGTAAATATTCACAGCAGCCCATTTGTAATAGTCACAATTTGAGACAATAAAAATGTTCTTCACTAACAACCCACTTACCAGGGAAATGAGCAACAATATATTGAGACACCCAGTGATTGATCTCAAAATAATTATGTTCCGGAAAATAATCCAATAAAATATGAATGCATTTTAGGACATCATGCTGAATAAAATAAGCTGGGTCCAGAGGAACAAATACCAAATGTTCCCCCATATATGTGGATGCTAAAATTTTAAAAAGAAAGAAAGAAAAAATGCATTATGTTATTATATATGTATAAAATGTATATATTTGCATATGTATATACATTTCAATAATATACATATATAGATAGATAAAAAAGACACACACACATACATGCACACATACATGTACAAGCTCTAGAAAATCAAACTACATTTGCAGAAAGCACATTGGATTCCTAGGATGGAGGAAAATTGATGTCGAGGACATTGTGAAACATTTTTGTGTGAAAGAGCTGCTTATGTTTTAGACAGGGGGAGGATTCCACAGCTATACAATGTGTTAAACTTCATCCAACTTTATTTGAAATTTATTGTAGTTCAGTTGTAACTCAATAAAATAGAAAATTTCAAATATATAATTGGCTAGAAAATGTATTTACAGGAAACAGAACAGAGATTATTTACAATTAAAGTTCATGCTAATACTAAAGAGAGGAAGTAGGGATCACTGTCTGGCTCTGGCTCGTGGTTAAGCTGCCACTTGGAGAGGCTGGCATCCCATATCAAAGGCCTGGGTTTAAGGTCTGGCTCCACTATGCATTCCAGTTTCCTGCTTATATGAACTTTGGGAGCTAGTAGATAATGGATCAAGTACAAAGGCCCCGCCACCCAGGTAGGGGATGCAAATTGAGTTCAAGGTTCTTGGCTTCAGCCTGATCCAGATGTGGATGTTAGGAAGGACCCAAAAGAAGCCCACAAGTGTGGGGTAGCATTCTATCTCTCTATTTCTCTCTCTGCATTTCAAAAAAATAAATAAAAGATTTCAAAAAGTGGATGTATAAGACTGGCATCACGGCTCAATAGGTTAATCCTCCGCCTGTGGCGTCGGTACCCTGGGTTCTAGTCACGGTTGGGGCACCGGATTCTGACCTGGTTGCTCCTCTTCCTGTCCAGCTCTCTGCTGTGGCCCAGGAGTGCAGTGGAGGATGGCCCAAGTGCTTGGGTGCTTCACCTGCATGGGAGACCAGGAGAAGCACCAGGCTCCTGGCTTCAGATCAGTGCTGTGCGCCCACCACAGCGGCCATTGAGGGGTGAACCAATGGAAAAGGAAGACCTTTTTCTCTGTCTCTCTCTCTCACTGTCCATTCTGCCTGTCAAAAAAAAAGTGGATGTATGTAAGTATACGAAGAATAATGCATCATAAAGTTATAATTATTTTTCTTGTAAAAATTTGGCCATATTCTATTGTTACCTCTATGATTGTATAACACTCCCCCACACACAACTAACACAAAATAGCTTCATCTAGAATAAGATTATATAAAAGAGCCTGATTGAAATAAGTTTTATGACTTCTAAATTTCAATTAAAAAAGAAAATATCCTTTTAACAAAAGGCAAAATAAGGCTGTTACAGTTATGACTTTAGCTAATCTTATATGAAGATGTGACTTAGCCAAGAAACAAATATTCACTTAACATCTTCCTTTAAGAAACCTTATGAAAAACTAATATGGAATTTCAATTTTCATAAATTGAATAAACTTATAGTTTAATCTGCCCAGGATTTTTAGTTGTCTAGAAACAGAGGTAATTACAAAATAAAATAGAATGAAAAGTCAATCTAATGAAAGCAGATTCCTTACTGGCTAATGACGTTTAATTCCTGGAAGGAACAACAGGGAATAAAATCATTGGAAATAGGGATATCGCAAGGGAGAGCACAAGTGAATTCCAGCTACAAAGAAATGGTTATCAAACTCAGTCAGCGGCACAAAAAGGAGGACATACCTGCACCCATGAGACTACATGAAATAAAACGTGTTCAGGGCAAATAGGGTATTTTAGGTTGGGACCTCACTAACAAGATCTTACTATTTTTAGACCAACAATAAGATTACATCATATTTAAATGTTTATTTCTTTGTAGACTGAGTAAATGGATATCTTAGAAATTTTATTTTCTATAGGATTGATGAAAGCAATAATGGAAATAATCTGTGTTGTTATAATTCAAATAATAAAGTACTCATTTTTTGTAACAAACAAGTTTCAGTTATCAAAAAGAAGGTTATGGCAGGTTTTTTCTCAAAGAAAATATTTCAATTTATGGAAAGTTTGGAAGATCATAAATTATAAGTTATATATATACATATACAAAATTTTGAATGAACTTCAAACTATGCTGTTAGACTTTTTACTTTGATCAACAGTATTAAAAAAGATTGCAAGAATTATAAATCTTCAAATTAATTATAATTTTTATTTTTTTCTTTTTTTTAAGATTTATTTATTCATTTGAAAGTCAGAGTTACATGGAGAGAGGCGAAGCAGAGAGAGAGAGAGAGAGAGAGAGAGAGGTCTTCCACCGGATGGTTCACTCCCCAATTGGCCGCAAGGGCCAGAGCTGTACCAATCCGAAGCCAGGAGCCAGGAGCTTTCTCTGGATCTCCAACAGGGGTGCAAGGGAGCCCAAACTTGGGCCATCCTCTACTGCTTTCCCAGGCCATAGCAGAGAGCTGGATGGAAAGTGGAGCGGCCAGGTCTCCAACTGGCTCCCATATGGGATTCCGGCACTTCAGACCAGGACGTTGACTTGCTGCACCACAGCGCCTGTCAACAAATTAATTATAATTTTATACACAATCTTCAAGGTATATATTGTACATTATTTTCTAGGTAAGGACTAACTATGTTATGTAAATGTCTTCAAATCTATATTAATAGGATCGTTAATGTGTGGTTTGGAAGGTAACTGTATGTTACATTGTATTTAAATAAAATGCTATTTTTACAGTTTCTTATTATATACACCAATAAATATCCCTTACCAATTTTTAAACATGGTAGTCAAAATTATCATAAAATTTTTCTGCTCCTATATATAATAATTCTGGAAATGAAGATACTGTGAATCATATATAATTGGAGTTAAAATTTCCATTGAGGTACACATTTCCATCATATGAGAAAGACTGACTGTTCAAGCCTGAGTATTAAGAAAAAGTTTTAGAAAGAAATAGTGTCTTTTTAAAAGACTATCATTGTCATTTTTATGTGAGATGATTTTAAATTATTTCTAAATACCCGAATGCTACTACTTGGTTCATAATTTCTGTTGCTATAACTGGCTCTTTCCCTCAGCTAATCACATCTAAGGAACTTCTGATATAATACTAACTGAAATGTAAAAATGGTCAAAATCCCACATAAACCTATAAGACAATTTAGTTTTTGAACAAAACTTTGGTCTGTCCTGTAGTTTATCTTTAAGAGGAAGTGAACATTGTAAGAATTTTGTTTTGTTTTGTTTTGCTTTGCTTTGTTTTAGATAGTCACTAACTTTGAAGGATTGGGAAAGACAACAACAGAAGTACCATTGCAGCAAAGAAGCTCTACTGAGTTATATGTGTGTGCATTTCTTTACAGCTTGATACAATTAGGTTTTACTTTACTGACATTTTTCTTTTTTCAACTTGCCAGGACCAAGGGTCTAATTTAGGGCTTAATTTTGAAAGCTCTTGGAAAGCAAAGTCTGACATTTATACCATTATTTCTCCATGTATTCTAAAGCAGTGTGTAATGCAATCAGACTCCTAATAATTGTTTTATGATTGCCATTACCTCTTAAAAATAGCAGAGAAAGTTTTTAGTTGTAAAGTTCCAGCAATTTAGTTTAACATAAGAAACAAAGACAAGATGCATTTCTTGAAATTTAAATTATGTTTCATCCAGAAACAACAAAACTCTAAATCTGTATATGTTCAACTAGGGCTAATGTGATATAATAAAAAAAAATTATTCCTGTAGATGTGCAAAAGTTTATAATTATTCATGCTAGGAGGAGTTTCACACTCAAGATCACCAATTTGTCTTTTGCACCCACTTTTAAAACAAATACAAGCAAAATAGCCAAGTAAAATCATGCTCTAAGTAATGGAATACTAATCTTGGTCAAGTATATATTTATTTCATAACATGAAAAATACAATTTGCTCAGTGAGATTATCTTACTTCATACTGAATCATCTGTTTCTTAAAGTTCTGGCTGAATGAGAATATGGTGAAAAGAGTTAACTTTAAAACTCAGCAGTGATAGTCAGCTGTGTGAAATCTACTTTTGGAAAGCCAGAAAAAATAAAAGACAGAATGCTGAAAAGAGGAGGGGTAGGTTTTTGACCTAATGGTCAATATGCCACTTGTGACATCTGCATCTCATATCCGTGTCATGGAGTCTGGATTGGCGTCTCTTCTGATTCTAGCTGTCAGCTAAATGCAGAACATGGGAGGCAGCAGGTGTTAGCTCAAGTAGTTGAGTCCCTGTCACTCAGGTTGGAAGCAGGATTGAGTTCCTGGCTCCTGGCTCCTGGCTCCGGGCTGCAGACTCTGGACAGGTCCAGCTCTGACTCTTGTGTGCATTTGGGGAAAAAACCAACAGATCAGAGATTTCTAATTCATCTTCTCTCTGTCTCTCTGTCCGTCTGATTCCCTGCCTCTCAAATTAATAAAATAATTTGATAAGTAAAAATATAAAAACATTGACAATATGAAATAACTAAATTTGATATTTCACTTAATCTCATAAATCAATAAACGCATATTAAG